>CM066245.1:3772500-4972500 GCA_033675135.1 Frankliniella intonsa | reverse complement strand
GCATGCGCGCCTCGCTCCCAGCTCCGCGGGTAGAGGCTAGAGCTGGGCCCGACGGGACGGCGCGGGGCCGCGTGAGCGCCGACACGCTGCTTCTCTCTCGCTCTCTCAGAGACGGACGGACGGAGAGAGAAGGGGCGCGGGGCGTGACTCGACCGCGGCCGCCGCGGCCGGGCCTGACGCGCTGCGCCGCGCCGCGCGAGGATCTGCTGTTCTCCCCGCCCCGCCCCGCCCCGCCCCGCCCCGCCCCGCCCGCCGCGCCGCGCGTCTACCGCTGGGGGCGCTGCTGTCTGCGACGAGCCTGGCCCGCGGGCCTGGGGCGTAACGCTCCCACGCGCGCGGGGTATGCCCGTGAGGATCGCGTCGCGGTGAGGCGCGACCGCGATACCCCCCGCGGCGCTCCGCGGGGCGCAAAGCAAAGCACTCCACGCCGCACCGGGGCGGGGCGGGCAGGAGGCAGGTGCACCGGCGCGCATCTCCGGTGCGGGTCGTGGTCAGGCAGGCAGCGGCGGTGCAGGACCAGGACCAGTGCGACGGAGAAAGGCTAACTGCGTCACCTCCCCTCCACGGCCGCAGGCATTGCTACGCCACTGCGGGCCGGGCGGGGGCGGGGCGGGGCGAGGCGGCTGCAGGTGCAGCGGGCTGCATGCGACCGTGACGCCACCCCGCCCTACTCCGCCCCGCCCGCCCCGCCCCACCTGTCTTCGCCTCCGGCGCAGCGGACACTGCGTTTCGGTTTAGCAGTCAGGACTTTCATTGCGGCGGGCAGCCGCGCCGCGCCGGGCCGGGCGTTTGGCACCACATAGAGGACCCGGACGTGTTTACTCTGTCCGCCGCGCCCCGCCCCGCCCCGCCCCGCCCCGCCCCGCCCCGCCCCGCCCCGCCCCGCCCCGCCCCGCCCCGCCCCGCTCCACTATATCCGTGATGCTGTTGCCGGAAGCCTCCTAGAGAGAGGGACAGACCGAGGGGCGGGGCGAGGCTAGGGCGCCGCGCGCATCATGTGCGCCGCGTTATGGCCTACCGCCTGCATGCTGAGCACTTGGCCGGCACAAGACAGCGGAAGCTTCTCTCTCTCTCACTCCCTTGCCCCTCTCTTTCTCACTCTCTTGCCTCTCTCTTTCTCTCCTGGCCGGGCCGGGCCGGGACTTCCCTCGGCGCCCTTTCAGGCAGGCGCAGCGCAGGCGCTCACAGCCCGCTCCGCTGCCGCTGACATTTCCCGCGGCGTCGACCTGGCAGCTGTGCCCTCCCCGCCAACAGCGGGTACTTCCCTCCGCTGCCTGAACCCTCTCTCTGGCCCAGCGGCCTCCTCCGGCACCCCTACCCCATCGCCGGCCCGCCCCGCCCCGCCCCGCCCCGCCCCGCCGCCACCCTTGAGCTGCGGCTGCGAAGTGCGCCTTTGCTCGCCTCGCCTCGCCTCGCGGTGTAAAGCAGGTCAGGTCAGCGGGTCAGTAGGAGCAATGACGGGCCGGGACGCATGACGTGCGGCTGCCTCGAACCAAACTACCACCCTCAGTAGCGCCCCCCGCCCCGCCCCGCCCCGCCCCGCCCGCTGCTCGCCCCGCCCCTCTCCGTCGGGCCAACCCCTAGACCGCTCCATTAGAGTACCTGTCCAAGTGGAATTAATATACTGCAGCTGCCTGGCCTGGCCTGTGCGCGACTTACGGCGCCGCCTGAATCGACTCGCGCTCCTTTTGCTCCGCGGCTCCGCGTCGCGGGGCGGGGCGGGACGGGGCGGGGTCTGGCGGCCAGTGGCGGGCTCAGACTGACCCCAATGTCAGCCGGCCCGGCCCGGCCCGGCCGGGAAGGAGGAGGGAGGGAGGCCGTTCCCCTCGGCCAAGTACTCGCGGGTAAAAAGAAAACTACCCCCGACGCCGCTGGATTGGGGTCGCCCCGCTCCGCTCCGCCCCGCCTCGCCGCCGGCAAACGAATTGTCCGCCGCAGAGTGCACGGGCCGGGCGGGGCGGGGCGGGGCGAGGCGAGCTGCGTCCGCGCCGCGCCGGCACCCTGCAGGGACTCTGCGTGAGCGCCGAGGGGAGAGGAGCCTCCCGACGACATCTCGGACGCGGCCCGGCGGCGTGCAAACAGCCATGCATCTGAAGAGGAGAAGAAAGAGTTGCAAAGAGAAAAGAGAGCAAAGGCATGCGCCGAAAGGGGAGCGGGGCCAACGAGGGGGGAAGGGGGGGGGGAGTCGGCCAGAGAGCAGGACAGGGAGGGCACTCGCGGATTAAAAATGATTGCATTTACGACGACGGAGTGCAGCGCAGCCGCCACACCATGGCAGCCGCAAGCTGGGAGGTCGTAAGCAACGGGGTGCGGCGCGGCGGGGTGGGACGGACTGAAATAGAGCGGGCCTCTGCAGGGGTGCGCTGCGCTGGTGCTGGTGCTGGTGCTGGCGCGGGCGCGGGCGAGGCCTGGTCTGGGTAGCAAAGCTCGTCGCATACCCGCTTGCAAATGCAAAGCTTTCCTTCTGGTTGCCTCAATTTCGCTGTGTGAGTTGTTGTAGTCAGGCGGTTTGTGAAGTCCGGGTTTAAGCACGCCCCGGCCCAGCCCCGCCCCGCCCCGCCCCGCCGTGCGACACGGACACCACAGCTGCCCTCGCGTCGCACGCGTCGTCCTGCTGCCCTGTACGCCTATAGCGGCGTCGCTGCGGCAAATTTATTCAATTAGACAGAGTGGACATTACCGCTGGGCGTGGCGGAGCGTGGCGGAGCGTGCCCGTGCGGATTCGCCAGGCGACTAGATGGCTTCCGTCCAAGTGGGTGATGGCCGCTACGCGCTACGCCACGCGCTACGCCACGCGCTACGCCTGGCGGGGCCCGCGAGGGGCGTACGGGCCCGCTGCCCGCGCCCATGCCGCCCGTGCCCCCTGCCTGTGTGACAGCGGCTGACAGCTGCCAAGGGCTGTCCGTCAACGAGCCCCATACCGACCCGAGCGTTCCTACCTGAGCTGAGAGAGAGGGAAGGTCCCACCCGATCGCCGTGCAGATTGAAGGCTGCCTTTCACGCATTATTGCATTCAAATTTTTAAAAAATATATCAATTTTACGCGTGTGTATTTCAACCGTCGAACTTCGAATTGTCACAGTATACTTGTCATGTCCGGCCTGTAATAGTCTTGCTCTCTCTCTTTCTCTCCATTCGCCGCGTTCCTGTCCTCTAGTAGCAGCTACGGGAAGACAGGAAACAAGAGAAAGGAGAAGGGTTGTTTTGGGGAGGGGGTCGTATGAAGAAAATCGAGAAAAGAGTTTGAAAGCTGCTGGCGTAAACAAAATGTTTTGTTTTCTTTTAACGGGAAAAGTAAGGTATGGGGGGAGGGGGGCAGACGCACGGCGCGGATGCAGCGCACTTGGCTCGCGCGCCCCGTGCGTGTGCGTGCGTATGCGCGCGTGTTTGTGTGCGCGTTTCTGTACGTGTCTGGGTCTGTGTGTGTGTGAGTTGCGCTAAATTTAACTGTCGGGATTTGGGCCCCGAAGGATTGAGGCCTAGGCTACAGCAACGGTGCCAAGGCCCAGGACGAGTCGAGTCGAGTTGAGCCGAGCCGAGCCGAGCCAAAGGGGTTGGTCGATCTTCAGAGTGCGCGTGGCACGGACCAGCGGCAGGGCAGCGGTAGCAGCAGCGGTGGCGGGGTGAAGGGTGCAAGGATGATGCATGGCGGAGGACAATAATTAGCATGCGGCGCCCCGATAGACGCCGGTAGGCGCTGGTGGGGGCGCTGGTAGGGGCGCTGGTAGGGGCGCTGGTAGGGGCGCTGGTGGGGGCGCTTTTTTGAAGTTGTCCGAGTCACAAGGACGGTATAAATGAAAAAAATGGTCCACAGAAAAAAAAAAAAAATACGCGGTATTTGAACCATTGCCCACTTGGTGGTATAAGCAGTGTCGATACCAATAACGCTACGCGGCTGGCCCAGCAGCGGCTGGAGAGCAGGCGTGCTGATGACACCGGGTTCGTTTCTTCGGTGACTGTCGCTTCTCGCGCAGCATGACTCCTAGTGGTCCGACATCTGGTACCGTGGCGTCGTAGCCGTGCCGGCATAGTGTCCGCGCGGAGAGTCGCAGGACGGAGGTTCGAATCTTACCAAAAAATTTAATTTTTCTGAGGACAACAATTTGGAGAGTGGAATTCAAGCCCCCCATTTCAACCGACCTCCCTCGTGGAATAGCCGACGGTCTAGTGGTCTAGTGGTGCCGCGAAAACCGTGGGGTGTCTGTGAGACTCGGCACATGGGGCCTGGTTCAAACCCAGGTAGGTTCTTCACTGGTAGCGACAGCGGGTTGCCAGGAAGTTCCGTCCCATGCCCACGACTGGTGGTCGGTCGTGGGGTCATAAGTCCTAGAATCTGGCTCCAAAAATAGCTATTCCATGCTCTGGGGACAGGGCAGTTCGGTTAACCACCGTACGACTAAATCTGGCAGTACGGGGATCAAATCTGTCGAATTGCGCGACAGGATCGCAGTCCAAAAAGCACCGGTTCCCATAAGAACACCGAAGTAGTTGGCTGCCACGGGGGGTAAAAGCCCTGTGCCTGGCGGGAACCGCAACCTCCTTCGGGAGGTTTACTGTCGCAAAAATTTTCCATGTTTTCACGCCACCCTTTTACTTGCAGAGCACGTACGTAATTTTACAAGTTTAAGCTCGAAAATGTCTGGATGCTTTCGATTTGTTTCAAAACAACCCAAAAAGTATATCTTGTGTGAATAATTTTTTGTCGAGCCGACACTCAAAAAACTTCCAACGGCAGTAAGGTAGGGGCGCTGGTAGGGGCCAGGCCTTTACACCGCGGATGGTCCTGAAGAAAGAGGGTGCCACCCCCGGTGCTCAGCTCCTCTTACTCGAGACTGCTTTTTGCCTAGTAGGCGGGCGGGGGCGGAGGTACCCGTCTGCCTCACATTGGTTTATCAGTGGGATTTTCTCGCCCAATTATCTGACACCGCCGGCCACCCTCTGGTGGCATTCTCACCATTCTCACCTTACCACGTTGCCGTTGAAAACTCTTATTAAATCGCAAATGTTCGGCAGTGTAGCTGCAGTAATGGTGCCAAGGCTGCACCGAGAGCGCCGCGCCGTGCTAGCTAGCACCGGCCAGGCCCGCGGCGCGGGTAGGGGCGGACCAGGGAGGGGCGGGAGAGGGGGGAGAGGGGGGAGAGACAGGTTGCGGGTCGAATAGAGACATAGAGACCCGGACCGGGGACAATTCACAAAAGTCTATACGCCTCAATACTGACGAGCAAACCAAGTTCTGTGCCCGACAAATTGTTAAAGTTTAGTATGCCATTCTAAAAAATCCTCGACTGGAACCAGTTTGCGCCAAATAGCATCAATACTTTCGTAATTCAAACGAGAAACGTGAGCAGGGCTCTTCTCCGTTCCATTCAGTCAGCAGCCTGCGTGTTTTCGTGACTACAACTCTCGTTTTCTTTTTTTTTGTTCCAGGTAATTCAATCTGATGGGGCTAGGTGTTCACGCTACACTAGGCGCCCCCTAACCGTGACCGGAAAAGCCTCTGCGGAACAGATTAAGTAAGGTAAGGTAAGTCTGAGAGTTCGGGAAATTATTCCAACGACAGAATGGCGACGAATCGATCTCGATTTATTACGCCCTCCCCTCGCGCTGCGGCTGACCGGTGACCGGGCCGGAGCGGAACCCCAACGCCCTCACAACTGTACGTGTACGCCCGGCCCCTGCAGAGAGCTACGCGAGTAGTCGGGGCAGAAACACGGCGTCGTTGGAGTGGAAGGATATCCCGACTCGACGTGCACCTTTCACCCCGGGTGAGCGAAGGCAAGGGGGTGCGTCCCGGCCCCGGCAGCGCGGTGGGGTGCGGCGGGGCGGGGCGTGGCGTGGCGTGGCGGGGCGGGGCGGGGCGGGGCGGGGCGGAGGGCGTGGCGGTGGAGGGGCGGAGCGGCCCGTCTGGGTCTGCCGATGCCTAACGAGAGTGATTGTTAACCAAGCGGGGGGCCGACCGGGAAGAAACGGGTCACTTGTGATCTCTGTTGGGGGCGTGGTGGGACTTGGCGGGGCGGGGCGGGGCGGGGGGCGGGGCAGGGGCGGGGCGGGGCAGGGGTTGGTCTTGTACGGCCGGACCGGACAGCGCGCGGCTGAAAGGTCGCCCTGGACAAGGGCCTAATAAGGAGGTACTGACACTGTGCGCCACGGCAGAGGGGCCCGGCCGGGCAGGACGCCGACCACCCCATGCTGCCCGCCCCGACCAGCCCCGCCCCGCCCCGCCCTGCGCCATGGGGAGGCCTCTGCTAGCGCCACGTGCCGCCGCGCCCCGGAGGCCCCGCCGGGGGCGATTTAGGAAGACAAGGGAGGGGGAGGAGGGGGGCGGGGCGGGGCGGGGCGCGGCGGCCTGTCCTTGGTGGTTGCTGGGATGAGATGAGTGGTGGTCGCAGGACTTGGGCAATCTGCGCTGCTGGCTGCTGCTCGGCCTACTGAAGTGCGCCGGCCGGGCGTAATGCTATTTTCTTACCAGCCAAATGAACTAGAACGAAAAAAACAAAAGAAAAGCTCTATATAAACTTTTTTGTCCACTGGCTGCCACCCGGGCCGTCCTTGGGCCTCTCTACATGATGTGGATCCGCGGCGCGTGGACACAAGGGGGGAAGGGAGGCGGGGCGGGGCGGGGCGCGGCGGGGTGGGGCGGGCAGGCTCAATGGAACGAAGGGTAGGACGGCTCGCCTGGGCTCGCCGCGAAGCGCCGACCCTTTTTGTAGAGGCTCGACTACAAACAGAGATCGTGGTCGTCGGCGTAGTCCTCGGCGCAATCGTAGGAAAAAGAGTTCTCCAACGACTGCGCCGCCGACTACGACCTGTGTGGTCAAGCTTTGACGAGGACCTCCACCTCCACGCGCGTAGGCCGCAGGGCGACACGCTAATGGCGATAAAGGCCGTGTATTCGGAATGTAGTGGGTGGATTTCTTTCCGACAAAACAGAAATTATGCGATAAACATTTCATGAGAAGAATTTAGGTCCGCAAATCTGTGGCGCACCCCCGAAGGTATACCGTAAGCCTCGCCAGCTCCTTACGGGAATTTGTCGTGGATCAGGCCTAAACGAGGGAATGACCAAGGAAGCTATTATTGACGCGCACACGGAAAAATACGCACGCTTACACAGACATGATAAAAAAGGGTGCGTTTGAATTATTACTAGTTTTAAGTTTTTCAAGTGCAAACGGGGCTTTATTTTTCTCGGTTTTCCGACCATTTAATTTCTAGTGCGCAACTCGTGCCCCGACAAGGTTGGCAGTGCGACCTCCTGGTCGCAGTTTGACTTGTAACCGTTAAGGTTGGTAGTACCTCCCCCCTGTCGCAGTATGAATTGTAACCGCCAACGGTAGGCGGACGGACGGACGGTCGGCCGCAGACTCCGCTGTTTTTGCCGCTCGCTAGCAATTTTCTTAAGCTGTTAAAAGTTTTTTTTGCCTCTGAACACTTTTGTCAGAGTGCTGACTGATTATGTCGCGAGCATATTCGAGATCCTCGCTAGTGCGTGTAACGCGAGCGCGTAAGCCGAGCAGCGGGCCTAACCTTTTCGCCCGTCGGGATGGAGATGGGACTGCAAGGGACAAAGCCTGCTGTATTCCGGTGAGTCTGGTGAGTGATATGTTTCCTACCGACTTTTACGCTGGTACACTGAACGTAGAATTGTTCAAGATTTTCTCTCGAGTCGGGTATAGGTTAGAGAACGCCCGCCCTCCCTCCCCCCCCCCTCCCTCCCTTCCGGCCCCCGCCCCCGCCTCCTGCACAGTTTAGGCTCAAGGATTAGTTTGTCTGGAATGACGTGAGGCGCGCAAACAGAACAGAACTATTGGAATATTGAAATGTTCGAGAAGCCGTCTTAGAGCAGTCATTCTCTGCATTGCTCTGCATTTTCAGTTTGAAACAAATATCAATAGTAAATGTCAGATCCTGTCTGTTTAAACATTCACCAATGTTCAGAGGTTATAGCAAGTCAGGACACTGCATCTAACATCATGGTGGGAACAAGGTTTGTAGTTGGACTTAATCATGGAATGACTAAATTATTCTGGGTAAAGATTCATTATGTGAAGCTATTTCTCTGTCTAGTAAGCGCAAAAGACTGGTTTTAAACACTTAACCTGTTTCCGATACTGGTTAGGCTCTACCCCAGGAGGCGATAAAGTCTGTTGTTGCGCTATTGGCCTATGATAAACATATAATTGTTTTCTGATTTATCTTGAATTTATTTGAAATGAACCAATAGATGTGTGTTCATCAGGCTGATAAGTTGCAGAAATTAAGAGACATTTAGTTTAGGTATACATTCTTAGTAACTCCGTAATTTTGTAATTCACTCTGAACGGGAAGGTTTTTATTTGTGTTAAATAGAGTGACGCATTAGGTTCAATATCTTAACCGTTTGATGTAACGGAAGAAAACTTTGCATTACACGTTGAGGCCAAATAGATGTGTAACTGTTAGGAAAGTGGCTTGTATATCACTTCAAAAATAACAAAATATGTCTGGTTAGGATGTGCCAAAAAGTGCATCATTCCTTACCACCGAAAAATTAAATATCACATTTTAAGTGAAGTGATCTCAGAAGGCAGACTTGAACTAAATTTATATGACAGCAGTGTAGTTGGTGCCATGCCACCCCTACCCCTATTCCTACCCCTACCTCTACCCGTCCCTCCCCATCTCGCCCTGGTTGTTTCGCCCCGCCGGCGCCAGAGCCCGCCCCCGGGCCGGGCCGGGCGTCTGTCCAGCAGCGCCCCCGTTCGGTACCCGTTGGGGCGGGGCGGGGCGGGGCGGGGCGGGGCGGGGGCGGCTAGCTGGCTCCAGCGCGGCGCACCCCAACTATCCGGAGAGGGGCCCACTTGGGGTTTGTCTCGTGAAATGCGACATGTCCGCCGCTCATGGTGGCCCCTCCGCGCACGCGCGCCCCTGCCGTATGTCCACCGACCCCCCGCCCTCGCCCGCCCCTCCGGCTGACTCAATTCCGGGAGGCTTACCTCCGCTTACTCCACTCCATCATCACTGGCCTCGTTTATTCTGGAATTTTTACCTCAGGCCGTAATTTCATTTCGGGCCCTGGGCAAACTCGGCGTGCGGATGGGCAAATCTCTGCGCCACCTTGGCTGGCCTTGGGCCTATACGGGCAGAGCCTGGCCTGGCGCCGCTGCGGGGCGGGGTGAGGTGCGGTGCGGCGCTGCGCTGCGCTTCGTTTAACGGCAGCCCGGAGGAGGAAAGGGGCGGTGGAACACGTGTCTACGGTAGGCCCGCCCCGTCCGCTCTCCGTATTCGGCTCACGTCCGAGTTGCCAAGGTGAGGTCCGGCCCCGCCCCGCGCCGCACGGGTTGCTCTCATAGCTCGGGCGGGGCGGCGCGGGGCGGGGCCGGGGTAGATACAAGGAGCACCACGTCCACGACGAGCCACTGGAGGTGCCGGCGCACCCGGCCCGGCCGCGACCACCCCGCGGAACGGTGGCCGGTGGCGTGTCTCGTCCGCGGGGCAGGGGCGCGGCGGCGGCCCCGCGGGGTCGGGGGTGGCGGTGGCGTGGACGGTACGAAACCGCTTCTGAACGGCAAATGTGGCTGAACGGAACGGCCGAGTAGCACGGGATGCGGGGTAAAGAGGGCCGCGGGGGCAGGGGGCGCGCGGGTCGTCCGGGGCGGTACCGACAATGTAGAAGGGGGTTAGTAGGGCACCCCCACCGCCTCCCCTGCCCGCCCCGCCCCGCCGGCTCCATCGCCACTCGGGGGCCCCCTTTTGGGGCCTCGCGCCCGCCGTTACGCCCCCTGTACACGTGCGGAGGGATGGACACGATGCTGCCGAGTGGGGCTCCCACGGGCTCCCCACACAGCACCTAACTGCTCTGCGGGGCTCCCGGCAGCGCGCCTCGCCCTGAGGGCCCCGTCCGGCCCGGCGCGTGTAGGGCAAGGCGTGGCGCCCCCACTGACCATCAGTCAACCCTTATCCTTAATCCCGGTCCAGCCACGTGTCTGTCGGCGGGCCGCCCCGCCCCGCCCCGGCCGCGCTCCACTTCGAAGCTCCGTCCCGTCCCGTCCGGGTTGCGCGCCACCCCAGCGGGGCCCCGGGGCGGTGCGGTGCGGGGTAAGGCGGGGGCCCCACCACCCTACTGCGCACGTCCTCTCCTTCCACCCACGCCCCCCCCCCCCTCGCCACGGGAGCAGCGAGAACCAGGCACGCCGGGCCGGGCCGGGCCGCCCACTCCGGGGCGCCGCGGGGGTCGGGCCAGGGCCAGGAGGGCGCGTCTACGCTACGCACGAGCCCGCGCGCCGCCGTGCACCTCCCCGGCATCCCTGTCATCTCTCAGCCGCCCGGCCCCGCCCCGCCCCGCGCTGCACCACCTCCTCCACTGCGCTCTTTGGCGGCCTCCGAGCCTGTCTCGCCTTCGCCTCGCTAGGGCGTGTTTTCGTCAAGGTCGCCCCCCCTTCACCCCCCCCCCCCGTCACGACGACCTCCACATCGCGGCGCCCTCCTCCATGGCGTCCGCTGTCACGCTGTCCTTCCTGTCACAGCGTCCTCCATGTCACACCGCCCCCCTCGTCACGCCGTGCTCCCCGTCTCTTGCAGCCGGCGCCGGCGCCGCGCCGGCATGCAGCGCGCCCTAAGGCGCCACTTGTTGGGGTAATGCGGGCCGGTGCGGCCTCCCCGCCCCCACCCCCACCCCCGCCAGGCTGGGCCCCGCCCCGCCTTACCCCGCCCCGCCCGCGCCGCGCCCCGCCACAGCCTTTTCTCGCTGCTCGATCGATACGAAACCAGGTCAGAGGGCGTCATGCGAGCCTCTGTCCCCTCCCCTACTCCTAACCTCCCTTATCCGTCGCACTACCCGCCGGCCCAGCGCCCCCTCCCAGTGGTGGACCCGTGTCTTGTGCCCTATATCTACTTTCTTGAATTTGTGTCATGAATCCACCTCAACTTACCCCAGCCCCGCCCCGCCCCGCCCCCCTCCAAAGGGGCGCCGCCACCCCTTTGCTGTGGCCTTGTCGTCCTTTTATTGCCCGCGCCACGCCACGCCACGCCACGCCTCAGTCCGACTGAGCGTGAGGGTGCGCTCCTCGCCTTGCAGCGTCATCAGGCGCCGCTGCTGCTGGGGTGGGCGTCGCGACGGGGGCTGGGAGTGGTCCCGCCCCGCCCCGCCCCGCGCTGCCCTGCCCGGCCCAGCACCTCTTCCGCGTCGGCACGGCACGTTGGCTAGAACGTGTCTACTGAGGCGCTTGCCGCGGTGCGGTGTCAAATGACCGACCGGGCCTCAATCCATCCCTCCCTCCCTCCCGACAGCGGCGCGTCGTGGACGCGTTTGCCTGGTTTTGGGCGTAAGGCGAGAAACGACTTGGCCATCTTCTCATTGCGCGTAATCCCGCCCCTCTCCCCTCCCCTCTCGCGCTGCCTCCCGGCGCGGCGATGCGCGGCGGAGAAGCTATCGAAACTGGAGAGCAAAGCGCCCAGAGGGTTGAAGAGGGAGGGGGGGGGGGGCACGTGGTCCCCCTCCCGCCCCTGGGCGCACGGCCTCAGGCGCATCCCCGGGGGGAGCCACGTGTTATTTTTTTTAAATTTCTGTATCCTCTAAACTCACGCCTCAGTATCGCGATCTGCGCCTCCATCCTTCCCTCCGACCGCCCCTCCTCCCCTGGCCCGGAGAGCGCGCCGGGCCGGCTCGTGCAGCTGCTGGTGTGCAAGTAGAGCGGGCCGCGCCGCGCTAGGACCCTCGGGGCGGGCGGGGAGCGTTCGAGGAGGGAGGACGATGGAGTAGAGGGAGAAGTAGAAAGAGAGACCCTTTTGCCTCCTCTTGTCCGCCGTCGCGCCCGCCCGCGCACCCCGGCGCCTTCCCCCTACCCCGCCCCCCCCCCCCCTCCCGGTCCCAGCGCTGTGCTCGGCTTGACTCTCAAGGCCGGCAAATAAGAAAGTGTGGGCAGATCCGGAAAGGGCGCGGCGGGGGCCTAACTCCATCAGACGGCGCGAGAGTGTTGTGCGCCGGCCCCACCCCCTCCCCGGCCTCGCCCCCTCCCCCGCGCGGCCCAGGCCCGTCCGGCAAATATCGAGTTGTTTGAATTTGAGAAAGACCGAGAAAGACCTCGCGCCGCCTCGCCCCGCCTTACTGCGCCAGCGCCGCCCGCCTCCCACACGGGCGGAGCCGGCGGGTCTCCCTGGCGCGCAAGTAGTCCGGGAGGGAAGAGCTCTTGGTCCCTATGCCGCGCCGAACCCTTCCCCCGATGACAAGTACACGGGCAGGCACCCCCGCTCCTGGAGTCACGCCACGCCCAAGGTCACGTGACGGCTCGCGTGTCGAAAGCCTCCGGGCGGGGCGGGGCGGGTGCCACTTCAGCCCGCGGGAGCAGGCCGCCCTGGTATCTGATGTGGAGAGTGCGGTCTGCAGGGGCCTGCCCCTAATCTACCCCGTACCTCGCGGCGAAAGGGGAGTGGTGGAAGTGAAGGGCGTAAGCGGCGTAGAGCGCCACAGTGCTCTCCTCTCCCCGCTCTCTCGCTCTCTCTCTATCTCTCCTGAGCTGTGGCATCGCCCGGCCATGGCAGCGCTGCGCCCGTGCGCCCTACTGACCCTAACTTTGAAGAGCGGCGGTGGGGTGAGGGGGTGGCCCTCTCCAGGGCGTTAGGGTAGGTAGGGCCCCGCCCGGCCCCGCCCGGCCCACCCTCAGGGTGCCCCGGTAAGCCGGCAGTACGGCGGCGGCGCGCCCTGCCGTGGCGGGGGCGGGGCGGGGCGGGCCGAGGCCTCCCCGGCCTAACCCCCGCCCCGGCCCCGGGCCCGCCCTGTCCGGGCCCCATATTGATCGAGCCCAGCTGGTTTGAGAGTGAGAGTGCTGGTAGGGGGTGGCGCGGCCTGGCTGCCAGCCTGGCTGCCGGCCTGGCTGCCGGCCTGGGTGTGGCGGGGCGGGGCGGGGCGGGGTGGACCTGCCGGCGGGGCTGTGCTGGTCGGGCTGGGCTGGGCTGGGCGGCGCTGGTTCGATCCTAGGCAGCGCCACGGGCCTGCCCCCCCCCCCCCCCCCGCCACGCACCTACTTTCAGGCCTAGGCCCGCCTACTACACGCCCCGCCCGTCGCCCTCCGGCCTATGGCGGCGCCGTCCTTGAATTCCCGCGCCCGCCGTCGTGTTTTCTCGCGCGCGGGGTGGGCTGTTGTTTGTCGGCCCTGGAAGGCCCCCCTGGAAAGTCCTGGAAAGTCCCAGAAAGTGGTGAGCGCGTGGCGGCACGGCTGCCGGCGGCGCCTGGAGTACCGTATCCACCGAAAGGGGTCTCTCCTGCGGGGCGCCGGGGCCTGCATTGGACTATATTTGGCGGTCCATCAGGGATGTATACCCCGGCCCGTCCGGGCGTGGCATCCTTGACTCCGGGAGTGATGTATGGCCGTGCCGGAGACGTGCCGGAGCCGTGCCGGAGTGCTATCGGCGCCCTACACGCTCCGGACTGACGGCGGGCAAGACAGGACGTCACAGCGCTGTCCTACAGACAAGACATCCTCGCCGCCTGTCTGACAGCCCTCCCCTCCGCGAGCCTCCGTCCCCATCTCACCCCTGGGCACGGGCACGGGCACGGGCACGGGCGCCCTGAGGAGAGAAAGAAACGGGTGTCCGGCCCGGGGGTGGGCCCGAAGGGGGCCCGGGGGCGGCGCAGTCAAGTGTGTTCTCATTGTGCCACCCCCAGCCCGACAGACCCTCCCGGCCCGCCTTGGGGTAGGTTTACTCCCAAGTAGGTCACGGCGGGGCGGGGCGGGGCGGGGCGGACGGCCCAGGGGTGCGGGGCGGTGTGGTGGGGGGTGGAGGCTCGTGGGGCCAACAGGGTAGCTGTCCCTCGGGGGCGCTGCGAGGCGGGGCAGCAGGGCCCGGCCGGGCCGGCGCCGCCCACCACCTTGGAGATCACCCCTCATTTGAGCCCCGCCCCGCCCCGCCCGCGAGCGTATCGTGTGCGCGGGCGGGGCGTGGCACGGCGGCGGCGGAAAAGAAAGTCGACGAATAATGCTACTCTGTAGTCGGGTGGTCCTCCGAACAATTTGTTTTCCCTTCGCTGGCGACCTTCAAACTCCTCCGGGATGGTCCAAGTTGTCGGCAGCGCCGCCGTTTCTACACCCCCACCCCTCCGCCCCCGCCGCCTCGCCAGGCCTCGCCCCCCATGTGGGCCGAGGGCGTGGTGACGCGGGCGGGGCGGGGCGAGGCGCGTGGCCGCTCGGGGGTAGGTGTTTTTAATATTCATTATCTGGTCTAATTACCAGCGCCTCTTAAGACGCCGGGCCGGCTGGGCTGCGGCGCGGCGCTGCTCGCCGTAATGCCCTCGTTAAAGCGGACAGAGCCGCCGGAGATAACCTGGATTAACTGGGTTCTCTGCACGCGCGCGGGCGGGGCGGGCTCTCCATGAATATCCTGATAGGAGTCCGGAGGTACTGGATGCGGTGCTGGGGAGGGTGTACGGAGGATCAGCGGGCTGGGCGGGACGGGACGGGGCGGGGCGCCACCCTCCGGGGTAAAGGGTAGTACCGACGGGCGTTAATGAGAAGGTGTTGGGGTCAGACGGGGTGGGGTGCGGCGGGGTGCTGGGGGCGCGGGGCGAGGCGGGGCGGGGCGGGGCGGCTACTCGGCGCTCCGATGAGCTAGTTCGTGACTAGAATGTGGGTCTGCGCCTTACACCCGCCCCGTCCCGCACTCCACCCCTTGCAGATAGAGCCTCCCCCCACCCCCACGCTGCTCGGCAGCAGATATGGGGTGTTCCAGGGGTGTTCCAAGGGTGTTCCGCGCGCGCGGTCTGTTCCCTCTTCCCAGCGGACGGTGTATCGGCGCGGCGCGGCGGGAAGCAGAACGCGTATCTCCACCTCCACGCGTGTGTGCTGTTAGTGATCGCGGTCCTATTGGCCCTCGTTACGTTATTGTCAGCGAAAACGGGCTGGCTGCCGCGTAGAGCTGAAATAAATAGCCTCGTCCTCGCAGAACAGCGGGCGGGGCGCGACGGGCCTCACCAGGCATAGCTGCTCTCTGCGATCATCCAGGGCTGGAAAATGATTCCGCCCCGATTGTAGGCGAGAGAAATTTCAATGTGGCCGGCAGGGGTTTGAAGGGCACGTAGAGGTCGCGGGAGAGGGAGATGGGAGAGTGGGAGGGGCCGTGGTGGTGGTGGGGGAGGGGCATGCGCGCCGCGCCGCGCAGGGCCAGGCCGGGCCCGCCGGGCCTGTTGCTAAGGGCTCGAGCCCTTCCCCCTCCCCTTCCCGCCACTCTCTCGCCCTTCCTCTCTCCCTTTCCCCGTTTCTCTTTTTCATTTCCCTCTCCCCGGTCTTCCGGCCCGGAGGCCTACCCGGACCCGGAGGCGTGCCCATGGCTCCGGCCCGGCCCGGCCCTGCCCAGCCCTACCGGTACTGCGTGGACGCCGCGCCCCGACGCGCCCCACCGCGCCGCGCCCCACCCCGCCCCGCCCCACTCCGCCGCGCCCCGTCTATGTACGAGGCGTACCTCCTGTTTACTCCCACTCCGCCCCGCCCCACTCGCCCAGACGTGTGGCGCACTGCGGGTGGCTGTATTTCTCCAGCAGGTGTCTCGTATTTGGAGCTGCGCAAGACACAAATATTAATAAAGACGAAAGCAAACATGCGAGGTCCTTGTACGCTCACGTCTAACGTGTGACGCGATTTGTTTTTTCCTCTTGGTTTTTGTACCGCCGCCGCCGTGGGGGCCAGGGCGGGAAATAAAATTTCACCGCCAATTAACCTAAGCTAGACTGTGGTCCGGGGGCGGGATGGGGCCCGCAGAACGCCGGGACGGGCAGGGCGGGGCGGGGCAGGGCAGAAACACCCCCGCGCTATGAGCGGGGCGGGGCGGGGCGGGGCGGAAGCTTGTCCACCACTGTGGCGCCCCCTCCCCTACCCTGTGCCGTCCGCCCACTCCACCCCCACCCCACCCCCGCATGTGTTACTATGTGGAACTACTATACAGGGACCAAGAGGAATTCCACAACTAGGAATCCAATTTCAGCACAAGTCGTAGCCAGAGCTATTGCGGCTTCCCAGTGTACACAGCTCGCAAAGTAACCAGGGAACGTAGCTAGCCTTGAGCAGTCGATCTCTTCAAAGAAAATGGTGAACTCTACATATTTCCAACTTGCTCTGCTTTAATCCAAGTGGTAGTTTTTTTCTTCTTTTTCTAACCCTCTCCTCTCCCTACCCTCCCCCTCCCCCTTCCCCTCCCTCCGGCGCCCAGCGGGCAGCCCCTGTGTTTGATTAACTGCTAATATCATGCCGGCCCTTTGCCGGCGCCCGGTCCCCCCACCCCCGCGGTTACCCCCACCCCCAACCCCCCGCCCGCCAGAGCCACGAGCAGCCCCTGCCTGTACCGCTCCCCCTGCCCACCCCCTGGCGACCTGGTTCCCGCCGCCTATCGTCGGCCGACTGTGTAGGCCCAGCACGTGGAGAGCGAAGGGGTTGGTGGATGGACGGGGGAGGGGGGGTGGGGGAGGGTCGAACGCGGGGTGGTTACGGGGTGTGGGGGCGAGCTGCGCAGTTATAGGGCCCCTCTATAAATGATCGGGAAAGATGTGGGTCAATGTCGGCCTTGTGTCGCCGAAGCCCCGCCAACAGAGTCCCTCCCTCCCCCGCCTCCGTCTCTGCCTGCCCCCGCCCTCGCCCCCGCCTCCGTAGTCGAGCTCCAACTTACATGCATTTATTTTTCATCCTCACTGACATATAGTGCACTTGTAATCTCACTAACTGTTTTCCTTTATTTTAACATTAACTGGCCGCGGGGTTCTCTTGTGGAAGGGGCTCTGGGCGTGCTTGGTGTCGGCGCGGCGCGGCTCACCTTGGCCCCGACCTGGCACCAGGCGCACCCGGCCAACAGCAGCAGGCAGGCAGGCCTCTCCCGGCGGGGCGGGGCGGGGCGGGGCGGGGCACGTCGTTGCGCTGGTTTCATTCTTTATTATTGGCGCATCGTGTCGTGGCGTGTGGTGTAGGGTTTTGGGTCACGCGCCACCCCGCCCCGCCCCGCCCCACCCCTCTCCACTCGTTATCATCTTGACGGTATCGCCCCGCCCCGCCCCGCCCCGCCGCCTATCAGGTGTTGGCGCGCTCTGACACACTGGACGGGCCGGGACAGCGTGACGGAGATAGATATTGTGGCGCACACTTACTTTCAAAAAACCAAGTGGTTTTTTTTTTAAATATTTTTTTTTCCTGTTGGGGATGCACATGAGCTGATGCCACCCCCTCGGTGTTCCCGTGGGGGCTGCAGGCCGGGGCCGGGCCGGGCCGGCGCTGGCGGTGCGTCTTCATTTGTTATTCGCGGAGGCAGATTATTCGGCAGGCGTCCAAGTGTGTCAAGGTCCATCAGTCAATCTCTTCGTCTCCGTCTTTCTCCCTCTCCTTCTCCCTCGTCCCCTCCTGCCTCCCCCTCGCCCCGCCCCGGCCAGAATAGGCGGCGTGGCGCGGCGTGGCGCGGCGTGGCGCGGCGGTATCAAGTGTTATGCCCTCTGCGTGCGTGAGTGCGCGATGCAACGCGATGCAATTCGATGAGATGATGTTTCTCTCGTCGTAAAATGAGAGCCTCAATCTCTATACTTTTTTTTTAAATCGTTAATTTTATGACCGAGCATGGCCTCCGCTGGTGGTTCATGAGGTTGCCGGCGTGTGACTCGCCGAGTCCACTTTGGTTCAGCAAATTTCGCGGTACGCGATAACAGCCTACTCTATCAATTGAGCTGTACAGTGAAAAACACGTCCCAAATCCCTACTTTTCAGGACATTCCAAAAAAGTATTTGCACACAATAACATCACTGTAAATACCAGAGCAAGGTTTTGTGTGATATTTCAGATTCTTTTCTTAATAACAAAAAGTTTATTATTAATTGATGTTTAAAGAGCCTGATTATCATTATTATTATTTTTTAAAGAAAAGGTTGTGACGATGCCCGCGGTGGCCACCGTCGCCATCAGGTGGTCGGGTCAGCTGGCTCGCGCGCGGCCAGCTGCAGGTGGCCTTGTGTGCATACGTGACCCACTTCACCGGATGTGCGAGTGAGAGGCAGAAGGCGGGGGTAGGGGTGGTAGGTGCGGGGGATGATAGGGAATGAGGGGGTGGAGTGAGAGAGTGAGAGACGGGGGGGAGGGGGCATGTGATGCGCGCTACCGAGAGCGAGAGTGTCGCGGCGGGGCGGGGCGGGGCGGCGCGGGGGGAGGCGTGGTGCCGGCTGGGCCGGGCCTGGCCTGCCTGGCCTGTCGCAGCGGTGGTGACCCGCTAACCCACTTCCCTACTGACACTGGCACTACTTTCGGTTTCTATCGCGGCAGCGAAGCGTCGTCAGTTGTCAGTCAGTTCGGCCTCGCGCCGCGCAGCGCACCCTCTCAGCTCGTCAGTCAGCGCCTGCTGCTGGCCGTGCTAGCCTCGCGGACGGGCGCCAGCTGAGTGGGCTTTTCAACATCTGCCCTCAGGCCTTTTTGTTCCATCCTTTCCGCGCTGTTACCATCGATATCGGGCTGCTTAATTTACAAATGATCGATAGTGTATTGAAAAAAATAATCAGGAATTAAGACACGACCTAGCAGGGACGCTTGTGTAGGTCTTAAATCGTGCGGTCATATCATTCTAATTCATCGGGTACCCCAGTCGAAATTCTGAGTGAGAGAAAGAGAGAGAGAGAGAGAGAGAGAGAGAGAGAGAGAGAGAGAGAGAGAGAGAGAGAAAGAGCACACTGCGAAACTCCATCCGCCTCCCGAGCTCAGGCCTTGTGCACGCCGCTACGCCCCGCCACGCCCCACCTCCGGCGCAGACGGATCGCCCAAAGAAAGTGAAAATACACGGTTACCCCATCCGTCCACTTTCGGTTTCGCCCACATCCAGCTGCAAAAGCCCCGCCCCACCACCATGCCCCCTTGCGTCGCCTCTCCCCGCCACAACCCGGCGCGCCCGGCACGAACCAGCATGGCTCCCCGGCCGGCCCGCCGCTCCCCGCCCCGCCCCGCCCCCCCCCGCCCCGCCCCGCCCCGCCCCGCTCTGCGTACGGCCGTACGGCCCACGCCCACGCTCGACACACACAGGGCGTGGCCGAGCCGTAGGAAGTAGGCAAAACTTTGCGATGACACTAGTAGGTAGGCAGAGTGCAGGGCGTGTCAGCAGAGTGTGTTTCAACGTTCCCACGATGAGAGGACCCCCTCCCTCCCCCCTCTCTCTCTCTTTCTCTCGCTTGCTCTCACACGGTCTAGCGGTCACCTGGCAACGAGCTGCCAAACAAATGACTTCTGTTTGCGCTCGGATCGGCTCGGCTCTGCCGGTCCGTCAAACAGGACTATGGCGCGACGCGATGGGGAGGTGCAGAAACGGTTCTGACGATGCAAATGCGGGAGGGAGCCTGTTCTTCGAACGGTTTTACCTCTGTGGATAAAAAAAAGCCAGCAAACCAGATGGGTTGGTGCTGGTCCGGGATGGCTTTCCTTCGGGCGAGCCGAGGCACACGCCACCTGTGACTCAAGCTAAAAATGTTGTAGTTTGAGTAAAAAATAAGGTTACCCCCAAACTAACTTACTGGCGTTCAGTATTTTTTTCCAAAAAAATAAATAAAAATATAATGACTTTGTGCAGGTAATTTTTATTTTAAAGAGGTGGTAACACTTTGGTAATTTCGATTCCTGAGATTTTTTTTTTTTTTTCGCAAAGCCCCCCGCCGGAGGTGCTTTGTGCAGGAAAGGAGGGAGAGGGAGGCAGGTGGAGTGGAGGGGGCCCGGGGGGGGGGGCGGTGGAAGTGCTTGCCTGCACCGGGGGAACGGTGTCAGGGTCGGCCCCCTCCTGCACCAGGCCTGCCGCTGCCAACCAGAGAGAGGGGGGGGGGGGACCAGAGGTAAATATGGCAAATAACGTCCTAAGAATAAACACATGTCCACTTGCAAAAGAAGGCCCGCGCCAAGTGGTTTAAAATCACAAGTCGACGATTTACTCCGATTTACTCCTAATACTGCCAGAGGCGCCCACCTCAGCCCAATGTGCCCTGCAGTACCCTGCCTGCAGATACGTGCAGATAGCACCGAGGCATGCTTTCGGCAGCCCTGCTGCGACCACAATCCGCATGTTCATGCTCCTCTGGCGATAGGTGTTCGTTTAGTGCCCCCTCCCCCCCTCCGCCGGCCCCCACATGCCGCTTACCCCTGTCCTGGACGTATTGGGAAAGGGAAGGAGGCGGTGCGAACCATTGTTCTCAGCCGTGACATGCGGCAGTGTGTGTGTGTGTGTAAAGGAAAGGGGAGGGGGGGGGGGAGGCTAGTTTAGGCGCACGGCAGGTTACTTTGCGTTCAGTACTAAGCATATGCTTAGTGCTCTTAACACCGTTTGTGCCTCACGGCTATTGTGCCCCCGACCTGATGGTTGTGCCTGTAGAGGTACTAAATGTGCATCTAGGGGAATCTTCCCCTCACTCGCGCCCCGCCCCGCCCCGCCCCGCCACGCCGCGCGATGTGAACCTTGACACACAAAGTGCTGAGACGTGAGGCAGCGTGGCGCGGCGTGGCGTGGCGAAGGAACCTGCCATGGCGGCTTGGAACCCGCCGGTGGTCTTCCCCGCGTGAGTCGATCCTCAACGTGACGCATGAAAATATTTCTTTTAAATCATGAACAACTAGACTATTTAAATATTTTCTCGTTCTTCCGCTGATCCAGCATTATTTCTGTATGTGGGTGATATTTACGCCTCAGTCATTCTCCAACCGAGAGTTTGGTTTGTTTCCCCGCCGTCTTTTATTTTGTTCTCTCCTTCTCTCTCCCCTTTATCTCTCCTCTTCTCCCCACCAGCCCGCCGCTGCTCGCTCAACTGCCGTCGAATTAGTCCAAGGTCGTCACTGGCGGTACGGCGCGCCGCGGCGCCCCTCTCTCCTCTCCCCTCTCTCCTCTCCCCTCTCTCCGCCCCCTCTCCCCTCTCTCCTCTCCTTCTCCGTCTCTTTCTCTTCGTTCTCTTTCGCGCCCGGTTCTCCTCCCCTTTCATCTCCCTCCCCTCGTCCTCCTCTGCGCCTCCACGCCGCTGTCAGGTGGCTCCCCAGGAGCTCCCCGGGAGCGACGGGACGGGACTGCACCATAAGTTTACCGGCCAGCTTGTCTGACCACTCCGATGTTCCCCTTGGACAAATCATTTCGCATACTCGCATATTTCGGATTTGGAAAGCTGTCGCAAAACAACGCAACGACTCGCCTAATTGCGAGTGTGAGCTTTGTGCCTCTCTCCCCTCTATCTCTCTCTCTTTCAGTCGCATTCACGTGAACACACACTCACGTCTCGTTTTTTTTTCGTACCCCTTCCTCCCCCAACCCATCTGCCGCCGCACGCCTGGCGTGCTGACCTACATCAAAGCGCATCCCAAAAATCCCCACCACAGCCGGCCGGCGATCGGACGGTTTTGTTTTCTCGTTTGTCTCTTTCGCAACTCAAACGGTCGTGCGTGGTGGCCTGCTCCTTTTTTCCTCTCGGATTTTGAGTTTTTTGCTCCCTTTTTGCTCTACTTGGCCGCTGCCAATGAGATGCCGCCGTTGCCGCGTATAACGGGGGCCAAGTCGTTTTTTTCCTCCCCTCCGTGCGGTGCTCTTGTGTATTTTATTCTTTGGCGCTGGTTGGTTGGTCGGGTCGGGCCCGCTTGCCCAACGCGACAACGAGCTTGGAATCGTACTGACTCAACTAATGGCTTCCAATCTGTGTGTTCGCAGGTGCGTAGGTCCCCAGGCACCACCGCCTCTGTGCGTGGCGCGGCGGGGCGCGGCGGGGCGGGGCGGCGTGTTGGTGTTCTCCGGTAGCAAAACTGAGGCGGCGCCGCGCCGCCCCGCCCCCGGGCCCCCCTGTCTATACGGTGCCTAAACGCCCCGCGGACGCGTTTCCGGTCTACTTCCCTCGTTCAAGGTCGACATTGTGGCTTGGCGCGTAGGCGTCGTGGCGCCCCCCCGCCCCGCCGGCGCCACCTGCCGCCCCTGAGGGGTAGGCACGCCCGCCGTGCACGCTGCTGGCTCCTCTGGAGGACTCCCTAACACAATAGTAAGCTCATGCCGCACACTCCCTCTCTGTTTCTGATAGCGTTGCCAGAAAAGTAGGCAATACGTAGCCGAAACACAATGAAGTGAAGCGGACAGCATCTGCCTGCGCTATACCTACTGGCATCACTTTAGCACAGGAGGTTCGTGCATGATTGTTATAGGCAGGCGCTGATGCAGCTCCGTGTACTCTACTCTTTGGATTACTTATTGCCTACTTTTCTGGCTACACTGCTGCGGATCTTGCCCGCGAGCGTTGCCTATCCGCGCACGTGTTTGGATACCGCAGGGGTATGGCCCGAGAACGCCCGCCCCGCCCCGCCCCGCCCCGCCCCGCCCCGTCCCACCGCGGGGATCCGCTGACGAACGACAATATCGCGCGCACTCCAAATACAACACGCGGGAGCGCCGCGCCGGCCCGGGGCGAGTCTCCCCGCACGAAAATAGAAAGGAAAACATGGAGGCGTGCACGCTGCACGCTCACGCTCGCTGCACGCACGAGGCGTCGCGACGGCGGCCTGCATGGCGCCCCCCTTGTTACCTCCCTCCTTGTCGCACCTATGGCGCTGCCCTATGCTGGACATGGAAGCTTGGGTAATTCTTTGTAGAATCATCACGCTCGAAAACGCGACTGCCACCGATCCGGGTGAAACTTACATGGATGATTACCTACTTGACCCTTACTAAGATGTGACATTTGGTTTGGGCCCAGCATCTTTCGTTATCGAGATTTCGAGCGATATCGATGAGAGCCGATTACTCCGAAATCGCTGATAAATCGCTCTATAACTCGAGCACCAATTAAGATAACTCAAATCCGAAAACGGTTGAAAGAGGATGAAATTCTGCATCCGGACACAATTTTTCCAAATTTTTCGGTAAAGGTCAAATGTTTCAAAATTTTGACTGAATTCAGAAATTTAGCGTAAAAATTTTAGTCCGTCGGTCAAACCGGGCATTCTCATGCTCCAAATACCTTGATCCTTCCTACAAAACGAAAATACCAACCACAAAAAACGATTTGTTTCGTTCTCGAGATATCTCAATTCTCCTGCACCCCTGCAAACGTCCGAGGCGTCAGGATAGGCAGACCCACACAGTAGGCGCGTTCGGTAGGACTGCCTACCCAAACCTGGCACCTCCCGCCCCTCCTACCCGCTACCTCAGCTTTCCGCCTCGCGTCACGAAGCACTGACCGCCCTACAGTGGGCAAGAACCGGAAAAAAAAGCAATCAAAACTTGTAGCATCTATACAGCTAGACTTACAATTTCGATGTTTGGCATCCCGCCCTAAAATTTCACGCTCTTTCAGAATGTCGCATCAAATGTCACCTACGAGAGGCGGATCCAGCCCAAAAAGGGCGGAAAAACGCAATTTTATGCCGATATTCGTGAAACTTCAGTAAGGTTCCATCCCTTGTACATGGAATTTGATGAGATATTCTTTAAGAGCTCAGAATTTCAGTACTGATTTCCAAGTTTTGCAAATTTCAGTGAGGAGGGAGGAAAAACGCAATTTTATGCAGATGTTCACGCATTTTTAGTGGCTTTGCAATCCTCACTGAAATTTTGTGCTCTTTCAAAGTATCTTATAAAATTCAAGTGCAAGAAGCGAAACCAGTACAAAAAGGGGGGTAAAACGTGAAACTTCAGTAAGGTTCCGTCCCTTGTACATGGAATTTGATGAGATATTCATTAAGAGCTCAGAATTTCAGTACTGATTCCCAAGTTTCCCGAATCCCTGCATGAAATTGCGTTTTACCCCCCTTTTTGTACTGGTTTCGCTTCTTGCACTTGAATTTTATAAGATATTTTGAAAGAGCACAAAATTTCAGTGAGGATTGCAAAGCCACTGAAGTTGCGTGAACATCTGCATAAAATTGCGTTTTTCCTCCCTCCTCACTGAAATTTGCAAAACTTGGAAATCAGTATTGAAATTCTGAGCTCTTGAAGAATATCTCATCAAATTCCATGTACAAGGGACGGAACCTTACTGAAGTTTCACGAATATCGGCATAAAATTGCGTTTTTCCGCCCTTTTTGGGCTGGATCCGCCTCTCGTAGGTGACATTTGATGCGACATTCTGAAAGAGCGTGAAAGTTTAGGGCGGGATGCCAAACATCGAAATTGTAAGTCTAGCTGTATAGATGCTACAAGTTTTGATTGCTTTTTTTCCGGTTCTTGCCCACTGTGGGGCGGTCAGTGCTTCGGGACGCGAGGCGGAAAGCTGAGGTAGCGGGTAGGAGGGGCGGGAAGTGCCAGGTTTGGGTAGGCAGTCCTACCGAACGCGCCTACTGTGTGGGTCTGCCTATCCTGACGCCTCGGACGTTTGCAGGGGTGCAGGAGAATTGAGATATCTCGAGAACGAAACAAATCGTTTTTTGTGGTTGGTATTTTCGTTTGTAGGAAGGATCAAGGTATTTTTGGAGCATGAGAATGCCCGGTTTGACCGACGGACTAAAATTTTACGCTAAATTTCACAATTCAGTCAAAATTTTGAAACATTTGACCTTTACCGAAAAATTTGGAAAAATTGTGTCCGGATGCAGAATTTCATCCTCTTTCCAACCGTTTTTCCGGATTTGAGTTATCTTAATTGGTTCTCGAGTTATAGGCGATTTTATCAGCGATTTCGGAGTAATCGGCTCTCATCGATATCGCTCGAAATCTCGATAACGAAAGATGCTGGGCCCAAACCAAATGTCACATCTTAGTAAGGGTCAAGTAGGTAATCATCCATGTAAGTTTCACCCGGATCGGTGGCAGTCGCGTTTTCGAGCGTGATGATTCTACAAAGAATTACCCGCTTCCCAGGAGTGCGACAAGGACAGAGGTTTGAGAGCGATCTTCGGAATAAGTCGTCTGGCCTGGCGGTGTCGTGTCATCAGCGTGGCTGGTCGGGCCCTCCCGGCCCCGCAGCGCAGCAGTTCGCACGCGCCCCGCCCCGCCCCGCCCCGCCCCGCCCCGCCCCGCCTCGCCTGCTCGCTGACGGAACGTCTGTTGCCGCCACATTTTTCCTGCCGATTCAGGGTTTCCCTCCCGAGAGCGTAGGCGTAGGTTAGGGTTTGCGGTGTTTCGCTCGCCTCGGCTCGCCCCGCCCCGCCTGTGACCTCCCATATAGGGAGCACCAGTGTTGCCAGAATAGTACGTAGGTAATAAGTAGCCCAAACACAGTGGAGTAGAGTGGGCTGCATCTGCGCCTGCCTACTAGGCAACATGTACGCATCTATGCTAGGGTGCTGCCTAGCAGACAGGGGCAGATGTAGCCCGCTTTACTCCGCTGTGTTTCGGCTACTTATTGCCTACTTTTCTGGCAACATTATCGTGGTCCCGGCCCGGGCCGGGGGTGCTGTCCTCGTTAGCCTTACTGGCGGCCGCCTTAAGTCGTTGGCGTAACGCGGCGTAACGCGGCGTAACGCCACGCCGCGCAAAACGTGGTCTGCACAGGAATCGGCGCGCGTCTCGCCACGCCGCGCCACGCCACGCCGCGCCACGCCGCGCCACGCCGGCGCCAAGGTCGTCCCACATGAGTAGCCCTGACCTACTTCCCTACTGCACTAGACACACTTTTCGATTCCATCTCTCCCCGCGCAGCCGCGTCGCCATCCCCCCCCCCCCCCCTCCCTCCACAGCGTGACGCGGGTCTGCGCTGGCGTCACGCACGCGGTCCGAACTGGCCGTTGGTCACGGCTCCTTGCGGTCCGGTCCGGCTGATAAGATACGATGCCCCGCCCCGCCTGAACCCACCCCGCCCCGCCGGACCGCGCTACGCCTCATTGGCGATAAGCATCTGGACGGCTAGAAGCAGCATACAATGTAACGATACAGTGTCTACAACAGCTACTCTTCGGTTGTTACAGTAGTTGAGCGCAAAGGTTTTTTTTTTTACTGTAAACATGTCGTGTTCGCGCCGAGTATGGAGACGACAACTCGCGTCTGAACCATATCCACTTTTTGTTGTTTTTATTGTTTATCATATGCCAGTAGGCTACGCTCGGCACGCCTGCAGCACGCCAAGGAGGTGGTGGTGGTGGTTAGTGGTGGTGGAGAAGGAGGTGGTCTGGAGGGTGGAGGGGGCCCCGCCGTGCCCCACCGCGCCCCACCGCGCCCCACCGCGCCCCGCCGCGGAGCCCGCCGCCGCCGCTGCTGCAGTGCCAGTATACAATGGCTGTTACAGCCATTGCGTCAGGGCGCTCTGCTCGGCGCGGCTCGGGCCCGGCGCAAAATGACGTCATGGCCTGACCCACATTAGCGGGCTGGCGGAGGCGGGGCGGGGCGGGGCGGGGCGGGGCGGGGCGCGGTGTGGAGGCGCGCGGCGAGGCGCGGCGAGGCGCGAAGTGGCTTGCATCCCGTGGCCGCACGCGGCTCCAAACTGTTTGCGGCTTCGGCTACAAAGTTGTCGTTGGCGGCGTGCGGGTTCTGCGCGCTCGCCTCCTGGAGGCCCTGCGCACTGCGCCCGGCGGCTCCAGGCGGCTCCAGGCGGCTCCAGGCCACGGCGTGGCACGGTGCCCGTTGCAAAAGCAGGACAGGTTGGTCCCGGCCGGGGCCGCCACACCGGGCCGGGCCGGGCCGTGCCTGGCCGTGCCTGGCCCCCGTGGTCCTGCAGGACCTTTTGGGAGCCGTTCTGCTGCACGCATACGCACGCAGGGCGGGCCCCTCCCCTCCCCTCTCCTCCCCGCCGCCGGGCCGGGCCAGTCGGAGGAGCCACGCAACTCGTATGCAAATCTGTCGCAGCTCCACGGGGCCCTGTCCCGCCCTGCCCCGCCCTGCCCCGCCCTGCCCCGCCCCGCCCCGCCCTGCCCTGCCCTGCCCCGCCCTGCCCCGCCCTGCCCCGCCCCGCCCCGCCCTGCCCGGCCCAATCTAGATCCAGCTCAGATCCCGACCGTCCCGAACAACCCACCTCTCCTCCCGTGCCAGCCCCAGGGCGGGGCCCGGGCAGGGCAGGGCCCGGGGAACCAGTAATGCCCCGCCCTCCGCCCCGCCCCTCTCACCCACCTCTCAACACTTTTCGGCGCCGAACGAAAGCCCCCGCCCCCTCCCTCCCCCTCCCGGCTCCTCCCTCCTTGTCTGATTTGAAGCTGCGTTGCGCCGCCGCCAGGTTGCGCCACCCTTCTCTCCCCTCGGCGTGTCTCTTTGTCGCGCCGGCTCGGCTGCCGAAATGCTGGACGCGGGGCGATAATGAGAGGAGGGCGTCGCGACGCCTGACAGGCCCGGCGTCGGCGGCGGCGCAGGGAAAGAGTCATGCGCGTCAAGGCTGTGGAAAGTAGAGGGAGAGGGAGAGAGAGAGAGAATAACGGGCCGTGAATGCCGTGCGGCGCCGCGTCGGCTTGGAAATGAGGGGTTTTAATCGGATTTGAACGCGGCGCCGCGGGGCGGGGCGGGCCTAGAGGTTTGGTTCGGTCCGACACGCCCGCCCCGCCCGGCCCCGCCACGCCCCGCCACGCCCCGCCACGCCCCGCCACGCCCCGCCACGCTCTGCTCCGTGAGCCTGGAATGAAAAGAGCCGGCCCAGGCGGTCTCGGGCCGTCCTTGGCGTGACACGGCGCGGCGTCGTGAGAAACGAAAGGTGCGTTACAGCCTGCCCCGGCCCGGCCCGGCCCGTGGGCCGCCCCCCGCGCCGCCCCCCGCGCCGCCACGCCGCGTCACGCCTCGCCCCGCCTGTAAGCGCCGCGTTAGGCCCCGGTAGGGCCTGGGCGGGCCCTCGGCGCCGTGCCCCGCCCCGCCCCGCCCCGCCCCGCCGGCACCAACAGGTTGGCCGCGTGCCTGCCTGGCCGCGACCCTCTCCTCTCTCCACACAACAGGTTGGGACGGCAACCCTTTGGCCGCTAAGGGTGGGACTGGGGGCGGACGCGGGGGCAGAGTCACCGGGCTGGCGTGGCGAGCTGACGGCGGTTCAAATGTCAGCTCGTAGCCTGCATGAGCGAGCGAGCAGGGCCGGGCCGGGCCGGAGCAGACGCTGCAGCGGCAGCTGTAATTGGATGACCCGTCAGTTTGTCTACTCGGCGCTGCTCGGCGGCCCCGATGCGTCGGCGTGGCAATTACCAGTCAGCAGTATATGTTGTGCTGTTGTGCTGCATGCGCGACTGTATTTGCATAAGTTATTTCGCGGGGGCGGGGCGGGGCGGGGCGGCCCGCGGGGGTGGCGGTGGCTGGCTGGCGCAGCGGGCGCGCGTGGGGTGGGGCGGGGCGGGGCGGGTGAGGTAGGTGATGTCACGCGACATTCCCCCGCGCCGCACGCTCGCTCTCTCTTGCTCGCTCTTTCTCTCGCTCTCTCTCTCCAGAAAGAGATGTGTGAGTGTGTGTGGATGCGGCTAAGTAATCACCACACTCATCATACGGACCGGGGCGGGCCGGGTGTGGGAAAGGTCCAGAAAGGTCAGCCAGCCGGCGCGCGCCGCGTACTCTGCAGCCTGCAGGCGCCTACTCGCCTCGCCCCGCCCCGCCCCGCCCTGCTGGAGACGAAGTGACATGGAAGCGGTAAAGCGATAAGTTCCAGGCTCGTCTAGAAACGACTGCCGCGTGTAAAATCCGATAAACAGCAGAAATAAGTAAATTGTTGATGAAATGAGAGTCGCCAGGCTACTCTTGAGGATGACTGGTCTCTCTAGCGAGGTGCCGGGCCGTGCCGTGCAGCTCGGAGCCCCTGCGCGCTGCACCGCACGCTCGCCACGCGTGTCGGGCGCGCGGCCTACCTCGCAAGGCGCTCTCCGCCGTGCGCCTCCGTGGCGTGGCGGGGCGGGGCGGGGCGGAGAGGGCGGAGCGGAGGGGCCCAACCGACTTGGCCTGGCCGGGCCGGGCCGCGCCGCGCCGGGCTCGGCGGCATGATCTTGTCATTGGGAAATGCTGGCCCGGCCCGGCCCGGGCCGCCTGGCTGGAGAGGAGGGGGTTACTGTGCAACGGCCCGCCCGCTGCTGCCCGCCCCGCCCCGCCCCGCCCCGCCCCGCCCGGTGGTGCTTCTGCGAGCAGCCAAGGCCACCTTACTCTGCCAGGACAACTCCGTGGTTATTTCAAAAATCATTGCAACCCGCCAAAATGCAAATAACACCATGAAATTTCGAAATGATTGCATTTTGGTTGCCCTAGGCGGTTTACTCAATGGACTAAGCGGCTTTTGCCTCAACCGAACACTAAGCCTAGGGATTAGCCCAGTTTGACTGTTTTGAGGGTGATGTGTGCTAGACACTGAATAGGTTACAGTAGGTATTTACGGGTATTTAGACCGCCTTTGTTTTTTTTTTCAATCCCTTTATTTCCCTCCCGCGTTGTTCATCACACCGACAGGGAAAGGGACAGGCGGACGGGACGCTGACAGACGGATACAGATAGTCGAACAGATAGACGGTCGGACCGAGCAGCTCTACATGTTCCAAGCTCTGATGGAGCTCTACAAACGAACAGAGATGAAAAGAACGCAATGACAGAGGAATGAGGGAGAGAGAAAAGGGGGGGGGGGGGGGGCAGGGGGCCTGAATCGAGAGTGAGAGTGCTTGCTCGGTACCTGCCTCTCAGTATGTCAAGGTTCGCCTCGCCGCCGAGTGCGCTGCGCAACACTCCCCCCTCTCTCTCTCTCCGCTCCGGACCCCTACCCTCTCCCCCTGCCCCTCTCTCTCCCTCTCTGTCTCTCCCCCTCTCTCTCCATCGCGCTCAGCTACATTGAAAAATATGTAGGACCAACCGAACCGCGCGCGTCAAATCTCCAATAATCCTTATCGCATTTAGTACTTGCGACACCTTCCCGGTTTTTTCCTCTCCAAAATAATTTGGCAGTGTTTAGGTCCCTTTTGCAGTGGGCGCGCCCAGCCCAGTCTGGCGCAGACACTCACACATTCACACGCACGCATTGGTAATCCCGGCCCGGGCCAGGCCACACGCAACACCTGACCTTTCGCGTTTCTCGGCTGGTCCAGCGCGACCTGCCCGCTGCCTGCCTGCATGGCTATCTTGCACCCCCTTTTTTTTTTCTTTTTCTTCCACACCTCAAAAATTGAAGTAGTGCGCCTTTTGGCGAGGAAATATGCTCTTGTAGTGGCGGCGTGTAATAATGGTGGGCTCTCCGTGCGAAACGTTGAGGTTGGTTAGGCGAGGGTGGGGCCGGGCGGGGCGGGGCGGGGCGCAGGGTCCAACAGTGAAATAGAGCGAGTCAAGGGCTGGACGGAATCTGTCCCCCCCGGCCTGGCCCGGCCCGGCCCGGCCCGCTCCGGGTCGTATTGCTCCGGAGTAACTTTACACCGCCCTAGGATAGCGTTACTGCTGCACCGCTAGCGTCACGCGTGGCGATATTGCGCCAGAGGCCGAGCCGATACAGCGATACAGCTCGCCGCCCCGCCCGCGTGCGCCGCCTGCCTGCCAGCCAGCCTGGTCCAGCGGCTGGGAGCAGAGGCCTGAGGTTTTTATTTTTTTTCTTCTTTTCGTTTTTATTTGATCGGCTTGAAAGAGGGAGTAAGGTATAGGAAAGTGTGAGAGCAAGGGAGAGGGAACTGCATCGTCTCGATATGAAGCCTCATCGTCGGTCGTCGTCGTAGCGAAGCCCCTCGGCGCACACCTCAAACACTGACCGGACCGGGCTGGACCGGGCCGGCGGCGGTCTTACCACTGGAAAGTAAAGGACGGAATAAAAAAAAGAAACAGAAAATCCTCTCCTTGATAGTAACCCCCGCTTCCCTGCAACTCCCAGTCCCCGCTCCTCTTGCAGCGTGACCCCCCTCCCTCCTCCCCCCTCCCTCCTTTCCCCTCCCTTTTTCGCATTGCACAACCCTGTCGGGCTGGGCTGGGCCGGGCGCGTCGGCCCTTTGGAACGCAGCGAAGCAGAGCAGGTTGGGGGGAGGGGGAGGTGTGAATATCGGTAGTTTGTGTGTGTGTCGAACCGTTGGTTAGGCCCGGCTCCCCCCCCTCTCTCTCTCTCTCTCTCTCTCTCTCTCTCTCTCTCTCTCTCTCTCTCTCGCTGTTGCGCGAATGCTCTAATGCACGTGGTGGCGCGTGGTCTAGCGTTGACATGTCGAGACTTGGACACGGCGCGGCACGATGTCTCGTGCGTCATTCACTGACTCTATGGGAATTAGTTTTTCATCTCTGAGTCACATTGCTGGACGGACAGTGCTGAAAACTGCCATCCAAAGAAGCTTTCATCATTTTTTTCCCCTGATTAAGTTTCAATGAAGCGCAGCAATAAATTGCGTCTATAGATGCGGGGCCTTTCGGGGCGCGACTGCGTTAAAAGCATTGAGTAGGTGCGGCCGTTCTCCTTCCCTCCCTTACGCAGCCCGCGTGACCACTCCGTGACCACAACGTGACCACACGCGCATTCACACTGCGGTCGTGCGACCGCGCTGGTCGTGTCGATGGTGTACGACAAGTAAAAATAAATGACAAGTTTTGTGGTTACAGTGACATTTCATACCTTGTTGTCAGTGCGCATTGCTTTAAGAGTATGTGTGTGTGTGCGCGCGCGCGCGTGTGTGTATCTTGAAAGATAAAAGGTCATAGTCAGAGTCTGAGCAGAGAAACTCTTTCCTATCCTAAAATTAGTTTTCTCTAGAGAGTTTGTTGCAATCGGACGATCCCTTGCCTCGTACCGCGCGTCCAGGTCTCTGGACACCTTTGCTTCTGAGGACTTTGAAAATATATCTATATTTTCTTTCTATTTGCTCAATGCGGTCGCACTGCAAATACCGCACCCCTGTTGCACCCCCTTGCCACCCCACACCCAGAAAACCCTGCACTCGAAATGTGTGCTTGGTTAAATCAATCCAACTTTGCACGTGAAATGAGAATATTTAACTTGAGATGAGAACATTGCATGCCTATCAAGTATCGAGTTTACTTGAATCAAGGGGAAAATCGTTTTGATTTAACCTATCCCAAAATGCATTTGGAAGAAGTGCAGATTTGTTGTATGAGGCAGCAAATTTCTTGTTTCAAGAACCTGTTTTTTGGGTTGTTTTTTTTGGGGTGGGTGGTGCACCCCTCGACTCTGTATCCTCCGCCTGTCCAGGGCTCCGCCCCACCCCGCTGTCGCTAGGGTGGCTGGCCCCGGCCCGGCCCAGTACAGTATCATCACGGACTCATAAGGCTCCTGGGCGTGGGCTGGGCATTACATAAGCGCACATAAACTTGTCAGAGACCTTGTGCGCCCCGCCGCAGCCCGCCCCGCCGCAGCGCAGCCGCCCCTCTCCTCTCGGGTAGGGCCCGAGCGCCGGCCGGGCCCGCCGCCGCTGCGGTGCCTCGTTGCCTCAGGCGATTTCTCTCACCTTGTGCCACTTGCTCACAGAGCGTACGAGGCGAGAGATTTCATCCCGTGCTGGGGCGGCGTGGCGCGGCGTGGCGTGGCGTGGCGCGGCGGCGCTCGACCGGGCCGTGGTGAACTGGCCCAAACTGAACAGCACCAGCCGCAGACACCCCACCCCCACCGCCGACCCGACCCGAGCCGAGTACCGAGTACCCGCCCGCGCCCGAAAGGCTCTCGGCTCGGCTCGGCTCGGCCGTCGGCCCCACAATGGAAATCCAAGTGTACGAGTGTCGCTCACTTTTAGGTGAGCAAATAAATTCACTCACTTTTAGGTGAGTAAATAACCATTCACTCACTTGTAGGGGATACAGACAGTACATCGGTATATAAATGAAACTTTGGTGGTTGGATGTCGGCCCATCAGCTCCCTGCCTGGAGGTTCCCCCCCCCCTCCTCCTGGAATAAACCGAGGCCAGGCCTCGCTCCGCTCACAGGCCTGGAGTTTCTTCTCCAGGCCCCGCTCCAGGACTATGCGCCTCTGGAGAAGGGAAGGGGGCAGTGACGCTGCACAACGGGAGTGGCCTTGAGGAGCGCGAGGGTGAAGGGGACGGGGGGGCGGTGCACTCGTCAGATCTGGGCAAGATGTGGGCCAGATACAGCGCGGCCGGGCCGGGCCGGGCCGGGCCAGGGAGTATTGTTCCTTAGATTACCCCGGGCCACACCAAGCTCGCCCTCCGCGTCCCCTCCCGTCCGCCTCTCCCTCCTTCTCTTACCTCTCCTTTGCCTCTCCCTTCGGACCGCGCGGCGCTGGGCTGGGAGGGGGAAAGGGTCCTAAACCGCTCCCGGACCAAAACTACGGTGTGTCGAAAAACTCGGCGTGGATGTCGGGGCCGCGGAGGAGGGGCCGGGGTAGGGGGGGGGGGGGGAGAAATGAAGACAAATGATCCAGGTACTACAGTGCAACGCAACGCCCAGGTTGCCTCCACGTGGCCCCTGGGCCCCGGGGCGTGGCGGGGCGTGGCGGGGCGTGGCGGGGCGCAACCCCTTGCAGTGCCGCGTGATTCGAGACGCCTGCGCTGACTGGAATATAGAGAGAAAAGGGCGAGACAGGGCAGGGGGGGAGGGGGAGAAGAAGAGAGAGATAGAGAGCGGGGGGAGGGAGGTATGGATGGAAAAATCGGGGCTAACTGGCTCAACTCGACGCGACGTGCAGAGGTGTGAATTTATGCACCTCTGCCGGTGTGAGAGTGTGTCTGTGTGTTACACATTTCTCTGTAACCCTCCCCCCATCCAGACGACTGCTCAACAGGCGCTATGTAGAAAGTAGCGTGTTCGTCCGACTTTTCAGAGGTGTGAAGTGAAGTGCTTCGTCCAGTTCTCTCTCTCTCTCTCTCTCTCTCTCTCTCTCTCTCTCTCTCTCTCTCTCTCTCTCTCTCTCTCTCTCTCTCTCTCTCTCTCTCTCTCTCTCTCTCTCTCTCTCTCTCTCTCTCTCTCTCTCTCTCTCTCTCTCTCTCTCTCTCTCTCTCTCTCTCTCTCTTTCATTCTCTCTCTTTTTCATTCTCTACAGTGCCTGCACCGTGGTTGCGCGCCGCTGTTCGGGGACCGGCTATTATTTTGCCATCACTGCGCGCTCTGTCCACTCTACCTCCCCCCCCTCCCCTCCCTACGTTGTTAATATCGAGCTCCTCCCCGGCCCGGCCCGGCCTGCCTGATGACTGCATAATCGAGGGCCTCAATGTAAATGCTCTGGCCACGGGGTGGGGCAGGAGCGGCCGGTGTTTTGCAATTTGTAATTGCATTTTCAGCTGCAGGGCTGGGCTGGGCTGGAGCAGGGCGCCACACATGTAGGCGCGCCTTTGAGAGGTCTCTCACGGCACTGGGTGCCACCCTCACCGCCACACCCCGGCCCATCCCCGACCTTGGGGTGGGTGGCTGCACGGAGAGTTGTATGTTGATGAGCTGCAGCGGGACGCCTGGCCTGGCATCGCGCGTCGTAAACACTGCGAAAAATATCTCTGTAGGTTTACGGTAAATTTTGTAAAATTACGATTTACGAAATCTGTTGGATAATAATGAATACATGTACACACTTGGTTTTCCAGAGTTGGTGTGACCATCTTTGGCCACACCACGTAATGCGACCTAAATTTACGTCACACCACGCGATACGATAAGACGGGTATACGGCATTACACATAGGAGGTCGCGTCATAAGCGTGACCAAAACTCTGGTCACACCACATCAAGTGTGACGCACGTCACGTTATAGTTTCTCCAGTGAGGCCTCGTCACGTGCACTGCCTCCTGTATGACTCCCGCCCGCCCATCTGAATGTCGCACTCTTTTCATTAATGCATGTAGAGCAAGTGAGTCTAGTCGGCCATGGGCGTTGGGTGCCCGCCCGGCCCGGCCCGGCCGCCGTGACCCCCGCGACCCGGTCGCATAGCGTATGGTTCCCAGGCGTGAGTGACTCATGACTCATCAAACAAACGTGGGGCTGGGCTGGGCTGGGCTGGATTAGCGCCTCGTTAAACGATGCGTGTGGAGTTGACCCTTTGCATCACCGTGTGCACGCCCGTGCGTGTGTGTGTGTGTGTGCGTGTGCGATTCGTCCCCCTGCGGGGAGGAGGAGAAGGGGGTTGTGCTGCTGCTGGCGCGCCGGCTGGCCGGCCGGCCGGGGCTGCTGGCTGAGCCCAACCTGGTGCTGGCTGGCTGGCATTGCGTCACACTCATGTTACTTACCGACTCGTTCACCGCGCCGCTGTCAAGATTGCATTTCTCGACGGGCGTCGCCTCGCCCGCCCCGCCCCGCCCCGCCCCGCCCCGCCGCCGGGTTTAACCATCGCCTTCCAAGTCGATCTATTCAGCCGTTTTCGCATCGCCGTGCGTGTGTGTGTGTGCGTGCGCGCGACTGCACTGTATGCACCGCATCCCTCTGCTCCTTGCGATTAGTATGTGTGTGTGTAATGTGTAATAATCCGAGTTTTGACGCGTGAAGAGATGTTTGAAAGGTGGTCCACGGACAGAGTACGGCTGGAAGGAGAGGAGCGTGGAGGAGAGGAGCGTGGAGGAGAGGAGCGTGGAGGAGAGGAGCGTGGAGGAGAGGAGCGTGGAGTGGAGGAGGAGCGTGGAGAGAGGAGCGTGGAGAGAGGAGCGTGGAGGAGAGGAGCGTGGAGGAGAGGAGCGTGGAGGAGGGGAGCGTGGAGGAGAGGAGCGTGGAGGAGAGGAGCTTGGAGGGGGGGGGGGGGGGGGCTAGATTGCCGGCCGGAGCCGCCGCGCCACGTCGTGCACCGCAGCCACGCCGCCGCCCCGCCGTTGAGGAATAGAAGTCAAGGGCGTGGCGTGGCGTGGCGCGGCGTGGCGCTCCGGACCACCTCACCTCATCTCATCTCGCTGCTATGGCCGCAGCGGCTCATCAGAGAGAAGCCTTTCGCCAGTGTGTCGCTTCTTTGCTTATTGAGCCATGCTATATACTCATTACAGTACAAGGAATTTCCAGTATGGACGCTGAAAGAATATAGACAACGGTGGAAATGAAAATCCTTTTTTAATGTCTGGAAAATGAAAGGCGCGTCTGAAAATTCACGTTTTCTTAGTAAGGATGGGGGAGGGGGTCGCGACTGTCGCCTATGAAATAGAGAACCCTCAGTCCGTACCGACCGCGTGGCGTGCCCCGGAGCTCACGCTCACGCTCCGCCCTGGCCGGGCCGCGCCGGGCGTATCTCACGACGCAGAGAACAATGTGGCATCACTTTGCACGGCGCGGAGCGTGGCGCGGCCTTGAACTATTTCCATGGAAATTAGCTAGCTAAATACTGATCAGACCGAGGGGGCAACCACTCGCGAGATCCTGTGTACAAACCTGCGGAAATCTCGATGAAATCCTCGGAAATCTCGATGAAATCCTTGGAAATCTCGACACTGTGAAAAATATGTCTGTAAGTTTACGACTTTTTTCGTAATTTGTGATTTACAAATAGTGTTGTAAATTTACAATCGAAATCGTAAATTTACGAACGCTTATTTGTCCTCGTTCAAGAATTACAAGTCAATACCAAGTGTACTTAAAAATTTGTAATTTTACAATTTGAAATCGTAACTTTACGACATTTCTCATGGAAAATTTTCCCGTAACTCTTACGAATAGTTCTCACAGTGCGACGAAATTCTCAGAAATCTTGTGAAATCTCATGAAATCTTAGATAAATCTTGTGTGAAATCTCATGAAATCTCTCAAAATCTGAGAGAAATCTTGTGCAATCAGTAGAAATCCCGTGTACACTAGGATGGGGAGTGGTTGCCCCCTCGGATCAGACACCTTGCACCCCATTAGCGCTGTAGTGCCTCTCGGACCTCTTGACCACCCCGAGGCGCAGGTGCCGCAGGTGCCTCGTGCGATGTGCTGTACGCACAGCGTCCTGGAGCAGGGTAGAACTCTGATTGCGGTTCTGCTGCGGGCCGGGCGCGGAGCGGAGCGCGGAGTTAACATGCCTATCCAATCGGCAGCGAAATGGTTGCATTATTATTGGTCGCCCCGCCATTACTTTGTGCCTCTCGTTGAAAGGAGACATTATTCGGTTTGCGGGGGGAGGCACTTTTCTCCCCAGCCAGGGCCACAGTCAGCTCCTGCGGTTGTGCTTCGCGGCCTCCGCGGCCTCGTCCGGCTCCACTCCACACTGAGACTATCATGGACCCCTTTCCTTTTCTCAACAGAAGACTACCTAAGTGTTTAAAAAAAAAAAAAAATTGTCAATGCTTTCGAAGGGGTAACTTAGCGGATCAAAATCGGAATTAAACTCTTAAGGTGAGTGCCCTTGTCAGGGAGAGCAGAAGGGCGGGGCGGCCCGGCCCGGCGTGGTGTGGTGTGCAGCCGCCCGCCGCCCGGGTGCTGCAGCGCTGATTTGGTTGCCCAACGTGCAGCCCGCCCCGCCCCGCCCCACCCGATAGCCGGGCCCAAGCCAGGTGGCATGGAGATCTGAGCCGCGTTCGCGGGGGCGCGGGCGTGGCCCGCAAGACGGTAGTCGTCCAGCGCGGCACGGTTGTAACTTTCACCCGCCCCGCCCCGTCCCGCCATATTGCGTTGTTACGATTAATGTCATCATCCCTCTTGCTATTTCTCTGAAAGTGCTCTGTTTGCGCGGCCGCGGCTGAGGTCGGTGTCGTGCATGTGAACGGCAATGTCTCATCTCGCGGCGCTGTGGTCCGCGCCGCGCGCAGCGCAGAGGGCCGTGTCGCAACCGCCCTTACTCGCTGCGCCACGCTGCGCCACGCCGCGCCACGCACTGGGGTCCCCGCCGAGGCCGCGGGGCTGGGCTGGGCTGCTGGAGCGCAGGGGTCCTCCTGGAGGAGGAGGAGGAGGACGTAGATGACGCGCTCTGCATCTCCCTGACGCCTGGCCTGCTGTCTGCTTGCAGGCGACCTCAGCGGCGTGGAGCTGGGCGTGGCGGGCCCGGGCGGCGCCGTGGTGGCCCTGGAGCGCCTGGAGCACGACGACATCGAGCTGGAGGGCGACGAGCGCGTCCTGGAGCTCATCGTGGACTCAGGTGCGAACCGCACCGCCCAGGGCGGGAACTGCTCTGCAGTCAAAAAGGGGGAATAAGCCGATTACTAAAAGAAACCTCAAAAGGATTACTACAATACTGTAACCCGAACAATTATACACCGTATGGCCAAGGTGTAGATTTGTACCTAGGGAATCCTAAATTAGTTGCACACTTTTGATAACAGTGTTCGGCGGAGGAAACGAATGGCAAAATTCATGTGAGCCAGCGCGATGGAGCCCTAGTCCAGGAGCGGGCGGCGTGGTAGGCAACCAGCGCTCGGCCGTGCTGCCGTGTTGCCTACCAGGCAGGCGGCGCTGTGTAGCCCGAGCTGGTCAGCCTGAGCGTGTAGGGGCCGTGATTACGACGGGGAGGAGACAAGACCTGCTGCTGATGATTCATTAGCGTGACTTCATGTCCAGAGGAGCGCGTAGTGGGTGGGGGTGGGGGTGGCTTCAGTCATGGCTGCAGGGGCCGTCCTGGAGGGGTGTGGGTGCGGGGGTGGGGGTGGGGCTGTCATCCGGCCGGCCGGGGCGGGGCGGGGCGGGGCGGGTTGCGTGCCCCCAGCTCGGCCAGCCCGGCCCGGGCTGCATGCGTACAGACAAGCCATCCTTGCAAAACGACCCGCTCTGCCCCGCCACGCCCCGCCCCGCCCCGCCCCGCCACGCCCCGCCACGCCCCGCCACCACCGGTGGGTCATTCGTTATGCGCCGTGCACCTGCGTTGCGCGCGTCCCCTCCGGTCTCCGGCGCTCCTCCGCGGTGGTCGCGGTGGTAGTCTGCTCTCTCTCTCTCTCTCTCTCTCTCTCTCTCTCTCTCTCTCTCTCTCTCTCTCTCTCTCTCTCTCTCTCTCTCTCTCTCTCTCTCTCTCCCTCTCTCTCTTTCTCTCTCCCTCTCCCTCTCTCTCCCCCTCTCTCCCTCCCTCTCTTTACTCTGTCGCGCTCTCCCACGCGGAGAGGTTCTGTCACGCCCGTGGTCCCGTGGTGCGCTGCCCTGCACGTGTCAAGTGTCAGTCCAGCGGGGCGGCCGGCTGGAGTCCAGCGCGCGCGCGCGCGTGTGTGTGTGTGTGTATTCCCAAACCACTTGCCGGACACAAAGGGAAGAATGCCCCCTGACAACTGCACCGCATCGAGACACAGTGAAAGTGGCCGCATGCCTTGTGTGTGTGTGTGTGCGCGTGTGTGTGACAGAGGAGGCAGGGAGGGGGGCGGAACCACCGCGCTGCGACCAGCTTATGCCCTGTCACGCCGTGTCATCGGAAAGGGGTAGGGCTCCAAATCTATAAACTTGCGTCACACCGCGTGTCTCTCTCTCTCTCTCTCTCTCTCTCTCTCTCTCTCTCTCTCTCTCTCTCTCTCTCTCTCTCTCTCTCTCTCTCTCTCTCTCTCTGCTGCGCTCTCCCTCGCCATACTCACGCACACACACACACACACGTGGACTTCCCCGAGCGAGTACACACACGCGCGCGCGCGCACGCACACACATGCGGACCGATAAGATAAGAAGCCGAACGCAGTTCGACATTAACATTCCCATGGAAGGGGTTGATGTGTCCCGATGTGGGTCAGGCTGGCCGCCCCGCGCCACGTGTCTCTCTCTCTCCCTCTCCCTCTCTCTCCCTCCCTCCCTCCCTCTCTCTCCCTCTCTCCCGCCGGTGACCCATATCTCTCCCGGTGGCAGGCCCGCACGGGGGTGGATCACTCGCCGCTCCGCTGCGGTGCTGGGACCACACGGGGCGGGGCGGGGTGGGGCGGGGCGGGCCGAGGCCGTGCGGCGGCAGCGTCACGGTGGCCGAGCGTTACCGGGCGTTACAGGTGGCTCCGCCTTAGTGACGCTCTATTACGCTCCGTGACGCATGGACGCCCGGGGCGTGGCGGGGCGGGGCGGGGGCGGGCCCTTTCTTGGCGCCGGACCGGACCTTGTGCGCGCCGCCGCCGCCACCACAGCCGTCATTTTGTCAGTTTTGAAACCCTTTTTTTTCCCTGTCCCTTCTTTCTTTCCGCCCTAAAATTGACGTGTTACACTGTGACTGCCGCGCCACTTCCGACAGGGTTGGGGAGGACGAAAGAGCGCGCCCTGCCAGCCCTGCGTGGTAGCCGTTTCAAAATCATAAATCGCAAAGTGGCGTACTGCCCTCTTTGCATTTCTCTCTGGTAGAGGATTTGTGTCCGCAGTTAATCGGGAATAGCCGTGCTCATGCAATGTATCTGTTCCTCGCGCTTGCTCACTCCCAGCCGCCTTACTATCTCCGCTCACTTTCTGATTCCTTGCTGGCTCTCCTCACTCCCGGATTCCTTGCTCGCTCTGCTCACTCCCGGATTCCTTGCTCGCTCCGCTCTCTCCCTGCTGAAGCCTTGCTCGCTCCGCTCGCTCACCGCTCAGTCGCGCGCTGCACTGCGTTGACCAGGGCCTGTCCGTCCATCTAGATGAATCAGCCCAGGCCCAGAGTGTCGTTACGTCACTCACAAGATGTATCGGGGGAGGTTTTCTCTCGGCTCACTCAGGTCTCACCCATTACCCCCTCCCCCTGCATCAGGGACCGGCATTAAGCGAGCATCAGGCCCGCGCCCCGCCCCGCCCGGGCGCCCGGGTCAAGTCAAAGAGTTACTGTGCACCCCGGGCCGCGGTGGGCGCGCGCGTGGCGTTACCTCACGGCCAGTCATACGCGGCGGTAACGGACGGTAACGCGGCCGCCCCGCCCCGCCCCGCCGCGGAGTTACCCGCGTTACGCTGGCGCGGCTCAGGCAGGAGTGCGTGGCGGCGCGCGCGGTGACGGCGTGGCGCGGCGTGGCGTGGCGCGGCGTCTCCCTGACCCACAAACCCACTGCACTTGAGCTCCTTAGCAAACATGGAGCCGCTCCACTCCCCCCCTCCTCCCCCCTCGCTTCCTGCGGTACGGACGCCCCCCCTCCCTCCTTCCACTTCTCCTTTTCCCCTTTCCTCCGCGAACCGCCACGCTGCGCGCGCTGCACAGGATAGCGTGCCGGCGGGGCGGGGCGGGGCGGGGCGGGGCGGGGCGCTTACACCCGAGCTGGTCATGCTGGTAATGATCGTGATGCGGAGCCCCTCAAGGTTGTGGTGCTGCAGCTCAGCGCTGCGCTGCGCTCCGCTCTGCCGTCAGCCCAACAGGCTTGTCATTCAGGTCACAGCCGCGCCGCCGTGCCGTGCCGCGCCGCGCCGCGCCCTCGTGCTGGATAACGGCCAGAGACAATCGCCAAAGATCGGGAAGAATCCAATCGGCGGGCGTCTACCTATGGCCCGCCCCCTCCCTCACCCCTCTCTCTTGCTCACTCGCTCGCTCATTTACTCACTCATTTACTCACTTACTCGCTCTCAGTCACTTGCTCACTCACTTATTCGCCCACTTTTAACCACCCAATATAACTCTGAACAAAAGCAATAGCAGCAGGGGAGCAAGGGTTATATGAGAACGGTGTCAAGCACCACAATTATACCTTATTGTTACGCAATGGCGCGCCGGCGGGGCGGGGCGGGGCGGGGCGGGGCGGGGCGTGGTCGGGCGGGGCGCCCCCCGGCCCGGCGCGGCGGCTGCAGTCACGCATGTTTGTATTTCACTTGTCTTCCCTTTTTGCTCGTTTGCGCCGCGCGCGCCCGCCCCGCCCCGCCCCGCCCGCCGTCTGGCTGCACGGCCTTTTGTTTGGACTGGAGTCACGGAGAGGTGGGGCGGGGCGGGGCGGGGCGGGGCAGTGCTGCTGCATATGCGAGTGGACCAAGTAAAGAGTTTGGGAATTGCGATAGCATTACCCTGGTGTGCTCAGGGTAGTCCTGCTTGATCGCCCCACCACGCAGCACGCATGCGTATGTGTAATCCCGGGGGAGGGGGGTATTAAATGGCCAGAAAATTAGTACCCCCCTGTATACCGAGGATGTACGAGACCCCTAGGCGATTACAGTATCTCTGTTTCATTTTTCATTACATGCTGAAGTGTAGCCAGTGGGCACTGCTGCTGATCATGCGGCGTGCGCCTGTGGAACATGTTCTGTCGCGGCCGCGCCCCGCCCCACCCCGCCGCTGTTGGGCCATGTGAGGCCATGTGCGGGCCATGGCCTGGTGGGGCGGGGCGGGGCCCCGTGAGTCTTGGCCAGGCCCAGCCAGCCTGGCCAAATGTTTGGCTGTGGGGAGTGTGCGCCGTAGCATGAGTGCGCCGGTTGTGTGTGTGTGTGTGTGTGTGGCGGGGGAGGGGGGGGGGTATTTCACAATCCCGCCGTCGCGCGCTGCGCTGCGTCGCGCCCCACCTCGCCGCGTACACGCCCTGCGCCCCGCCCCGCCCCGCCCCCGACACGCACCTTATTGATAACGTGTATGTGTGTCGCTAGGGCGCGCTGGCGGGGCGGGGCGGGGCGGGGCGGCTTAGCGGCGGGGCGTGGCTGGAACGCCTCGCACTTCCTACGCCGCGCCGATCAAATGGAAAAGCTTTTGGCTCCCCGCCCCGCATCCTCAGCCGCCTCCTCCACTCGGCGCTGCCCACCTCCGAGATGCCCCTTCAGTCTGGCCTCCAATCTAACAGCTTCCCGATAAACTGTCGCCAGAGGGGCGGGTCGGGGCAGGGCGGGGCGCACCCAGTGCAGCGTGCACCTCCTGTATAGTACTGGATATAGTAAAGCACGAGTCAGTCTTTGCAGTACGGGACGGGTACGGGGCCCTGCAGTGCGGGCTGGGTGTGGCGGGGCGGGGCGGGGCGGCTCAGCGTCACCGTGAGCCACTGCGCGAGAGAGGGCGTCGCCGCGCTCGCTGCACATAAGCCGCGCCCTGCCCGCCCCGCCCCGCGCCTATTTGCAGCCAGAACGACTATTGGCAGTTGCGTTGCGGTCATTGTTGGCCGGCCTGGTGGGCAACTAGTGGACCCGGGCCCCGGAGATACGGCGGTCCTGTCGTGCGCGACACACTTCGCACGCGGGGCGGGGCGCGGCGGGTGTTGTACCCAATTTGCTCTCGTTGCTCTGGGCGGGGCGGGGCGTTCTGACTGCACTGGAACACCTGACCGCAGGGCATTGCATTGAATTTGGCTGAGCCGCCCCGCTACGCTACGACTTTGTTTGCCGTGTCCTGTCCCCTCTAGCGCCACAGGGGGCCCACGCCGCGCCACGCTGCGCCACAAGCGCCGTGCATTACCGTGACATTTTGCTAAAGCTGTGCACGCGCACATACACGTAAACGAGCGCGGCAGGCGCGGGGCGGGGCGGGGCGGGGCGGGCTGAGCTGGCGTCTGCGGCCCGTGCGGAGCGGGGCGGTGCGTAGCAGTTGCTGCTGCTGCTGCTGCTTGTACCCTGCACACACACACACACACACTACCGAGGAAAGCACTTACTTGAAACCATAACTGCGACCCCATATCGAGTTTTACTTTTCCTTTTTGTCGTGCTGAGATTTAACCCTCTATGCCTTAAATATCGCAACGCGACCACTGTGCGCGTTATTATTATTGTTGTTGTTTTTAAAGTTTTATACTTTCCACAGAAAAATTCTGTGTGTGTGTGTTGTTTCTCTTTCTTTGTCCTTGTCCTGTACCCGGGGCGGGGAGCAGCCGTTGCGCATGCACCCCGGTGGTGCCGACACACATGCACCAACTGCAGCGCTGGAGAATATTTATAACCCGCGCGGCCCCGCTGGAGCCGCAGGAGCCTGGAGCTGCAGCGCTCCTCTCCTGGAGCCTGGAGCTGCAGCGCTCCTCTCCTGGAGCCTGGAGCTGCAGCGCTCCTCTCCTGGAGCCTGGAGCTGCAGCGCTCCTCTCCTGGAGCCTGGAGCTGCAGCCTCTCTGTTATTGTTTGCATTTCACTCGCGGCCCGGCCGGACCTTGACGCCTGCATTGCCTCACTCCGCCGCCACTTCGCCACTTTTCTTTTCTCCCGCCGGACGCCGGCCATCCTCCCCCTCCTCCATCCCCCACCTCCTTCTCCTCCTCCTCTCCCTCCTCCTCCTCCTCCGCGCTGCGACCTTGACTATCCGCGGGCGGTGCAAGGCGGCGCGGGGCGGGGCGGGGCGGGGTAGACTCCAGCCCGCGCGGTGTGCCGCGGCGCGGCGCGCCTGTGGCGGGGCGGGGCGGGGCGGGTAGGCGCTGCACGGAGTGGGGGTGGAGCACATTGCGAAACGGCCGTAACGCTTTGAGGCCCTGGCTGCCGCTGCCCAGGCCGGGCCGAGCCGGGCTGCCCTGGTCCATGCTCCCTGCTCCATGCCCCTGCTCCATGCTCCTTGCTCAGTGTTATTACCAGAAAAGTAGGCGATGTACTACCCAGCACCCTAGCAGAGCACCGGTGCGAACATGTTGCCTATATAGTAGGCAGGCGCAGATGCAGCCCGCTTTACTCCGCTGTGTTCGGGCGCCGTATTGCCTGCTGCCCTGCTCCCTGTGCTCCCTGCTCCATGCTTATTCATGCTCAGCAGCTGGCCGGCCTGCCTGGCGCCGGGCTCGGCTCGGACACCACCGCGCCCCATTATATATGTGTGTGAGTGTGCGCTCGCGGGCAATTTGCTTTTAATTTTCGCGGGGCTTAAGTGCGGGCCGCTGCTGGGCCTAGGCTAGGCGCTGCTCTAGTGCCTCATGATTGTGGCGGTAATGTGTCGCGTTATCTGCGCGTATACACGGGGAAAAAACTAAGTTGACTCAACACAATGTCAGCTGCCTTAGCTAATATGTTTGCGCGACAAGCAACATTTTTAGCTACTAGAGCAAAAAGTCTGCTGTCATAGCCACATGGTTGCTCTGAGAGCAAATGCGTCATCTGCTGGAGCATTTGCAATGTTTGATTCAGTTGATGTGATGTTATCTACCCAAGCTATGATGTAATCTACCCGAGCCAAGCTTTAGTTGTCGTAGCTAATATTTGCCTACGTCATCAAAGTTTTTGCTACGGTAGCTAAAAAGCTGCTTGTCACGCTATCAGCAAACATGTAAGCTACAGTGGCTTAGGTATTTTTTTTCCGTGTATTGGCCCATGTGCCTGGGCTGCTGGAGACTAGAGTCCTCCAGTACTAGGACTCTAACTGGAGACGTGCCGTGCCGTGCCGCCCCGCGGGGTGTTGCGAATGTCGCGGATCGCGATGGCGTTATTGCAACGGCCCGCGGACCGGGGTCAAGGCGTAAGGCCAGTAATTGGCTGCCCCGCCCGCCCCAACCCGCCCCGCCCCGCACGATACGCGGGGCTCCGGTCCTTGATTCGCCGCGCCCCGCGACGTCACCGGCCTTGGTGAGCGACGGCTAGAACTGATTATATTCGCACACCAATGCGCGAGTTATCAAGTTAAGTGTGAATTGTTTTAACTTATAACACTTATTTAAAGTAAATAAAGAAAAATAAATTTGTTTAACAAACGGGAGGATACCGTGGTGTGTATCTTCTCCAGTCCAGAGATCGTATATGCGTGTTGGTCGTGAAACCTTTGCGGGTCCCTACTGTCCCATTTGGTGCGGGGGGGGGGGGGGTGCCGCTTTCCTGGATGCTCTTTTGTCGTCGGCCGGGAGTGCTCGGCGCTGTTCACCTGTCCCCTGTGCGCAGCCTATGGGCGCGGGACCGCGAGGTACTCCCCCGCGGGGAGCCTACGGCGCGGCGTGGCGCGGCGTGGCGTGGTGGAGCCCCCCGGAGTGTGTGTGTGTGTGTGGGTGTGCGCGCGCAAGCTCCTCGCCGTCACATGTGTCCGACCGGCCGGGTTGGGAAACAAGAGAAAGTGCTCTGTGCCCCGCCGCGCCCCCGCCCCGCCCCGCCCCGCCCGGTGCATTGGACACAGAGGAGCCGGGCCGGGCCCGGGCCCAACCACCACAGCACATCCGCGCCGGTGACTATTTGGTAGGGGAAAATGTCAGGTGGCGCCGGGTCGATGCCAACAGACACCGCAACGCCCTATGCTCCAGAAAAGTTCGCGAAAGCGTCTGCTCGTCGAATTAAGCAATGATTTGTGTTGACCGAAAGTAAAATATGTAATGTGTTGTGATATAAATATTTATTTTTACATCGAGTGGGGCAGGCCCAATGTCTGGTCACGCCTCAGCGGTCGGGTCATAGAGTAAAAACGCCTGGTACTGAATGTGTTTCGATCTGTGTGCTAGTGTTAGGTATTTCCTTCTCCTCTATTCGCTGACCGCCCGCCCGCACGCGTGAGGCGTGCCGTGCACGGGGCTGGCTGCTTTACTTTTTTTTCCGTCACTGTCCCTCGGACGGGTGTGATCGGTATTGTGCGTAATGTCGGAGAAAGCCCCCCCTCAGTGTGCTGTGCTGTGTGCCCTAGCGCCCGCGGGCCCGCCCCGCCCCGCCCCACCCCACCCCGCCCCACCCCACCCCACCCCTGCCCGGCCAGACCCGGCTAGCCAGCCCGGTTGACAGATGTGTGATAACCGGATGCGGACCCCGCGACGCGCCGCCCGCGGCCCGCGCGTGTCCAGCCCGCCCCGCCCCCGCCGCCCCGCGCTCAGTTGCACCGATATACTCGCGGCCATTCCCAAAGCTGTGAATAGCCAGGTCGGGCCGGGCTGGCCCGCTACAAGCGGACGCACAAGACCCCCCCAAAAAAACAAAAAAAAAAACTATGGCGACTCATCTCCTGCCGGGGAGTACGTAGAGTGGATTGGAGTGGAGTGGACTGCGTTTATTCACGTGCGACTTTTCCGGGCGGGGCGGGGGAACGCGTTCCAAACCTCATCACTGGGTTTATATGGTGATTCTTTCCCGTCACAAAAATCCCGATGTAAATCATCCGAGACGTCCTCACAGTGCGGCGCGGCGGGGCGCGGGGCGGGGCGCGGGGCGCGCAGGGCTCGGGACATTAGGGCATTCATACCGCCGGGAGAAAGTACCGGCGTGAAACGGTTTGGGCCGGTGAGGTGAGCCCTTCGGGGGGGCTGCGTCCGGGGCGGGCGGCGGCCCTTGTCGCACCGGACCGAGTGCAGGCAGGGACGCCAGGAGGGAGCGTTGTGCCCTGCGGACGCAGCCGCCCCGCCCCGCCCGCCGCTCCCCGCCCCGCGCGGCCCTGCCCTGCCCGGCCCTTGTACTCTGTCTGGAGGTCTGGAGCCCCGGCCCGGCCCGGCCGGAGGGTGGAGGCTGGAGCGCTGGAGCCGCTGGAGCGGGCGACGACCGCGCTGCTCTCCTCAGCCCTTCTCCCACTCCCCTCCCGCTCTCTTCCTGGAGCCCATCCCGGACGGAACGGGGTCCAGGACGGGGTCCCGGAGGCTGGGCCGAGCAGCGCGCCACGTGCAGCCAGGACTCTCTCCTCTGATTTATCTCCCCCCGCCCCGCCCCGCCCCGCGCCTCACGCTACGTTCCTACAAAACGGATTCTTTTTACTCTTTGGACCTGTAACGTGTACAGCCGGCTCCTCCCGCGGGCGAGAGGCGAGGCGAGCCGAGGCGATGGAAGGGAAGGGAAGGGAACCCCTATATGAGAAAAAAAAATAAGAAGGGCCTACGTAATTATATTTTACTTTCGAGGCAGCAGCCAATCAGCAGCCCTCTCATCATCTTTCCTCGGAGACATTCCTTTCCCGCGGCCCGCGGCATTATTTCCGAAAATGTTGATAAATTTAGATTTCTCGATGGGCCCCGTGAGGTATATATTTGGGCGCAAGAAAGAGCCCCAACGGGCCCCGGGGGGATGCACCGGGCCAGGGTGGGCCGGGCGGTGACAATTGCTCCGGGGCGGGGTCCCCGGCGGGGGCGGGGCGCCAAGGACGCGCCGCGGGCCCTTTTTGGCGCGCCTCTCTCCGCATCGTGCACCGCGCCCCGCCCCGCCCCGCCCCGCCCCGTACCGCGAGATCTAATTCCCCCTCCCCTTTGTTGTTGCAGACTTTGCCGAGAGCGATGCGGGCCAGCCCTCCACTCAAGGTGAGTTGTTTGCCCAAGGTTGTTCAATAAACTGATTTCTCATTTTATCCGGCTGCGTGACATCGAGCTTGATCGAGAAACTCTACTCCCACTGTGAAGAAATGTGTTTCTCTTTCTCTCTTTCAGTTTGAATCATCCTGCTATTGCCGTCGCACCCTGTCTGTGATTACAGTTTAATTACAGCGCATCGGAGTGGAGCGCGCCCTTCGTCCTGGTTCTATATTCCCCTGTCTGCCCTGGCCTGGCCGCGTGTGGTTTGATACCCACGCTCCTGTATGGGTTCTTTTACAGCTGACATCGGACGCGGCGTGGACCTGGACCAGACCCCCCGGCCAGGCGAGGCCAGGCGAGGGGCCTCCTTTTGACTGACTATACGACGATACTATCAAGCATGACTAGGTTCGTTACGTTAGGACCGCTCATAACGGGCCGTCGCTGTGGTGGACACAACAGGTCTCTAGGGCAGTACTGGCTGGTACGGCCCGGCCGCTGGTTTTGACTGCGCTGGAAAAAAAACGTACGCTGGTTAGAAATTCCAGTGTAACGAGGTTGTCTCACGGGCTGGGCTGTGCCGAGGCAGGACCGGTCGTGCTCCAGACAAACTCGGCCGAAGGCGTTGTGACGGCTCTTTCCAGGGAAAGAGCTTGCATCACGGGTGCTGCGCATCCCCGGAGAGAGAGAGAGGGAGAGGGATAGAGACAGGGAGAGAGAGAAAGAGAGCGAGAGAGAGGGTAGACGTCAAACACTCGTTGCACACTGGAAAAAACAAAGGTGCTACATAGCACCGCAAAAGGGAATGCGACTGCAAAGTGCTTCAAATCGCATCGTTCCTCTGTAAAGGTACTAAGTGCAGTAGCACCCCTGTCCTGCCGGAGGGGTGCTACGTAGCAGCTTGTTTTTCCTGTGCAGGCGTCTGAAAAATGCAGCTTGCTGTCCTCTGTGCCCGGGGCGGGGCGGGGCGGGGCGGGCCGCAGAACATCGTGTCCACGCCCCGTCCAGCCGTGTCACCCACCTGTTGGACGCCCCCCCCCCCTCCCCTCCCCCTGTGGAGCGCGCACCATCGGTACCGCTTCACTTTTATTGGGGCGGTTATTAAAGGGACGGGCCGGGCCGCATTGCGCAGCGTTTCTCTTTTATTGCCCCAAAAATTCTCCTTTTGCCTTTTGGACCAAACCTACCTAACAGGACAATGGCGCGCTATAAACGTACGGTATTTCGGGCAGGCTGGCAGGCAGGCAGGCAGGCACAGTGCCGCAGCGCCCCGCCCCGCCGCACCGGTAGGCGGACTTATTGCTTCTTACATGCAGAGGGGCGGCCGGGCCCGGCCGGTGTGCGGTGCGCCTCCCCCGCGCCGCCCCGCCGGGCCCGGGCAGCCTGGGGACGCGATACCTGGAAATGGGAGGCTCTTTCCTAGAACACGGTGTGGTGTGGCAGGGCCCTGGCGGGGCCCAGACTAGCCCCCCCACCCCCAGGGGCTCCTGGGCGGGGCGGGGCGGGGCCCACCTCTGGGGCCGACCTGTCCTGCTTATCACCGAGACGAAGACGGGGCTGGTCGCCTTTCGATATCACGGTCTCGCAGGACTGCCTCGAACGGCAGAAAGAGTGTAAGACACCGGTCCACCGCGCGGGTGATACCGGTGTGGCAACCACCTCTGCGAGGTGTTTTGTGAGCGGGGCCGGCTGGGGCCGGGGTCACGCCGCGGACCAGAGCAGCGCAGCGCCGACCCGACCCGACCCGACCGGACCCGACCCGACCCGACCCGACCCGACCCGACCCGACCCGACGTTTTATTTACGATACCCTGTCGAAAAGTAATAATTACAATACCGTGTATGTCGGGGCGGGGGCGGGGCGGGGCGGGGCGGGCGGACTGTGTGCTCTCGATACAGTAGTGCAGTGAAAGGCCGGGCCGGGCAGGGCACTGCTCCGAACGGTAAATAAAGACACCACCGCCCCCTTGTGTGCCGTTTTCCTCCCCTCCCCGGCCCGGCCCGGCCCGGCGGCAAGACCCTCTCAAAGGCGGTGGAGGTACAAAGTGAGCTGTAAATAATAACGCGCCGCCTAGCGGGGCGGGGCGGGGCGGGGTGGCCGTGCATTGCCAAAAACCATAAACCGAAGCGGGCCGAGCCCTCAAGTCAAGGCTCCCCGGCGGCCAGCCGGCCTGATCTGCCTACATTGTCTCAGCAGCAACAGCAGCCGTAGGGCAGGGCCCGGGTGGCAGGGCCGGCAGGGCCCCAAGGGGGAAAATACCCGATAATTATTTTATTTTGAAACTCCTGGGCGCCGTGGAGTAGCGCGGTGCGTGCGGCGGGGCGGGGAAGGGCGGGGCGGGGCGGAGCCGCGGTGCACCCGAAACTGGAGTTAATTTGACTTGGTCAAGCTAGGCGGACCTCTGGGGCCGGGGCGGGGCGCTCACGCCGCCGACCTGGACGGGTAGGGCCGAGGCGAGCACACCGTACCGCATTTTTATATATTTTTGCGAGCTGTAAGCTGACGCTAGGGGTGCGTGCTGTACGCGACATTTACCACCACCTGGTGCACGCCGCGGACCGCCCCGCCGCCGTCCTCGGGAGGGAAAAGAAAAGACATCTGCGGGTGAAAAAAAAGATAAAGAAAGCGGGTCTGCGTGATGAGAGCACGCCCGCCCGCCCCGCCCGCCCCGACGCGAAATACATTATTTGAATAGCGGGGCGGAGCGGCTCGGTCATAGCCGGCCCCTCATTTCGCAATGCAAATTTTTAGTCGGCGGGCAAGAATTGTATGGACGGACTGGCGGGCGGGCGGACCCGTTGTGCCCTTGTCGTGTGCGGGATCACTCAAATATTTGCACATGTACATGTGCGTTGCCCGCCACCCATGCAGAGACTGAGGCCTGCGACGTGTGTGCGTGTGCGCGCGCGCGCCTTTGGCATGCATGCGTGTGTATGAAGTAGAGCGACGGGTGAGCGGGCCGGGCAGTGTGAAAAAAATTAACAAGTTGATCAGTTTGAACCGGTGACGCACCGCACCGTCCACCACCTCCCTCCCCTCCCGCCTCTACCCGCCCGTCGCACACACACTGACCAGGCTCGGGCAGTTACATGAAGTAGGTCAGGTCTGCTGGGGGCGGCCCGCCCCGCCCCGCCCCGCCCCTCGGGGTCGGGCCGCCCCGCCCCGCCCGTACGGCCGCACGTGCCCTGGCCGCCTCCCTGACCTGCGCTAACCCTGAGGCCGGTGCCGGCCGGGCCTAAGGGGTGGTGCCGTATGGGAATCTCTCGTCCCCATCTACGGGGCTGGGGCTGTGCGATTAAACGTTGACCCAGATACATACAATACGGCATTCGTTTGCCGGCCGCGTGGGGCCGCGGTGCGGTGCGGTGCGGCGGGGAGGTACCCGGCCCGGGGGTGGGGCGCAGGGCAGGGCAGAGCCACGCCGGCCCAGGAAAGAAAGTACAGCGTGTGGCTTATTTTTTATTTTTTTAAACGCGGGTTGTGTTATTACATTTCAGTTAACTCCCTTTCCTGCTGTTCTTTTCTTCTCGACGCATTCCTCGTCGACGACGTCGCCCACCCATCCGCTCGCGCCGCTCGTTTTTTTGTTTTTTTTTTCGTCCGCCTCTCCCTCCCCCCTCCACCGCCCCCTGCCCTGCCGCCAGGTAATGGGGTGGCGCTGCGATAAGGCTGAGCGATGTGTCGCCGCGCTGATAAGCCCTGCCCTGCTCTACCCCGGCGGGGCTCAGGGGGGTGTCTACCGTCTGCGCGTGGAGTGGAGGCCCAGGCCCGGCCCGGCCCCTGCCTGCAGGGCCACGCGAGGAAGCCCTTTACAATGGCGTATCGGACTCCGAATTTCGGGCCCCGTGTGCTATAGAAATACTGACCCTCGCGGTGTTGATGTAAAGTGTGACCACATTATGGCCTCGGTGTCTCGCGTCACGCAACGCTTCGCCACGCCGGGCCGCGGCCTCGGTTACCGCGGCGATTTTCGAACAGCGTGATAGGGAATTCCCTTTCGTCCTGCGTCGCGCCCAAGACCGCGGCTACCCTCTGAGATTACCCCACCATACCATACCCCAAGCCCTAAGCATGTGAACAATCCCCTCCCTGTGTGGCGGCGGGCCCGAAATATGGCGGCTCTCTTTCATCACATGACGACAGCGGGACGGGAAGGGCCGGGCCGGGCTGGGCGTGCGTGACGGACACCGCGTGACGCGCACGGTGTGGCGTGACCGAGTAACGCGTGGGAGAGAGAGAGAGAGACAGTGTCACATCACGTACCTTTTCACAAAGTCATGACACACAGTCGATTTGCGGCTGCGTGAAAGCTAGAAGCTCCGAAACATGTAATTTAGACCATACGTTCTGATTCGATTTTGCGTCTGGCTTTCTTATCCAAATACTGAATTGTATTTTCTATCGTTGGGCGGTCGTATATTACCTTTATGCTAAAATTGGAAATATGCTTCATGTGATTTGTGAATGTGTGTTGTGTGCGGTCTGGTGGTGGTGGTTGGGGGGGGGGGGGGGGATCTTTGCGGAGTCGCGGATAAGGACGGCGTGCAGGGTGTGAGCGTGGGGGGAGTTGGTTTGCTATCAGCCCGGGACTCAAGCCCGACATCCGCAAAGTCAACTCAAATCTGCGCGCTGGAGAGTGGGCCGGGCCGGGCCGAGGGGACTTTACGCCCCGCGCGGACGTTTTGCGGACTGCAGACCGATTTTCAGAAGCGAAGAAAATCAGATTGTCTTTATAGTGCCTTACCGGACCCTCGTCACACTCCCGCGCGCCTCATCAGAAACACTTCGTGTTCAGTGTTCTACCTGCATTTTACTCCATTTTTTTTTTCGCGCGACAGCAGTAGTGCGAGCGCGGGGTGGGGTGGGGTGCCCCATGGGAACAAAACGGGGAATCTACGTGGATGTCATGTTGCCGGGGTGGATGGGGATACGAGAACTTATCCACCTAAAATCGATGTGGATTCCACCGTCGCCATGAGTGGATTGGTCGCTGTAGAATATTCTCCGAGTTATCCTCGTGGATAATTTGTGTGTAAATAAGACTTAATCAATCACTCTTTCATGTACGTAGCAAGTAACTCGATATATATACATGGATGAGGACTGTGGTGTTCCCTATAGAATCGATGTGTTGACTTCTACATTTTTTCGTGAACCTTCAGAAATAGGAAAAAGTGAGTAATCTATTCAACTCAGCCGCGGGCCTCGCAAACGGCGTACGCAAATCCTTTATAATTTCGCTAGCGTCATTATAAGTGTCGCGCCATCGACGTGGACGTTACATAGCCACGTCGACGTGCATCGCTCCACCGCGTATCCCTGGGGATAGGCAGCGGAGGCTGTCCTCATCGACGAGACTAGACTATCTACGCAGTTAAAAATGAAAATTCAACGTGGATACATGTCATTCTTATCCACGCATATGCATCGCTGCTGTATCCACATATACAGGGGCTCATCTACAAAACACTAGAACGCCTTCTCTACGTATATTTTATCGTGTTTTACGCCACAGGTGACCTGTTTCCCGACTGAGTCAGGTTTACATGCTCCAACTGGACCACCCTCATAGAATCAATGTGGATAGTTCGTGGATGGACCCAATGGGCATCCACGCCGTATAGATAGCTGTTAGACGGCAAGCACGAGCAGATGTTCCCGTGGCTCAACGGGTAGCGGCATCATATGGTAAGCGGAAGGTCCGAGGTTCAACTCCCAGCAACGGTAATGTACTAAATGCAATTAATATCGCGGTTAATATCCATAGAACGGAAAACTGTAAATACTGGAGGTGTAAAACCAAAAATATTTTTCTGAAAGCATAAAATTATTTAATGGATACTATGGGGATTAGATAACGCAGGGAAGGTCCATGGATTAGTGGCCCTGTCCCTCATCGCTCCTCATCGATACGCCGTGTCTGTGCGGATCTGTCCATGGGACATCCACGTTGTATTCTCTACCGCGAGGCCCTCGATGATCGACTCGATCATCCCCGTTGCCTCCTCGTAGGTCAACCACATTGTCGAAACGTCGAATCGACGTGGCTGTTCCCATGGGGTGGGGCGGGACGGGACGGGGTTCGAGTCTAAGCTAGCCGAGCCATGTATGTCGCGCGTAGCTCGTCCCACGCACCTGCAGGTGGGGGCTGCGGCCCGGCCCGGCCCGGCCCGGCCGCGCCAGCTGCTTGGAAATGACTCTGCTGCCCCGCAATACAACCACTAGATTGTTATTTCTTCAAACAGAGTCATTTTACCATTCAGTCACCATGCGCGGCACGGCACGGTGCGGCGTGGGCATTGTCTCCCCGCTCTGCTCTTTTTTCCCCCTCCGTCTCTCTCTCTCTCTCTCTCTCTCTCTCTCTCTCTCTCTCTCTCTCTCTCTCTCTCTCTCTCTCTCTCTCTCTCTCTCTCTCCCTCTCTCTCTGTCCCTCTCGCGATTAACAATTTAATTTATATATTAAAAATAAAAATAGGAGAGTCAGCTTGTTTCATCGTCAGCCGTCATTCAAGATGGTGACGACAGTTGATTAACTATTCATCCAACACGCTCCTGCTGTGGCCGACAGGTTTCGCCTCCCGCCCGCCCCAGCCGAGCCGCTGGCTGGCGTTTCGTTTCGCCCCCCTGTAGTAGCGTGAGTGAGCGAGTGAGTGAGCGAGCGAGTGAGTGAGCGAGCGAGTGAGCGAGCGAGTGAGTCGGAGAGGAGAGTGTGTTGCCTACCCGCGCGCCTTACTCGTCTTGGGGTGGATTGTACCTGTGCGCCGCCCTCGTGCCGAGAGACCCCCCCTCCCCTCCTCTCTCTCTCTCTCTCTCTCTCTCTCTCTCTCTCTCTCTCTCTCTTCTCTCTCTTCTCTCTCTCACTTCTCGCTCCCAGCCTCACTGAGGATTGAATCCTCCTCCCCTCCTCCCCCGCGCGCCGTACGGGACAAGACGGGCCGGCCGGCCCATCTCTTTTACGACACGGCCGCCATATTTCATACCTTTAAAGTGCATATAATGCACGGTGGTATCTGGGTCGCCCTTTCTTCCCCACGCTGCCCTGCCCCGCCCCATCCCGCCCCCGTACCGCTCACCTTATTCTTGTGCTTTTGCAGCTCCAGCCAAAAAATGTTAGACCGTTTCGGAAAGGTTTTCGGGCCGGGCCGGGCTCGCCCTCGAGGCGTTATTTCGACAGGAGAGCTTCTCGTCGCGTCCCGCGGCCGGGGGCGCTCCGCTCCGCGCCGCACGGGGGCGGGCCGGGGGCCCACTCTCTAAATACTGTTGCGCACTTTGGTGGTTATTAAACTGTCGTCTCCAGGACGGGTAAGTTTAGCTTGATTTGATACGGGATAGAATGGTGGTCACTTACCAAACCCATAAGGTTTATAAAGATCTCCGGGGGAGGGAGGAGGTGCTCGGTAGGCCGATCTTTTTTCCACACGCGCCCGTGCAGGCTGTTGTAAAATTATTCTTTAAAAAAAAATCCGATGATGCCATTGGGCCTTTTTCTCCTCTTGGTCTGCATATTCTAAGTCTGCACCCCAGCGAGCGTTATACCCGAGACCACCGAGCAGGTCGCTTTTATTTTTATTTTTTCCCCCGCTGCGTTCACAGTAGTAGACTTTTCGCTTTCGCGAATTCGTTTCTAATTTCGTGGAGCGGCAGGGCCGGGCAGGGCGGGCCTGTCGCGTACGGCACCACGGCGGCGCGCTCCTCAGGGGGCTCGGCTAATTGGCTGTGACAGACGTCCCGGCCCAGCACGGCCCGGCCGGCCCGGCCCGTTAGCCAGGTAGAGGACATAGGGCAGTCCGCCCCGCCCCGCCCCGCCCCGCCCCGCCCCGCACGCCAACATGTGTCCGCCCGAGCTGCCCGCCCCGCCCCGCCCATTGTCTCCCAAAAGCAAACGTTTTGGAGGCTAGCATCGCGCACAGCAGCCGCGGCCCTTTTGACTCGCCCCGCCCCGTGTGTGCAAACAAAGCACAGCGATGCAGCGGACAATTAGTCACACCCCAAATATCAGACGTGCGCGCTTAGCACAGTCCGTGTTTAGTTTTCTTTGGTTGTTTTACTGTGGAATTGCAACTCTGCTCTTAATAACAGGTTATTGAAGTTTAAAAAAAAAAAAAAAAAAAAATTAGACTGCATTCACGAAAAACTGTGGCCGAAAAGGCACGAATCTCCATTTTGCATGTGACAAAATTGTATCCTGGTCATGGCCAACTTCTTCATTTGTCCACTAGAGAGATGCGAATTTGTCCTTTGCCGGATTAGAAATTGTCCTGCTTAAGATGTGCGCAAAAATGTCACTTCGTATGGACAAAGAATAACCCTTCCTATTTAGTGTGTATCTATCTTTCACTCTTAGTCCGCCCACACCCACCCACCCACCTCGTTGTGTTATACGCGTTCCAATCCGATTGGTCGCGCTGCCCCGCCCCGCCCCGTCGGCACGCTTTGCGTGCGGTGCTCCAGCAGCAGGGAGCAGTCCAGCCCGGCTCCTCGAGGATGGAAATCCGATTGCCGCACGGTAGTGCTTGTGTTGACGCTCTACACCTCGCCCCCTCAGAAATTGTGTCACGGTGCCGCTGCTGGGCAGGGCAGGGCGGGGCGGGGCGGGTATGCACGCTGCCGTGTTTCTCTCCCCTCTGTCACAGCAAGAGGTTTTGGACAGTAAATCAACACAGCGACGGACATGACATGACAACGGGGCGGAACCGGGCCGGCCCGGCCAGGGCGGCGCACGGCCGGGCTTTTGTTTTAGGTGTGTGTGTGTGTGTGCACTGGCGCTTTCATATGCGTCAGCGCTCTGCTGCACTTCCCAATTACTGCCCCTGTGCATAAGGTTATTTTTAAAATTTAATTTTTTTTATGGTTATTAATTAATTTCTCATTTTTCAGATGATGGCTTAACCTGCCCGCGCGCTTTAATTCAGTGAAAAGTGCCCCGAGTGTGCCGGCACTGATCTTTTTAATCCGTTAATTCTTTCAGCTGAGCGCTGCTGCATCGTCAATGCCCCTCACATTTATCTGCCATGATTTTATTTGACAGGTATTTCATCGCCCGCTTTTCTTTTGTCTCTCATTTGTGTCGAGTATGAGTCGAGTCGAGGTGAGTCTGACTGCTGGACCGGACCTAGCCCCCCACCGGACGGAACCCTTTTGCCTTAAATTTGCCAAAACAATCCGGCAACGACGCGTGTAGCGCGTCGCTACGCCTGTAACGCGACGCATAACGCGACGCAACGTTACGGCACGGGCTCAGCCTTGCAGTCGGACAGACGGACGGACGGACACGGACCAACAGACGGACACACAGACAGACGGCCAGACGGACCGACCATTCGTTGGGATTGAATAGTGTCTAAGTGGGTCAGTAGGACGGGGCGCCCCCCACCGCGCCCCGCCCCTCCTCCACGCGCTCGCCCTGCCGCCCACCCGCCCGCGCCCCGCCCCGCCCCGCCGCGCCGCGCCCCGCCCCACCACGCCCCGTCCCTTTCCCCCTCCCTCTTGGACCACTCTCGCTTGCGACTCGCCACGGCACGGCTCCCAGGAGTGAGGCAGTCCCGGCCCGGGCGTCCCCCTCGCGCCCGCCCCGCCCCGGCGCGCCGCGGCACCCTCGGGAACTCCCCCCTCTCTCTCTCCCTCTCCCTATCCCCTTCTCTCTCTCTCTCTATCTCTCTCCCTCTCCCCTTCTCTCTCTCTCCCTCTCCCCTCCTCTCCCCGCCGCTCCGAGCCCTTCCCTCGGCGCGGCGGGGCCCTTCGGGTGGCTGCTGACGGTGCTGTGCGTCGGCGGCCGGGCCGGACCGTCTGGCCTGGCCTGTCTCGGGGCGCAATGCTGCTCGTGAGATGAGGTGTTCAGAGCCGGGGCTTAGCGGGCCACCAGGAGGAGGAGGAGGAGGAGGAGGAGGAGGAGGAGGTGAACCATTACCGGCGTACAGACACGCCACGGGGCAGGGCGCTGCTTACCGAGGACCTGTGTGCCCGGCCCGGCCCGGCGTCCCAACCGCTAACATAGACCTGGTTTGTGTTGTGGGAAAGTGGGTCACCCACCGATCCGATCCGATACGATTCGGCCCGGGCGGCGCGGCCTGGCGCGATGGCGCGCGGTGGGGCGGGGCGTGGCGACGCGTGCCACCGCAGCTGGCCGGGACGGGCCGGGACGAATGCAGCAGCTGCCGCTGTAATAATCACACGAACCGGGCGGGGCGGGGTGGGGCTCTGCAGCTGAACAGCGCTTAAGCACGCGGGGGGGCCTAGCGCCCTGCAGACACCTGCGCCCGCCCCGCCCCGCCCCGCCCGCGGGGGTGCGGCGGGACACGCGGACGGCAATGGGCCACGCGATATGCTTGACCAGCCGGGCGCGGGTGCCACGCCGGCCCGGGCCGTGGCAGCTCAGGCCGTCGTTTAGGACCAGGGCCTTTGACGGACCACGCCCCGCCACGCCCCGCCACGCAGGCCCGCGGCGCGGCCCCGGGACCCCTGGCCACCAAGGCCCTGTGCCTGGTTGCCGCTGTGAGCCTGCTGTACCCCGCCCCGCCCCGCCGTCGGCCCGCCAGGTAGAGGCAGGTAGGCCCCACTCCCCTCTCCACGCCGCGCAGACCGAGCTGGCAGCGCGCGCTCACTTTCACTTATTACATCGTTCTAATCATTCTCCATTGTATCACAGCTTCGGGCGCGTTCGGCTCCGTTCGGGCTCCGTTCGGCAGGGCCCGCCGCGCCGCTCCTCCCCGCCCCCTTCCCCCGTCGGGCCCGCCAGGCGGCGGCGGCCGGGCGGGGCGGGGGAGGGGGACCCCCCCTCTCTCTCTACCCCGTTCGGCCCCACCGCTCTCCTCTCCCCGCCCCTCCCCTTGCCCCAACTATTACTCAGTTCTATGAGACAGCCTCGTGAGGGTTTTTTCCCCCCCGACGAGTACTTCTTTTTTCGAATGGGTACGTGCGTGTGCGCCCGTGTCGCCCCCTCCCCGCCCCGCCCCCTCCCCGTGGGCCAGCGCTGCCCCCTCCGCAGGTCCTGCCGCCGCCCCCTCCCGCCCCCCCCCTCCTGAGCCGGGGCGGGACGGGCGGTGCGCGCGCTCGCGCTCAGTAGCTAGTGAACCTCTGTGCGGCGTGGTACGGCGCGTACGCTCTGTGTCAGGCTCGGTGCAGGCGCTGCGATACGCTCACGCTCAGCGTCGCGACGTGACGTGCGGGACGGGACGGGACCCGCGCGGCTGTGACACCGTGCCGTGACACCGTGTGTGTGTGACTCTGTGACGGGGTTGTCACGGCCCAGTCCGTGATCGTGCGCGAGTGACTGTACTGTGAGTGTGTGTGTGAGTGTGCAGTGCCGGCCAGCATGCGCAGTGCGCGCGGACTGAGCCCCGAGGGATAACAGTGCTAGTGACCAGGACGAGTGTCAGTGACAAGTGCAGTGCGCCTCGCCTCGACTCGCCTCGACTCGACTCGACCCCGCCTATTTGGATTACTCTCTGTTTTACGCTCTGTGGATTACCCCGTGGATGTGTGCAGTGCAGTGTTGGTGCGGGCAGGGTGTCACCATGCGCCAGGGCAGCGCCGTGCCAGGCCCCCCAGGCCCCCGCAGCCCCACGACCTGAGCTTTGTGCATACCGCGCATGACCGTCCCGGCCCCGGCAGAGTGAAACTATGTTATTAGACATGGAGCACCACAGCGCGCTGCTCTCCCTCAACATGAGCCCGTTTAACCTCAGCCCCGGCTCGGGCGGCGGCGGCACCCAGGGTGGCGGCGGTGGCGGCGGCGGCGGCGGCGGCTCCGGGGTGACGGCGGCGCTCACGCCGTCCAGCCTGGCCCCGCCGTCGCTGTACGGCTCGCCGCCGCTGACCGGGTGGCAGCAGCCGCCCCAGCAGCAACAGCAGCAGCAGCACCACCAGCAGCACCACCAGCAGCAGCAGCAGCAGCACCACCAGGGCCACGCCGGCGCCGGCGTCGGCCACGGCATGCTCATGAGTAACCTGGACGCGTGTCTGTTCCCCGGTGCAGACTACCCGGCAGGCGCCGTGCGCCCCGACCTGCCGGACACCAAGGAGGGCATCGAGGAGCTGTGCCCGGTGTGCGGCGACAAGGTGTCGGGCTACCACTACGGCCTGCTCACCTGCGAGTCGTGCAAGGGCTTCTTCAAGCGCACCGTCCAGAACAAGAAGGTGTACACGTGCGTGGCCGACCGGTCGTGCCACATCGACAAGACGCAGCGCAAGCGCTGCCCGTTCTGCCGCTTCCAGAAGTGCCTCGAAGTCGGCATGAAGCTGGAAGGTGAGTATGGACACCCTGTGGTCCAAGCCTCTGCCTACCTGGGGTGCACTTGTTGAGGGCGGGGCGGGGCGGGCCGAGTCGGCCCAAGGGTTGTGGAGCAGGCAGGGCGGCGGAGGTGATAAGTGTGGCAGTGGCACGCCGGTTATCAGTTGGGCGGGGCGGGGCGGGGCGGGGTGGCCGCTGGGCCCGGGTTAGCGTGGCGAGGGTCAGTAATGTCGGTATGCGGCGTGGCGGGGCGGGGCGGGGCGGGACCAGGGGACTCTGACGGGCAGGCAGACATGTGTGTCGCCAGGGCCTGGCCCGGCCCGGCACAGGGAGCTTCCCGCGGCTCAGCCGAAAGGGGTCGTGTGACGCTTACAGCGCTGGCCGGGCTGGACCAGGCGTATGTTTCCATTTGCTCTGGCGTCGCAGCAGCCGGGCTGTGGCGGGGCGGGGCGGGGCGGGGCGGGGCGGGCCGCCCACCAGCCACTCCTCGCGTCCATCTCTAAGCCAACAAGTACTTGTCGGGCTCGGCGCGGAGCGTTGCGTGGTGGCGGCGGCGGCGGCGGCTCTGGTCAACATCACGTGTTGTCTGTGTGCTTGCGCGCACGCGCGCGCGCGTGTGTGTGTGTGAGCGAGCGCGCGGCTGGCCGGCCGGCATAACATCGTGCAATGCGTGCAACTCATCAGATTTGAGAACTGGGGCACATCTGCGTTCGGCCCTGCCCTGCCCGGCCCGGTGTACAGTACGCGCGCGCACACACACACACACACGCCAGGCCCGCGCGCGCAGCTTAGAGTGGGCCGTACGATATAGCCGGCCCGTGTGGCTGTATGGGCGTTGGTTAGTTTATCTAAGTGCGAACAGCGCGGGAGGCGGGGTGGGGTGGGGCGGGGCGGGGCGTGGCGGGCACTGTGCACCGCGGAGGCAATGTTACAATGTTGCGTAGCGTAACCGAGGCATTATTGATAGGCCCGGGGCTCGAAAATACACCAAAAAAAACGACATGACTTGTCAGTCGCATGACAGTGTCATTGCCAAAATATGCAAGAGGAGCACGGGGGAAGAACATATATATATTTATCCGAGGGACGGGGCGCGTAGGGAGCGGCGGTGCGTACTGCAACCGCAAAGCCCGCATATGTTATTTGGGGAAGCGTTTCTGGGAGAGGAAAAAAAATGAAAAAAAAGACGGGGGAAGGGGGGTTAGTTAGGGAGTGAAGGGGGCGGCGAGGGCCAGGACCACGGGGGAGAGAAGGGCCGCGTGGGAACGGCACGGGGAAGGAAAGGGCGAGTCGAGCGGGGAGTCCACAGCGCCACCACCCCCTGCCTGCCCTGCCTCACCACGCTTCAAAGTATTTTTAAAAAATTTTTATTTCATTTTTTATTTTTTTATTTGTTACGATTTTTATGGAATATTTGCACTTTTGCTTTGTTGTGTCCGCGCCTTCTGCATGACGTAAGAGCAAAGGGTGCTGCGTTGTCTACCTTTCCTATCCAAAGCCTCGTTGGTGGCCTCCTGCCGGGCGAGGTGTTCCTGACACAGTGCCCGTGTGTGTGTGTGTGTGCGTGTGCGAGGTACTCGAGTAGACCTAACTCTGGCGGGCCGGGCGAGCCGAGCCGGGTCCAGCGCGGTCTGGCTGATCCTCCGGCGCCTCCAGCGCGCGCTCCGCTCTCATGAGCAACGCCCTGTGGATTACCGCGTTCGCTAAAGGTAGGTAAGGAGCGGCGCTGGAGGGAGCGGCTGGAGCGGCTCAGAGGCGGACCCGACCCGACCCGACCCGACCCGACCCGACCCGCGTGGAACTGAGACCGGCAAAGTAAAAGCTCATACGGTGCAGGAGGGTTCACCGTAGATACAAACAGTAAAATACGCCGAAAGCTTTTCATTAGGGTGTACTTTTGCTATGAACACGCGGCAGCTTTATTTCAAAAGGACGACAAATTAGGATCAGAATGTTTGATGAAGGTCCGCCAGCCGTAGATTTGGCGTTTTTATTTAAAATAACAAAAGTGTTACCCTTTTGCCCCAACGCGGGCCTCACGGCACATCCGGCCGAAACACGGCGACGCCACAGTGCTGCTGCGGTGGGGCCCGGGCCGGGCCGGGCCGCGCGCCGGTCTGAAAGGGACCGCCCGGTGGTGTCCAGCAGCCGGCGGACCCGGTGGACATGACCTGTTTCTGAATGAACATGCACGGGCGTGCGCGCGCGCGCGTGTGTGTGATGCACTCGCTGCGAGTCCAGGTCTGCGCGTGCGCGCCCATAACGAAATCAAAAGTGGTCGCATACTTTTATTGTAGTCAAACGCGCAAAACTTTTTCACTCGCAGCAGAGTTTACGTTGCCGGGCAGAGCTGGGCAGGGCAGAGCGCGTTGCTTTTCCTTGGCGGCGGGGCGGGGCGGGCCCGGGTGTCTCATGGCTGTCTCTGTGGGCTTTGTATCATAAAAACTCTTGTTGTCGCCAGCGTGTCGCAGAGTCGAAGCTACTGTTGTGCGTTGTGTTTCGTTTTGTTTGCGGGTGTGTCCGCTCCGCTCCTCGGCGCGCAGGCCGCGGCGCGTGGTAGTGTTAGCGCCGGGGGCGTCGCGACGCCTAGCCCGGGGCGGGGCGGGGCGGGGCCCTGCGGCGCGGCATATCCAGCTTTCGCTCCGATTTCGATGGGGCTCGCGGCGTATTACAGCGTAGGTTTGGTGGAGCCGGGCCGGCCCGGGCCGCCGCGGCGCCATGGGCCGATGGGACGGGGCGGACCCGCGAACCTCTGCTGTAACACGCGAGGTGTGCGCGGTGCGGTGCGGTGCCGTCCTCAATGGAGGCTGGAGAACACCTCAAGGTCGCGGGCGGGGCGGGGCGGGGCGGGGCGCGCTTTAGAACTGCCGTGTGTGTGTGTGCGCGGCCAGGCGCGGCTCGGCCCGGCGCGCCCCGCCACCATGGTGCCTATTTGGACAGGTGCCCCGCCCCGCCCCGCCCCGCCCGTCTCTTTTCGCGAGGCGCGCCCTTTTGCTACACTGTGCCCTCACTGTCGTTTTGCCTGCCCGACTTTGGAAGCTGACATTCGCGCGAGGCAAAGAAAACGCATCGCCAGGCCTGAATGTGGCCCGGGCCGGTGCCGGTGGGCAGCTCACACAGAGAGAAAAAAACTTGCTGTTCTAGGAAACGTCATTGCAAATATAGCGCCTACAACTTTTTTGCTGCTCTAGCAAAAAAAAAATGGCAGCGACAGCAAACCGTAAGCGCTATATTTGCAACGAGGTTTGCTAGAACAGCAAGTGTTTTCTCTCCTTGCAGGCTCAGGGCCGCGGCCGCAGAGCGTAGACCTGCTCACGGCACGGGCACGGCACCCCACGGGGAGCCTCCGGCCGCCCGCCGCCCCCGCGCAGGGCCTCTCCCTGCCACCCCTGACTGTGAGGAGGCCGCCGTAGGGTGGCGGTGGCGGGGCCGGGCCGGGCCGGGCGCGCAGAGGACGGACTTGCTCTGCATTTGCATTCCGCAGCGTGTATGTGTGTGTGTGTCCAGTAGGCCGGCACTTGGCGACACGTGGGGGGGCGACCACGTGGGTCTTGTGAGCGATTGACACGAGTTATCTCTCCCCATTGTGGCCTGGTTATTCTCTCGAGTCAAGTCTCTCCTATCGTTCTTGCCGCTCCCGCTCTCCTTTCCTCTCCACGTGCGCGCGTGTATGTGTGTGTGCGCGCGCGCGGGTGGTAGGACTCTGTCTGAAAGCTCGCGCTCCCCGTGCAATGAAGCGTGCCAGGTCAGAGGAAGAGGGAAACAGATGCCATGCGATGTCACGGTCAGAGAGACGGAATATTGAAAGGGAAACAGAAGACTGAACGGCAGGGGAGAGCGGTTCCATAAATAGGGCCGGATTGATACAGTCGCCCCGCCCCGCCCCGTCCGTCCCTCACGCGTGTGTGCGTCCAAGTAAACAATGCTATCGCGGAGGACGCGCGTGTGGGGGTGGGGGCGGGGACGTACAGTGTAAGCTCGTACAGCCGTACAGCGGGCCGGGTTGTAAGGTGGACAGGCAGCGTGTGGTACAGTCGGCACGGCGTAGCGGCAGTAGTAGAGACCTCCGCGTCCAACTAGTTTGTTTTTTTACTCGCTTCGCTGGTGACAGGAGGAGAGGGGGCGGGGGCGGGCACGAGTGGCCACCTCTGCCGGGCCGGGGCCGGGCCAGTGCAGTGGGGCGCATGTGCATGTGATGTGCGCGGGCAGCGTGACGAACACACACACACACACACACGCGCTGACAAAGAGACTTCCCTCTGCAGCCCGCCCGGGCCGGGCGGCCGCGTCCTCCCCCCTCCTCCCTCCCCCTAGCCAGGCCCCACGCCCGCCGAAAACTGGGTCGGATTTTGGGAGGTTCGCCTCCCCTCCGCCCCGCCCCGCCCAGCGGCGCGCTCGCTGCAGGCGCCCGCTTTCCGTCGGCGGGGCCGGGCGGGAGGGTCTGGGCCGGAGCCCCGCGTTCGCGAACAGCGATTTTGTCAGGGAAGGCGGGGCGGGGCTGTGTCCGTCTGTCTGTCTGTCCGTCCGTGTGTGTCTGCGCTCCCCCCACTCTCCTCTTCTCGCTCGCACTCTCACTCGGAGGACACTCGAGCGACAAGGACGGCGCCCGTCCCGGCGACGAGGCGACCTAGCGCCGCCACGCCCCGCCATTTCACAACGAGTTACGACATTGCGCGCTGCTCTTCTCGCGGCCCGGGCCGGGCAGGGCCGGCGCGGTGCGCTGGGCATGGCGCGGCCGTGCCGGGCTGGGCCGTGGGTACCCACAGGCTGGCCGTCCGGAGCTGACGATCGCGACGTGCGCGACCAGCGCCCCCGCTGCAGAGGCCGGGCCCCGCCAGGCGATACGGCTCGCCCAGGTCTCTGCCCGTTAGCGGGGCGGGGCAGACCTCCGCTCTGCTCGGCCCTGCCTGCCCTGCCCTGCGACACGAGTAATTCCTTTTGTTTTCCCGGCCGGCCCAGCCAGGGGCCCTGCTCAGCTCGTACCCGCCCCGCCCCGCCCCGCCCCGCCCCGCCCCGCGCCGGCCGGTGTTTGGGTGAAAGCGCCCGGGCGGGGCGGGGCGGGGCGGGCGGGGCCCATATTGTCTCGGTGCCGACAGCAGCAGGGGCTGGGCTGGGATGGCGGGCGGAGGCAGCGACGACGCCGGGTTCGAATACCAAACACGTTTTGGGTCAGTGTTTTGCAAGGGCCCGGTCGGCCAGAGGGGTTTTACTCTTGTGGGCGCGCGCGGGGTGGACAGTCTGTGGAGCGCACCGAAAGCGTGGGTGCCAACGTTAGAACGGAAAATAAAAAGTGGATCCGAACCCTCGCGAGGCTGTTGATGCTGCGCAGTGGCTGTGACATCGGCGAATGCGGTTTCGAGTCCGCTCAGAAACGGCTAATTTTAATTTTAAGTCTTGGGCGCGCCGAGTTTGCGGGTGGCACCTCTGATTCGGGTGCATTTACGTCACAGATTGGTGTTCGCCTTTGCCTTTCACACACGCCACTGAGTTCCCACCCTTTGGGGGCCGGCTGCCTGTGGCCGCTGCGCATAGCCGCGCCGAGCCGCGCCGAGCCGCGCTGGCTGAGACACTTTTGTACCCTTGGGGGGCCCTTCTAGGGTCGTGGGCTGGGCTCGCCTCGCGCGGGGCCGGGCGGGGGCTCCTCTGAGGAGTAGAGCGCTCCGTGTCAAAGGACTGCGCCGTACGCGCACTTGGGGCGACCGGGCCGGCTCCGGCTGGCCAGCGCCGTGCCGTGCCATGCGGCGGGTCCTTTGGCAGGAGCCCCGTCCTTGAACGCCCCGGCCGCGCCGGGCCGCGCCGGGCCGAACAGGCAACAGGCAGGCAGCGCCTAAAACGGGACGGTCGGAGCCTCACACAGCGGGCTGAACGGCGCGGCGGGGCGGGGCGGGGAAAAAAAGTGTACAAGGATGGAAAAAGAATGAGAAAGAAAACGACATCGTATAACGAAATCGAAACCGAAACGAGTTGCAAAGAAGGCCGACCCGTCTGGGCGTGAGGGTATAGGAGGGTGGGGGCAGGGGAGGGAGAGGGAGGCGGTGTCGAAACAGAGAAAGGAGGAGGGGGGCTGGGCGTCCCGAAGGCCTCCTGCTCGAGCAGAAGCAGTGCGTGCCCGTGCACACGAGCTGCATCAGATGGCGGAGCAGATAGATGGCATCTGCGGGGGCGGGGGGCACGCGCTCCGCTCGCTGACGCTCTCGCGGGTGCACTGGTGCCGTGCTGTCCGTGGACGTGGACGTCCGGATGTTGTCCATTTGCAGCGCGGTCCCCAGCAGCAGCCATGACGACCAGGGCCGAGGGAGGAGGGTCCGGGGGAGGGGGGGGGGGGGGGCAATTCGAATGCGCACGAGTGCATGAGGCAGAGCGCATGTCACGTGAGCAGGCGAGGGGAGTAAGGGGGGACCCCCCAGGAACCGTTTGCGGGGACGACGCTATTGCCGGTCACGCGTCCCGCCCGGTGCTGTTCGGCCCGGTCGGGTCCGCAAAGATTTCGCTGCTTGCTGAATTATGAATCGACTTGACGATAAGCCCGGGTCGGGTCGGGCGGGCGGCGTGTCCCGCAGCCCTGCCCTGCCCTGCCCCGTGTCCAGGACCACAATAACCGTATCCTTACTTTATTTCCGAGAAGCGATGTCCCGGCCCGGCCCGGTCCCTCAGTTATGCTCTCGGCTCGGCAGGGCCCCCGGACCGGACTCCGCTAAAAACCGTCATTTCCCTTGAAGCTTACGGCCCGGGGCTGGGCGAGGGGCGGTGCGAGCCAGGGGGAGAGGTGTGAATGACGAGGAGACGCCGACCTGATTGGCGGTCGGCCCGCGCCGACGACCAATGAGAGCAGGGAGAGGTAGTGGGGCCCGCCTGAGCCTGCTCGCCGTCATGAGTCACGAGACGGTCCCGGCTGGGCTGCCGTCGCGCCGCCGCCTCGCCTCTCCGCCCCGCCACCACCTGAGTCACGGGCCTGCACCGCAGAGGTGGGCTCCGGCCGGGCAGGGCAGGTCGCCGATGTGCAGAACAGAGCAAGGCCCCTTCCCGTCCCGTCTCGCCGAGTTTCCTCATGCGGAGAGTTGGCCTCTTGGTGTTGGGCTGGGCGCGGCGGGGGTTGTGGTGGCGGCCAGGTCGCGTGCAGGCCGTGGTGCGGGGCGGGGCGTGGCGTGGCGCCACCCCGTGGCACCCCCGGCCGCCCCCCGTGCCACCCCGGCCGCCCCGCCCCCGCCCCCGCCCGCAGAGCGCGTCCTCATTCTGTTACGGGGGCAAGGTCGGGCCGCGCGGGCCGAGCCTGGCGGCGGGGCGGGGCGGGGCGGGGCGGGGGCTCCCCCTCCCTCTTCCTGTCCGCGGGCCGGCGCGGTGCGGTGCGGCGCGGTGCGGGCAGCGCAGCGCCTCAACCGCGTGCAGCTTAGCTCGGGCGGCAGGCCAGGCGCCAGCGCAGTAGAGCCCCCTCGCCTCGCCTCGCCTCGCCTAGGGCAGGGCTAGGCGACCCCGGCCCGGGCCCCGCGGCGTAGCGTCGCCCCGGGTCGATAGGCGCCGTCGTGCTTGGGCCCCTGGCGTCCTGGCGCCGCTAGCCCCCGCCGGACGCTGCTGAGGGCCCCCGCCCCCGCCAGAACGAGGAGCATGGCCCGGGCCGGGCCGGGCCGGGGTACTCCACGGCGTGGTCCTGGACATCCAGCTCCTGGTCCCCTCGTTGGGAGCCTCGGACCGCCCATGGCATGTTGTGGTGGGCCGCCCCGCCCCGCCACTCCGGCGCGGGCCGGGCCGGGCCGCGTGGGACCGGCCAGTCTGCGGCGCGGCGCGCGGTGTTGCCAGCTGGGCGGAGGAGTCCCTGCCACGCCGCGCCACGCCACGCCCGCCGCGCCCGCCACGCCCCTCCGCGGTACAGACACTCGTGGGCTACTTGCACATGGCCATGTTGCAGTGTTTTGACGCGGCGCCGACGACGCAATGAGCCGACCCGTATGCGGCGTAGACACAGTCACAAACATACACTACTTTGTCCTTTTCTTCTCTCGCCTGGGCGTTGTGGTAGGCCAGGCCGGGTAGGCCGCGCGGCGCGCACGGAGGCGGGCGGGCTGCCTGCATGCACGGCGCCCGCCTAGGGTGAGCTTCGGGTCGGCCCCCGTGACGTAGGCCGCGTGGCGCGCGCGGGCGCGGGCGGGCTGCCTATCTGCACGGCGGCCGCTTAGAGTAACGGGGCCTTGAGCCCCGGCCCAGCCGGCCCGGCCCGCCAGGCTGGTCCGGTGACCCAGTCGAGTCGGTATAAGAATACTGTAACCGGACGAGGACGAGGGCGACCCGCTCAGCTTAGCCGGCAGGGGCCGCCCCGCCCCGCCCCACTGGACTGGACGGGGCCCCCCGGTTACATCACTCGCCGCACGCACCGGCTTGGCCGGGTGGGCCCCGCCCCGCACCCGCAATAAGCAAGCGGGGCACATTGCTCTTGTGAGTTTGCTTACTTTTGGCGGTAGATGAGACGGTTTTGCCGCGGCCACGGGGAAGGCCCCTGTGCATGTGTGTGTGTGTGCGCTCTGGTAAAACTAAGGCGTAACACAGCGCCTTTCATGAAGCGTACAGTCCGCACGCCCTTTTTGAAGCGTACAAGAGCTCATGCGTTCCTTTCCTCTTACCTAAATGCATGGCGGGAATTGTCCTGAGGCGTAGTCGTACGCGTCCAAAAGGGAGTAAGGTCTTCAAACGTATGAAAAGGGCGTACAACTACGCTTTAGCTTTACCAGTGTGGGTGGCTAAGGACCTCCATCTTTCTCTCTTCACCACTTCTCTCTCTCTCTCTCTCTCTGTCTGTGTCTCTCTCTCTCCTCTCTCTCTCCTCTCTCTCCTCTCTCTCTCTCTCTCTCTCCTCTCTCTCTCCTCCCTCTCTCCCGCCCCGCGGCCCGTGCTCGTCGTACGTGATGCGTCTCATGGCTGTGTCCCTGCTGCGGGGTGGCTGCGCGTGGCGTGGCGGATTACTGGTGAAAGAAGCTGCCAACATTTCTCCACGACGGTCGGGCACGCGGTGCGGTGGCGTCGCGGCGGCCTGCTGGTGGCTCAACTAGCGGGGCGGGGCGGGGCGGGGCGGGGCGGGGCGCCCACTCCAGCGCAGCGCGCCGAGCCCGAGCCGCGGCGGCCCGGCCGGGAGGCGAGTAGAGGGGGCAGGTTGCGCGCGCGGCGCGGCGCGGCGCGGCCGGTCGGGCCAGGCGGGCCCCAGGTTGACGGGGCCCGCTGCTCCGCGCCGCGCCGCGCCACTCCGCGCCGGGCGGCCGGTGAGCTAAGAACTTGCAAGCGGTGACGTGCCAAACGAAATGGAAAGGAATTCCGCCGGAGCCGGTCTGGGGAGCCGGCCTGGCCTGGCGTGGTGGCCGTGCTGGTGGGGCCCCGCCCGGCCCCGCCCGGCGGAGGGGGGAGCCCCCACGCCTAGCCTCCCGTGTGTGCAGCGGCCCCCGCGGCCCCCGCGCTCGCCCGCGTTTATCACTGAATCCGCCAACGGGAGCGAGAGAGAGAGAGAGAGAGCGGGGGGGAGGGGGAGGCACAGGAGGCTGCTAAAAATAGGAGGAACGCGCGCGCGTGCGCCGAACACTGAGACAGAGAGGCAGTCGGCACATACTACCGTCTACGCAAAAGTAGTGCGACGGTCCTAAATATAAAATGCTGCTACCGTAGCGACTTTAGGATTTGTTATGATTTTTATCTCGGGCCCCCTGTGACAGGGAGGGCGCGGCGCGCGCTGTCGCCGCACTCGCTGCTATGCGTCTTCCGCGACGCCGTTGTGCTTTTACGACCCGTTGTCATCTTGTGGGAGTTTGATAAGAAGGAGTATGACAATCTCCCTGAATGAATGTCGGACACGACGACACGATACGACTTCGCGCGTGGATCGCTCATGAGTCATGCGTCGTCTCATTGTACGCGGACGGGACGGGGCGGGCCGTAGTGGTTTGTGTCGCAAACTCTGTCTCCTCTGATTCTTCCTCTCCATATGCTACCCGGGCGTGCATGTCTGGGTCCTGTCGATGAGCGGCCCCCTCCCCTCGCCCCCCGCCCCGCCCCCTTCTTCGACTCCTGGATCAGCCCCTGGCGGGCCGCCAGCGTGGCTGCCCCCTCTCCCTCTGCCCTGCCCCCTTCCACAGTGAGCGCGACCTCGTCCTACTTCGCGCACTAGCTCTGCTGCTCGGCTACACTCTTCAGCAGAACCGCCTGCTCCCTGCTCGAGAGAACCCGGGGAGCGGACAACACATTTGGGGGACGACGTGGTGTGCATTGTCTTTTCGTTTTGAGCCCTTTGCCTCCGACGTGCGCTGCTCGTGCGTGACGTGACGGGACGCGACGCGACGAGAGGAGAGGACGTTGCGCAAGGCGCGGTGACATGCGTTTTATAATATGGGCAGCGACGCTTCATGTGGGTATCGCTTCTTCTCTCTCTCTCTCTCTCACTCTCTCTCTTTCTCTCCCGCTCACTCTCTCACTCTCTCTCTCTCACGCACTCTCTAACACCGATTACTCCCCCCTCCTCTCCCCATCCCCACTCCCCCTCTGGACGACGGGCCATCTGCTGCAGATGGCTGCAAACTCCTCGATACCGCCGTGCGCCGCGCGCCGCGCTCCGCACTGCACAACGCGGGGCACTATGGCTGTGGCTTGTGTGTGATTGTGAATGCCGCATTGAGTCTCTGCGGGGTGGCCTGGCTGCGGCGCGGCGTGGGCAGAAGCGTCCCCCCCCCCCCCCCACCTCACGTCTCGTATCTCCTCCTCCCATCATTCTATCTCACGATATATTCCCGAGAGAAGTTTGTACAGTACTTGTTACATTTTCTCGTGGTGTCGTCGTATTTTCCCAGAACAAGTAGTGTGGCTGTGCCCGGGTACCCGCTGGTGCCTCCCCTCCCCTCTCCCTCGCGTGCGCCGAGCCACTCCACGACAAGCGTCGCGAGCGCCCGGCCCGCGGCACACCCGGGCCTTATCGGGGGAGAGGAGAAAGGAGGAGAGAGAAAGAAAGAGAGAGGGGAGGGGGCACATTGCACGCGAGGGTTGCATTGCGGCCGGAGAGGGGACTAGTACTAGTCGCGCTGCTAGTCTGGCGGGGCGGGGCGCGCGAAGTTACGCAATAGCCTTGACAGTGACCTGGTTGGAGAGTGCGCGCGGCGCGGGGCGCGGGGGAGAATGGGGTGCCGTAGGCGACGTGCTCTCTCTCTCTCTCTCTCTCTCTCTCTCTCTCTCTCTCTCTCTCTCTCTCTCTCTCTCTCTCTCTCTCTCTCTCTCTCTCTCTCTCTCTCTCTCTCTCTTACTCTCTCTCGCTCTCTCGCTCACCGAGGCGCCGGTCCGGACCGGACGGTCCTGCTTCCTCTGCTGCTCGATGCTATTATTTTTATTCTGTCCGGAAATCGGACTTGAGATATCGAAGCGTGCTGCTGAGCTTCCGCGGCGCGACTTGCTTGGAGTGGTATTCCTGTTTGGTCGATGGTGATTGATCGCGTGGAGAGAGAGAGAGCCCCTCGCAGGTAGGCAGGCCCGCACAGCGCGGCTGCTCAGCGGTTGCCTACCTCCCCGCCTCCCGCGGGCGGAGTCGGAGGCGACACAGGGCAGCGGGAGGGAGTCTCACCTCCCCTCTCGTGGCTTGAGACTATTTTCGTTCTTCTTTGGTCAGACACACATTTGTGGCTTTCGTACGTGCTCATCAACGTATTGCGTAGCGTAATGCATCTTGAAACATCCGGGGGAGAAATGGTTGGTGTGTTACCTATAATTCTCACGTTCCCCTCTCGTGGCCCTGTAGCCCGGTAGGTCATTATTCCCCAGATGATTCTCATTGGTCAGTCCATGTGGGCCGGGCCCCTGTCCAGACAGCCCGGCCCGGCCCGGCCTAGCGTAGCGGGGCCGATCCCCTGGGATTTAGAAAGTGGTTACGCTGTCCCCGGGAGGCCCTACGAAGGGCTTACGGCTCCGTCTTTGGTGCACTGTTAAGAATACCTTGGTCGATTTCACGTGCTCATGCTTAGCATTAATGTGAGATTTTTATGTTTATGAAATCAGAGTAAAATTCGGATTTCATCCGTGTACATAGCGCATAATCGTTTTGCTCTTTTCGAATGATTACCTTGTTTTATTCAAGCACGCCCGTGTAGCCGTACCTCTCGGCACTTGAGCCCTCCCCTTTCACCATCACCTAAATGCATAGTCCATACAAGTCTCAGGGCTCCGCTCGCCCCGCCCCGCCGGCCGGGCGCGCTTCCCGAGAAACTCTGACTGGAAGCATTCCTGGAGGCCGCGTTGTTTGAGGAGCACGGGTCAGAGCCGACAGTCAGGGGCGGGGCGGGGCGGGGCGGGCGGGGCGGCTTGACCACGGTGTTCCTGACAGCGCTTTCACCGCGGTCCAGAGGGTCCGGCCCGGCCCCCACACGTACGTCCCTCCGTCCTGGCCACCGGCACCGCCGGCACCGGCGTCCACCGCACCGGCGAGCCTCTCGAGAGATAAGGCGGAGCACTGAGACGCGCTCCTCAAGTCCAACATTTAAAATCAAGAAATACCGTAGTGGGCTCTTCATGGGAGGTGAGGTGGTGCGGGTAAGTGCAGAGCCCCGCGACGGTCCAGTTTGGAGTGCGCTGTGCTGTGTGTTCTGCGAGAGGGACGCGGGGCGGGGCGGGGCGGGCCCGTGGGGGTGACACGGCCCCACCCGCACCGCGGTGAGGCAACCGGCGGGGCGCGGCGGGGCGCGGCGGGGCGCGCGGCCGTAGCAGCGCGGAGCAAGCCGGGCCGGGCCGTGTCGCAAGCCTCGTTTCGACACGTGTCCGCCCACCCCGCCCGGGCCGGGCCAGGCCGGGCCCAGCCCGCCTCGACCCGGAGCCGGGCCGCCCCACCTCGCTCCGTACCAACCGGGCACACGCCCGAAAAACAGACTGGGCCACTCGGGAAAATATGTCGGCAATATCTCGTGCTGCCGGGCCGCGCTCTCTGCGGCTCGTGCTTGCAAAGGCAAAAGAAATGGAGCTGCTGTACAGAGGAAGGCCAGCCGCCCGGCCCGGCACCGGAGCGTACGAGCCGAGCTCCCTCGCGTTCCAGCCGGAGGGAAGAGTGGTGGGTGGACTACGAGAGGACTGGCTGGTGTGCGCCGGGTCCGAGGAGGGTCTAGGCACCGCCAAACATAAACATACACCAGGTGGCTGAAATACTGTACCCCGCGTTTTCGTAGTTGTATACTGTACCGCAGGCACTACGAAAGTGCGCGCGCGTTGGTTTTTCAGCCACCCGGTATTCACTCGCGTGACCACACAGTGGTCATGCCGCAATCGGTGAGGATTTATCCACCTTGGGGCTTGGGTCGACAAACATTCCCCCATGATGACTGCTTCCTGCCTCCCTTCCCTATCCGGCGGCGGCACCGCCCCCGCCAGTGGCCGTCGTGCTGGAGGCGGGGCGGGGCGGGGCGGGGGCCCAGGATGACATGCAGGTTGCCGGCGGCCGGCCCCGCGGCTCAGCGCGGCGCGGTGCGGTGCGGCCATTAGACTAATTGTGAGTCCGGGGCGCCGCGGCCCGGGCGGCTCCAGGCGCTGCCCCCCCTCCCGATGCACTTGGTCACGGAGTGCTGCGGCGCTGCGCTGCTCCGCGCCGCGTCTGGTCGCGCCGGATGCACGCCCCTTCCCTTTCCACTCCCTACCTAACTGGAGACTCCAGCCCGCCCCGCCCCGCCCCGCCCCGCTCCGCCGGCCACGCCCGGAGCCTAGAACAGGTACTCCTACTCCTCGCCGGCGAGCCGCTGGGAAAGGTCAAGGACTCGCTGGCCTGCCCGGCGCGGCGCGGCGTGGCGGCTGCTCCCCTCCTCAGCTCCGCGGCGCGGTGATGTAAGGCACGATGTAGGGCGGCGCGGCGCGCGGGGACAGTGGCGTGGCGTGGCGTAGCAGCCTGCCGGGCGGGGTGGGGCGGGGCGGGCGTGCGGATTCCAAGTGCAGCCGGGTGCTCGGGTGCTCTCTTGCACCGACCTAACCCGACCCGCCGCGGCCAATCAGCTCCTCAGTCACTGACGTCTGAGCTGCAAATAGGATGGAAAAGTGTTTCTCGTCTAGTTCATCGGTCAATTCTGCAATGCACTTGATTGCAAGTCGACGTCGGGAGTGTTCATACCCTAGTGAGGTACTGACATCGCTGTGAGAAATGTCGTAAAGTTACGATATCACATTGTAAAATTACAAAATTATAAGAACACTTAGTATCGACTAGTGATTCTTAAACGCGTACAAGTAGGCTCTCGTACACTTACGATTTCGATCGTTAAGTTACAACACCGTTTGTAAATCACAAATTACGAAAAAGAAGTCGTAAATGTACAAAGATATTTTTTTTACAGTGATAAGTATTTCGCGTCTTCGCCGCGCTTTATGCAGTCATGAGGATACGGTTACGGTAGTGCGTGTTGTGTGCGGCGCTCAGCGGCGACATCCCGTGGCGGTGGTGCAGTCATTCGCGGACCACGCCCCTCGTAACTGCACACACACACACACACACACACACAGACAGGCGGTTAGGTAACGCTGAGTATATGCAAAAGGCACGCACAGCGCGCTCACGCTACTCACGCCCTCCTGGACGTGACAAACAAATGGCGTCCCTTTGTTTGTGTGAGCGTGTCTGTGTGAGTGAGTGAGTGAGCTCGCCATATATGACTGGTGAGCAGGCCGGGGCCGGGGCGCGCGCCTGCTAGGCCCGCTGCTGCTGCTCGCTCGGTTGCCTTTCCAAGCTTGCGGAATATGGGAGCCACGCGTCGGGTCCGTGTCGGGCGGGGCGGGGCGTCGCGTGGAGGAGACAGCTCCAGCCATGCCGCCCGCGCCGGCCCGGGGGACATTTTACCAGTGTTACTGATTTCACTCGTGTACTCTCGGGTACGACCAGTGCGGTTAAACTAATTCGACGTGCTTTTGGTCTTAGATAAACGAAACAGACTTTTGGTTTGAAATCCCCCTCCCCTCGACGCCGGGCGTCGCGTGCGGCCTCCCTAATGAGTCCAGACGCGGCGCCGCGACGCTCCAGGCCCCCCTGACCCTCCGTCGCGTCGCTCCTCACGGCGCCGTCTCTTCCCAGAACTCCAGAGAGTAGTACCGCTTCTGAACGGAAGTCGAGTCCCGTCCCGTGTGAAATATCAAGATCGGGCGCGGCGCGGGCGGGTGCATCGGGCTGGCAGCGCTGGCAGCGCAGTGCGCAGCGCGCGTCCTCCTGCCCTGTTCTGCTCCACGCCTCGGCGCGCTCGGCTGCGCAGGGCCGCGCCGCAATCTCGTTCCCTTTCGTTCCCTACGGCCCTCCCACTCCCTCCCGCTCCCTCCCGCTCCCTCTCCCTCCCGCCCGAGCGCCGCGCTCGGCCCTTTTTGGCCGGCCCTTCGCAACGGCAGCCGCCTTGTGCGAGCCGGGCCTTGCGGGGCTGGATCAGTGCCTATGGTGCAATAGGCAGCACCCTAGCACAGGTGCGTACATGTTGCCTAGTAGGCAGGCGCCGACGCAGCCCGCTTTTACTCCGCCACTGTGTTTGCGCGCCTTATTGCCTACACTGAGCTATGGTCCCTGGAGCCAGACCGCTCCTGCCGTGTCCGGGAGCGCTCTCTGCACGGCCACGCGGCACTGTGTGAGCTCCGCTGCGAGCTACACCTCCTCCTCCTCCTGCTGCTGGGGGGGGGGGGGGGCGTAGAAAAAACTAGGAGGGGGGCTTTGAGATTCATCATCATGGGGATCCTATTGTGGCCGTCAATTTGGTGGCTCCGCTGGCCGCGCTCGGGCCGGGCCTGGCCGGGGGCGGAGGGGGATTCACGCGTAATTGTAGTCGACTTTTATCCTTGTTTGGGCCGTGGAGCCCTAACGCTGAGGAGGGGAGGGGGACCACGAAGGGCTTGTCCGGCTGGGCCGGAGAGAGGTTGGCTTTTGATTAGTTCCCCCGGCCCGGCCTGGCCCGGCTCTCCCCCGAGGTACCGTTAGTCGCCTCTTCCTCGGTATCCTCGTGACCAAAACTACCATCTCGGTGCCGAACCGCGGGTTGAGTTCGGTATGCTCGTCCCTATTTCTGAAACTCGCCGTCTACTTTTGCCGTCGTCAGGTGCACTTTGCGGAGTTGTCGACAGCTTCGTGTACGGCGCGTCTTGTACTACTGCTGCGCTTCTGGTTTGCAAGCCTGCCCCGTCCGTGCTAACTCGCAGTGTGTTTGATGCGAACAACGCGCTCGTCATGTGGTCGGCGAGTACAGGCCGGCCGGGCCACACGCGCGCCTGCAGCACTGCGGGGTTTGGCGCGACTACCGGATGAATATGGGGCCCCGCCCCGCCGTGATATGTACCGCCTGCTAGGTTGAAGACGAGGAGCCCCCCCCTCCCCCCCCCCCCCCCAACTACGCGGGGCTACGCCTGGACGCACGCCTCGTCATGACCGTGACGTGGGAAAAGAAAAACGTATCCAAGTTTTGTTCATTTTCCTTTGGAACCGGTCCCCTCTTCTCTCTCTCTCCCTCTCCCTCTCCCTCCCTCCCTCACTCCCCTCTTTTAGCGTCGCCTCCCGCCCATAGGCCTATCCTTCTCCCTCCATTTCTCTCCGCCGCCCGTTCGTTCGCTCCATCTATCCATCCACCGCCCGGTTATCTTATCAATTCTTTCTCCTATCCCAGCGCGATCGTGCGATTAAATATAGAACTCCCCGTACAGTACGGAAATGTAATAAAGAGCGCAGCGGGTGTCCACAGTGCAGCCGCAGCCGCTCCTGCAGCTGAGCTGAGCTGAGCGGTCAGTCGCAGCGGCAGCGGTCACAAGCTGCTGACGGCTGACTGAACAAGGAAGCGACGACAACAACCTGGCGCTCTGCTCTGCGCTGCGCTGCTCTGCGCTCTCTTGATCGCGGCGCGGCGGTCAACGAAAAACGAGCATCACAACAACGCGCTAGACGCGGGCAGGGCACGGCACGGCACGGCACGCCGCGGCCGCAGCCTAGGCGCTCCGCTCCGCGTCAGAAAATCAGAAAACACTGAGGGAGCGGGACTGTTTCTCCTCCATACCTCCTCCTGCTCTCTCGACTGTCAATAAACTAGAAGGCAACCGTGTTGGTATTGATCGGATCCGGGCCCGCCCGCACGTGTGTGTGTGTGCTCGGCCCCGCGTTGTTTCCGTATTTCCGGCGCGCGGGCGCAACACTTTTGCGCGACGGTGTACCATGCAGCCAATAAGCTTGGCGTTGTTCGCCATGTTTACCCCGCGAGGCGAGCCCCTCCAGGGTCCTCTGGTGACGTCACTGCCGCCCGGTCCCTCCCCCCCCCCCCCCCCGGTCCGGGCCCTTGCTGAGGGACTGTGCGGACTGTGGAGACTCCACTAAAAAAAACGACTAGATGTACCGGGTGTTTCTTTGAATGCGTAACAGGGTTGCGGGATTGCATAGTCTCCAGCGCTGCAGGGGCCATGGCGCCTTACGGGCGAATGGGGTAGGCAAACCCGCAACACTGTTACGCATTCAAAGAAACACCCGGTACGCGAGAAAATTTACTCTCGATGTACCCGCAAGAAACTCTGAGATACTCGCGCGCGAAACTCATTGTACTGCACCCTTCTGGAGGGTGGAGGACCCCTCGGCGCAGAGTGTGTCGGGTCGGAAATGAGCCAGCCGGCCGGCGGAACGGCAGCGTGGAGTTACTCCCCCCCCCCCCTCATGGCGCCGCGACGCCCTCGCCCTGCAGCACTACCCCGCCGCGTGGCACCACACCCCGCAGCTGCAGCAGCGGCTCCCGACTCACCACCACCACCATGAACCCCCGCGGCTTGGGGAGGGTGCGAGTAGTTTGGGCCCCACGCATTTCTCCCCATCTGATGATTACGTAACTGTCAGTTGTAGAAGATGCAAACGCGGAGTATTTCTGTACGGAACTGATCAGGTGGAAATAATGTGTTTTGTGCGCAGCGCAGGTGGTTCCCTGGGGGGGCCTCTCTCTCTCCCTTGGCGCCGCGCGGCGCCGCGCGGTAGGCTATTGACTCTCGACTAGAGAGGAGATCTAGCTAGAAAAATACGACTGCTGGGCGGGGCGGGGCGGGAGGTGGAGGAGAGGGAGAGGGAGCGCTGCGCCGCGGCCTTGAAAAGCGACTGTGGTCCGAGCGGAGCGGGCCGAGCCAAGCGGAGCCGAGCCGAGGCGGGCGCTGCCTATCCTGGCCGCCCAGCTACGCACCGCCACGCCAAACTTGCGGAAACGAGCGGCCAAAGCGGCAGACCAGACACCCGCGAGCCAAGAGAAGAAAAAAAGAAAATAAGAAAATGAGCTAGCTTTACTCCAGTCGACTTTGGCCTGGCCTGTCAGCACAACGCACGCACTTTTCCGGTGATGTGTAATAAGTGACCCGTAGTGATCCGTCCGCGCAGAGTCACCTGGTGGCGACCGTGATGGTGTGCGTCGTGGCTCATGAATGGGGTGTCGCAGCACTGCTGGCCCGCCCCGTCCGGCCCGGCCGTGCCTGCGGCTGCAGAACCACCCCCGTTGCTTAGCAACCCCAACCAACCCCCTCTCCACGGCGGGCGCCGCGCCTCGACCTCGAGCCCCGACTGTTCCGGACCTTCCGTCGTTTCATACATCTGCCCTGCACTCCCCACCTCTCTCTCTCTCTCCCTTGGAACTCTTCCTTGTGGCCTCCAGACTTTCCTCGTTCATTCTTTCCTCCCGGCTGCCTGTGAACTGACCCGGCCCGGCCCGGCCCGCCTGCTGACAGTGCTGACAACCCTCTCCTTGCTGGACCGGGCTGGACGCCATTACGCCCTGCCTGGAGGCGCCGCGCCAGCACACACACACACACCCGTTCCGCTGCTACCCCTGCGCGCGCGCCCTCCCACCCCCGCCACGCCTCTCCACGCCCCGACATGTAATGCGGAAGCCGAGAGAGGGCGGGGCGGTGAGGACCCCCAGCCCGGACCCCCCGGGGGCTGAGAGCCGCCGGGTTCTCGTGGAGCCTCATGGCGCCTCATGGAGACGGCTGGGGGCGGGCTGGGGCGGGTGTGGGTGGAGGAGCCATAAACTGAACGTGCGGAAGGGAAGGGAAGGGCAGGGGCGGGGGCTTAAGGTCGCCTCCCTGGAGCCGGGGTGGTGCCAGTCGGGGGCCTGGGGGCGGGCCAGGGGGCGGAGGCCGGGCCACTGCCAGAATAATTCGAGCCGGATCGCATTTCTTTCCCCTCGCTCTCTTACTCTGACCGGGGCGGGGCGGGGCGGGGCACTGCGGGCCGCTACCGACAGGGGCGGGGCGGGGAGGTAGGGGTGGGCAGCGGCCTTGTGGCGAGGGGTGGGGCGGGGCGGGCACCCCGGCGCACCGCGTGCGGCCCCTTAGGAATGTGTCCAATAGCTGGCGGCGCGGCGCGGCGGGAGTGAGCGACGTGGAGGTTCAGGGGCTGCTAGTGCGGCACCGGCCCGGCCCCATATCCACCAGCCCCGCCTGGCTGTCTGCTGGAAATGGAAATGACGCCACTTTTGCAGCCTCTTTGCGCACGTTACCCTCCGCAGCCAGACCGAGGTTTCTCTTTGGAGGGTGGAGAGGGGGGCGGGGAGGCGCGTCCCCTCGCGTCTGCGCCCCTTATTGTCGCAGGGTGGCGCGGCGCGGCGGGGCTGTGGGAGGCGCCCAAGGCCGCCGCGGGCGGGGCGGGGCACGCATGGGATCAGATGGAGCCGCCGCGCCCCCGCCCCGCCCCAAGGCCGCGTCCACCCCATCAGCCATGCTCTTCCTTTTGTCTCGCCAATTACTCTCTCGATTCATGTTTCTTGTCTTTGACGGCGACGTGTGCTTGTTGTCTTGTTGTTGTTGGCGCCGTGCTAATCGAGCCCTTGTTGTTGTTGTTGCAGCTGTGAGAGCGGACCGGATGCGCGGCGGCAGGAACAAGTTCGGCCCCATGTACAAGAGGGACCGGGCGCGGAAGCTGCAGATGATGAGGCAGCGGCAGATCGCCGTGCAGACCATCCGGGGCCACGGCGGCTCGCTGTCCAACTCGCTGTCCAGCCAGGGCAACCAGGGCCTGTCCGAGTCGGGGCTGTCCTACCCGGGACAGTCGTCGGCGCAGTCGTTCGCCTCGCTGCACATCAAGCAGGAGATCCAGATCCCCCAAGTGTCGTCGCTCACCTCCTCGCCCGACTCGTCGCCGAGCCCCATCGCCGTGGCGCTCGGGCAGGCGTCGGCGTCGGCGTCCGGCGGCGTCTCGGCGCCGCCCGGCCTCCAGCTGGCCGCCCCCACCACCGCCCCAGGCTCGACGGCCGCCTCCACGGCCACCAGCCTGGCCGCCACCTCGGACCACAAGCTCTGGGGCGGGGGCACCGGCGGCGGCACCGGCGGCGGCAACACGCCGTCCAGGGACCTCCTAGACGGGCTCATGGGCTCCACCTCACCGACGTCGGCCACCACCAAGATGACGCCGATGATGAGGGACCTGGTGCAGTCGGTGGACGACCGGGAGTGGCAGAACTCGCTGTTCGGGCTACTGCAGAACCAGACGTACAACCAGTGCGAGGTGGACCTCTTTGAACTCATGTGCAAAGTGCTGGACCAGAACCTCTTCTCGCAAGTAGACTGGGCGAGAAATTCTGTCTTCTTCAAGGACCTCAAGGTATGGGCCAACGTGCCGCGGTGTCGTGCGCGCGCGCGCGCCCGTCGTGGCGGTGCAGAGTGTGAAGTGGGGCGGGACGGGACGGGACGGGACTGGGGACGGCCACAAGCCATTCCTTCAAAGTGACAACCTTAGCCGTGTAGTTGTGTTAGGGCGGTAAGTCTCTCGGCGCCGCGCAGCGCCGCGCGCCTCCAGGTAAGTCGTGCCCGGCCCGCGGCGGGTTCACGGTGTGAGGCCTCGCCTCCTCGCGGCCACGGCCGCACTGAATGTAACGTACCGTCAAGCTGGTCGTGAGAGCCGCGCCACCTACAGCAAGGCACGGAGAAAAGTACGTGGTTTGTTTAGGTTCTCGCCTGCGTCCGCCTCACGTCGCCCCTCGCCCCGCTCCGGACCGGAGCCCCTGTGCTGCCAGCGGCAGGCAGCCGGTGGGCGCGCCTGTCGGGCGGGCGGCCTACCTCCGGGCGGCGCAGCGGGCCCGGACCGAGCCGGCTTGGCTAGTCTCACTCCTGTCTCGCTCTCTCTCTCTCTCTCTCCCTCCCTCTCTCTCACTCCTTTCTAGCTCTCGCTCTCTCTCCTTATCCCTCTCTCCCTCTCCTTGCCCTGGCTCGCTTTTTCTCTCGCTCGCTGTATAAGTCTTTCGGAGGCAGGCACCGTGGCGGCTCCTCTCCTGTCTATAGATCCTGCCGAACGTGAAGTTCTCCGCCAGAAGGTGTGTGTTGTACATGTATATACAATCAAACGCGGGGCGTGTTTTATAATTAAACCATCCGAACTCTGTCGGAATATTTACCAAACTCGATCGGGCGTGCGTATCGCCCCGTCAGTGGCTCTCAGGTATTGATTGGGTGTCCCCCTCCTCATTCCGGAGGGGGGCAGGGCAGGGGGCAGCCCGCCGGCCCCCTGCGTGTCACCGCCGGCCGGACCCCGTGGAGTAGTGTGAGAGGCAGACCAACGAGCTGACAGATCCGACGCTAGAAACGCGAGCGGTGGACAGTACGGGCGGGGCGGGGCGGGGCGGGGCGGGCGCGCTGGAGCGCGCCTCGCGACAGCCGTGTGCCGTAATCTGACGACGTGCAGGGGCGGGGCGGAGCAGGGCGGGCCGGTGGAAGTAGCACGGCGGAAGGAAAAGAGGGGGGAAGGTATCGCGGCCTAGGTCTAGGACACCGCGAGAGCGAAAGTCCCCCCACCCCGCCCCGCCCCACCTCTCCCCCGGCGTAGCGCTCTGCGCAGCGCTGCGCAGCGAGGCGCGGCGCTTCATCGCATCAGTGAATATTACTCGGGATTACCTCACGACCCGCGGCGTGGCGCGCAGCCCCACCGCCGCCAGTGACAGACAGTGCAACAGCGCGTCGCGTCGCGTCGGGCGGGAGCATAGAATAACGTGCAATCATTTCAGTGTGGCGCAGTACTTGTGTGCCGAATACTTTGTCTGCCTTTTTTTCCACTATCCCCGGGTCTGTCTCACTCCCGTCTCTCCCAGTTTTACTTCCCCCTATCTCGCGATTCCCAACAGCCTGCCCCGCCCCGCCCCGGCTCGTGAGATGCCGGCCCTAGCAAGGCGAGTCCTTGAAGACCCCCCCCCCCTTTTCTCCTCCCCCGTCTACCCTTCGCTTTCCCTTTCGCCCCCCCCCCCCCCCACCTCCCTCTCCGCTTTGGATCGCTCGACCTTGCGGGAGGGGAGGCGCCGGCCAGGGGCGGAACAGTGGGGTGGCGTAGAGGCAGGCACAGGGATGGTCGCCAAGGTCACCGCGGCCAGGCTGGGGGCGCTGGCAGGGGGCGGGGCCGGGGCCGGGCGGGGCGCCGCAGCACAGGCCCTCCCACCCCTTCCTCTAGGGGCTCCGCCCGCCCTTCCCCGGCAGCGGCACGGGGCTGTTCCGTCCACCACCCCCTCCGGGTGGAGGGGTGTAGGTCCCAATGAAAGCGAAAGTGCTTCGGGGCGGGCGGTGAGGGGCGGGGCGGGGTGGGTATCGTGCGGAACTGTTCTGCGGATGGACCCAAATGCAGGCCCCTCCGTTCTGCCCGTGGCCTGCTCGCTAGACCTGCTGGCTCGCTGGGCTGGGCTGGGCATGGCACCACGCACCATCCAAGTCGGAAGTAGGTCAGGGCCACGCTCTGCTCTGCGTTGCGTAGCGACCGGACCGGGCCGGCCTACGGGCCGAGTTGCACCGCGCTGCGGCACTTAGAACTCTGTTCACGTCACTTTGATTGGGTGGTTTGGGATTCGTTCTGGTGGTTTTATTCGGTGAGAGGAGAGGGGCGAGAGAGGGAATTATAGTTGGCAGCACCATTACCCGCAGACCTTTGTAGAGAGAATTATTACAACTACAGCCTCTTGCCAATGTGTTGTGTGTCCACAATGTAAAAAGTATTTATTATGTGTAAAATTTAACAGAAATAATGTCAAACATAATTTATATGTAGAGTTTTGGTTTCTTATTTTTGATTTTAAATTATTTAAACCAACTCTCTTTATAACTATCTCTTGTAGAACCATTGTAAACCCTAATGAGGCTGACTTCTTACATATTTGTCTTTCTTTGTTGAAGGTTGATGACCAAATGAAACTACTCCAGTACTCATGGTCAGACATGCTGGTGCTAGATCATCTCCATCAACGGCTCCACAACCAGCTACCAGATGAAACAACTCTTCCCAATGGACAGAAGTTTGATCTGCTTTGTTTAGGCCTTTTGGGAGTGGCCTCCTTAGCAGATCAGTTTGCCGCATTGGCGCACCAATTCGCTCTCCTCAAATTTGATGTCTCGGATTACATCTGTTTGAAGTTCCTGCTTCTGCTCAACCCTGGTACTTGCGTCGGAACCTGACATGACGCCTGCGGGCTTTACATGACAGTGCATCCTTATTTTCTTTTTATTTGTTCTATTTTATTCCTTTGAATATTTATTTTGTGTCAATTTTTGATTTTCTTTAAAGTTAAAACCCTTTCCTATTTTCTTGATTTAAGTTATTTATATTCTTGATCGTTGTCGTAACAGATGTCAGAGGGATAATGAATCGAAAGCACGTACAGGAGGGCCACAACCAGGTGAAAACAGCACTCCTCGACTACACTATGACGAATTATCCACAACTTCAGGTCTGTAATTTTCAGATATCTCTTAAAATAACATTTCTAGTTTCTGTACCCACATTATAAATTTTTGATGTGAGGTACGGTGCTTGTTGTTGTATTCATATTTTCAGATTTTAATTAGGGATAGAGAAATTGGCAGTGCAGTACAATTATGCAGGTCAATTACTGCAACAAATTGTATCTGTGTGCCAATTCTGTTCACATATCTTTGACTAGATCTATTTAGCAGATTACAGTAGTTTCATACTTCTTCACTTCTACATTAGATTTTTCCTTATTCATTTTCATTCATTTCTTGTCATTCACCCACATCATCAATCTTTCTGCAAAAATAGAAGCAGCATAATTTTTATTTATTTGGATTATGCCTCCCAGCCTACAAATCCAGATCTTTCAGATCCCATAATTTACCTCCATAAAACAATGTACTGTAGCAGAAACCTTAGTAAAGGAACTGTTGGGGTCACAAAGCATGGAATCAGTATTGTCCGAGGTACTAACTGCTTCTACATTACCAGTGCTATAGGATATGATGAGAGAGTAACAGATGATGATATTTGAATTTGAATTACCTAAGAAAGAGCATTTACAGTTGAACATGTAACTCGTTTTACTAAAATAAAAATGTAGATTCAAAACTAAAGTTTTAAGGGAGGAACATAAGTTTTATGTTTACCAAATAAGATTCTCCATGTTTTCCATTTGTTCTGTAAAACTCAAAGTGCTGTGGATATTGAATGAGAGACATGTCCAACTGCATTGATAGTTTGAATTAACTGCATTAAATTTTGTCTGTGAAATTTAGTTTTTAATCATGAATTTTTACAGTCTGTTGTGAAATGCTACAAACCTAATTTGATTGGGAGCCGATGCTTGTGCTTCTGTGGTATGTTGTGCTTGGCTGTGTTTGCAGGTTCGCACGTGTGTCCAGTCTCGCACTGAGACCCTGCGTTCTGCTTACCTGCCGTTGCTGCTCTCCCTCTTGGGAGATAGCGTTCTCCAGGGAGTGTCCATGCACATCATCTTCCCTTAGCTAAATACTTCCCTACCATTCACATAAATTTCACTTCCTCTTCCTCTTCTCTATCACGTACTTTAGAAACCTCTACCATGAAATCATTATCATGGTGGGGGTGTTTTAATCCGATGAAGCAAAACAAGTAGTGAAAACAGGCTTTGAATAGTTCAAAATTTTTTCTTCTTTAATTTTATTAAGAAAAGAATGGAAGGTAAAGATGGTGTTTTCATTTCGCAGTGTCTTTGTCTTTCCCTTTCTCTTTCAATCAATAAGCTCTCTTACCTAGTTTTTATTGGTATTGAATGTGCAAGGTGCATTTTTACTTAAATTAACACATCGGGGAAGATTCGCATAAACTGTGAGTATTGACATAAAATAACTCATTGGCTTCTTTGCTACAAAGATTGCTACTGTATGGGAAAAAGCTGGCACCTAGGAGCTGTTCTATTTTTATTGCATCTTGTGGTGAAATAAGAGCTTTCATTTCATAAATCCCTATCATTAAGGCACTGAAGACTAAGTAATTGACTATGATCACCCATCAAGGCTAGAAATAAAAGACTGCTATTGGGTCATAAATATAAAAATCCCTTCCAAGATCATAGTCTGATTGTGTTTTATGTGTGTGTGCAGGATAAGTTCAACAGACTACTACTGCTCCTACCAGACATTCATGAGATGGCAGCCCGAGGAGAGGACCACCTATATCAGAAGCATTGTTCAGGCGGAGCTCCAACACAAACTCTACTAATGGAAATGCTACATGCAAAGCGCAAGTAGTGTAAATGTTACCAATTACCTCCCCAACACGAGAGAAGAGTGCACTGCCATGGTAAATATTGCTGCAATTTTGACTGAATTTGTGTAATTTAAATCGTAGATTTTCAATTACGCTTTTTCTTTTCATTTTAGAGTTGTAGTGGCATGAGCTTGTGAGGGCTGGGCCCTCCAAATCCTGCCACACACCTCAAACCCACACCAAGGAAAGATGAGGACTTCAGATTCATTTCGTTACACATCATGGGCATCTCAGTCAACTTCAAGATGTTCCCATTCCATGTTAAATATTATTATTACAGTAAAGTTAAACCAACAACTTCAAAAGAAGTTTTTTTATATGAATTTAGTGACTACTCCTTTCAACTCAATTCTGAGGTGTATGGCACGTGCAGTCTTATGGTAAACATCACATAAAGTGCCCTTTAGAGAACTCTCGTATGTTGCAAATGTACCTAACAAAGTGCGGCTCCTGGCCCACACATGTTTGTTACCTCTGTACAGCTTAACATAGTGAATAATATAAGTAAATTAGAACATTATTCTATTTTGTAAAAAGATTATCTATGCATTATCCTTGCACTTACTGTGAAATATTGTGAAATTATTAAGGCATGTTTTCTGTTGTTTTTTTTTTCTTTCCCAAAGGAACAAGTTATTATGCTATTTAAAGAAAGCTGTGGATTATGTGCAATATGTTAAAAATAATTTGGTATTGAGTCCTATTTGTTAAGTGAAGTTTGACAACACAGAAAAATTCTATTTATTGGCTTGTTTTTGTTGCTAAAATGTTAATACCTTTGTTAGTCAGTTGGTTGTGTCCATGTCTTGTGAAATACCTCTGTAAAAAACCATGTTGAAATTTAAGAAGAGTGACCAATATTTTTGTTGATAGAAGATTAAATACTGGTTTAAGTTACACAATAATATATATATATTTGTTTTATTTTTTTATGAATGTAAATTGAATACCTTCCTGTAATTCTTAATATTGTGACAATTAGCTGCCTTCAAAAAAGTACAAAACTGGAAAGGTGTGGTAGAACTTGCTACCTCAGAATGGTTCACTTCTTCACTATACATGTTATTATTGTTACTTAGATTTGGCACATTTTGTGTTGTATCTACACATTCCGGCGGCCGTCCCGCACATAAAAGCTGTACATTTTGATGTATGGTTTGTACATACAGTGTATTCTGTGTGTACCTCACATTTTGTAAAATTAGGGGTGCTTGATGCTTGTTTGCAGAACAATATTTACAGGACACTTCTGTTCATATTAGTTAATTTAATTTTTTGATATTGTCTTTGTATGTAGCTGCATTTTTTTGCTTTTCTCATGCTTCTTGTATAGGCTCAAAATTTCAGTCAACCAGAAATTTTATTTATTTTTTCTTCCCTACATTCCATTCTTTCGCTTGATTTTGTTTGTTTCATTCCCAAAAGAGCTGCTGCCGTGTGCCGGTGTGGGAATCTTCCTTGACTAATGTATCTGAGAAGTATATAAAAGAGCTAACTTGTCTATTTTTGTTATTATAGTTAACTTCTTATAGAACAAAATCGGGCATGGTGATGGAATTAAATACTAAAAGATGTATAGTTTTGTAGAGCGACAGAGCATTGTGCCTACTTTGTTTATATCTACAATGTACTTTAGTATAGAGGTGTTGTGTAAACACATCACAGGAAGGAGGGCAGGAGGGATCAAACTTATGCATATGTTGTGCATGTAACGGTTACCAGCCGGTTGGGCGTTGTGATAATCCCAGCCCAGCCTCCACACTGTACATACGATATTCATTGCGAAGTGTTTCTCCCAGATTATAAAAACACAGAACCTGACTTTGATGTGTTGATACCTAGACCGAGACTCACCATTTGTCAACTTGTGTGACTTGAAGTACAATTGATATTATTGGCTGTATATTTTATTCATGTATTGAAGCACTGGTTCAATCAATACACCTCTGAAATTTTACTTAATATTGCGCAATGGCGAGCTTCTCAAAATGAGCTGTGAAAGTGAATGGTCCAGACATTGATTTGTTTTTCGGTTTAGATATACTTCTTTAAGGCAGCCTCTCATATGTTTTACAGAACTAATGCCTTTACTGCCATTGAAGTTTCTCTTTTTGGAGTAAATATGACCTGATGGACCAGATCGGCCTTAGGAGCATGGAGTTGAGGCTGTTGTTATTGTAGATTTTTGAAATGATGTGATGTGTGAAGTGGTGAGCAGCATTCAATGAGGGGCACAGTCTGTGCTAAAATCTGCTGCTCCTGCTCTCAATGCTCAAGATTGTAGCTTAGCTGGAAAAATGAGATTTGTATTGTTAGGTTTGAGTTTTGTACTGAGGGCAATGTCCCTTGCGCACACAAGGAACCAGTACAAATGAGCGCTGTGAAGGACCCAGGAATGGATCACTTGTTTTGCCTAAGAAGCTCCAACGAATTACCAATTTAATCATATGTTAAATTCATATTTTCATTCACCTATGGCTGTTCTTAATTTTGAAGAGGCTGTATTAATGTTAAATTTTTCTTTTGAAGGCTATTTTATCTATAGAAAGCAAATTTGTTGGTGTAGATTCTTTATGGTGGCTGTTGTACTACCAGTCATATGGCTGATAATACTACAGCCTCTATGCTCTTAATTAATGGTACTAAAGTTTACTTAAATTTCATTGTGTTCACTGCCAAAACCAAGTTTATGATTAGGCTGTTATATAGAATTGTAAAGTTCGAATGAACCGTTTGCCGGATTAACGACTCATTCATTATGTCTATTTTCCAGTGATTCGTAAAATAGCTTTGTATAAATCATAGAGGAAATATATTTGTTGTTGGCACTCAGAGCCACTATTTTGTAAAAAAAAGATTATTGAAAAGCTAATGCTAGAGTATGAAATTACTAAGAAAGGTGTATAAAATATTATTTTCCTCATCTATAAAATTGTGTACAGATGATATTGTCACATGAAGTCGGTTTCATGGCAATTTGTTATTTTTGTTGTAATTTTCAAAACTTTGGCACAGTTCTTTTAAAGATCAAAGTAAAAGTGATTCACTGTTAATAGATTTGCCTTACACTCGTCATTGATCCTCATTTATTTGATCTGATTATACAGCTATTTTTTTTTTAATTCAAGGGACATTTTTTTTTTTTTTTTGAGCAAAAGTTTTCACTTTCTGAAGAGACAATTTATGTTACCTCATCATTACAATCCACATCAAGTCACCTACACTCTGTGCTGTAATGTATATTGCTACATTTGTACAAAAAAAGCAGTATCCGTTGTAAGGATATCAACGTTTTAAATAAAAACATGTGTTGTTACATGTTGGATGTGATACAAACCCTAAGTCCTTTATATTCTTTTCCAATTTCTCTTTACCCTTCATATTTTGCTCTACACTCCAAAGCATAAGCTTTTCCCTTCGCAACTGTGGAAGGGGCAGAGGGCCCGGCCAAAGTTTGTGGTATTTTCAGGTGGCATAAGACAACAGGGTGGACAGCCTTTATCTCATTTTTATTTGTGTAGTGGAGTTGTGCCCCGGTTGTAATGAGCAGATAGCAGACATTCCTGACAAAAATACGCGCGCTCCGCGGCGAACGCGATGGCGACGGATTTCCACCGCAGATGTTCGGATAGGGCGCGCTAGTGGAGCCCCCACCACCACGCCACACTCCCTCCATCGCGCCCAGAATTCCAAGTCCAGTAGCAGCAGACAGCAGTAGCTATGGAGCCCTGAGGGCGTGCGGGGCGGGGAGCGAGACTGGTGCGGCCGTGGGGCTGGGGGTTCCACGCGTGCGCTTTTACTGGACACTCGTGACAACCTGGTGCAATCGGATGGGTTTCTCTCAGGGTCACAGTGGTTCCTGGTTCCCTAATCTGAGCCGCGTCATAGTTCTCATTATTCTCACTCCTTTGCAGGTGGGAGCGACTCCGCTCTATTTGTGCGTCGCTGTTTCGCTATCGTTATCGCGGCGTCCTTCGTCATCCGCTTGGCCGCGCGCCGCACGCCCGTATAAACTGCACAGGACCCGACAGGCTCCGTGGCGTATTGCACGTCCCGTCTCGTCGCGTAGCGTCGCGTCAGCCCTAGCGGACCAGGAGGACCAGGACCAGCAGCCCGACCAGAGCCTTGTCAGCGGTCGACCAAAGAACAGCGACGAAGATGGCACAGACAAGCAGCCAGCCGAAGCAGAACATCTACGGTGCAGGGTGAGTAACGAGAGCGGCCCGATCCAGGTGCAGCCCGGCCCAAGTGTACGGAAACAAGTTGTTCACAAGTTGACAAGACATTGCTGTAGTCCATGGAATTTGTGTTTAGAATGTTCTAGTGCAGGTGACCCAAAAGATTAAATGTCATTATTTTGCCTTTAGTTTTCAATATGACTGCCACCTTATCTCGCGGATAAAACAGGCCATACAAATAATCACCTCTTTTTTTTTTTGCGCAATTTTATTGCTGATTTCGGATAAATAAATACAGATCTATTGGGTATTCCATTGCGAGACTATCGGAGAAGAAAAGCACGACGGCCAGATCTGTTTCCTCCTAAGTTTCCGGTTGTCTTGCAGCGAAATACCCTAATAAACTCAATAAACGATTATTAATTAATTAAAAAATAAATATTCTGTTATTGCGCCAAGCTCAGTAGTTCTCATTACCTGCACTGATAATTTCCTACAAAGGATATGAAAGCCTTGCAGTTACGAAGCCTTGATTCTGATGTTACTAAGCAAACTCTTGGTAAGAATTTAACAGTGTTCCCTTCTGACCCCTCAGTGCAGTAAATTGCCTGTGCGTCATGATTCCGCGGTCTGGTCCGGCACATACGCATGTTGACGGCGTGTTTTAATTACTAATCCACCCCCGCCCCGCCTCGCCCCGCCCCGCCCCGAGATAAACGCCAGGGCCTCGGCCTCGAGTGGCGCGTGGTGGTAGCTCACGTCCGCGCCCCCGCCTCCCACCACCTGCCTGCTGCTAGCCGCCTCGAGAGCCTCAAGTTCTAGCTACCTGGCTAGATATGGCTTCGGGATATGACTTATGGTCGCCGTCAAGTTAATTGTCGTATTTTGTCATTTACTTTGGGCGCTATGTGGATGTGGTGCTTCAATGCGCCTATTTAAAATATATTTAAGAGAAGGAAGCGTGGCCACATGTTGGTCATGCCGTGGGCACAGTTGATGACCCGCCCGGCCCCTCTTGTTCCGCAGCCGCCTCCTGGAGAAGAACCTGGAGGACTACAGCGCCGACACGTTCCGCCCCGTGGACGACGTGCTGAGGGAGGTGGTGGACCGCGCGGCGCGCAACCAGCTGCCGCCGCTGCACGTCGACAGCCTGGACGGGCTCACCCTGGAGGTCATCATCAGGATGGCTGGATATAAAAACGTAAGTCGGGTCCCGGCCCGGCCCGCCCCGGCCCGGGCGCGGGTAGCGGGTATGCACCTTGGCCCAACAGCACAGCGACCCGCGTGGGCGTGCAGCAGCCGCCCTGTCGTTTGAGCAGCTTTTAAGTTAATCAGAGTGTATAGATAGCTTATCCCCGCTCCAAATTAATGCCTCTGCTATCCCCGCGACTCGCCCCGCCCCGCCCCGCCCCGCCCGCTGCATGTTGTGAAGCGCTGTCTGCATAACCCGGATCGCCAGAGATAAGGCGGACCTTTGCCATTCGCCGTGCAAACTCGTATATACCACCCGCAAAAAATAATCCGGGCGTCGCGTTGTGTGTGTGCCATCGGCCTGACGAGGTGCTTGGTGTTGCAGATGGTGGAGGTCGGCACCCTGGCCGGCTACTCGGGCATCCAGATCGCTCGCGCCATCGGGCCGGACGGCCACCTGCACACCATCGAGGTCATGCCGCAGTTCGCCGAGGTCGCCAAGGAGTCGTTCCGGAAGGCCGGCGTCGAAGAGCGCGTGACGGTGAGTGAAGCTCGGATGTGCGTGTAGCCGCGCTATGGAAATCCAAGTGTGCGGGCGCGTGAGATTTTCCACACACTTGATTTTTTGCACACTTAGTAGTTTAAAAAAAAAAAAAAAAAGATAGAAAGAAAAGAAACCAAACCTGCAAGTGGGTGACATTATCATAGTCTGACTCGCGGCCTCGCTCTCTCTCTCCGCCAGGTGCACGTCGGCACGGCCGCTGAGGTGCTGCAGAGGCTGTCCAGGATGGGGCCCTTCGACGCGGTGTTCATCGACGCCGACAAGGAGAACTACCCCGTGTACCTGGACTGGGCCGAGGAGAACATCCGCGTCGGCGGGGCCATCTTCGCCGACAACACCTTCGGCTTCGGACACGTCTGGCGGGAGGCCGACACGATCGTGGACAACCCCAAGCTCAAGAGCCAGGTGGCCGGGCTCAGGAAGATCAACGCGCGCCTCGCCAGCAACCCCAACTACCGCGCCACCATCCTGCCCACCAACCAGGGCCTCACCATGGCCGTGCGGCTCAAGTAGACCTCCGCGTCCAAAACGAATTTTTAATACTTTTGTGACTTTGGGAGTGAAGCAAAGCGTTTCGAAGCGCCGGTACGTTAATTTTTTTCTTTGCGTTAATTCATTTTTACTCGTGTTATTTTTATTATAAATAAATTGTATTTGCTAGATAGAAGTGTCTCTCTTTTGGAATAACTGGCCCATTGGAAGTCTGAGGAAGCGCCTGTCCCTTAAGTGGACTGCTTGTTTTCATCCCATTCTTGGAACGATACGTGGAATTGGATACAAATCATGAGGTATGTGACGATCGCTGATATGATCTATTTTCAAATGTAAAGAAAGAAGGGGAAATCGAAAATTAGAAACCGTGAAGAATATGGGGCAGAGGATAGAGGTAGGCAGACCAAGAAGCGCCTGTAGTCTGTGGAATAGGCAATCCCGCATGGCAAGTGTGTCTGCAAGTGTTGCCTACCTCAGCGGCGCTAATCGGTTGCATCCCTTCCAGCACCCAATTACCAGATGTTCATAACCTTGTTGGAAAGTAGTGTTAAAGAGTCGAAATTTTGTAATTATTTTCGCGTTATAAATACCGCTTTTAAAGTCTCCGTATCCATGTAGAAAATGTCGAGAACATTACATCGCCACTCCTGCCGTTGTAAGTTCTGCACTAACTTTTCAGTCTGAAACGCGAAATAACAATTTTCCTAGAGCAAAGTTTTGAAACACAGTCACAACAACCTGTTCAAAGTTTAGAGAATGCTATACTTACTTGAGTATGTGTAAGCGGCAATACTGTCCAGAACATTTGGTTTTCCCTCACAACTTTGCTTATGTTATCAAACTGAAGACAAAGGGGAAAAAAACAGAAAAACTCTGCAATTTATCTAAGCGAGCAGTATTTCGATAAGACGGCACAGTACCTCATAGCTGGGCCATTGATGCACCCCGAACAGAAGAATGAGCTGAATAAGGCACAGGATCCCTTGTATCATAGAGTTTACTTTCGAAATTCTCGAGTAAATTGCGTCCGACAGATTGACTGTCAAGACTAATGATGTCCTGCACGTATCAAAACATTGATAGCCAGTGAGCGTGCGCATGAGGTGGCGGTCACCCGACACCGACACCGCAGAGCAGAATAGAATAGCCATGGCTACTGCAATAAACTTTACTTCTATTCTCTCGTAAATCGATTTTTTTTTTGCGGTAGCCATGAGCCAGCCTGGTCTAATACCGTATTTGGCACTTGTAAGAAAAAATATTCTCAGCAGGGCGCTGGCCTCCTGGACCATGCCGAGCACGACCCAGAGTTGCCGGATAAGACAAAAGATCGTACGAATGCACCTGTGAGCGGCAGACGCGGGTACCTCCGCCAGCCTACTTGGCGGAATGTATTCTCATGTGCGGAGACTTTGCCTTGTAGGCAGGCGGAGATACCCCACCCAGAGAAGCGTGTTCTTGACTGGCTCAAGTACGATTTGGTGCTTAATCCAAGCCCAATTTAGCCTTAAACCAAGAATATAGGTCTCATTTCAAGCGCGAAGGGTGCCGTCTGCCTCAGACAGGCGCGTTCGTGTGACCTTTCGCCTCACCTTCTGGCAGTGGCAGTGCACCCGCCCACCCACCTCAGCAGGGAGGTGAGGAGGTGCGGGCCGTGCACGTTGCTGGCCTCGCGGACCATGTCGTGCACGACCTGCTGGCGCATGGCGAGGCGCCGCCAGCGCTCCGCGCAGCAGCGGTCGTCGTGGTGGCCCTGGCCCTGCCCGAGGCCCTGCCCGAGGCCCTGCCCGAGGCCCTGCCCGAGGCCCTGCCCGAGGCTCGGCCCCTGCCAGTGCCGCGGCAGCGGCGCGCACTCGATGGGCAGCAGCAGCAGCGGGGGCGAGCGCCGCGGCCGCGCCGAGAGCGCCTGCTGACGCTGCTGACCTGGGGCAGGCATGCAGAGGCTACACGGTTAATGGGATGCTCAGAAATTGTACGTCAAGGCGTACAGTCGGAGAACACGGGAGTACACCCGGAGTACGCGGAGTACACAGTAGAACGCGAGTTGTTGTCGACCCCTCGGGCCGGGCCCCACTGCCCTGCTGCGTGGCGCCTCGCCCTTACTGTTCTGCTTGCTGGCGGCGCGCTCGCAGTCGCGGCGCACGTCCGAGGCGAGCGCGCCGAGCAGCGCCGAGGTGAGCACGATGCGGAGGTACAGGAGGATGGCGGGCAGCCGGCAGTACATGCCGCCCAGCATGATCATCAGCGGGATGGCGCCTATATTCGCCAGGTACAGCTTGACGCCGAAGCTGAGCACGGTGAGGACGGTCATGGCCAGCAGGCAGCCCCAGCCCGCCGCCGACAGCGGCCACCGGCCGCAGTACGTGCGCGTGCACTCCATGAGCGCGCGCAGCGCCCGCCGCTGCCTCATCGAGACCAGCCACTCTATCACGTTGACGCCGTTGCCGAAGAAGACGGCGAACACCAGCAGCAAGGTGGGTAGGCCGGACTCTCTCAGGGCGTGAACGTACGCGCTTGTCGCCAGCTGCACCAACACCTTCAAGTACGGTTTGAAAAGTGTGTCTGTGTGTGTAAGATATAAGAAGACCTCTTGCCCGCTTACCTCTACGGATATGGGCACCCAGAGGGGCACGCGGCGGGGTTCCAGCGGCCACCCCAGCACCGTCGAGGCCCCGGTGACGACGGAGACGACGCCGAGGCCCCTCCACAGGACGGTGACCAGCCACCTCAGCAGCGGACCCAGCGCCACTGCGCCGGCCGGAATCGAACGGGACAGCAGGCCACACAAAACGTTCCGGTAAGCAGGCAGGTCAACTCAGCGCGGAATATTTCCAGCTAGAAATCGTAAACCAAACGCGAGTGTAGTGCATATACTAAAGTGACGACATTACGGCGGTCTGACGGCCGGGCGTGCGGCGCGGCGCGCGCGAGCGCCGTCCTCTCCATCCTGGCCCTGGCCGCGGAGCGGCACACGTGGCGGCCCGCACCGAGCGTAGCGTAGCGTCCACTATAGAGTGACCAATGGCCCGAGCAGGGCGGCGCAGCGGGCCGCGTCCAGTCCAGCCGAGAATGTGACAGGACAGGGTATGGTGCGGCCCGGCCGGGTCGATGAGGAGGGCGACAGAGCGTGAAGTAAAACCATGTCCGGTTTCGCTATTTTCGTTCTCGAATATCGCACGCACAGACGCGCTGTAATAAGTTTTGATCCCGGCAGCTCTATAGATATTTTGTATAAAATTTTTATTTCCTGCTTGCAGCCGTTCACAAGAGACTTGCGCGCAGGCGCGGGGCGCAGGCCAGCAGGACGAGGGCGGCGGGCAGGGCCAGGATCAGGGTCGGGGCCCCCGGCAGGGCGGCCGGCCTCCCTGAGGAGCTCGGTGGGGGCGGCGGAGGCGCAGGCGCGGGCACGTGGGGCACGCGCCCGGTCCGGCCGACGCGCTGGAAGAAGGCCGCCGACTGCTTGAGCGTGCGGTTCAGCGAGCCCGACTCGTAGTCCACGTGCACGAGCCCGAAGTTGCGACTGAACAGGTGAGTTGCGGACATTTCAAAAAAATCCTTTACGCGAGACGTTGCGTGGCAAAAGGATCGGGCTACAACTGACCTGTAGCCGGCTGTGAACTCAAACAGGTCTACTAGTGACCATGCAAAGTAGCCCATTACTTGTATGCCGTATTCTTCCATAGCGCGCAGTAGTGACCGCATATTTGTCTGCAAACAAAAAACCACTGATTTAAAAATCCGGGGAAACTCCACTTGTAGCTCGTCAACGGAATTGACATGGATAAAAACCAAGCTTACACTGTGAAAGTGCGCCCGGATGGTGTCATTTACACCCAAAGATTCCACATCAGCGAATCCGTTCTCGCCGATGATTATGGGGACGTGATAGGAGTTCCACGTCCACAGCACCGCGTCGTGCATCACCGTGTAGTCGGAGCCGGTCTGCAAAAAAACAAAATACAGCATGGAAATTCAATGGAAATGTTTTAATGTGCCCGATTAAACGGAATGAGGAGGCCGCGCACCTCGTCGTACTCGCCGCCGCCGACAAACTTGACAAACGGCAAGTCATCCTCGATGGACTTGAGCAGCCGCGGCATCTCGCTGCCGTCCGCCGGGTCGTCGCGGTACGCCACCGTGTAGCCGTTGTACACGTTCAGCGCGATGAAGTCCAGGGCGCCCTCTGTGCAGGCGAGACCAGAGACTCGCGTCCTGAGACTTACTGCGATAGGCAATCCACTGGACACGCAATTGCACGAAGAATGTCGCTATGCGGGCGAGTGAGTTTCCTCACGCACAAAGTAGGTGTGTGACAAAGTATTCACACTTGTAGGAGTAAGTGCCTACAATTCGTGTGTGAAGAAATGCACTCGCCTGTAGGTGAGCGACAATCGTACGCCTGCCGCAGCCGCCTGCACACTCACTCGCGAGCTCCGCCCTGTCGGCGGCGCTGAAGGCCGGCAGCCTGGACGCGTTGAGCCCCAGCTCGGCGGTGCGGCTGTCCACCAGGCGGCGGGTGACGGGCGAGTAGTCGCCGAACACGAGCGGGTGCATGGAGGTGCCGGAGAAGAGCTGCAGGAAGGCGTCCGCCGCCAGCACGTCCCGGAGGCGGGGGGACGCGGGCGTCGCCGGCCACACCAGCAGCGAGGCGCCCACGAGGCCTGTGCAGGCCGGGCAGCACAAGTGTTAAGAACTGTGTGTTTCTGCGGGGGTGTCTTTGGCCGACCCTGGCGCCGTCGCCTTTGGGCGGAGTGGGATGGGATTGCGCGCATATGTGTTTCTGCGGGGGTGTCTTTGGCCGGCCCTAGCGCCGGCGCCTGTCTTACTCACTCACTCACTCACTCACTCACTCACTCACTCACTCACTCACTCACTCACTCACTCACTCACTCACTCACTCACTCACTCACTCACTCACTCACCCTGCTGCGCGGCGCGGTACTTGTCCTGGTAGAGGCGGTAGGCGCGCAGGTGCGCCAGGTTCATGTGGTGCATGCAGCGGTAGGGGCCCAGGTTGTCGGCGGGCGCGAGGCCGGCGCGCGCCATCACCACGGGGAAGTAGACGCAGTAGTTGTTGGGCTCGTTGAGCGTGATCCATTTACGCACCTGTAGCCGGGATTCCGTCCAGGACACATCGTTATAGGCGACCTCAACGCCCCCCCCCCCTCCCTCCCTTTCCTTCTCTTCGTTAAAAGTTTCTAATCCCAACAGTTACTTTGTTACCATACGTGGCGAAGAGGAAATCGGCGTAATCAACAAACTTGTCGATCATCTCCGGATGACTCCAGCCGCCGGTTCGGTTCTCTAGCGTGAATGGCTGGTCGAAGTGTGCCATAGTTACCTAATTTGGACGATGAAAATGCATAAGCATGAACTCGTGGCTGTTTGATTGGTAGTTGAATGCTCTTGAGATATTCGATATTCATACCACAGGCTCCAAGCCGTTCCTGATGACTTCGTCAATGTAGTCGTGGTAAAACTGTACCCCGTCAGGATTAGGGTTTGCGGCGTCCCCGGTCGGCAGAACGCGTGCCCACGATATAGAGAAGCGTACAGATTTTAGCTTCAGAAAAAAAGAAGAAAAAACACTATTGTGATAAATTGTATTGGTAGTTGTCCTCGGGTGGGCAGCGCGTTGGTACTCGCCTCCATCTGCTTGGCGAGCGCCAGGTCCTCGCTGTACCGCCGGTAGTGGTCCGCCGCCACGTCTGCTGTGTCGGGGAAGCCCGCGGCCTCGGTGTGCACCAGGCGGTCCAGGACGCTGGGCGCTTTCCCTGTGCGGGCGGGGTAGTATTTCAGAAATATGGCTCTCGGATAAGAAAGAGGACTGAGCTGTATTCCGATGTGTTCGAGTTTTCCCCTGCTCGAGCGGTGCTAGAGAGAGATGCAAGGCGCAGCGGCTCACCGTACTGATCCCAAGCGCCCTCTGCTTGGCACGCCGATAGGGCGGCTCCGACGAGGAAGCCTTCAGGAACAGGATACTCGATGTCCTCCTCATCCCCGAGCCTGCGCGCGGTCGCCTAAACATAATTCAATAAAATGTCCTGCCGCATGTACGCGTGACTGGCGCCAAACAGCTGTGTCAGCAGACCTCGCTATATAAACACAAGAGCGTGAATCAGGTGAGTGAATCAGGTGAGTGGCGCAGGTACTCGAAGCTATGTACCTGTTGAAAGGTTGCGAGCGATGATACTGACTGAAGTGCCATCAACAGGGGCGAAGCAACACATATTATAGATACATACGGACAACTTCAAGCAACTCGAAATGTATTTGCGGGGAGGTGTACACCAACACCCTCGCCCCCCGCGGGCTTTAAGCTTACCGCTCCGTGCGGCGTCGCGACTGCCGTCGGGGACCCCAGGGCCGCCAGGAGCGCCGCCAGGGCCCACAGCATAACCGCCGCAGAACGCGCCATGCTCGATACTGGCGACAGCTGTCCTGTCGGCGAGGCTTATCAAGGTAGCGGGCACACAGTGCTCCGAATAAACTTGTCGTGAACATCTTAAGCAGGGCCTGCCATCATCAATGTGCTGCGTGTAATAACTCAAATTTGGATTGATTTTTGTTTGTTTGTTTGTTTGTTTGTTTGTTTGTTTGTTTGTTTGTTTGTTTGTTTGTTTGTTTGTTTGTTTGTTTGTTTTTATTTGAAATCACTCTTGTCCAAGTCCGTGTCTCATCCGGTGGTCTCCTTCCTGACGAGAACCCGATGGTACTCCCCGACCCCCTGGACGCAGAACCTGAGCTTGTCCTCCTCGTTGAAGAGCTGGAACTCGAAGGGCCAGCTGTGCTTCTCCCACTCGATCGGCGAGTTCGCCGCGTACGTCTCCAGGACGCTCGCGTCCAGCGACGCGTTGCGTATGCGTTTCAGACCCTGCGGCAGAAGGAAAACGGGGGGAAATGCGTCTGATTCGGGCTCTCGCCAGCGGCGGCGCAGCGCGGGCCCGGCAGGCCTCACTCAGAGAAGCATGCTCGCTGTTTCGAGTCCCTCACTGCACTGACCGCCGACACGGGGCACTTGAAGGGCGGCGAGATGCTGTCGATGCACGGGCTCCAGACCATGCCGCGCGCCACGGCGAGCGGGCAGATGGCGGCGCTCCAGCTCCAGCGGTTGAAGTACTCGCACTGGTTGGGGCCCAGGCCGCCCGTGCAGCGGTGGATGATGAGCGTGAGCTGCGGCGGGCAGGCGATAGCGTCGTTAGGCCCCGCCCCGCCCCGCACCGACAAAACCATTCCATTCATTTAACGGAATTTACGGAACGGAAAACATGACCGATTTTTTTTTGTTATATTCTTGATTCAATGGAATTCCACTGAGACGAATAGAAAATTCCCGTAGAGTTAAGAAAAATCTCTTAGGTTAACGTGAAAATTCTATCATGTTTTCCATTGATAAAATTTCCATTAATTTAAGGGATTTTCCATAATATCAAGGGAACCATTTTCTGGGTTCGCCGGGCCCCGCCCTGCCCCTCCCCGCCCCGCCCCGCCCCGCCCGGGTGCACCCTCCGGCCCGTACCGCTTTGATCGTGTTCATCGGCTTGAGCATCTCCAGCTCGGCGTCCACGTACTCGGTGCCGTCCTGGTCCATGCGCTGCGTGACGTTGAACAGGCGCATGCCGCTGGTCTTGTTGTCGCAGTGCCGGATGTCGTGGTACTTTGGAATCAGCCTGGTCTTGGCGCCGCCCCCGCCCCGGCCCTGCGGAACGACCCCGGGTAAACCCAACAGTGTACTTTAGCAGCGCTGCCAAAAAAGTAGGCAATAAGGCGCTCAAACACAGCGGAGTAAAGCGGGCTGCATCCGCGCCTGCCTACTATGCAACATGTTCGCACCTGTGCTGCCAAGTAGGCAGGCGCAGATGCAGCCCGCTTTTCTCCTCTGTGTTTGGTCGCCTTATTGGCTACACCCCGAATAGCCCATTCTTCTACTAAGAACACTGGATTTGTCGTGATGCAAATTATCTTGAGATAAGAAAATGTTCTTGCTGACAGCAGTGTTCTTGGTACAAGAATGGGCGCTATTCGGGGTGTACTTTTCTGGCAGCATTGGTACACAAGTGCACTGTTGGGTTTGTAGTGAGGGGGCTACTACCAGCAGGCGAGCTTCGACCACCCCCAGCGCGACCAGGGCTGCAGCAGCTGTGAGCAGAGACACGGTGACGGTGAGTGCGCCCATGCTTAGCGTGACAGGTGACTGGGGCGCGGCGCAGCACGGCGGTCAGCGCCGGCCTGGCCTGGCCCGGCCGGGGTCCGGCCCGGGTAATAAACTGCGCCAGTTACACCCGCGGTACACGGTACATCCGCACCGCAGTGCATGCAGCGCAAAATGGAGCAGCTTGTCGGCTCTGTCTGTCCTGAAACACCATTGCTATATCCAGTTAAGAATTGTTCTTTTCCACGCTTAACACAGGGGAGCCCCTCCCTGCCCCTCCCTCACCCGCCTCTGCGTGAGCGCGTGGAAACGATTTATTCTTGACTGGATCATGGAGTCAATGACTGGAGAAAGCACCGCCGTACTCCCAGCAGACGATCGGTAGCGAATTCCCTCAACCTGGCAGTGAGCCAAGGGAGGGTAGTCTTTACAGTATTAGAGGGGCAGTCTACTGTAACGACGTTGTCTAATTTCTTTCGACGATAGGCTCTATGCACTGCCGAGTAGGCGTCGTAGTAATTTTGGGGCCCATTTGAAGGGACAAAAACTTTGATGAGTAATATAAAACAGCTCTTATGTTCTTCAATTTTTAAATACGGCGCCGAAATAACTATCTATTTGCAGGATCTGGTTATTTGCAGCACAACTAAACTGCAGCGCATGCAGCGCCACGTGCCGCGATAATTTCAAAGTTGTGATGGTTGTTATTCTCCTAGCTAAAGCTCGGCAAGCTTCGTTGTAAGGGTGTCGTGTTGTGTCGTGAATTTTGAATGATGGAGATGGAAAATGGGAAACATTGTGCTGTGATCAACTGTTTTAACATGGAAATCAGAGGTTTCCATGCAGAGAGATTTTTCCAAATTCCGAAAGTGCTAAAGGGCTTTGGCACATTAGTCTTTCAGCGTTCTGTAGCCCGTCAAAATCTTTGGGTTGCTAGAATAAATAGAAATGATTTAAAACATGGCGATTGTGTGTGCAGTGATCATTTTGTCTCAGGTTGTTACATTTTGCTCTATTGTTTTCTTTTACTGAGTTCAGGTTAGGTTTTGTTTTAATACCAATCCTTTTCTGAATTTCTCTAGGTGCGCCATCACCTCTTGAAGAGGTAGACAGTGTAGATTGGGCTCCATCTATAAATTTGGGACCTGTATCATCTAAGCTACCGCACACTATTCCCAATACGGAAGTCATTAAATCAAATCGTCAAGGGATCAGTACGCCCCAAATGAAGGGCGAAGAAACCACTTCCGAACCAATTATCAGCAAATCAACATGTGAAGATATTGACCTACCTCTGACTCAGAGCGATTGTGGGGAAATTACTCTCACTGGTGAAGATTTACTAATGTGCTCAGATGTTTTGGAAATTTCATTGATAAAATCTATCATCGCCCTGCCAGGCTTAAGATGGAGGTACGTGCCAGAAGAGTCTCTTGAAGACAAGCAGTCAACTGCTAATGCTAATTCTCATGTCACTGAATGTGATATATCTAATCTAACTACTGAACACTGCCATAACAATGATGTCAGTACCCTCTCAGGGCTAAAACCGAACAATGTAAAGAAAAAGAGGCCTATAGCTAAACAGAAAAACCTACTAACTTATGCCTCTGTTAGGACTAGTTCTCTCAACAAAACAAATCACAGTCCTGATCCAAATGGAAGATTTTACTCCCCTGATATTAAGGCCAGTGGTAGTAATACTGCAATGTTAAAACATTATCCGTCTTCGGAGGTCAAGAAAAGAAAAAATTGTTATTTCAAAAAGACGAAATCAAGTTATAAAATATTACAAACAGAACATCACAATTTGAAAATTAAGTACAGTGCCCTTCAGAATAGGCATAAATATTCTTTATATTTAGTTCATAAATTAAGAAAAGACCTAAGAAGCTCTGAAGCTGAGAAAAGTAATCTAAAAAGCAAATTAGATGCTGCCACTGAATCATCGAAGGAGACATTAGAGGAGTTAAAAATGATCAAAGAATTAGTCAGCATCAAAACAGCTGAATTATTAAAGTTACAAGAAGAATATAAAACAAACCTGAGGGAAGAACTGGAAGTGGAAATTTTAACAAAAATCCTTACATTTGAGAATAATTGTAAGTGTTCTCCGACTTAACTCTGTATTGGAGTGAAAGTGATCATACCTCTACCCTAGTAGGTTTGATATATCTAGTAGATATTTTTTTAACATACTTAACATTCTTTTAGAATAATAATTTTTTTATTTAAAAATAATGAAAACTCTGCTAAATCCATAATTTAATGGTTATTAAAACATTTCTCTATGACCTTATCGAAATTATAAGTAACTCTGTGTTTTTGCTTTATCAGGAATATGCCTAGAAGACCCTTTCTAAAGGTATTTATTATGCACATTATTTTCGTAGTCACACTAATGTGTCCCCAACACCTTTTTATAAAAAAGTATGTAATTTCTTTGCAGCTACAGTGCACTAAGCTGGTAAACTTTGTACATATGGTTACCTGCACTCAATCCTGCACATCATTTCAACCACAACTATCGTAAGTCAAGTATTTAATTAGTTGGACAGTCGTAATTTTTTGTTACCTGTTCACTTTACTAAATTTAAAAAAAAATGTTTCAGGAGTATTATTTTTTTTATGTACATGACATGATTTCCAACAAAGCAACTACTGAACGAGAAAAATGCCAAGAATTTTGAAGAATTTCAATTACGTCAAGACTGGTAGCACACTTAGTTAAATGTGCTGCCAAATGTTGGAGCTTGGCTAATTATTGTACTGGAAATAATTTTAACATTTTCAATGTTAAATTAAAATATTTAAGAGGGCTACTATCTCATAGACTCAAGTTGCATTTCCCTCTCCCTCCTCAGCTATACATAAGTCATGTGATGACGAGCTGCTTGTCAGCTCGTGTTATAAAATAGTTATATTAAATTTTGTATGTGAACATGGATACCCAACAAACCATAAGGACTTCATATCATTCACTTCTATTTGTAGATTAGCATGGGTTTATTCCTCCAATCCAAATCTGGTTGGCTAGGCTTTTTATGGCTCCTATTTTTTTGTGTCTCAGGATCCCTCCCCAACCGAAATGGACAACCAACAGGAACAGTGCGCGACGAAAACACGTGACTCGTGATTTTCCCTACAGAAAAAAAAAATTAACGTGAGTAGCCAGGAGGATGGGTTGTGATGGGTCCCTATCGTGGGGGCACCTTTATTCAGAATACGCGGGTCTATCAGTCCGCGAAACTTTTTTTCCTTCATAGGGAGCCGGACTTCTTCTAAGAGCAGGATGGTTGCCGGCTCGCGGGTCCCCCCCCGGGGGGGGGGGGGGAGTCCCTCTTTTGCATCTGTCGGGTAGGGGCACGGGAGCGGTGGGGCCAGCCCCTCCGCGGCTTCCCCCGCGTTTGCCGTGTGCGCGCCGCAGTCCCCATCATTTGGAGTTTGGCGGCGACGACAAGCTGGCGGGCGCGCGGGCAGGACGACCTGGTCGCCGGTCGCCGTTACTTTGACCGTGGCCTATCACAGTGGCGAGGCGCCGCGCCGCGCAGACGCGGAAGTGAGCAGCAGGACCCGGGAGATAGAATACTGGAACTGGACCGCCGAGCACCAGCCACTCGCTCGTGCCGCTGGAACAATCGCCAATCTTAAGATCTGTCAATAACCCCGTTCGTCACCCGCCGGGCCGGGCCGAGCCGCCTGTCTGTCTCCTCTCTCACTCCCACTGTAAACATGCTGTGGGCGATCGTCTTACTCCTAGTTGCAGGCAGCGAGGTAGGGTTCTCAAATTTATTTGGCAGCTGGAGCGAACTCCTCAGTCAAAATCGTGCCAATATGTCATTTTTGCAAAGCTCTTGACACGCCGATTCGCACTGTTATAAACTTAGGGAGAATTTCACTGTAAGCTACAGTGAAAGCTGCAGCACTGTAGCTTACGGTGAATTTTCACCGCAAGTATGGAAACGTACAACAGGACTTTTTTTTCTTCACAGGCTGCCCCAGCTCCACCTCCTACTCTCAATCAAATGCTCGTGCAGACACTAACTAATATGATACAGCAGGTATGTGCACGTCGAATACTTTCCCATTAAGGTCGCCGCTTAAGGTCGCTGATCGTTAAAAATAACTTAGTGAGAGGCATACTGTTTTGCTAGTAAGGTAACTTAATCTTATTTTCGACAGACTCTCGGCATGCCATTGACGACTCCAAATATCCCCAAGGATTTTCCTCGTTTACGGCCAACCGTAAGTACAATTTTAATCCTAATTAGTCACCGTAAATTCCCCCCCCCCCTCAAAAAAAAAAAAAAGTCTACTTGAAACCCAGACGTTTCAAAATGTTCTTTCGTGTTTTCCAACACTTTTGCCAACGATTGATTGCCACGGATTGATCGCGCAATGGATCCAAGTTGGGCTGGTGGGGACCCCCGGGGAAGGGACTGCAACTGCACATTTTAATTCTCACTTCTAGACCGACATGATCAAGAAGGAGGGCTACCCGACCGAAGGGCACTACGTCACGACTGAGGACGGCTACACCCTCCGCATGGACAGGATACCGCGCCCTGGGGCCCCCGCCGTTTTACTTGGGAACGTTCTCAGCTGTAGCTCCGTCTGCTTCGCCGCTCTGGGAAACAAATCTCTATGTACGTTGTTATTGGTGTACATCCTCAGTCAGTTTACGCGATATCTTTCCCCAGCACCTGTGTACTGTGTACTATTTTTTAGCGGCGCGGCTCTACGATGCTGGATATGATGTGTGGCTGGGGAACTGGAGAGGGAGCGGATTATCCCTTAAGCATAGCCACCTGAAACCATCCCAACGCGAGTTTTGGAACTTCGGGTTCGTGTCTGTGCGCGCCATTTTCCCGCTTTTCACCACTAGTGTTCGTAAAGCAAAGTTTCTCGCTCCCTGTAGCCTCCACGAGCACGGCACGATAGACCTGCCCGCCATGGTGGACTACGTGCTGGGCGTGACGAGGGAGCCGTCGCTGACCTTCGTGGGCCACTCGATGGGCTCCACGGCGTTCCTGGTGACCGCGTCCGAGCGCCCGGAGTACGACAGATTCATCAACGGGGCGTTTCTTATGGGGCCGGTCGGCGACCTGTCCCACCACAACAACTCTGCCCTACTCAAGACAGTGCACAGGATCGAAAACACGACTGCTGTAGGTTTTTTTTTCTCGGCTATGCTTTAGTATTGCAATTCTCCCGAATTCTCCCCTCTCCTTGCAAGGTTTTAAATTCTGTGTTTTGGTTTTAGAAAATCTTACCGCAGCGGTTTCCGGGTTCCGACGCAACGATGCGGGTTCTTGGCGGCGTGTTTTGTAGGTTTTCCGTTCCCTCACTACCGAAGAACAAGCCCAATAAGAATTGTCGGCTACTCAACGCTGTTGCAGAGATGATGGGTGGAGCGGGTTCCGTGGTAAGTCGCTCTTTTTTTAATAAATTATCCCGTGGCATCGTAACGTTATTTTGGGCCGTAAAGTTTGCAGGCGCGGTTTTAAGTCCGACTGACGGGAGGGGCGATGTGCTGTGGGTTGCCTACATACAGGGGTTTTGCAATTCATTTTGCCTACCTTTCAGGCGGTTTTCAGACCTGACGGGGGCGATCGCCCCATCGCCCCCCCCGTAAAACCGCGCCTGAAAGTTTGCCATTAGACACCCCCAAAAAACTATTTCTGCTCCCAGGAGTATCCTGTCGATCTAGAGTATTACGCGCCATCCGGAATTTCCTTCCAAGAAGTAAATCATTATGCCCAGCTGTCTAATCCGGACTGTAAGTTCGCGTACGGCTGCATTTATTCACTCATTTTAAATATTGAACCGTTGTATGTGGAATCTAATCGTACATCCACCGCTCGTGCCTAGGGACCGGCTTTCGTAAATATAATTACGGGAAGAGAAAAAATCGCGAGATTTATGGACAAGACGTCCCTCCAAACTACGACTTAACAAAAAATCGCATTCCCGTGTATACATACACTGGTAAGACTGACGTGTGGACGCCACCACAGGTGCGAAAAAAAATTCTTGTTATGCTACGTACAGCTTCGATGACGTTTATTTTCGATCAATTGCGTTTAAAGAGAAACTTGCTTCACAGGCCATCAACGACCTTCGCTCTTCGTTCAAAAACTTTAGGAAAGCTTTCCAAATGCCCGATAAAGCATTTGGGCACTTTGATTTTCTCCTGAACCCCACTCGCGCTCCAGTATTATATAATATAATTATACAAGATATGAAAGAGCTTCGCGATGAGCAGAATTTTATTGGAAACAATAAGAGGTCGGCGACCTTATAAAAATTAACATAGTATTTTTTGTTGTACCTGAATATTTGTGTTTACACTGTTAGTTTTAAAAATTATATATGCAATTAACTGCATCGAAATCCGTCGTGTTTTGTGACCTTTGCCCTCACCTACTCGTACAACTATCGCAAGCGAATCGCTTATCCTTTGACGTAGACTCTGCTCCGTACCTGTATGCTCCCGTCCGTTCATTTTTTGTAAGGCATTAGTCATGGAAGTATTCCTTACTTGCTTGTTGCTGCGTCCCCGTTCATCGGCCCCGCGAGACAAATAAGGCGCTACACACGTCGATAAAGTCGCCTTGTTTTAAGGCGACATCTCACACACTAACTGGATTTGTATCTTTTATTTGTACAAAGTTAAACAATCAAATTTTTCGCACAAATTTCTGCGGTGATTTGAACGATTTTGTTCATATATTTGTACAATGTCATTCATTTTTTTCCCGCATAAATTTGTGTGAAACGATATTCATGTTTAACTTTGCACAAACGTTTTCACAAAAACATACAATTGCAGTTAGGGTGCAGGAATCGTTTCATTTGAGGCGACAAAAAAGAGAAGTCGCCTTTTCAAAGTGTGTCGCCACAAAATGTCATGTATCGGAAACAGTGCAGTGCGTCTCAAGCGCCCGCGGTGCGTGGCGTAGGCCTCCACGATGGCGCGTGGGGACGGCGGGTCTGCCTACCCAGCGGGCGCTTCGGAGCGAGAAAAGGAGCGCCTGCGCCTGCTGGCTGGGGTCCATACTCTGACCTCTCCACAAGTGAATGACAATGGGTTAAGAGGTCTCAGCTCCACTTCTATCTCTGCAGTGGAAGGAAGGTCTGGAGGGGAGAGCCGTGGTCGTCACCGTGACGTCCCGTGTCCCCCCCCCCCCCCGGCACCCTTCTATCTGGCGGTGTATCGTGTTCGTTGTGGATCTTTGGCTCGACTGGTAGTGGTAGTAGTTAGTAGTAGTAGTGCACAATAGAAAACTGTTAAAATTTATTGCGTACATTTTAGGGTACAATGAGCTGAATGTACAGCGTTTCACTGTTAATTTCAAGTCCAATGACGGTTTTTACGGTTCATATTGACGGTATTTTTTACAGTGTAGTCGTATTATAGTAGTAGTAGTAGGTAGTAGTAGTTGTAGTAGTAGTAGCATAAAACAATCATTATAATGGGACTTGTTTCTTTCATCAGAATTAACACACAAGTAAAAATGTCACAAACCATTTAGTTCGTCGTTTTTCGATTTTCATGACTCTCAGACCGCTTAAATCGCTTAAGTACATTTTGGATGTGTTGGGATGATTTTTAGGATAGAGCACAAGGCGTTAACTCTCAAGGGTCCACCTTGACCTTGATTATTTGTGAAGTGGTGGGGGGCAAGAGCCGGGTTCGGCGGGATGCTACAAAGTTGCACGGGTCGGCCATGTACTCGGTACGCGTGCATAGAAATGGATTTATTATACGGCATTTCTTCACCTGGGAGCCATAAGTACGACTCTTGCCGACCGCCTGACAGTTTCGGGAGCAGACTTAGCGCCTCTCCAGCCCTCGCCACACGCGACAGAGAGTCCGCACTCGCCTGGTGGTCGCAACGGCATGGGGGTCGACGGGGCCGCTCCGGCTGGCTGCGGCTCGGGCGGGGCCCTGTCCGTGTCCGTCGGCTGCACCGGACCGCCCGCGGGCGCCGACCAGGGCCTGGTGGTGCACGCCAGGACAGCCTACAGCGTGGCCATCCTGGCCAGTGGGACATACTTTGTCATCCTGATCCTGGAGGACATCAAGAAAGATGGCAGGTGAGACAGTTTGTGGTGTAGTCTCGCCATCCGCAATGTGATATTTTGTAGAATAAAAATCTGGGAGCAGAAAACGTGTTGTAATCCGCTTGTCCTCGCCTCCCCCAGTGTGTCCATCCTGCACTGGTCGCTGCTCGCCCGCAGCTTCAGCCCACGCACCCTTGAACACCTGGTCGGGATCTGGTTGGCGGTCAACGCGGGCCTGATCTGCGCAAACGTCGGCTTCCGCTGCTGGCGCGCTGGACGGGACGCCAAGTTTGCCCGAAAACCATTCGGTACGTTTCGTGAAATTGTAGTTTGTTTCAATTTTATCTTCCATAAATCACGTGAACAAGTTTTGGTTGTTCTGAAGCTTTTTATGTCCTGCGCTCAATTATCGTTTCTCTCTCTGTTTGTCATCAGTGTGGGACAGTGTGTGGGTGCTGGGCGCCCTGGTGCTGCACGTGGCGATGCTGGTCGTGCCCGTGGTGGCTGCCTACCTCGTGGACCTGCCCGCCTCGGCCGTGTGCGCGCTGTGCTGCGAGCAGGTAGGACACGACCTCTACTGTGTTTACGTTACGCTTGACACTCTATGGGGTGGGGAGACACGCGGGAACTGTGTCGATGTCATTTTAAAAAAAACGTGAAACAGTTATTGTGCTTTAATACTCGTATAATGTAAAAACGAAATTCGTTGATATGTACCGTAAATGGTTTGTGCTGCTATACCGGAGTAGTACCAACGCACTGCCGCGTCACACGTGATACACGTTATCGTAGAGTGACACCCCCGTAACTGCACTGCCCCAGGCTCGCCTGCTCATGAAGTCGTACGCCTACCTGCGCGAGCAGGTCCGCGGCGTCCTGGCCCTCCCGCGCCGGGACACGAACGTCAGTCTGAGCCACCTGGCATACTACATGTTCGCGCCGACGCTTCTGTACTGCGACAGCTACGAACGGTAGGCTCCAGTGGAAGCTTTCGTTTAGATCCGCAGCCGCATAGTACTCGAAGTGCACGCGATGGATTCCATGGGATCGGGCGGGACTAGCGCTGCGCTGCGCTTCCACAGGGCGGAGCGCCGCGCCGCCGCGGGGTGCTGCTCATGCCCCAGATTAGCTTAAGGTGCCCCCACTATGAACTCTTCGGGAGGTGACGGCACGAAAATTTCGGTGCCAGGAATTTAATTCCTGCTTTCCTCTGCGTTTGGGGTCTCCGGGTAGGCCGCTACCTTGACACAAGTGCTTGGCGGGCTGGCCTATCCTGTGTATCGCAGGCGCTCTCATTAGCTTCGCCTCGGTAACGTTCATTGTGGGGCCGCCATTAGTCACACAAATACCAGCCGGAAAACAGTCTATGGGTGGGTCTGTTCAGAGGGGAACATCACATAACCAAAATAACTTTGTAGTAACCCGTAATCATGGCGTGATAACGGCTGTAATCTGGTGAAAAATCAACTGCAATAATAGAAAAATGCTAATGCAAAATACCGCACAAACGGGGTATACCAGTGCGTTACAACGTATAGTATCGTAATTATTCATTCACTTGTTTCTGGAGTGATTTTCCCCTCGGCCTGTTAAGCGCACCGCGGGTCCGGCCGCTGGCACTGCTCGGCCACGCCGCCGCGTTCCTGGTGACGCTGGCCACCATGGTGGTGGCGGCCGGCCGCGGCGCGCTGCGCCCCTTCTGCGCCGAGGACGCCGCGCTGCTGGAGCTGGTGCCGGACGGCGTCGTGTACCGGCTCACCCTGGTGGTGTTGCGCTCGGTGCCAGCGGGGGCAGTCCTCGCGCTGGGTTCCAGCCTGGCGCTGCACCACTGGCACCGGCTGTTCGCCGAGGCGTTGCGCTTCTCCCACCGTGCCTTCACCAGGGTGAGCACACTTTTAACCGCCGTGCTAGCCGTTTCCTGCATTTCGAGTTCGCATTCATTCTCGCCATCTCTTTCCATTGCTGAAATGCTTAAAATGCCTTAAATGACCCCAGCTTACAAAAACTTTACTGTTTCCTGTAAATCCCACCATAAGACTGAATATTTTATTTTTCTCGTCATAGCCCTGGTGGAATGCCTCCTGCTATGCGGAGTTTTTTCGGGATTGGAATCAGATTGTCAAGGCAAGTTTTTCTACCGTGGAGTGCGAAAAATGCTCACCTTTCACACCGCTATGACAACTTATACTGTTTTTATTTCTATTTTCAAGGCATGGCTTAACAAGTATATTTTCAAAGAGATGCGTTCACTTGGCTTTAGCTCTCTAAAATGTAAAATGGTTACTGTGATGGTCTCAGCCGCCGGCCATGAGTATATCGTAGCCACCAGTTTAGGATACTTAGTTCCATATTTTTTTGTCTTTTACATCATTGGTGCGGGTAAGACAAATCTTTGGAGACTATATACTTTAAAATCCAATCGGGGGTTGTTTTAACTATGATGCTGTGTTCTAGTGTGCGTCCTGATAGATCCTTTTGGATTGCAAAAGCAAACTTTCGGTAACCTTTTCGTGATACTTACGTACTCTGGGGGAATAGCTTCTCTTTTATCATTTTACTTCATGGAATCGAAAGCAAGAATGCACTGTCCGAGACAAGTGGTAAGATCTGCTAACTCTTCTATTAAAACGCACTCATCTTGTCATTTGTCCTTTTACTGGTAGGAGTATAAGAACTTGTCGTTTCTTGCATTTCAGGAGGGCCCGGTGGACTTTTTTCTTCCAAGATCATTTATGTGTGACAATCCCTTTAAAAATTGTTCATTTATTTAATGTTTCATAGAACATTACTACACCCTACTTACATCTGGTAAAATGTTTTTGTGAAAATTTATAGTCTTGATGCTTCGTTCAAAGTAATATTGCAGTTGGTTTTCAGCCAACAGTGTTCTGTCTGTCCCTATTTCTTAAACTCGGTCCGTAACTTTGAATCGTAATGGGTCGGTAAAAACAAGGACGACATGGAAATTAACGTTAGCAGGGGGGTGGTTCCACTCCACTTTGAAGTTCCGGAAAATCTGTTGTAATAGGAAATATTTTTGATCATTATCGTGTTATTGTATCACCCACTTCACTCAAAAAGTGAAGTTTACATACCTTGGCTACAATTGTTTCTATCTCAAGCTCAGCAAATCTCCGTCCAACGCACATACGAGGACCGAATCCAAACGGAAGGAAGGTAAAGGGGTTTGTAGCTTTAAGCTCAGCCCCTTCTGCCAACCATCGCTCAGGCAAAAACTCTTTCGCTCGTGGGAAGTTTGCTTCGTCTGTGCATAGGTTGAGATTAGGCGTATTTACCATTGTCTGCAAAAGAGAACTTTCTTAACTGCTGTGTGAAGGTAACTTGATTGCAAATTAAGCAAACGGGAGGAAGTGTAGTTTCATAAATCACGCTACTCAGTACGTGTAAAAAAGCCATAATGACACACTTGATTCTTACACTGCCGTGGATTTAAAAAAAAGTAATATTCTAAACTAACCCCAGCGGGGATTTGGTAGCCCCCGAGAACAAGATCCTTGACAGTAGTCCGGCTGTTGCCAACAAAGATGGGCATTATTCTCATGGTTTCCTTGATGCATGCTCGCATATACCTGTTAACACAGAAGCGGAACATTAAACGGATTGTAAAGGAAAACAAATTCTTATTGCGCCTTTCCTTACTTTAGTTCCTCCAGCTGTGTCTTGCTGATAGGTTTGCTCGGATCTGGTATGACTTTATCCAGTTCCTCTTGTAGTTTCTTCTGCTTCTCTGGATGGGTAGCTACTTGATAGAGAACTGTAGACACCACTGTTGACGTCTAAAAATACACATAATTGCTTACATTTAGAATATTCGTAACTAATTTTAAAATTGATACACACTTACTGTGTCGATTCCTGCCAACATCATGTCAAGTGCCATGGCAACAGCCCTGTCTGGATTTCCAGTCTTGATCAATAAATTTTCAAGCACGCTATAGTTCCGGTCTTTGATTTCCGTCGTTGGGAGACTCTTCAGCCGCTCCATACCCTTCACGACATACTTATTTGATATCCTGTATTACAAAATCACTCTTATTTAGCACATTTGTGCACAAAATTTTAAATTTACTAGTATTCTGTTAAAATTTTTCGCACTCTGTGATGTTGTTCATCGCTTTTACAAATCGCCTCCAGGTAGGCGTCGAAATCCATTTCCATGGGGATGGCAAAACGTCGAGCCTGTACAAAGAGTCAAAAACAACGTGCGCACTCTCAATCATTTTTAACCCTTCTGGGTTCGGCGTATCTTTAAGGCATCCCAGTTTTGCGTCGAGGGCGACGAAAGTTATCGCTGTAAAAAGTAAAAATTTAATAATAATAGATTTATGAGTTTATCGTGTGTAGAAGAAAGCTGCTCATACTCACATTCCAGAGCCCATTTTGCTATTTCATCTTGATAATTTGCCGGCATCATAGAATCTTTGTCACGAATCCGCCGCATTCTAGAGAAAACGATATATTACAGTTTTATCTCTCTCCGTCATGGTAAGTCTAAATTAGGAATCAATCTCCCAGCATGTCGGAATAAGATGAAGCTTTATATGAGGTTGCGCACGGAACGAAGAGGCTTAGTGAGCCCACAGAAAGCTTTGCTTTGCTCAGCATAGCTTAAGTACCTGTCAATGAATTCTTGGCTCACGTCGTCGATTGGTTCCACATACTGCTTTATATTTCTCGGCTGCATCATTACCTGATTAACAGCTGTGCGGAAATCTTGCCATTCCTTGCCCTGACTTTAACCAAAGTAATAACATTTCACTTCTTCAGTAGCGAAAGTAAGCATGTCAGATCACAAAACAGATTATACGTACGATACCACAAGACTTTGTGGGAGCCCCTTTCTTAAATTTTCGAAGTAGTACTTCAGACAGTCAGCTCCTCTGCGTATTGGCCAGGGACCTTCATTTCGAAACGCCTGCAAAAATTTATCTGCATTCGTGTAATTATACCTTCACTACATACATTAATTATTAGCAGACATATTATTCATGAGCTCTCACTATTTCTATTAATTTTGGATCACTCAGGAGTACCATGTCTGGTCGTCCCATAATGCCAGACATTTTTGCCACCGCTCCGAAAGCTGTCATTTTTTTAAACAAATCTTCCAATTTTAAATTGTAGAATTCCCCTGAAAATGTCAACAGAAATTAATTTTAAAAATAATATCATTTTATTTTATAATTGCGGAAACCTTGAAATAACATGAATATTTACCGCCTGGCAAAAAATTCCCCAAGGCTCCCACGATAGGGCGGCCTTTTGGTCCAGGGATTTCGCTGTAAGGTTTGGCGGAGTCCCAATCTGCTGGCTTAGTAACAGTTTCCACATTTTGTACATCGGCGTAAGTAGTGGACCTCAATCGAAGTTGGGCCTGTTTGAATAGAATGGAAAGCTTTTACGTCGCTGCAAGCACATTACTGCAACTTCATTTCCAGGTGCCCTAATGTACCTGTTGTAGATGTTGTAGCCTCTGCACTCTATACAGAAATTGTGGTGCCCTTTGCAGTATCATGGTTGCAGTGGAGCCGCAACGGGCCGAATAACCTGGGCATCAAGAGAAAGTAACATTATAAAGGATCGGAGGAAGTAATTTGCAAGTGGAATAGTTCCTTTATCGGCTTTATCTTGGAGCGCGAGATAACAGAAAAAAACAAACTTGCGAGCTCTGACGCGGAGTACACACCTTGATAGACATGTATTTCGTATTTCACAGATTTGACCATTTCACTCAGGCGTCCCTGGTCGTCACGCGCGACAGCTCATGCATGCTGTTTTCAAACGGGCTATTTTTTACTCACCTATAATCATCGCGAGAGCACATCTTTCACCTACGTGAACCGCTCCGGGCAGTGTTAGTCCATTTGAAAACAGTGCGGACCGTCTCTGGCGCCCACTGGTGCCCACCGGCAGACGACCAGGGCAGGGACGCCCGAGTGAAATGGTCAATTCAAAGAACTAAAAACTAAGTAATAATACTTTTGAGATACTAGACTTGGGGCCTCGTAATGTCTGCATTATCACGTCTACTATAGCGCCCCCACAATGGACGTCACACGTCACCGTGGCGGAGCGCCTGCGACACACTGGATAGGCCAACCCACCAAACACTCGTGTGAAGATGGAGGCCTACCCGGAGAGCCCAAGCGCAGGCGGAAGCAGGGATTAAATTTCTGGTACCCAAATTTTCGTTCCGTCACTTCCCGAAGAGTTCCATGTGGGGGCACCTTAAGATGTTCCAAACCGACTGCACAAACCTTTAAACTAATCAACTTTCCTGACGGCTTTGTGTTATCTCGAAATAAGCGGGATATGAACTGAGAATTAAAGGTCTCAGAGCGGTTGCCTATCTGGCAAAGATATCGCCGAAACAGGCAGTAAGTAAGAGTCACGCGTAGTCCTCAAAATCACAGACTGAGGACTTAACCCCCCCCCCCCCTCCTCTCCCCAGAAAAACAACGCCTCGGCGACTCCCCACAGACTGATAGGTACCCAGGTATCCAGGGGGGGGAGACGAAGCGCTGTGGCAGAGTAGACGCGCCGCAGGCGCACCCAAGCGGGCCGTTAAGTCCGCAGGGGGGCGTCTGGGGGGATGGGGGGGGGAGCAAGCGCGAATCTTTCCTATACACAAGCAAAATAGAGCAGTGACTTCGCACCGAAAAGGCGATAAAAATTCAGTAGGGGTGTTCAAAATTAATGCCATCGCAGTGCTACCTAATCTACAACACCTTTAAAAGTTGCTAACAACTGACAGCCGTGTGCGCACTCGAGGTGGATGTTTCCCTCTCCCTCCAGTCCAGCCCAGCCCTTGCACTGACCACTGCCCTACACTCGCGGAGAGCGCGGCGGACGGGACGGGACGGTCGGGCCGCTCGCGTGGTGGGCCGTGGTGCGGACGCGCGGCGACTGGCTCCCGCCGCACAGGCTCCGTGACGACGAGACCCGCGTGGCGGGGCGTGGCGGGGCGTGGCGGGGCGGCGGGTAGGGAAAGAGCAGCTATGCTGCTGTGTATCGGCTTGTATGGTCGGGACGAGAGTTATCATGTCGGCGGTGAGTTTGTGTCATGTCTGCGCGGCCCGCCCACCTGCACAATGACCTGCGGCGGCAGATGCCATGCCGTTAGCTATCTAGGGCGTACGTCAATTTCAGAGTTTTGACCGTGGTCTGTTTGTGTACAGTGCTTGAACCTCGGTGCGGCGGGGAGGGGGCAAGGTCACCCAGCCGAGCTCGGCGCTGGCTCGCCGCGCCGCCCGGCCCGGCCCCGGCCCATCTCTCGTGCCGTCCTGGTCCCGGCCGGCTGCCATGGCGGCGCGCTGGAGCAGGCCGACAGACGCCCCGCGCCGCGCTGCGCCGCGCTGCAGGCAATATTACTATAATGATGCGGTGTTGAGAGGGAGCGGGCTGGCCGTCCTGAAGCGTCGGCCGGACGTAAAACAAGTGTCTGTTTTCTTTTATTTATCATTTGTACAGAAGCGGTCCCAAGCAGGTCGCTGAGCGGCGATATGCTATGCTACCCGGCTGGAGACGAGTCAGATCTTTTGTTTTGGGGCGCTGCTTTGTCGTCAGATTCCTTTCCCGTAGCGATACTTTTGGAAAAGATCCTTCCACATGGGCCCGAAGGTGCCCAGGATGTCGCCAGAGTCCATCGTCCAGTTGGCGTTAAATCGCATGAAGAGGTCAGGCCCCTCGCTGCCGTTCATGGGCTGCCATTCCGTCGTCAGGATGACGTCATCCGTTTTCGGTACCGGATTCCTACAAAATTACGGGAGTCGATAAAAATAAGTTATAAGGCTAGCTAGAGTGTATCATCTGCTAAAAAGACGACGTGTTATCGCATTGCACCGCATAGGTGCCCCCACAATAAACCCTTCGGGAGGTGACGGCACGAAATTTTGGGTACCAGTAAATTAATTCATGCTTCCCTCTGCGCTTGGGCTCTCCGGGTAGGCCGCCACCTTCACACGAGTGCTTTGCGGGCTGGCCTATCCAGTGTGTCGCAGGCGCTCCGCCTCGGTAAGGTCCATTGTGGGGGTGCCATAAAATTTACGCGACCAGGACCTACCCGAACTTGACAAAGTTGCCGAAGGCTGTGACCTGTCTGAAGATAGTCAAGGACAGGGGATCAGACGTGTTAAAAGCCTTGACGAGGTCGATGTCTTCCGGCCAGACAAGTTTGTCGTCGTGGGCGTGCATGGTGCCGTCGCCTGTATAAACATGGGATCGAGAATAGAGCGGTCACTCCCTCAAAAGATTCAGTAACATGGACAAGCGTAGAAAAATCTGCTGTATATTTGTGAAAATAGAAATACTTACACGTTGCCCCGTCGATTGGAAATTCCGAATAAAACGCGTACACCGGTGTATCGGGCTCCCTCTGAGCGTGCAACCTCAACGCGCGAATCGTGTCGACCGATATGTATCTGCCCGAAAAATACTGCAGAATCGAAAAATTGTAGTCTTTTAAAAAGTGCGGCTCATAGCCACTTATTACTTGGTCGGTTATACTGTGCAGGCTTGTGGGCGGGTTGCCTACTCGCACGGGGCCTGAGGGCCTTAGTGTTGGTAGGCAAGCCCGCCCACTCAACTCCATGCGGTATGCGGTACAGTATGACTAAAACAAGTTAGGTTATTACCAAAAAAAACTTACTTTCTCCCATCGACAGAGTAAATTGCAGCTCGGATCAATAGCGCTTAGGTCGAATAAAGTGGCCCGCATGTCGTTACCCACGTCGCTGTACGTGTACCCGTAGTTGTCGAGGCCCAGGTCTCGCTGCGCGTCTTTCAGAGGAATCACGCTGCGAGGGACCATCGGGTCTAGGAGAGTAGGCGGTAACTCCCCGAGCACTGGCAAAACAGGTCATATAATGTCGTGGTGTGGAAAATATTGCGTCTTTTTTGACGTAAACATTTTTGAAAAATAAATAAATACGGAAAGGCATAGTAGAACGTACTAAAAAACATTTGTGCCATCTGGTCGTACTCGCAGCTGGTAATGCCAATCATCTTTGGTACGCTAGAGCGAACCGGGCGAAGAATGTAGCTCTCTGGGTCTCGCTCCACCAGAACAGGCTCCGCGCCTACAGCACGCCTCTCAACGCTCACCGTAGCCGGATCGTAGTCCTGCAATAATCACTTGCAATGAATTTCCCACTTTACTTTTTTTTCACCAAAAAAGAAAGTTAATATACCATCGCTGAAGTAATTTGCATGCGCTTAGTCGCGTAGGTAAACGCGAGTTCGAGGAGAAGCGTAGAGGAGTAGTGCAGCAGGTCCAACGGGTCCTGCTGCGGAAACTGCTGGTGCAGGTAGTTGACGGCGGCCGTGGGGAGCGCGCGGTGGTTTTCCGAGTAGCCCCAGCTCACCAGTGCGCTGCCGCTCTTAATTATGGCGGCCCGGAAAAGACCTGACATAAAAAAAAATGTGTTTCATGTGGTTCATTTAGCTTTGTTTTGTCGAGCCCAAATGTGCGGCACTTCGGAATCAAGGTAAATGCGTAAGCCGATAAAAGTGATATCGCGTGTGACAGCTGCCGCCGACCGCCGACTCATGTTCTCGATCTATCTGATAGAAGACGACAGGACACCCCGACCCGAAATGCACTACGGCGCTCATACCCTCTGTGTCCGGGAGGAGGCACAGCCAGTGGACGAGGACGGCAGCGGAGGAGCAGCCGTTGACGGTCACTTTCTGGGGGTCACCTCCGAAACTTGCGATGTTGCGGTTGATCCACTTCAGCGCGGCGATGATATCCTTGAGGGCGGCGTTACCCGGGACGTCGTCCGTGTCCATATTCAGGAAACCTGTTGGCATTGCGGGCATATAGAGTAGCGGCTAACAAATAAAATATTGTCGTAAATTTACAATATTTCTCGTAAATTGTGATTCACAATTGATGTAAATTTACGATCACATCGTGAGGCCCAGTTTGTGATCGTTTAAGGATAAGAAGTCGATGCCTAGTGTCGTTACAACCTCGTAATTTTTCAATTCGATATCATAACTTGACGACACGGAAAAGCTTCCTGTAACCCCTACAAGCATTACTAACGGTAGGTTGGCGTGGAACGCAGTCGCGTGGCTTACCGAATCGGTTGAGGCGGTAGTTGAAGGTGACGACCACGAGGTCCTGGGCGATGAAGTAGTCGGGGCGGATGTAGGTGCCCGCGCCCTCCTTCATGGCGCCGCCGTGGACGTGGACCAGCACCGGCAGCAGCTCCTGCGTCTGCATGGGCCGACACGGCACGCACACGGTAAAAACGATGTCTGTTTGTTTTTGCTCCTCAGATTTTAAGGATGTCTCCTCAAAACTTAAGGGGAATTCCCACATTTTTGAGGAGATCTCCTCAAAATGCGAGGAGGTTCCCTCAAATTATAAGAGTTCCTCAAAGTTTTCTCTTTTTCCTCAAAAAAACAGACATTGACTTTACCGTGCATGTCTGTGAGCTGAGCAGTCAGCTCACCCGCCCCGCCCCGCCCTGCCCCACCCCACCCCGCCCTGCCCTGCCCCGCCCCGCCCCGCCCCGCCCCGCCCCGCACTACCCGCACTCACCTGGTTCAGCTGCAGCCGCGGCGAGTACACGTTGAGGTACAGGCAGTCCTCGCTGCCGATCTGCGCGTCCACGGGGCCCTGGATGCAGCGCGCCGACAGCAAGACGGCGTCCCGCACCCCGCTCCACGGCTCCACCGGCCTGGGGCTCTGCGCGGTCCAAGGCACAGTACACGGTTAGGTTCCTGTTTACTTTTCTATCACACTGAAAATCCTGGTGCAAAAGCTCAACTGAAGGCGAGTGATTTTTTTTTTCACACACTCGCACACCTACACGTGAGAAAATTCACTCCTCTTTAAAAGAGCGCCATTAGTATACATTTGGTTTTCCAGACCACCACTGGTGGGAAAGGGCCTAACCGCAGATTGATTACCTTGAACCGCAGGTCCTTGAGGGGCGGCTTGGCGTAGGGCACCCCGAGGAAGGCGGCGTACTTGGGCCGGCCGAGCCTGGCGGGCCGACAGACGCCCCGCAGCCCGCCGGAGTCCACCGTGGCGAACGGCTCCGGGCAGTCCAGCTCGCTGTCGCCTCCGGGGCCAGTGGAATTGTTGTCGTGTTTGTTATCGTCGCAACTGTGTGGGAAATTGAATTGAGTGCTGGCTGCACGCGTTAAATACAAAACGTAACTTTTAGAACATAGGCGGCGTACTTTTTTGCAGGATATGTTTCACGGAGAACGAAGAATACCGCTGCCCCCAGGCCCATACCGATCAAGATACAGACCACAGCGGCTACGAGCCCTTGAGGATAAAATAAATTTAAAAACAGATTAATAACTGGTGACTGGTAAAAAAAAACGTAACGAGGGCATATATGCAGTCGATTCCTACGTAGCGTCCGGGAGCTGTGCATCTTGGTGGCGGCCGATTGTTTGTGACTGACTAGAGTGGGCGATGTATGATGCCAACTGATTTCGCGATAAGGCGCTCATGTCGGAGGCACTGAATAACCGCACTTGTGCCACTCGTCCTGCTGAGGACAGGGAGCCCAAACCTCTTCTCGCGTGGCCTTTGTCTACTCCGACAAGACCCATGATGTGACGTCCTCAGCCCCCCTGGCCCGGCCCGGCCCTGGTCTGCACCTGACCTGGGAGTCCGCACCTGCTGCGGACATATTTCACAGCAGGGACGGGGCGGCACCCTCGATCGTTTTGTCAAGCACCGCATTGACGCAAGTAGCACCGGGAGACACACGATTTTCGTGTGGCATCCTACCTGCGCCCGCCCAGACCACGCACGAACCAGTACTTTTTCCTGTCCTGGAAACGCGTCGCCTCCCTGGAAGGGGGAAGGGGTGGGCGCGGTCGAAGCCATGTGCGCGTCCGGTCTGTACGTCCAGCGAAGCGGGGCGAATTGGATCGCACCCCGGCCGGGCCGGCCGCACGACGTACCCTGCGACCTGCGGACGGGACGGCAAGAGAAAACTTGTGCCGAAAGGAATGACAACTCGTGCCTTCGCCTTCTGCCGGAAAAGATTCGAGGCCCTCTGATGCTTCGCGCGGCGTCAACACCGAACTTTGTCATACTCGCGCACTTAGCTCTGCAATATGTCTTTAAACTTCCAGCCGCACAAGTAAGCCCTGCCCTGTGTGTGGCACGTTCTGTCACTTTTGTTGCGCCGGCAGTGTGATACGTGTTAGTGGGCTGGGCTTGGCATGTCAGGGTTCTTCGCTGTGCTCCGAGCTGGCGCCCCCGTGGCACGCGGTGGTCGGCCTGCTACGCGCTGAGGCGACCACACCTGCGGAGCGCCGGTGCCTGGGCCTGCACGCCAACTGCACCGATGTCTGGGAGGAATTACTCGACCACCTGCGATATGCGCATGTCACGTTAATATTTATTCATTAAAATAATTATTAATCCGTTAAAACGTTTCAAAAATCCACCACGAGCTCAAGCTGCACACGCGTGTACAAGTTCTATTAATTTCAACATTTCTTTCTCAGGAGTGACGCAGACGCCTCAAACAGCAGTGCACAGGGTGCTGACGGCGCGCTCTACCCCGTCGTCTTCTACCCGTTCGGCAGCCGGCCGATCTACCCCTTTGGGAGTCACCCTCTGGACAGCGGCTGCACCGCGGAGCGCTGCGACCTCAACGTCATCGTCTTAGACCGCGACGACGCCGAGGGTGTCCGCGCGGCCCTGACAGGTAACGCCCTTGGCGACGCCTCTGTCCCCGTCGAGAGCACGCCGCTGACGGCCGTCGCCTGTCTGCCCTGCCGCAGAGTCCCTGCACCGCGTATACTCGCGCTGGCCGCTGTCCCGCTACCTGCTGGTGCTGGCGGTGCCGCGGCCGCCCGCCCAAGGCGCCGTGGACCTCGTGTTCACCATCGTGTGGACTATGACCTCGCACCTGAACGTGGCGCTCGTCAGCTGGTCGTCAGAGTGCGCGGGCTGCGCCGACGTGCACGCCTACTGGCCCTTCCACCCACGTACTGCTTTTTCCTAGAGTATTAACTTGTTGTGGTGTCTCTGTCTCGTAGGCCCGGGCGAGCGCCTGCAGGCTGCCGGGTAGGCAATACGCGACAGCAGTGCGCGCTGGGTTGCATACCCAGGACTGTACAGGCGCCCTGCCTCGCCTCGGGCCGCTCCGTTCGAGTTTTTACTTTTGCGCTGTGCCTGCCCTGGCGCTGTCGCAGGCTGCAACGACTCCTCGGGCCGCCTGGTGGGCCGGTGGCGGCCGGGGCCGGGCGCGGGTCTGCGGTTGTGGGGGGACCCCCTCCAGGACGCGGCGCGGCGCCGCGCGGGCGCCTTCCCGCTGGAGGCGGGGCCGCAGGGCGCCCGCGCGCTCCGCCGCCTGCGGCTGTCGGGCTGCCCGCTGAGGGTCGGCTTCATGGCCTTCCCCGGTATGCCGCTTACGCGTGCTTTTACGCAGTGTGGACAGTGATACAACTGTACTATTCGCAGGGTACCTCACCTACACCAGCAGCAACGGGAGCTACAGCATCCGGAGCGTCGGGGCGGACCTGCTAGACGCCTGCCAGCGTCATATAAACTTCACGTCTCAGGTCAGTGGTATCTTTATATTCCACCCCCCCCCCCTCCACTTATCAACCCTTCTTGACATAGCCATCTTTTTTTCGGGGTACAGCTCACGCTCGGACCGAATCCGAAACACTGGAACAGGGGCGTCAAACAACAAGTTCGGGCGGGCGAGATAGACTTGGCCCTGTTCCCCGGGGCGTTCAACATTTGGTATGCTTCGCAAAACGTGTCCGTCCCGGTGGCGTACTCAGAGTGGTGCTACACGTGGGGTGTACCGGCCGCCTTCGGAGTGCAGCCCGACCTGTTCTGGAGGTAAGCTAAAACAAATTACTGCAGTCTCTTGCCCTTACAGCTCCGAGAGAGCAATCGTCGACTGGGCAGATATCGTTTCTGGCATGTTTAATGTTGAACTATGTTGTAACCCAGAGCATATGTAATATTGCTTGCAGACTGACGGCAGAGTTCAGTGCCCGCACTTGGGCCCTGGTCGGGGCGTCCCTGCTAGTGTCTTGGCAGGTGACGGCCGCGCTCATGGAGCACGAGTCTCGCGGGGTCGCCACCGGTAGAGGGCGCATGGCGATGTGTAAGTTTGCGGCCGAAGCGACGCGACGAGGGTAGCGCAGCGCCCCGACAGTCGCGACTTGACTCTGATGCGCTTGCAGACGGGGAGGCGAGCGCGCTGGTGGCGGCCACCCTGGTGGGGCTGCCCACTGGCCGGCCGCAGCCGCAGGGCGACGCCTTGCGCGTGTTCCTCAGCTTCTGGCTGTACGTGGGCATCGTGCTGACCACGGCCTACACGGCGGCGCTTCACAGCCTCGTGGCCGCGCCCGCCGGCCTCCGCCCCGTCAGCACCCCCGAGCAGCTCGCCGACGCCGACATCCCTGTCGGTGAGTCTAGTCTCACCGTCTCTTCACATTTTCCACTATATTTCATGAGGTAGTGGAATTTTTCAGGACTTAATTATCTTCCGCAGGTTGTTACAGCAACCCAAAAGAGCACATGGAGCAGATCGCTACCTTCGTCCCCGCCTACGCCAAGCTCAACAGTCGAGCCACACGGATTCCAGAATTTTTCCTGGAGGACTACCTGGCCAACGCCACCATGGCCGTTCTCGACAGGCGGGACCTACTCCTGCGGCTCGCCAGCGACACCCGTCCGACAGGTAACAGGGGCTTTGCGATGCCAGCTTGCTAGACAAAACGCCGAGCTCATAGAGGTGACTCGCAGCCAGGATCCGCGGGCTGCACGTCATGTACCGGCACTGCATGTCCACGATGAGCGTGTTCCCGTTCCTGCTGCGGCGCGGCTCGCCGCTGGAGCCCGCGCTGCGGGAGACCGTGCTCCTGCTCGCCGAGGTCGGCCTCCTGTCGCGCTGGGAGAGCGAGAACTACGCCATCTACCTGCGCTACGCGCTGCAGGGCATGGCGGAGGTCCAGCCTCTAAGCATCAGCCAAATGTCGCCTATTTTTGCTGTGTACGCTGCCTCTCTCGCCGTTGCGGTCGGCGTGCTGATCCTGGAAGTGCACTACAAGTCTAAATGTAGGAAACAGACTTTTTCTTAAAGCCAAACTTCAGTAAAATATAACATAAAATCGATTAAGGGGGAATTTTTTAAAATATTTTTTATTTATTTGTTTTACTTAAAACCCATAAACTTACTTTCCATCATAGTTTATGGTGCATTACTGAAAAGACGGGCTCTGTTTTGTCAAAGTAACGGGAACGGTCAGGACCTGTAGAAACTCGCACTAGTACCTTAATTTCCGGTAAGGTGCTTCAGCCGTGGATGTGCTTCTTTCTATTAGCGCCCCCACAATGGACATTACCGAGGCGGAGCGCCTGCGACACACTTGATAGGCCAACCCGCCAAGCACTCACGTGAAGGTGGCGGCCTACCCGGAGAGCCCAAGCCCAGGGGAAAGCAGGAATTAAATTCCTGGTGCCCGAAATTTGCGTGCCGTCACCTCCCGATGAGTTGATTGTGGGGGTACCTTGTGTTGACTCGATCGAATGGTTGGGCAGAGCAGAGGCCGGGTCGGGTCGCATCGCGGGCGACCGCGACCGCACGTACAATCAGTCGAGTTACCGCGCACTGCCATTAATTTCACGAAACCTGAGCACCGACATCTTGTCTATGATCTCAGCGACAATCTATAATGGTCGCTAAGCCTCTGGGAGTGCGCCAAACGGATCCCATTTTCGCTGCTTACGCCGCATTTCTCGCCCGCTTGATCCGCGTGCTGGCCATAGAGCTGCACCATCGGGGGAGTAGAATAGAATCGAGTGAAATAAGAAGTAATTTTCCCTAGATTTATATCGCGAGATTTATTTGAAGAAAATCGATTGGTAAAATATATATATTAAAAAAAAAAAACATTCGCCGTAAACATAATGATAGGCCGTATGCTTGCCGTCACTTTATCCGCACGGCCATGGTCAGGCCCTGGTCGGTGGGCAGGATGGTGGCGCGGAAGTTGGGGTTGTCCGCGAGGCGCGCGTTGAAGGTCCGCAGGCCGGAGATGGCCGACCTCAGGTGCTCCTCCTCGAAGTCGTCGGGGTTCCGCCACACGTGACCGAAGCCGAACGTGTTGTCCCCGAACACGCCGCCCCCGACGCGGATGTTCTTTTCGGCCCAGTCCAGGTACACGGGGTAGTTGTCCTTGTCGGCGTCGATGAAAATGCCGTCGAAGGGCCCCAGCTCGGCGAGCTGCTCCAGCACCTGGGCGGCCCTGCCGACGTGCACCTGGAGGGCACGACACAGTCGGCTGCAGTCAGCTGTCGAGACCTCACTCAAAAAAATAATTCGCGTCTAGGCAAAAAAAATAAAAGCAGGTGTACTATTTTTTTAGCTGTATAGGCGCAGCTAATTTGAAAGCTACGGTGCTTATTTTCTAGCTACCCTGCTATTTATTTTTTTGCTGTCTTAAGTTCTTGTGCTAATTTTTCACATCTAATTTCAACTAAGCAATTTTTTATTTATTTATTTTTTTTTTATTTTTTATTTTTTTTTGCGTTCTTGACGGCCGTCGTGTCCGCTCATTTAACACTCACCGTGACTCTGTCCTCGAGGCCGGCCTTGCGGAAGGACTCTCTCGCCACCTCGGCGTAGTCAGGGTTGAACTCGATGGTGTGCAGGTGGCCGCCGGGGCCGAGCGCGCGCGCGATCAGGATGCCGGAGAAGCCCGCCAGCGCGCCGACCTCCACCATCTGACGAGACGGGACGGGCGAGAAGAATATCAACGTCACTATTCCAGTCCAGGCGCGGGTACAGGTCGCTAGGGAGGGTGCACGCGGTCATTCCGACTCATTTTTACAGCAGAGAATAATAGATTTGATGGATGCTTTCAAGCAGGATGACGCCGAATGTCCGCGCGTAATGTTCGTTTCCGGCCCGGAAACTGTCCGTCATTCCCTTATTGCATTTTGCTTTTCCCCCTACCTGTCCGTCCACCCGGAGGACACCTCGCGCCCTCGCGTCGCGCTCAATACTCGCCTTCTTGTAGCCCGCCATCCTGATGACCACCTCCAGGGTGAGCCCGTCCATGTTGCCGACGTGGATGTTGGGCATGTTGTGCGCGCGCGCGCGCTCCACCACCTCCTGCAGCACGCTGTCCACGGGCTTGAACGTGCGCTCGCTGTAGTCCTCCAGCGCGTGCAGTCTGTCCTCCAGCCTTTCCGGGTAGGGGAGGGTTTCGACGACCATACCGGTGATGGCGGGGCGGTACAACAAATGAGGAGGTGAGAAAAGTACTGGTCTGTCCAGGGGCAGGAAAGGGGGACGAGTGTCGGTTAGTGTGCCGGGCCGGGGGTCTTGATGTGCCTCTGGAGCTGAGCCTCGCCCACGCCTGCATCCTGACGTTTAAAGGCCCTCTTTCCGAATACTCACTTCTGCTCGTACTTCTTGTTCGGCCCCCGGCGCGGCGGCTGGCTGTTGTGCGCCATCCTGCTCGGGCGGTCCCGGTCCGGTCGGTGGTCGGTCGCGGATTCAAAAGCTACTGTGCACACGTGCGAGCCTAACTAGGCGAGGCGCCTCCAGTGTAGCCGGGCGGGCCCCTGTCTTGTCACTGCGCCGCGCCCCGCCCCGCCGCGCCTCCGCGCCGGTTCAGCCCGTTCAGCCCGGCAACGCTCTGCTCTGCGCTCTCGCCTCGCCTAGCCTCGCCGCGGTCACCGCCGCCGATAGTGTTTTGTTTGACCTCCGATGACGTCACGTTCCCGCGCCTCCCGCCCCTCCGCTCGCCGTAAATTCCTCGGCTCGGCGCACGTGTCCCCCACCACTTGCTGCACCCTGCCCCCACCCCCCTTCCCCCTCCTTCCCTTCCCACCTCGTCTCTCCGCCTCTCTCTTTCTCCCCCTCTCTCCCCTTTCCACGGGCGAACGTCCGCGAGCGAGCGAGGGAGACAGCGGATACGCATTCGGTGCCAACTTTTAGAAACGATTGCGACTGTATGTCTGTTTACTCGCTGCACGAGCATGCCCTCCCCCCTCGACCCCCGGCGGCCCCGGCCAGGGTAGGCCACCACTTCAGCCAGCCTGTGTTGGGCGGGAGAATTTGCCCAAGCGCCAGGCGGCTCGGCTGATGCGCACTCAGCTATGTCCTTGTTTTCTTTCCCACGTAACACAATTTTTTCGCGGATAATTATTTACTCCCATGATTGTCTTCGATAGTTTATTAAAATCAAAAGTACGTCCTTGTTACTTTCAAAAGAGAGAGAGTCTTAATATCGCGCTGAGTAGGTCAGAGGCCAGGTGGCCGGGCCAGGCCGGGCCGGGCCTGGCTAGTCCTTGGTCCAGAGATACCAGTCCTCGTGGCTGACGGCGGCCGCCTCCGGGTCGTCGACGTCCTTGAGGTGCAGGGCGACGTCGCGGTCGCCTATGGTGTGGCACAGGTGCCGCGGGGCAGCGGGCCGGCGCGCCCAGTCCAGGTCGGCGTCGTGGAAGTGGTGCAGCCAGAGCTGCGGCAGGCGCGCGTCGCGGTGCGCCAGGATGACGTCGGGGTCCTCCGCCGCCGTCAGGGAGGCGCACTCGTACCGGCCGTACGCCGAGAGGTCCGCCTGCAGGTACGCCGAGTTGGAGACGTACATGCCGCCGTGTTTCCTGCAGAGGCGAGAGTATTGGTATTGCTAACGACTGTGACTTTGTGACTGCAGACTTGGTTACGGCCGGCAGGCTGACCTGAGCACGCGCAGGGCGGTGACGCGGTGCACGGCCGCTTGGTCCCGGAAGGGCAGCCCGAACACGTGCTGCGGCCGCGGGCGGCGCTGGACGGACAGCCTCCCCCAGGAGGACCAGGTGCTGCGCAGGCGGTCCCACGCGGCGCCGCGCGGCTCGCGGTCCGTGTGCACCACCACGCTCCAGCCGGGCTGGCTCCTGCGCGGTGCAGCGCGGCGGCGCGTCAGAGACAAGCGTGGCGAGTGTCGCGGCGGCGTCGCGGCGCGTCGGGGCGCAGCGCAGCGGGAGGCGCGGCGGATGGCCAAGTCGCAATATGTATGTACCGGGCGTTTCCGAGAACACGTCACAGTAATGCGGGTCTGCCTGGCTAATGGGCCACGGCGCCTTACGGCTGGAGCGGGTAGGCAAACCCGCAAACTGTTACGTGTTCTCTGAGACACCCGGTACTCACCTGAGAGCGGCACTGATGCAGGCCGCCTCTTCGGGCCGAACCTCTTGGCTCTGCTCGCCCATGCGGACGAAGTGAATTATTTTCGGCACGAGCAGCTCGTCCGCGTCGCCCCGGTGCTCAGTGTTGTTGAAGCCGGAGAATCGGTCCGGGACATTGGCTAGCACCCTGGACGTGCACTCGGCGTGTCTATAAATCAAGTAGAGGAACGAAACTTTCTTGACAGGTGCTTTCATACTTTCATTTTTTTAGGGCAACAGAAAATTTTGACGTGGTACTTGCCTAGGGCTCAGGACGAAGAACTTGACGGACTGGTTGACTCGCCAGACGACCCAAAGAACTGCCAGAAATATGACGAACTGGACATCTGACTTCTGCGACCTCCAAATCTTCCCCCTAAAGGTACAGTCGCTGCATTGAGAAGAGTTATAATTTTCAGATGTCTTTGGAACCTCTCCTGCGCAAACTTTTGAGATAAAACCCCATCGTTATAACTCTAACTAGAATCCTGATAAAATTGTTTAATGTAACAAAGAGTTTTTGTTTGTTTCAATTTCACTTTGAGTCTTTCCTGTTTTACTTCAGAAAGTTCTCCCCTTTTCCCCACGGGCGCTGCTGTGTACGAGTAGAACTCCAGCTCAAAACCGCCAAAAATTTTGGTCGAAGTCACCGATTTTTTTTTTCACCTCAGTGTTTGATCAGGGTCATTAGTAGAGGCCCCATGCAAAATTTGAGGCCTGTAGCTCAAACGGTTTAGAAGTTAGCCTCAGACTTCCAATTTTAGATAACAGTAGCGGAAAATGTCATGAGAAACACTTAATTAGGTCTTACTTCTAAACTATGGCTCTGATACAGTTAGGATATAGCTTTTACCTTCCTCTGATTCAGAAAATGGTATCACATGTCCCATTTTAGTCGAAAAAAGTTCTAAAATCTCAAAAAACCTAAAAATTTAAGTAAAAGCGTAACTCTTATAATTCAAAGTCCCATGCTGGGATTTTGGTCATTCAACGTTTTTTGGACTAATTATGTGCCCTTCTAAACCATATAAATTATTCAGAGGACATATATTTTTTATAAATAAATTAAAAATTACTTTATAAATTTGCTAATTTATCAACTTTGTAGATACCGGAAGAATTCAGGACTGCCCCCAACCATCTCAGGTCAACTCAGGTTGGTCAAACCTCTCTTGCTTATCTCCAGAACCAACATATAGTGCAAAAACATGTGTGGGGAATGGTAATTTATACATTTTTCCTCCCATTGAAAGCCAAATTTGGAAAATTAGCACAACACGGGTTAACCAGTCATTCCGTGCCCTCATGCTTGACGGGTTGCATATAGCCTCGGGTCTCAACTCTTCTAGCACTTAAAAATCTATCAGGCAAGGTGACTTCCGCGTTGCAAATAATAACCAGAGACACGCATCATTAATCGTGGGAACTCATTCTATCGGAAAGTATTTTCTAATTAATTTACGCTCTTTGTGTTCCACCCACGTGCTCAGGCCTTGGTGCAGAGGCGGGGCAGCACCGCCTGCGCCAGCTGCAGCACCGTCACGTTGTAGTCGCAGATGTTGTCCTCGGTGAACGTGACGGGGTAGCTGAGGCCGCGGCGCCAGCCCTCCAGCATGACGATGCGCGTGTGCCGGCTGAACAGGTGCACGGCCAGCATGTCGCGGCGCCACGCGTCGTACTCGCGCTCCAGGTACAGCTTGCCGATGACGTTCATGTCGACGCCGAGGCGGACGGGCTCGCGGTGCACCAGCTCGGGGCGCGCGTGCAGCGCCACCTGCGTGGGCCGCTGGCCGGCGTTGTAGTACCACAGCGTGCCCACGTACGCGTCGCGGTACGACTCGAGCCACGCCATGAGGAAGCGGGCGTCGCGGTGCGCCACGAGGACCTGGCAGGGCAGACCAGCCGCCGTCAGCACCCCGTCGTACCTATTGCTCGCGCGCGCCAGCGCCGCGCCGCGCCGCGACCCACCTGCGTGCCCAGGAACTCCCCCAACGGCCAGCCGAGGCTCATCTCGTAGCGCCGCAGCTCGTCCAGGCTCTGCAGCAGGTAGGCGTCGTTGTCCAGGAAGATGCCGCCGTACTTGCGCAGGATGTGGATGCGCGCGACGTCGCCGCCGTGCCAGCGCGCGTACCCGGGGTCCAGCGGCTGGCCGAACACCTCCGTCACCTCGACGGCGGGCACCAGCTGCAGCACCTCCCGCAGCCCGGGCGTCGCCTTGAGCCGCTCCCAGTACTCGCCGCGGAAGTCGAACAGGTCCGTGTGGAACATGAGCCAGTCGGGCTGCTGGCGCTGCCACGCGGACAGCACGCACACGTAGTCCATGAAGGAGAACTCCGGCTGGCCGATGCGCAGGAAGTGCACCACGTTCGGAACGACCATGGCGGCGCGGCCCGACGAGGCGAAGACCCCCGTCTCGTTGTCGAAGCCCTCCACACACAAAAACCAGTTTGCATCACACCGTTTCACTGGCGGCGTACGGACAACGTCGCGTCTCCGGGGCTACCTCGAAGTCATCGGCCAGCTCCAGGACTTGGTCGTAGTTCCACAGCAGCGGCCAGCAGGCTTGCCTCCGCAGCGGTATGGTGCCGTCCATGAGCAACGCGAGCGCGGCCAGCAGGCACGCGCCGGCCAGCGGCGCGCCCCACCACAGCCCGCGGCCCTCGCAGCCGACGGGGACCCTACACACACCCACTCACTTTCAGCTCGGCAAGTACTTGAATTTTTTCAATAATCAGAAATTGTTTCGAGCAGACACCCGACACTTTCTGAACCTCGTCAAGACCATGTGAGCAAATCGAAAGACAGTAAGCACTTCTCTTTCTTTACAATTTTTGGCCTGATAACGCTAAAGCGTATGACCGATTTCAACTAGACCTACATCTATTACTCATTACCTGTGCCACTGATGTTCCAACCCAAAGTAAGGCCTAGGTTAGGCCCTTCTAAAATTCACACATTGTATTTTGGATCTCAAGTGCAAACACAACTTCTTGACACCCTGCGAACGATATCGATGAAAAAGAATTGGACTTACATGCGCAGGTGCCTCATCGTTGCTGCGTTGTTGTCACCTCGTCACAATCCGAGTCCGTCATCCAGCTATTCGCCCAGGACACCAAATGCTGGTCGCGGCGACCGGTGCCCTGCCCAGGGTGGCTAGCTCATAGAGATAAGGTAGATAAGCGCTATCATGAGGGTCGGCCGGAAAAAGAAAGCCATATCGTCACTCACCAGAGTTTGTCTGAAAACCTTTCAGCGAAGAAATTCGACGGATGTGCACAGCGCCGATGGGAGTGGGCGGGCATCAAAAACGACTCAGAAGGTGGGTGGGTTGCCTGCCATCCCGGCGCTCCTGCTACCTCTTCAGAGATGTTGTGTAACTCCGGACCATTATTTGGTCCAGGGGCAAGGCTTCTGACAAGTATTTTTTGTTTTTGTTAGTAAAAATTTGTGTTGCTCAAAATGATCAGAAAAAAAATCCTAGACCTGTATCTCAAACCGTTTAGATTTGGCAAGCAGCATTGGTAAAAGAAGAAGATACGTAAAAAGCTAACTCAAAAGACGCGGCAATGAATTTTGATGACCTTTTTTTTCCTGAATCCGCTTGACATGCTGATTCTAAAAATATTTGTCCCATTGTTGGGCCTTGTATGGTTTAAAAGTTTACTCACTGCACAACAAAATTTTGAATTTTTTTACTATTTTAGGGAAAATAAATATTTTTAGCCTGTTCCTCCCATTCCTAGTAGCAGCCCAGGTCAAAACATCCTCCCTGATGTTGAACTTAACTTTAAAATGTATATTCTGAGAATGAAAAATTATCACCTTGTGAACAACATCTATTATCAATCAGCTTATCAGAGTTATACGTTACTTCGGATTGACTTCCAAATTCGTTTTGACCTGGGACCATGGTTTGCCATAGGCCTCTCCAGTGACAAAAAATAGCATTTAAATATGCTCAGTATTTTATTCATAAAATACCTGACAGATTATTAAACAAAAATTTTCAGAATATTTTTGTTATCAGCTTATTGTTATTTTAAAAAGAGATCCAGTCCAGCCAATACGTAAGTTTTACGATTTTGGGTCGAATTTTTTTTTACTCCAAAATGACGGGGGTTGTGCAGGGGGACTCTAACGTACCCCTAGACCCACCCCCAAGGGTCAGTTCGTCCGAAAACCCGGTTTGTCTGCGAGGGAATGCAGTATTCCTAATAGCGCGCAATGTGTTCGGGCGAGGTGGCTTAGGGGCCTATTTTCTCACTAACGAAGTCCGGTATAGGACTCCTAGGACTTGCTATGTGTTTTTTGGTCCCAGAAGGATGTAACCTGAGAGTTTGGTCCAAATCCGAGACATGTTATTTTCGCCCGAAAATCGCAAAAACGCCAAGGCTATAGCCTTTGCATTTTTACGATTTTGGGTCGAATTTTTTTTTCTCTCCAAAATGACTGGGGTTGTACAGGGGGACTCTAACGTACCCCTAGACCAACCCCCAAGGGTCAGTTCGTCCGAAAACCCGGTTTGTCTGCGAGGGAATGCAGTATTCCTAATAGCGCGCAATGTGTTCGGGCGAGGTGGCTTAGGGGCCTATTTTCTCACTAACGAAGTCCGGTATAGGACTCCTAGGACTTGCTATGTGTTTTTTGGTCCCAGAAGGAGGTAACCTGTGAGTTTGGTCGAAATCCGAGACAATTTTTTTTCGACCGAAAATCGCAAAAACGCAAAGGCTATAGCCTTTGCATTTTTACGATTTTGGGTCGAATTTTTTTTTCTCTCCAAATTGACGGTAGTTGTGCAGGGAGACTCTGGAGGGGCAAAGGGCGAAAGCAGGCGAAAGCTGGGAGGAGAGCACAGCCTCTACTTTACTCTTCCCTCTGCCTCTCTGTAATGCTTACCGCGCTTCTCCGGTTTAAATATTCGCGCGGCGGCAGCTGCGATTTAACCATGGGATAAATTTTCGCGGTTTCCGGCGGCCATGTTGGCGGATGTGTGGTTTCCGCGCTACCTGGTGGGCAAACTTGGAACTATGGATCTGGCATCATGGCGGCTGCGTGTGGTTTTGCGAAAAGTGTGAGTGAAATTGTGATAATATTTGTTTCCAACGTAATATTTTTTAAATAATCAATTAGGGGGAGTGTGATAATTTCTTTATGATTAAATTCGATATATTTTATTGTGCTGGGGAGGACAAATTGAACGTCCTCGCTTCTAGGATGGCTGATGGTTCGTCTTTCTGCTGAGCGCCTACTGTAAGCCTAGAATTAACCACCAGCATTGGGTGTAACTTTTCAATGATATTCTTATTAGCGGAATGTCGTTATTTCCTTGAAAGGCTGTTATTTTCTTGTAGCACATTATGTAGTGCCCAAGGGAGGTTAGCTATGAAGGTTAGGCCACCTCATGGCAGGCTGAGGGTAAGGATAGGGTTATCCATGAAGCTCTTAATTTGGGCATTAGTGTGAATCAGAAATCTATTTTACGTTGCGTTCTTGTTTAAATGTGAAAGTGGGGTGTCCTTAGTACTCTCTGTGAGGAAATCTTGGACCAGATGGATTCCGATTAGGCGACAGACAGCCCACAACAGTAGTAGCATTTTCTATCAGGCACACTTGCCTGTTCATTTCAAAATCAAAGGGTTTTGTATAAGTTAACATTGGGGGGAAAATAGGGAAGCTCGGACTCTTGGCTGAGTCAGTAGGGCTTGTTGCATTAGTGGGTATCCTTCCACTTGAAATCGCAGTTCTGTGCTCATGATGATTCTTCTTCTTTGAACAATATTGCATCTTCGTACTGAGAATAATTAAATGTAAATGAGATCTTTTCTTTTTCAAGAACTGAAAGTATTGTTTAGATATTTATCATTTGGAGTAAGGCATGTTCATTCTTAAAACGCCTTCTAGTTTTCAAACATACTTAATAATACAATAGTCTTGTGTAGATTTATTTGTTTTCAATGCAATATTGTTTAAAGTGTATGGCCAGTCACTCGTCTTTATCCAGAATTTGTTTGTCAATTGTATAAATACTAGTTGTTCACGTGTTGATCTAATTTATGGTTGGTATCTTGCCAACTGATATCCATGAGAGAATAGCATTTTATCGATGTGCAATTACCTTTCTAAGGTATTTGGCTTTTTAAAAATAATACTTGTTCACTTTTCCATCCATCTTATTTAAGGGTGGTATCTTGCCAACTAGTCAGATGCTGGATGCATTTAATAATTCGGATAGAGGCTTTTAAAGTAGTAAATCTTGTTTTGTTGAGAACAGAGATGAGTGACGGCTTTTGCTTACTGATATTTGAGTGTTGCCCTGTTGCCCCTGTGTCTGCTGTTCTTTACTTGCCCTATTGCCCTCTTGCTCTTTGAACAATATTGCTTCTGTTTACCCAGAAAAATTTAACGTGACATTATTCATGAGGTAAATTAGGCCTTTCCTTTTGCCAAACTTTGTGAAGGTTTTAATCATTTAGAGTATGGCATGTTCATTGCATCTTTTTAACCAGAAAATTAAATGTGACATTGACATTAGTCATAAGACAAATGAGGCCTTTTCTTTTTTCAAATTTTGTTAAGGTTTAAATCATTTAGAGTATGGCATGTTCATTCTCAGAATGCCGTCTAGCTATCAAATAACCTTGTGGATCAGTTTTATGTGTTTTAAATGCAATATTGTTGAAAGTGCATGGCCCTTCACTCATCTTTATTACCAGATTTGGTGTGTTATTTAGATAAATGCTTGTCATTCAGTTTTCTCTATATCTTATTCATGATTGGTATCTAGCCAACAAGTCAAGTTTTATGTTTTTCTGAATGCATTAAATAATATGGCAAAATGCTTTTTAAAGTACTAAAGCTTGTTTTTGTTAAACATATATGAGTGATGGGCCTTGCTTGATATATTTGAGTGTTGCCTTTGTGTCTGCTGCTGCTCTTTCTTGCTCTATTGCAAAGTATCCATTTAATGCTTTGTTTTGCGCCATTTGGCCTGGCTGCTTCTCGCACTTTGACCTCGGCCAGACTCCTCATGGTCAGGGTGTGAGGTGGAGTGTCTTGCTCTTGTACTTTGAAATGTAAATTTTAGCTTGCTTTAAACTTGTTGTAGTTGCACCCTCTTGCTGGCATGTTGACCCAGGCCAGACTCCTGAAGGTCAATGTGTGGGTGAGAGGGGGCGAATGAGAGGGGATTCCTCTCTCTTTGCTTTTGTATTTCAATTTTTGAATGGATACTTTTTACTGCTCTCTGCTGTGCTGTTTTCCCTTCTGGCTTTGGTATAATACGGCCTCCTGGAGTGGGACTTGTCTCACTGCTGGGTTCGAATCCCAGCGGGTCCTATGCCTCGCCTTTGTCTGCCTTCCTTCTCTCTGAATGTATGAGAAATTTAGAGGAACACAGTGCTTTGTTTACAATTTTGTTTACATTTGTTTACAATTTTGTTGACATTTGTGCTGCTCTGCCACTGGCCAATTTCTTCTTCTCTTTTTTTGGGACTTAGTATTTGGCCTTTGCAGTGTTCCTCTCACTTTCTCATCCTGTGTCTTCTGCTCTTTGTTGTTGTTGACATTCATGCTTTGTTTACTTTTCAGCACTTGTACTTTTTTTTTTTTCCCCCTCCTTGGTTGTTGGCTTCGGCTTTCCTTGCTCGAGCTGCTCATTGGTTTCCACCAGTGAGCTGCTCGAGCAAGGAAAGCCAAAGCCAACAACCAAGGAGGGGAAAAAAAAAAAGAATTGTTTTTTGTTGCCGCTGTTCCAGTGCTCCAAGTCCCAACTCAGCTGCTGCGCCTTCGAAGGCGCAGCAGCTGAGCTCGGGACTTGGAGCAGTGAGTGGAACAGCGGCAACAAAAAAAATAAAATAAAGAAACAAACAGTTGAATAAAGAAAAACAAGCTTTATTGGAAGAAGAACAAAAAGAAGCAACAGCAGCTGGCCAATGGGAGGCCTGCAAAAAAGGCCCTTTTTTTAGGCTATCTCGAGATCCCTATGTGATGCGGCCCAAGTAAAATTTCTGGGGGGGTCAAACAAAGTTCCATCTGGAAAAAACTAGTCAAATTAACTGTCAAGAGGAGTTTAATTAAAACCCCTCATAAACTGACTCTACGCAACAATCACTTCATATGAACTCAATCACAGCCGACGAGATGAAACACAGGACCCGAGAGCAAGCAGTGGCCTGGTGAACCTTCAATAACATGTCACTAAAGGAGCCCGAGAAATGCGTACCAGGACCTCAGGCCATTCCATGTTCCACTGTGACTGATCTCTCCTCCACATGAAGCAATCGTTGCTCACATTAGCAAAAGTAAGTTCAAAGTAAGTTCATTTCTTCATGCCGACATCCTCGTCTTGCGTTTCGAAGAATCTTCACAGTCGTCCTTTCTTGAGTTGGTTGCTTGCTTTGAAGAATCGTCAACGGCTGCACATTTGGTTCTGCTTTCCCCGTAACTTCGTCTTGTAACCTGCAAAAATAAATATGTATCAGAAGCAGTTCAAGAAAAGAGTATCATTTCATCACAATTCTGTTGATTTATTTAGAAAGACAAACAAAATAAAAATTTAAAAAAAAAATTCTACAATCCCTCTTTAATTCAATATGGCAGGTACAAGTGATGACTTGCCAAAATATTACATCTTGCTAAGGCATTTCAATTTGAAATCCAAATATAATCAGGAATTGAAAGAAGGTAAAGCTTTAACGAGCCCAAAGTTACGTCTACTTCAAATATTTTATTTAAAATGATTACCACAAACCAAAGTGGCAAACAGACATAAAATTCACTCCCACCATAAGTTTGCTTTCAGTTATTGGTAGCTCTGAGCAGACTAACACTGCAGCAAGTGATTTTCTATGAATGGTAATAAAATCAATTAACTATCAAACAAATGCGTGATGTTATTCACCATTATACAGGTAACTTATTCAACATGACATGCATCTCTGTTTTAGTCACTATGGCAGCAACTCAAAAAACATTCCACGATTTTAGTGTCAAAATTTACCCACTATGATTTCTAGTATTTTAATGGAGACCAAAGTACTAGCAGCAATATTGCAATTTTCTATTGATTTCACAACCAGCAAAGGTAGAAAGTAGCAGTTTAATTTTGAAAGCCAATTGCCTTCTACTTCATAGGTGAGTTTAAGAGATATTCTGATTCAGAACAGTGGTGCAATACCAAGTGAACTTTTCAAATGAAAGGAATGAGTAGACTTTCATAACTTATGTCAAAGCTTCCCTCGACAGATATTTAAAATACAAATAACTCAATGCTTTTTCACCATTCTGCAAAAGGGAAATATTTCTTACTGTCTGATCTTAAATTCAGGGCACTGAATTTCAAAATGAAAGAAATCAAAGTAACAGACTAGACATTAAAATTCACCACAGGAGTGGTGCTGTAATAGGCAAGCTCAAAAAATTCATTGTTTATCAAAGTTACTGTCATGAAAGGTCTACTCATACTAATAGAAGTTAATTAAAATATTAAATTGCTGAATATTATCATTCATTGACTATAGCTTGTACAGCAGCCCAACCAAACAGGTAGTGCTGTGCCAGGAATACACTCCAAATGTAAGGATTAACTCAGTTCCTGTTGTCAAAGGTCTGTCTTTCCAAACCAATCACAGTTAGTCTGCTAGTGGCAAACTACCTTGATATGAAACCCCCAAGTGCTCAATTACAAATTGCAATATGAACTACTGCTTTTACTACTACAAATGTTCTCCAAAAGAGACTAGCAACCTAATTTCTTTTATTTTGAGAAAAAGTTCAATAATCTGATCAGAGCTATACAGTATTAAATCCTTACTCCAAAGGATAAGATTCAATGAATCATCCTTGAAAGCATGTCCAGTGTACTGGTGAGGCAGGAAATGAACATTGCCAAAATGGCTATTTAGCTCCAAGATCTGAATTTGGAATCCAAATGGGAAAAGATCTTTGAGGCAGCAGCAACAATGTGCTGTTCGGCAGACAAAGAACAGGATTTCTCTTTGGGCACTCATTTGCAAATTGTATAAATATAAATGCACCACTCTTCATTAAAGGTAAGACATTAGCCTTAGCCACAGGAATAGCCAATTATAAGCAAAGAAGCTTCAAAAAATTATTTGAAGTGGGTGCAAATCAAAATATACAAGTCTTTTTTAACTTCTCAGATTTCTTTCAAAGATCAATACCGTCACACTAAAATAAGACCACCTTGATCAGCTCCACTGGATATTCCGCTGCGTACAAAACCCTGACAGGACTAAGTCTGAATGTGCCAAAAGTAAGCCACTCTGGGGCCCCCCTTCCCCCCAGCCTACAGCCAGTGGTAGCAAATAGCTCTACGGTCTCCGCCCGAATTACTGCTCATGATTGTTGAAGTTGTTCATCACACAACCAGATGAAAATATTCTCAAATAAATTAGGGGAACAATTACATCACTTTCATTGAAACTAAATTCAGAATATTTTATGTTTTAAATAAAATCTCCACTATGGGGGTTAAGAATTCTTTAAAGGCTCTGATGTAGTTCCAAAACGTCCCTAGTCCCTTCCACTAAGTGGTGGAGCCAGGAGGGGGCTTGGGCTTGGGCAAGGCTCGGGTTTAGAATGCGTTTTGAGAGGGTATCGTATACAACAAAACGTCCAGTGTAGCTGATCGAGTAGGTCTTGCTCTTAACATTGCTTACCTTCACATAAGCAGCATGACCACTGCAGATGATAAGGTTGCAACAGCGAACAGCGGATGGAGATTAAGAGGTGAAATAACAGCTTCAGTACATTATGCAGAACATGGTGAATACCTGAAAGAATTAAGAAAAACCTATTAGCATGAAAGAAAGGAAAGAAGGGCAAGCAGATAGCAACAAATCTGATGTATAAAAGAGCACAGCTGAACCATGAAATACCCACCATGTGCTCAGCAGAAGCACCAGACATGAGACATGACATCACAGATGAAAACAGCTTATCAGCACTGCGATGGCAGACACAGTAAAGATCTAAGCAGCCCCGTGAAGTCTTTGGAAGTGAAGTGGGAGCCGTCAAGGGCAGGGTTCAACAGAACGAATGCAACTTGGCAACCTGAAACAGACAAACAATACTTATTAGCATGGCAGGAAAAATCTGGAGACTGACAAGCAGGTAGCAAAGAAATGTGATGGATAATAGAGCCCAGCATAAGCCAGTATATATACACACCTTGAGCTATTGGTCATGTTGCAATGCAGCCTCAAACATCGCAAAAGGAATTCCAAGCAGGCCAATATATTCGAGCATTCATCAGCAGGCCCTTCAGGGTTGAGGGTCTATGTAAAGGTGGCCCGTGGCCCCTCGCCCCACACTTTCAATCAGCATTCAAGGTACTGGATAGACGAAAGAATCAGCATCATCCTGAAGAATAACAAAAGATAGCACTAAATTAGTATGTCGAATGTTTCAAAATAAATGAGAAGATCCCAAATTTAAAGGCGTTATTCCTAACCTGCCCCATACACAGCTCTATACTGAAATACTGAAACACGAGGCAGGCATTCTAACCTAGACGTCCCATACACAGCTCTATACTGAAATACTGAAACACGAGGCAGGCATTCTAACCTAGATGTGAACTCAGAGCAGCCCTCTCTTGAACGCGAATGAGAGCAAGTTACGCGACGCCTGCATTTCGGAAGAGTCAAGTGCGACCAAGGAAACTCGAGCTCAAGGCCAACACCGAGAACCCAAGAAGGAAATACGCAACCGTTCGGAGAATCTGAACAATACCTCTACACACCGCAATTCCAGTCCAGACGGACACAAGAAACGCATGTAGCTCCCAACACGTGGTGTTTCCATTCAAACCCAGCCAACCTACGGCGACCTTGAACTTTAATACATCTTACCTCTTTAACCCGCAGCAGCCAAATGAGAGCCGATCCTGGTCTGACGGTGCGAGGCGGCGGTAGGAGGGAGAGGGGAGGGGAGAGGTGGGAGGGCGGTAGCCAGCGTTGCCAACCTCCGGCCGCTACAGGGCGGTACGCGGCGTTCGCCAAGGCGGTATTTCGGCCGACAAGGCAGTCCTTCGGCGCGCAACTTCAAAACGGAAGACTGAATGACGTTACCCGCGCGCCAACCGCGCAATAATTCAAACAGCAAAGCAACAATTACACGTGAAATTCACCCTTCAACTCATGAAGTTTGGCACCTTTAAACCGAGGTTGAACCAGGGGACTCTAATCCCTGGAAACCGGATTTTCCGACGACCCAACCCTCCGGGGTTGGGTTAGATGTACGTACATCAGAGTCCCCCCGCACAACCCCCGTCACTTTGGAGCAACATTATTTTTCGGCCAAAAATCGTAAAAATGCAAAGGCTATAGCCTTTGCGATTTTGCGATTTTCGTCCGAAAAAAAAAAGTCTCGAATTTCGACCAAACTCACAGGCTACCCTCGGGGGTTGGTCTAGGGGTGCGGTAGGGTCCCCCTGCACAACCCCCGTCACATTGGAGCAACATTATTTTTCGGCCAAAAATCGTAAAAATGCAAAGGCTATAGCCTTTGCGATTTTCGGCCGAAAAAAAATTGTCTCCGATTTCAACCAAACTCACAGGCTACCCTCGGGGGTTGGTCTAGGGGTGCGTTAGAGTCCCCCTGCACAACCCCCGTCACTTTGGAGCAACATTATTTTTCGGCCAAAAATCGTAAAAATGCAAAGGCTATAGCCTTTGCGATTTTGCGATTTTCGTCCGAAAAAAAAAGTCTCGAATTTCGACCAAACTCACAGGCTACCCTCGGGGGTTGGTCTAGGGGTGCGGTAGGGTCCCCCTGCACAACCCCCGTCACTTTGGAGCAACATTATTTTTCGGCCGAAAATCGTAAAAATGCAAAGGCTATAGCCTTTGCGTTTTTGCGATTTTCGGCCGAAAAAAATTGTATACGATTTCGACCTAACTCACAGGCTTCCCTCGTGGGTTGGTCTAGGGGTGCGTTAGGGTCCCCCTGCACAAACCCCGTCACTTTGGAGCAACATTATTTTTCGGCCAAAAATCGTAAAAATGCAAAGGCTATAGCCTTTGCGTTTTTGCGATTTTCGGCCGAAAAAAAAAATGTCTCCGATTTCGACCAAACTCACAGGCTACCCTCGGGGGTTGGTCTAGGGGTGCGGTAGGGTCCCCCTGCACAACCCCCGTCACTTTGGAGCAACATTATTTTTCGGCCAAAAATCGTAAAAATGCAAAGGCTATAGCCTTTGCGTTTTTGCGATTTTCGGCCGAAAAAAAATTGTCTCCGATTTCAACCAAACTCACAGGCTACCCTCGGGGGTTGGTCTAGGGGTGCGTTAGAGTCCCCCTGCACAACCCCCGTCACTTTGGAGCAACATTATTTTTCGGCCAAAAATCGTAAAAATGCAAAGGCTATAGCCTTTGCGTTTTTGCGATTTTCGGCCGAAAAAAAAAAGTCTCGAATTTCGACCAAACTCACAGGCTACCCTCGGGGGTTGGTCTAGGGGTGCGGTAGGGTCCCCCTGCACAACCCCCGTCACTTTGGAGCAACATTATTTTTCGGCCGAAAATCGTAAAAATGCAAAGGCTATAGCCTTTGCGATTTTCGGCCGAAAAAAATTGTCTCCGATTTCAACCAAACTCACAGGCTACCCTCGGGGGTTGGTCTAGGGGTGCGTTAGAGTCCCCCTGCACAACCCCCGTCACTTTGGAGCAACATTATTTTTCGGCCAAAAATCGTAAAAATGCAAAGGCCATAGCCTTTGCGATTTTCGCCGAAAAAATTGTCTCCGATTTCAACCAAACTCACAGGCTACCCTCGGGGTTGGTCTGGGGGTGCGTTAGAGTCGCCCTGCACAACCCCCGTCACTTTGGGGCAACATTATTTTTCGGCCAAAAATCGTAAAAATGCAAAGGCTATAGCCTTTGCGTTTTTGCGATTTTCGGCCGAAAAAAAAAGTCTCGAATTTCGACCAAACTCACAGGTTACCTCCTTCTGGGACCAAAAAACACAAAGGAAGTCCTAGGAGTACTTTACCGGACTTCGTTAGTGACAAAATAGGCCCCGAAGCAACCTCGCCCGAAAACATTGCGTGCTATTAGGAATACTGCATTCCCTCGCAGACAAAGGGTGAGTCCAAGGAGCCGGATACCGGCCTTCGTTTGGGAGAAAATAGCATTTATCTCTTTCTACTTACCTATATTTTATTTACTATGTATTACATACATTAGACATAGGGCACAATAAATAACTACCGTAGCAACTAAAATTAGTTAACTTACTTTGTACTTCAAAAATGATTGGTCCTTTTACTCTGGTACACTTACTTTTTGATGACGCATTAAGAAATCGTAAATATTAAATGATGTTTAGATGTATATTGATTAGATTAAATTGATTTCCTTTCCTCTTGGGTTCTAGAACTATTCATACATTACATAAGACGTAAATCAGAAGAAAATATAAATAACTAAACAGTAGTCTGTTTATCACACTCATGCAAACTTGAGGGGCAATAGTGTCTACATAAACACAGTCTTAATGATAAGAACTTTCTGAAGATAACTTCTCTGAATACTGAGACGCATGCATCGAAAATGCGATTTAGTTTCATGTGTATTAGAAAACTCTTTCAGCTAAAATAGCAGGGCACAAAAATATATGACATCATAATAATAACACACATCTTAGAATTAAAAATCACACAAGAAAAGTGGTCTGCGCAATAAATACTTTTCAAAAGCTTTGGCAATTCCATTTTTTTTTTTAAATTTTTACTTTTTTTTTTTTTACTGGATAGGCTTCCATGCGACGACCGCCCGCTGCGAGTCGGGCGCCTCGCCGAAGGGGACGCTGCCGTCAGCGGCAACGTACTGGTTGACCTGGTAGTCCAGCAGGGTCTGGTAGCCGAACACGTCGCGGCCCAGCTGCTGGGTGAGCGGGCTGGTGTTGGTGGTGAGCACGCCGCGGTAGCCGCGGGCGCGCGCGGTGCGGAGCACCTCCTGCTCCATGAACTGCATGGCCAGGACGTTGGCACGCGCCGAGAGGCTGGCCGCCGTGGCCATCATGAAGCTGTGCAGCACGCGGCCCCGCCCGGTGGGCAGCTTGTTGTCCCTGCCAGCGCAACGCCGCCCATTTAGATCAAAGAAAACCACCTCCGTCGCCGAAGCACACCAGACGGCAAGTTTTCCAGCCAAAAATGACCCTCAAAATTTTTTCGAGCTCGAAATTTTTAATCGAATCGATGGCTTTGTGCCCTCTCAATCGCTGTTGAATTACTGTCGAACATTCGAAACGATGGAAAGAATTCGACAAAAAATTCCGACTTCGAGATCCATTTTGAGGGTCTATTCCTGGCTCGGTTTGTTGTTCGTCAGAAGTTTTCAAACATAGAGACAAAGAACATGAAAAACGTCGCACCTGATGGGGCCCTCAATGAACTCGAGAAAGTCGAAGACGATGTTCAGTTTGCTGGTGATCTGAACAGGTGGCTCGTCATGCGCGTCAAAGGTGAGTGCGCAGGCCACCGCGGTGCCGGTCTCGTCCTTCACAACGCAGCTGAGGGAAAGATGAAATATAATCCTATCAGCACTGATACACACGCATATGAGGGCGGCGAGGGTGGGCGGGCGCCAGCTTTACCTGAGCTCCTTCTCGACCAGCGGCTTCCAGATCTGGTCCATGAGCTCCGAGTAGTCGGACGGCGACACTCCCGGCATGAGCCAGTGCTCCAGGTCGGCCTTCTGCAGGAAGCTGTCCGTGATCATACTGTAAGAAGGGCGGCGGCGGGTGTTACGGGGGAGGCTTACAGTGACGCAGACATCACGACGTCGAAGTCAAGTGAGAGAGCATCCAACCTGTACACGTCCTTCTTGTGCTCCTCCGACAGCATCTCCGCCCTGAAGTTGCTCTGGTGCCGCGACTCGGCGAGGAGCGACGCGTCGGCCTCGGAGGGCTTCAGGCACTCCAGGACCTGGCTGAGGGACTCGGCGCCGATAAAGTCGCTGACACCTGCAACGGAGGCACAGCGCCGCGGTCAAGGAGGGAGACGGACAGTAACGGGACCGGGCCGGGCCGAGCGCCCCTGCGACCCACAGGTTAGGCCAGAAAATAACACAGCTGTACTGGATTGCCTACCTCGCAGGCGGCCCTTTCAAAAAAAGTAGATGAGAGCATGGTGTACTCACTGATGAAGAAGCCCTGGTCGCGGAGGCGGGTGACGGTGAGCACGGAGTTGAGGGAGTTGCCGCCCAGCTCGTAGAAGGAGCGCGCGAGGCAGACCTTGGCGCGCGCCGAGCCGCCCAGCACCTCGGCGACGGTGTCGAGGAGGACGCGCGCCACATCGCCGAGGCCGTCGGGCGCGCCGGAGTAGTCGGGCGAGCGGTCTAGGGCGGCCGACTCGGCGTAGCCGCGCAGCAGCGCCTGCCGGTCCACCTTGCCGTTCACGAGCAGCGGGATCCAGTCCACGGTCAGCACCTGAGGGCAGCGCAGTACAGAGGCCAAAGTTATCATCATGAAATACAGCCAGCGCGCCGGAGGATCAAAGAGGGGAAAAAGAGAGTAATGGGCTTGGCTGCCGCGCCGCCGCGCCGGGCGGGTGCTCGCGGCCCGGCACTCATCCGGCCCGCCGCGGTATCCCCCGCGCCTCCCCCCCTCCCCTCCCGCCTCCTGCTCGCGGCTCGCGCGGGGCGGGGCGGGGCGGGGCGGGGCGGGGCGGGGCAGGGCGAAGCAGGGCGGGGCGGGGCGGGGCGGGCGGGGCGGGCGGGCGGGGCGGGGCGCGGCGCCGGGCCTGCCGCACCGCGACCCCGTGCCGTGGCGGCGCCGGTGTTTACGCGTTTTGGTTTACGCATGAGTGGAAAGTCCCCACCCTCCTCCTCCTCCTCCTCTCCTCCTCCTGCTCCTCCTCTCCTCCTCCTGCTCCTCCTCCTGCTCCTCCTCCTCCTCCTCAGAGGCGCGGGCCGCAGCGCTCCCTAACCCACCTGGGGCACGGCGTACGGCGGCAGCGACAGGCCCAGGGCGGACTCCACCTGCCGGGCGGAGAGGGCGCTCCCCTCCCGTAGCGTCACGAACGCCAGCACCGCCTGCAAAACGAAATCACGTCAATGTCCGCTCCAGCACCCGCGGCGCCAAGAAAAGAATAGTTAAAAAAAAAACAAACATTTCAGCTGCTCTAGTTACCTGGTCCTCTTCGCCGGGGCGGTGGCACAGCACCACGCCCTTGTCCACGCCGTCGACGCGCGTGAGCGCGGCCTCCAGCTCGCTCAGGTCCACGCGGTGGCCGCGCACCTTGACCTGCGAGTCGGTCCGCCCCTCGAACACGAGCGTGTTCTTGTCCACGCGCGCAAAGTCACCCGTGCGGTACAGCCGCACGTAGTCTGCCGACAAAAAAAAGGAAACAGCGAGTTACGCATGTGCTGAAGGATAAAGGAAGGAAGCTCACGCGCATAGCGCCCCGCCCGACCCGCCGGCCCGGAGACAAAGCAAGCCGTTGTTTTTGCAGTTGTTGTTAAAAAGGCTGATGTGGGACGGGCGCCTGCGTGTGCGCGTGCGCGCGCGCGCGTTCCCATGACTCTGACCTGGGTGTACGGCCAGGGGGTTTTCAAGGAAGCGGTGCGGGTCCCTGCCGGCCACGTAGCCCGCCGCCAGGTTCCGGCCCGCCACGAACAGCTCGCCGGCCTGGCCCGCCAGCGCCGGCCGGAAGTGCTCGTCCAGCAGGTAGACGACCGTGTTGTCGAGCGGGCTGCCGATGGGGATCTTGTCCAGGCCCTGCACGTCGGCCGCCGAGCGCAGCACGTGGAACGTCACGTCGCCCATGATCTCGGTGGAGCCGTAGAAGTTGCAGAGCCAGTGCGAGTCCAGGCCGACCGAGGCGAAGTGGGCGAAGAACTGGTCGGCGAGCGAGGCGGCCAGGCTCTCCCCCGAGCACACCCACAGCCGGAGGCGGCCCAGCAGCTGAATGAATAGCGGGCAAATCACGACAACCACACATTTGAAAAGGTAATCACAGCGATGTACATATATGTCGCATATATGCTCCTCCCCACCGCGCGCGCGCGCGCCACGTGTTTCGGGATGTAAAAGAAAAATTTGACACGGTTCCACAACATATGGGTCCCTTGCCCTGGACGGGGATTCGATTAAATGAATAAAAGAGGGGTGCCGGGCCAGTGAGCGATGTGGCGAGCGTATTCGAATCCAGTCTCGTATGAATGGACAAAATACTAATCCCGTACGCTGCCACACAGAGACGTACGCGACAATGGCGCTTTTGTAATGTGCCCCCCGTGCGGTGGGGTCCACCCCGACCCCGAGCGGCAGATACAGAACAAGCTATCGCAAACGAGCCGCATCCGCATCCCGATAATTTCACCCTTACTCCTCACAACAGAAAAGTTTCGCTGTCTTATGTATTGTTAAAGTGAAAAATACTCCGGCTGTATTGAAACTCACCGGCTTGTTGTGTCTCTCCGCGTTGCGCTCCGCGTCCATCTTGAGGTACATGAGCATGGCCCTGAGCAGGGAGGGCACCAGCACCAAGCGCTCCACCTGGAAGCGCACAGGATATAAGTTGTAATCATCGTTACTGCTGAACCCATCGCAGATTAGGGATGTTTAGGAAATTTGCATAAGTGGCAAGGACATGTTAAGCCGACTGACGCCCAGTTTAGGGTGCTATGAGGAAACTTTAAATGATTCCCAGGGCCCACAATGAAATACTCGGTGGTTTGTCGGACAATAGAGGGACGAGTAGTTTGCAAGTCGCATTATACTGATTAATTTAAAGTACAAAAAAACAGAAGTCATGTAGCTGCGTAGCCGAGAGAGCAAGAGATGTTTCGCCGTTGCGTGCGATGTGTAATTCATGAGATAGCAGCTGACCAGTCATTAATTGGCCTAACACTAATGACCGTGCATCGCACACGTACCAGACACAGAAAAAGAAAACGCTGAGCCGGGGGCTTTGACAAGATGAGTCTATTTAGCTCGCACCGCTCCCAGAGAAACGAGATGATCCCCGCCTACAACTGGAGCAAAACATCAATCCCAGGATGATTGCAGCAGTGTCAACTGCGGAGACTTTAATTTCTACGAGTGCGGCGAGGCGTCGAAAGATGCAGCACGTTTAAAATGTTTGTACCAGGTGTTTCTTTGAATGCATAACAGTGTTGCGGGATTGCATACTCTCCAGCGCTGCAGGGGCCAAGGCGCCTTACGGGCGAATGGGGTAGGCAAACCCGCAACACTGTTACGCATTCAATGAAACACCCGGTACAATATTACCGAATATTTCCGTATCGGTGGGAAAGTTTTTAGCCCCCTCTCTGCGGATAATTCGATTGAAATCGTCGCGGATAAGGCGGGGGTCGCGTAAGTGTACAGCAGCAGGTTATTTATGAGCCGCGCCGAGGCGTCTGGCTCAACAGGTCAGCGCACCGCGCGGCGCCGCGTCCACGACGGCGGCCAGGAAGCACCGCCACCTCCGCCAACCATTACCCACTAAGCACAGCTCGAGCTTTCTCAATCGCCAGAGCAAATTATATCAAACAACTGCGCTTCGCGCGACGCGGTCGTCCAGGAGGCGTATAAAAATAAAACAAAGCGTTCCGCCCCGTGTACCTCACCTCCATCCTTTGGCAGAAGTAGCGCTCGCGACGCGTACGCGACGCAGTTACAGTCATCGTCTACTATAACGCGCCGTGCCAGTGTCGTTAAGGAGCGAGAGAGACGGACGGAGAGATGTGTGAATGGAGATTATGAGTGTGCGAAGAGTGATAGGCGTTAGGCGCGCCACGCGCCACTTTCCCACGACGAGTCGCTCTCCCACGCCGCGCCGTCCCGTCCCGTCCCGCGGCAAACGTGATCTTTGTGGTGGCGCGCCTGGCCGAGTGACAAAGGCGAGAGAGGAGAGGGGCACACCCAGAGAAACTTATTTCTTGATTTTCATTATGCGCTTGGTTGGTTTGAGAACATTTGTGCTTGGGGAGGTCGGCCTGGCACCACGACGGCACCACGACGATAATCTTAACATCTTCTCGTGATTTTCACACAAGAACGATGAAATACTGAACACACGTTAACTGAGCGGCAGCTGGATCAGGAGGGGGAGGAGCAGCGGGGCGGTGCGGTACTGTCCAGAGCAACCTGCTTCCTGCAGCACTGCACTGCGCTCCAGGGGCATAGAGGCAGGAGGCAGGGCGTCGAACCCGACGTAACGCCGGGACCGGCGCGGCGCCGCGCCGACGGTGTTGCACAACGACAGACGGAGAGACGCCGCCGCGGCGCCGCGCCGCACCGCACCGTTAGGCCCCGCGGTCACGGCCGCGTCCTTCAACTTGAAGCCTCCGGCCGGGCCGGGCCGCCGCCGGGGCTGCAGCTCGCACTGCACGGCCACGGCCCGGCCGCTCCCAGGATTTACCTGTATAATTTCACCTTGCGGGCGAGCTGCTCGCTGCGTTAGCCTTGTCGAAATGCAGAATCATAGCCATTTAGTCACTGCGGCGCGGCGCCTCGGCTCGGCGGCCCGGGTGTGCAGCACATTCATTTAAGAAAAGCGCAGGCGATTAGCAAGGAAATGGGTTGGAAATTTGTCGTCCAAATCGTTTCGGGGCAACCCTGATGCCCCGCTGCTTTTCATAAATTCAGTCGCACAACATCCATAGCAGCGCAGCGACGGGCGCCGCCGCCCAAAGCCCCAAAGCCGCGGCAAATTGGCGTCGCCAGCGTTTGATGATTTCTCACAAAGCATAATGCTGTCTGCTTCTGATCCGCCCCGCCCCACCCCGCCGCGCCCGCCCCGCGGGGGTATTCCTCAACCTCTCCGCGACTCGCTGAGCTCAGACACGCCCCCCCTCGCCGTGCTCCTCCTGTTTCAGGCGGAACAGGACCACCTCCATCAAATTTTATTACTATTTCCGAGGCCCACCTCACTTGAGCGCGGCCCCGCCCTGGGCTGCCCGCCCCGCCCCACCCCTACAGTGGACTTCATTAGCCTCTTCCTCCGCGCCCTGGCCAGGCCCGGCCCGCGCGGCCCACGGCCGTGGCCCAGTGATCACGCTGCCCCCACCCCACCCCACCCCCCCCACCCCACCCCACCTCACCCCTCAGCTCGGCACTACTCCGTTCCCTTTCGCTCGCGGCCCCCTTCCCCTCTGCGCCTCATAATGCTCCACCCGCAACCATGATTAGTTTTAATTAGGACAATGAGGGAGTGACCTTGGCGGGGTCAGATCCCTCACATTCAAAAATGCACTACTGCGCGTCGTCGTGCAAGTATAAGCTGCAGTTTGAAATGACTACCGGAGGTAAAACAATAACCGCACCGCACTGCCACCTTTTTTCATTCGGACATGCCCGTATCCGGCTGCTTTTTGCGGACTCGAGGCGAGGCTGCTGCGAAGCTTTCCCCTCCGCAGGTCCACGTGCTGTCGCAGTACACCTGCCCGCCCGCGTCGCGGGGAAGGGAGGGAGAGAAGGGAAGCGAAGGGGGCCTATAAAGGTGTCATTGAAAGTGTCGGCCGCGGAAGAAACGCTCTAGTTCAGAGCAACAAGGAAAAACCCTGAGCGCGGCGCGGGGTAGAGTGTCACCGCGCCGCCTCGCCTCGCCTCGCCTCCCATCATGCATGCAGGCCAGGCAGGCACGCCGGCAGGTATTACGCCGCTCCTTTATTCACCCTTCCTTTTTTTTGTCGTGTACGTGTGGCTGCCTGCTATCCTTTTGCGATTACTGAAGCCCGCGGCTGTCAAGGGCGCCTAGGCACGCGAGAATTACCGTGACGACCGGCAAGGGAACACCGGCGGCAGGCGGCAGGCGGCAGGCGGCGGTGGTGCGAAAGTGAGAGAATGTGCGCGCCCCGCCGCGCCGCGAGTGTGGTGAATTAGAGAGAGAAAGACAGATGGAGGGAGGTCGCGGTCGCGCTCGTGCGGGGATGAGGATGAGGATGAGGACAAGGCCTTGGGTTCGAAATCCGATAACACGCACAGGGCCTCGAGGGAGGCGCCTAGCGCCGCCCATAGCCTCGCCTCGCCTCGCCTCGCCTCGCCTCGCCTCGCCTCGCCTCGCCTCGCCTCGCCTCGCCTCGGCTCACCTCTCTCACTCTCTCCCCCTCCCTCCCTCCCTCCCCTCCTACCTGGTTGTCCTCGAGGGCGTGGACGAGTCGCTCCGTGTCGCTGGTGACGTCCTTGTCCAGCACGAGGAGGGCGCGGCTCTGGAGCAGCGCGCCCCAAATCTCCGGCACCGAGTCGACGAACGTGAGCGCGGTCTTGAACACGCACAGCGCCTCCTCCTCGCCGAAGGGGAACTGCCGCCACTGCCAGCGCAGCCGGTTGAGGACGACGGCGTGCGGCAGGCGGACACCTACAACAGGGAACGTCTAGTTGCAGCGGAGCGGACTGGCATACGCTCAAGGCGAAGTTCATCAACTTTGTTGATAAAGTTCTCCTCAAAGTTCGACGCCAGAAAACCAGAAAACAGAAAAATAGAGTGAAGTTGAAGGCTGTCGGGTGACGGAGCTCACTACTCACTCACCCTTGGGCACGCCGGTGCTGCCGGAGGTGTAGAGGACGAGGGCGAGCAGCGGGTCGGCGAGGAGGCCGTCCTGGTCGGCGAGCGGCGCGCCGCTCAGCTCCGCGGCCTCGGCCTGCAGCTCGGCGTAGGTGGCGGCGATGGTGCCGCGGAACAGCTCGGGGTCCGGCTGGTCCGAGATGACGAGGGCGGGCCGCGCCTCCGTCAGGATGTGCCGCACGCGCTCGGGGGGGAAGGCCGCGTCCACGGGCAGGTAGGCGGCGCCGGCCTTGACGGCGGCGAGCAGGGTGACCAGCAGGCGGTCCGAGGGCGGCAGGCGCACGGCCACCAGCACGTCGCCGTCCGCGTTGGCCGCGTTGCCGCCCGCCGAGCAGACGCGCACCTTGCGCACGAGGGCGCGCGCCAGGCGCGAGGCCGCCGCGTCCAGCTCGGCGAACGAGATGCGCCGGCCTGCACGAGGGCGTGGTACACTCGTTAAACGAACACTTGAAGCCCAAGCGTGTGAGAGTGCACACTGAAGTCTTGTAAACATTTTTATTCGTACTTTTGAGTTTTTTTTTGCACATACTCAGCTTATGCATTTTTTAATACGCAAGTATGAACAAAAGTGTTTATAATTAGGAATAATTAGGAACAATTTGTTCATAAACGCGTATTTAAAAATGCATAAGCTGGACGTGTGCAAAAAAAAATCATAAGTACGAATAAAAAAAGTACATAAGAATTTAGTGTGTGCGTGTACGCAGCTTGGAGGGTGGAACATCCGCAGCCACACTCCCGGTGTCGGTTCGGCCTCGGATATGTACTGACCCTGGTAGAGCACGGCGGGGCGGTTGGCGGCGGGGCCGGCGGCCACCTCCTCGAGCAGGCGGTGCAGCAGCTGCGGCTGGCCGGCGGGGGCGGGCACCGCCTCACCGCGCAGGATGGACAAGTCGGGCAGCGAACCCATCTGCAACAGGTCAACAGGTCTCGTGTCAGAAGAGCTACGCGATACGCCCTGCCCCCCGGGGGGTATATTCCAAGTTCCGTACAGCTCAGCGCGATTGTTTCAAGCCTCAGTGTGAGTCGGGGCACGTCCCGGTCCCAGTCCCGGTGGCGGACCCGCCCCGCCCCGCCCCGCCCCGCCCGTTCGCGACCGCATTCCCATCACAATCATTTCCCCCGCGGTCCTACGGCGCCGCGACGCGACAGTGTGAAACACGACAGCTCCGGGGCGGCCGCCGGAGCGGGGCGGTGGACCGGAGCTGCGCGGAGGGGGGGGGGGGGGGAGCGCTTGGCCCGGCGCAATAACTCCGGCGGCGCGCGGAACGAGTTACGGGGTTGTTGGCTTACCCGGCGGGCCGCATCGGGCATGCGGCACGCGTCAGCGGAAGACAGACAAGACCGTCTAGTTTGTTGCACATTGTCCGCCGGCCCTGGCCCGCCCGGCCCGGCCCTGCACGGACCTGCGGGTGGTGAGGGGCGGCGCGGCGCGTCCACGTGGCGACGTGGTCCTACCCCGGCCCTGCCCCGCCACCCGTATGCAGCCCACCCTCTCCCTTCAAGAGGAGTCCCACGGATTAGCGGCTCACGAACAAGTTTGTTGTCGATGCCGCTTGGCGGCGGCCCTCACTAGTCTTACTAGTGCTGTCGATATTCCTGACGCCGTGCTTTACACTTACAGGACCGGACGGGCGTGGGGTACTCCCGCAAACATGCTGCTTACCCCCGCGCTTTGTGCAGCAGTGGCCTCGCGTACAAAGTAGACCGGCTTACCCAGGACACGCGCGCCTTCACCCAGCACGCCATGGTGGACACAGTCCCGGCACGGCCCGCCCTCCTCCGCGCCCCATCCTCCACGACCCCCGGGCTCACCACTTCCTCCCTTTACTCAGAGCCGCTCCACGACCGCCTTACCCTTCGGCCAGGCCAACACCCTCCATCCCCGCCCGCCCCGCCCCACCCGCCAGCGGAAGCGGTTCAAAGGAGGGCGAGCCGAGCCGTCGTGAAGGCCGTGAAGGCCGCGAGCCTCGGCGGGGCGGGGCGGGGCGGGGCGGGGCGGGGCGTCCAGGCTGAGCCGGGACATGGTGTGACGTATGCCGCGGCGACACGCGAAGGCGGATCACTGGACCGGACCGGACCGCGCCGCACAAGCGCCATCTCCTCTGGCAGTGTGAGTGCCAGGCGAGGCGAGGCGAGAGCGTGAGATGTGTCGGGGGAACGATCTCATGTCCTTGCTACCCTCTACCCGCCCAGCCCCTCCGCTCCGCGGTGTATCGGCCCGTCCCGTCCCGTCCGCGTTCTCATTCCTGCGCGTAATCTCAAACACGCGCAACTCGCGCGGGTCTCGTCTCGTCTCGCGCGGTTTGTAATCCAAACTTTGGGTAACAACTGAGTCCTTATCGTAGGGTAAGTCCTCCGCAGATGAACCCTCTCCGCCGACACTGTCCTGTCTCAAGGGCGCGGAAGCGGGACAGAGAAGTGTCAGCGAGAAGTCCTCCCCTCCCTTCCCCTCCCTCCACCCCTCGGCGCGCGCCGACCTCCCTCCCCTCAACCCCCGCCCAGAGCCCTCTGCAACGGTCGGATCGCCCGCTCCGTGAGTGAGTGAGTGAGTGAGTGAGTGAGTGAGTGAGTGAGTGAGTGAGTGAGTGAGTGAGTGAGTGAGTGAGTGAGTGAGTGAGACCTGTCCCGTCGCCTTTCTCTCTCCCACCACTTCTACACCCGGACCGGCAGGGAAGCTCTCGCCCTCCCTCACCCGCTTTCCTCCTCCTCACCTCTCACCCAGCTTCTTGCCTACTGCGACCCGCAAACGACCCCACAATCCGACAACCCGAAAACAAATTTCGCGGTCGGGCGAACGAGTCGCGACGTTTGGCGGTCGGTAGGGCTGGGATCAGAACGGTGTCGGATCAGAATCGGGACTCGATCCGACCGTTGCAGGGCTCTGCCCACGCCCGCCCCCGCCCGCCCGGCCCCGCCCCGCCCCGCCCCGCCCCGCCCGGCCCCCTCGCAGAATATCGCACGAGCGCGACGAGGAGGGAGAGGCGGTTTCCGGTGCGCCACTCTGGAGCAAACGAATCTTTTGCGTGCCACAAAGCGTCGCCTCGCCTCGCCTCGACCCAGCCACTCCCAGCCCGGTACACACACGAACAGCGCGAAAAACCAGCTGCGGTAAATGTGTGTAGGCAGGCAATTGTGCGCGTGAAAAGGAGGGGAAAAAAACACCGCTAAATTCGATTAGAGGGTAAAGCACCTGTTCCCGGGGTCCTTCTCCAGCACACTTTGCCGGCAAGTGTGCTGGAGAAGGACCCCGGGAACAGAACAGGGCGAATTTGTCAGCTAGCAGCAGCTGTCAAGAAACTGGAAGCACCAGGGTATGGCGGGGCTGGGACGCACCGTTTTACACCCAGAAAAATGGGTTCTCGGTATGAGACTAAAATGTACTCAATCGAATAGAGACTATTTTGCACTCGAGTTGAGAACAATTTTACTTCTGGTGAGACAAATCCACTTGGTCCAAGTACCAAATGCTATTGGATCCAAGAGCATTTGGTACTGAGATCAAGTGTGCCTTAAACTTGAATCCAATAGCATTGGGTACTTGGACCAAGTGGATTTGTCTCACCAGAAGTAAAATTGTTCTCAACTCGAGTGCAAAATAGTCTCTATTCGATTGAGTACATTTTAGTCTCATACCGAGAACCCATTTTTCTGGGTGTACGCTTTTACGAAAAATGCGCGCGCGAGAGAGAGCGAGCGAGCGAGAGAGAGAGAGAGAGAGAGAGAGAGAGAGAGAGAGAGAGAGAGAGAGAGAGAGAGAGAGACGGGGTAGGGATAGGACCGTCGCATGACTGTTGTGTTCCATGCATGTGAGCCCCAGCAGGGAACCTGGCAGCTTGCACCGGGGCGGGCGGAGGTGGGGGTGTCGGCAGGGTGTCTGCCCGCTGAGCCCTCCTAGGGCGTGTCTCCCGCGGGGAGCCGTACGGCGAAGTGCCGTACGCGACACAGAGCGGCAGCAGCAACAACAACAAAAACAACAACAACGCAGGAGAGAGGCGCCTGAAGGTGCGGGTTTTCCGCTTCCACAAATCTCACGATGTTCGGGCGGGATGTTGGCGCGCACGCACACGCGGGGCAGGACTGGGCAGGACGCGCATCTTGGCTCGCGCCGCGGCGCAGCGTCAAATGCGCCTGCCAGCGGCTAAGGTGCGAGCGAAGGGGGTATTGGCATGACCTTGCCGTTCGGGAGGGACCAGGACCAGGCCGGGCCTGGCCACTCACTCTCCTGCGGCTGGTGAAGGGAAGGACCCGCCGCTGCCCCGTCACTGCTGGACAGTGTGACGGGACGGGACGGGCCGGGCGCGGCAGGACATGACACCTCGGCAACACAACGACCGGGGCGCGGCGTGGCGGACGTGTCTTCCTCATTGTCTAGCGAGCAGTAGAGGCGAACAAGTGGTGGAAGCGTCTGGAGCCGGACGGGGCGGGGCGGGGCGGGGCGGGGCGGGGCGGGGCGGGGCGGCACATGGCGGGGCGGGGCCGGTCGCTCGCAAACGGAGACAATTCGTCTCGTTCCGTTTCGCGTCGCGCGAATAGACGGCAGTCGTTCGAAGTCGGTTGAGAGCGGTTGGAAGGGAAGGGGGTGGTAATGACAAAAGGTCGATATTTTTCCCTCCCTCCCTCCCCCTAACCCACAAGCCATTATCGGCCGGTGTCAGGCTAAGGCGTCGATGGAGCCAATCTTAAGGTCCGGCGGTTTTACGGTCCCCGGGGAGTCTCAAGTGGATTGGAGCAGCGCAGAGTGCTGGTCGGGCCGGGCCGGGCTGGGGTCACTCATGACGTTGGGAGCCCGCCGCCACCGCCGCCACCGCCGCCAACACGCGCTCGCTCATCGTGATTGACTTGTGCCTCGTTCCTCTCTGCTGACGGGCAGCCGTCGTCATCGTCCCGATGGACCCTGCTGCTCCGCTCCCGCTCCTCACTGCCGACATGCAGACTCGATGCCACTCAAGCAATTCAGGCCGCCCCTCCCCCACGCCCGGCCCCTGTCCGCGCTGGGCCACAAACAGCGTCACGCTAACGCTAACGCCAAAGACAGAGGCCCGCCTCTCGCCCCGTCCCTACGTCATGTTCGTACTGCCGTTAAACCGTGTGTTCAACTGCTCAATTGAGCAGTTGCACAACTGCCGAGTTGCACACTTGCGCGTGCTAGGCTGGAAGTTGCACACATACAAGTGTTGAGCGGTTGCACACTTGCTTTAAGAACAGTGCTCGAGCTGATGCTGTCCGCTTTACTCCACTAGGTTTGGGTTAGGCTTGGACCGCGCTGCAGATAGGGATCAGGCCACGTGCTGTGCTACCCGGGTGTGTTCCGTCTGTTGTCCGCCGGCTATCCGGACGATCCACAGCGCACCCCACCGCGCCCCATGCTCTCCCGCCCCACCCCACGCTGCACGGCGGCTTCCTCGTGGGCGGGAGGGTTTAGAGACCGCCGCGCCTCCCCGCCCCGCCCCGCCCCGCACCACAAACAGGCCGCAGCGGACGTAAGGCGTTGACCCAACAAACCACGACCGCAACCCCATGACCTGCTCCCCGCCCCGCCCCGCCCCGCCCCGCCCCGCCCCGCCCCGCCCCGCCCCACCCCGCCCCGCCCACCAGTAGCCTCCTTGCCTTGCCACCCGCTCCCTTCCCAGTTTATCCAGTGTTCTGCTCCGCCGCAACTTAATTAGCCGGCCATCCCTTGCTGCCCAGCCCAGCCCAGCCGACTAGACATAGTTTCGTACCTCTGTGATTCATCACCCATAACTCTCAGAGCGGCGACCCCGCCCCGCCCCGCCCCGCCCCGCCCGCTGCCCATGGGCATCTGCATGCACGCAGAACCTCAAGCCGGGGTGGGGGACTTCCCCGTCCGGTCCGGTCCGCGCGTGCGAGACCAGCTATTCTCACTAACTCCAAGGATTTGCGAGCGAGCGAGCGAGCGAGCGAGCGAGAGAGAGAGAGAGAGAGAGAGAGAGAGAGAGAGAGAGAGAGAGAGAGAGAGAGAGAGAGAGAGAGAGAGAGAGAGAGAGAGAGAGAGAGAGAGAGAGCGCAGCATATTGAGGCGGGGCACCATACCATGACCCGGGAGCGCACAGTCAGCTCGCAACAGTTTCGTCGCAGGATGGCTGCATAAAACGCCGTGTGTTCGTAAGTTTCCCGCGAGACGTTCTCTCCGTGCCCCCCCCCCCCCCTCCCCCGGGCGCAGTTCCCACGCCGAGGCGCATCCTTGCGGAGGTTCTTGACCCGGCCGGCGCCGCTTTGCAGTGCAGCGTTCCGTCCGACACTTGGGTACCCAATTCAGGCCAGCCGCTGGTCGGCCCTGGCCGAGTTCCCCGGACGAGGCGGGGCGGGGTGGGGCGGGGAGGGGCGTACACACTTTGCACACGGCAGAGCCAGCGCGTGGTGGCGCAGCGTGGCGCGGCGCGGCTCTCCGCATAGCCTTTCTTCCGTCGGAAATACGACTCTGAGCGGCGAGGCTGGGCGAGGCGGGAGACGGGGGGGCCGCCCCGCCCCACGGCCGGACAAGGCGCCCCGGAGCCACCCGGAGGACAGAGGAAGGCGGAGGGAACGACACTAACTTGAATTTGAGACGAAACACGCCAAAGATAAAAATACATGACGTCTAAAGGGTCAGTGCCGAGGGGTGCACGCCGCGACGCTTGCTGCTTCGCACAGTAACGCTTTTCATATATTTTTGAGGGTCAGGGCACGTAGTAAAGTGGTGTCACAATGCAATAAAACACGCGGGATAATCCTATCCGTAGAAAGTTATGATCCGCTCTTCTGCCGGCCGGAGCAGTTTAGGTACTTTTAATGTCGGGGCTCTAATTGTTGACCGATCGATCATCATGTTTCCAGCCCCTGGGAGGGAGCGGCCGGGCCGGGCCGGGCCGGGCTGGCGCTGCTCTCCCTGCCTTTTCGCCTTTAATCTCTTGATCTCGAGCTCACCCCGACGAGGCGCGGCGTAGCGCGGCAGTGCGTCGCTGTCCGACCGTCGCGACGCGACGCGGTCCGGCCAAGCGCCTTCTTAATCGATACTTGGCCCCTTTTCCAACGCGCGACCAAACACGACGGAAAGAAAAATAGCAGAGAGAGATTCAGAAAATGTACCCCGAGGAAGACTTCACAATATTCATGCTTCCGGCAAGCGAGCGGTCATCTAGGAAAGCACACGCTAAAAATCTTTATAAACAAAAATTGAAAGTAAACGTGAAAACAAAATAAAAATCGGGAACCAGAAACAGGTTTTTTTTTCCTGCAAGGGAGCCACAGATTAAAAGGAAAAGGAATCCCTTCTGAGAGCCAAGCCGGCGGGGCGGGGGCGGGGTGGCGGGGGCTGCGCTGCGAGCACTCTTGATTCCTTCCACATCCACCTCCAACCTCCTCTTCCGAGCCTTGACATGAATGAGCCATGCCGGGCGAGCCGAGCCGAGCCGAGCTCAGCGTGGCCGAGCACGGCGGCCTGGCCCCTTCCCCCCCGGGGCCTCTCTCTCCCTCAGCAGCCATGTCCTTCCCTAACTTCCTATGCTGTAATCTTGGCGCGCGCGCGCGCACGCACGCGTTCGCCTCCACCTTCACCATCTCCTCTCACGCCTATATTCTTTTTTCTCCTCCACGGACTGTACGGTGCGTGAATGTCGCACACTTGTAAGTGTGTGAGTAAATCCATTGCGCGTCACTACTGTCTGCGCGTGTGGTATTCCCGCCAAGGAGGATTTCCAGTCCTCTCCTTGTTCTCCGAGTCACCTACAAGTGTGTAGGACATTCACTCACTTGGTTTTCCAGAATGATACGCGCTGCGCAGAACTGACGAGAGCAGAGGCTCCCTGGACGCGCGCCAGGAGGCAGGCGCGGCACGGCGCGCCCGCACCGCCCTGGCAACAGGCGCCACGTGGCGTGGCAAGGCGCGCCGGACGCCAATGACATATATACCCAGAACTCGCACGGGGAAACAGGCACCGTTTTTACTCAACAAATATTTGTCTATCCGCTTGGTTTCTTTTTTGTTTTTTTTTTCAGTGGGATCAAAACACAATACGCCAACACAGAGAACACCTTTTGCCTCGTTCATTTTCCCACAAGAAATAATATAAAAAATAAACTAGTCGCAAACGAGAGGGAACTGAGGGATATCCTTGCGAGGTGGGACTCCCGCAGGGTGGGCGTCCTGGCCGTGCCGTCATGCATACCCACGTGACCTGGGGCAGGAGAGGGAGAAGCCAGGCCCTACGCGCGAGGTGTTCCCCCGGGACGGGACGGGACAAAGTCATTCCAAGGGGGAAATTTGTTGAGATTTTTTTTTAATGAATGCATGCTACGCAATACGCGTATACGCATTAGCGCAAGAGGGAATTTATTGCTCGCACCTGTGGCGTAATGTATGTGTGCATAATGAGCATGAATCTAAGTCGAGTCAAGTCCACGGCTGATTATGATCGTAAAAAAAGACGACGCAGAGACAGCTAGGAAGGTGAAGTGAACGCGACAGGAATTGCCTCTTCAGTGACAAATATGACAATCTCGAGTGAACGAGGACGAGCGACTGAGAAAAAAAGGCGCACAAATATTACATCATAAGAAGCTGGCTATAAATAAGAGGACGAGGAAGCGACACTATGGATGGAGCCTTGGAAGAGTCTAGTAACGCAGCTGTCCGTTTTCGGCACCTGGGATTGATTTATTGAGTGATTTCTGCCACTGCACGGCACTGATAGCGATAATTCATGTTCAACTTTACAAGGATTTGCCGTTCATAAAAACAACCCGTTTCAGGGTACGTCTGAAATAAATCAGGAGAGTACCTGTCACCTGCCCTCAATAATTTTCTCTTTCTGTTTCGAGAGACTATACTACACGCCTCTATTTCGACCTTCCGTCGTTCTGCTGATATACCCTATTTGGCTTTATCCATGCCTGGTCGGGTGTAATGAGACACAGCGTAATGAGGCGTAGATAACGAGACGACCGGACCGCCCCGCCCCGCCACGCCCCGCCACGCCACGCCACGCCCCGCGGCACTGAACACGACGTTATTGACTTGCGTGAATTAAATTCTCTCCGGATACAGCGCAGCGCCGGCGCGTCGCGGTGCGTCTGCTCAATGACCGCACGTGCACACACACGTGCACACGCACGCACCACGTACACGCAGCGCGCGTCAGGACGGCCGCGCGGTACGCGGTGCGTACACCAGAAATAAAGAACATGATAGGAAACCCACGGCGATCCTCGTGTTTGTTTTATTTATTTTTATTAAAAGCATGAAATAATGTGTCTCCCGGGGGGAGGGGCGCGACCTCACTTATTGCTCAGAGACCGTACAATGATTTGTGATTGGACGCCTAACGATATTGAAGCCAGAAAAATTCGCTTTATAAACAATAGCATTTATTTTAAACTGCAAATTACTTGGTGCTAATATTGCGTTCGTTACCCCGAAAACGCGTACAGTGAGAATACAATTATTCTAAAAATAATTGGAGCAAAAAGAGTTCAATGATCGGAGTAAGTTGGGTACCCCTCGGTTGCCCCTCAAGCGCACCACATTTTTGCATGCAGTGGGAGACTTCTGTGGAACGACTCTCTCTCTCTCTCTCTCTCTCTCTCTCACGCACACACACACACATACACACACACACGCGCGCGCCTTCATCAGAGGTAACGAGGCGTGACCAAATTAAATCGCGCCGTGCGCGTATGTGTGTCTGGTCTGGTCTGGTCTGGTCGCCGTGTTTGACTTCTTTGACCTATCCCACGGCGCAGTTTCGCGTACGAGACGCCACCACGGTAGCATCGCGCCACGGTGTACCACCCGGCCCAGCCCAGCCCGGAGGTGAGAGGGTTTGAGACCCGACCCGACCGTGAGCCGGGTCGGGCCGGGCCCGACGGGTCGGGATGGGACTGGACTGGCCAGCCGGGGCCTACCACCTCCCCGCCCCGCCCCGCCCCGCCTCGCCCCGCCCCTCTCCTCGCCAGGTTCCAGTCCCCAATACCTACACGGCCATGGCATTGACCTTCTGTTACGCCGCGGAGCGAGCCGAGCCAGGCCGGCCCGGCCGCACAGGCAGGGGTTTGCTTTTATTTCGTTTTTGGTCGAGGACAGGGACGTATATCCAGTCAGGACCAGTGACACTTCCTTGTGCATTGTCATAAAATACACTCCAGAAGTGCACCGTTTGGATGCGCGTCCTACACATTGTGGCGGCTCAAATATATATATTTTTTTTTGTCAGAGTACAAGAAGCAACGGAACAACACACGTGAAGGTTACGCTGACCGACTGGTTTTACCAAAAATAAAAAATAAAGTGACGATTTTACCATATTATTTTTGAAAAAATATTCAAGTTCCAACGGGATAACCGCGGCCCACAAAAAATAAGGGGTGGAGGAAATTGTGCGCGGAATTTCTCGGCTAGGCCATCCTGCAGGGGTGCAGGTCATGCCGGCCGGCAGGCTTGGTGGGGCGGGCTAAGCACAACCCTCATGTGGCGTCGTCAACATTCCACTTTATTTATAGCCGCCTTTTTTCTGACAGAAGCCCTATTTTTTTTTCTCCGGGCTCAATAACTACGCACAGACGGGGGCCGCGTGGCGCAGTCGTGGCGCCCGCTCGCTACGCACCGTCCCTTCTCAATTCACAACACGATTCAGAACAAACTCTGACAGGGAATCAAACATTTTTTTGTCGCAAAACGTCTCTTTAGCATAACTTAAAAAAAAAGAAAATTGGGAAAAGCCCGACAACTTTGTTTTTAAGTCCACACGACACAAAAAAGGGAAGTCCTTTGTCTTTCAAGGTTGAATTGCATTCCAGCAGCAAAAGAGAAGATACACGCCAGCTATACGGATTTGAGCCATCAAAACAACGTCAGATCCTGTATTCGCCTTTTCAAGAAAAACACTTTTCAGATAGCCGGGGCTCACCTTTAAAAGTAAACGCTGCAAGACGCCGGATACACTTTCACTTGGCCCGCTTTAAGTTTTCTGATCGGAGGTCACGGAGATGTGTGGCGCGTCACGGCGCGGCAGCCTGGCGCGACGCAGCGCGACGCGACGTCACAACGCGTCACAGCGCGTCACAACGCGACACGACACAGCACGGCACGGGCCTCCTGGCTCCTCGGGACAAGACAAAGTGGAAGGCTCTATGTGCAGGCGCTAATATTTATCAAGTCGGAAAGAGCCGGCCGAACGGGCGGACGGCACGGAGAGGGGGCAGCGCGAGCCGGGCCGGGCAGGGCCGGGCCAGTGGCTGGAGGGAGGGGGCACTCGGGCGGGAGAGAGAGACGGAGAGAGGGAGAGAGGGAAAGAGGAGAGAGAGAGAGAGAGACGGAGAGAGGGAGAGAGGAAGAGAGACGGCGAGAGGGAGAGAGGAAGAGGGCCGGCGACGCAAGAGGGTCCCAGCCCAATAGTCGGTGCTCTGCTGACACTTTATTAGATCGAATCATCGTAGAGAACGAAGGGGACGGAACGCGTAGAGCGGCCAGTCGAGTCGAGTCGAGGAGGGGCGGGACGGGGCGGGAAGGGGCGAGCGCGTCCAGGTTCCACCAGAAGAAAGACGTCGTCATCGAGAGAACGGACAAGAAGTCGACAGAGGGAGAGGCAATGTCAGGTGTGGCCGGCGGGACAAGGAAAAAAAAGTAAAGTATAGCTTTAGCCGTGCGTAGCAGAGATCAGTCGCGAGCCAGCGCCGCCACCGCCGCCGCGGGGTCATTGAGGGAGGCGGTGGGAAAAAAAAACGGGAGCATAAAAATCGTCACTGGAAGATTATTGGTTCTAGAAGTGGTATTGCGCCTCGGTGTTTCCTGGTGACCGCGTCCTTCAGTTCACCTTAAGATTCGATTGTCTTCCGAGCGGTATAGAGTCTTTTACAAAAGCATGGCGATGATCATTGCAACGGGGGGAGGGAAGGGGGGAGGATGAACTGCGGAGTCAGAGCGGCGCCGGCGGTGAGCAGGGGCGGCGTGGCGTGGCGGGGTAGTAGCCGCGTCCGCTTTGCCAGCTAAACTCCCCCGGGGCGAGGCGCGCACGCTGGTGGCCCAGTGGCCCAGTGCACTAGGGACGGGGGAGGGAGGGGGAGAGAGAGACAGAGAGGGAGAGATAGGGGGAAGGATGGCGTGTGTATCAAAACTGTCCGTAGGGGGGCGCCGCGCTTCGGCCTGTGACCAGGCCCGCCCCGCCCCCGCCCCGGGGCTAGAGCGGGAGCGAGGGTTGCCATCCACTACTACTAGAGGTAGTTCTGGGTGCGACATTCACTCCGATACCTCTGGCACAGGTCGCAGGGAAGCCCGTGCAGTGCCGCGCGCAGGGCCGCGGGGCGTGGCGGGGCGTGGCGGGGCGTGGCGGGGCGTGGCGGGGCGTGGCGGGGCGTGGCGGGGAGCCACAGCGCATAGAGCACTGTGATCTGCACGGCCATGCGGTGGGGCGCGGGGGTGTGGGGCACTTTGGCTGTCAGCCCTCTCATCTGCCAACGATTGCGCTAGTCTTCCTTTTAACTTACAGTTAATTTTGCGCCGTATTGCACATACCAGGTGGCTGGAAATCCCCGCGCACTTCGCACTTCCGTAGTTATACTGTACCGCATGCATGTGTGCGGGCGCGTTGCATTCTCACACGGGGCCGTCAGGCGCCTCGGTGAGCGACGATAGACAAGCCCGCCCGCACGCCTGCATGCGGTACAGTACAACCACGAAAATGCGAAGTGCGCGGGGTATTTCGGCCACCAGGTATGTGTTTCACAGCTAACTTCAGACGCGTGTTGCAAACATTGCTTGATTCGTAAGTTACGGTAAAATGCTTTCTTTTTTAGCCTGCATACTCCCTTCAGAATAAAACTTTATCAATATTATTGATGTCACATCCGTGTTACGATCGCACAAAATTATCAGTAATAGCGAGTCCGGAACAAAATCGGAGTGCGCTCTCTATAAAGTATATGTACAGGACGCGACGCGTACCGCACACTTTAGATTCCTTTTCGGCCCGGCGATTCCTTTTCGTTTATTCGTCGGAAATCTGCAAAAACGAAGGTGCGGTGCCGGTTTGGCGCAGTCTGTGCGGCGTGGTGCGGCCAGACCCCGCGGGGGGCACAGCGCCCCGCCCCGCCTCGCCCCAAGCGCTCTGATTCGCGTCTCCCTTCAGCCTCAGCGCTACAACGTCGCCACCACCGTTTCCCAAGGACTCTTGTACGCGAAAATGAATGAGAGGCTTTGCACCGAGCGCCGCGCCGCGCCCCGCGAAATACGCCAGCTATGTTCGGTGGAGCCGGCGCGCGTGCAAAAATCTTGAACCGGTGGATTAAGTTGATGCCAGGCCAGCATAGCAAGCGCGGCTGGGCCTTAATGCCAGTGTCGTCAGAAAGTCAGGCAAAAACGCCGTAACACAACCGTGTCCAACGGCCCCCCAGCGTCTAGGCAACATCTGCGCACTGCTCAATGCAGCACTCCCCCCCCCCCCCTCTCTCTCTCTCTCCCTTCCGCTTTCTGCTACCGGCTATGGCGCCGCCCAAGGTTGGCAGATTTGACCGTCGTCGTTGTGGCAGTCGTGCCGGAGAAGTGTACTTATAAATAGAGTGGCCTGGCCTGGCCGGGGGGCCCAACAATCTCAACGACAACAATGACAGTAAGGGTACCCAAGAAAAGTTGCATCACGGCGATAAAAAATAAATCCTATATCCGGCCGGATGATTTCATTTACACGGTTCAAACGACGTCCTGGTTTTCAAGCAGCCAAGCAACTCTCATGGAGAAAATACATAGGCGCGTCTCGTTTTTACCAAAACTGCTTGAAAACCAGGACGTCGTTTTAGCCGCGTACCTTTATATTACGGAATAGTAAAGACGATTACGTATTAGCCTTCCCCCATGTACATTCCTTTTCTACGAAACGAACAGCAGCGAAAGTAAGTGCGAAGCGCAGCGTGATTCACCGCCACTTCCACTTCCACCTCAATAACAGCACAAGCCTGGCCTGGCAGCGTGTAACGGAGTGACGTCCGCGCGGTGCGGCGGCGTCACCGAAGTAAACCCAAACAAACGCAGGCGCGGCGCGGGGCGGGGCGGGGCGGGGCGGGGCGTGGTCTGACGTGTTGAGAAACACCGCCAGCGCCAGCGCGGGATCGCATCAGTACAGTCGTACAGTACAGTGTCGGCGGGGATCTCCCAACGGGCCAAGGGGATCCCGTCCGTCCCGTACACACACACACACGCGCGCCCGCGCGCAGACCGGCGTGGTGCGGGCGGTAACGTACGCACGATCAGCAGGCGATGCGTGAAAGTTGTCGTCTCTGGTGGTTGTGCTTTGGCCGAGAGGAGAGCGACCCTCCCCCACCCTCAGCTCAGAGATTACGCGACGCACTTTATATGAATGGGTTTTCGGAAGTACTGGCCAAGGGCCCCGGTCAATGACAGCCCGGGCCGGGCGGGGCGGGGGGAGTGACCCAGACGCAGGTAAAGAGCTGCTTGCCCGCGGAATACTCCAGGGTTCAGATATGGGTTCCAGGAGGAGGAAACCCACCCCGACCCCGGGCAGTCCGCCTGCAATATAGAGCGAGTAATGTGCAAATACCTAACTTTGGTCGCTGATGTTGGCGGCGCTCATATTAATTTTGCTCTGCGCTGGTAAAAAGCGTTTCCGCGTACACACACAAACTGCGCACCAGCCCGCCCCCGCCCCGCCCCTCTGTGTCGCACAGCAGCGCCCGCTGTCTCCCCTTTCGCCGCCGGACAGGGTCTCGCCTCGGATCAGACGCGCGGCAAAGCGGCCCCGCCCCGCCCCGCCCCGCCCCACCACGCCCCGCCCCACCCCACCCCGCCCCGCCCCGCGGATCAAGGGGTGGCTTTTGATGAGGTGTTTTATTGCAGTGATACTCTTCTGCGAGGATCCGACATCACGTCGGCTGAGACCTCTCCCCCCCCCCCTCCTCCTCTTCCTCCGGTCCGGAGTGAGAGGCTCCAGGCGGTGCCTGCCTGCCAGCCAGCCGCGTCTCGCCGGCCGGAAACTGGGTCAGTGCAAACGACATGAATATACTATGGTCACTGCTCTTCACAGGGGGGATAGGCGCAAATCAGAGACTCTTGTCGGCCTGGTGGATTAGAGCCCCAGCAGGCGGCACCTCTAGGAGACACAGGCCCGCCCGCCTGGCCCGGCGCCAGGCACACAGTTTCTTATTGTCTTCCTCCGGCCTTGGTGTTCGCGCCGCGCCTGGACTCACCTGCCTCGCTTGGCTGGGCCCGTGGCCCGGGCCCGGCCTGGTCCTGAGCAGGCGCCCACCGGCCCGCAGGACCTCTTACACCTCCCGGAACCACCCCTGGCCGAAATGCAACTCGAATGGAATCAAATGTGTCACCATAGATGGCGACAAATTTGTCGCCATTTTTGGGGAAACTTCCCTTTTTGTGTCACCATGACCCCGGCAACAAATGTGATTCTGCAGTTTTTGTCGACCTAACTTTGAAAACAAGTGTTTCCGCACAAAATTCAGTGCGTCCTGTCCAGGATACACATGGGGTTTTCTCGGAACAGATCGTTTGCGAGGGAGTCAAGTTGATACTGTGCAGTGGCATCGATATATCGAGTATACGCATGCAGCAGTAGCAGCAGCAGCAGGGCGCGGGTTGGGTAGGGGCAGCCCGGGCGGGGAGGCCCTGGGCGGGGCAGCCCTTGGCCTGTAAGGGCAGGGACCCCGTAAGCGCATTATGCAGTGCGTGCCACTGGCCGGAGAGGAGGAAGGGAGGGAGGGCTGCGCCGCTGGCCAGAAGGCAGCCCCCCACAGGGCTCGGCCCTAAACGGATTGGAAAGTTGTTGATGTGGTTGAATATATCAGAGCGCGTCGTCTGTCGAGCGCCAGCGGCCCGCCTCCTCCCGCCCACCCCGCGGCGCTGGGGCCCGCCCCCGCCCCCCCCGCCAACACACACTGGGGAGGTTTTGTTTTTCCCAGAGCACGATCACAGCAGTGCTACCGTTGCGCCGTTTTTGATTTTGACTCCCTTTATTTTCTCCCATGATTTGACTGAAAAGCTCAGAGATAAAACATTGTCGCTAGGTACTTGAATTCTTTATACGTGGTTATTTTGCGATAGACGAGGTTAGGCTGGTTAGGCTAGGCCCTGCCCTGCCCTCCTCTCCGGGTCGGGATGGGACCCGCTGCTAGAGGCTCCCCCAGGGCCTTGTTGGCGGTGGCCCCAAGTTAATAAGGAAGTGATCAAGCGCCCCGATTGTCCTCTAGTTACTCTAATTGTGCGCACAGTGACGTGGAGGCGGGGGGTGGCGGGGCGTGGCGGGGCGTGGCGGGGCGTGGCGGGGTGCAGGCGGGGACAGTCGGCATGTAGGTCGCGCCAGTACACACCGGCCGTTACTGGGTCGGCGGGACCGGCCCGGCCCCCGGCCCAGCACAGCCGCTACCCCAGCCCAGCGCAGCCCTGACACCAGCCCAGCGCCCTTGCCCTTCGCAGGGATCAAGTCCATCTGCTACCAAAGCAGGCCTGGCGGGGCGGGGTGTGGTGTGGCGGGGTGTGGCGGGGCGGGGTGTGGCGGGGTGTGGCGGGGCGGGGTGTGGCGGGGCTCGCCGTCGAACATGTCCCGGGGGCGAGGCCGAGCCAAAGGGGGAGGGGTGGTCATGATAATCCTGCACCGTACACCGCCCCCCGCCCCGCCCCGCCCCGCCGCGCCGCACCCCAAGCACCACAAGTTCACACGTCAACACGCGCCTTTCTTGCCCTGCAACTCCGCAGAACATTTAAAAGAGCGCTTTCAGAAGAGAACTAGCGGGCGACAGAGAGTACTTTTGGAGGCCGCACGCAGCCGCGGCACACCGGGCCGGCCCGCCAGGGACCAGCACACCTTCAGGAAGTCATTGACACACTTCCTGCCGCCCTTTCCTGGGAGGCGATTTGTAATTCGAAGGGACTCGCTTCGTCTAGGCGCACCGGCCGTGCCGGGCCGCGCCCAAGGCCCGCAGGACCGTCATTGGAAACCATGAACTCGCATGAACCCCTTGCGCTGCTGTCGCGCGGAGCGGAGCTGTGATCTGAGACGCGCCCCGCCCCGCCCCGCCCCGCCCCGCCCCGCCCCACGCTTCTTGATCAGCCATTCCCACCTCAAGAGAATTATTCAGCAGGACTCGCCTAGGCGGCGCGGCGCGGCGGGGCAGACCTCGGTGGCCAAGGCCGTGCCCGGCCGTGCCCGTGGGGCCCCACGGCCTCCACACACAAGCCCCGGCCGGGGCGAGCCGAGGCCCCCGCCCGCAGGCCCCGGCCCGGCCGCGTACAGCGGCGGGGAGTTTTCGTGTTAAGTATCAGGAAAAATAGGTGGAACTTCATGGTCGCTAAACTTTATGCTTGCGTGCTCGTTTCATACATCCTACGAATGATTGATGGTTAATTCATCAATCTGTAAAACTTTTTAAGCGTACGGCTATCATTATAGCGCGAACTTGGCTTTCCTTCAAGAAGATTGTAGGCGCTGCCGCTGACTCAAAAACAAATTGTTACGTATGAGCTGAGAAAGGAGTTCAGTCAAACTCTTATTAGAGATTCTGTAACTGCATCCTTATCATGAAAGAGAGTCCACATTAAGCGGGAAGTGTGTTAGTGTGTGTTTCTACACTCAATGAATTTTCAATGTACTTCATCATGCCAAAACTCAGTTTCGCGGGGATAAGTTACTTATGCCCTTCTTCTTCCGCTTCACAGCTCAATTGGTCAAACGAGAACTCCGCAGTAGCCTGGACGACGCGCAGGTAACCGCTATTGCGAGAGGATGGGATGGGAGGGGGCGTGTGTGATAGGGAGTGAGGTGGGGGTAGATCGGTGACGGGTGGGGCGGGGCGGGCCGCAGCCTTCTAGTCAGTATTGGTATGGGGCTTCGGGTGGCCACGGGGAGTCGAGTGCACTTAGTGCGCTTCGGCGCGCAAAGAGAGACGGACAGAGGAAGAGAAAGGGGGGGAGAGAGGGAGAGAGGGAGAGAGGGAGAGAGGGAGAGAGGGAGGGAGGGAGAGAAGAGGGAGGGAGAGAAGAGGGAGGGAGAGAGAGAGAGGGGGAGAGAGAGGCGTGTGTGCCAGTGGACAGACGAGACGAGCGCACACTGGGCAAGAACAAGTCAGGGGATCGTATGAAAGTGACAAGTGTGACAAGTGACGGCTGGCCAGGCCAGGCCCCTTGCAGTACCGCGTCGGCAACCCGCACGCTCCGGCGAGCGGTGGGGTGAGCGGGGTGAGGCGGGGTGGGGGCGGGTGTGGGGCCACGCAAGACCAGGGGCGATAAAGGGCCACGCGGATTACGTAATTTTTGAGGACCGGGGAGGTCTGACTGCCCCCTTTCCCACCGCGCCCCGCCACACCCCACTCCACCCCACCACGCCCCGCCACACCCCACCCCACCACGCCCCGCCCCGCCGCAGCGGCAGGCCTGATGGCCATTCCGCTCCTGCACACTTTACGGTCGTGTTCGACACGAAAAGAAGGTGACCCCACCATGAGCTTCCTCGCCTCCTTCACGGCCCTGCTTGGCGCCCCCTTCCTCCCTTCCTCCCCGTCCCCTCCTCCTCCCCCTCTCTTCTCATCATCGTTGACGCTCACCCCTGCTGCTGCCACTAAAAGCGCTTATTGAAGGGGAAGACGCACCCAGGCCCCTTATCCCCCCCGCGCTAGATATTTCGGTCCGCTTCCCGCGGCCTGGCCGGCCTGGGCCCGCGAGCTCCGCGTGTCAACAGAGTATGATGGAAAGAATATAGTAGCAAGCGAGGTAGCAAGGGTCGCGTACAATACGCCACAAAGTAAAGCTGCATTAAAAAAGAATAATAATTGCCGTCGAGCCCGCGGATTGCCTGCACGCGCGCGGCCTCTGACGCTGCTGCTGCTGCGTTCAGCCTGGTACGTGTAAAAAATGAATGATACAAATGTTGCAATAACCTGGAATAACGACCCGTGTATAGATACTTGTTAGTTGTTATTCATGGCTGCGCACGTAGCTACTGACACTCCGTCTATAATCGCACCCGACGCGACGCAAGGCGAGACGACGCGACGGCACGCGAAAATCATAGATGGCATCGGTCTGGTATGGAGATCTCAATCGAAAACGTCAATGTCAGATAATTAATTATGATTTTTCGCAGTTGAAAAACACCCGGTCGCGGCGGATCGCAGCTCCCCGACGATATGGCCAGTCCAGTGTGGCAAAAAGTGGCGCAGTGGAAGAAAGACGGCAGTATGCCTGCACACTAGGCAACATTGCACGCACATGTGCTTAGGTGTTGCCTACAAGCTGCAGCCAGCCTGGTTTTATATTGCCTACTTTTCTGGCAACACTGGGCCGCGCTCCTCCTTATTGCTTGATATGCCCACGGCATACCGTGCGGGGCGGGGCGGGGCCGGGCGGGGCGGGGCGCGGGAATGTGATTAGCACAGCAGGGAAGCCCCACGGGTGGCCCCCGGGCGAGCCCAGGCGCGCCCTCGGCACACCTGTACGTGGCCGGCTCCGCTCGCGCGCGGTAGGGAGGGACTTGGGCTCGCCACAGCTCACACGGCCGTAGTGACAGTGATAGTGAGCGCGCTGGCGGACGCCAAGGAGGGATGCGCCCCGTATAGTGTCGCGAGTGCGGTGGAGCGCGGTGGAGAGTGCTCGTGGTGGTGCGGGGCGGGGCGGGGCGGGGCGGGGCGGGGGGCGCGATGTGGAGGTTCTCCGGGTGAGGTGAGGTGCGGTGCGGTGCGGCGCGCACTCCAGTGTCGGTGCGAGTGCTGTGGTGCGGCTGGTCCGGTGGTGAAACATGGGCCAACGTCGTAAGCCGAAAGCGGACGGCGCGAGCAGCGGGACCGGCGGGCGCAGCGGCAGGTGAGGCACCCGGCCCTCAGTGTCTCCTGGGTATGACGTACGGGTTTTCCCGCCCCCCTCCCCAAACAATATATAAAAACTGTATACCCTAAAGGGTATACCTTCTAAATATCATGCGTATCACTGTGAAAAATTCACGGTAATGCACCGCACGCAACACGGTTTTGCTTTTTTTTTTTTTGCATTTTGGATGGGGGCGATTGGTACGGTCATCCCGCGTAGTATACTTGAGAAAACGTTGAAACCGGCCTAAAAAAATATCGGGTCGTATACCATCAACATTTCCGTTGTAGTTTTTAACAGTGGTTCACAGAAATAAAGAAAGCGGCGAGTACCTGGTGCACGACTTGGACCCACGCGTATTTATTCGCACCTCCTACAAGATTCCATTGGTGTAAGAACTCGATTCCACAGCACCTCCACTAGCTGGGGGGGAGTCTGTCTGGCACGGTGCCGGGAGGGGGGGGGGGGATGCCTGACAGCGGGGGGTGTGAAAGAACCAGCAGCTAGCAGGGGAGGGCCAAGGGCGGACAGCGGGGAGCGGGGAGTGGAGGGGGGTCGTGATCCTAGGGATAAAGGGCGACTCGCGAAACAACACGCGGCTTACAGCACCAATAGGACCCGTCATCCTATTGGCCCGCAGGTCCCTGCAGGTCCCCCGCAGGTGGGCCGTATCCTGCTGCCGCCCTGTGGGCCTGTGGGGGCACGCGGCCCCTGCTGGCGGCCCCCGCGGCCCCTGCTGAAGCCCATAGTCAGACCAGTACACGCTGTAAAGAAAGAGGCTTTGCGTTTCTACATCGACGAGCGCATTGTGCCATATAGGAGGGGCGAAAAGCGTTCATGGCGGTCGCAAGCAGCAGGCAGGGGGGGAGTAGTTATTGAATGGTCGAGAGGGGGAAGGTGCGCCTGAATTATATTGGGGTGTGGGAAAAAATGCCACGAGCGTCTTGTCAACGATATAGGGGCTCTATGGCCAGGCCGAGCGACGAGACGCAAAGCGGAGGCACGAGTTCGTGACAAAGACGTGACGGGCGGCGTGACGGCAGCTCGCGAGATAAACTTCTGCGTTTTATTCTTCTCGACAACGGACGCATGTCTAGAAGCAAACACTCAAAACTTAACAGCGCCGAGGAGCGGGCTGCGTGGAGCGATGACAAAGCTCGCTTCTCGGTGCGATGCGAGCGTCTCAAATGTAAAACGGACAGAGTAAAGACAAGTTACTGGCGTGGGGCCGGGGGGCGGGGCAGGGGCAGGGGGCAGGCCGCCCGACGTTGTCTCCTCCACCCAGACAGACGCCACGCCCCCTACAGACGCTAACGCTACATCTTACTAGCAGCCTGCTACACTGGTGTAGCGCGTACCACTGTGACAACTAGTCGTAGTTCGTAGCAATATTTATCGTCACATGACAATTCGGTTTAACAGTGTAGAGAATGTACGCGGACTAAGGTGCGAAGATGTTTCAGGATGTGGGTGGTGCTGGCGGCGCTGGTGTGCGGGTGCGCGGGCGCGGCGCGCGGGCCGCTCACGCCCTGCGGGCAGGCGCGCGACGGCGAGGCGCTGCTCGGCGCGCTGCTGCCGCTGCACCGGGGCGCCGGCTGCGGCGCCGTGTCGCTGCGGGGCGCGCAGCTGGAGGCCGCGCTCCGCGCCGCCCTCGACCGCGTCAACAGGGACCTGCGCCGCGAGGGCATCTCCATCAGTGAGTACCGCGAACCCCAGGTAGAACAAACATGTCAAAAAGACATGTCAATCACCTCTTTTTGATCTCAAAATGACAGCAATCCGTCCTACAGAAAGCACTGTTTCGTGACAAAAATGGTCACAGTGACGCCACTTTGACATGTTCTGGACTTTCGAGTTCTACCTTGGACACCCTCACTGCTTTGCTCAAAATTGCCTTTCAAATACGTGCCATATATTTTTGTCCGCACTGGCTCAAAGTATATGCTGCAACCTTCCGATTGCAATAACCGATCGGAATCCGTTAAAAGTCCCATCTTTTACGCCGAGGGCCAGAGAGAGATTATCCACGTCGCCCAGCCGTAGCGCCTGCCGGGGGCGGGGGTAGGCCGTCCCGCAGTGCAGAGGTGTCGAGCGGCGTGGCCTACCCGTCGGCCGGCAGGGGCTTTCCCGGCCGCGGCCCCCCGCAACTTTCCTTACTAATTTCGTAAAGTTGTTGTTGTTGTTGTTTCCTTTGGTGAAACGTTAGACACGTGTACGGAGAGATTTGTTTTTGTTTTCCATAGTCTAATAGCCTCGCGGGTGCCCGGTCCTGCCCGGCCCGGCCGGGGTCCGAGCCCTGATTCCAATGATCCGGCGCAGTGGCCCGTCCCGTCCGCCCCGCCCCGTCCGGCTGGTGATTGATGGAGCGGGGGAAGCTCTGCTCCCCCCGCCCCACCCCACCCCGCCCCCTTCCCCTCGCAGGGCCGCGGGATGAACTGCAGGCCCGAGCCGCGAGTCATGGCGAGCGAGGACGCGCGAATACTTTTTTTTTTCGGATAGTCGCTCGGCGGAAAAATAAAGAGAAAAAAACAAAGTTTTGACTATGCGGTCGGAAAAGTCCATATTACGGTGGCCTTGCCGGAACGGACCGGGCCGGGCGCGTCGGGGACTAAGTCACCCATAACCGGCCTGATCTGTCCGTAAAACGAATAAGAAATGAAAACAGATGGTTTTCCGTTTGATGAGGTGGGAGTGTACAGAGAGCCCAGCTCCAGGTACTCCAGGTAGTGACTTCCTCCTGTGTGCAGGCTGCCGCATCCTGGACACGTGCTCCAGGCCCGACGAGGCCGTGAAGGCGGCCATGCGCGCCCTGGTGGCCTCGGACCAGACGTGCCTCAACCCACCGCTATTCCTCGGTAAGTCTCTGCACGGCACTACCTGCTGAACATCAGCGGGAGAGAGGGGAGGGGAGAGGGTGAAAGGGAGAGAGGGAGAGAGGGAGAGGAAGGGAGGGAGAGGGGAAGGAGGGGAGAGGGAGAGAGAGGGAGAGGGAGGGGAGAGGAAGGAGAGGAAGGGAGAGGAGGAGAGAGAGGGAGGAAGAGATGGAGGAAGAGAGGGAGAGAGGGAGAGAGAGGGAGAGAATGTGCAGGGGTGTAGGTCGTGTACGTTACGCCAGGCCAGACCAGAGCTGCTCCACCCTCAGCCACCCGGTGGCGCCGCCTGCACACGAGCACAAGAGTATCAAAGCGTCTTGTACGGCACGGCTCGCCTCCACGCCGACGAGGAGGTCCGCGAGGGGCGCGCGTGCGGCCGAAGCGGGCGCGGCGGGGTGGGGCGGGGCGGGGCGGGGCGGGGCGCGGCGAGTGTAGGATATGAGGGCCCCTCCTGCGAGCACCAACCATACCATTAGGCCTTAACAGGGATTTGCCCGGGCAGCAGTGCCCTGTGCCCCTCCCCCCCTCTCTCCAATTAGACCAGGCTGGCATTTCCCAGGGGGGTGGCCAGTGGCCAAGCCTCATGGCGTTGATGTGACTTGCCGAACTCATGTCTGCTTCGCTCCGCCGCGGCGTGGCGCGGCTGCCGACTGATTCAGAAAATCGCTCACATGCCTCTGTCCTTGTCGCACCCATGGGGCAGCTCCATACCCTAGAGGGGACACCTTCGTGAGTGCGACAAGGACAGCGGCATGGGAGCGATGTTCTGAATCAGTCGGCTGGCCCCGGGGCCGGCGTGACGTCACGAGGCATCGATGGACGCCTTGCGGGCCATTCATTCACGGCTACACTGCCAATTATTTTTACCGTTGCGGCGGTTTGTTCGGCTACGGGATGTACAAAGTACATTTCGCGCACAAAAACGAGACTGTTCGCTGGCACACCGCAAGAGATGGCACTGCGGCCAGATATAGGCGACGAAAAGACATTCTGAATCTGAATTTTATTGTCGGGCAACGTAAACGGCTGCCGCTATATAGCACTACTAACTTGTACACTGCTGGTAAAAGACAAAGACTCGCACACTCTACGTCGCGCGGATTTTTATTTTAATTTTTTTTTCCATCGAGGGAGAGCTTTTATTTGAATGACCTTGTCGCTAGTAGTTTAGTTTTGACTTTGCAGATTTAAAAGCGACGCGCTGCAAACGGAACGACGGGAACGAGGCTACAATTCAACGTCCTTGGAATGTCGCGGTGACAAAACGTCTGGTGACGGACGCGTCCCGTCCCGTCCCGTCTACGACATGTCCGCCGCTCAATAAATTTCTCTGATCTGGACAGGTCTCATCGGCCCCGAGGACCCCGAGAGCCTGGACGCGGCGCTCAAAGTGACGGGCGTGTTCGAGACGGTGCACGTCGTGCCGTGGGGTGAGGGCCAGGCCGACGGCGTGCTGCACGTGGCCAAGCTGGACCCCGAGGAGCGCGCGCAGGTGAGCTGGCCACTGGCCACCTCATTGTCATGACAAGGGCCATTTGCCCCCTTTTCTTTCACTGGAAGCCCAAGTGTCTGAATGTCGTACGCTTCAAGTGTGTGAATTTCTATTCGTATACACTTGACCGAGAAAAGGTGTGAGTTTCCCTAGGAATTTCAGACACATGAAAGGACAAGTGTACTGATGGTAATACACACGCGATATTCACGCACTTCAAAGAAAACAACGATGATGTATTCGTTTGGTTAGCGGCACCAGCACCACCACCATCAGCGGCGGAGGGGAAGTCACACACAGACCGAAGGTGAAAGGGAGGAAATATATAGGCGAATAGGGAAACACACACCGCGCGGCGCGAGTACGCAGGTGGCAAAGCGAGCACAGCAACAGATATGCTAATCAGTCGCGATCAATGTCGATATCAATCTTCATCAGGCACGCGATCCACTTCCATCATGCCGCAGGGGAGATGGCGTGGCGGGGGCGTGGCGGGGCGTGGCGGGGCGGGGCGGGGCGGGGCGGGGCCGGGGCGTGGCGGGCGGGGCGTGGCGGGGGCGTGGCGCCACACGCGTCGCGTTCGCTTAGCAATCGAGACGAGTGCGCGAGACGATTAAAGTTTGAAATTTAAACAAGATTATGTACCTCTAATTGTTGCGCGAGTACCGCAGCAGCACGGCATGAAGAAGAGTGAATTTGATCCGCCGGCGCCGCCGCCCGCCATCAAGTAGCGCGATGCGTGTAGTAGATAACACACAGGCTAAGCCACCAAACTGGTTCTCACGAAAACTGGGCGAAGACCATTATCATCGCGCACAAATAGGTTCGAACAAACGCGGGAGGGCGACGCCGGGGGGAGGGAGGGGGGCGGGGCGGGGTGAAGCAAGGCGGGAAACCCGACCCGACGGCGTTTATCGGGGCGCGCAAAGCAAAGACGACCACGTCGAACACAAGCAGTTGTCTTCAAGTTGTTCGTCTCGGCTGCCCCGGGAGCAATTTGCCCCACATCGAATGTCCGCACTGGATGCTCCGCGGGCAGTAATAAAAACCCGTACGAAAAGACTTGGCTGAAATCGGGAATTTTTGAAAATAACCTACACGACGTGTGTGTGTGTGTGACGGGTTATAGCTCTAACACTTTCGCTCACCGCGCAATTCACAAAATTTCAAGTATAGTAAAGTATGAAAAATACAAGAAAAATTCCATATATTTAATTTTTGTTCAAAACTTTTGCGTTCGTGTGGCGTTTGTGTGCAGAGCGTGATGCTGCTGGTGCGCCGCCTGCGCTGGCCGTCCTTCCTGCTCGTGCACGCCGACGACGTGGCCTCCGAGGACGTGGCGGGCGAGGTGTCGCGCCTGGCCGACCAGGACCCCGACGTGTGCGCGCAGCGCCGCGTGCTGAGCATCGCCGAGGACACGCGCGGCGACAGCGACGTGGCCTGGGCCATCTCCAAAGGTACGCCACGCCACACCCTCGAGGGGGTATTTACTCCGGATTTTCGTGTACAGCGAGATGCGCGTAGGCGGGTTACTGCGTTATTAATAATACGCGCATACTACGTGTTATTACGGGTTAATTACGCCTCATTACGCGTTATTACACTCGTATTACGCGTCTATTTTAGCTGTTATCTCGCGTTATTACGCATAATTACGCACGAGTCTGTACAACGAATTACACGACCTGGCTCACACTCGGACGAGTGAAAGGCGGGAGTTTCCCTCAGGAATCGTCCATATACCACGTGACCTAGAGGGGGGAGAGTACAAATATTATATATGCCCTCATAAGGTTCAGGACCTCCTCCCCAATGTACACAGATACCCAGGGGTACAAATATTATGATGCTGTATGAGCTCCGATAAAGATCCTGAAACTTATGAGGGCCCATAATATTTGAATTTGAACCCCCTCCCCCTCTAGGTCGCGTAGTTTATGGACGATCCCTTAGTAATACTGCACACACTTGTCGTCTGGAGTGAGTATATGACACATTTGGGTTTTCCTGTGTAAGATCTCCCACGAACCTATACACTTCTTTTTCCGATTCGGAAAATTGTGTATTGTTATTTTTGCGGAAACAACTCTACGAAACACGATTAGCCAACTTCCCGTTGTTTCTTTAATTGAGGAGCTGGCACACAATAAAGCGCGCTCGCCGCGTCCGACCCGACCAGCCATTTTTTATGCATTTTAATGAGCGCGAGGGAGGCGTACAGTATTCCCGCGATTAACGCAGAGCTGCGTGGAGACGAGAGGAGAGGAGAGGCGGTCATTTACAGCATGACGGGCGGGGGGGCGCGAGTTTCGTCAGCTTCATCCTCTTCATCCACTCACCACACACACCACACACCACACCGCGCGCGAGCGCTATTGTACCCAAAGGCGCGCCCAAATTCCATTTCCATATATCGACTGAAATAGGCTAGGCGAGCGGAGCGGTTCCGCGATCATCATCCCGTTCGACTCGATGCTGCTCACTCACAGGCGAGCAAATACCACGCTATACGAGAGCCTAATATAGTTTAGCGTCGTGGAAATGCTCTTCCAATTTGTCATTATTTGGAAAGGAAACGCAAAGCACACACACTTTCGCATTTCTCCCGCGGCGGGTCGCACGGCACGGCTGCCCTGCCCTGTCGGCACTTGGCGCGGGCGTTCAGGAAGCGTCCCGTCCGCGTGAAGGACGCGATTAATTTTTCCCGCGCAGTTTCACATCTGCGCTGCACCGCGCCGCTGCGCGTTTAGCGTTCTATAATGAGACCGTTTGCGTACGCAGAGCAGAGCGGTGCGAGCGAGGTACAACGGCTGACCAGTCAGAGCAGGTGTACGTACGCCGTGCTCCGCCCCGCCGGCAGGCCGCGGAGTATATGAGGGGAGGGGCGCATAGGGGACGCATCGCAGGCAAAGTGCCACCCGCCCGTCCTGCTCCAAACGGCCACAGCCCCCCTTTTGGGTCAACACATGATTGCAAAGACGACAGGATTGCAGAGGATTTCGGGGGGGAGGGGGATTACGGGAGATTTCGGGGGGATTGCCGGAGATTTCGGAGAAATTACGGGAGATTTCGGAGGGGTTGCCGGAGATTTCGGAGGGATTGCAGGAGATTTCGGAGGGGTTGCCGGAGATTTCGGAGGGATTACAACACGGTGTGAAAACACGATTTCGGCCCTCCTCCTAACCTAATACCTATAGAATAAGAGGGCTTGTGCTCGGGTACAGACAGCAGCGGCGGCGTGGTGCTGGTCGCCGAGTCCGCGGAGCGCGGCGCGCAGCTGCTGTCCCGGCTGGCGCCGCTGCCGCGCACCGGCCCCGCCGGCGAGGTGCACGTGCTGCTGGCCGTGCGCAAGGCGGAGGCCGGCGCGCTGCAGGACCTGGGCGCGCTCAAGGGCGTGGTCATCACCCTGCTGCAGGAGGTCAGGTGGGTCCCAGCCCGGCCCCGGCCCCGGCCCGGCACGCCAGCTGCTCACACTGACACGCAAGGGGGATACAACTCTGAAATTTTTGTTAAACTGATAATTGTTTTTGAAAAAAATCTGAGAAATTCAAGAAAAACTACAGCAAACATAGCAAAAAAAATAAACAATAAACGCACACAAAAATATCAGAAAAATTCAAGAGAATTATTCACATAAATTCTCGACATTTGTGCACCAAAATTCAGAGTTGTTTCCCCCTCGCTGACACGGCACTGGGCGTACTGACGCCTCGGCTGCGCTGTTACAGCCCCGCCGCCCTGGTCCCCGGCACCCAGCGCGCGCTGCTGTCAGACTCGCCGCTGTGGCACTCGCTGGGCGAGCCCGACGGAGCGGTGAGTACCTCCCCCCCACGCTCATCGTCCTCCGATCACCCCCACGTGACGTCACGCGTGCTGTCTGCAGGCCGGGCTGGACGCGGCCAACCAGGACGCGTCCGTGGGCGCGCTGGCCGTGGGCGTGCAGCTGCTGGCGGCGGCGCTGCGCGCGGCGCACCGCATCAAGTGCCCGACGCCGCCCGCACCCGGGGCCGACGCCGGCGACGGCGCGCCGCCCGCCGTCTTCTGCCCGGCGCTGCACGCCATGGCCCCGGACGAGTGGAGGTCCATCCTCGAGAGGGTCACCGCCTTCTCCGACAGCGCCGCCACGAGTACGAGCTCACAACCTCCCTCGCCACGACGGCCGCGTTTAGCTCAAACACTTAAATCGAGTCGGGGTGTTTTGCAGAGGGGGCCGCCGCCAAGCTGCGCTTCGGGATGTCGCTGCGCACCGCAGCGCGGGTTCTCGTGAAACGCAGCCAGTCCGAGTACTTTGAAAAGGTGGGAGTCAGTGGTAACCAGCGAGCGACGGCCACCTGGACCTAAGAGGAGTGCGGTCCTCACCACCTCGCCCCGTTTGTTCGCAGGCCGGGCTGCTGGTGGGCGGCAAGGACCTGCAGCTCGACTCGGCGCGCTTCTCCTTCCCCGCGCTCAGGCCCGGGGTGGACGAGGACTGCGGCGCCGCGGCGCGCTCCCCGTCCTCGTCCTCCTCGTCCTCATCGTCCTCCTCGCAGGGCACCCGCGGCACGGCGGCCACCACTGCGGCGCCGCAGCGCACCAAGCCAGTGAACCGCGTCACCCTGGAGCGGCACCCGCGCACCACGCCGGCGCCAAGCTCGGTGAGCCCCCTGCTGCCCTGCGCCCTGCACCACCCCCTCCCAAGGGTCACGACGCGCATCGCCCTGCATTCTACATGAAGCATTGCGCTAACTACCCCATTCTCTGACCGCAGGGATTCGGCACGGACTGGTCGTGGATCCTAGGCGGCGCGGCGGAGGGCGCGGACGCCGACTTCTGGACCATGGTCTACACGCTGGCGGGGGCGGGCGCCGTCATGCTGTTCGTGTTCCTGCTCTGCTTCTACATCGTCTACCGCAACTTCCGCGTCAAGGGCGCCAAGCAGCAGGACAACGGCTCCAACTCGCCGCCCGTGTCGCGGGCGTCGGCGTCGCGCCGCTCGTCGGGCAGCAGCTGAGCGTCGCGCCCCGGCGTCGCGGCGCCCCGCGGCCTGGCCAGCGCAGTGTGCTTTTTACGACGGGGGAGCGGGAAGGGCCGAGCTCAGCAAGTAATACCGGCAGCCTACGGTTCTCGTAACCTTCTTCTTACCTTGAGATGAACTCCGTCGACATCTCTGACGTCGTCGTCCTCGGCGACCCGCCCCGGGACTTCGCCGCCGCCGCCGCCGCCGCCGCTGGCACTGGTGGCGCTGCCTCCGGTCCCCTCAGGCATCGGGAGAAGGGCGACAGGCGCGCCCTAACCTCAAACGGGAGACGGGTGTTGTTGAGGTTGTTGAACTCGTTTGAAGCTCGATATTAGTTCGGTCGGTCGCGAAGGGCTGTAACGGCTATGACCCGCGCGAGGAGCGGCGCGGCGCGCGCTACGCGACAAGGCAATTGCACCAACTGCGCCGGCGACTTCGCGCGCACTCGCCGAGTGGAGCCGGGCCGGGCTATATTTACCAAATAAACCGAGCCAGCCCGGCTGGCCCGGCTCCGCCCGCTCAGCGCTGGTCGGGTTCTGAGCGGGTAGGGTTAAAGGGTGCTCACACTAAAGTTATTCGCTGTATCTAAACCGACGGCGAATCGACAAATCGCTTTACTTACTTTGCGCCCAATCAATAGTGCAAATACGTCACTGCTCTCCAGGATGACAGTGTTCATTAAAGTAAGAAAGGATAGGTAACCAGTGCAGTTTTTCTAAATGTGAAAATATTGCAAACGTTTGATTTGTTTTGTGAAATAATCTTATTTTTTCAAGAAAAAGCAAAAACAAATAGTTTTAAAAGCCATTCTCCTTAGGTAAAGGTCAAGTTTTTTTTTTAAATGGCTAGTTTTTGTTTCCAAAGGTTGGCAGCAAATTGTCTACAAACTTTTGAAATCTGAAAATTTGCTTCAGGCTATGGTACGAATAGTACAGTAACATTGACAGCATATACAGTTTTTAGTACTGTTAATCAGTCATAATGTGATAAGTTTGGAATGAACCTAGAGAACTTAACAGAGGACCTAGAGGAAATCTGAACCTGGCACTGTTTTATATTTTTCTTCATTAACGCGTAGAAATAATTCATTGATATAATTTGGCTAGTAACGCTCTACACCAGAGAAAATGAATCATGGCTCTATGCCACCTCTATAAATCATAGAGTGCAGAACTTTTTATTGTACACCTTAGAAATAAAAACATTTTTCTATAAAATTTTACAACTATTTAACATATACATTTAATATGAATTACCCTCTTTGTAACGGCATGGAACTTAAGACTTGTTGATATCTGCCTCAGCCTCGACTAAGGCCTGGAATGGATCTGCCATAAACAAAAATTTTAAAAATCAAATATAGGGAGTTAGATGAAAATTAGTTATGTATACAACAGCTTTGTGGATAAAATATTGCATTACAGACATACCACATGGTCCCCCATAGCACTTCTTCCTTTGTCGCAGTCGCGCTGGGCATGGGCGACCTCCTCTAAGTGGCTCAACCTTAGAAAAATTTGAGAATTTTTTTAAAATTAAGAATCAAGTAGATTAACCACATTGTTGGCATAAGTGTAAGCTCACGGCACACTACTCACCAGCACCCTCCTCCTGCGCTCGCGGTGGCCAGCCCCGCAGCTGGCGGAGCACTCTGACCACTCGCTCCACTCGGACACGACGCAGTCCACCTTCGGGCCCCGCGGCGCCACGGGCTCGGCCCGCACCACGGCGGGCTCGGGGGCGGGCGAGAAGCTGCGCACCGACAGCACCTCTCCGCGGTTCAGCCTCTCTAAACAAAAAAAAACATTGGAAAATTGTTAGTGACAGAGCTTAGTGTTTGGAAGTTCGGTTCAGGCTCATGTTGAGCTGCAACAATTTTCTTGACGGCGATGAGAAAAAACTTATCTCGCGTACACTCATTATTCTGGTGTAAACTGCGAATAATGGCAACGACAGGTGCGACTTTTTTTTTCCTGCCAACGCACGAAAATTGGTGGTCGAGAGAACTCACCCCTGATGCCCGCGCAGACCGTGTTGCACTCGGTGAGCGAGTGGAAGTTGTTGCGGTTGCCGCGGCAGCCGCCGTAGCCGAAGGGTCGACACTGGCGCGCCTCCCGGTCGAAGTACCAGCGCTCGAAGTAGCCCCGGCATGGCCCGGGCTCGTCGCTCTGGAGGCAGGCCTCTGAAGGAGAGAAATCTCAACATTATCCGAGGTGGAAGGGGGGTGGGGGAGGTCGTGAATGCGACACTGCAATGGAGTTTAATTTCGCTGCAGTGAGGGAGGGATGCGCGCTGCCCCGGCTGAAAGAGACTGGCAGCGAATGAGAGGAGTAGAGTACAAAGCGAATACAGACAGTGGCAATACCGTCCCGCCCCCGCCGCGCGCGCGTGGGAGCGCCGGCGAGATAGGCAACCCATCAGGCACCAGGGCGCGGAGGGCCGCCGCACGAGGCAGCGCGCCGGCGCGGAGGATGGGAGGACCGCAAGATAGTGACTGGGTGCGAGATGAAAATACAGGGCACCGCGTAAAGGGAGAAAAAAAAACATATCCGGAGGGCAAAAAGAGTGTGATGCGCTTGCAATCTTGAAGACAAACACTCTGCAGCCGGGTACCTGAGCAGGACCCGGGCGTGGGAACGAGGGAAAAAAGCGAGACGGTGCAAAAAATTGGATTCAGAAGGGCGCGCTATTTAAAAAAAAAATTGTTGGGAGACACCCCTCACTCACCCTCGGCGTCCGCGATGGAAGTGATGCACGACTCCTTGATGGAGCAGGGCCTCTCCTCGCTCAGGGTGTTGTAGCGGGCGCAGCGCTCGCGGAGCTCCTCGTCGGCGACGAGCACCAGGCGCGTGCGGAACTTGCGGCCCGAGCCGCAGGACACGGAGCACGGCGACCAGTCGGACCAGCCCGTGAGCCGGCAGCTGGGGTCCACCTGCGGGAGGAGCGGAGCGGACATGGCGCCTTCGGCGTGAGAAATGCAAAAGCGTAGCAACCATCCTACGGCTACCTCGACAGCTCGACGCAATTTAAAGAAAAAAAATGGTTGTGAAATGCACTGAAATTTTGGACGTGATAACACCATTGAATCGGCGCCTCGCCCGCGCCGGGCCCGGGCAGGGCACTTACCGGCGTGGCGTCGGCGCACGGCGGCTGCGTGCACTTCCGTCTCTCCGTCAGCTCAATGAAGGGGCACTTCTTGTTGGCGAGGCGGTCCTCGAAGCGGCGCGTTCGCACCTCGGAGCCCGGGCCGCACGAGGACGAGCACTCGGACCACGGGCCCCACGGCGTCACGGCGCAGTTGGTCTGCTCCGTGAGGTCCAGCTCCTCGGCGTCGCCCCTGCGGAGTACGAGGCCAGCAGATGAGTCCCGCCCCCGCCTAACAGCACCAGCGCCCCGAGGCCCGGCCCGGCCCGGCCCGAGGGGGTCGTCACCCCGGCCCCGGCCCCGGCCCCGGCCCCGGCCCCGGCCCCGGCCGGCGGGCACGGAGGTCAATGCGTGCGCCGCGAACGTGACCGAGGCGAATAGCGATCGGTATTACCCCCGCTTAAGTGACGATTTCCAAAGCTCGCGCGTCCCCCGCCCACTCGGCCGCCTCCCACGGTCTACTGCTATAGTTACTGTTATTTTTTAGGCACAAAGTAGCCTTATGGATTTTTTTAAATATAATTTTTTTGACTTACGGGCAGGAGGGCTCTTGCGCCACGCACATCTCCTTCTGCACCAGCTGCTTGTCGCAGCCCATCATCTGCGCCTTGGCGTCCATCTGGTAGTTGCGCGTGCGCATGCGCAGTCCCTTGCCGCACGACACGGAGCACGGCGACCACGGGGTCCACTCGTCCACGCGGCACTCGGCTGTGAACAAACTGGAAGTTGCAAGCAAGAGCGGCTGCAGGAGGAGGAGGAGGATAGCAGGACTGCGCGGTACTCACGACGCTCGCCGTCGTCCTTAATCTCGATGTCCTCGAAGACGGGCTGCTCCACGTTGTCGTCGTCCTCGTCGCCGCAGGGCTTGGTGGTGACGCCCTCCCTGGTGATGAAGAGCCTCGCGACGGGCTGCATGGGCGCGCCGGACGGGTCGTAGAAGGGCGCGCGGGGGTCCTCGGGGTACATGGTGGTGATGCGGTACATCTCCTCGCGGGGCACGGTGGGCGCGTTCGGAGACTGGCAGGGGCAGGGAGGGGCGGATTAGAACGGGGGGAGGGCGTGCATCGTGGCGGGGAGCTGCGCCCGGCCTGCAGCGCCCTCGCGCACCCTCGCCACGGCATTTAAAATAGTTTCGCCGGGAATGTTAATTTACTCCAGACTAAGAAGTTTATTCGGGCGGGCGGATGCGCCAAGCGCAAAGGAATACATTCTCCCACTACCTCCCGCTACCGCTGCAAGGGGGAGGCTATCCATAGGACCCCGCCCCGATCAATGCTTAGCCACCGGTAGTTTTCCCTGTAAAATTTTCACGAGCGAAAAGAATACTCGGTTACCCACCATGTATGTGATGCCGCTGTCCGTGCCCGCGTCGATGGGGTAAAGGTCGACGACCTTGCTCTCCAGCCAAGAGCAGTCCGCCTGGCAGAGGTTGAGCCCGGAGACGCCCACCACCCAATCAGGCGACGGCCCTGCGGACCACAGCCACGTCCCATTACTACAGGCGATGAGCGTGAGCGCGTGTCCGAGGCCTCAAGGACCCGCCCCTCCTGTCTCAGGGGTGGACGGCGCCATTTCATTAAGTCTTCCCCACAATCCTGGCGGGAAAAACAGCAAATCGACGTCGTCGGCGCATTTTTTTGCGCTAGCGTCGTCCGACGATCGGACGCGTGCCGAGCAGAGTGCTCCAATCTGGCGCGTCATGGCGATACCCGGCCCGGCCCGGCCCGGCCCTTCTCACGCGGAGACCGGCAATACAAGACGCTAGGGGCGGGGCGGGGCGGGGCGGGGCGGGGCGGGGCGGGGCGAGGCGGGGCGGGGCGGTGGGCGGGGCTATTGACCGCCCTTGTTAATTGAGTATGGCGCCCCGTCAGTCAGTGTCGCCGCCTCCTCGGTCCAGACTATCGCGTTCCTAGAAGGCCGCCCCTCCACTCCCTATCGGCACGTCCACCCCCGGCGACCCCTGCGCCCCGCCCCCGCCCCGCCTCCGCCCCTGCGCCCCGCCCCCGCCCCGCCTCCGCCGCGCCCCTGCCTCTGCCCTCACCCGCGTCTCTTCGTATCTCGGCGATCAGAACGTAGTTACCTGTTTTCTTGTGTATAATCAGATTGGCACGAGCCCCTCTCGTGCGATGGAGCCATTTCGACCGGCAGTGGAGAGGCTCTGCCGTGGCGCCGCCATCACCATCGCTGCCGCTTATTGTTTCCCGCTGCCCCCGCGCCCGCGCCCGCCTCATTACTTCCCTGCGATTATCTCTCTACCCCCACTCTAGAGACCAGCCTGATTCCCCCCTCACTCACCTCCCCTTACAGATTCCTACACGCGACACCGCCTCGTTACATCTTTATCTCTACACAATTTCTTCTCCCCGCTCCCTCCGGTCCGCTCCATCTCATCTGCACCCCGCGCACCTCTTCCCGCCCCGCCCACGCGACGCCGGCCGACACCACGCGAACTCGCAATGGTCGAATGCGAGGAGTCGTTGCAGACAGGCATGGAGTGGGGGAAAGGGGGGAGGGGGGCTTGGAATAGTTACCCCCGGGACTACTCTGGGCCCGCGAGTGAACCTCTGGATTCTGCCTGCTATAGTTTCGAAAGCGGTTGGGACCCGCAGCTCACAATGACGGAAATATCTCTTATTTTCAAGGGCACTTTTTTTTCCTGGGAGCTGCAAAAGAAGCGCAGAGGTGACGAGTCTGCGCTGAGAGAGGTGCCACGCCACGCCACGCCGCCACAGACTCACCGAACATGGACGCCAGGGAGACGAGGTGCCTCCGCTTGTCCACGTTGAAGGTGGCGCTGGTGTTCTGGTTGACGCGCGGGTGCCACAGCCCGCTGGCCTTGATGAGGCTGCGCAGGTGCTGGGACTGCGGCAGAGGTGACATTTTAAAAATTGTTAAATAAAAGAAAATGTTAAATAAAATTAAATGCAGAGTAGTGTTGTCTTACCTTGGCGCGCAGCTCTCGCTCCAGCCAGCCCACGGAGCCCCACTCGGCGAGCTGCCTGAAGCCGTCCGAGGCGATCTGCCCCTCGCCCCAGAAGGTGAAGTTTGCCTCGTGCGAGGCGCCGATCACGTCACTGAAGTGCGTGAGCCACAGGAACGTGGGGTAGTCCTTGGGGTGCGTCACGTTGGACCAGATGCCCTGGAATATGAACTGCGAGAGCACAACGCAAGGATGAGAATAGTCCGTCAATTTTTGACTGGTTTTACGTTTAACAAAAAGGGGACTCGTTTGTAGCGCTCTGTACCTTGTACTTGGCCTCGTCGCAGGCGCAGCACTCCTGCGTGTCGGCCTCCGCGGCCTCCTCGGGCGCGGGCGCCACCAGGTCGCAGAGGGTGACGCCGAGCGCGCCCTCCTCCGCGAACCACAGGGCGTCGTCCTCCTGCACCATCGCCCTGCAGCCACGCAACGGCATCGTGAGAGCTAGCCGGTGGGCGGCACAGCGGGGCAGTGTTGCCAGAAAAGTAGGCAATACGGCGCCCAAACACAGTGGGAGTGAAGCGGGTTGCACCTGCGCCTGCCTACTAGGCAACACGTACGTTGCTGTGGTAGCGTGCTGCCTAGAAGGCAGGCGCAGATGCAGCCCGCTCTGTGTTCGGGCGCCTTATTGCCTACTTTCCTGCGGGGCGGGGCGTGTGCCAGCAGCTACGCACCTGAAGCGCACGCAGCCGGCGGTGGGCGCGCGCCACATGGTCTGCACCTCGTGGCGCGCGCCGGGCTCGGGCGTCTCGCCCTCGCTCACGGCGTTGATGCACATGGGGTGGAACTGCACGCCCGGGTCCGGGAACAGCTGGAAGCTGCCGGCCCAGCGGCGCCCCACCGCCTCGGCCTCGGCGGGCTCCACCGTCAGCAGGAAGCGGCGGAACGTCTTACCGGCCGGCGCCGAGATGGAGACTGAGGAAGACCGGGTAAGTAGATTAGGATGCAGGAAATATTTTCTTTACACCGAACCAGGGGGTGCCGCGAGAGAAAACGCCGTGGGGAGTCCTCTCGACGACGTGATTAAAGACATTCTACTTACCTACTCCCCCCCGGAGAAAAATTAAAAATAATTGCACAAAAAAACACAGAATTTAAAGTAAATGATTACGCAGAGAGCTTGCTAAATGAACTCACTCGTGTACACGGATCCCGACACGTAGCGCTCCGGGTCCCCGGAAACGTGTAGGGCAAAGCCGCCGTCCCCCGGCGAGCGCAGCGAGTTGGTGACCCCCGCCGGGGGTTCGAGGACGCACTGCTCGGGCCGGCAGGGCGCCGCTAGCGCCAGGACCAGCACCACGAGCGCGCGCACCCACATCCTGCACAGCCCTGCGCACCCGCCCAATCACCACCGTCAAACATCCCATTTCCGTGGAGAGAGTAGTGCGCAGCGAGCTAATCGCGAGTATGTGGAGAGAGGGAGAGAGAGAGAGAGAGAGAGAGAGAGAGAGAGAGAGAGAGAGAGAGGGGGCAAGTGTGGGCGTGCGTATTGCAGCGGCTCCGGGTTTAGCGTCGTGCCACGCGGGGAGAGTGAAACTCACTATGTACCACAAATCAGATTTCCCCGAGAGCGACGCGCGTTGGGAGAGGGCCGAGGGGAGCGACTGGAATAATTCGCGACACGGAAGAGAAAAATGCGGTTTGTCGAGGGCGCCGCGCAACGACGCGTCCGCCGAGAGAGAAAGGGGAAACGGGGGCTGACATCCCCTAAAAGCTACCGGGAGTGAGTGACCTTCGCCCAGCCGCCCAGCTTCCTAGTGCCATCATGGTACCCGGGCCGGGCGCCGGCAGGCCCAAGCGACGGTAATGTGAGGGGCCCAACATTTCCGGTAGACAGGCAGTCAGTCGGGCTTGAGGAAAGGGAAGGCTGTCGGGAGGCCCCAGGCCTTGGTCGGCCAGCTGGGGGTGCGGCGGTGCGGGGGCGAGGGGGCGGGGGAGGGGGGGGCGTGTGCGGGGACGTCATGTTCGGCCGCACTGAGCTGCGCAGAGCCCAGCGACGCGCGTAGCGCCGCCGGGGAGGGTTACCCGCCCAGCCCGGGGGGAGCTTACGCTCTGACTGACGCTCGGATCCGTACGGGCCGGAGGAATGAGATCCGTTATTGAGGGGTGGAGGACATGAATCATATACGAGTCTGCCACGGACCTAGAGCAACAGAGATGTGGAGTAGCATTGCCACAGGGGAAGTATTAATTCTGCGTCTGCTCGTGACGAGCATAGCTACGGCGTAAGCCACTACAGCCTCAGTAATTTATATCGGAGGGTAGACCCTGAACAACTTTGCCGTGCAAAGCCTTTATAGTGAACACTACCTCAAGATTCGGAAGATACTGCTCGTGTAGAGTGAGTCAGTTTAACAACTGTTTTTGTTGTTTATCCGTGAAAATCCAGGCTTAGCCAATATAAAAAAGACAAAATCGACCTTAACCTCGAAAGTCACTGCAGCGACATTTCGTGATACCCGCTCGACAAGTGACACAGTTTCACAGAATCTAACGGCCACACGCGTTCTCGAGCTCTTAAGAACGAGGAATCAGAAGCAAGTTATGGGAGAGCCGGTATAAAAAAAAATCGGCGTTTCGAAATCACCCCACTAAAATCATCGTATGCTAGCTTACCCTGCTTCACGATCGAGCTGTGTCGAAAACGCGGCGTGACGCGACGCAGTGCGATGGGCTACTGGTGCCGGCTTGCTCTGGTGAGGCTGTTCGAGGCAGTCCGTCCCCGATAACCTCGTGCCCTGGACCAAACCCACCCCACCCCGCGCCTCCTTGCAGCCCGCATCTTTGGCCGTGACAGCTGTGGCTGCACTCCAAGTGAGACCCTGAGTTCTCTAGCTGTCGAGATTGACGAAGAGAGGCATGTCTCTCGTGCTTTGATACTCGAACACATAAAAGTGCAGCCCGGCGTGTGTTGTTTGATGTAGTTATAGAAATGAGAGAAACGTTTATGATAAGTTTGTAAGGTAATAAATAATGTTTTATTGCGGTTATCCTCAGATACACACATGAAAAATTAATCAATACATTTGTACGAAAACGCTTAGGTATCACAATCTACCGTGACTATATCCATTATACCGTTAATAAATACATTTTGGCATGGTTCGGTCAGCAGTTTACAATTTTAAGTGCTTAAAGTAAAGGGTAATGAAAATAAGGAATTAGTATAAGATTTACAATATGGGGCAGTCACAAAAGCAACACAGTGGAATAGCTTCTTGGTCGTCTCTTAGATCAAAAAAATGAACTTTAGTATTTATCTCTAAACACTTTGAACTCATAAAACGTCTGCATGCGCCTCTTTAAAGCAATAATGATGATTCATTGCACTAAATAACCACATTTGGTTTTTGAGATTCGATATTTTACTTGAGGTGCTACAACCAGGGAACCGGACTTAAACAATTAATAAGGTGCAAATTTTAAAAATTAAATCACAAAAAAAAAATAATAATAAAAAAAAATGCGTGGACATGTTTTTTCATACCACCAACAGAGTACTTTATTTTCAAATATCCGTTCTGGATATAATCTAAATACCTTGTTCTCTCCCCCATTGGAACAGAAAGCAGATAGAGTTGTAATGTATGACAACAAAATTATACAACTGATGACGAGATCAAATACTGCAAAGTGTACTGTTACAAAACTAAACGAGCTCCAAGATAATTGTCCCTGAGACATGTATATAATACCCGTTGAGAGTTTAGTACTTTATTTTGCAATACGTGAATCATAAAGTCATTAAAGTACTCAGTGCACGGCGAAGGCCGATTATTCATAAATATTATTTTAATCTACACTAGAATGACTGTCTCTATTGGTATACTGAGAAAACAATGAAACCGTAAAATACAAAGCTTAAATACGCAAATGCGCTTATCTAGTACTTTTTAAACTGCATACGGTTACACAACCCACTTTGCAGTTTATAGTCAGTCTTCAATTTACAGTTACATAATTACACATTTAAAAATCTTGTTCTTGCAATCGCCAATTTAATAAATGCTTAAGTTGTACCGTTTGTTAACGAAACAACGCCTTTTAAATGAACGAGTACGAAACATTTTTGGAATAATCTTAATCCGATCCTTGTTATAAACAAGAACATTTCTCACCATGCCATAAAAATCTACACGGTGGAAAACATGCGCGTACAGGTGCAAATATACTTATTTGCCAGTGGTTCAGTTTGGCAACTAAATAACACAAATATTATGACATGTTAAAAGTACCAAAATCGGCCCATAAAGCACTTTGAAATCTTCAGTTCGGACCCACTTTAGTCGTCACAGTTTTTGAAAGGCGAAGAAAGTCAAACAAAACTCTCGTCCAGGACTCGCTGGGCTTCGTCTTCAAGAACATCCTCCAACACGTTCTCCATAAGTGGACGATGAACACCATTCAGCTGGGGTGGGAGAGCAGGAGGAAGGGTGGAATCTATGCGACGCACGGCGACCACGCTGTGCTGTGAAACTCTGCAAGGGAAGGTTTACGTAGATTAGTTGAACTTTACTTAAAAATGCGTAGTTTAAAGCATAGAAACAAACCTCTCGGATGGGCCGCTGGCTGAGTCCGAAGATGTTGTCGACGCCTTTCTTTGCAGAATCCCACGAAGTGAGTCACCCCCTAGAGATCCCCTTGTCAGGCTGCGTCGCCAAAACCCTTCAGGGGACATTCTACAAACAATTTGATACATATCAGACTCTTGATGTAGACGGAAAGTCTGTTCAAATCCTCTCCAGATCGCTTCATTTCGAAGGTTTCTAAAACATGTGTACAGTCAAGACTACTTCTATTACACTAGTATGCATGCTCTGCTTTCAGTAATAAGATAGTAATAAGATAGGGGCTGAAAAGTAAACTTGCCTGTTATTGCTGGAACAGGTGGTTGTCGAAGTGGTCGTATTGAAAGTGCCCTTTCGGCCAAGGCTTTTCTTGCATCGCCTTACACCACATAGTCTCATGAAGCCATCTCTGAACTTGGATGACATGAGATTATATAGAATGGGGTTAATGGCTGAATTAAGATATAGCATGATTCGGCAAAAGAAGAGCAAGTTGTAATAGCCAGCAGCACCCAGTGCCATGACATCCTCGGGCGGCACAACGATGATCCAAAGCGTGAACGCGCGAAATGGCAGCAGACAGATGAAGAAGGACAGCACCACAGTTCCCAGCATCATCACCACCTAACATGAAAGTCACCATCAACTTAAGCATACGCTGACATAAATTGCCGACAAACATTTTTCTTTTAATTCACTCCCATAAAAACCTTCTAGAAACTACGGGGTTAGTGACTGAAATACTCTCAAGATGAATAGCTTGCCATTTTAAGATTTAAAAATTAAAACTCCTGCTACACAGATACCTGTTTGCGGTACTTGATGGCGTTTGGCGTGATTGGCTGCTGGTTACTTTGCTGATTTGCCGCCATGATGCCTGGGTAGACCATTAGATGACGGGCGATGACGCTGTACAAAGCAACCAACAGCACCAGCGGGATGCCGAAGAATAGGGAGATCGTGCCAATAAAGAAGGCGGCTTTCCAGAAAGTATCAGCCGGAGTCACGCATACGGGTACCAGTGATCCATCCCAGTATTCCTCGAAGCGGTACTCAGCGACCGCCAGGATGGGGCTGAAACACACGCTCGCAAGAAAAAACTGGGCACTTTTTGCGCAACAATCAAAGAAGCAGCCCCCGCATTTTCTGGAAACAGGCAGGAAGAATGCCTGTTTTGCTGGAGATTGTGCAGATCTGAAGATAGCCCTGGTCAAGCATTCTTCGAACGACGAACGATAGAGCAAGAACGCGTAATGGACCACAAAAATATATTTTATTTCTTTTACTCTTGCCATTTATGGAACAAGCCAAAAGTGGAACAATGAGCATAAACCCAGAACATAAAGCAAACACGTATGTGACAAATAAGACGTCTTCTACACCTGAGAATGTTTCACTGATAAATCTGAACAAAAAATATACTGAAGAACACATTTGCATATAGATTCTGAAGCTTACCGTACGCCAATTAGATTTTTGGTCTGTGAGATACTCATACCTGCAACGCAACGAGCTTTTCAGGACTGAGAAAAAAAATGCAAACCTGGGCCAAATCTCTACTTAATAACAACTACTTTAAACGCCAACGTTTATCTAATATGTTAGCTAAATAGGATTTCGACATTGCCTGTAACAGGGGCTCAGACTGTATTTAGGCAAGTCCTACCCTTAAAGAAGAATGGATGTCCATTCAAATCCATTCCTTGAGTTGTAATATTTTATACGCATAATCTTAGCCGAAAAGAGAAGAGAAAGAACAATGCTACAAGACGTTTGATGAAAGACCTTGAATAACTTACGGTGTGCACAAGATAAGCGAACGATTTTCAGAATGGCGGTAACATATAACGCCACTAATAGGCCCAGGTTTGGCGTTTTTAGTTTTCAAAGTTAATTAATAGTGTGAGATTCACAAGAAAGTCCCCTGCGACGGAACAGATTGGAAAAACAAAGGTAGAACATAACACTAGCAGCCTTAATGGGCGTTATTTGCGGCAAAGGCATTAGTTTCCGCGATTTTGCGATATACTCTTCATCCTAGCATTATTTTAACGCTTTCTATCAGATTCAGCCTAAAATTCTGCGCCGAACAAGCCTGCATGTGATGGGGGTCGGAAAACCGCTTGGAGAGTGAATAAGTGTTCAGTTCCCTATCACATGTAGGTTCGTTTGATGTGGATTTTAGTGTGAGTATGATTATTAGACTTAATTAATGTCTCTTCTGCTACTCAGGAAATATTTCAGAAAAACAAAACACTAATGCCATTGGTAAATAATGCCCCAGAAAGGATGCAATATCGTTCCTTTGTTCACCTTCACACCGATCCCCAACTGTTAGTGTCGAGCGTAAATTGCATTCTCAAAAGTTTTAGTGCTCTAAGTAGACGCTTACACTACATATGACGGAAACCAATATGGACTTCACAGTTGACGATCTTAGTGACATTCAAACATGCAGAACCAAAAGTGGGCCGTAAACACAGACCAAGGTTGAAATGAAAAGTTACAAATATCGCTCTTTCTATCTCAATAACCAGACACCTGTTAAAATTAAAAGAAAAGTATTAGTTACGGTAAGCACAGATTGTAAAATAAAACTAATAAAACAAGTCAAATTTTATGACTTGTTCACATTGCAATACGAGTCCAGTGAAGCCCGAAACTGAATTAAAACGAAATTGGAGGCTAGAATACCGCCCACGCAGCCGTCTTAGAACACTCGCGGAATACCCAGTTCCTGGGAATACAGTGGAGTGACCGCAGCGGAAGGCTTTGCACACACTCGCGGCCCCTTTTTCGTTTCTTTCTTTTCCGACTTCTATGGAATTACACTTTTTTCGCACTGAAGGACAAAAGAGTACAGCTTATATATACGTAAACGTATTAAATTCTCACATTTTTAAAAAGATTTGTGACAAACATAATTTTACACGGATAAATATAAGCTATTTTAAACGTATACATTTTGAAATAGAAGATATACACCTAATGCAAGAAAGAACTTGTATAGCCAGCTAATTTTAAGTGAAATTCTGCAATGGGAATTTCAGGCAAAACAATGAACAGATTGCAGTATTTGTCGGAAGCATTGTATTTCCCCTCTCAGATTTTGTATTCATCACAAATTGTGTCGAAAGGCGATAGAACATGATTGGAATGTCCTTTACTCAGCAGATAGTAAAGCATAATGCAAAACACAGTGCCAAGCAAAAGACAACATACGCTATAATATCAATTTCAGACAAGAACAATTTTAGTCTTAAAAATCTACAACTTAAGAGTTTACAAATCAAAACTTTCACAATACTGGTCATAGGAGATAAACTCACGCACAACGATTTGCTATGCAGCACGCCTACACACTCTTACTTTTATAAAATGTAGCTGCATTTATAATTGAACAATATTGTAATGACTCAGGCACCAACGCAGTACTTAACACTGAGATGTTCTAAGCGGGAATGAATTATATAATAAATTGACAGCACACATAAAGCGAGCCGTCACCGTTGACGGTGCAACAAAAAGGATGTCCAGCACCCACATATACACAAAGCTACCGCTGTCACACATAGCTTTCTGGGTGGATTTCATCTGAGGACAAATTGATGGCCGTATAACGCTCCCGAAAAGACGCTAGTTGGCCAGCGTGACCATGGCCATTGCCGTGGGCAATACCCGACGTCAGACCCCTCGCCCGCACGTGGCGCGAGTTGTTGGCGAAGATAAGAGAGCGAGAGTCTAGAGAGCAGCTCCGCATCACGTAGCGCATGGAGGTTGTGGTTGTGTTGAGCGTCGAGCTGCGTGTCAAGCGACGCCGCACGTCACGGCGCCGGAAGCCACACAGCCGCATGAAGCCCTCGCGAAACTTAGTCGACATAAGGTTGTAGAGAATGGGATTGATGGCTGAGTTGAGGAACAGCATCATACGGCAAATGAGAAGTACAATCATATAGTTTTCAAAGCCAAGTTTGGAAAAAGTCTCCGTCGACATGAAGATGATGATAATCGTGAAGACGCGGAATGGAAGAAGGCATATGAAGAAAAACATGACAACAGTGCCCAACATGAGCACAACCTGCTTCCGTGCACGCACGTTCGATGTTTCCGTTGCCTTAACGGCAGTGGTGCCTGGATCAGCCACCAGACGCCGTGCAATCAGTGTGTAGAGGACCAGTAGAAGCACGAGAGGCAAGAGAAAGAAGACGGAGATGGTCATGAGGAAGAAGAATTGGTTCCAGAAAGTGTCTGCGCGCGTCTGACAGTAGGCCTCCGGTTCGTTCACCATGGCGGCCATGACACTGCCACCCCCGATACTGCCTCCGGCTGGTACGACGCTCGGCGAGTCGCTGGTCGTGTTGTTGGTAGAGTTGGTTGGGTAGAAACCATACTCAGCAATGAGCAGGACCGGGCTGCATGAAACACCAACAAATTAAATGCTACAATGTGCAGCAGGAAGTAATTTTGGTGTATGAATATTTCTGCCTTTTATGGCAGCTACAATGAAAAAGACTTTAAACGTTAGAGTTACGTTTAATGGGTTTGACCCGAAACACTATGACCATTAACACCTCAGTTATGAAATTGAACCAAAACTGGTTTACCTTACATTTTAAGACTACAGCACATATTTCAATAAGCCGAGTAGTGACAAGAACTAACAATCTCAGCCAATCAAACCATGCAATTATACTTACTCTATTAGCTACAATAATACCATGCAATACACAATTTTCTCCGAAAGAACACACGTGCAAATGTGAAGCATCGAAAGACAGGACTGTATTTCCATTAGATTAACAAAGGGGCCAACACAACCAAGGAGATGATTAGATAGAATGACAATAAGGGGTAATAATTTCCGCATGAGTTGTGCAATATTTAATTACCTCTGTAATGGTATTTCGTTGAGCATATTAAGCGCTTTAGACACGTAATACATTCTACATGACCACACATTTTTAGCACCTAGCAGGCCATGCAAAAGAAATCATTCACATAAGGACGCTCTGCATGAAGTAATCGAGTATGCAGCGATTCGGGTAGTGGTACTGTGAGGACAATGCATTTATGTGACCAGTCAGCATGACTTGTGTTAGCAAGTAATTTAGACAATACGTGTAAGGCAAACCGTCGCTTGTGCAGTTTTGCATAAATTATTATAGGAGCTTCGGGCACCTTTCTTACGCGTTGTTTACGTTATTTTTTGCGGCAAGATGTAATGTAACATGCAGCAGAACATTATTTTGGTCATTGTTTGCAACTGAACGGATGACGTCCTTTTACGTACATTGGAAAGGCGGATCTCGTGGTAGTCAGCAAGAAGAGGACACATGCGCCTTTCTTTAGACCTGTATTAGGAAAATTTGGGACATTCACGGTATACGTCTAATTATTTGTTTGACATGATCGGACTGTTATTATGCACGTTTATCAATTGCAAAAGAAATTAATATTTATAAGCCTGTTGGAAACATTACTTACACAAAGTAGAGTGTCAGGTAGTCCTTCCGCATTAAAATATGTGGTACATAAAACGTAACTGAGCATTTAATTTCTTGAGGACTGAGATGGAATATATAAAAGACCACGATTCCAGAGCACGTTTACATGTTATAATATTGTTATTAGCACAGGCACTGCTGGAGAGCCCGTTTCGCATAGAGACAAACGCCACTATTGCATTGCGACCGCAAGCCAATGGCGGGACAGTAGTCGAAGAGAACAGAGAAATGAAGTTCGTCGAAGAGGTATATGAAATATTTGTTGGAAGGCAAGGTTGGATCCATGTAAGGCCTAACCATATTTTACAGTCGGAAAGTATCGCCGAACATTTTATGAGAGGGGTATTCCGCCGTTTTATACTCCGAAGATTATACAATTATTATAATGGGGAACATGAGTTGCCTTTAAAACGCTTATTTTGAAATTGTTTTGTCATGCTTCTGTCGATTAACTTCAGTATTGGGATACGCAGGTTTTGGCCCTTATAGGGATCTACCTTGTGATTTAATAGTTGAGTGCGGGAAAATACAAAGTAAGGACATATATGGATAGGATATTACAGTGAACCCCAACACAGAAGTGGCGTATGATAGTTAGACGCCCCTCGCATCCATGGCTGGAACGGTTGCGGGTACCTTTCCCACAGGGTGCATCAAATACTATTCGCTTAATTCTGTGTTAGGTGTCACTGTAAGCTTAATTCAAGTATGTTGATAGGGCTGTTAGGAGGGTGCATCAGTGAGCCGCGCTAGAGCTGAAAAATCCACAAAGACAGCTACACCAGGGTCGAACTTCATAATAAGAGAGTTCATGAACTTAACAAGAAGAGAATAACGAAACGCCTTTGTTTCAACAGAGACGGCAGAGAAAGGTAGTAAATGGTTACTCAAGAAGAAGTTCAGCCCTTGGTGAGTAATAAGGTAAGCAGTCTTAAACAGCCTATAAAAATCACTTTGATGCGAAGAATATTTATATGTAGCTCGCCGCAAACACAAACCCCCTATCGCATTTTTTTGTGTAATTTTTTCGGGACTTTATATATTGATAGTACGAAAACATCTCGATCAAAGAGCGTAGTTTTCAAAAAATTAATGGGGCCACGCAACGATACGTAGTCTGTGTTAGGGACGAGCAATGTATATCTTTTAAATCATTGAATTCCAGATGTGATTTTTAAAGGCGTTAAACTACACAGAACAAATTATGACAGCCAAAATAAACACATAGATAAAAATAAGTCACCAATTTTCCACACGCGTAAAACCGAAAAGTTCCACTGGAAAAAGACAGCTATGGTGAAAACACCCGCATTTTATAGAAAAGAGTGCAAAAGCCACCTAATAACGATGCGGGGTGTAAGAGTAATTAGAAAATGTGAAGTGCGTGTTAATTATTTTTGAGATATGTTGTTTTCATTGTTAGTAAACGATCAAAAGGTAATCTTTTTTCAGTGGTTCCAACAAAAAGGAAGGCAGATGTGCTATGTGCTTTTGCCAACACACAGAGATGCAAAAATAAAATCACGACATCAATTCTGTGGAATTCTCTCGTTCTCATAAGACTCCCCTCTAACCGAAAGGTTCTGACAACGCTAATGGACCAAACTCGTTTTGAAATTATCTATCAAAAAAGAGAGGGGAATCGAGAGGGCGAGAAAATCGAGAAGGAAGTTTTGAAAAAAGGGAATAAAAGATACCTTGTAAATATTGCTGCGAACGCCCAGGCGCAAAAACAGATGAGAAGCGCCCTCTCCTTGGTGCAAACGTAGCCCGCCTTCAGAGGCTCGCAGATGGCGTAGTACCGCTCGAAACTGATGGCCAGAATAGTGAGAACAGACGCATGGGCCACGGTCAGCTCAACAAAGGGAACAGCCTTGCCTGGAAACAAAAAGGGGCACTACATTAGGAACCCTCCCTCGACTTCGTTGCTGGTCATTAGACATACTGCGTGGCACAGAGTGGAAATAATCGGCTATTTCGTAGAAAGTTTTGTTCCGAAAAGCTTTGCTGAGGAAGCACTGCTCTTGCTCTACCCTTGTTGGCGAGCCCCAGAGGAAAAGGGAGGGGCGAGGGGCAAAACGCAGCGATCGCGTACTGAACAGGGATAAGCCCGCGCAGAGTGGCCGGTTTGAATGCGATCAATTTTCATTCGCATGCCCACAAAGAAAAGATTACGTATTGTGATGCCCAGCAACCCGTTTTGTTCGAGAGCTCCCCAGCCCCGAATTGGGGTCCTGTGGCCCGGCCGGGCCCGCTGCCCTTCAACACGCGAAGTGTCGCGCCGCGTAGCCGCGCTGCTGTCGCCCGCACAATGGGGCGAGAAAAATGTGACGATTGCTCGAATATTAGTTATAAGGCGCTCACAATAGGATGGCGCATGCCGGGCCTGTGTCACGCCTTTCCCTTATTTTCCGTTGTATTTTCGTCGGGCGCCACCCGTGGACCCGACGCTATCTCAGAGCTTACTGGCTCCTCCCCCATTGTGACTCTTAAATTCTTCAAAAGTCCAGCACGCTCCGAGCTGCCTTCCGATTGAATTATTTTCGTCTGTGTCGTGTTTACTTTGAGTCTCGCTTCGTTTTTCCCCAAGGCGGTCTCGACAGAGAAAACCAATTCGGCCGACTACATTACACAATAGACGCATATTCACGCAAATCATCTCACTTCTCGACCCTGATCCCCACCAACGTCACAAAAATTATTCACGCCTTGAGTGAGCTGCGGCTGGGCTGGGGTAGGGTGGGCTCTGGTCGGGTAGATGGGGCCGATGCCAAGAAACTTTGACAGATTTTCCCCTGTCGGAAAACGAAAACCGTGGCAAAGTTGCTGATTAGGGAGGGGTAATTTAAAGGGCAACATCAACATGAAAAGAAGTTAAAACGCGATGTGTTTTGCACCTTCTTACCTTCTTTTATCAAACGTAAACAAGACACAGTGCCCGGCCCGGCGCCATGAAACGCCACAATTTCCGTTTCGTTAGCCTTTCAAGTCGGACGAGGAGGGGAAAGAGGGGGTACGGAGGAAGCTGGGTGCCAGGCAGGGGAGCAGGGGAAGTTTGCAGACGCTCCCGTCCCTGATACGAGGAGATGGCCGAGGGTTTCGTGTTATAACTGAGTTTCGACTTAGACCAGCTACTCCTACACACAGCCCGGCGCCGAACGCATTATCAGCTACACCTAACGAGTTAACTCCCTCTTACGTCTTGTACTTTGCGTCATTACCGAAACTACATGCCGTTCATTCCGACAGCAGACCGACCCGGCTCGGCTTAGCCGACGCCCAATGGCGGGCTGGCAGGGCGGGCGCAACGCGTTGCAAGAGGACCGCAGTGGTTACTCCACTACCGCCGCGCCGGTCGGGGTGGAGCCGGAGGCAGACACCCACGCCGCGGCTTATTGCGCGCGCCCTCTCTCGCACAAAGCATTTGCTCATGATGATAAAACTAAGGTTCCCGCAATCGCCAACTCGCTGCACACTTGCTCGCGCCCAACTAAAGAATATTTGCTTCAACTTGCGTCGTCTAACTCGCGGAAACTTGCCCAAATTCGAGAAAACTTTTCCCAGATTTGCGCCCCATATGGGCCCAACTCGTGTCCAAATCGCGAATACACGCCTTCACTTGTCGTAGGTGGGCGCATACATGTTGCCTAGAAGTCAGGCGCAGATGCAACCCACTTCACACTGCTGTATTTGGACTACTTTTTGGCTACTTTCCTGGCTACACCGCAGAGCGGAGCGCCTGCCACGGGCCGTATAGGCCGCGCGCGGGCGTGCCTGCTGGCTGGGCTGCCTACTCCGGTCCGTGGCAGGCGCTCTGGGCTGAGCTGGGAGCTGGCCCCTGACCCTGACACTCATCCTATACTCTCTTTAGAACTTTTCCGCCCCGGTGATTCTTTTGTAATTGCCCGTGACCCCCGCACCCACGCGCACACCCCGTACGCATTTGACGCAGCCAAACGAGTGGGAAAACGTTGATCCTCCTGCTACACTCTGACCCACAACACATCAGACGCTCCTCCCAGACGGGTTAGTGCGTCAGTGTGCTTCCTCTACCATGCTTGTTAACATTCCGCAGCCAAATATGGCACTTGCGAGTTGACACTGCATGCACTGTAAATAAAGCCGACGGAGTCAACCGAAAACTTTTCAAACCGTCACTGCACAGAAGGAAAAAACGGTAAAAACAAAACGGTAAAAAACTAAATTCAGCGTCACATACCCTACAATTTACAATAAAATTTTACGGTTTATTATTGTCATTATGAAAAACTGTCTTTTACCGTCGCTTAATTTGCCCGTTTTTTTTACAGTGTGCGGCGGGTCACCTCGGCCCGCTGTTCCAGGGGTGCGCCCGGGAGAGTACGGCGCCCACGGTAACAGACGCCGCCCGGCCCGGGCCGCCACCGCCCCCACGCACCCCGTCTGCCTCATCGGGCTGTCAATCAAAAAGCATCGGCCAGGCGGGCAGGCAGGCGCGCAGGCAGCGCCGGGCCAGGGGCCAGGGCCGGGGACCCGCGGGGAGGTTGGTGACCGCACACACAGCCGCCGAGGAAACTCGAGAGCACGCCGGCAGCAGCGCCAGGCAGGAGGCGCGGCAGATAGAAGGAATGGCCGGACAAATAATATCGCCATAGTCGAAAAAGGAATTGTGTAAAGTGAGGCGCCAGGCGTGAGACGTGGGATGTGGACAGCCTTGCCACCAGTGCAAACTATCGATTTAGCTTTCAGCTTCAGCGCGCCGCAGGCCAAGGTAGGCGCACTTTTAGCTCAGCCTCACACGGTTTTAACGTGCGTCTACCCTGTTTTCATCTCTGCGGATTTGTCTGCACTGTTATAACCTTGCGAAGCATCGTTGCAAAAGGAATCGGATGTTTCGCAATTGCAAAGGATTTGTTTCTATTACAAACAAAGTAGTTTGTAGGCATAGGAACCGCCCACCCTTTCTTCGTAATTTGCGAAGCAAATGCATATTATGAGTGTGGCCAGCGCTTGCATAAGTGATGAGAAGTGACGAGGCCGAGCGAGGCTCCGGTGCAGTGCGGGACCCTACACGACCTGGACGATAAGGAGGGTGAAGCGGCCCGGCGGCCACTTGCCGCCACTCCCACGAAAGCTCTGGCGCGGTTTCCACCGACAGTTTACGGCGTGCGCCGAGAAGGAGACCGAAACGAAACGGAATGAGTAAATGCTCTCGGGTCGGAAAGCAGCCGCTTCTGTTTGAGAGGAGAGAGGAGCAGTAAATGGGGCCCCTGTAGGTTTTTTTTTTTCCCTCGGAGGTGCGCGCGCAGGCAGAGGCCGCAGGCCAGGCGCCTCGCCGCGTGACTGAGCGCTGCTCAGGGGCGCAGCGCAGGGCGCGCCGAGTGTGGACACTAATCACGTTTTCCATTAATGATTTCGGCCACGGGGCGCGTTTGTTTTTTCACCCAAGACAAATGGACCCCGCGGCCGAAAGTTGATGAGAGGCCATTCTCGCGCGAACAGGCAAGCACATCTTGGAGGAGCGAGCGGCGCGCGGTCCGGCCGGCCTGCGAGGGGAGAGGCCCGGGCGGACCGGAGTGAGAAGAGAACACTCGACATTTCCCGCCCGTTAAAATAAGAGGGAGGAGAAAAAGACCCATAACCGATGGAAAAATATAATAGCTGCGGGGAAAGACCCCGGCATAAAGACCGCAGCAAACAAGGGAGTGAAAGCAATCAAATGCGGTGACAAGAAGGGATGATTGTTCCCCCGAGTGTCCGAAGGGATCAGTGGCAAGGGGAAGGGGTCCTGGAGGGTGGGGGAGGGGGAGGGGGGCAGTCAGGGTACGGTTGCGGTGCGTGGAAGGGAAAGAAGGGTGGGGGAGATATAGAGTGGGTGTGGCGGGTGGGGGCTTCCCTGTGGGAGGTATGGTCCACCCAAGTTTTGTTTGCTGATTGGTGATGGATTGGGCATTACATGGCCTTTAGGAAGATCCGACCCTTTTTTTTTTGTCTTTCTCTTTGTTCTGGATGCCTCGGACAGGTTAAAGAGTGGGAATAGTACAATGGCCTCAGCTATCAGGGTTGCTGCTTGCAGGGATGTTCCACGAAATAAATAGGGGAAAAATACATTCCATTTTAAATAATAATTCCATGTCCCTAGAGAGCGAAGCTGGTCTCCCTCTCTCTAAGAAACAACGTTAAGTCAGGCTAAGCACGCACCTACAAGTGTGTGCCTTGCAGGCTATTGACTGATGCTATCACTCCTCACTCGGCTTGGCAGGCACACACCTGTAAGCGTGTGCTCGTGAGCACGCCCCTATAAGTTTGTCCACAACACACGAGCGTTTGCAGTGTAAACGCTATTCCGAGCGACTAAACGCCAATCACTCAACCCCTTGCACATACAGGGGTAGGGTAGGGCAGGGCAGGCGGGGGCGGGCCAAGTACTCAACTCCACTCGTCCGCCCTGCCCCGGCCCCGGCCCCGCCCTTGCGACTGGGACCGATAGGTGAGCCTGGGGAGATGAACCATCGAACCCTTGTCTCGAATAAACTCGGTGTTCGAAGGCACACAGCAAAATAAGCCCCCCCCCCTCAAAAAAAAATGTATATAATATATATCGCAGTATGACGCATCCTTTTTCAGAGGAAAGCCAAAGCATAAATAAACTGGATATTCGCGTTTGTCAGCGCGACTACAATTTTACCTTTTCTACAATAAATTATCAAATCGAGCAAGTGCGTTATCGTTGAAATCTGTTAGCGAGTCCTGATAACCACAGTGAAGAGGTTTGACACGCCGATTAGCTCGATGGCGTGACGTCAAGGCCAAAGTCCAAACCAATCCCATGCGCATTGTCCCAACTCGGTCTGCGGCGGGGCGGGGCGGGGCGGGGCGGGGCGGTGGCGCCACAACCTCCCTTCCAGAAACTGCGCCGTGACTGTTAGGGGCGGATGGAGCGCCGCGCCGCCCCACCCCATTGGCACACCTGACGCCGACGCAATATTTCCAGGATTCCACAGCCATCACAATGATATATTTTTCATTCAAGTGGCGTGGCACAGCGCGGCGCCGACGACGACCCATTACGTCACGGTGTCGGCAAACAGAGCTTTGCCGCCCCGAATAGAGGAAAGACATGTTTGATGATAAGGTAGCCTCGGCCCGGGGACCGGGTGGGGCCGTGGCGTCAGCCCGACAAACATTGTGTCAGAGGGTCCCTTTTCTTTGGCCGCGAGCAGGACCCGGTCGTGGCCAAGAGCGGAACGTGCAAAGCGCAAAGGGTTGAAGACAAACCCTACAGCTATCAGACCAGTTAGGAAGAACGCGCACGCAAGAACCTGCTGGAGAAACAGCAGGTGGTCCTCATAACACGTAGGAATCCCGCATTACTTTCCAGGCGGATAAATGTAATCAAATAGTTAAAAAATGCAATAGTGTTTAAAAAAAAAATGAGAAAAAAGAGCGCTTTCTAGGAAAATGGACACTTTGAAAGATGAAAAAGAGAGGGCGCCGCCAAAACACGGCGGTGGCGGTAGAGTTCAACTTTGGGAACGACGCGACAGGGGGCGCCGCCCCCAACCCCGCACCGCGAGCGCTTTAGTTTCCGACTAAGGCTGCGAAATTGGCGGTCTGCCTCATTAGACATGGCTTCAAACTGAAGACTGGGGGCGGGGCGAGGTGGCAGCGGTGTAGTGTGGGGGGAGGGCTGGGTCGCATGGAAGCGGGGTAGTGTGGGGTGGGGTGGAAGCGGGGTAGTGTGGGGTGGGGTGGCAGCGGGGTAGGGTGGGTAGGGTGGGTCGCACGGCTGCGGAGTGGTCAGGACGATACAGGCAAACGCAGCGGGGCGGCACGATGCCGAGCCCCCACACAACTTACATCACGCTAGCTATTCTTACACCTCTGGTTTCATTACGTCTGCATGGCCTTCCGTAACCGACTCCAGACAAAGATTTCGCAGCCGCGTTTACATTAAGCACACAGACAACTATTTAGTTCAGGGGCCCAAATTCAAACCCGAGGAAATTTTACCTTTATGAACTAAACTTGCACAGATGTAGTCAAGTAGACCACATTTTTATTTGTTCAAAAATATTCAATTATAAACGAGGTTACTAGAAATAAGTCGGTTTTAGGGACTAAATCGTGTTTTCGCTAACCCCGATTTCGTGGTATCTTACGTTCCCAATAATTCAGTCGCTTTTTCCATGCCGCAGAGTTGTTAGCTTTATAGGAGACGTGTGTGTGTGTGATACCCTTCCGCTAAGGGCTCGCGCGGCGGGGCGCGGCGGGGCGCGGCGGCCCGCCCAGGAGCCGTGGTGGCGTCTCGTTAACGGGAGACGCGGCTCGCGCGCTGGCAGGCGCCGCGACGCCACGCGACGCCACGCGACGCCACGCGACGCCACGCGACGCCACGCGACGCCACGCGACGCCACGCGACGCTACCTCTTCAAACTTGGCACACACGCCGTTGTCCCGTCGTCGCGCCGCGCGGGCCGCGCATTGACACCTGCGTCATCGCCCGGCCCGGCCTGGCCCAATCCAAGTCGCAACAGACCCGCCCCCAACCTAGCCTGCCCCACCCGTCCCATCGCCACGACCGGCCCGGCCCGGCCTGGCCCCACACGTCAAACTAACGAGACAGGTGGAAGGACAGAAACACGCCCCACACCGCCCCGCCAATGTGCGTCTATGTTGCTCAGGGAGCCGCGACCAGGACAAGGGGGAAGCCATTCCTGGGGTGTGCAACTCAGCCTGTACTCAAAAAGTAATCCGCAACTAAATATTGAAAAAAAAAAAAGTATCACGGAATTGAACATACATTTTCAAATTTGAGGTTTTATCAACACCCGAAATTCCGAAAAAAATATTATCGCGGCCATCGCAGAAGAACGGGGGCGTCGTGTTGGCTGAGGTTATTCGCGGCAGGTTTTTATTTTCATGATACCGCGTTCGGATTGAGATTGGCATTTTATTTTAACAGATGCGGCTCGCCCAGCCTCCCGGGTCTCTCAGCCTGCGCCGTGCGCCCCCTCCCCCACCCCAGCCCGGCGCGGCGCGGCGCACTCCTAGAACTTCTTGTTCGCCCTACGACGCCTCTTTGTTATGTCTGATGGGAAGTTCTCAAGGGTAAAAAGCGTGGCGTTGGCTAGGCGTGTCGGTCCGGCCCGGCCCGGCTGCCCGCCCCGCCGCAGACAAAATCCTTCGCTTGGGTAGTTCCTCCCAGCCGCCGCCGCGCCGCAGTGTGCTCGCGAGCAGCAGCACACCCACAAAACCATTTTGTTGAGGGGACCAAATTCAAAACCGACCAAATATTTTAACGAACAAAATTTGAACTGTTGTGATCAAATAATTTAATCGAGTTGACTACATTTTTATTTGTTCAACAATGTTTAGTTAAAAACGAACTTTATGAACTAAATTTTGTTTTCGACAACCCCAATTTTGTTGTATTAACTAAGTGGTTCCCTGGGTCCCCCTAACCTAAAACACTCCCTGCTCAAATCACAGCCATAAGTCTCGTCGGAACAATGTCCTTGACACCTGCCGCCGCACCCGCACCGTCCTCCCACCCCCACCCCCTACCCGAGCCCGGCACAATGCAGAGCTCGACCATCACCTGCGGCCCAGCCCGGGGTGCAAACCACCAAGGCGGAGTTGTGTCGGCAATAACGTGGCGGCCAGGAGGAAAACCAAGAGAACGCAAAGTGACAAGAGCAGGTATCCAGGCCATATTCCAACCCACCGCACTGTGTATTAACGCAAGACATGAAGCGACACGAAACTTCAGAGAACACGTCACAGTGTGCGGGTTTGCCTACCCGCTCCGGCCGTAAGGCGCCGTGTCTCCTTCGGTTAGGCAGACCCGCAGCACGTGTCCTCTGAAACACCAGGTACGTATGCATACTAAAGTCTGGCACGAAATAAATTTGAACAGGGGTAGGCAGTGCACGTGGGCAGGTATTAAAAGGCGTTTTTGCGTAAGCGGCTCTCGGTCCGCCCCCGCGACAGCCCGCGCCACCCCGCCCCGCCACCGCCCCGCCCCGCCCCGCCCCGCCACGCGCCGTGCCCGCGCCGCGGCTGCTACGCGCGTTTTAATGTCTCTCCGGCAAAAAGCCGGTCCTGGGCTGGGTTGGGGTGTTCGGGCTTGGCCCAGGGCTCACACCTAGTCCCTGTGTACAGCGGGGCACTCAGCTTTGGGGACCGGGGCGGGGCGGGGCGGGGCGGGGCGGGGCGGGGGCTGGAGGTACCCGGAGCGTCACGCCCCGCCCGCGCAACGGCGTCACGCAATATGCCGAGCACGCGCCGTTACAAATAACCCAACAGCTATTCAAGGGGTGCAAGCGCGCGTGGGCGGCGCCTCGATCACACTGCGAGGGCGGGGCGGGGCGCGGGGCGGGGCGGGGCGGGGCGGCGCGGGCGTACCCAGGGTGAGCACCGTGTCGTTGAACGGCGCTGCAAGGAGAGATATCCGCCGCGCTTACACCCTCCTCCGCGCCGTATAAGTACGTTCTGAGGAGCCGTCACTTTTACACTCGGCGTGACGCAATACGGCCGGACGAGGCGGGGCGGGGCGGGGCGGGGCGTGGTGGGGTGGGGTGATGGGGTCGGCGACCGACCCCCGCGGAAAGATCCGTTCAACCCGACGGGACGGAACCTCCCGAAAGCCTTCAAAGGCTAGCGCAGCGCGTGCAACAGCTGGCCGGCCGGGCCCAGGCCAGGCCAGGCCAGGCAGTCTTTTGTCTCAGCCAGCCTCCCGGCCCGGCCCGGCCCGGCCTGCGCGTGGGCATAGACTCCCTTACCAACCCCGCCTGCACGCCAGCCTCGCTCTGCACTCCGTCTCTCTCTTCACCACTCATTCTCTCTCTCCCTTTCCCTTTGTCGCTCTTCCTCGATGCCCTCTCCCGCTGTTATCAGGGCGTGTCTGCCGCTGCGCTGGCTCTCCGCCCACGATGATTGGACGAAGGATCACACGGAACATCCCTTCCTTTCTCTCTCTCTCTCTCTCTCTCTCTCTCTCTCTCTCTCTCTTTCTCTCTCTCTCATACACAGACGGACAAAGGGGTGGACGCACTCACTGCAACAGACAAGGCACTTGCCCCGCATTCTCTACCCAGCTCCTAGACTCTCCGAGACTTGAAACACTCGGTCTGTCAGAGAATACGAAACAGATTGGTTTGCCTACCCACTCCAGTCGTAAGGCGCCATACCCCTTTGGGTAGGCAGACCCGCAACACTGTTACGTGCTGGTACACCAAAATAAAATCCAAATTATTTGGTTTCAATTTATTATGTAATCAGCACTGATTTTCTTCGCTTTTTATTTTGATAAGGCTGTGCCGATGCAGACGGAGTCGCCGGCGGTCTGAAAGAGCGTCAGCCCGGCCAGGCGGGGCCGCCCCGCCCCGCCCCGCCCCGCCCCACCCCGCCCCACCCCGCGCCCAGCGGCCCCTCTCCCCTCTGTCTAGGGCTAGATGACCTACATAGCGCGATATTAGTTTTCACTTGGCTCGTCCGTCCACCAACCCTAGCCGGCCCCAGCCGACCCGGGCACCGTCGGTTTGCCGGGGTGTGGTGGGCCGGGAAGGCGGGGCGGGGCGGGGCGGGGCAGGGCAAGGCGGGGCAGGGCGGGGCAGGGCCGCACAGCGCACTCGCCCCTGCATTGCCCGGAGATGGGGGTCCAACCCGCCCGGCGGGCGCCGCGCGGAAACCAGTGTGGTGTGGAGTAGACGGCGCCCAAAAGTAGCCATAGCCATACTAAAAAAATCTTGTGGTTTTTCATTATTTTATTATCTTACACACGAAGCTAAGGCTACTTCAAATCTATGTGGATGACAGATTGACAGATCCCGAAAGGTTTGCCCGATACTAAATTTTAGATAAGACAGCGCAATGTGGCTCTAGCCGCAAACAATATTATTGGGCGACATGGTGACCGGTGGCGCGCTGTGTGCTTCTCTCGGAATACTCCAAAATCCACCCGGTCGGCCCCAGGCCACCCACTACTCCGCGAGGCGGGGCGGGGCGGGGCGGGGCGCGGGCCCTACTACCCATAGCACCGGGACCGTCACCGCAACATGATACCTAAGCGGCACTCGAGCCCCGGGGCCGGCCGGGGGCCGGGGGCACAATGCGGTATGCCATGTGGTACATGCACATGTGGCGCTGTGCGAGGGAGCGGGCCGCGGGGTTCGTTCAACAGAGACCCTAATCTAGGATGGCCCAGGGGGTGGTGCCTGCCCCGCCCCGCTACGCTACGCCCCACCACGCCCCGCCACGCCCCGCCACGCCCCGCCACGCGCTTCCCACGGGTATCTCGGACACGCTAAGTGCTCCCGCGTCACACTGGTCAACCAAAGAGATGGGGACAATGACCGAACGAAACGCAAAAAAAAAGGAAGAAGTCTCTAACGGTACTGTACACGGTTAAAAAAAGTTTCTTGTATTTCAAGACCTGGTCTTGGACGCCATTGGCGTTCCCCATAAGATCCAATACCGGGTCTTGAAATACAAGAAACTTTTCTTACCGTGTAGAAAAGTATGCAGATGGCATTAATAGACACCGATTGATCGAGTCCTACATATCAATAAAAATGTTTGTGCGTAATTAAGTCACAGGAATTCCTTGCATGCACATGTGGTACGCCGGGCGGGAAAGAAGAAAATGTATTTTTAAATGGACAACGAGAGAAAACCATGACGGACGCACCTATGTAAATCGCAGACGTGACGTGTAAATTCGGCTAGCGTCGCGATTTTTCATTCAAACACAAGACCATTTGTCAGGGTGAGCCGCGGCGCGGCCGCGACGCGGAGCGGGTGCTGGCGTGTCACAGCGCCACCTGTCAGCTGGTGCCGCTCAGACCCCCCTCCCCCTCTCCTCCGCCATCACGAAGACTGATACGAATGCTAACGCAAACTTGCGCCCCGACCCGACCCGACCCGACCCGCCCCGCCCAGTTTCCAAGGACCTCCAGGAAGTTGGAAGCGGCAGAACCGCTACTATTTCTCGGTCGTCGTCGTCCGTCCCCGTTCACTCGTCCGCTTCGTCTCTGTCCGCGTCCGTCACGCCGACGCGCCGCGCCAGCCGCACACTGCAGACATCTTTTCCTCGCAAATATTTCCTTGAGTGCAGCCAGCCACACAAATGGGCGCAGAACGTCAAAGGGGTGGCCGCCACGCCCCGCCACGCCCCGCCCTGTACGGCGCATCCCACTTTGGTCTGGCGTGCGCAGAATCTGGAGCGAGGAGTAGCCGCGTGGCGCGGCGGAGCGTGGCGGGGCGTGGCGGGGCGTGGCGGGGCGTGGCGGGAGGGGTGGGGTGGAGTATGGCACTGGTGGCATGTGTGAGCTTTCGAGGGAGGTTTTGGCAGGCGCTCACAACGCGCACACAGATACCTCCACTGCAGCTGAGGCGTGTCGTTCGCTTCGTACTGCCACACATATATCCCCTGCACACTGTCATACATTTTCACATCGTGCCTTTTATTATTATTATTTAAAATACTCACTGCTCACGTGCGCTTAAGTCACGTCTGAAGTGTGACGAGGCACGTGTGAAGTGTGACGAGGCACGTGTGAAGTGTGACGAGGCACGTGTGAAGTGTGACGAGGCACGTGCTAGCATGAAGGGACCCTCGATAGCCCCTCGCTCGCCCCGCCGACAAGGCCGCCAAGGCAGTAAGCGCATCAGACAAGCGGTTCTAGCAGAAGTAGCCACGCCACGCCACGCCACGCCACGCCACGCCGCGCCGGCCGCCTGCCAGCTGGCCTAAAGGCATTAACGCGCCTCCCCATCCCCATCCGCACCAGGTGTGCCAGCACTATGGGAATATATTGCGAACGGAGTGCACACAATACCGAGGAGAAGAACTCTCCTCTTCAGACAGTCGACTGGAGCACCACAAACACACTTACGATTCAAAACGACCCCCCTCCCCCCCGGTACCACTATCCCTCCGTCTCGGGGAAGTGACAGGTGGCAGAACGACTAGGAAATGATTTGATTGAATAATCGTCACGCCTCGACTGAGTGATACTGGTGGCGGAGTAAACACTGCGTGGCGCGGCGGGGCGGGGTGGGGCGGGGTGGGGCGAGGTGGGCACACCCCTGCGCGTCGCCACGCTCCGCCCCGCCCCGCCCCGCCCGGCTGGGTCTAGAGAAGTCTCTCTAGCAGGGGCCGGCCATCTCCTTGGCAACCGGCACGGAAACACGTGGCGCAGACTGAAATTCATTCCCGGTGGCCATTCGCTCCTTTCCCTATATATCCCGCGCAAAAGTGGGTCACGCGGCGGAGAAAAGGACGGGGAGGATGGGGGGGAGGAGGAGCAGGAGGAGGAGCGGAGGAGAGGAGAAGGAGGAGGAGGGAGGAGAGAGGGAGGTTGTGGTGGCCGAAGTAAGTGGGAGGAAGACGTACTGGGCGGGGCGGGGCGGGGCGGGGCGGGGCGGGGCGGGGCAGGGCGGGGCGGGGCCGGGCGGGGCGGGGCGGGGCGGGGCGGGGAGGGAGCGGCCGCCCGTCATTGCGACGCAGTACCCGCTACCCCCATCAGAAATGACGTCGTTAGGCAAAGGTGTTTGGGGCGGGGCGGGGCGGGGCGCAGCGGGGCGGCGGCAGCCTTGCCCTACGGCGGGGCGGGGCGCGGCGCGGCGGCCCAATGTTCCGACCGCACCCACAACGTTGGTGACGACGACGACGACGCCCAATATTGACTCGGTGCCTGCTAGCAGGGGCCTCCTATAGGCTGCTGCCGCCGCGTGAGGTGTAGTCGCGGACAAGCAGGCCGTAAAGACCGAGGTAAGCCCCCCCCCCCCTCCCCGGGGCCCTGCTGCCGCTGCGCCACTTGGCGGCAAAGAGATACATGGGTGTAACGCACGCCCGGGACATTTCCTCGAAATGACAAAGTCGGCTCGGCTGCGACACGACAGGCGCACATTCGCAGAAAAGTTGCGGGAGAAGGTGTCCTTGATGACGCCGCGTGGCGTCGCGCCGCGCCGTGAGGTGCAAGGTGAGGGGCAAGGGGAGAGACCTGCCCCCGACGGCTGGGGCCTGACCCCCCGCAGGAGAGGGAGAGAGAGAGAGAGAGAGAGAGAGAGAGAGAGAGAGAGAGAGAGAGAGGGAGAGAGGGGGAGAGAGAGAGGGGGGAGGGAGAGAGAGGAAGAGAAAGAGAGGAAGGGGGGGAGAGGTACAAGCGAAAACACATTGTCCACCGCCGTGCCGGCGAGGAAGCCAAGTTTTGGTTGGGCGGACACCGAAACCAATCACTCCACTTCTAAGCAAAAAGAATCGTGTTTGCCTGTCTGGCTGTCTGTACTGCTGGCACACACTGTTAAATTCTTAAAAAATAAGCAAACGCTTTGTATATTGCGAAGAATATTGAAAGCTTTGCAGTTCGCAAAGCTCTTACAACTTCGCCTTTACTTCGCAAAGCTTTTAAAACTTCGCACTTTGCAAAGCACGGCGGGCCCTGGCCGTCTCGAGAGGACGGTCTCATCTCGGGGAGCACGCAGGGTGTGGGTAGGGGAGCGGGGCACGGTGGAGCGGGGCGCGGTGGAGCGGGGCGCGGTGGGGCAGGAAACGCGACATGGAGGAGGGGTGGGGCGCGTGTACAAACGAAAAGGAACGACACACACAGCGCGGCCGGCGATCTAAATGGAAGTTTGTGAAGGATATAAACCAGTAAAAGTAGGAGAGATGAAAACAAGTGCAAGCGGCGGGCCGCAGCGAAGAAATGGGACGAGTGAATAAAACACTGCTCAAAAATTGAAACGCGCCGAGGCAGAGAAAAAACACACACAGCGGGTCCCGCGGGGGGCGGGGGTGAGGGCGGGGGCGGGGGCGGGGGCGGGGGCGGGGCGCAGAGCAGTAGCACGCCGTTTCTGGCTGCGACCGGGACGAGCACAGCGCAGCACAGCGTCGTAAAGAGGGAGAGGGAAGCAATAAAATGGCGCAAATTTCGGCCCTTGAAACCGTCATAAGTCGGCCATGCGAGCGGCTCGGCTCGGCAGCCTCGGCGCGCCGCGGCGGCAGCAGGCGGCTGAGCGGCGCGGGGACCAGGCTGCCAGCCGCCCCCAGTGGGGCCCGCCCCCGCCCCGCCCCCGGCCACGCGCCGCCCCCCGCGGGGGGCAGGATTTCAATAACCGCCCGAGGGGAATGGCGGAGCCACAAACGGAAGAAGAAGTTTCCGATGGCCCAGGATGGTATAAGTTTACAGGGCAGTGCGGGGCGTGGGGCAGGGCAGCGATTTGCAGCAGTAGCCGGGATGGGGAGTGAGAGGGTTTTATGAGGACGCCGCCGTGGAGATGGATATGTCGAAGTGACTTGGCGGGGCATGGCGGGGCGTGGCGTGGCGTGGCGGGGCGGAGCGGGGTGCAGGAAGCGGTGCTCCCCGCCGCGCGCGCCAGACCGACCACCGGCACACCGCACACCGCCACACCACCCTAAAGCGCACGACGGGGAGGTTACGACCGCCACGCCGTGCCACGCCGCGGGGGCGTCAGGAAGTCGCCGTGTGTTTGTCCGAAGCAGCAGCCGCACACCAGAGCACACCCGGCCCGAATAACCCGTGTGGCGTGTGGCACAAGGGCTTCCGCGGCGAGCTCCAACGCTCCTCCTGCGGGGCGTACCGTACCCGCAGGAGCGTACCCGCAGGAGCGTGCCCGCAGGAGCGTGCCCGGAAGTACAGTATGTGTTTCTGCGGGGGTGTCTTTGGCCGGCCCTGGCGCCGGCGCCTGTGGGCGGAGCGGGACGGGATCGCGCGCATGTTGTAGGGCAGGGTGACCACCCCATGCGCCCCGGTCGCCGTCCTGCTCCACGCACTCGTTGGCCTGCAGCAGAGCGCGAACCGAATAGGGAAGTACACGAGCGTGCCCCGCAGGAGCGTGCCCGCGCAGGAGCGTGCCCGCAGGAGCGTACCCGCGCAGGAGCGTGCCCGCGCAGGAGCGCACCCGCAGGAGCGTGCTCGTAGGAGCGTGCCCGCGCAGGAGCGTGCCCGCGCAGGAGCGCACCCACAGGAGCGTGCCCGCGCAGGACTGTACCCGCAGGAGTGCTCACCGCCCAGACAGGCCGCAGGACGGGTCGTACCACGGCGGCGCAAGCATCTTGTCGGCCACGACCGGTAAAAAGGGTCATACATTTGGCCGGGGGCCAGGCCACTACTTGCACTCTGCGAGCGAGCTGGCGTTCTGCTGGGGGGCGGGGCGGGGTGGGGCGGGGCGGGACTGCTGGACGTCGGACCGACGGGCGATTCGACGAAACGGAAATACCTCACCCTCTTTTCCTATCCCTTGGCAAAGGCACAGAGAAATAAAAGACAGATTGGCCCTTGCATCCAGCATGTGAGCTTACACCGGGGGGGCACACGCTGGTCGAGCGGCTGGCGCCCGCCGGCCCGCGCGTAGGCAACCCATTCGACACAGGGGCGGGGCGGGGCAGCGCAGCGCCGCGGCCCTCAGAGCACAGCAGCCGTGCGCTGAGCACCTGCCTGCGCTACCGGGAAATGGCCCAGCAGCCAGCCGGGCGACAAAGGGTTACATGGGGTTGCAATTACAGACAAGTATTCCCCACAAGCTAATTCGGCGTGTAGTCGCAGGCTGAGCGGGCGGGGACGTGCCAATGGAATAGAGGGACACACGGCGTAATATCAGTCGCTTTATTCAAGCAGCGGCGGGTAAAACGAGGGCCCTACGCGCGACACGATACATGCTTGGCAAAAGGGACGGAGCGCAAAAGAGGGCAAAAGAGCGAAAAGGGGGAAGGGAAGATAGCGGGAGCGGGGAGGGGAGAGGAGGGAGAGAGAGACACTCTCTTTTAGGGCCCGCCCAGCCTGCTGGCGAGACAAAAGTGGCGAAAAGGGACGAGAGGGAAAATACGAAGACGCGTAGCGCGGAGTGAGGGAGAGGGGAGGGGAGGGGAGGGGAGGGGAGGGGAGGGGAGGGTGGAGGGGGCGGGGCAACTGTTGCTCCGCTGCGCGCGCGGCTACTACTGGAGTAGAAATGCGACCCGCACTTTCAGCGGCGGACCTCTGAAAAATGAGTACGGGGAATGACCTCCAAACGGCAGGGGACTGGGGCACGGGCCGGGCCGGCCATTTTAGCGGGATTGCTGCACAACATTAATTTTTCCGAAAAACATAATAAGAACGTTTTCCTTTTTTTTCGTCGTCGTCGTCGTCGTCGCGCCGCGCTTTGCACACGCAGAGTACGGAAGGCAAAAAGGGACCAGAACCAACGTGGGGAAAGATATTAAACAAGAGGGCGGAATAATAATTTTGTCAAACGTCCCTCTTCCCCTCCCTCTCCCTCTCTGTCTCTTTATATGTATATTTTGTCTTTATTTTCTTCTTGTTCGACATTCCCGTCCCCGCGCGCGCTGCTGTCACATTAAATGGAGATTGCAGCAGTACGCTGCGCTTAGCGCCTGTGCCTGTGCCCCCCCTCCCCCCCCCAGCCGGGCCCCGGACCGCGGCGAGGCGGGGCGGGGCGGGGCGGGGCGGGGCTGGGCGGTACCCGAGGCGAGGCGCCTGTGGGCGGGCCGTACCGGCGCGCAGCCGTGCGCTGCGGGACTGCATAGTGATAGCAGTGCAGGCGCTCCCGGCCCGGCCCGGCCGCTCGCTGCGCGCACACGCTGACTGCCACCCCTCAGCCAGCCGCCCGCCCCACCCCGCCCCGCCCCGCCCCGCCCCAAAGGCCCTGCCCCGCCCAGCGGTGCCTCAACTCCCTCGGCAAATTGGATGATGGGGCGGCGGAGCGTTCACGCATCCGACGCCGCGACCAATTCTCGAAGAAGCGCGACTAGGAAATAAGAGACCTGGAGGTGTTTTATCCGCCGGCCGGGCCGGGCCGGGCCGCCTCGAGTCCTCGAGCGCTCTAGCCGCGCGTGTCTATCTGCACTGCACGACATGAGAGAGAGAGAGAGAGAGAGAGAGAGAGAGAGAGAGAGAGAGAGAGAGAGAGAGAGAGAGAGAGAGAGAGAGAGAGAGAGAGCTTGTAGACCTGTCACGCGCACTGCCCTTCCTGGGCGCGAGCAGGCGAGAGCGCAGCAGCTGTTTCGGGGAGGAGCGCTTAGGAGGTGACAGAGAACCAAACGACAAATCAACCAGCAGCTTGGCGTGTTATTTACCGCGGGCAGCTCGTCACGCCGGGGGAATTAGCATACAAGAGGCACAAGCGCGGGGCGGGCGCGGGGCGGGCGCGGGGCGGGCGCGGGGCGGGCGCGGGGCGGGCGCGGGGCGGGCGCGGGGCGGGTGCGGGGCGGGCGCGGGGTCTCTGTGAAGCTTACGGCGCACGTTTCGCTTGCGCGGTTATGAATCACGTGCGAGATCCGTACAATGCGATTCGAGCCAAATAAGTAGACAGGGTGTCCCCTCCTCACACATCTCGTCTCCGCCCCGCTCCGCCCCGCCCTGCCCGCCCACCTCCCAAGCGGCATCATGGTTATAGCCCCTCTCCGTTTTGTCCTCTCTATTTTATGACTCGCCTATTCCTCATGGGCAGCGCCTGGTCTAAAACAGGAGCCCAAACCGGCGGCTCGGCCCGCCACGCGCCGCCCCGCCCCGCCCCGCCAGACTCCTCGCATGTTTCCACCTCTACGCCCCTGTCCTGTGCCTGCCATTCCTCTTTTGGAACGGAAACAAAATCTCTCTTTTCAGCTTGCCACTTTGTATTTTCCTCTCCTCTAGGCCTCTTTTCATTTTCCTTCCTTGACCGCTGCCTTGCCTCCTCATCTCGCTTTCTTTTCACATCGCCCCTTACCCCCTACCCACTCCTGCTTATCAGAGACAAGGGAGGCTCATTCCGTCATCCGGAAGCGAAAATAAGCTTTGAGGCTCAACAACAAACCAAAAGCCCCGGGGGGGCGCCTGGCCTGCAGGCCGGTCCGGTGGTAGTCCGGTGGAGTGAGGAGTGAGGGAGGAGAGCGTCTCGAGACAACACGCGGCGGTGGATTAATATCGCCGATTTAATATCCTTAGGTGTATTAATAAGACTTTTAAACCGTTTGAACGCCCAGCCCAGCGCCGCCACGCTTTTACTGCCGTATAAACTCGACAGGGGAGCGCGGCGCGCGGGGGTTTCCTGGGGAGTGCGAGAGAGGAGAGAGAGGGAGAGAGGGAGGGAGAGAGAGAGGGAGAGAGAGAGGGAGAGAGGGGTTGGAGAGAGGACCGAGAGACGCACCGGCGGACGCGCTTCACAGCGGCGGCAGCGGTGTCACTGACATTCGAAATGGGTCATGATGCAATGTACGCGGCGGGGAGCGCGAGGCGGGGCGAGGCGAGGCGAGGGGGACACCGAGCAGCGTGGCACACACAAGGATGAGAAAGACCAGGGGGGCGGGAGCGAAGTGTATAGCGGGGGCGGGGCGGGGCGGGGCGGGGCGGGGACTCACCCACCACCACTACTTGCTCTATGCCGCGCCGCGCGCCACCGAAATCTAACTAACCATAACCATAAATCACCAACTTCTATTAGCCATGCAAATCTATGCGGAACATCTGTATGTCTTCTTCCTCCAGTGCCTCCCTCTTCCTCTGTTATATCCTTCTCTCTCTCTCTCTCTCGAGGTGCGTGAGGCGCCACGGCGCCACACTGCCTGGCACTGTGACGCAGACGGAGCCCAAGAGCGCGATGGAAATAAAGAAAGACACTCGAAGCAAACCACGGGGCACGCATAAGTACCGCGCGATGAAATCTGAGCTCTCTCAGAGAGAGAGAGAGAGAGGGTGGGGGAGGCTGTGGTTGGACAGAGAGAGGGGGGAGGAGAGTGTATACGTCGCGGGGCTTGACGTGAGGGTTCCGCAATCCCAAGGAAGGTGGCGAAAGCGCTTTCATGTGGCTCGAGAAAGGAAATACGCGTGGGTGCGGGCCTGGCGTGGCGGTGCGCAGCGCTGCCGGCCGGGCCTAGCGGGGCGGCCCGAGCGAATCTGTTATTTATACTACATCGACCCGGCGAGACGAAACGAGATGTTTTGCATCGCTCCTCTCCGCATCCTCCTGTGCGCCCAGGAAGACCAGGGGGACCACACTGTAAAACCTTCGTCCAGGTTTCCAAGCAGTTTTGGAAAAACCAAGACGTTCCAATGTATTTTCTCCATAAGAAAATTATGGCTGCTTGGAAACCTGGACGAAGGTTCCACCGTGCAGGGGGACGGGGGACGGGGGACCAGGACCAGGGGGACCAGGGAGGCCAGGGGGACCAGGGGGACCAGGGGGACCAGGGGGACCAGGGGGACCAGGGGGACCAGGGCAGCCTCCGCTTCCCGTGGCGCTTCCCGGGCGCTCCCAGAACAACAGTTAGAGACCAGATTTGCAGCGCGCTGCTCCCACGCCGCGTCCCCTTGGTTTTTGCTAGCGTTGCCCTTATTTTATTTTATTATTTTTTTTTTGTTTGCCCCGCCATCTCTCTCTAAAGCACTGCCGGTCCGGGCCGCGGGCGGAGCGCGGCGGGGCGGGCCGGGGCGGGGCGGGGCGGGGCGGCCTGAGCTGCAGAGATTGAGCCTCACTCTGTCTCCCTCGCGGTCCACTGCCCCCCGCTGCCTGCCTGCCTGCCTGCTCCGCAGAAGGGCGGAGGGAATAAGCAAGACTTGGGCGCGAAACACAAACTTTTCTAATTTCCCAAGTTTTGACCCGAGCAATTGGACTGCGCACCTCACCTCACCTCACCTCGGCGGAGACGTGACAGGTGTCGTATTGTTTCGCGTCCGGCGCCCGGCGCGCGCCAGCCAATCATCACACAGAAATTTAACTAATTCTCTTTCACCTTCGCCAGCGATATAATAACCGACAAATCAATCCGTGTGATAACTCACCACACCGCAACACGGATACCGCGTGAAACTCATATCGTCATTACAATAGGTTCGTTTTGATTCTTTTCCGCCGCCGTCACAATTGGAGCAGTGAGTTAGCTCATTTACTTTACAAAGTAATTTATCTCCTATCGCGTTTCACTGACCGATAACAAACTCCAGGCCCACTTGCCCCGCCCCGCCCCGCCCCCATCCCTTCTGACGTGTACAAGTCGAGCTAAGGGATGGAACAGACGAGATGAGATGAGAGGAAGTAAGCCTCATATCTCTTACGCCGGTGCGCTCCTCTCTTCCTCATCTCTCTCTCTCTCTCTCTCTCTCTCTCTCTCTCTCTCTCTCTCTCTCTCTCTCTCTCTCTCGTGCTGCGACTTTGTCTCGGTGGGTCCACTTCTGCGCGCGCGGCCCGTGCTGCTGCTACTCCAGTTTGGCTGCAGCTCACGTCTGAAGGCCCCGCCCCGCCCCGCCCCGCCCCGCCCCCCCGCCCCGCCCCGCCCCGCCCGGCTCCGCGCAGAGCCTAGCTCCCGTTCGCCGGACCCACGTGTCTCTCGGACAGTCCGCACCCAGTTCCGTGCACGATCACGGGAGACTCTATGTGTAGTATTTGGGTCCAGCGTTGCCCTGCTGTGACCCTGTCAGAAGTAATGTTCACGGTAATGTTCCAACTCGACCTGAGCGCGCAAGAACTTTTTCTCCTTTTCTGTTTTTACAAAAGGTCATCAATACATGCAAAACCTTTGATCTCACGAAAAGTCTTTTCTCAAGTTTTCACAAAACATTATTTTAGTTTGAAAAAACAGGTCGAGATATTGTTGGAAATCGACCGAAAAATAAGGGGGCGACGGTCGATAGTACGTCCGCCCAGTCAGCGCAGTCGTATTGCGCTCATTAGGAACCGACGTGTCACGGGCGGGTGACCATAGGGCCGGGACGGAGGGGTGACCGAGGGTGACGGGAGGGTAAATGGAGGGGTGACCGAGGGTGACGGGGGGGGTAAATGGAGGGGTGACCGAGGGTGACGGGAGGGTGACGGGAGGGTGACGGGAGGGGTGACTGGAGGGGTGACCGGAGGCACCCCGAAACGATGAATCTTCCTCCTCAGCCCACCGAGAGCACCGAGGAGCGGGAGCGGGGCGACCCGTTTGCAGAGCGATCCCTCTCCCCCTTCTCCTGCCGCTGCACCTCCCCCGCCACGCCCCGCCCCGCCCCGCCCCCCGGCGCGGTCGGCCGCCAGCAGCCCGGCAGGCTGTGATGCCCGCCCCGCCCCGCCCCGCCCCGCCCCGCCTGAGTGACGTGCCGTGTCCGGATTGCCAACGAGTCGGCCACACATACAGGCAGCGGGCGAGACGGCAAGTCGGGGCTGCGCTCCCCGCAGATACGTGGCTCTGCTGCGAGCTGCCCGCGGCCCGGCCCGGCCCGGCCGCCCGTCGGCCCGCCAACGCGATTCGAACGACCGGTCGTCTGCTGCCTTTAGGTCCACCGCGCCAGCGCCCCGTCCCGCCCCGCCACACCCGGCCACGCCCCACCGGGCGCTGCCATCCGAGTAGACAGACGGTCAGAATAGAGAGAAAACTACAAACTGGGCGAGGCGGGAGTGGGAGGGGGGGGGGGGGGGGCTCTTCGCCGGGCGGCCGCCGCCGTGGCCCTTCCCGACGACGCCCCGGTGCTCGATCATACGGCCCAGCAAACAAATCAAAGATAGCGACCCTTGACGTCGGATATTTAGCCACGTCAGGGCGGGACGGCTCACGGAGCCTAGCCTAGCCGAGCTGGCCCACATGCCGAGGCCAGCGGGGCGGGCGGGAGCCGTCGGTGGGAGCAGCCGGGACGGGCCGCGTGACGTCAAACGTTAAAAAGGTGAGCATGACGTATTAGACAAGGGCCGGGCAGGACAGGGCAGGGCAGGGCGAGGTCGAGCTGGGCGAGGCAGGTACGTGTTCAGGAAGAATTCGGCCTATGCGTTCAGAAGAGGAGAGGAGAGTGCGCCAATTGGGCGGGGCGGGGCGGGGCCTGGCGGGGCAGGGCAGGGCGGCAAAGGCACCGCGTTTTAAACGCGGGGAGCCGGAAACGACTCTGAAAAATAATAACGGCACTCTTATGTCCAACGCGGCGTGCGAGGCGTACGTATGTGTGAGTGTGTGCGTGCGTGCAGTAGGTGCAGTGAGGCTGACAGGGCCGAGAGGAGAGGAGAGGAGAGGAGAGGAGAGGAGGAAGATGCCACAGCGAAGAGCAGCCGGTGGCCGCAACACAATCCCTGGGCCTTCATCTTCGCGGCCGGGCGGGCGGCTGCGACCGAGGCTCGCGCGCGTTCAGAAACTGTTAAAAGCAAAAGAGCGACTGCGCGGCGGGGCGCGGCGGGGCGCGGCGGGGCGCGGCGGGGCGGGGCGCGGCGGGGCGCGGCGGGGCGGGGCGGGGCGCGGCGGGCCACAGACGTACGAACATCATGGGAAAATAGGAAATGAGGTGCAAAAGGGGCCAACAAAAGAAGTAGTGTTCTAAAAAAAGGAAGCCGACGCGGACGGGTCGGGCCGCGCGGGGCGGGGCGGGGCGGGGCGGGGCGGGGTCGTGGCCGCACAGGCTGGGTGACGCACAGGGCCTCAAACTATCTCCAAAACCCACCCACACATCAGCGGTGACGGACAGGCGGGGCGGAGCGGGGCGGGGCGGGGCGGGGCGGGGCGGGGCGGGGCGGGCGGGGCGAGGGGAACCAAGTCCCGCGGGGTCGCGACCCCGGGCCCGGCCCGGCCCGGGCCGACATGACAAGCAGCTGTTGGTGCCCGTCCTGCCTGCACAAAGTAGAGAAAGAGAGAAAAACAGACCGACAGACAGACAGACAGATAGACAGACAGACAGACAGACGTGGCGGTACAAAGTCAAGGCAGACACACATACTAGATGAGTCAGAAAAGCTGCGCACGTTTTTAGAGGTGGGTAGCTCTGCTCGTCTGCTCAGCTCAGCTCCTCAGCTCTGCTCAGCTCCGCGTTATACGACCAGGAGCTCGAGCCCTCTGTTCTTCGCCGCTCTGCCCCCTCCCACAGCTCCCTCCTCCCAAACTCAGCTGCCGCAAACCGCAAACGAAGTCTTCAGCGTCCTGTGCACGTAGGTATGTGTGCGGAGGGGGGGGGGGGAGGGGGGAATTTGCCGAAATAAAGCTTGATGCCGGGTAGGCACGGGCGCAATGAACCGCAGAACCCTACACACACAAACACAAGACCTCCGCTCCGCGCTCCTAGACTTCGTTTCCGACTGGCAGGCTGCTGCAGGGGGGAGGGGGGGGGCGGGGGGGCAGAGGCAATGCCCGGCTATCTTACCCTGCTTGGACCTTAACGCGCGCCTAGAGGGTAGGCAATTTATGCGACAATCCGACTGCCGGTAGGCATGGCTTTCCCCTCGCCTGCGCAGTAAACCGCGAGCACCGTCGTGACGAGACGTCACGGGCGCTATCGGCTCGTCACGCGACGTCACGGAGCCGGGGGGTACCGGCGGACGCCGCAACAGCCCAGGCGCATCCGCGCCACCAGGTACCCACTCACGCGGAACTCATTGCTTGTGACACCCAAGCGTGACAATGTCACACACTTGTAGAGACAGGTATACCCAAAAAACTATGTTCTTAATTTTCCAGTGTTCTTAAAGTTTAAGGAACATTTTGCTTTTAGTGAAGCGCATTTCATCATTAAACTAAGTTACATTTCTGAAATCAAGAACAGTGCTCTAAAAACTTTACAGCAATGTTCTTGAATTAAGAACGCAATTTTTTGCTGTGTACGCGGCAGGACTTCTCTTCCGACTCAATAACAGCAAATCATCTGATGGCGCGGCCGTCTCGGACTTAAACTCTACGCGGCCGTTCGTCACGAAAGTTTACAAACGCCACTCGACGGGAAGCAAAAAGAGCCTGCAGGTGGAGCGTAGCGTAAGCTTGAAGGTAAGGAGCAGCGCACTGCAGCGGGGCCCAGGGGTGGGGGGAGGCACTGGAGTACTTGGGAGTAAGTACTCCAGACCTAGCCTCCTTTTAGGAGTGAAGTCGATCACCGCGGACAGAGAAAGGACACAGCCAGCGCGACTGTAGACATATTGAGGAGAGGAGGGAGTGACCTAACCACCGCAATGTGGCGTGGCGTGGCGGCACGCTCCGAGTCCCTAGCAATTGGCCGCCCCGCCCCGCCCGGCATGGCCCTGTACAGCCCTGGACTGCAGGACCGCGCCGGCGCCCCGCCATGTGATGGACCATCTGTCTGTCCTGGAAGATAACCGCATGTCCATATGTACTCCGGGCGGCCGGCCTGGCGGTGCGCGCGGTGCGCTCTGCGAGCCTTCACCTGCAGGTGGCGGTGCGCATCTGCGCCCAGCTGCGGCCGGACCTCGCCGTGCCCGTGCCCTCCATGTGCTTCCCCCCCCCCTCCTTCCTCCTCCCACCTCCCCGCCAACGCGCATCCCCGTCGAAAACATATTTTTCGCGGTCCGTCAATCACACGGCCCTTCTTTTGGGCGACGCGTCGTCGCTCCGGCCCCGGCCCGGCCCGGCCCCGGGGTGGGGGTGCCCCACGGCGCGAGCAGGTCCTCTTCAATCACTGATCAGCCCGCCCCGCCCCGCCCCGCCCCGCCACGCCCCGCCCCGGCCACGCACCATCGCGCCGGAGTGGCCGCCCAATTATCACATTACAGCCGCGTAATGAGCTCCGAGAAAGTATTCATCTTCAATTAGAGAAGAAGGATGGCCGCCCTCAACTGAAATTAAGATTCAGCTCGCCCACCGCGACGAGCGGAGGAGAGAGGGGCGGGGCGGGGCGGGGTAGGGGGCGGGGCGGGGCGGGGGCCGGGGCGGCCACCACAGCCCTCGTCTCTCTCGCACACACAGCCCGCGCGAGAGTGATGTCGCCATGGCAAAAGCTCTCTCACTTAGCAAACATGACCACCTTCTACGGCGGGGCCGGCCCGGCATTATGTGAGGGAGCAGCAACTATTCCCGCGCAGCCGCATACGGAGAGCAAAGAGAAAAAAATGAAAAGATAATCACAAGGCGCAATCAGGCCCATTCACTGTGTCATATTCGCAACACCATATCAGAATCTCCGCTCCCCGCCGCCGCGCACGCCCTCCTTCCGTCTCTCTCTCTCTCTCTCTCTCTCTCTCTCTCTCTCTCTCTCTCTCTCTCTCTCTCTCTCTCTCTCTCTCTCTCTGTGGCTGTGTCATGGCCCCGCCGGCACAAGGAGGCTGCAATCGCCTGCTCAATGCCCAGACACATGTCGTCCCTCATCAGAGAGTGTATTGCGTATGGAAATAAACCGTAATGTTCCGCTTCAAGCGGACCGCGCTTTAATAACAGCCGTACCGAAGGCATGTATCAAAATTACAATATTCCTCGTCACAGACGAACAGAGGCGCTAGTAGTATAGAGACACATCGGTATACACAGTATAATTAGATTAAGCTTAAAAAGTCTGACCAAGCGTGAAAAATAACATTTATGTTTAGTGTAGGTGTTTTAAGGTGTCATCTGCTAAAAAAGTGCATTACGTACCCAGAAAACCGTTTAGTCCAGAGAACTAAATTAAAAACCGACCAAATTTTAGCGCGGTGTGCTAAATTTAGTTAAGACCGATCAAAATGATTTTGTCAGTTTAACTAAGTTTTGGTTGATTCGACCATATTTAGTCAAAATTTCGTCGGTTTGGTCGGCCCTGATTTGGTTGTTTCAACTAAATGGTTCTCTGGGTGCGGAATTCAGTTATGTCATTTCGATAGCCCTTAGCGGCGCGGCCGTGGCGAGGCGGCCCTTCCTCCATGATGGTATTCATGGCTCTTTCGGCACGTTCCAGGAGGGAGCCAGTCCTTAGCCTTTGCGCTGCCCGCAGCCGCGTGATGAAGAGATGTCGCTGGAGAGGAGAGGAGAGGAGAGGAGAGGAGAGGAGAGGAGAGGAGAGGAGAGGAGAGGAGAGGAGAGGAGAGGAGAGGAGAGGAGAGGAGAGTGCCATTTCCTTTCCCGGTGGTGTCGGGACGAGATCAGTTCGACGCCTGATAGAGTATCTCCCGCCTCGCCTCGCCTCGCCAAGGGGCTACTGACGTCCGCGTGGTTAATGTACCCGACCCGACCCGACCCGGCCGGCCAGCCGACCCGGACAGAATGGATGGTCAGGCGTCCGATAGGCACCCGGCCCGCACGCGCAGCAGGGGAGGGTCCCGCCGTCCGATGCGGGTGCGCAAAATTTCCGGCACGCGGGAGCGAACATGAAGAAATTAATGGTGCGTGCGTTGCACGCGACGACACGCGGCTCATGCGCATTCTCTCAGAGATGCTGCTCACTTGGCAAAATGCGTTATTCTTTTTCCAGACGCGAAATGGAAGCAGGCATTATAATAACGATTTTACGCCGGCCCCATCTCGAGACGCGGTCAAGGGTCATACGCTTCGAGAGAGAGAGAGAGAGAGAGAGAGAGAGAGAGAGAGAGAGAGAGAGAGAGAGAGAGAGAGAGAGAGAGATTGAGTTGGGTATTCCATTATTTACTCGCCCGCGCCGCGCACTGGGCAGATATTTTGACACGTGGGTCGTGCTGACAGTGAGGGGGCCAGAGGCGCGGGCCGGGCCTCACCACTTCGACACCCGGCTGACGATCAAATACACACACACAAGCGCCAGCACACACACTCACACCGAAAAGGGGCCTGCATATTATTTATGTGCCGTCAGAAAAAGAAGTAATGGCGCATCGGAACATCCATCAGAACACACACACACACACACGATGCACACATTCGCACGCTCGCGTGCAGACGGACAAAAGGCGGCGCTGACGCACATCACGAGCGCCATGACACCTTGGCGCCCCGGCCAGGCCGCACCGGCCCAGCCAATAGGGCGTAGCTCGGCCGGGAAATCGGGGATCGGGGTGGCTGCTTAACAACTCACGGACATAATTCCCCTTGTCACTAATGTAAGTACGTTCAAGGGGCCGCCTAAGGAACAGGTGCTGTTTAAAAAAAAAATAAAGTAAATAAAATAAAGTCTACAATGTTTCTACATGAAATACACTTTTCTTTTTTCAAGAAAACTTAATAATTTAAATTTAATTTGCAGTATAGAAACCTGAGGGACGTCCAGGTCTTGTATTTCTGTGTATACTGTGAGTGTATTACTTGTATTTTTTGATTATTTTTCTTGCAGTTTTCGTGTGTATTTCAATGTATATTTCTGTGTATTTTAAAGTATTTCGCCGTATTTTCTGTTTTGTTTTTTTTTTTCTGAGTGGGCCGCCTCTTCTACAATCCGAACTGCAGGTGGGAGAACAGCGCGTTCACCAGTAAGCCGCCCCTCTGGCGCGCTCCAGTGTAACTCGAGTGCAATTACACGCTGTGGCCACGCAGCAGCGCAGTGGGGGGCGCGAATGGGAATCAGCATCACGAGCCGCACAGATACTACATGGCAGCTTGACCGCGTACACGACCTAGTAATAATATTCGCTCAACGCTCTCTCTCTCTCTCTCTCTCTCTCTCTCTCTCTCTCTCTCTCTCGCTCGGCTCGATGACCCCGCTCCGCCGTGCTGGCAATTGACGCTATTCGGCAGCAGACTAATGGGCGACAAGTAGCCGCGTGACCGGGCCTCCCCCCCCCCTTCCCCTTTATCTTTTCGTCTCTCCTATGCCCTGCCCACGTAATCAACACCACATGTGCGCCACCTGCTGGACATATGTTATTCACAGGACAGGCTGCACAAGTGTATGAATTGTGTCACTCACTTACAGGGAGGGTGAGTGGATACTAATTTTGTACACTTGCAGACGAGGTAAGGAAATGTCAACGTTTAAATTTCACTGTAAAAACAAATATCTTCGCAAATTTACAACATTCCTGTTAATTTATGATTTACAACTAATGTTGTAATTTTACGATCAAAATGGTAACTTTACGAAGGCCTATTTGTTCTCGTCGAAAAGTGTTAAGTCGATAGCAAGTGTCATTATAGTTTTGTAATTTTTACAATTTCATATCGTAATTTTACAACATTTACTCTCATGGAAAATTTGTCCCGTAACCCTTACAAATATTTCTCACAATGATGGGCCCCAAATTCCATTTTTTGTCAGTTTCGTCATCAGACGTGATCTCCATCCGTGCCGCGTGGCGCGCCGCGTCCCGCCTAATGAGATGAGCGGCTTGCTTACACGGCGGGGACCGGGGTACACGCGAGGGATTCCTATAAGCCGCCTGGGCGAGCGAGCGCTGCGCTGCACATTGTATTGAATAGAATGGCTCCCCCCGCCCCGCCCCGCCCCGCCCCGCGTAGCGTAGCGCGCACTCCGTCTGGCTGCCAATTGTATGCCAATTACATGGCCCCACCCCACCCCACCCCACGGCCGGCTGGGCTGGCCACCGCACAGAGCCTTGTGAGGCGCCCCGAGCTCCGAGCTAGCCGCCGCCGCTAGGCGCCCAACTGGAGCGCCGGCGGCAGGCAGAATTGAAGAAGAGTAGCGCAACACGGCAAAAAAAAATAATCTGAGAAATTATTGTATTTCCGTGAACACATGTCCCGACCCTGCAGCGAGCAGGGATAGATCCCCGACCAGCTATATCTCAAACAGTGTAGGGCATTGTGCCCCCGCAGCCCCACCCAGTCACCTGAGAATTGATATCCTGCACCGGACCCTAGAATCATAGGTTTTATGGCCCACGGACTGCACGCGCTGAAGGCCCCCCCCCCTCTTCTCTTTCTTTCTTTCTCTTTCTCTCTCTCTCTCTCTCTCTCTCTCTCTCTCTCTCAGAGACACACACTCACATATGGGATGTACGCCCTGTCCGTACGTCTAGCAGAGTATCACTCTATCGTCCTGCAGCTATTTACAAAATACAGTATTATGTCTGAAAATGTAAGATGACAAGCCTCGTTAAATATATTGTTCTTTTTTGTTGCAACAGGCTAATGCGAGGCAATATTGAGCACGCGGTAAAAAAAATAAACGAGGAGGGAAAAATATACAAGGCGCCTATCTCGTCCCCGTTTGGACCCCTGCCGACGCTCGGATAGGCCACCCGCTCAACCGGCGTGCACTGTATCGCCTGTGTTGCCTACATCCCAGGGGCTTTACCAGCTGGAGCAAAGAAAACATAAATTCAACCTGTGCTAGTTTCCATATCAGTCATTCTCATGGGGGCAACACTTTAACGAAACAGAAGCACTCCCACAGTACGGTAAGCCGTCGCCGCAGAAGATCGCCACTGCGCCTGCGCTGCGCACGAGTAAACTTTAAGCGCGGAAAGGAAGCGCATAGTGCACTTTTGGGTGGCACAACATTGTGACTAGTGGGGTGGGGTGGGGTGGGGTGGAGTGGGGCGGGGCGGGGCGGGGCGAGGCGGGGCGCGGCCGGGCGGGGCGACCGCGCGTAGGCGTGCGTGAAAATAAATGAGCGGTGAGCGGCGCGCCCCCCGCACCACGCCACGCTGATGCACCACGCCGCAGAGGAGGTCGCGAGCGCGAGACAGACTATGTGTCTTTGATGGCTCGTAAATGCGTTATTACTCCGCTATAACACAGGCCCTGTGTACACGGTACTAATTTCTCTTTCCCCCTCTTTCGTGTTTTAAAGGACCGCGCGTATAAAACGAGGTGCTAGTAGTGTGAAACAAAACTGTTTCCTAAAGCGGACTTGAACGCGGTGTATAAAAAAACACAAGAGTTAAGCAATAACGGGATCGCAAAGGGCGAGAGGTAAACACGTTGAATCTCTGCTGTTTCGCGTCCTCAAACAGCAGGGGCGCTCTAACACGGTGAAACAGATAACGCAGACCGGCGGCAAATGTTATGGGGCCCATGCCATCCCGCTGGCAGTAGCAGCCAATAGAATGTAAAGTCCGCGCCCATTACGCGTATTTATTCGCTCGTGCCCGCCGGCTAACTGTCCACACACACACACATCGCGGCGCGTTGGAAATCCGCCACCTAAGTAGTCTCAATCCACTTACTCTGACCGTCCATATCTTAAAAGCCCTCTTCCCTCAGGAAGGACGGGAGGGGGGGGAGAGGCGTTGTTGGGGTAGGGCGCGGGACCCCGGCACCGGGGCGGGGTAGGGGGAGGGGGGGGCTATAGAGATGTGGGGATGGTTATTTTCAACACACTCATCGCGGGAAATGAGATTATCAAAATAGAAACCAGAGTACTTTCAGCGTATCGGCGGCAACAGGCTCGCCGCCGGCCAGCCGGGCCGGCCGGGACGCTTATTTACAAAACCTGGCCGATTCAGCGCCGATTCAGCGCAGTATGGCCGATTCAGCGGTCCAAGACTCTGAAACCACATAAATACGAGTGCGGGGCGGGTGGCCAGCGGCCGCGGCCGGAGCGCCGCGCGGGAAGCGCGCACCGCTGAATCGGCCATACTGCGCTGAATCGCCCGCAGGTTTTGTAAATAAGCGGCCGGGACCGTTCAGGCGGCGTGCGGCACGGCCCCCAGGGCGCAGCGCGGCGCAGTTCTCCGCCCGCACAACTCCCTCCGAGACTCATTTCTCCGTCAGAGTCCTCCTATCCGCGGTGGACCGGGAAGGGCCGGGCCGGGTCAGGCCAGCCGGCCCGATTGCCTGAGGGAGCCTGGGACTCTGTCGTCCTCCTCGCCAGCCCTGCGGGGCCAGCCCAGCCCAGGCTGCTGCGACACCAGGGCGACCTGAGAGGAGGTCCGCCCTCACGGAGTCGCAGCCAGCGGGCGGGCCGGCGCGGCGGGCCGGCAGTGGGCGCTAGGCCAAACGGGGACAGCTTTATGGACTCAATGAGCTCGTAGCCGAGTGGCGAGGGGTGGAGGGAGAGGGCGGCCGCTCATCCAAATCGCTTTATGCGCTCTGTCGCTCATAAACGGAACGAGCGAGGAGATCGATCAGGAGTACGAGCACGAGCACACCCAGAAAATTGTACCTTTCATTTCGCGAATATCCCGTTGAAAACGGTTCCGTTGTTTCAAAGGAAATTTTGAGCACGATCGAAAGAAAATTCCGTTAATACAACGAAGTTTGACTCGGCATCAAAATTATTTGCTTTAGATCATGTGGGAAATTTACTTTGGAACAACGGAACCGTTTTTTATTATTAACGGAACATTCGCACAATCAAAGGCACAATTTTCTGGGTGCACGGCCTCTCCTGCCGGTGGGCGCGTGCGGCCAGCAGGGGCCCGGGCCGGCGCGCTCGTGTTGTCCTTCCCCCTGCTGTGTAAACACACTGCAGCTCGGGGCGTCATGGAGTGGATCGCTCACTCCTTCTCTTTGAGAGGGATCACCTGTTTGAGAGCGGCGAGGCGAGGGGAGGGGAGGGGAGGGCCTCCCTGCCTGGCCCGCGTGCTGCAGCGGACAGCGCGGGAAATACAATCCACCTGCATCGGTTTTGGACGCCGCACAACGCCGCGGCACCGCGGATGTTGAGTTTTGTTTTTATGTGTCCCGCGGGTGCGGCAAAGTACAACCCGACGACGGAAAAGTAACATTGTTTTCCTTTTACCGAGGAGGCAAACGCGGATGCCCTGACTGCGCCAATGTCAAATAATATCTTAGTAAATTTATCGACGGGTATCGTCAATTTACTGCATTTCGTAGAAAATTTTCCCGTCAACCTACGGCTATTCACCCAGAAAACAATAGTCTTGGCCTTGTATTTAGGACTTGATTCAAGACTAAAATCACCTTCAAATAAGTATATTTGTCTTGATTCAAGCTCATGGGTCTTGAGCGCTTCAAGGCTATATATAGCCTAGATTCTGGCCTTCCTTTTTCTGGGTGTTTTTCACCGTGCAGGCAGGTAGTAGTGAGGCTGGCCCGAGGGCTCGCTCAGGGTCGGGGCGGCGCGCGGCCTACCTATTGGCGTTCCCTGGCCTGCAGAGCCTGACCCGGGCCCGGCTGGTGTGTACAACACCCCAGTTTCAATAAGGCCGGGCCGGGCCGGGCCTAGGGGTGCCGCCTCCGGATCCGCCTTATCCCCTTCAACTCGCGCCCCTGCCGAATCCCGGCTGCATTCCAGGGGGCCACTCTACATTCCACCGTGACAGAGGCCCCCCCCTCCTCCCCCTCCCGCCGTGCTGGACTGCTCCAATCGATATGCAGTAGATGAGGAACTCGGGAGACGCGCACACACACATACACAAACATATCCTCCCCGGTGCGCTTCAGCCAATCGGCTCAGGGCGGGAGCTTTAAAGCTCTTCTGTGTGTGCGTCCCGAGTGGCTGCTGGGGCTGGGGGGAGGAATAATACCGCAGGAGAGGGCGCGGCGCGGAGGGGGCGGCACTCGTGGCAGTCACGCGCAGACTGGGGCGGGGCGGGGCGGGGCGGGGCAAGGTGGGGCGGGGCGCGCCTTCGAGGGCCCAGCTCCCCCGCCCCGCCCCGCCCCGCCCCGCCCGCTCAAATCAGCCGTGAGAGTCGTACTTACACATCTCGGAGCCCAGCACCCACGTCTCGGGCTTGGAGTTGACCTCGACGAGCACGGTGGGCGTGCACACGAGCAGCACCATGAGGTCGGCGATGCTGAGGTTGGTGAGGAAGATGTTGGTCGAGTTGCGCATGTCGCGCGACTTGAGGATGACGAGCGGCACCATGACGTTGCCGATGACGCCGATGCCGAGGATGAAGATGCAGAAGACCATGGACGTGGTGCGGATGTAGCCCGGGAACTCGTGGCTGCCGCCCTCCCCCTCCGCCATGAGGTCCTCATTGCTGTGCGAGTGGTTGGTGGAGGTCGTCAGGTTGGCGTACTCCAGGGCGAGGGACGCGAGCGCAATCATGAGCCTGGCCGGGTGGTGGTGGACGTGGGGCCTAGCCTAGCCGGGCTCGCCCCGCCCAGGGCCGCGCAGCGCGCGCATCGCAGCACCGCCCTCGTCCTCGTCGTCCTCGTCCCCAGCCAGCTCGGCCGGCGTCATGGGACGCACATGCTGAACAGAACAAGACAGGAAAAGTGCAAATTAGTCGCAGCCTCCGAAAACTACCCGCACACGTCTTCACTGTGAAATTTGTTTTGGTAGATTTACGATAAATTTTGTAAATTACGATATACGAAATGCATGTTGTAGGTTTACGACGGACCTTTTTTGCTCGTGAATAAATTTCAAGCCGATATGTAGTGCTTGTAATTTTACGATTTGCAATTGTAATTTTACAACTGCACTTCGTGGAAAATTTTCCCGTGAACCTACGACAATTTTCACAGTGATTGAGGTCGAAATTTATGAATTTCGTTGCCGAGATTCGACCGAAATTTCTAGTCAAAGTTCCTGAAACTTCACAAAAGTTCACCACCGACATTCAAAAATCCACTTCAGGTCAAGCGTACTCTCATCATCCTGTGAATTAGGGAATAAATGCTTGCAATTATGGCTAAAAAGGGAGAAAGTTACACTGTCAGGCAAAAGCCGAATTTCATCCATCATGACCAATCTGCGGGGCTTATGGCATTGGTCTTGAGGCGGGCTTTAAGCCGCCGGTTTCCATTCACATCCACGCGCCGGCCGGCCACCCCCCCCCCCCCCCCCCTCCCCGCCGTCATTCATTCGTTCAATTTCCATTTAGATGACCGAATGATCGTCAATAAACGCGATGGCGATGCTCCCGGACGTAACGCGCCGCCAGGGAAATCTCTACCGGGGGGCCCGCGGGGTGGGGTGGGAGGGGGTCCAACAGACCCAGCGCAACGTGACAAACTCGCGACGGTATCCTCCTTTTTTCCCTCCTTCCGCCCTTTTCGCACCGAAATCAGTCGCGATACGGCGCGTCAAATATAAAGGAATGTGACTTTGAATTCCTCAAAGGCGCACGCCACGCGACGGCGTCCCCAGCAGCAGCCTTGGCGGCCCGCGCCCGCGCGGCCTATGATGGCATTTTGTCGCAGGCAGGGACGGCAGCCGGCCGGGCGCGCGCGATGAACGATTTTACGGTAAATAAATTCCCTCCAGGCGGGGCGGGGCCATGCGGGGCCAGAGAAGATTTTACCCCCACCCCCACCTCGCCGTGCCTAGGCCTGGCCTGCTCCGCTTGCACTCTCTCTCTTCCCCCTGCCTTTCAACTTATCGGCACCACGGCTCCCCTCTTGTCCTTTGCTCCTCCCGCCCCGCCCTGCCCCGCCCTGCCCCGCCCCGCCCCGCCCCGCCGAGCTCACCCCCTTCCAGCCCCATTAGCCCCCTTTCCCCCCCCCCATCAGGACTGTTATTGTGTCCGCAATATCTCCCCCCGCCCCCCCCCCCCCCGCCCCGCCTCGCACGTGCTCAACGCCCCCAACACTGTCCACATTCTACCCCCCGCTCTCTCCTCCCACTCTCTTCCCCTCTTTCTTTCCTCCCCCTTTCGGGTTCAAATTTCTTCACTTAAAACTAGAAAGCAGCCCAGCGCCAGCGACGTCGTTTAAGCGCACCCTTAAACTTGATTAAAAGCGCCGTAGGTCCGCGGCAGTGTGGCAAGCTGGCGGGGCGGGGCGGGGCGGGCGGGGCGGGGCGGGTGAGCCGTGCCCGATCCAACAGCCCGCGCTCATCGCAGAGCAGATATCGGCCGCCCCGCCCCGCGGCAAAGTTTTACCGCGGATACGCCCCCGGCGCAATAACGAAGTGTCTATAGATTCCTTCACTGACACGACGCGCCTCACAAAACCATCACGATGATTATAAATATTGTATAGCCTCCTGGTGGCGCCGCCAGCAAAGAGAAAGCCTGGAGTACATGAGCGTGCCGCACACTCATCGGCGGCCATGAGAGGCAGAAAGGGCAAACAGCTGAGCGTTAACACGATATTTCAAATGCCGCGCGGGACGGGGGCGCGAGAGCCTCGAGGACCTCAAGGACGCATAGGCCGGAGGGCTCACCTTTCAATCCCCCGTGTATCGAAAGCTTTCGAGAAATCTGAACGACCGAGGACAAGCACAATACTCCTAAAGGTCACTCAAAGACACTTGCTTATAAAATGGATGCTTATATAAAACGATCGAAACTGTTTCGTTTTGGTGGCAGGCAGACGCACTGCGTGGGAGGGGAGTCCGGGGCAGGGGCAGGAGTAGGGCGGGAGGAGATTCCGGTTTGGTATCTGTCTGGGGGCGGGCCGGGCCAGGGCGGGGGCGGAGGGGGGCGGAGGGGGCGGAGGGGGGGAGGGGGGGGGGGCGCGGAAACACCGCGCTGTGTTTCGCGGAATCACTCCGCGCAAAACCGGAAGGTCGACAACCCGACATGAGCAGCGGACACCTTGTGATGCAAAGTGGCGGTGTTGTCACGCGTTGTCACAGTGACGGCGGCAGGCTGCGCCGGCTTGGACGAGGGTATAAGGGGCAAAGAGCATGGAGGTTGCGGGAAAATCGCGGTGACAACACGGAGATGGTCTCGTCAGGCTTCCAGCAGGCGCAGTGGGGCCGGGCCTGGCCGGGCCGGGAGAGTTCTCATATCCAGCTCCGCTGCCTCGGCATGGTCTGACGTGACAGGCTCCTGTCTTGTCCCCACGATGCGATGCGACGCTCCCCGGGGCGATGAGAGTGCCTTCCGAACAACCGCGGGAAACAAAACCGCGACGGCAGAGCACGAGGGGGGCATGCACTCGCGTAACAGTCGGGTCACTCTACCTGTAATGAAGGCGTAATAGTATGCGTAATAGAAGCGTAAAAGGAGCGTAATAGCCAAAATTCTCCATTTTCCTACTAATTTTCGGGTCGTTTTGGGCTGCTTTTCCCTATCTTTGGCTAAACTTGTTCAATTTCGGGGTGATACAGCGTAATAGACGTAATAGTCGGGTCACAGATTTTAAGAGTGAATACCCCCTCGGCAGAGCAGGTCTGATAAAGTGATTGAGTCACGGTCTTTATCCGATCATGGCAATTAATTCTCCCTACACCCCCACTCACTATTTATCGTGGTCTTGGTCTGCTGCGGGGGAAGGTCGTCGCACAGTGGCACCCCATCAGGCTTAAAACGGCCTCCGCTTTTCGTCACGTGTCATTTAGAAAAGTGCTGCGCAGGCAACAACTAAACTCGTAATGAAAGGGCGGCGCGAGCCGAGCCAAACGAGTCACCTAACGGGCGCAGCGCGCTGAGGCTCAGAGGAGAGAGATGTATTGGAATGGAAGTGCCGAGCACGGAAAAAACTTCGTCCTGGTTTTCAGGCAGCCCCGGAAACCCCGTGTATTTTCTCCATAAGAGCAGCTTGGTTTTTCCAAAACTGCTTGGAAACCAAGACATCGTTTTCCCCCTAGGCGGAGAAGGCCCAAATCCGTTCCACGACACTTCTTCTACCCGGCAGCCGCTTGAGACGGATCGTCCTGCTCGGGGATCAGACCTATCGACCGTCACACAAACGTCAGAACAACCATTAGCATAAGTACCCGGGCTCTCCTCGCCCCTCCCGGACGTCTCCACCACGAGGGGCGGAAACGACTTGGCTAATCCGGCTGTCGCGGCCCGGTCGGATTACAGGTGGCAATCCGGTAATCAGAGGAAATTTGGGCAATTTTTAGATTAAAACCAAAAGTTATCCGCGGGGTATCCCAGGTAATGTGGGCTACCAGGGTTATCCGGCTGACAACGAAACCTCGAGTCGTTTTCCGCAGCTGCACGCTGCGACCGAGGAACGCGCCTTACCGTCTTTAGGTCAGTCGCCTTGCTAAGCAGTGCATCGTCAATTTTAAATTTAAAAAAATCGTACCCATGCGGTCCGGTCAAGCGACCTTCCGAAATCAGATTGCGTCGTGTGCCGGCCGGCCGGCGCGCCAATCACCCGACTGGTTGGCCGCGCTTTGAGCCGTCGGAGCGCGGCGCGGTCCACGAGCGAAAGGGAAGAAGCGCTAATGAAATGGGTCTCTTATGGCCCGCTAATCGCAGCAGCAGACCAGTGGCCCGCCCCGTCACGCCAGACCTGCTCGTCACACCTCGTCACGGCCAGCCGCGGGCCCTAAGCGTGTCCGTCCGCGGGAGCATCGCAATTAGGCGAGTGCTGAAGGAGGAGCAGGCCCGCCCCGCCCCGCCCCGCCCCGCCCCGCCCCGCCCTTCAGCCGAAGACAAGCGGCCAACACAAAACACAGGCCACCGCGTGCGGTGGACGTCGTACTTGTTCGAGACTTAGAGTTTTCCTTTTCTTTTCGTAAAGATTACTTTGAAAAGAATTAACACACGGTAAAAACCGGGGTAAAAACCTTTCCTTGGTGTCCAAGGATTGGTGTGGGAAAACGGTATGAAGCGCTCCTTGAATCGTTCCGATGGTCCTTTTGGACATCGAGGAAGTTTTTACCGTGCACTGATGGAAAACAAGTTTTAAATATTGGTAAAATCTACCAGCAAAATTTACTGGTAAAATATAAAAGTTTTAAAAAGCGCGCTTACGTTGCTTTTCGGGCTATCGATTCGTGTATTACATAAAAAATGAAAGTTTTTCCGGTTGATTTTTCCCTTTCCCCGGTATTCACAATGGTCTTCGCGACGCTGAACTTGCCAAGGCTGCAAGATGTCGTCTGCCCTGCCCCCCTGGTCAGTCGCCGCCCCCTGCGGCCCCCGCGGCCTCGTTCACATAAGGCCCTACCCTACCCTACCCGAGTTGTAAATCAAATGGCACCGTTGTGGTTCGCCGACACTGGAAGTTCGCCGACTTTCAATTAGGCCTGGCGCGGCGCTACGGCCGGCCCGGGCTGGGGTCGGCCTCTGGCTGGCGGCGGCCGGGCGGCAGGGCGGGGGCGCCGCTGCGCCACGCCACGCCACGCCACGCCGCGCCACGACGTCCCGGGTGAGTGTGCAGACTACATTCATGTCCAACAACTTGTTCACCACGATGAAAAGCTGGCCGGCGTCACGCGTGGCTGGTTTATGGAACGGCTTCTTGACGGAGTCATGAGATCTGTTCGGCTTGCCCCGCCCCGCCCCGCCCCGCCCCGCCCCGCCTGCGGACGCTGCTAATTTTAGGCATGACTTTTTACCTCTTAGGTAGTCCGCGCTTTCCGCAAAACGGCCGCCACTTTTGAACTCCTGTCCAATTTCCGGTGGACTACCCTAATAATATACCTTCCCCTGGGCGTTCGCGCGGGGCGGGGCGGGGCGGGCGGTGGCTTTACGGCAGTGTTTTTGTCCCCCAGCTGCGCTAAGTTTTTACATCATCGCACAGACAGGCGGGGTGATCGCGGGGACGGATCGGAGACATGCGGGCGGGACGGGCTGGATAGGAGGGGTCATGTCCTCCCCTGGCGCGCCGGCGTCATGGATGAAACGTCCGAGCATGCACAGAGCGGAGGCGGGGCGGGGCGGGGCAGGGCAGGACTATTGGGACGGTGACACTGGGGGAGAGTAACCGGCCGAGTTGGAGAAAGTTGGAGAAAGTGTTGCGGGTCTGCCTACCCGCTCCCACCGTAGGGCGCCATGGTCCTTAGGGTTCGGCAGACCCGCAACACTGAGGCTGAGGTATCAATAAGGGTGTCTAAGACGGAAAAATGCGGAAAAATTGCACATGCACTGAGGCAACAGAACAGAGGGTCTGGTCTCCCCCGCGAGTCCATGCTACATACGCTACGGCGCCTGAAGCCTGCACCTCGCGCTGCACCGCCCGGGCCTGGGCGCCTGTGGACCCCCGGGGTCAGTGACTCGGACCTCGGGACTAGCAGGCAGCAGAGCAGGGCGAGAGAGGGAGAGCGAGCGAGAGGGAGAGCGAGCGAGAGCGAGAGAGAGGGAGAGAGAGGGAGAGAGACCAAGAGCACCTAACTTTTGGCGAAGTGAGGGAGTGTATTTCGATGTGTCGTAAAAGCAGGAGAGCAGTTGGTTTCCAACCCTGCACAAAGTTCTGCATACGGACGTATTAAAAATATCCAAACGTAGCATTCGGAGCCCGTGAACTCTAGTCAGCCGCGAGGGAAATGGTTGTTAAGATTTGAACGCACGGAAATGCCAGGGCATATGTTATTACCCTGCAGGGGGCGGGCAGGGCGGACGTGACGGAGACTTAGCGCGAGCAGAAGGCTGATTCCGCAAACGCGTTTCGTCGCTCTGTCTCGCTCGCACCTATACAGAAGGTTCCTTGAGTGCGAGAGAGAGAGAGAGCGACGAAACGCGTTTGCGGAATCAGCCTACACTGGTAGTGGCGTCGCGGCGCCGGCCCGGGAGCAGACGCGCCGCTCAGCGCGCCCGCGCCCCATCTGGACTGACAAATTGCGCTCCCTCCCTCTCTCTCTCTCTCTCTCTCTCTCTCTCTCTCTCTCTCTCTCTCTCTCTCTCTCCCACTGCGGGCAGGTCTGCTGTGGTCGCGGTGTGGCCGTGTGGCCTACCGTACTGCAGGCTGTGCCGCGACTGGGCGCGCTACTGTATCCGACTTCCGTCTCTCCCTCTCTCTCTCTGTCTCTCTGTGTCTCTCCCTCTCACTCCTCCCCTCTCGCCAGCTCGCTCTGTGACCTGTCTACGCCCCGGCCCGCTATTGGCGGTGGCATGGCGCACGCCCTACTATCTGGAGGCTGAGGTCCAGACCAGCCTCGCCCGCCCTCACCGCTCCAAACTTGGCCGCCCCATCGCGGAGCTCCACTGACTGCTTCCACGGGCCCGCCCACCCGCCCGGCCCGGCCCGCCTATATCGACATTTCTCGCTCCCACTGGACGCAACTGTGCTAGTGGATGGATACCGAATGGAAAAAACCATATCGGTCTATATCGGACACGGACAAAAATATAGGAGGCCTTCTCTCGCACCCTCCTGCCCTTAACGCACCCACTGCACACTGCCGATAATCTCGCCTGACATGCAAGGCCGTAGTGGAGAGAGAGAGAGAGAGAGAGAGAGAGAGAGAGAGAGAGAGAGAGAGAGAGAGAGAGAGAGAGAGAGAGAGAGACGCCCGGCGCCAGGACTATTACAAAGTGCTCCTGTTGGCTGGCGCTTTGCACATTGTTCGCACTGCGTCTAGTCCGCTTAGCGGTAAAGCGCGGTCAGAGCGATGCAGCGAATTCCGCGGAGCAGAAACCCACTCATCGACTTCAGAAGGCGGCAGATTACAGATTACAATATTGTTGACAGTGTAGCCCCGGCCCGACCGCGGTGCGATGCAAGGAATGAAGGCAAACGCGGAGATTGGGACTGCCAGCAATAGAAGTGCGACACCACGGCGTAAGTGTAAAACAGCTGTTGTAACAAAAATCCTTTCATCTCAGCTCCTCTTTGAAATTCAGGCACGAGGGGAAGGGTCGCGCAATTGGAGTCCGATTGGACGGGAACACATCTCTATCACACTCACTCACACCCTACCCCTCCGGACGGATTTAAAAAGAGGTGCAAATTGCTGAGAGAGACACAATCCGAACGCGAGTGCGGGTGCGGAGCGCGTGGGGCGCGGCGCGGCGGTACAGGTGCCCCCCCCCCACCCGGCAGCAGCTGGTCGGGGAGCGGGGGATCCTGTTCCTTTACAAACACTCTCTTCCCACGCACCACTAATTCGGGCTCCCCTTAAATAGTTCCCTCCCGCCGCCCCATTAAAACGGCGTAACTCTCGCCCTCCACGCGTCGGGTCGGGTCGGGACTTCTTGCGCGGGGCGGGGCGCAGCAGATCAGGGACTCGAGCGCGAGGGTGCGGCGGGGCGGGGCGGGGCGGGGCGGGGCGGGGCGGGGCGGGGCGGTACAACCCCGGCCATGAAACGCCTCGCCGGACCCACCACCGGCAGTTTGGCGTGAGTGAGGATGACGACTTCAGTCTGGTGTTGGGGTGCTACGTCACAAATGTCAACGGCAGCCGTGCGGGAGAGAAGGAGAGAAGGAGAGAAGGAGAGAAGGAGAGAGAGAGCGAGAGAGAGAGAGAGAGAGAGAGAGAGAGAGAGAGAGAGAGAGAGAGAGAGAGAGAGAGAGAGAGAGGGAGAGGGAGAGGAAGAGCGAGAGGGAGCGAGAGCGAGGCGCAAAATGAAACACAAACGGGTTGTCAGTCCCAAGGCCGCGCTGCCATAGTTGCCTCCTAAACGGACGGATCGCCAATTAGGCGGTGAGGTGTGCAGTGTGCTGTGAGGCGCTGTGCGCGCCGGCTTGGCCCGGGCCCGGCCGGACTTTAGGATCATCAGCTAAGCGCGAAACGGCGCACGGCCCGGTGAGCGGAGCCGGATTACACTACAAGGCGTGAGCCCGCCCCGCCCCGGCCCGGCCCAGGGGCGCACAGCCCAGGCATGAGAACGCACAGACATTACAAATGTCGTCGGAAACGAGACAAGTGCGTCATCGCGATTATACGCGGAGAGATAGAGTGCCGTCGGAAGATGACGTTGACATTGCGTGAACGCGATAATAACGTCGTATGTTGGCAATTAAACCAGATGAGCGAGTTAAAGCTGACAGCAAAGCCCCGTTATTGGCATCCTCATCCTCTTGGCCGCGACGCGACCACCTTCAGAGCGCACAGCAGGGAAGGAAGGCGCGCTTCTGACCGGCGGGGCGGGCAGGGCGGGGCAGGGCGGGGCGGGGCGGGGCGGATAGGGATTCCTGAAAGAAACAAGGTTTGTCGGCGCGGGCGAGGGTCTGTCCACAAACATGTACCCCCCTTTTCTGCCCCTCTAAGCCGCTCAGTGGCGCCGGCGCTCTAGCAGCTTCCCTCCCCTTGCCTCGTGCGGCCCAACGCCCGCCCCGCCCCGCCCCGCCCCGCCCCGCCCGCCCCGCCCCGCCCCGCCCCGCCCCGCCCCGTTCTCCCGTCTCTTACTGTGTGGCTTGATATAAGTGGCTGCTCGGCAGTTTCGAGGCTCTTTCCGCGACTTGCGATGCTGGGGGGCAAAGACAAAGGCCAGCGGCGAAGGCGACGAGCGAAGAGGAACCGACCGCGGGGCGGGGCGCGGGGCGGGGCGCGGGGCGGGGCAGAGCGTTAACGGAACATGCATATGCCAATCTCGTTTTCAACACGCGCTCGCTGTACTTGCGAGCGGGTCGAGCCGCAACTGCGCGTAAAGCCACTTCATTTCCACGCGCGTGAAGTACGTACCGGGGTGGGGTGGGGTGGGGTGGGGTGGGGTGGGGTGGGGTGGGGCGGGGCGGGGCGGGGCGATACGGGGAGCGGGGCCATTCCCACGCCACACAGGTCCCTCTTGCTCGTTTGCGGTCCGCTTCTCTCTTTCTCCAGCCTCAACGCGCTGCTCCTTTTTCTTCCCGCCTACCGCGCCCTTTGATCGGCCCGCCCGCCCCGCCCCACCCGCCCCGCCTCACCCGCCCCGCCCCGCCCGGAGAGCACCCCTCTCTCTCACCGCTCGTGCAGCACCCGGCAGTGTAGCGGGCCGGGCGAGGGAGGCTGGGGCCCTCCCCTCCGGTCCAGCCGACTGATTCGGAAGATCGCTCCCATGCCTCTGTCCTTGTCGCACTCATGGAGCAACGCCATACCTTACAGGGGACACATACGTGAGTGCGACGAGGACAGAGACATGGGAGCGATTTTCTGAATCAGCCGGCAGGTGATGTCCATGCCGCACGGCATGGAGCGGGGCGGGGCGGGGCGCCCCTACTGATCCCGCGGGCGAAACACGAGCGCCAACACCTCGGTGTGGTCCGGGCGGGGCGGGGCGGGGCGGGGCGGGCACCAGGCACACACACGCGCAGTCCTGTCCCGGGCCAGGCCAGGGCGCTCTCATTAACGGTGCTCGTAAATCAAAACTAATAGGTGATCAGGAGGCAGCGTGGCCCGGCAGCGGCAGCAGCAGCAGCAGGTCCCCGTGCCGTCCCGTCCCGTACCGGCGGGATGAATGGACCGCCAGGTAACCGGCCCGGCGCGGCCCGGCCCGGCCCCGCCGCCGCGAGCTTACGCTCCTGCGGTGCGTGGCGTGGCGTGGCGCGGCCTGGCCCGGCACATTCCTTGGCGGGCCGCCACGCCAGCCGAGCCCGACGGGACGGGACGGGACGCTCGACTCGGCGCGTCTTTGTGCGCCGACCCGACGGGGTGGGACAGTCCCCCCCCTGGGCCAGCAAGGACCACCCCCCACCCCACCCCCGTCACAAATCAACATCTAAATTTGCAAAACACGCCCATCTTTGTGGCGTGCGTGGCCCCGGGAGGGAGGGACCAGGCCAGGCGGCTGCACGCGCGGGCAGCAGGGCCGGGGGCCGGGCAGGGCTCCGCTGCACGACTTGCCAGTGCAACGGCGTGCAACGGCTGAGCAGGCCGGCGCGAGCGCTCCGTACGCGTATCCCGTACACAAAATTTAGAAATATCTTTTTAGGCACGAAGTAGCCTTATTTTCAAATATGAGGGCTTCTTTAAAATATCAATATTCTTTGCAAGAGGGTAGACGAGTCAAGTTGCGGGCGTCTGCTGCCTACCCTCCCTAGGGGCGTCGTGCGTCGTAGGCGCCTTACGGCAGGGGCCGGGTAGGCAGAAACTGCATGGCTGTCGAGCGGGCTGCCTACCCCGCGGTCGGCAGGCGCCCTCCGGCTCCGCCCGCCCACGCGTGGCGTCGCGTGGCGTCGGCAGCGTTATCGAGTTAGCGCCATCTCCTCTGTCTCACGGCCCAGCCCAGCCCCGCCGTGCCAGACCGACCGAACGTAATGGGGAGATGAGCTCAGTGCCCCGAGCATATGTACTATAGAAAAATGAAAAATTTTTAGGAAAAAGGGAAAACTTTGAGGAAGTTCCATAATTTGAGGGAACCTCCTCAGATTTTGAGAAAGTCTTCTCAGACTTTGAGGAAATTTTTTCCGTACAACGTGCTGCTGGCAGGGGTGGTGAGCAGGACGCACCAGAGAGTTGCGGCGCTCACAGAGTGAGTGAGTGAGTGAGTGAGTGAGTGAGTGAGTGAGTGAGTGAGTGAGTGAGTGAGTGAGTGAGTGAGTGCTCACCGGTAGGCGTGATCCTGGCGTGACGAGACAAGACCCCGGACGGGGACGGGACACCCCGCCACGCCCCACCCCGCCACCCCCACGGCCCGCGGTGCCGCTCTGAGACCGGGCCACTGGGGCGTCACGCCTTCACGTCGAGGGTTCGTGGTGCATCTTTGCGGTCTCGCCGATTTTCGCGGTTTCGACAGGAAAAATCCATATGCACGCGTGTTATGTATATAGACGCATAGAAATAGGGCCGCGGTGTGTGGCAACACGTAGCGCCGGCTGGGCCGGGCCGGGCACCGCCCTGCGGACGACCGACTAACGAGTCGCCGCTCCCGGGTGGACGTAGACAGAAGGTTCTTTGAGGGCTCGCGAGCGCGGGGGCGCGTTCAAACGCCGTGAAAAATTTATAAAAACTTCTCGTCACGTCGAAAGAGATTTTCTTTCTCATCTGAAAAATTGACTCAATCACAAAGTGCAGCTGCTGCAGGGCTGAAACGGGAGTCGAGATCGTAGGAGGAGGAGGAGGAGGAGGAGGAGGAGGAGGAGGAGGAGGAGGGGGAGGAGGAGGAGGAGGAGGAGGAGGAGGAGGGGAGGAGGAGGAGGAGGAGGAGGAGGAGGAGGAGGAGGAGGAGGAGGAGGAGGAGGAGGGAGATGTAGGCTCTACTGCCCCAACTTTTGGGTCAGCTGGCCTGGCCCTTCACCATGAAGAACGAGAAAAGTGGCAAACGCGAACAACACATGGTTCGACTTGTGTCTGTCAACGCGTTACTTGATTCGTCCACAAAAGAACTTGCCCCCTTTTCTTTTTAGGGAGCCTGCGAGTACACAGCAATAAAAACACAACCCGCGGGCACGCGCCGCGCCATCAGCGAGAAACAATCGGTACTCGGGGGGGCGTATTTGTGCGTACAGTTTGTAGAGCGTCGGCTCCGAGGGGCAATGAGGGAGAGATTATAGCTGCAGGGCAGGCGCGCTGACGGAGCCGAGCCGAGCCGGGATCAAGAGAAAACAATTTAGCGGCAACAATGAAGGAAGACTAACTGTTTAAGACTTGGGTAGAAATAATGGGGTGACCCGGCCCACCACCGCCATCACCAACAACCCTATATCCCCCCCCCCCCTCCCACGCCACGCCGCCAGAAGTCCTGTGCGGCGCAAAGCCACGCGCCGCTTTTTTTTCCTCCTCCCTTTCGTTTTATTTGCCTGAACGAGCGAATGAGAAAAGAGTGGTGTGCGATTTGGGGAGGCATTTTTTTTCTTTTATCTGGTTCCCCGCGCTTGACAGCAGCCTTTGAGAAATGTTTTGTTGTCATGTGGTGGTGTGCCACCCCCAATCTGGAGCAATGGAAAAGCGGCGGGGGGTTCAGGGGGCCGGGGGGGAGGACAGAGCGATAGTAAAACATAGGGGTGGCTTGTCACGTGGTCGCTTTTAGAGAGCAGCCCAGAGCGCCGCCGCGCCGCCGACCCGGACAGCTTTTTGCCTACCTTAATGGAATTCCGGTTACACAGCTCCGCACCCACACCGCAGCCCTACGCCCGCCCCGCCCCGCCCCGCCCCCCCGGACACTCGGCCTTGGTTGAGTAAAAAGCCAACGCCGGCTGTGAAAAAAGCATTGGATACATACAGACACATAAAAAATAAGGCGTTGCGAACTTATTTTGTCGGCTAAAGTGAGGTGGTAGCGGCAGAGAGAGAGAGAGAGAGGCAAGGTGTGACTCAGACCGCCCCCTCGGAAATAATAATAATAAAACAAACTGCGCGAGGAAGGAAAAGTAAAAGAGGACAGGGGAGGGAGGGAGGGGTGCAAAAGACCTAAAGACCGAGCGCCAGTGCTCAAGCGCGGGGAGCCAAGCGTCACAAGCCGGGAAGTGGCAAAGCCGCACAGGGCGGGGCTCACCGTGCGCCCGCCCGCCTGCCCGCCCCGCCCCGCCCCACCCCACCCCACCCCGCCCCGCCCCACCCCGCCCGGCCACGCCACAGCTCGGCATACACGCCGCGTGGGGAGGCGATATTGATAACCCGCCCGCCCCCCACAGCGCAGTGCGTCCGTGCAGCTGTGATGCATCTCCCATCGGGAGAGTTCCGCGTGGCCCCCGCGGGGAGGTCGTGAAAAAAGCCTCAACCCCTTGGCATCATCAGGTTTAGAAAAAAAAAAGCAGATGATACCAGTTAAGACTGGTACTTATTTCGTCGTTATTTCCCTCCATATTTAGTTATGTTTTGTTTGTAACTTTTGTTTCATTAAAAATCATTTTCCATCGCATTTTAGGAATAGGTTTGAAATAATTTTGGTCGTATTGGACGGATTATCGCAGGTCTGCGCGGTTCTATAGAGTAAACGAAGGACCTTCAGACGGGGTAGGGAAACGACAAGGAAGGAAGGGAAGCCCGCAACGTACATGGGGCACGGCAGGGCGGGGCAGGGGCAGGGCGGGGGCGCGCGGAGCGGCGGGGCGGGGCCCTGGCCCCACGCCCACCTCCACCTCTCGCAGCGGCAGCATGCGCTTACAACAACATTTTCCCCCTGCTAGTGGTATTGGCCCGTGGAGTAGAGGAGAAAGGGGGCTGACGAGAGCCCTCCTCGTTTCCTGTGATTCTGCGCGAGGTGGGGCGGGGCGGGGCGCGACGGGGCGAGGCGGGGCGGGGCGTGGCGGGGCGCGACGGGGCGAGGCGGGGCGGGGCGGGGCGGGGCGGGGCGGGGCGGGGCGGGGCCGGTCCACGCCGCACCGCACCGCACCGCTCCTCCACATGTGTGCGCTGCGCTGCCCGCAGGGATTCTTCTCATTCCGCTGCCGCGCGGTGTAAGCGCGCTGCATGGAGTAGCGCGCTGTGGAGTGGCAGCGCAGCGCGACACACACTGGAGCACGCTCGTACGCACGTACCCGGCCCCGCCCGGCCCGGCCCGGCCCGCCGCGGACAGGATATAAAACAAACAGCACAAGGAAAGATGACACCGCCGAAAAAGGCAACGCTCGGCATCCCGCTGGCGCGCTGGCTGAGACTGCTGGCTGAGACTGCTGGCCGGCCCGGCCTGGCCCGGCCCGGCCCGGCGTGCCACAGTAAAGTGATTGAGGGACGGAGCAGAGCCGAGCTGACGTGAGCGCGCATCACATCAAGGGATGCCGTCCGTGCCCGGCCCCTGTGGCCCCCGCGGCCCCCGCGGCCCCACCAACACACGCCCGTGACCTTGGCGTTCGCTTCAGGATCTCATCGAGCAGCGGCGCCGGCGCCGGCAGCAACGGCATAGCGGTGATCGAGGGGGTATTCACTCTTAAAATCTGTGACGCGACTATTACGTTTATTCAGCTGTTTTCCGCTCCGAAAAAATTGTACAAATCCAGCCAAAAACCGGGCAAAAACAGCCCAAAACGACCCCGAATTACGTCAAACATAGAGAATGTTGGCTATTTCTCTCCTATTGCGCTCCTATTACGATCCTTTTACGCCTTTATTACGGACAGATGATAGTGACCCGACTATTACGCGAGCCCTCGGCGGTGATAGTCTCTCCTGCCCAGTGGCAAACCATCGGCTCTGTCAAGTAGCCCTAATTCATTCATTTTGTCGCCGTATCTATGTATGTATATATAAATATCTATATTCGCAGCTCCGCCTATGGACCTAGCAGAGCAGAAGACGTGTCCAATTACGGCGGCGCGCCAAGTTCAGGCCAGCAATGGTTTAACGGCGGACCGGAGTCTATAAAGCCGCTAAAGCAACAAGCTCGTATATAACAGCGGGAGCGAGCGGGTGGCAAAAGGAAGGGTGTGAAAGTAGCATCCGTCCCCCGGGCCCGGGCCCGGGCCGGCACCTGTTGGGAGGAGACACAGCACGTGTCGTTTGGCACCTAACGTCGCCGCGCCGGAACGGGTTTTTGTGCGAAACTAATGCGCACGTTTCGCGACAAGGTTGGAGGTTCGGGGGAGCCGAAAAGCAAAAGACAAATGTAACCACATTCAAAAAAGGGAACAAAAAATTACTGGATAATTATTATTACTGCAGTAGGCAGGGGTGTCAGTCTGTGGACCTGTTTACACTTCGCTTATTCTTCGCGCTTTCGTTGACAATTATTTCGTTATAGGCGTCCCGTTTCACCCGCCCAGCGCCCTTCCCCCATAGCACAGCGCTCCCCCCCCCCCTCTCTCTCTCTCCATCTCTCTCTCGCTCTCTCTCACTCTCTCTCTCCACGCTGAAATCGGATATCGCCAGGGGCCTAACGTCACGCAACGACGCGCCTCCCCTAGTTTGACAAATGGAGGTTGGAGGGAAGGGCGGCACGCAAATCAAGTATCGGGCGGAAACGTTCATCAGCGCTCGTCCTGAGGAGCGGATATAGGGAATGAGCTCCTGGAGCCTCCAGAGCAGAGCAGAGCCGGGCCAAAGCCTCCAGCCGGGTGACCCGACCGACCACCTATCGTCAGCTCCGGCACAGAATGGCCACGGCCGCCGTGTTCTGGCAGGTCTGACATGCGAGCAGCGGAGGTGACTGCGTCCCGTACCGAGCCTCTGCCTGTTGTGCCAGACATATACGAACCCCGGGATACGTCCTGATCTCTTGCCCTCTTCTGTATGGCGTGATCGAATCTGGCAGGGGGCGGGGCGGGGCGGGGCGGGGTGGGTGGGGCAGGGCGGGCCCGCAGCAGATACGACCACAAATGGCACACATGGGCACGTGCAGACCTTTTGGGTCAACGCTCTGGAGGCGCGGGGGGGTCACGCCGCCCCGGCCAGCGGGGGGGCTCAGCTGTACCCCACGCTCCACGGCCCGGCATGGGGGTGCACGGCGGGGCGGGGCGGGGCGGGGCGGGGTGTGGCGGGGCGGCCACGAGAGGAGCTGTCCCCTCTGTCGCCTCGCCGAGCTAGGCCCGCCCCGCCAGCCGCCAGGCAGGCGCGTGGCGACCGGTTTAATCCACAGACGTCACCAACGACTTTCGCAAATCTCATCAATAACGACAGCGGCCGTGTCCCCCAGGCATTGCCAGCGCCAGGCGCCAGGCGGAAGTAGCAACAACCATAGTTCTTCTCCCGCTCTTCCTCCCCCTAACTGTAAGGGTCGCTCGCACCATGAGGGAGAGAGGGTCTACTGGGAATTAAGCTTGGGGTCGCAAATTATTTTTTTTTGAGTGGGGTCGCGAAAATTTTCCTTGTCTAATTCGGGGTCGCGAGCCGGAAAAGTTTGGGAACCGCTGGTCTACCCCGCTGGCCCGCCTTCACCACCACCACGTCGTCTTCTCTTGACCAGGCCATGGTCAAGCCACTTTTCGTGTGCTGGACACATTTCTAGCTTCCAAAAACAATTAAAAAAAAATAAAAAAAAATAAATAAAAAAAAAAAAAAATTTAATGAAAATGCCGGACAAAAGGATGGTCCAGTGGTCCAGCCGCCCCCAGGAGGGTCATTATCTCTGCGAGAGGTGAGGCGAGTAGTGCAGCAGCGCCCCCGCTGCGGGTGAAGGGGAGGGGAGGCCCCCAGAGGTGCACCGCCCCGCGACTCGCGCCCCGCGCCTCGCGCCCCGCCCCGCCCGGCCCGGCCCGGAACAGACACACGGGGAAGACGACGTCGACGTCGTGCGGCGGGAGTGCGTTAGAGGGGTTGGGGTGGGGTGAGGTGGGGTGAGGTGGGGTGGGGTGTGGCAGAGCCGGGGGAGGAGGTGTCGGTATGACATCATTATCGCGGCCCCTACGCTCGACACCGCAGCGCCCGCCCCGCCCCACCCCGCCCCACCCAGCTCAGCTCCCGACAGTAATTGGCGACCACCACGACCGCTCGTACGCGCCGCGCCGGCCCTGTTCCTGCTGCGCTCCGCCGCGCCCCGCCCCGCGCCACTGCAGCGCGCCCGTCAGTATTTTATATTTATTACCAATTTTCAAACCATACATGTCCGTGCGGGATGGGCCGGGGCCCGCGCCCGACACCGAGGCGCCATATTTCGCGTGCGACGCGACGGATCAGACGCGACTAAACATTTCGCCGGTCCTTTCTTTTCCCCTTTGGTAAAATATCGAAATGTATTCCCTTAAAAAAAAAATTCGAGGGGTGAGGAAGAAATGGAAATCAGATGAGATGTGTAGATAGTTAAAATATTCCAGCAGGTCCAAGAATGTGATTCCGATTCATACTTTGCGAAAATGTTGAGAGTGTCGACTGAACTTGTCAAAATTGAAACCTGACGAACTTGTCATACTGTGCTTTGTTCACGTAACGAGTTTGGTAAATTTAATGGCCACAGGCGTGAACCTTGGCTCTGCCCTGTAATTCTCGCCCGCATGCGGGGCGGCGCCGCAGACCGGGCTTACAGAGTGAAGACTAGAGAAACAGCGGGAAGGAAACTAGTTCCTCCTTGGCTGCGCGCTGCGCCGCCCGGCTGGTCGTGCCGTGGCCGCCCGAGACGTTGTGGGTCCCGACCAACTGTTCGCAAATGCGGGTGGGCGCCCCCGCCCCGCCCCGCCCCGCCCCGCCCCGCCCCGCCCCGCCCCGCCCCGCCCGCCCCGCCGGCTCAGCCCCGCCAGGTCGCGCAACTGGTGCGGTGCGGCCGGCGACACAAAATTATTCGCACGGCGCTGATAAAGGCCAGACTTCCTTTCGCCGACATACCGGAAAAAAAATTATTATTTTCGAAATATGACGGGGTTTTGATGGATGATACCACTGTGGGGAGGAGGAGGAGGACGAGGAGCAGGAAGAGGGGGAGTAGAAGGAGGAGGAAGGGTGGAGGACGTTCAACGAAATTTAAATTGCTTTGAGGACGAGGGCGCTACGGTACGCTGAACCGCATTAGCAATGGGCTGCTTGAAATGAAGTCCAACAGTGTCTCAAGTTTGTTTCGTGTGTCCGTGTGTGTTCCGTTACCGGCCGGTGAGGTGAGGCTGGCGACTGGCACGGGCCGGCCGGGCCGGGCCGGGCCGGGCCGGGCCGGACAGACCGCCCAGGCGGATAGCCTGTTGGTGGGTAGAGGCCAGGCGGGCGGGCCGGGGCCGGGGCCGGGGCCGGGGCCGGGCGATCTCTTCCCAACAGACTCCCTCCTCCTCGTCTCGGCTCACGAGGCCGATTCACAGAGTAAAATTGGCGTGATTCGAAAACACATCGCATGAGGCACGGCAGGCGCTTGGGTTAGGCCCTCGGGTGTTGGGGGGCGTAGGGCTCGAAGGGCGGGGCGGGGCGGGGCGGGGCGGGGCGGGGCGGGGCGGGGCGGGGCAGGGCGGGGCGGGGCGGGGCGGGGCGGGGCGGGGCGGGGCGGGGCGGGGCGGAACAAACATTTCGGGAAACTACGCGAGCCGTACACGTTTATCGCGTTCACACGACGTGAGGCCGGTGGGTCCTGACAGGACAGGTCAGCCTCCTAGAGCCGGGCGGAGCTGGGCGCAACGGAGGGCCGCCCTGCCCTGCCGGCCCGGCCCTGCCCTGGCCGGTTCTTGTCCGACAGCCAGCTGCCTGCCAGCGGCCCCTCAGGGGCGGGGCGGGGCGGGGCGGGGCGCGAGCCCACCTGTCTGCATCAGTGGGGCCCGGGCGCTGAAATTCAGCGACAAAAACACGTCTCGCGGGGGGCCAGCAGAGGACGTGACGTACGGACGGGCCGACTTTCCGAACGGTCCACGCGCGCAGGCAGCGCAGAGCAGAGAGAGGGAGAGAGAGAGCGAGAGAGACTGAAAAGAAAAAGTGAGAAGGAAGGGAGACGCGAGGCATGGCCGAAATTCAATTAAAACGATACAGACTTCTCTCCCGCCATTTCACCTCCGAGGTGCGGCTGCTGCTCGCTTCGATGAAATACAACGCACTTAGCTCGGCTTCGTGTTTATGAAATCTCTCGCCCCGCCCCGCCCCACCCCACGCCGCGGCGTGCTATACGATGCCCCGCTCCCGCGCCGCTGCTTGCCTTCAGAAAAAAATGAGACAGAACATGAACCTGACTGCATGTCGTTATTGTCTCCCGTTCGCGGTGCGGCCCGGGCCGGGGCGGGGCGGGGCGGGCCTGACACCGCCGCCCACACGCTTCAGGGGCCACCAGCAGCCCCGCCCCGCCCCGCCCCGCCTCACCCCGCCCCACCCTGCGCCCCGCCCCGCCCCGCGCCACGCAACACGCATCATGTGCCGTCGTCGAGATGAGACAGGTGTTTACGACTGCTGGTGAGAGAGGAGAGGGGCGTAAGTGACGCTCATCTCGACTGCACCCCCTGCGGGCGGGCGCCTCTCCCCCTCCCCCTCCTCCCGGACCTCACCACTCCACTTCCTTCCTGCCTATCCTCTATCCCCTTTCACCGCTCGCGGTGGGTTATCCGTTTTCATAAAACACGCTTCCGTACACCGGACCGGACGGGGACAAGAAAGGGTGGATTGGATACTTTATGGTCTCATTGAAATATCTATATATAATAATGATGGGATGTTTTCTATTTACTCCACGTAACGGCTCAAAATATTCGAAATCGACAAAGAAAAAAGTAGGTTTTCAAGGTTTGGCGGTTCAGTTCGCTCGCAGTGCGGCAGGTCGGCCCCGCCGCGGCCCGGGCAGGTGAGTCAGAGGTGTCGCGGGGTGGGGCGGGGCGGGGCGGGGCGGGGCGGGGCGGGGCGGGGCGGGGCGGGGCGGCGGGCGCGCACCTTCATGGGTTGGCAGCCGATTTATGTTCTGTCCGCCGCTCTACCGGGCCAAAAATAAAGATGAAACCTGGTGCGCGCGCGACCAGTTCCAATGTTACTTGGTTTTCTGGACACCGGCGCGGCACACACGTAGGCTGGCTCTGCTCTGCCGTCGGGTATGTACTCGACACTATCCGGCTTGTCTCGGGTCGCTGGCTCGGGCCTGGCCTGGCCCTGCCTGGCGCCCCCAGCCTCCCTCCTCTCCACGGGGCGCGGGCGGGGGCCGGGCGGGGGCGGGGCGGGGGCGGGGCGGGGGCCGCAGACTCGATCCAATCCACTCCGCGGTAGGGCGGGCTGCTCTGTATGCACAACGCACCCGAGATAAGCCCCATTCAAATTCGCACTAAGTGGTCGTGGTGTGTCCTGCAACACTGTGTATGATAATTTTGCAAAGACGCGGGTTGGGCCTCCTTCCCTCGCCCCCGGCCCGCCCCCGGCCCGCCCCGCACGTGCCACAGCACAGCGCCCTCGTACAGCCCCTGGCCTACGCACAGCATAAAGCGGGTCAGATTTCGCCAAATGATAAACAGAGAGAAACCTGTGAGATGCGGTGTTCTGACGCACAGCTGCTGGCTGCTCCAACATTATTTATCGCCAATCAATATAAATCGAATACGGAAAAAAATTTGTCCAGAGAAGGAACACCTCACATCCGAAGCATAGCTTTCCCCTCCTCTCCATCCGCCCCTATCCAGGCCACTCCAACCCCTTCCCACGGGGCTTCAGGCGATCCAAATGAAATATTGCGCATGATCATTCAATTAATAAAATTGTATTAAAAAGAAACGGGGGTTCGCTGCGGTCACCTTTCAGGTAACATGGTTGGCGCGCAAACAGTTCTCGCGCACAGTTTTCATATTGCTAATTAATAAATTTACGAATGCCGTAAGAGCAACATTCCTTGGTACAAAAATTGATGCACATCATGAAAATTGATTCTGTCACACAATTCGTTTTGTTGTTGTTATTGTTATTTTCTTTTTTTCAATTTCGGACAACTTGTTTTGGGTTTCAAATGAGTAACAGTGTCGTTGACAAATGTCAGAAACCCACAACACCACGCCACAAAAAAGAGAAAGGGAGAGAGAGAGAGAGAGGGAGGAGGGGAGAGAGGGGGAGAGGGGGGAGAGGGAGAGAGAGAGAGAGAGAGAGAGAGAGAGAGAGAGAGAGAGAGAGAGAGAGAGAGAGAGAGAGAGAGAGAGAGAGAAAGGGAGAGAGAGAGAGAGAGAGAGAGAGAGAGAGAGAGAGAGACGACGTTTTCTTCTTTGTATCGCGATAAAATAAGACCCCAATACTTTTCTGTTGTCGTGGTGAGCCACACGGCCCCGCACCGCACGCCACGGCACGGCCCGCACCGACACCTTGAGTGACACCGCCAAACGCACCGCGCGCGCCCTACCCCGGCCCGGCCCCTACCCCCGCGCTATTCAGGGAACACACTCTTTCTCTCTCTGCTCTACCCCTTGCGGGAGGTTCCGCTTACAACGAAATGGTCATCACACCCCCTTTATTTTCCCGCCAGCCTCACGCGGTGCGACTCTATTGCCGGCTGGGTGGACATGGGTTGAGACTGATAGACATGTCTCATGTCCAGACTTGAGAATTCCGTCCTCCTGAGACGCATGAGATTGGGTCCTTGTTTTCGGACTTCGCGCCCATAATTTGCTCGTTTATTTTTCGGGGGTGGTCTTTTTGGCCATTTAGGCGAAAGATTTCGGATTTTAGGAGATTTTGGGCGTGTGAGTGGACACAGGAGTTCGCAAGCGGCTACCCCCTCGATGTCCACCACCCACCCCTCTCGACGACCGCTTTTTACCAACCTGTCGTCCGGCGGCGGCGGCGGCAGTCCGGAGCCCAGAAGGGAGCGCAGCAGCAAGTCAACGCCGTGGTAAAGTCCTTCCCTCCGGCCCCGCTGCGCCGTGCTGCGCCGTGCTCGAGCTCACTCGCGGGAGCGGTCCATGCGCTCAGCGCGACGCGACGCGACTCTGCGCTCGCTCGTATGGTCCCGGCGCAACAGCCACGCTGCTCGCCTCGCGTCGCTCGCCTCGCTCTGCTGCTCGTCTGCTCGGGTCCGCGCTCGGCCGCGCACTGAGCGGGGCGGAGCAGGAGCAGCGGCGCGCAGCCCCGGCCGCCTGGGCGCCGACATGCCGCCGCACCCCGCCCCGCCCCGCCCCGCCCCGCCCCGCCCCACCCCGCCGCGAAAGAGCCGGTCACAACATTGGGCTAGTCTGGGCCGGCCGGCCCCGCCCCGCCCCGCGTCAGGTGTTTCAGCAGCCCTAAGCGAGCGCTTGATAAGCTTGTCACACCATTAGCGCACCACGCGGTAACATTTACAATTTTTTTTAGAGGGGGGGCAGGGGGGTTCGCGCAGAAAAGAAAATCACGAAAAGCTCCGCAGCTTTCCGGCGATAAGGGTCTGTGTGCTAGTTTATTTCTGCGAAAGGACAACATGTGCGGAAATGAATCGGCGGAAGACGGAACATAAGGATGGAGGAGGTTTTATACATCCGGTCGTTGTTGCCAGGGCGCGCGCGCTTAAACGGGGCCGCGCCGCACCGCACCGCGGTGGGCAGCGACATTGTCGCCTCGCCCGCCGGCCCCTCGCCACTCCACTCCGCGCCACGCCACGCCACGCCTCCCGCCGCACGCACTTTTAAAGCGCAGCTGATAAGATAGCAGGTGCATCAGTCAAGTCAATCCGTTCGACTCGGCCGGACCGGCCCGGCCTCACGGATTAGCGCGTATCTACCCCGCGGCGCCTCACCGTCGCGAGAGCCAAATCGGAGGACAATAGCCGACCGGGCGCGGATCCAGGGGGGTGGTAACGGGGGTATTCGCCCCCTCCTTAGGTACAACATAGGCCGCCCTGAAGGTAGGCGAACAGCACTACTTTGCGAGGGGTACCTCACTTCCTCCAATCAGTGTACGCCCTGCGTTCTAATCATTTTCCAATCACAGTCCAATCACATAATTTTAAGAAAAAAATGCATTTTCAGCAGCTTAAAATTGCAAAAACCGATCCCCTGGTGAGACAAGCAGCTGCTGCTGGTGCCCCAGCCTAGTCCACGACCCGCCCGCACCCCTCATTGGTACCGCTCGGCCCTCCGGTGGCGCAAGGCCATGCGCGGGGCGGGGCGGGGCGGGGCGGGGCGGGGCGGGCCCGGGGTCCTCGGCCGGCCCGGCCCGGAGGAGTGCAGGACACTCCGCTACGCGGTAATAAGATTTTCCTAATGGGTTCGTCCGGGGGGGGGGGGGGGGCTCCTCCTACTCACAGTCGCTGCCCGCCGCGCCGGAGGCAGCGCTCCGGGCCGAGCCGGCCGGGCCGGGCAAGGCTCCGGGTGACAACTCAATGAAGAACAGCTTCCACGCGTCTCCCCACACACGCGCAGTCAGATGCAAAAAAGAAAAACTCTCGAGCGTTTTCAGTGCAGTGGCAAGAGGAGGAGTGTGTTTCTAATCGAAAGGAGTGCGGGCGTGTTGGCAGCCGTGTTTGATTGCTCCCTGCTGCAGCAGCGCTGTTCTCCCGCGAGTGATATGGACCCGCGGGGGGAAGGACCCATGGATGAGTTCTTTGCGGCGCGACGCGACGCGGCAGGAAGCACTTCATCTGTCCGAGAGTGTGGCTGTGCGTGTGACAACGTGTGACTGTGTGCGTGACAGCGTGTGACTGTGTGCGTGACAGCGTGCGGCGCAAGAGGCACAAGGGCCTCGTACGGTAGGGCGGGTGAAAAAAAAAACACATATGGGCCGAAGTGAGCCAGAGGAAACTCAAAGCCTTAAGTCCCTATATATATTTTTCCCACCTAGTCACGCGTCTCGTTGTAAGGTCTAGTGCAAACAACCACTGTGAGAAATGTTTGCGAGAGTTACGGGAAAATTTTCTATGAAAAATGTCGTAAAGTTACGATATCACATTGTAAAATTACAAAATTATAAGGACACTTGGTATGGACTTGTGATTCTCAAACGAGCACAAATAGGCGTTCGTAAATTTTCGATTTCGATCGTAAAGTTACAACACCGTTCCTAAATAGCAATAGAAATTTACAAAGATTTTTTCCCAGTGTACCAGACGGTTCGTGCATCGGTATGCGGTGCGCGCCACGATTCTATACCACTCCCCTCCCCTTTCCCCACTTTATACCCCGTTCCCTAGAGCCCTCTACACCCTGACTAAAGAAACGATTCGCAGCAACAGACTCGGAAAACAAAGCGTCATTCGGTCCTGGCGGACGGGCGCGATCTGCGCGTTTACGACGGGCAGGCGTATTAGAGCGCACTTAGTGTGTTTAAGAGACTCGCTCTGTTTATGGAGTGGTGGTACCCGCCGGGTACCCGGCCCGGCCCGGCCCGGGAGAGCGGGTGCGACCAGGCAGGCAGGCGAGGCGGCCCGGGGCCCGGGCCAGAGCGCCTGTACGCGGGCCAGCCCGCCCGACACGGCCGTCGGGCGTGCTGCCTATCCCAACTCGCAGCAGGCGCTTCAGCAGAGAATAGATAGACCAACGGGACGGGACAGGAGCAACTTACTTACTTGATGCGGAGGTCCGGTCCGGATCTGGCTGTGACGCCCTCGTCCTCGCCCGCGCCCTCGCCCGCGGCCCTGGAACCAAAACAGACGAAACTGAAGGCTTGATCTGCACAGGGGGCTTCATTCCGAACAGTAGTGTCCTCTCTCTTGCTCCTTATGGCCGTGTGCCGGATGAGTGCGACAAGGACAGAGAGACGAAACCACTGTGCGGAATCACTCTCTACTGATCAACTCTGGGTGGATGGGGTAGGGGGGGGGGGGCGGGGGGCGCTCAGCGCCGGAGGCCAGGCCGGCCCGCCGGGCACACCTGTTGGACGGCTGGCCTACCCTTCCGGCGGCGAGGCCGGGCCGAGGCGAGGGAGCAGAGCAGCGACACCGCCGCGTATATAACCAGCGTAACCGCCGCGTATTTAAGGAACAGCGAAACCATTTAGAAACTGGAAACTGTACTGCCGCCGCCACCGCCGGCCGTGCTGTGTTCACAGCTTCTTTCTTGGCCGGTGCATCGCCTCGCCCTCGCCCACCCTACCCTTTCAACCCGACACTCTCCGAGAAAAGGGATTGATCGAACAACAAACAGAAGAGTAGTAGCGCCAGCATTCACTCACCCACGGGGCGGGGCGGGGCGGGGCGGGGCGGGGCGGGGCGGGGCGGCCATGCCGGAACGGGGAAAAGTACAAAGGACGTGCACAGCACACATCTCTCCTCCGTCCGCGTAGGGTACGATGCGACATCACGAGGTCCGCTCGTGGGTGACTGATGGCGCAAAGGCTGGGCTGTGAGTAGCTCCCTCCAACCCGACCCGACCCGAGTAAAGGGGACACAGGGGATGGGCGCGGCCGGGCCGGGCCGGGCCGGGCGGGCCGCGGGGGAGGCAGGCGAGGCGAGGCGGTGTACACAGACATGTCGCAGTGCTTCTCTTTTATTTGTCGGGCAGGGCCGGCCCGGCCCGGCCCGGGCAGCCAGTCTCGTCCTCGTCGGCGAGGTCCGGGTTCTCTACGCTCCTCCCCCGCGCCGCGCCGCGGCCCCATCCCATTCTATCCCCGCCGTCCCCGCCCCGCCCCGCGACGCGCTGACAATGTTGCGCACCTTCCGTCAGATACCGCCATCCCCTTGCTCTGCTCGGCATAATAAAAATGCGCGCGAGATCGAACCAACTCTCCCACTGCTCTCCCACCAACGGGATGTGTTTCATTCAACCCCAGACAGCACTACAAAGTAGTGCGTGCGGCACTCAAACGCGAATGTATGCCCGCGACCAGACTATACTTGAACGCACTAGACGAACTATAGAAAAGTTCATGGCTGTTCACAACGTACACTGTAAAAAAAAAATACTTCAGGCTGTTACGTTTTGCCTCCGGTCCGCACTGTATTTTTCATGTGCGGTCGGACCGTTACGGTTCGAACTGTAGGTAGTTTATTGTGTAGGATTTATTGCTGTATTGAGCCTCCCCAACATATTTACAAAATTAAGATACGAAAGGGAAATGCTAAATGCTTACCCAGGGCCTGCTCACTCTGGGGATCGGGGTGTCTCTTTTTCTCTAGCTCTGTCTCTCTTTTCCCATAAGAAGACCCGTGGGGGAAAGAGACAGAAAGCGCACCCCCGATGTCGAAGTAAGCAGGCCCTGTGCCTACCTACACCCAACATCGGGATTTAAATAAAAACGGGGCACCAGGCCGACTAACCTTACTCCGAAATTTGCATTGACAAGCAAGAAAAAGCCTCTATTATTAAACATTCGACTTCGTTGACACTTTCAAAAGAATACGTCGGTTTAAAATGTAATAATGGCATTTCGGAGATAGCATTGGCCACATACACAAGGACTTAGAAATGATAAAAACAAATCGAGTAAAAACTGTACTGTGCCAAGATTTTAGAGTTATGTTCAGTAAAAAGTAGTGGTGCTGATCCTTACCTTCCTTGACTCTGCAACAGCAACAGGCGTCTCGTCTGTACTCTTGTCATTTTGAGGTTAGGTTGATGTCTTCAACTGGTGTTAATCACCCCGGTATTAAAAAGTTATTGATGAGGCGTCTCATAAAAATTTAAGAGAAAATATGGTTGAAACCGATCGAATTCAAACTGAAAGTCCAAAATAAATGGTCTTGACAAAAACAATAACTGGAGATAGCGAAAGGCGACCGGACCGTAGTCTCCGCACGGCACGGAAACGGAAAGGTGGTGCAGTCTTGCGGCAGATAAGCGAAGCGCCAACTACGCGACCGAGGCCAACACGACGGACAGAAAATACGAAACAAAAAGGAAAAGAAAAAAAACTGTCGACGCAGATTGCTTTGATTCGGCTCACCCCTTCGCCGGCCGAAGCGAAGCCGGGCCCGTCCGGGCCCTCTGCCATTCTCTCTTTTCCCCATTATCAACCCCTTGGGCCCCACCGCCCCTCCCCGCCCCGCGCCCCGCGCCCACCCGGCACTCGGCACGCCTGGATAGTTCGCTCGCCCAGATAAGTAGGAGGCCGTGCTGGACCCTGCGACTGACCCGGGCGGGGTGGGGCCAGGACCGGCAGACTCCTTCTTGGGGTGGCTCCGCACCACCCCTCCCTCCAGTCCGTATGAGGACGCGGCGGAGCGTGTTATACTGGAGCAAGAGGCCGCGCGGGGGAGCGGGGGGGGTGACGGCAGGCGCGTGGCTGGCAGCAGCAAGTGGGGCCGACCCCATCGAGATAACACACTCCGCGAGCCAGGCCAGGCCAGGCCAGGCTCCGGGCCAGGGAGGCGGGGAGGGGGAGGGGGTGGGGGGCGCAGAGGCATACATCGGGACTCGCGCTCGCATGGAGCACGACTTGTTGCGGCGCCTCGCCACGCCGCGCCCCGCCTCGACCCGAACTGGGCCGCGAGTCGTATACCCCGCCCGACCACGGCTTGAACCCCCGCAGCTCCAGGGGTTGATGTGCGGGGGGAGGGTGGGGAGAAGGTCTTGATGGCCGGGGGGTACATCAGCCATAGGGTAGGGGACTCCCGGGCTCGAGGGTAGGGGGTACATAATCCCTACGGCACGTATAATGAGACTCCTGACCCGAAGGCCCGATGGGGGAAGAGCGAGGTAAAGTGAAACACTCACTCTCTGTCCCGCCCCTGCCCGCCCCCGAGCTGGTGCTCCTGTCCCGCGTCCCGTCCGCCCTAAGCGGGGGCGGGCGCCTCACGGTGGCCGACCTGGCGCGTGTGCGCTGGGGGCGGTGCGGGGGCGGCGCGGGGGCGGCTCACGCTGGCGCGGTACGGGGGGCGTCGTCCGCCTCATTAGGGCGCGATGCGGGCGGGGGCGCGGGGGCGGCACCGGCCCGGCCGCTCCCGCTTCCTGGTCACGTGTGCTCCACTTCCTCTCGGCGGGCGGCGGCGCGGGCGGGGGCGCGGGCGGGGGCGGGCGACGCGACGCGGTGCGCCCGCGCTGACTTACACCCCGTTACACAGCGTTACACAGCGTTACGCCCCGTTAAGCGGCGCCACACATCTCAGTCGGAGGGATGAGGCCGAGGCCCCAGGGCGGCGCGGCCTCAGGTTGTGATGGGACTGATACGCGCTCTGCAGCCCGTCGTGTTCGCGGAATCCATAAACTTGTGACGTTGTTACGACGCGACGGTGTTACGATCACCTCTTCCGTCCGGCCCGGCGCGGTGCTGGGGCGGGGGACTTTGAAGCGGAAGCGGACCGGGCGGATCGCGCCTCAAGACGTGCGTGCGAGCACACTATAGTACTTGAAGCATTAAGGGCGAATCTTTCCCGCAGAACCATGGTCTTTCTATTCAATTCCTTTCGAGATACGTAGGGAATACATCGCGGCCTAGTGAACGTACACGCCACGCCCAAAAATGATCGTTGTGCTTAAATAAAAAATATTTTAATGAGAACACGCTTTGAATGTATCACATCACCTTTTATTGATTTTAGAACCAGCTTATGTACAGGTAATAAATAATACACATGAGTGTTAAGGCTTACACCAACAATTCAGTCTCATTAAACATTTTTTTGGCATATAATGAAACCTACAACGTAGCCAGACTCCTGGTTATAACAACTGCAAGACTTGGGACTGAAAATCGCACGGGAACAACAGGTATGACAAACTTTGCAAACTACAACCAACGTTTAAAGTAGATAACAGATTCTCATGTTACTAATGAGAAGAAATGGACAAATTTGTCATCTTTTTAACAAACAATGTTTCCTTAGCTTAATAATAACAAAAAGCATTGTACACTCACACACAGCAAGGAAACACAATATGGAGCTCTTTTAAGTATCTCCATAATTAACTACAGACAACCCATGTTCCATCATAATTGGTTTAATCCAATTAAGTAAGATAAATTATGCAACTTCTGGTCCAAAAAAGTAATGTGGATGGAGGAAAAAAGAATCCTGTTGTACATGCATCATTTTACAATTATAAATTATCCCTTTTTTTTTCTGTATGTAAGAAGATCAAAATGGGTTACTTTAAGTTAAAAGCAGTAAGCACGCATATTTTAAAGAACTTCCAAAAAAAAAAAGGAGAGAAAAAAAAAAAAAACAGCTTCTTATTATGATTTGGCTTAAGTCAAACCTTAAGTTATATTTAACACACCATAACACACTTAGATTTAAAAAATAGTCTCTGAAGTAAATGCTCAACACAACTTTAGGATCAAGTATGCAATGAAAATGCACACACAAACAGTGCTAAAAATCACAATACAGAAGTCATAGGTTTACAGTTATTCAATAACATAGCTGAGCGAAACCAAACCTTTACTCACCAGCAACAAATTTTAACCAATTTAAATATGTGGGACAAAAGAGAAACAAGAACCATAAAATACACTCTGTAGAAAACCTCCATACCTCCATAATTAAGTAATTTGTCAGCGGCTCATGATTAAGCGATTTAGAACTAACACATTCATTCCCACCCTTACATACACCAAAGCATCAAAACGCAGAACACTGGGTAATACCTATAGATGGAGCCAATACAACACTCCAACAGCAGAATTATTGTCAGTAAAAATACAAAGTTGGCAAAGCCTTAAGATTTAAAACCCAGAAACTGAGGAACTTGGGAAAATTTTCACATTTGTTTTATTCTTCCCACAACCTTTGAAGCATAGTTATGTCAATATAATGTTCCTTGAAGTTCCAGGATACCAAAAGAACATTCTTGATACATTCTTAGATTGTATGGCGCTACAAGGAAATACACCACATTTTCCTATTAGAAAAAATCGTTCGGCATGGATTAATTTAGTTTGTAAAACCAGTCCTAAGAAGATCTGCAATAGACAAGATGGCAGATACAAATACTATAGCACTATTTTGATTTGTTTGAGCCAAGGTTTAGTTTTATTGTTAAACATCTTCAATAGAAGATGTAGGGTCACACAAAAAATTAGGTAGTAAAATTTATAAAAACTGGTTTGATCCATTCTATGATTGCCCATCATACTGATGCATGAATAATGCACCTGTTCCCACTCAATTTGCAGTAGAATATATACATATTACAAAACTGACTGGTACTTATTAAAGTCACATACTTATCTTACATTGAAATTGTCTTGCACAAGCTTGCCTGCTATGAGGCAATCCATAAGGAAGCCAAGTAAACACAGCAGGGAAACAGCATGCACAAAACAAAAATTGTTAATAAAATAGTTAAGTTCAGATACATCCACACCCTGAATTTTTTTCTACATAGAGAGATCAAGAAAGATCAAGAAACTCAGTGTTTTGAAAAAAATACACAACAGTAATAAAAAAAATAATTGTGAGGATAGTGTTGTGCTGAGAAGACAATATGTTAAAAATTACACTGCATACTCCAATAAAAATTGTCACGAGGTCAACAGTATAGTACATAGACAATATTTAGGTGAAAAGCAAATATTCCAGACATAAAGACAAACTAGTTATTAGTCAACATCTCCAGCTATCTAAGTTCAATATTATGATATACATAAATTGCCACATCTGTGATATCATTACAGTATGTGGCCAAGCATTGTACTTTAATGGTTTGAAAGTTCAGTCTTTACTAGCCTTCATTTAAGATACCATTTTGTGACACGTCAAGTTACCTAATGTGCAGGGGTAAAGAACAAAGCAGTTGACAGGCAATCTTATATACATGATGCAAAGATAACAAGAGCAAAATGCAAAAATGTTTTTCATGTCAGTTATATTGTGCCTAAATATCTGTAGGATAATTTTACAAATAAGTATTATAAAGTCTATATTAAGCCCATACAATAATCAACAATGTTGAAAAAAATAAAATCTAACAGCAATGCTGCAATTAAAAGAAAATAGCAACAAAACGGCAGAGAGCGCAGAAAAAAAATTGGGGGAAGACATTTGTCCAGTTAATTTGTAAAGATCATAAATTGTGCAGATTTTGTGCGTCATTTTCAAACTTACTTTTATACATGCACATTCTAAAATAAAATTGAGGTGATTAGGGTTCACATGATTCAGGTTGTTAGCTCTCTATAAGTTTCTGAATAGGTGGTCTCAAAATGAATTAAAATGTACCTCTTTACCTACGCGTAAATATGGTACAGCAAAATGGCAGTGATGCAGAAGGTTGAGCAAGGTTGTCTACATTGTCTACATACGAAAGCTTAGAAAAATTTGGATAATATCATTAACTAGTTTGGTAACATGATGCTATGTCTGGCTGAACGAGGCAGTCATGTAATATGACAAACAGACATACCATGAGCTGCTTGTGTTCCACATTACAGTATCAAATAAGGATTCATATCCAAAAACAAATACAAGTTTTAGCCCCTCAAAAAATGAACAAAATATTCATGCATGCTCATGTTTATGCAAGTTACTAGGTACATGTTTGGGTTAATAATTGTGCATCACAAAGCCATACAAAACCCTGCTAATTACAGGTCCCTGGTGAGAACAAAAACTGTGAAGACAGCTTGATAACAACAATACAGCTCTTTAGAAGAGAAATTACAATGCAAAGATATGCTTAGTTATGGTTCCAGCATTCACACACACACAAAAAGAACAACAACACAATCACCATATACATTTCCATGGTTTCCAATTTAAAGGTAGTTAAAATTGTAATGGTTGTATAATATAAAAAAATATTTAAACAAAGAAGTTATATTCAAAGATAGAACTCGTCACAAAGCTTTACAATATTGATGAAATATTATGCATATTTGTTTTGTAATTAACAACTGCCGTTAAAAATTACCAAAAAAAAAAAAGAAAAGAAAAAAAAAGACGGGAAGAATTATTTTGAGCTCCTTCAGGAGACCATACCACACACCTTGTTATCAAGGTTAACATTTCTTGTTTCAGAAACAGTTCATTAAATATTCTTTATGAGTCAAAAACTGTTATAAATTTCACTTGATGGTTGGTATCATCCAAACATATTTTTCTTGGTAACTATACTCCCAAAGTCACAGTCCTCATTTGAAGGGATTCTCCATCCAAAAGAGTAGATGTGAATCTACAAATTTGTGCAAATGCATGAACACTGCTTTTTGTGAAGTCCAAATTTCAGAGAATAATTAAGGTGCAAATCACCAATCTCCATTACTCAGATCTACACATCTATTTTGTGCTGCAACCCCTGGAGGTCAGCTGGTCCCTTCTGTAGATTAACAAAATCCCAGAAAGGACCCAAGCTTGCTCTAGATACTCCAATCTATGTCCCATGACACATTTGTGATAAACCACTTCAATGTTGGAGAGAACAAAATGCCAGTGAAAATACCTGTTACCAAGAAAGCTGCACCCAGCATACCAGCTATTGATTGGTGCTGAGGATCCACATTCCTAGAGAAGAAATAAGATAAGATATTAGCATTTTGAATTACAACACAATCCAATGTGAAATTTCTATTTTGTATTACTTACTTTGGACAATACATCATTGCAAGTGAGCTAAAATGACCCGAAGTGAAGCCCATTGCGATACCCAGCCCCCAATACACCCAATCGTTTTTAATTATTATGGGAAACGTTCTTGTCTCATCCTTTGGCAAGTAGTTACAGAATACAAAGAGTGGAATGAACAGAAGACGAAGCCACACTGCAACAGTCAGCAGTCTTGGACCAGGCTGAAAAGGAAGAAAGCCAAATCATCATAGTATAGTCCAGTTAAATGTGTTTGAAGTAAGTATAATGAATAAGTATCTTACCCAACGAATCCATGTGGGTAAAGAACTACCAATCATTGCACACACATTGAATGTAATAAAACAGAGGACAGATAAATAAAATCGATCTTCAATAAAGAAGTGTGGATCTGAGCGTTTAATGTCTACAACAGAAAAAATTATATTATAGAATATAGTTAGGTAAAGTTTTAATTTTTAATATTTAGGAAGCTTAAGTTCACTTATTGATGTACCTGATTGGACTGTGGGGAAGAGTGCCAGTGTCACAAAAAATACCATAAATACATTTAGGCACTGCGGATAGCACTTTCGGAACACAGCAAAGAAGGGTGTCCGTGGCACAGCACCCAAGTTCTCTCTCTTTTTCCTTTGCAATTCCTTTTGGCTCATCAATTCATGATAACGGTAAAATCGCTACAAAATAAACAAAACAAACACAGTTATTCATTCCCCCTTACAACATTACAAATGTAAACGTGGTTGAAAAATTACACCTTACACACTTACATTTAAAGGTAGAGCAAAGTATGTATCAAAACAAGCCAGTAGAACCAACAAAGCCGCAATAAAGTAATAAATAGCAGCTGTTCGAACATTTGGAGCCATCAGAAGTGCGATAAAACTAATAATGGCAGTAAAAGTTCCACTGATATTCTGCAATTTAAAAAATAAATAGACTTTTAGAACTGCTTCATATGTGTTTAGTTGAGGAAAAAAATGTTTTAGTCGCTTATTTAATTATTTACCGATCCAAGGACAATAGCTCCAGTATATTTAGGAGGCAACTTGGCTCCCATTCCATAGACAGTATTTTGATAAATACCACTTGCCACTGGAAAAATAAACACAATGTAAAGAATTGAAAGCTTACACAAAATTTGATTGCAAGTCCCCAAGTTGAGTAGGAATGAGTCAATAAAAAAGGTATTGATGCTTACTATTAAGAATGATAACAGAGACCATAGTAACCCAGAAGAATGTTCCTGGCCACTGTGAAGAGTCCATCATTGCAAGAACTACTGTCATGACAAATATAAAGACCATAATAAGGATACTCCAAACAACACGAGTAGTCACACTCCCTCTGGAAAAAGTCAAAGATAATTACAATTAAAAAATTATTACAATTACATAAATTTAAATATTTTTGGCTACCATGTCAATAAAGTGTTTGTGAAACTTACCCAAACTGTATAAAAACATTGAGCCAATTAAACAGCAAATTTGGAACCTGAGCAGCAAAGCTTATGTATGGCATGAAGTCTTCGTCATATTTAAAATCCTTTCCAGCTGATGTGCCATTTCCCAATTTGTATTCCACAAAATACTGAAAAAATATTTGGAACAATATCAAACCGCAAAACAAACATGAAAAAATGTCATTATCTGTGACTATCAAACACTTATGCAGGATTATTACATACTACACAGATAAAATGAAAAAGCCATATCCCAACTCAAGATTACACTAAGCTGGCGATCTAGGTAGGTACTCACGTCTTTAGGTGTAATAAACATGTTCCATGGCATTAAAGTTCCAATTCCATGAAGAAGAAGGGTCAGGTAAACCAAGTTGAACCTGGAAAAAATATTTTTTTTATTAGAACAGAATATGTATATTATATTTGCATGTAGAGATAGGTCTTGTTCTTTTTTTTTCTGTACATCAAATTGATCCAATTGCCCCGACAACTAACACATTGTGCGGGTTGAGCACGGCGCGGGACAATTGTGTGACCTGGTCTGGTAAGGTCAGGCGCCGCTCCGAAACCAAAGACAAAGACAGAACACAAACGCCACATGCCACATGCCCGGCTGCCCGCAATTGAGATTCGGGTCCCAGGAGAGGCGAGGAGGTGACAGAAAGTACTCGAGTCCCTTTCCTCCGTCAAAAGCGTAACAACGTAGAACGAAGCTCCTTTACAAGTGCGCTACACACTGGTTCCGGTTAATGCTTTTGTGACTGACACGAGCTTCACTCACCTGTCCTTCGGAGGGTTCATCTCCAGGTCGGCCTGCTCCATGGTGACGCCCTTGAAGTTGAGCTCGTCGTTCGGCAGGTTGGTGTCCTCCCAGGCGGGCGTCAGTCGGACGGGCTCGGTGTTGGCGAGGAAGGGCTTCTTCTCGTGGACCTCCCCGGCCGCGGCTGCAACGGCAGGAGAAGTACGTCAGCACACCGGAGGGGGAAACCCGCGCCCGGAGAGGAGCGGGTAGGCAACCAACTACGCACAGGTGCGCGGCGGAACGCGGGACGTCGCGGAGCTGCGCGGCAGTGTTGCCAGAAAAATAGGCAATTCGGCGCCCAAACACAGTGGAGTAAAACGGGCAGCATCTGCGCCTGCCTACTAGGCAACATGTACGCACCTGCGCTGAGCGTGCCGCCTAATAGGCAGGCGCACATGCAGCCCGCTTTACTCCATCGTGTTTGAGCGCCTTATTGCCTACTTTTCTGGCAACACTGACTTCACTGTGTTTGGTCGACTTATTGCCTACTTTCCTGGCCACACTGGGCCCCCTGCAGGGAGCAGCGCTCTGCAGCGCACTCACCAGGTACGCCGTAGGGCTGCGCTGCGCCGCCTGCAACGGAAACCCCCCAGGTGCCAACTCGTGAGCCAGGCGAGGCCTTCGCCTTCACCTTCACCCGGGTCGCGGCCCCAGTAGCTGCAGCAGCACCACGCCGACGAGTCCCCGACCGACCCGACCCGACCAAAACGACGACTTGACCGAAAGTGGACACTAGCTGATAGTGACTGACCAGCAGTTTGAGGAGCGCGCGCCTCGAGCCGGGGCGGGGCGGGGCGGGGCGGGGCGGGGCGGGGCGGGGCGGGGCGGGGCGGGGCGGGGCGGGGCTGCGCGGGCTGAAGCTTAGTTCAGCCTCGCGACCATCTCGGCTAGCGAGGCGAGCCGCCACCCGAGACGCGCCGGCGCGCCGCCGGGTCGCTCACACGCTGCGACATGGCCGGGCCGGGCCGGGCCGGGCCGGGCTGGACAGCAAACAGGGGCGGGTCGGGAGCGGCCGGCCGGGCCGGGAGTCATATTTGAGGAAGCCCTGTCCCCGCCCCACCCCGCCCCCGCCCGGGGTGCGAGTGCGAGGGAGACAGAGATAGCGCCAGGGATGGACAAAGGGGTGCGGCGGGCCGGGCCGGGCCGGGCCGGGCCGGGCGGTACAGTAATCATGCCATTCCGGTTCGGACTATGCACCGCAACGCAAAGCCCAACATGTTGTTTGCCCGGCCCGGCGCCCGTGTCTTTAGCGGGGAGTTTCGGGCGGATAAATACGGTGCACCTGCAGTGACAGCGCGGCAGGGCAGATAGTACAGAGAGGCCTGGCCGCAATAAAACACGCCCGGCCCGGCCGCATCCCAGTTAGAGAGGAAAGAGAAAACGACATTCACAAAAGACAATTTGCGTTGCAGAAACGAGACGTATGCAGCAGGGGTTTGTATCTCTGTCCTTCCACCGCGGCCTCGGCGCACGGCCTGGTGGTAGCGCCACGTCAAGCCAGTGCCTCGCGGGAGGGGTAGGAGAGCGGGAGGGAGGGAGCGAGCGAGGGAGGGAGGGAGAGGACCCCAGCCCCAACTCAGCAGGCAGCGGCAATTAGACCACAGGTGCCGCGGAGGCAGTCGGTGCCCCGGCCCGGCCCGGCCCGGCCCGGCCCGGCCCGGCCCGGCCCGGCCCGGCCCGGCCCGGCCCGGCCCGCCCCGCCACTGTGAGGTTCTCTGCGCAGCGCCCAGCGCCGCCACCGCCCTCACCTCACGCGTCCGCGAGGCCATACTCCTCTCTCCACTCGCCTCGCGCCGTTGCGTAGAGCAGCCTTACGCAGCACAGCGGGACAGATTTAAAGGGGCGTACGCGCGCCATATTGAACACTGTGGCCAGATATGTCATGATTTTAACACAAAATAATGTGATAACTAATGTTTTGTGATTCCCACGAATCTTCGCATATTGGAGCGCGATAACTTTGTATCACAAAAATAATGTGATAAAAAATACATGAGAAATTTATCACCAAAATATTGTGATACCTTTTTATCACAAGTTTTAGTGTATAACACAATCTATACGCGCTTTTTTGGGGGATAAAAAGTTATCACATTTTATTTTGAGATAATTTTCTCACGTATTGTGCACATTTATTTTTGTGATAAAAAATTATCATGCTCTCAAAAGCGACGAATCTTGGGAACCGCAAACCATACGTAATCATATAATTCCAAATAATTTTATCACAAACTTGATTTCAGTGAATGGACGTCGAGTACGTCTGACCCCCGGCTGTTGAGCCGCTATCTCATCATTCATTTACCAGAGTGGGGCATAAGTCCGCCCGGCCGCCCCATCCCTTTGGACTGGCGGCCGAGGGCTCGGGTGCGGGCGTGGGCGCCACGCCCTCGGCCGCAGACAGGTACTCGAACACAATGTTGCGCCGCCCGCGGACCCTCAGTATTTAATCAGCCTAACATCTTGGCCGCGGCGCGCAGGTCTAATCCCTGGCGCTCCCGATAGCCCCGCCCCGCCCCCGCCCCGCCCCGCCCCGCCCTGCCACGCGTGCGATAACGTACCCCCGACACGTGCCGCCGCCACTGCAGCCACAAACACACACAGACACGTGGGCTGAGGTGGGCGTGGCAGCCTGCCGGGGAGCGGGTAGGCAGCCGAGCGCGACGCGAGCGCCCAACGGGACTGCCTACCTCCCAGGCGTTCCGCCGGGCCGCAGCCGAGCAGCTGTATGGCACTCAGGGAGAGCCAGGCACCGGCCGCGCCCGCAAACGGAACGGTCCTCACAGGCGAGAATTGCAAATGTAGGAGTGGGGAGGGGGAGGGGAGGTGGGGAGGAGTGGAGCGGAGGGGAAGGGAGGGGAGGGGAAGGAGGGACCCTACCTTTCGCCCCCTCACTCCCTCCGCCTCAGCTCCCAGCCCCCAGCAGCAGCAGGAGGTACACGGCACCGCGCACACCTGGCAAATCTCTTTTTCGGCGTGCGGCGGAAAACTTTTTGACGACCGCGAGGGAGGATTTCGCGATGACGATGAAGGGCGGGAGAAATTGTGAGGATGAGGATGAGGCTGGGAGAAGGTAAGAGACGGGGCTGGGAGGGGGTAGTAGGGAGCAGACGGCTGGCTCAGTATCCTCCTCCCCCTCCCCCTCTCCTCTCCGGATCCACGCCGCACGCTACCCGCGTGATCCGCATGCGAGTCTCCCGTTGCAGCAGCGCTGCTGTGCGCGGCTCTGTCGCAGTGCAGCAGCGGGGCGGGGTGGGGCGGGGTGGGGCGGTGCGGGGCGCAGCGGGGCGGGGCGGGGAACGCCGGGAAGGCGTGCAGGAAAACGGACGCACGTGACCCATCGGCGGGTAGGGATGGGGGGAGGGGGGGGTAGAGATCCAAATGCCAAACGTCGAGACTAAAGGGAAGGAAGAGTGGTAGCGTAGGGCAGCGCGGCGTGGGGTGGGGCGGGGCGGGGCGGAATGGGGCGGGGCGGGGCAGGGTGGGGCGGCGCGGTGCCCGGCGGGGCTCGCATTACCGCGCTACAGGCCCGCTGCGCGCCACTCCAATACGCCCGCCCCGCCCCGCCCCGCCCCGCCCCGCCCCGGTCCTCGCCTCGCACAGCTCGAGGCGGCCCGGCCGGGACGTCCACAGACTCATTACAGCGAGAAGAGCAATGAGACAAGTCAGGCCGCTGCGTGGCTAGCGCCGAGGAGACGGACAGGACAGAGTGACGTGACCCGACAGACGACAGACAGACAGACAGACAGAAAGGACAGAGTGACCTGACAGACAGACGGACAGGACAGAGCAGAGGCACCCGCCCCGCCCCGCAGATGGGGAGCTATGCCGCAGGCCGAACCAATAATCGTGACAGTCATACTAGTGTGCCGGCCGGGCCGGGCTGCCGGGATGGAGATAAAACAAGAATATGTTTAAAACTTTATCCGCAACGAAGCGACGCTCAGCTGTAGTAAACACCCGTCCCGAAGCTCCAAATCCACGGTCATATCGACAACGAACCGACGACAGATAGAATGAAAGCAAACGACAGGAGGATAGTCACGGACGGATGAATACCAAACAGAAAAAAAAATAGAAAGGACGAAATAAAACAAACGGGAGAGGACGGGACCGCATGCGTGTCGGTCGGGGAGATAAAAGCAAGAACTGACCTCGGCTCGCCTCAACCGCAACACAATCCATCGGGTGGACGACAAACGCGGCCTGCGGCTGGGGGCGGGCCGGGGGCGGGGCGGGAGCGGGCCGGGGGCGGGCCGGGGGCGTGGGCGAGCCGGAGACGGTTAGGGGCGGGCCGGGAGCGGGTATAGGTGCGAACCGCAACTCGCCAAGGGTGCTCCGGGGTAAAAATCGACGGAGATTCTACCGGGCGTTTCAGAGAACAGTATCGCGGGTCTGCCTACCCAAGAGTCCACGTCGCCTTACGATTCAAGCGGGTAGGCAAACCCGCATAGTGTTATACGTGATCTCTGAAACACCCGGTACACCACCCCATGATGCACTCCCGCGAATCGTGGCGAGGAGGGGTGCTTCTAGCTAGGGTCCCTAGCAGAGGGCAGTGTACAGGGGGCGGCTCAGGCAGGGCCGGGGCCCGCTTGTTTACCTGGCTGAGGTTAGGGGAGCGTGGCCGGGGCGGGGCAGGGCGAGCTGGTTAGCGACGGGCAGGAAGGGCTGGCTGAAGTGAAGTGGCGAGGTAGAAGAAGGGAGGGAAGGGCCGCGCCCAGCCCGGCCCGGCCCGGCAGCGCGCGGGGTCACCAGAGAGGAAGGTGCTGCTGGGAGGACCGTGCCGTGAAGTGACATGTGACATGAGACACGGGACATTTTTAAAAACATTTTTTCAAGGCGGCTTCTTTTGTGCGTTTGTGTGCAGTGAGTTTCGACTAGGGCGGGGCGGGGCGGGGCGGGGCGGGGGCGGCCCCCTGGAACCTGCAGCCTGCGGGGGCGGTGGCAGGGGAGGGAGGGGGCGGGGGTGGCTACAAGGCGCTCTGCACAGAGCACGCAGAGAATGCGCCTCCCACCTCCTGAGTATCACTCCTCTCCTCCTCATTGCTGCCCGCAGCCGCTGCCGCGCACGCCCTACACCACGCCCACGCCCCATACGCCACGCACGCTCACGCCCACGCTCCCCCGCCGCGTCATGCACCACACGCTCACGCTCAAGCTCCCCCGGCAGCCGCACCTCTCTCTTTTTTTCTTTTTAAACCACACACATACGGGGAAGGAAGAGTAAAGAGGCCAGAAAAAAAAGGAGGAGGCAACCGCGTGGCCCCAATTTTGCCGCTCCAAGGGATGCAGCAGCACGTTGCGGATAAAGCAAGTAATAAGGGGGGAGGGCGTTAGCGGGGGGACAGGGGGTGGGGTGAGGGGGGGGGGAGGGAGGCAATTCATCCCCCGGGCCAATAACGTAATCCGGATGAGTAATGAAATGATAGCGTGAGGGTGAATGGGGGGTGCTCGCTCAGTGCGGCGCGAGCAAAGCCTCACGCCCGCCCAGGCCCCGCAACGCGTCTACCCTTTTTTTTCATTCACAATGATTCTTTTACCGCGTGCGAGGTGAAATTTGACAACAACAACAACAAAGGAATGGAATTTAAAAAATGAAGAGAAGAATGAAAAAGAGGAATGTAATGGAAAAGAAAGCTTCTGTGTCAGGGGGCGGGGGCGGGGGCGAGGGGCGGGGGCGGGGCGCCGGCGCCGCGGCGTGGGCGTGTACTATGACGCACACGAGGCCCCGCCCGGCGGTGACCGGGGGTGGTTTTCCACGGCGTCACCCTCGCCCTGGCTTCCCCGGCAGAACAGTGGCGGCGGTGACGCGGTGCCAGGGCGGGAGCCCCGCCGCGCCGCCTCACCTCACCGCGCCCCGCCGCGCCCCGAGCGCCTACCCGCACCCACACCAAGGCGTCGCGAGGCCTGTGCCCCCCCCCCCCTCCTCCTCTGCTTGACGGGGACGGGACAGGACCCGCCTGCAGCGACGCCGCCGTAGAAGATGGCGGCAGGGCGTGGCGGGGCGGTGGCGTGGCGGGGCGGTGGCGGCCGCGGGGCCCACCAGCCGGACGCAGCTGCACCACATGGGGGTCCCGCCCCGCCGCGCCGCGGGGCTGGGGACGCCACCAGGGGGCGCTACGGGCGCGTCGTGCCCGGGGTCTAGACTACCAGATCAGCACGGCGGGGCGACCACGTGGCGGGCCGGCGTGGTGGGGCACCACGTGCTCGCGGCCGCGGGCGGGGCGGGGCGGGGCGGGGCGGGGCGGGGCGGGGCGGGGCGGGGCGGGGCGGGGCGGGGCGGGGCGGGGCCAGGTGGGAGGACTGGACGGCGGGTACATCCATGTGAGCGAGCCGCCGACCCGACGCCGAGGCCGCCGCTGCCCCCACACCCCGCGCCTCGGCGGGCGAGCAGGGCTGTAGCCACGACGACGCCTAACGGTCCTTGTCCGGAAGGGTGGAGGCGGGCAGCGCCCAGCAGCGCCGCGGAGCTCAGCCCAGAGCTCAGTATGCGCGGGGCAGGGTCACTCAGCGTCCGGCGGGGCGGGGCGGGGCGGGGCCCGCGAGGCCCTGGCGGCGGGGGCGGGCGTTGAACCCGTGCCGCTACAACGGGCCGCGCTGGCCCAGCCCGTCCCCGGCACGCGCCCGCCGTCGCCCCCGCCGCGCGCCCCCCCGCCTCATGGCGGCGCTGCAACGACCTTTGGGATGACGGCACGGCGTCGTGCTGCTGCTTGTCCTTTTCCTAATTTTACCTCGGCCGCGGCAGCCGGCCCCGCCCGGCCCGGCCCGGCCCTCCGCCACCCCGACAACAGCGCTGCCGTTTGGCGTGCGGGGGGTGGGACGCCGAGCCGGGCCGGGTTGGGCCCGCACCAGTGGGGTGATTCCGCACAGTGGTTTCGTATCTCTCTGTCCTTGTCGCACTCATGCGGCGCGGGCGTAAGGAGCGAGAGAGAGAGAGGGAAATACTAAACGCAGCACGCTGCAGCCATGGCGCCAACGCCGTGGCTTCCACTGACCGGAGAGGGGCGACGGGGCGGAGCGGGTGTTTGCTTGACGCATAGTTTGCCGCGAAACGTCGCAGGCGGGCCGGGGCCCCACCGGGGCGGGTCAGGGAACACAGAGCAGCAACAGCTCCGCCACACAAACTTCCGCGTCGGCTGGCGCTACTGCTGGCGCGTCCTGCCCCGCCCCGGCCCGCCCCGCCCTGCTCCACGCAGTACTACTACACACTACAGCCGTGGAGGGTGTGTGCTCAGTGAGTGTTTGCCCCGAGCCAACCCGGCGGCTCTCCTCCTCCCCTTTCCTCCCGTCCCGTCCCTCGACAACTTACTCTTTCGCGGGGTGATCTGCGCCATGTTGCCGTTGCGAGGCTGTAGCTCCGTCAGCAGATACTGGTCCTCCCCGGACACCGCTATCTTGGTCCTCGGTGTGGTCATGGTTCAGCCTGAAAGACGAGCACAGCACAGCTGTCAGTGTGCGCCGCGCGCGCGACTGTGGCGGGGCGGACGCCTCGCGGCCCTGCCCGACCCGGCCCGACCCGGCCCGACCCGGCCCGCATTATGGGGGTCTCGTCCAGGCCAGGCCCGCAGGGTCCCACGTCACTTGAGTCCGGGTGCAGGGTTCACGACCAGACCCGCGGCCGCGTGCGACTGTACTCCATTTTGAGCCGTGCCTCCTTGGCGGCCAGCCGACTGATTCTGAAGATCGCTCTCATCATACTTCTGTCCTTGTCGCACTCATAGGACACTTCCGTGTCTCAGCATAGGGCACCGCCATAGGTGCGACAAGAAGGGAGGTAACAAGAGCGATCTTCGGAATAAGTCGGCAGACTGAACACTGGAGGCGACGAGACTTTATCGCGACCTGCCCTTATGCTCATGCTGGTCGTGTAAACCCCTCCGGCATGATTTTTTTAAAGGACAGCTGTTAAACCGCGCAGAGATTGAGGCAGGCGTGTGTGTGTGTTCTTCCAGCACCAATATGTACAAGAAAGCGTAGAGGAGCAGAGTGTGGGGGATGAAGAGCGTGAAGAGGACCCGAGGAAGAGCGTGAAGAGGACCCGAGCAGGCGCAGCGTACAGCAGCAGGCGAAGCGGAGGCGAAGGAGGACGCACACATACAACGTGAAGAGCGTAAAGCCTTGGAGCGCACAGTAGGCGAGGAGCGCTCACACAGACAACGTGAAGAGCGTAAAGCCTTGGTGGAGCGTACAGTGGGCGAGCAGAGGTGAAGGTGATGAGCATACAATCCTCTCCTCGTCGAGGTAAAGAGGCACGGGGGTAAGGCGAGAGCGCACAGGCAACGCGGCAGAGGCGCCTAAAGCAACAACGCAGAGCGGAGGAAGCTGAGCGATAGGAGAGGAGAGAGGACCGATAGGAATGTGCACAAGGGCGCATCCCCCAGGACCTAAAGCATGGAGTACCACAAAGCCACGAGCAAGAAGAGCAAAGGACCTGAGGAGGACAGAGAGGGGGAGGGGAGCGGGGGGGGGGCGTGACTAAGCTGACAGCAGGTAAGGCTGGAGAGGAGAGGAGAGGCAACGCGACTGGGAATGCGAAAGAGGTGGAGAGGAAGGAGGGGGAGTGGGGCAAGCGAGATAGAGCAACGACCTTCGAACAGGGATTAACATGAAGCAAAACCAATCCTGAACTAGGACAGTTTCTTTATCAGAACCCGCGGCAGGCACAGCCGCTCCCGTACATAGCAGAGCAGGCATGGGAAGGACGGGTCCACGACCACGATACGGGATACGGGATGGAGGGTGGCAGCGGAGGCTCGTGAAAGGGGAGGGGGTGCTGATAAGACGTTAAGTAACCTTATACCGAGGCGATAAAATAAGAGAGATAAGAGACTTTCTATAAACAGGCGGTGGTATGGTGGTGACACATTTCCATGCAAATGAGCAGTGTAAACATTATTGACATGAATAAAACTATGACATTTGAGAGTGTCTTTACAAATGATAAGCTGTGCGGGTACCTGGTACAGTACGTTGGATGACAGCCCGATTGTTTACGTAATACAAATAACCGTCTAAACTAAAGTAAATTATCAAAATTAAAAAGTGAAAAGTTCGATGTGATACAACACAGTAGTAAAATCTAAAAATATAATGAAAAATCTAATAGTAAAACGTAAAAAAAAATTATTACAGAAAGATGTAAGAAAACAAATATTAAGACAACCTTAATATTTTTCTTAATACATTAGGCGCGAGGTTATCAAACTGAACTGTGCTCCGCACACATAACGCAAACATGCCCCCGTTTTCCCCGTCAGAGATCAAAACTTGCCTCGTAGAAAATTCGCTATCACAACCGAACGGTTTCCAGGTATCTCTACACAATACACGTACACACAAGTTCTTGACTCCACACGCTCCGCCGAGAGAGGAGGAGGAGGTGTGCCACAGGCAACATAACCTGGGCGGCGGGGCGCGCCGACCCCTCCGTGGGAACTTACCTGGTCCGCAGTCATACGGGCCGATCCCTGCCTCCTCTGGATAAAAGTCGCCGGCGGCGAGGCGAGGAGCGCGATTGACACTTTCACCCTGTTTACTCGACTCAGCTCCGGGAGGACTGCTCCTGCTCCTGGGCCCTACCCTTCCATGAACGAACACCCTCTTGGCTTACTCGCAACGGACGGCATGAGCGGGCACGACTGTCGCGCCGCGCGGTGGATTACGGAACTACGTCGGCAGGACCCGAGCGCCCTCCTCCCTCGAGTCGACACGAGGGCAAGTCAGAATCGCCAAGCGGCAAAATTTAAAACTGATTTCTTCAGCAATCTGAATGTTTCAAGTCATACTGATACGTTGATATGTCTGATTAGCCTGCGAAAATGCTCAATCCGTTAAAGAGACACTTTTAGTTTGGCTATGTTGAGTGGGTGCCAGAGGATCAAGATCAAAAATACCTGAACAACTGTTTTGGTTTTTATCTTTTTCAATTTTTTTTTCTTTTCCATTTTTAATTTATTTATTGCCCTGTGTGTATTTTGACAAGTATCTGCAGCTCTTAAACTGTTTAGTGAATAGAACAGCATGCCTTACTTTAGAGGAAGAATATTTCATTTACTAATCACAAAATTACGGGACATGACTGTGAGCACAACTGCTACACTGAATGTTTTGAGGATGCATAAAATATTGTGGAAACCCAAAAACAACTATGAAATCTACAAAAGTCAATGTGTTTCTACATCTTTAACAACACAGTTCAGCCTTCATTTAATAACAATAAAAAGCTCATGTTCATGCTTCTTGATCTGGCAAGATTAGCACATATACAGAAAAACCTCCACATTGCTAATTCCTGCTTAACAATGAGCAGGTGTTTGGTCTCATGGGACACCTATAACAACATACTTAGCACTATTTACGATCACAGACCAAACAATGTATGAACAAGCCCAAAAGGCATTTTGGTTACAAGCTCTGATGCATTGTGTTGACTTCCAAATACAAAACATAATTTATAGCGCCTGTTTATCACAAGCCTCTGTGATTTGCATGAGACTTTCCAAATAAATAGTCATTTCTTCAACAACACCAGGTCATAACCAGGGTGATCAACTTCAAAGCTGGCAATTCTAAGATGTTATCCAAGGGGAACTACCTTTTAGAATATACAGTTGAAGATGGTAACTTACAATCACAAAGGTTTGGGCTTAGGAAACGTGGATAAATAACTATTAAATAGCAAATGGACAATACCTAACAATTGTGCTAAAACAGAGAGCCCTTATAAAATTATCTACAACCCAAATGCAGATCAGTACTGAATTTCCTGTGAACATGGTTAATGTAGCATGGAATCCAAGATCCAACTGATACTTGATTTTGTAAAATCAGAGTTGTTTTCTGAGCACTATTTCAGAAATTCCTTACTATTAAACTTCATTTGGGATAAAATGATAAGGAGCTATCTTGCCCAGTGCAATCCAAATTTATTTCATTAGGAACTCAGAGCAGCTGTCATCACTTTTTACGCGCATTTTGCTCTTTTTCAGCACGAGCATTTTCTTTCAGAATTTTCGATTTCAGATGTTCCTTGTATTCAAGAATACCACCCTCCCATTTTGTCACTGTGCCATTCTCACAAATCCAGATCACTTCCGCAACCTAAAACAAGAAATTTGTTTAGAATTTGATGAATTTTCTCTACAAATCTAGACAAAGATTTTCAAAATGCCATACCTGACTGATCAGTCTGAAGTCGTGACTAACAAGGACCATTCCTCCTTCAAAATCATTGATTGCATCAGCCAAGGCATCAATGGTTTCCATATCCAAATGGTTAGTAGGTTCATCAAGCAATAAGAGGTGCGGTGCCTGCCATGCCAGATAAGCAAACACTACGCGACATCTCTGCCCATCTGAAAGCTGTCTGATAGGACATACCTTCAAAAAGAAAAAGAAATTTGAGTAACAAGTCCTGGTCATTTGTGATAAGTCATCAAGGAATACCTTGGATACAAAACCCACCTGTTGGCGTCCTGTGAGTCCATACCGCCCAATAATTTTACGCATCTCTTCCCTCTCCTTTATTTCTGGGAATGATTTCATCATATACTCCAGAGGGGAGAGATCTAAATCAAGTAGCTCATGTAAATGCTGGTGGTAACGAGCAATACGCAAGTGAGAGTTTTTACGGATCATTCCTTCAGTGGGTATCAGCTGAAATCAAAATTAAGATTTGTAAGATGTGATTCTACCCTAAAACTGCACTGACTTTGTATTAACTACACTTAATTGTTTAAGACCAACTTACATCTCCGTACAGAAGTTTCAATAATGTACTCTTTCCAGCACCATTTGGACCAACCAAGGCCAGCCTAGTGTCCAAATCAATACCGAATTCAAGGTTCTTGTAGATTAGATTTGTTGTATCAGTATACCGGAAGCTAACATTCTGAACCATGATCACTGGTGGGGGAATAGTACCACAGGATGGGAAATAAAAGTTTAGAACTTTGTCAGCTGTTACTTTCTCTGTCAGGCCAGAGGCAACCATCTTAGCAAGTGTCTTTTCTTTACTCTGAGCCTGCCTTGCCAGTTTTGCACTACCATGACCAAACCGGGCAATGTAGTTCTAAAAGAATTGAAACAAAAATAAAAAATAAAAAAATTAAAAAATGTAGTTATGGCTGAAAAATGATATCTTTCATACAATCAGCAGTACAGAAATTAAATTTCCTACCTTCATATGGGCAATTTGATCTTGCTCCCAGTTGTACTGCTTCATCTGATTTTCCAAAAGCTCCATACGAGTGCGTACAAAAGCCTCATAATTACCCTAATGTTACAGGAAAAAATCAAGAGATTGTTAATGCTTGGAGTTGAAGATACCAGCAATAAATTAACCCATGTGTAGTGGAATATCTACAACTCCAACAAGTCAAAGTTTACTTACAGTGTAATATTTAAGTTTCCTTTTATCTAAATGCATAATATTTGTGCAAACTCCGTTCAGGAAATCTTGAGAGTGAGAAATTATCACCAAAATGCGCTTGTACCTGTAAAAGAACAGTGAAAGAAGAGGACCTGCACATTTAATTCAACGCAACAGAGGAGGGGTTATATTTAAAAGCAATTCATAATCACAGAACAGCCCCGTGATATTCAAGGGGTTGTAAGTTTGAGTACACACTCACGTCTTAAGTTCCTCCTCAAGCCAAACACAAGCGTCCAAATCCAAATGATTGGTTGGCTCATCCAACAAAAGTAAATGGGGCTTTACGTATAATGCTCTAGCCAGAGCAATCCGCATGCGCCAACCACCTAAAGAAAAAAGAGATTTAATATTCATCTTTCCAAGCTTTAAACTCTTGAGGCTTGAAGGTACAAACTTAAACAGACATTAATACTGTCACAGGATCACAGGATATGTGTGAGGAAGTAATGCAGTAAAACCCGCATATATCGAATTTCATGGGACCGGCCAAAAAATTCAATACACGCGGGAATTAGGTAAATAAAATACGGGTTTCACTGTACATACTAACCAGAGAAATCTTTAGTCTTTTTGTTTTGCATCTCTCTCGTAAAACCAAGACCATGAAGAATGTGTGCAGCTCTTGCTTGTGCAGTGTCAGCACTCATATCATCTAGACGTTCATAGATATCCATCAGCTGTTCTTGAGACTCTGTAAAACAATAGATTTTTGTGAGGATACCCCAAAAAATTGCTTGGATTCTGAAGAAAGAAAGGAGTATAATATACCATCATCCTCATTAGCAACAAGTTCTTCAGCCATTTTTTCAAGACGAACTCTTTCCTCATCAACTTCCATGACACACTGCAACGCTGTCTTATCCGAAGCAGGCATTTCCCGAGACAGATGGAAGATATCTATATGCTCGGGAATTGGCACCTCCCGGTTTCCGAGAACAGCAAGTAGAGTCGATTTTCCTAGAGTTGGATTCCATTAGATTACCAAAAAATACAACAGATTCAACAATTCTGTAAGGTTATAGCTAACTTACCACTGCCGTTAAGGCCTAAAAGTCCATAGCGACGCCCACATGACAACTCCAAAAGAGTGTCATGAATAAGCTCACAGCCATGGAAAGTGATTGAAAAGTTATCTATCTTGACATCCCTACTCCGAGGATGTACAGCCAAGCTTCCAGTGCAGGATCTAGCCTCGGCATTCAATCGGGCATCAGCTTCCAGTTTTGCACACAATGCCTCTGCAATTTAAAATTTATTTTAGAACAAACGGAGAAAAAGAGAAATAACAAGTATTGCACACCACTCAGTATTTTACCTTCTACACTCATTTCCCCAGGTGTCTTCTCTGTTCCATTTGAACCATTTTGCTTAGTGACTCCATTTTCCTCAGGTTTGGTGTCCCCTGGTTTCTTAGCAGCTCCCTGACGGGCTTTGGCCTGATCTTTCTTCTTTTGCTGTTGTTTCTTTTTTGCGTCTGAAGGCATGATGTAGATCTGAAAATCAAAACAATCTGTTAACACTATGGAAACTAAGTCAATAGCAGATGTGAAGAACTCATCCATCCATGGAAAAATGTGTAAAAATTAAAATTTATTCTGCTAATTGTTAAATAACACTGGGTATAAGTCAATCCTCAACATCATTACGAAGACAAAAATGGAGAGGCAATCATGGTACATAAAAAATATTAATATACTAGCACTTTTTTAAAAAAGTAAACATAAAACATTCATGACACAATTTAAAAATTTAAGACAGATTATATTGTCACATTTAGGTTATACAGGGAACAAAGATAGATAGGCAGCCCTGAACTAGGACTTGAACCTAGCCTTTCTCGCATTTTACAACTAGAGTCTGCTAGCCTGCCATAAAGAAGAGAGGAAGTAGAGACGACAGACTTAACCTCAAAGAAATAACTAGGCCGGTGGTAATATCTCTCTGTTGATTCGAAAATCTAAGTAGAATAGAACGGAAATGCTAGCATACAACGATGGCCCGTACAAATTCTCGGTCTTTAGTTAATTTTTTCCCCTTAATGTGTCTTGGATTCATGCCCGATCAAGCATGCTACCACCTCACCTGTCCGCAACCCAGCACTGACCATTTGAAAACATCTTAACAGTTATTGGAAGGGTTACAAACATTGATACTTGGGATGATCAGAATGACAATACTCACTTTATCCTATAACTAAATCGAAAACAAACGAAACTTTTCTTGTCAAACTTATTTCGAAGCCGTCAAATTTGTCTTGAGAAAGACGGACATACAGGGAGGGGGGGAAGGAGAGAAAGGAACACGAGGGGAGGGAGGGGGTTTTCGCACCAAAGTAGGCAACATGAATTTGTAATTTATCCAAGGCTCCGCGAAAGTATCACGTGACACTTCAACCCCGCGCTATTCAAAGGACGTGGCTTCTCATGCCACTCCTTCTACTTAACTAAGTGCACATATTCCTGAACTTAAAATTAAAATATTTACTGGTGATTTACGAGATCTGGACTCCGAAACTGGTATTATTTGTTTGTTTTTCACGAAGAAGGATTACTACCACCAAAATCACCAAAATCCAACTGGTCTACAGAACGAAAACAGCGAACAGCGGTATGAGAAATCAAGAAATGTATGCAAGTTGCCGAGCAGAAGAACCAGCAGCGCATTGAACATTAGATATTTCTTGCTTGAAGTTTTCTTTCAGTTGATTGTTTTAACAGAATTTGAAAAATGTTCCTTACCACTATCCTATCATTCAAGTTCAATCCCAATAGAGTTTACAATCCTGGTCCAACAAAGTTCTGGAGAAGAAGACGCATTTTACGTTTGAGCGCTGTAAGTTAACCATGAACTCTCCAGGTTATGTTGTGTTAAAACTAGCAATTATTTTATCCAAATAATTCTTGCATTGTGGAAAATATATGTCTCTTTGTATTTTGTATTTCAGAGTCGTTGTATCTTGTAATTTTTGTCATTTATTCTTTCAGCACTACTTTGGGCGTAGAAGAAATTGCTATCGCCTTGCTCTTGTAGGTGTCCAGAAAGGTTTGCTGTATGCCGCCGCAGGAAGAAAGCAGAGAGCAACAGATTTAATGAAGGTTTGTTGATTTAAATTCTGTTGCGTTTAATAAACTTTTTTGTGGAAACCGTATCAATAAATTCTTGTGTTATCTCTACAGCTTCATGCTCAACGAGTCTGTAGCGGAACAGAAGAGCTAGGAATGAATATGGCAATTTATAGAAGAGGTCTTGAATCTGCAAAGGTTTGTCTCAACAACCGTAGTCTTTCTGACTTAGCAATATGGGAACCAAGAACATTTAAAGTAAGTTTTAAAATATTATATCTATGTTACTTTTTGCCCTACAACTGATCATTATTTATAAAAAACATTTCTTAACTTTGCAGGCCCTTGGCAATTTCGCCTGGAATAACTATGCGTCACAAGGCTTTGGCAACATTCAAAACCTGGGTAGCCCACCTGAGGGTGTTATCCTTCGAGGGCTACAAAGAATGAAAATAAAATAATGTTATAAATGATTGAAAAATGTTATTTTTTTCTGATAGTCAAGTTTCTAGCCTGTCCTGGGCCCATTTTGTAAATATTGCATAATAAACTGAGAGGAAAAAGATTAACTGAGGAGTTAAATTTGTCAAAATCATTATATATTAAAAAACACACACACACACACACCTTTTTTTCTTACCTTGAGGTGAACTGTTTACCCCAATGCAAAACTCAAAACGTGAGAAATTATAAAATCTATAATGACTTTTTTCTGAAAGGAGGATGGCTGCATTCCACAACATTAGTGCTGCCTTACTCTGAAAACCAAAATAAGATGACACGGCCTGCCACATGATACCAGCAGACTACACCCGTTGAGCGGGGCGGGCATTCCCAGATGGCGCCCATCGGCGCATCGGGCTCAAACATAACTGTCATCGATTCTCTATCCCGCTATACTTTGTGAAGTGCCGAAGAGTGAAGTGAAGTATCGCAGTATCACTACCTTCGCGTGTCCACCGAGAAATTCCTTTTCTCCTGGCCGACATTGCCACCCTTATTCGCTTTACCTTTCGGTTCGCTAGCTAGCTTACACTCGTCTGATTACTCCCCCGTAAGGTCATCTTGTGTGAGTTCGTTGTCATGTACCAGGGTGTCACATTTAACGACCACCCACGCTAACATCAGCATGCAAGGTGTGAAAGTTCAGAGGAGACATAAGATGAAGTGGCAGAGGGGGGCCACTGACACCCATCTCCCGCGATAAGTATTCTCATACGGGGTGCAAGGAGAGTGTCGGCGTCAACTGAACAGCTGCAACGGGAAGGGAAGGGAAGGGCCTAGTTTGGGTCAGGAAGGATAGGAGGGAGTGATTAATAATACAGAGCTGGAAAGCAGAACACGCCACCCTTCAGTAGGCCACCGGGTGTGGCCGCGGTCATTCCCTTCCCTGATTAGCACACTTTCTTGCATTCAGCTTCAATGATTTGCAAGCAAAGGGCAATGCGTTTAGTGAAAATTCGCAGAACATTTGTTCGCAATTAGTTGTGCACCCTGCTCCAAAACTGTAATCAAACGCCATGTGTATTCATTCTTAAGGACACGCGTATTCGTGTCGAGACGAGACGGGTACGGCGGTTCTTTTCGCGTGCGGGTGCACCTTGCAGCATGTGCAGGCCGGGTAGCCGTGCCGCGCCGTCTCCGTCTCCCCGGCGGGGCCGGGCGGGGCGGGGCGCGGCGCACATCTGGAAGCACGCACGACAGCATCCCCGCTACCCCTCCCCCGCACCCCCTTACCGATCTGACGCGTTTTTTTGGTCGCGCGTCTAGCGGGGCTGTGCCGTGCTGCTGTGCACGCCACTTGTCGCGGGGCCCGAGCGGCTGGGGGAGGGGGGGGGGAGGCTGCATCATGTGGCTCCACTCGAGAGGGAGCATCACATACTTTCCATTTTTTCAGATAAATATAAAAACGTTGTATTCAGTAGGAGAAAGGGGGAACGGTCGGGGCGGAGCGGGGCGGGGTGGGGCGGGGCGGGGAGGGGCGGGGCGGGGCGGGAGGGGCGGGGAGGGGCGCGGGGCTGTCGCGGGGCGCAGGCAGGCCGCCCGGGGCCCGGGGCGGGCAGGGCAGGGCTGCCTCGGGAGTAGTACTCTTCGTGACGTCCTGTGCGCACGGGGCCATGTGCTGTGGCTGCCTGTGCTCCGTCCTGTTCGGCCTGATCGTCTCGGCCGTCCGCGGCGTGCTGCGCTGCTGCATCCCCTTCGTGTGACGCGGTCTGCTCCCGCCCCCTCGCCCACGCCATGCTGCTGGACTCGCGACACTTCGCCCCCGCGCCCCACCAGCACGCCCCCGTCGGCTGCCTGACGATCGCCCCCGTGTCCGCGGTCGGCCCCGAGTTCCTCCCCGCGGCCGCGCCCGAGGGCGACCATTTCCAGGTCATGTACCTCCGTGGCGGCGGCGTGTCCCTGGACGCGGGCCCCGAGCTCGACGCCGGGGGCCGCCTGGACGCCATGGACGCCATGGACACGCCCCTCCTGGAGCTGGGCGCGCCGCTGGACTCGCATCTGGACTCTCAGCTGGACAACAAGAGCCTGTTTGTGGACGCGTTCCAGTACTGGAGGCAGGACTTGGACGCCGACTTTTCGTCGTCGTCGATCGTAGAGGAAGACAGAGTGGACGAGTGCGAGGACGTGAAGCCCGAGATCCTGCCGGGCGGACTGCCGCACATGATCCCAGGGTCCCGGCGCTTCGCCTCGCCCGCGCCCGCCCCCGCCCAGGAGCGGCCGCCGCAGAGCATCCTGCTGCACACCGGCGCCAACGTGGTGGACATGGTGTCCGGGGTGACGTGCAGCGGGGTGGGGCTCGGCGCGCTCGGGGCACATGCGCCGTCCAGCGACGTCATCGGGGACCACATCCGCCCGTCCAACACGGCCATCACGTACCGCCCCGAGCCGCGCGGCCAGCATCAGGTGAGTCGCGTTGCCGACCAGAAGGGCACTGAAACAAAAATCTCTGGCGATTTTTAGCAGATGATACCTTTAATTCCTTAAATATATAGACTTAATAAAGGACTAAGAAAAGGGAGTCAGCTAGTTTTTTTCGTTAATGCTTTCATTGTGGCGCGCCGTAGGGTAACTTCGGCCACCTGCTCCGACAACGGCCTGCGTCCTTCGGCGGGGAGCTGTACTCATCGTCCGCCGCCGCGTCCTTCAACCAAGTCGTGACCCGGCAGCGTCCCTACAGCGAGGACCTGCAGGATCTGGCCGACATGCACGTCCCCCACGCGGACGTGGACGACGACGACGAGGAGGACGACGAGGACGACGACGTGTTCCTGGCCAGCAGCGTGTACTCCAGCAGCGTCCCGCAGGCGCACCGGCAGCGCCTCAGCAGCAGCGGCAACAGCAACGAGGACGCCAGCGACGAGGACGACCTGAGGTGAGTGAGCACAGCGTCCTCGCCACGGCCTGGCCTGGCCAGGCGCGGAGGACGCGGACTAACGCCCGGTCCTGGACGCCATGCCATGCCGCAGAGAGGAGACCGTCGCGGAGTGCCGCTGGTCCGAGTGCGGCCTGCAGTTCCCGGGGCGCGCGCCGCTCGTCCGCCACATCGAGAAGGTGCACGTGGAGCCGCGGCGCGGCGAGGACTTCTCGTGCCTGTGGCAGTGCTGTCCGCGGGGCGCGCGCCCCTTCAACGCGCGCTACAAGCTCCTCATCCACATGCGCGTCCACTCCGGGGAGAAGCCCAACAAGTGCCCGGTGAGGACAGCTCCCTTCTCTCGCGGGCCGGGCGCGGTCGCCCTCGCATCGCCCAGTGTTGTCAGATAAGTGGGCAAAATTCGCCCACGATACTCCTGTGCAAAGCGGGCGGTATCAACGCCTGCCTACCAGGCAAATTCTCCCCACAGGAGAGTTTACTTTGCCAAGTAGGCAGGCGTTGATACCGCCCGCTTCACACAGGTGTATCGTGGGCAATTTTTGCCTTCTTACCTGGCAACACTGGCATCGCCTCGCCTCGGTCCTCGCCTTGACCGCAGAGCTCGCCACTGTGACACTGACGTTTTCGCCTCTCTGCAGTTCCCCGGCTGCCCGAAGGCCTTCTCCCGCCTGGAGAACCTCAAGATCCACCAGAGGTCCCACACGGGCGAGCGGCCGTACTGCTGCCAGTTCGCCGGCTGCAACAAGGCCTTCAGCAACTCCTCGGACCGCGCCAAGCACCAGCGCACACACTTCGACACGGTGAGTGGCAACGCGCCGAGAGCACACGACAAATTTAAGACGTGTGAAATTCGCACACTTGTAGGTGCGCGAACGTGTGCGTGAAATTCACACATTTGGGTTTTCAGTGCAAAAATGTGTATGATGGGAATTGAAGCAATAATCTGTTTGCACCAACCGCCCCACAGAAACCGTACGCGTGTCAGGTGCCTGGCTGCTCCAAGAGATACACGGACCCCTCGTCGCTCCGGAAGCACGTCAAGAACCACAGCGGGAAGGACCACGCCCACGCCAACGCGCACGCCAACGTCAGGAGAGCGGGGTCGACGGGGGACAGTGAGGGGTCAACGAGTTCAGGTAAGCTACGCAGCACGGATAAGCCGGTATTAATGCCGTTTACAGGCATTTTCAGTGCTAAAAAAAAGCCGTTACAAAAATCCACCTTATCAACGACAAAAATTACAATATCCTTTTTTACGAGAATTTCGGAAGCCGTGGGCAAAGAGGTTCTCTGCCTCTTTGTGATGCAAATGTGCGAGAGTGTGAACTTGGACGCGTTTTGCCCACAGAACCATCGCAGTCCTCGGAGGCGCCGAGCGATAGCCAGGGTTACAGCGACTCATGTAAGCACCAAGGCCACTGCAATTTAATCGTTTTATTGTTTCCTTTTCGATGGATAATCGTGTAATGGATGATTACGGTTGTTTCCATCAGACGACGCTCTGTTCCCATCGGCAGACGATATCGACATCGACCAGGCAATACGAGAGTTCATTCCCTTCGACGAGGTCGGGAAACTGCTCGCCGAGCCCAGCGGTGAGTCAAAGTCGACGGGGTATGCAGGCTCAAATCAGTCCGAGTGCGGAGTACAGTCGAGGCGAGGCGGTGGAGTGGAGGTGTTCAACACGCGTGGGGCGGGCCGGGTCAGGTCAAGGACCTTCCGATGCTCATGAAAATGTGCTCATTGTGCGCGCGAAAATGTTATTTTACCGAGAGACCTTACTCGATTTGTAAAAGGTGATAACACCAACTTCACCAGCTGATTTTCAAGGTGTGCGAGGAGGGCGGTGTAAGGTGGGGTAGAGGAGCGAAGCTTGTGTCGCCAGCTCCGCCCCGTTATTGTCATGTGCTCCATGTGTTCCCTCCTGGCAGCAGACAATAGGGGGATTTAAACTTTTAAAAAGATCGGCGGAGGAGAAAGCAGGGGAGGGGGAGAGGGGTGTAGGGGCACGGGCAGGAAAAAATATGACACTCGATCTGACCATCTAAAAACTGAAACGACAATCGTAGGCACTCGCCTGGCACCGCGCCGACCTCCGCGATGGTCCCTCCCCCTCCCCCCTCCCTCGCGCCCTCCTGCGTAGAGCACACATGGATGGTCTTCCCTGCCGCCGCCGCAGCCGCCGCCCTCCCTTCTTGTTCGCGTGCTCGCTGCATCTGCGAGGCGCGGCGTGGCGTGGCGTGGCGCCGCGGCGTGCTCGTTTTAAATAGCCCTCGTTTTGCCATGCAAGCCGAGCAGGAGCACGGGCGGGGCGGGGGAGGGAAGGCCAAATGCCACAAAACTGCGTCGTTGGAGTTGACTCGAGAGTTAAAGCATGTGTTCCCGTGTCTGTTTCAGGTGTTGGTGGATTTGGCATGCAAGATCCTTTGGAACTTGACTTCGATACCAGTTTCTGGAACTGCCCAGCTTAGAGAGTAAAACCTGTACAATTTTTCTTTTTTTCTTTAGGGACAGGGATGGGGTTTATGGCGTTGGTCCACCGTACAGGTTGTCCCGGTGCATAGACACTAGACTGATAGGATGCGAAAGAGTGTGTTCAATGAATTGATCTCATTTTCCAATGATCTCCTTTTAACAAATGAATTATCAGCTGTTTTGTGCTCCAACGTCTTTTAGTATGTAGGGATGTTTTAATAGAATTAATTGCAAACATTTTTTATCTTGAGGTTTAGAGTTTACTTTGCCATCACTTGTATTTTTATAGAACTATGTCCACGAGGAAACCTTTCAATGGTGATATTGCTTTCCTTGATCTCATGAAAGTTATCACTTTCAAGCATTGACATAGTCTTGCTGTTAGTGAATTATGTTATGCCCAACTTGTGTAGTTATTCTGAGATATTTTCTCTCTCATTTTGTTGTCTAGTTTATTGTTGGTCTCTGATCTCTGTCATTGTGACAGCTTTATTCAGTCTGTGATATTGTTTCAAAACATAATGTCCTGCTAATGGCCATTTTACAGGAATGGTCAAACTCTGTGGGAAAAAAAAAACTGATTAAGTTTTATTTTTGGAAGACTAAGTATCAAAATACTAAATAAAAATTGGAGAGGTCAGAGATATTGTACAGTTTTCACTGCTTGCCTGCGTCTGGAACTTACCTTTGAACTTTTATTCACAACACAGAAAGGAAATGGCAAGTAGGGTGACTGCAACTTCTTTTGTAACTCATTGCGTTTTTATTATAAATAGATCAAAAATAAATAAATATTTACCTTATAAATCAAAGTAATAGTTATTTTATGTACAGAGCATGCTATGTAAAGCAAGCACACAGCCTAAGATGAAGAACAATGTTCTTTGACAATACAATGAATGGTTGGTACCAATACGTACTTTACCTGGTTTTTCTTCTCCTACACCAGAAATGCACGTGCCAAAGCGCTCTTTGTCAAGGGTAAAGAAATGGCACAGAGTTCTCAACCTACTTATCCATGAGTACAAAACAAATAACAATAAGATGAACAATTGTAAAGCATATTCAACAAAAGATTCTAAGCAATTCGCACAACACATTAAAACTAACAAGTTTCAACAATAAAACAACGCAACCAATTATATCATAAATTACAAGAAAACTAATCTTTGTAAGGCAGAAATAATAAATTAAGATATCACACATCAACCCCTCTCACCTCGTAACTTACTCTCAATAATTAGATGTCACAGGTATCACATTTTAAGTTTGGTCATGCATAAAACGTGTGAGCACGCCCGAGAAGGCTGATTTCCATCACCACAAAAACCACAATACTAAACCTTTGACGCACCCAGCAAGAGTGCTCTCAATTCCTACGGCTCTACAAAAAATATTGCCTATCATTGTACTTCACATCAGGAGGCACACAGCCCTAATAAGGTCAAGTCTAGGTGCCGTGCGTCTGCAGATCTGGTGAAAACTGAAAACAACAGTCGACCCAAACAGTCTAAACCAAGATATTTCCTCGCGGACTCGACCAAATGCTCGGGCCGAACGCAGGTTCTCCTACTGGACCTAGGTGACTCCGCGGACCGGCGGATCGGCGTACTCCTCTCACGTCTGTTCAGGGCCTCTCCCCGCAGTGCCCGCCCCGCCCCGCCCCGCCCCACCCCGCCCTCGCACTGCGCACGTCCTCGGCGCATAATACTTGCGGCTCGCTCCTCGGCTCGCTATACTCTACTCCAGGTCCTTTCAGGGACCTGGGTTCCGGTTCCAGGTACTTCCGGGGGAAGTGCCGGGGCGCTCACTTTGTGCGCTCCGAGGCGCAGCGTCCCGGCGGCCGGGGCTCGGGCCTCGAGTCCTCCAGGCGGAGCTCGGCGCACAGCGAGAAGTGGTCGGAGGGGTACTGGTAGGACGGCGCGCGCCCGGGGCCCAGCGCCTCGCCGGAGGGGAAGTCCATCAGGGCGGACACGGTGAAGGCGGAGCGCGAGTAGAAGATGTAGTCGATCGTGTGGCACTGCTCGCCCTCCTCGCGGATCTTCCACGTCGTGTAGGGCGGCTCGCCCTGGGCCGAGGCCGCCACGGGGTCGCCCTGGGCCACGCCATCGTCCTCCTGGACCTGCAACAGCAAGCCGCGGGGCTGAGTGACCGGCGCCGGAGCAGGAGAACACACGCTCGCGCGCACGCCTGCGCAGTAGTGCTGCCAGAAAAGTAGGCAATAACGCTAACGCGCCCAAACGCAGTGGAGTAAGGCGGGCTGCATCTGAGCCTGCCTACTTAGGCAGCACCCTGGCACAGGTGCGTACATGTTGCCTAGTAGGCAGGCGCAGATACAGCCCGCTTTACTCCTCTGCGTTTGGGCAGCTTACTTTGCCTACTTTTCTGGCAGCCCGGCGCGCGGGGGCGGGGGCGGGGGCGGGGACTCACCCTGTGGCTGGCCTTGGAGTAGGCGCTGGCGAGGCGCAGGGCGGGGTGCTGCAGGACGGTGCGGTACACGGGCTCGCTGGGCTCGGCGTTGAAGTCGCCGGCGAGCAGGACGGGCCGGCCGTCGGCGTGCGCCGCCACCACGTTGAGCAGGTCGATGCCCTGCTGGTTGCGGATGGTGGACATGAGGGCGCCGGCGCGCGCCTTGAGGTGCGTCGTGGCCACGCACACCTCGCGGCCCGAGGCCTCATGCCGCAGCACGGCCAGCAGCACCACCTGCACACGGGAGAGGAGGATCAGCACACTCATAAGAGAAAGCCAATGTCGTCCAGGTGTACGCTCACTGGCAGGTGAGACAAATCTCTTCACGGTTCAAACAATGTCTGATTTTTTGAGGAAAAATGGAAAACTTTGAGGAACCTCCTCCGATTTTGAGGAAGTCTCCTCAAACAATATGGGAATTTCCCTCAAGTTTTGAGGAGACATCCTCAAAATCTGAGGGGGTTCCCTCGAAGTCTGGGAGTTTCTCAAAGTTTTCTTCTTCAAACAATGCCTGAAAAAAAAAAAAAAACTTTGAGGAACCTCCTCCGATTTTGAGGAAGTCTCCTCAAACAATATGGAAATTTCCTTCAGTGAGGAGGGGGACGGGACGGGACGGGACACGTGGTGCTCGTGCTCACCTGGTTGCTGGTCATGTGCCAGATGTGCAGCGGCGCCCGGTGCTCCTGCACCAGGGTGAACCTGTCGGCGCGCCACATGAGCGCGCACCCGTCCGGCCCGTTGTTGTCCGGCACGTACTTGCACGGCGAGTCGGGCTTGGGCTCCCACAGGCCGCGGTAGCCGAGCGGCGAGAGCGCCGCCTCCAGGAACTTGTAGTGGTCCACCTCCTGCAGGCAGATGATGTCCGGCGCCGCCGCGGCCAGCTCCTGCAGCATGAGCGGCCGGCGCACGGCCCAGTCCAGCGCGCGCTCCGGGCACGCCACGAAGTTGTCGTTGTTGGTCCCCAGCGCTGCGGCACACACACACACACATTAGTAACTTAGAATGCTTCCAAGTTCCGGCGTCACTTTTGAAGCTCACGTGGCCTTACCTTGTGAGAGCACGTTCCACTGCATGACGCGTATCGTGTTCGAGTCGTCTGTAACAGGAGGAAACAGACCGTCCGTGAGGAGGCGCACGCGCACACCCAGAAAAATGAAAAAAATGCAGAAACCAGCGTGTGGTTAGCTCAGGGACAACCATAAAATTGTGGTTCAGACAGCAATATTATGGTCCTGTTGATCAGAATTTTGTTGAGCTCAACTGTAATATTGTCATCTCAACCATGGTTTTATGGTTGTCCCTGAGGTAAACCATGCGATGGTTTCTGCAACTTTTCATTTTTTGGGCGCAGCAGCGCGGCGCACTTGATGAGGAGCACGGTGACCTACCGTTCCGCCACTGCGAGCGCGGGCGCGCGGGGTCGGCGCGGGCGTGCGCGGGCGGCTGCACGGGCGGCGCGCCCTGCACGGGCAGCATGGCCCTGGACAGCAGGCGCGCGGGCGTGCCCAGCAGCTGGCGCTCGCACCACCGGCACACGTCCTCGTGCGAGTGCACCACCTCCACCTGCACGCCGTCGTCCTGGTTGTCCGGGTTCACGACGCACGGCGCCGAGGAGAAGCTGCCCATCCTGCGGGCCAACAAGGAGCAGGGCGTGTGAGCGGTCGGGATCAGCAGGGCGGCGAGCGGGAGCAGCGCGGCCCGGGCCGGGCAGCGGACTGATTATTCAGAAGAGCGCTCTCCTCGTTCTGTCTCTCTCGCACCTATCCGGCGCGCCTCATGAGAGCGAGAGAGACAGAGCAACAGAGCTGCCAGAAAAGTAGGCAATAAGGCGCCCAGACACAGTGGAGTAAAGCGGGCTGCGTCTGCGCCTGCCTACTAAGCAACATGTTTGCAACGGTGCTAGGGTGCTGCCTTGTAGGCAGGCGCAGAAGCAGCCCGCTGTACTCCACTGTGTTTGGGCTACCTATTGCCTACTTTTCTGGCAGCACTGCAGAGCGAGGAGAGCGCTCTTCTGAATCAGTCTGCAAGCGGAGCCCGAGGAGGGAACCGCGGCGAGGGCGAGGGGGATGAGGTTCTGCTACTGCTACACTCATACACCTAAGGTCTCGCGCGCAGGGAAGCACCACGGGGACGCGGGCAGCACCGCTCAGGACTAGAGTCCAGGACTCTACTCAGGACCAGCGAACGAGAGCGTGCACTCATGAGAACACTGTTACTGGCGTGTGTGTGCGTGTGTGTGTGCGTGAGGGGCGGTGCAGCGCGGTGCAGGGCAGACCTTTTGATAAACTGGATGCAGCGCCGGGCCAGGCCGCGGAGAGCGCCGTGCGCGCCGCTCATGTCGCTCTGCAACACAACAACAGAATGCATGGAGGAGGGGGGCGAGGGGAGGGGCGGGGCGCGAGGTCCGACTGGTGGCGGTGGTGCAGAGAGGCAAAGCGCAGGTGTCGTGGTGGTGGTTCACTAGAGTGGCGCCCGGCTCAGCAATACGCACTGACATCACACTCACACTCATACACGGGCAGGCTGGCGGGGGGCACACACAGGCCTACACTACACACGCACGAAACACGTTTTTCGTAGTTTCGAGGCCTCTATAATCCTGTCCGCTTTGGAGAGCGCGGGATTAATGTCGTGCACATGGTAGGGCAGGGCGCTCCCCCCCGCCCCCCTCTCCCTCTCCCTCTTTCTCTCTCTCTCCCGCGGCAGGGCGTGGCGGGGCCGCTGTGCGTCAGATGGGCGGTGCGGAGGGCAGGGAGTACACGAGGCTGGGGCTGAGGCTCCGGCCCATCGCGACACGTGGTGTCGCGGGGGTGCAGCGGTCCGGCCCCGGCCCCCTCTCTCTCTCTCTCTGCCACACACACAGAGGGTCACGGCGAGTGGCCGAGTTGGGGACGACGTCTTTCCATGACAAAAGGACTCGAAATAAATATGGCGAGTGAGGGCGCGCAGCTCCTCGCGGGGGCATGCGTGTGTGTGTGCGCGCGTGCGCTGGGGAGCGTAGCGCAGTGGTGAGCTACGGACGGAGCGGGTGAGCTACGGAGTGCTACGGAGGTGCTGCACTACAGTCTGGCCACGACGTACATAACCAGAGATGCTCCGCAGGGGCGGGGGGAGTGGTGGAGAGCGGAGGGGCCCCTTCCATTTTTCATCTCTAAATGAAAACAGAGAAAAAAACTATAGTGAAGTGAGTCGACGCTCCTCACGGTGCGGCCCCATTAGCCAGCAGTGCTCCGTCAGCCGCCCGGCCCCGCCCGGCCCCGGCGACAGACCAGACAGCCGTCCACAGACCATCGGATCAGATCACAAACGTACGATACGAGAACATCACCATCTCACCGACAACCCCTCCCCTGAGCTCCCAACTCACGTAACAACATACATGTAGGAGGAGGTTGCAGCCGCGGGACATAAGTATTATCCGTTCCATAAGTAGGTCCAGCTCCAGGTTCCAGCTCCAGGCTCCAGGCTCCAGGACGAGTCCCCCGCTGGTCCGCCCCGGCGCTGGTCCCCACGGGTCCCCGTTGTCACACTCACTTGGAGGCCCCGGCCCGGCCGAGTCCCTGTCCCCGGCGCGAGTGCCGGCCCCCGGCGGCCCCGGCCCGTCCCGGCCGCGCCGTGCTGGGGGGGGGGCACTCCACCCCCACCCCGGAGTAAACAGCACGGAGCCGTCGCCCTGGTGACGGGATGCGCCCCCCGCGCGCCCCGCCCCGCGCCAGGCTGCACCACGCCGCGAGGTTAGGCAAAATACTTTTCTCCCGCCATAGCCGTCAACAAGGCCTTAGCGATCCGCCTCTAATCGAATCCGTCTGCGTACTTTTAACGCGTACGCTCGTAATCCAAATGACTCTCTTTCTCTCTCACCCCCCCCCCCCTTCCCCCTGGGCAGCAGGAGCAGCAGTAAGCCGTTTTGCAAGTTTGTTGAGTACCCCAGCCGCCCCGCCCGGCCCCGCCCCGCCGCGACTGTACCGTGCCGTCGATGTTCGGCTCCACGCTGCAGACGAGGAGCAATGGCAATTGGCGTTGCTGTTTACGATCCGTTTTTATGGCAATGACATGTCTCGTACATGCGTTGCACTGCACATGACTCGACGGCGCATGCGTGCGGACAACCGCCGCCCCGCCCCGCCACGCCCTGGTGATGAATGGGCGCTATGCTTATAGCGACACGACGCGACGCAGAGATGACAGACGAGTCGAGTCTGTCGCGGCGCGGTAGTGATCGCCATCTGTGCGGGGCGGGGCGGGGCGGGGCGGGGTGGGGTGGGGCGGGACGCGTGGAGCCGCGACCGTTCCGGCCAGCCACGGCGGGGCGGGGCGGGGCGCGCACGGGGCGCGGGTCAAACATGTGCGAGCCCCCCCGCAAAACATTCCACGCCTTCGCGGTTTTTAAAGCAGACGACGCGACCGACGCGAGGGAGGCGAGCGGAGCGGAGGCGCAGCGCAGCTTACAGAGAAATGTCCAGAAGGGAACAATCGTGGTGCACTCCGCCCCGTCCCCGCCGCGCCCCGCCCCGCGGCCCAGACTATCTCTATCCGTGTCATCTGTTTTCAACAGTGTGCACGTGTGTGCGAGCGAGAGAGCGAGAGAGAGAGAGAGAGAGAGAGAGAGAGAGAGAGAGAGAGAGAGCGACAGAGAGAGCAAAGCGCGTGCGCTGTCGCCTCGGCTGTCGCGCCCTGCCCGGCCCCGGCCCTGCCCTACGCGATTGTGCTGCGCGGCTGTAAATCGCCCGACCTGACGCGACGGGACGGCCGCTGCTTCGCAACCGGTTTCAAATAAAAATAGGCGACAAGGAAACAGAACGAAACGAAGCGTCAATTACCCACCGTGGAGCGGGAGCGAAGGAGAGACTGGAGCGGACTGGAGCGAGCGCTCAGGGAGAGAAGGGGGGTTTAGATAGAGACTCAAGTTAAAATGGTCGTACCGGTAGGCAGGCCAGACTGAAAATAGACTCGATAGAAAAATTATTGGCGTATCTGGCGTTGTGTGCGTCACGAAGATGGTGCGCACTACCTCTGTATCACTGAGTCCGCCCCGCCCCGCCCCGCCCCGCCGCGCTCAGCCCGCACGCGTCCAAACGAGCACGGCGCCGGCACGGCGCGCTACGTGACGCTGAGCTGGTCCATTCACCTGGCCGCCCAGCCCGCCCCGCCCCGCCCCGCCGCGCCCCCCTCCTAGTCTAGTTCCTCCATGCGGCTGCCCGTGCCCGTGCCGGTGCCGCACCTCCACCGCCGCGCAAGGCCACGACATGACCGCGGGCTCGACGTGTGCGCCGTGCGCGTCGCAGCCGCAGCCGCGAACTGACCGGCAGCGACATCTTGAAAGGACCAGAACGCGTAGGGCGCGGCGGCACCGCCCCGCCCCGCCTACTCGAAGAAGACCAAATCCCCTCCAGTGTGGCCAGAAAAGTATATGCAATAAGGCGCCCAAACGCAGTGGATACAGGCAGGCTGCATCTGCGCCAGCCTACGAGGCAGCGCCCTGCCTGGCACAGGTGCGAATATGTTGCCTAGTAGGCAGGCGCATATGCAGCCCGCTTTACGATCCACTGTGTTTGGGCTACTTATTGCCTACACTTCCCTCTCCCTCTCTCCCTGCAGCAGCAGCAGCAGCAGGTTTCACTCGCTGACAGGCCTGGGCCGGGCCGCGGGCCGCACGCGCAGCGCAGCGCACGTAGCGGTACGACCAGCCGGTCCGTCTGTCAAGTTCAAAGTCACCAGCGCGGCGTGGCGTCCTGCCCTACCGCTGCCAGTGCGGCCGTTGACGGCGGGGCGTGGCGGGGCGGGGTGGGGCGGGGCGGGGCGGGAGCCCGCGGCGGCGCCGCCGCCACACCACCCCCTGCGCGCTCGGAACCCCTCGCGTGGTGGTGGACGTGGTCGGCGGCGAGGCGAGTCGGCCGCGATGACAAGGCCGTCGTCGGCAGCCGCACCGCCAGGGCCAAAAGTAAATCACCCGCCTGCCCCGCCTCGCCCCGCCCCGCCCCGCCCCGCCCGACGCAGCTCGGTGCCCCAAAGAGCAGCAAGTGCGTCATCGCTGCGGCTATACGGGGCAGGAGGCCGCCCCCGGCCCCCGCCCCGCCCCACCCCTCGCCAGCGTCCAGAACCGATCGAGACATTACGAAATTACAGACGGCTACCGCGGATCGACAACAACAACAGCAGCAGAAACAAAACGCGTCTAGTTCCGACTCGATCCCTCTCTGTGTTGCCAGATAAGTAGGAAATAATTCCCAAGAATACACCACCGGTGTAAGGCTGGCGGGTATCTCCGCCTGCCTACTAGGCAATATGTCAAGGGGTAAACAACCCTGAAATTTTTTTACACTTGATAATTCAGAAAAATTCCAAAAAAATATTCGGAAAACGTCAAAAAAATTCAGAAAAAAAAATCGTAGCAAAAGTTGAAAAAATCCACAAAAATTCATGACATTTGTACTCCAAAATTTAGAGTAGTTTCTCCCTCGCAATAGGTGGGCTAATGTGTGGCGAGTTTGCCTAGTGGGCAGGCGGAGATGCCCGTTTGCCTTACACCGGTGTATTCGTGGAAATTTTTGCCTACTTATATAGCAACACTGATCCCTCTGGCAGACGGGCCAGCACACGCGGCTGCAGACGGCCGCGCTATTGTCCAGCTGAGCCGCTGGAGCCGCTGGAGCGAGCCGCTGGAGCGAGCCCACGAGACGCCCCCCGGGGCTGCCTTAGCCTGCTCCAGCGTCCTGTCGATGCTGAGCGCAGCGCAGGGGAGGGACGCTTCCGGGCGGCACGTAACTCCTCGATCGACACAACAATAATCAATAGCCGTACCGTGCCGCTCTCCGTTCCGTTCCGCGTCCAAATCTCTCTCTCTCTCTCTCTCTCTCTCTCTCTCTCTCTCTCTCTCTCTCTCTCTCTCTCTCTCTCTCTCTCTCTCTCTCTCTCTCTCTCTCTCTCTCTCTCTCTTCTCCCAGCAGCCCGGAAACATCCTGGTCGTGCCGTCGGGTCGGACAGGCGGGCGCCGTGCGGAGCGGGTAGGTCGGTAGGGGAGGAGAGGGGAGGGGAGGCATGATCTCGGGGTAAACGTCAGCAATGCACCATAGTCTGACTGGGGAGGGGCGCGGCGGGGCGCGGCGGGGCGGGGGGAGACACGCTATGTCAGTCGAGTCGTCAGGGAAGTACTAAGGCCGTAATGAGCCCTACCCCGCCCGGCGCCCGGCACGGCGCGGTCAGGCCTTTGAACTTGCCAAGGACAAACGCGGATGGTGTTCCTAGAGCCCTTGAAACGGCAGGGTGGCGCTGGCGCAGTGGGACTTGGCCTGGCCCGGGGCGTGGCAAGGTGCCCGGCCCGGTGGTGTACACATAAATTCGCTCGCTGCGGGTTCACTTGGGTTCAGACTCCTCTAGCGCCGCGCCGCGCCGGCGTCCTCGTGTGAGCGCGCCCAGCCCAAGGCCTCGCGGGCGCTCGGCCCCGCCACGCCCCGCCCCGCCCGCAGGCGGAACCAATAAAACGAGAAAAACTCCCGCAAAACCGATGATACGACGACAAACCTCCCAGACGCGCACGAAACGGTCATCTCCTTGGGATGCAGGGCGGTGGTGACAACTCGTCTTCCCCACCGCACCCGCCCCGCCCCGCCCCACCCCGCCCTTCCACGCCCTGCCAGCCACGTCTAGGAAGACAAAATAAAACAAACAGAGAGCGATGCCAAGACAACATCATCCAACCTCTCCTCCCCCTACAAAGCTCTCCGAGTCGGCAGCACATGTTCCCCGGCCCGGGCCGGCCAGGACCCGCTGGCAGCACCGCACCGCTGCACCGCGCCGCAGCGGGGACCACCAGTAGGAGGTGCATGCAGATAATACAGTGCAAACCTTGCGACGATGTACACACCGCACTTGTTTTAAAAAAAAATAAATAAACCTCCCACAGGCCCCCCGAAAGTCGCTCGTTATGCCGTCCTGACCTGTCCCGTCGGGCCCGCTGCCCGCTGCCTGGCCGACCCAACCGGTCGCACACAACTCCGCCTCGGCCCCTCTAAAAATAGACGACATTTTTACGGGTACGGCCCCACCTGTTGCGAATCGGAGTGAGAACAAGATCTTCATCAGCATTGCATATGAGGGTAGTGGCATTCGCCCCCTTTTTATGGCCAATACCCCACTTGTTTCTCGGGACAAAAAAAAAACAACAAACAAGTTTCCCACGCGACTCACGTGGATGTGTTTACGTTCGCCGACGACGACCCCATCGCCGAATTTCTATTTTTTCTCCCTCACGTAAACAAAGCGGCAGCGGCGGCCGCCCGAGGCGAGGCGACGAGGACCAACCACCGCGTGCCGATTGGGTTATTAAGTCGGCCGCCCGTCACGGTAGGCAGTCCCGTGCGACAGCGGTGCGCTGCGGGATTGCCTACCCGGCACCTGCAGGCGCCTCAGGCCTAGGCGGCCAGGCACCCCGTCGCGTCCGGTAGGAAACGGATCCGCCGCCTGCTGCCGCCTGCTGCCGCCTGCTGCCGCCTGCTGCCGCCTGCTGCCGCCTGCTGCCGCCTGCTGCGGCCTGCCGCCAGGAGGGCGGTATCCTTTTCAAGGACAGTGTCGACGGCCTGCAGCACGGCGCGCTCCCCGCGGCGCTCGGGACCGCGGGCGGGGCGGGGCGGGGCAGCACCGGGCGGCATGTCGGGGCCCGGGACGGGACAGGCCACGCGACCGAGGTCCTAGCGTCACGGCCCGCCTTTAAGCCCGCAGCGTGGCGGGGCGGGGCCCAAACACCAACCACTTTCACTCATCTCATTCCTGCCCTGCCGCGCCCGGGCCGGACCGGGCCGCCGTGCCGTCCCAGGACAGGGTTCCCGACGCGGAGGAGCGCCCCCCTCCCCCCCCTTCGGCTCTATACGGATGCGTCCGCCCTCCTGCCCGGCACTGACTGCGCGCCCCGCCCCGCCCCGCCTCGCGGGGTCCCATATTGCGCGCCCCTCAGCTCGCGTAACTTCACTTCAGGGTCAAGATCAGCCAGTGCAGCCGGCGCGGCCTGTACCGGCGCAGGGCAGCCCGGAGCAGGCGGGCGGGGCGGGGCGGGGCGGGGCGCCTAATCGCGCCGGCAAGTAGGGGGTCAGCGACCGCCCCTCCATCCAGACCAGCTCCACCCCGCCCCGCCCCGCCCCGCCCCGCCCCAGCGTGCACGGCCCGGCCCCGTGTCCCGTCCCGCGCCGTACGTTCCGTCCGCTTTTCCCCCGTACTGTCATGTCCTGTCTGCGGCCCGGCCCCGGCCCGCATGTCTGTCCGTCTCTCTGCTGGCGGCGGACGGACAGGGTGGTGGTGGCACAAAGGCCAGGCAAAGAGGACTGGACCCGAGCTGGACGGCGGGGCGGGGCGGGGGCATTCAATTCAATGGGATGTGATGGGTCGTCGTTTTGCGTTGAGCTCCGCCACGATACATTGCCCCCCCTCCCCACCCCGCCTGCGTACGCTGCCTCACGCCGTGCCTGATGCACACAAGGTGTCGGCGCGGGATGCGAACATAAATGCGATAAAAACGGGTGAGCGCACTCGGCGTTTCTTTAGCTTTGAGTTTCGCGTTCACGACGACTAACCCTCTCGTTGAATAGGACGGCTCGCTGAAAACTTTCCGTAGTTTTAAAACAGTCGGCTGGGCTGGGATGGGCTGGGCTCGGCTGGGACCTCGTACATCGCGTGCGGGGCGGGGCGGGGGGGCGGGGCGGGGCGGGCAGGGCGGGGCGTCCGGGGGACAGAGGATTGTACAGCGCCTCGTCTCGTCCCAGCAATGACTCTCAGAACGAAAGAGATAGGAGCCGGACCGGGCGCGGTGAAGGAGGGAGGTCAGAAAAATATCATCGATAAAGTTTCATTCGTTGCCCATTTTCGTATATCGAGACGCACCGGAAAGAAAAACGGGTTGTGGATGCATTCTATTCTCACAGCGATGTCACCTCACGGGGTAGCGCTGCGGGGGGAAGACTACATAAGGGGGGGCGGATCACGTTAACGAAGAGTCCAGCTTGGTTTGAAAGCTCGCGTAGAGGCCACATCCACACACACACGAGCACATAGCGAAGGACGGGTGCGCGAACTCACAAGGCCCATCCTATTGGCCGCTGATAAGAAGAGAGGAGCTCATCGCAGAAAGTATTACAAGGGCGCAGAGCGGCCCGGCCGCAGCACGCAGCCCAGGCCAGACGCCGTGGACTCTCATTGGCCAGCCGAATTGGACACATGGCCGGCAGCCGGCCGGCAGCCTGCCTGCTGGGGGTGGCAGAGGGGCGGGGCGGGACGCGTAAGTGACGAGTGGAGAGAGACTGCGGGGCGGGATGTAGGATGGTCACAGAAAGGTCGCTGCGAATATTCCGCGAGGCTTGGGATGGGCGTGGCGTGGCGTGGCGGGCGGGGCGGGGAACAGCGGACAAGGCACAAGCGAGGGAACGAGGTCTCGGTTGCCTGCCACCCCACCCCGCCCCGCCCCGCCCCACCCCGCCCCGCCCCGCCCCGCCGCTGCACTCTCGCTCCCCCCCGTTTCAATCCGATTCGGCCCGTCACTGTAGGCAAGCTGATAGAAATGACTCAACACGCGGAAGCGTTCGTTACAAGTGCCATTCTACTCGCCCCGCCCCGCCCCGCCCCGCAGTCGCGCTGCTCAGCGCTCAGCTCAGCCGGGCCGGTCACTGGCCGGCGCGCCGCGCCGCGCCGCGTCGGGGCCGCGCCCAGCGGAAGGGAGTGCTATAGTCCTCATCTCGACCAAACCGCTCCGACTCTGACCCGCCTGGACTGACGGCAGTGACAAAATTTATAAGGCGTCATTGTATATCGGCCCCCACGCCTCCGAGAGTAACGAGCGGACAAAATAAATAAATAAATAGAAAAAAATACCACGTGTGTGCGCAGTCTCGCAGTGATACTGTACCGCGAGCACTCGTGCGTGCGGGTTGCCTACCCCTAGGGGGCCGTTGTGTCACGTGTCACGCAGGCCGCACGCGCACGCTGGTCCGCCCGCGCCCCGGCGCGCCCTCGCGGCGGCGTGCTAGCTTACGGGACACTCTACTGTACGAAACACTGTACCGCGAGGCGGGCCGAGCCGAGGTGAGCACTCGCATCAGTACTGCGGGTCAGCCTACCCGCAGTGTCCGTACGGCGCCGCCGCGGCCGGGTGGTCACGTGGTCACGTGGTCTCATGAGCGCGGCGCTGCATTCCGCCGGGTGCGCTGGCGATAAGCATCCCTTGCGACCAGAAGCCAACCCCCTGGGCCGCGCGCAGAGGCGAGGCGAGGCGAGGCCCGCGGGCCAGCTGTATCTGCCACGCCATCAGCCGGGCGGCGCGGGGCGGCGCGGGGCGGCGCGGGGCGGGGCGGGCGCGCCCCCGGGGGATCCCAGCGGCAGAGCGCACTCCCATGCCGCCATGCGCCGGCGGAATTCCCTCCCTCCCTCGCTCCCGCGCCGCTGCGGTTTCATCTCTCTGCTGCGAATAATCCGTTTCGAACGACAAACAAGACCGCGTGACGGAGAGGCCGGTGCGCTGATGAGACTGCGGGGCCGAGTGTCATCAGACAAGAACAAGATCACGTGTTTCCAGAGAACAACACCGGAGATTATTCCTCTTATTACGTAGGCCTGGCCGCGGCCGGGGCGGGTCCGCCTCACCCGGCGCCTAGACTCCTATCACATCTTTACGTCAGACTACGACGCGAGAAATTTCCAGCGTACAGGAGTGTACGTCGGCCGGTTCATGTCGCACCGTGCGCGCGCCGACAGCGAAAAACAATCGAGCGGCAAACCCGTGGGGACACGTGACACGTGCTCAGGGTGTCACATTTCTAGCCCCGCGCTCCCGGGGATCCCGGGTCAGGCGAGATAACCGTGGGGTCAGAACAGATAAACTCGAGTTATAATTTGACCGACAACTTTGTTACAGGCCAAGGGACACACAAAAAAAAGGAGGTTCATTGACAGTTCGTATGCACTTTTGGAGCCGAATTGGTTTCTGGGAGAGGGCAGATATGTTCTGCGCTAGCTCTCAAGAGTGTTCACCTACCGGACGAGGTACAGGAGCAGGGCGCGGGGCGGGACGTACTCCTCGGCGAGGCCGCTGAAGCCTCCGAAGCCGAGGCCGGCGTCGGGCGCCGAGGCTCCCAGCTCGATGGAGCGCGCCTGCAGGCGGCGCTTGGCCGCGGCCGAGGTCATGAGCGAGGCCGCTGCCAGGCGCTCAGCCACGGCCAGGGACTCCCGCATCAGGGCCGAGACCTCCGAGTCACCGACGCCGAGGGTCTCGGCCACGAGCGCCGTGACGCGCGACGGCTCCAGGTCGTCGTCGCCGTCCTCGTGCAGGCCCAGGTGCAGGTCCTCCATGCGCTGCAGCACCTCCATCGAGTTCTGCAGCATGCTGACGGCGCTCACGGCCTCGCTGCTCTTGACGGAGCTGTGGTGGTGGAGGCCGGCGTGGTGGCCGGCGTGGTGCGGCGCCGCGGCCTGGCCGAGGCCGAGGCCGGTCCTGGCGGGCGTCGACGTCCTCGCGTCCGTCATGGCGTGTCGCCTGCTCGACTTGGGTCCCGGCGGTCCCGGCGGTCCCGTCGGTCCTGGCGGTCCTGCCCTGGCCGAGGCCCTGGTGGTCGTCGTTTTGATGAGGGTCAGGTCGTGGGGCGCCGTGGTGCCCGCGCTCGGCCCCGTAGTCAGGGCAAGCAAGGGACGAGCACGCCACCAGGCAATTTTCGAATGCGTTTTGGGAACGCCGCGAGACACGCTCACACACGAACACACACGCTCACGCGAGCGCTCGCCCTCTCGCTCTCGCTCGCTCTCACACGCGGCAGCACTGCGGGGCGGGGCGGGGCGGGGCACACGCACCGGGCTCGGCTCCACTACAACGTCCTGCTCTGCGCACACCGAGACTCTGGCCCTGGCCGCCTACAAGATACAGCTGGCCGGCGCGCTCGGGGAAGGTCCATTGAACTCGCTGCTGAGCGACACGGTGCGCGCGCGGCTCGGGTCCCGACTCGACTGACACGACACGTCGGGGCGGCCGGCGGCCGGCCGGCCGGTCCCGTCCCGTCCGCGCGGGGCGGCGCGGGGCGGCGCGGGGCGTAGCTGCAGCTGGCCTCACGCCGAACCAGACGTCCGGCAGACCACCAAGCCGGCGGGGCGGGGCGGGGCGGGGTGGAGTGGGGCGGGGTGGGGCGCGCCGGGGGGGCGGGGCCCTCACAGGGGTACGTCCATCTGATCCGCGTACGTCACCGATAACGCGCTATCACTGACCGCTGCGCCCCGCTGGGGTCGGTCGGATCGACCGGGCCGAATAGAGCGGGAGAGAGGGAGAGAGAGAGAGAGAGACGTACTGAGGAGGGTCCGAAGCGAACCGAACCGAACCGCAGGGGAGGCCGACTTCTGTCAAACGGCGGGCGGGGGGCGGGGCGGGGTGGGGTGGGGTGGGGTGGAGGCGGCGCGGCGGCGAGGGCGAGGCTAGCTAGCTCGCTCGGCAATAACATCGCGACCGCGGAGCATCGCGGAGCATCGCGAAGCAACCCACACCGCCACTCCCCCCGCCCCGCCCCGCCACGCCCCGACTGATCTGACAAGTGTTTGCGAGGGGGTTTGCAAAACGGCCTTAGAGTCCGGCTCGGCCTGGCCTGGCTCGGCTGGGGGGCGGGCTGGGCTCGGGGCGGGGCACGGGGTCGGTCCGGTCCAAACGCCCGCGCCCCCGCCCCCACCCCGTCCCGCCCCCACACTCTGCCTTACGTCAGTGTTACGGCGGCGGGGCGGGGCGGGGCGGGGATGACGGCAGGCTTAGGCTTATGGCCTACATTTGTCTGTCTCCCTGTTGCCCGCCCCAAGTCACGTTTAATAAACAAAGTGTGACGCGGAGTGTCAAGACAACAAACGGCCGTCTTACGCCTCGGCGCTGCGCGGGAGGGGAGGGTGGGGGCTGGGTGGAAGACCCCCGGGTCACCTCCGCGGCGGGGCGGGTTGGGGCGGGCACTAGGGCCGCCCTGGGCAGGGCCGGGGCGGGGGGCGAGGCGGGGGCGTGGCCGGAATGGCTCGGGGGGCTATGAGAGGTGTATGACGTATCGCATTATCGCGCCGCTTCCGTCTCGCCTGAGCACATCTCACGCCCAGGCCCCCGCCCCGCCCCGCCCGGGGCGCGGCTATGACTATACTGATCACGGCCGAAACTGGAAAACGAACAAGAATCAAGTCTTGGGCCAGTGGCCTAGCAAATTAAGATACCGGGGGAAATTGTTGGCCGTGTAGATAAAGCAGGGCGGATGCTGCGCGGGGCCGTAAGGTTTTTCTATCTCACGTTTGCTGCAGTCCGACAGCCTATCCAGACCGACCCGACATACGTTACAGATTCCTTTCCTCACACGGCATACGGCGACAGCGCACAACACCGCGGTGAAAAGAAAAAAAAGAAAAAAAACTTTGGTTAACGATGTCTCTTGCCATTCAGTTGTTGGCCCGGTCAACGGTCGCGGTTGACGTAAAATAAAATTTAAACAAAATCGCGAGGGGATAGCAGAGAGAAACAACGTCGATGTCGGATAAATAACTTGCTGAAAGGTGGCGTATAATGGCACGAAAAACAGTCTCGGTCGGGTCGCGCCGGTGCGGTATCGCCCCGGCGGGGTGGGGCGTGGTGGGGCGGGGTGGGGCGGGGCGGGGCGGAGCGGGGTGGGGCGGGGCGGCGCGGGGCGATGGGTCGCAGAGGTCACAAGTTAAGTCGTGCGTGTCGCAGGCTAACCTAAGAGTGCCGGCATCGGCAAGATAAGCGGCCAGCAGCAGGGAATCCGCCTCGGACTCGAAATCCGCGTGCTCCCAAAGTGACGTGGCTGCAGCAGGCGCGTCGTCGGGCGCGGGCGCGGGCGGCTGCTGAGGGTGGTGGTGGTGGAGGTGGCGCTCCTGGTGCTCCGGCTGCACGGGGGGCTGCGCCTGCGCGCGCTCGCGCTGCCTCATGGCGTTACTAAGTGGCCCATGCTCGTCCCGGCCCGGCCCAGGCTATCCGACCAGGCCCGGCCTGGCCCAGCGTGGCGTCGGTCCGCGATCGTAAACCGCTTCACACGTCCGCCCCCCGCGCCCCGCCCCGCCCCGCCCGCCTATCTGCAAGGTAAATTTCCGCCCCAAGAGACGGCAGATTATTTTGTCCCAATTAAAATGAGAAAAATAGAGTGGCGAAAAATAACAGGAGGCGGCCGAGGCCCGAGGCCCGGGGCCGGGCCGGGCGTCCGTCCCGTCACGGCGCTGAGCCGGGCCGCGGTACAGTAGGGCTGCGCTGCGGTGGTAGCTGCCCCGCCACGCCCCGCCCCGCCCCGCAGGCCGGTAGAATTTTGGGTGCAAATACCTCACCACATTACACGCAGATTATGCAATACCGTGTACCGGGTGTTTCTTTGAATGCGTAACAGTGTTGCGGGTGTGCCTACCCCATTCGTCCTACCCCAAGCGCCATGGCCCCTGCAGCGCTGGAGAGTATGCAATCCCGCAACACTGTTACGCATTCAAAGAAACACCCGGTAAACACGAAAACTTGCGAGTAAAAACCCCCTCGGGCCGTAGGGCCGCCAAACGCGTCATCACTAATATCAATCTCATATCAATGCCCTACCGTCGTCGGGAAAAAATAACACCAAACAGATTCCCGCGAGGAAACGGCAGATGGAAACGCGTTTTACGACTCTCGTTATCTCGTTGTATAAAGAACCGAAACTCGCGCGATTTTTTTTCTTCTTTTTTGTTTGCAAATGCATTGGGGGGGCGTTGCTGTCGCGGCGGAAAGGGTCGGGGGGGGGGGAGGGGGGGGGGGGAGTCTGCGTATCACAGATCGAAAGTCAGTCTAATGAGCACGCTGTGTGTCGCCAAGTCGAGCCGGCTCGGCTAACGTCAGCCCGTGCGGGGCGGGGCGGGGCGGGCAGCATCCTCACGCCGCGCCCGGGACCAGACCAGACTGATCGCCGGCCGCCAGGCACAAGCATCACCACTCCCACGCCACGCCACGCACCACGCACGCTACTACTGCGGTGCAGGGCCGGAACGGCGGGTTGCCTACTCACACGGGGCGGTCAGTCCGTGTCGGGAGGAAAGGGAGGGACTTCCCCCTGCCGCTGCCAACGCGGCCCGGATGCCCGGCCCCGCCCGCACCCCGGCTGGCCCCTCCCATTTGAATCGCCTTATTTCAGTCAACCCAAAATGGGACAGAGCACAGCCGACGGAGAGCGCGAGTGTGAGAGTGAGAGGGAGAGAGAGAGAGAGCCGCCCTGCGCTGCGCTTGCGCGAGTGGGCGGACGGGCTCGCGAGCGTATATCTACAAATTTAAATTCATACGCACCAATTCTGTATGACAAATCCCGTGGCGCCGGGCGCCAGGGGATCCACAAGCACACAGACACACACGCACGCTGCGGACACACGCAGGGGATTAAAAAAAAATATATAAATGACAATAAACACACACACAAAAAAAGAGCACGCCGACGGCGGTAGAGCGTCCAGAACACGCACACGCACACGCGACGGGTACGAAACAAACCACGCGGGGCGGAGAGAAACGTATTCAAACGGAGGCAAGACAAAAAGTTAACAATTTAAGAAAGAAAAGTTGCGCGCGACGCGGGCGAAACCACACCACGGCGGGTCTCCGCGAGTTCGGTTCGGGTCGGGTCGGTCGGGTCGCGGACGGACGCGCTCAGCTCAGCCCAGCTCTGCTCCGCTCAGGTCTGTTCTGTTCTGTTCTGCCGTGTCCTGCTGACGGCGGCGCGCCCGGCCCGGCCCGCCGTGCGCCTGCACCGGCGCTGGACCGGCGCGACGCGACAGGGGGTGGGGGGGCGACCGGAGGCGGGAGGGGGAGGAGCACGAGCAGGAGCAGGAGCAGGGGCCGCGGGGGCCGCGCGGCACCGACTCCGTCCAGTCCGTTACCGGGACCCGCAGTGCCCCCCCCCCCCCCCCCCCCGCACCGCACCGCAAATCCTCAAGTCAGGAAAACCAATTCATTTTTTAAAAAATTCTATTTGCTGATGGCAGTAGAGTAAGTACATGACGGCGAGTACGATTCCACTTCCATGACACCCCTGCGTGAGGATGGGTCTGAGCAGCACGAGTCACGTGACCAAACTGAGAACGGCAACTTTTCATTTTTTTAAATTTAGTTATGTTTATTTTATTTTATTTTTTTGTTTGCGGGTCTTTGAACTCCCGCCCGAGGATATTGACTCGTCGTAGCACGGCCGCGACTGGGGCCAACCCATGCAAATATCGTACACGCGGTAACTGAACTGGCGCGGACAAATGGACAAATTGCCGCCATATAGGCATTTGACGACGAGGTTCGAATAGCCGGTTCACGGGCCGAAGCGAGGTGGGGCGGGGCAAAGCGGGGAGAGGCGGGGCGGGGCGGGGCGGGGAGAGGCGCGGCGAGGGAGGTACTCGAGCTACGCATCCCAATACCGGCGCCAGCGGTACGGGGGTTTGACAAACAAACAAACATTGGAACGAGACGCCGCCGCCGCCACGCGGACCTGGAGGTGTCGAACACATCGGCCGGCAGCGCCCGCTAGCCGCTAGCGTAGCGTCGTCTACCGCGGGGACCTGATCAGCGTCCACCCCGCCCCGCCCTGCCCCGGCGCCCTGGCCCGCGCCCCGCAGCGTCGTTATAGCGGGCCGGGCCGCACCAGCACAAGCGCACGCGGCCGCGGGGGAAACAGCAGAGGACAGCAATTTTCAACAGTGCAACCAACTTCGGTCGTGACTGGATGCAAATAAAATTGCGCATGCAGCGAGAGCCGCGCTGCACCAGTGCAGTGCGTAAGGGGGGCGGGGCGGGGCGGGGCGGGCGCAGGGCAGAGCCGGCCGGCCGGCAGAGAACTGCTACTGCTACCCATTAGAGCCGCGCAGGCAGGCAGGCGCAGAGCAGAGGCGAGCGAGGCGCTCCTGGCCTGCCTGGCGCGGCTACCGTGCGCCTAATGAACAGGGCTCTGCCCAGCCCAGCCCTGCTGCCGGCCCTGCCCTGCCCTTCCACTTGCAGCCTCGGCCGGGGAGCGGAGCGGAGCAGAGGCGGCACTGCGAGAAAAAAAAATAGCTGCAAAAGTACAGCTTACATTTTAAGCTATGTAGCTAAAAATTAGGCATGGAGCTAAGCACTTTGCTCTTTACCTAATTGACAGTGTTAGTGGCTAAGCTCATAAAATGCGTTTTACACATGCAGCTAACTTGCAGCCGCAGGGGCAAGTTTATTTGTTTTCTGGCTGAGCTCTGCACATCCCGAAAAAGAAAATACGCACGCGCCCGTCGTCAAACATTCATGAAACACGTCATTGCCGGCGGGCCAGATTAACGACTTGAGGCAGCAGCTTATTCGGGGCGGTTTAGTATGCTTCTGTACAGGTAAGTGGCTCTGCTCTGCGTGTCTGGGTGTATCGTATCGTCGTCACCCTGACCGGGAAGAGAACCACAGCCGGGTCGGGCCTGGATCGTGCTGCGAGCGAGACTTGATCCACTTCCCTGGTTTCTGCGCTGGACGGCAGATCAAGCCGGCACGGCACCGCCTGAGTCAGGCTGTGCTGTGCTGGGCTGGGCTGGGCGGCCAGCGTCAGCCGTCCCGTCCCGTCCCGTCAGCGAGCAGGAACACTGTGAGCAGCTCCGTGCCGCGCCCCGCCCCGCCCGGCCAATAAGTCAAAGTTTCAGTTCGCTAGTCTAACGCTGGCAGGCCGGCCAGGAGCGGGCGGGTAGGCAGACCCGCAGAACACGCATGCGCGCGAGTTGCCTACCCTGGAGAGCGCAGGAGCCTGGGTTCTCACCGAGGCGCGGAAACCAGTGTTGCCAGAAATGTAGGCGCGACCAAACACAGTGGAGTAAAGAGGTCCGCATCTGCGCCCTCGCACAGGTGCGTACATGTTGCCTATAGTAGACAGGCGCAGGTGCAGCCCGCTTTACTCCAATATGTTTTGGGCGCCTTATTGCCTACTTTTCTGACGACACTGGCGCCATGCGAGGCGAGGATATAGGCGACGGTGGCAACGAAAGCCGCGCGTGCAGCAGGGATTTCGCTGAGATGATCATTTCCACATCCAGGAAGCGATTTCCGGCGCGGCGATGGCTGAGTCCCGGGGCGGGCGGGCCGCGTGCGTCGGTCCGACGCGGAATAGCTTTCGGGCCGGGCCGGGCCGCGCGCCCGTTTTGGCAGAGACGGTCCGTCATCCTGGGCACAGCCCGGCGCGGCGCGGCGCGCGCCAGCGGAGACGCAATTCATTTCAGCGTTCATTATACATCCAAGCCGTCGTCGAGTCGAGTCGAAGCAACGCGACGGGTGCGTGCGTGATGGTTGTGCCCGGGCACGGCCCGGCCCGCCATCTCACACTTCCGCCACGCTTCGCCACGCCATTCCAATCCGTGAGTCGCGAGGTGTGGCACGGCACGGCACGGCACGGGCACGCCCAGCACGGCTCGCCTGGCACACGGAGAGCCGAGCTGAGCTGACCGGTGTGGTCGCCTCGCCGCGCCTCGCCGCGCCCCACCCACGACACCCAAGGCTGCGGCGGGAAGGGTCGGGTCGGGTCGACACCACGCCCAAGGCGCCGCCCGCCCCGCCCCGCCCCGCCCCGCCCGCACGAGCGTGTGTACTATTTCAGGTGCAGCGCGCCAGACGCGGGGACGCTAAAGGGACAACAACTCCGCGCGCGCACGTCGCACGTCCGCCTTGCGCCGCACCGCGGGGAAGTCGACAAACAGCGTGGTCGGCGCGAGGTGACCCGGGCTGGGCTGCAGCACACCTACACCACCTGCACGACGGCACGCGGCAGGGCAAGGCGGCTGGCACCCGCACCACCCTCCCCACAAAGCACATGTGTTTTGTGAACCTCCCCGGCCGCGGCCTTGCGGGGTTAAATTAAAATGAATAAAACACATTGAGTGCGAGAGGTTTCCATTCCCTGTGATTTAACGCGGGCGCGTGACCACATAGTGGTCGTGCCGCGCCTGACGTGCTAAGCCGCACCCCACACCTCCACTCCGCGGCCGTTCTCTCCGCCCTCATTTTACGGCGGCGAGGAAACGACAAAACCTTGCGGCGGCGACATTTCCTTGGCGCCTTGTCGATAGGCCACCCAACGTGCGCGAAGCACACAAGCTCTCGCCGTCGTGACGACCAAACAAACACGTGGTACGGAGCAGATTTAATACTGTTCATTATTAAATCAGAATATTGAAGTTTAAATAGTGAGTCTTATCGTCTTAACTACAAGCACGACGTAGAAAAATTTCAGGTATTCAACCATTCAAACCGGCCGCCAATGGCCACTCCCTAACTCCCGGGGGCTCTGGGCGCCACTTCGCGCATGCGCACATTTTGTTTACAACCACCACAACACCACACTTAACCTCAACACCACTTTCACAAGTCGGGGCATGTAGAACTGGGGGCAATAACAGCTCTAGACTGCGATATCAAAAATAAATGCAGGACAAGAAAATTAGAGAGCCGTTTTTCTGACTCACCCCTCTTCTTGTAGTTGGTCGCACTATCCTCGCAGCACGGGTGGCAGGTTGGGTTGGAAGCAAGCGACTCCTGAGATAAAAATGGAATGGCCTTGAAAGACTGCTCGGCTCGGCCGAGTCCGAGCTCCTCGGAAATCGAAAAAGAATTTCTAGATGGTCAAGACTACGCGTGAAAAAGTGCCTGAGGTACGACACGAGACGGATTTTGAAACGAAACGAAGTGACAATGAGTTTCACTATTTAAATTGCTGGGTAACTCCAACGAATACTGACGGTAGTATCAGGCACAGGACAGGGGTACCACCGGTACCACTGACGAAAAAAAAAATACACATTGCATTGAAATATATTGAAAATTAATATGTGCCTTCAAAATAAAACTCAATTCATATGCATTCACTTATTTATTTTAAGTGTTTACAGTATCCTCTACTTTGTTCTCTTTTTCATCCAAAAGTACATGGGCAAAATGTAACAGTTTTTTTAAGCATCTCACAGATGGTAATTGATAACTTGGAATGAATATGAGGGGTAGAAACACTCAACAAAATGTCCAGTTATCACACAAAAGAGATTTAAATGAATTTCCTAAAATGAAATAAAATAAAACAAATTTATACTTAAAACATAGCCTAAGGATCAGTAAAAAGTGTGTTTAAGACTTCACAGCAATACACAGTTCATTATTAGATACAGATCATAGTATTCTTACATACAACATACATACATATATCTCTCATATATCATTTCATTTGTAATATAAATTAATCTGTCTTCAGCATTACAAGGGGATACATATATAAAATTTGTGTGGTAGCCAGCACCACTATTGACAATAGAAGGTCACTTGGAAAGATCATGTAAATTTCTATGTTAGTTGCACAAAATTTGGACACAACATTATGATATTAACAAATGAAAATGAGAGTGACAGTTAAAACGGTGAGTTTAAAAAGTAAAATTAATACAAGTTGGTATGTGCTGGCTGCGGTATCTACAATAAGATTTGAAAAACTAAGCGGTTCAAAGATGTCTTTGAACCTACCACATGACTAGCACCTTTAGTAAAGAGGTCTATTGGGTCTATTGACGGCTGTCATCATACAAGACAAAGCATTGTATGACGTGACAGTTAATTCACCTTCAGAGAACAGTTAGCTTGAAACTGTCACATTTGGTGAATAAACAAATCATAAATCTTTTTCTTTTTCTTTTTTCTTTTTTTTGCTAGGTTTTGAGTACATTGATGAAATCTAAATTGATTAAAATGCACTACATTTCCTTTAGGGCTAGGGCTAGCATAATCATTCCAACTATTCCTCAAATCATCTACAAAATATTATCACCAATTCTGTGGTCTGGCAGAGATAAACCACACAGTAGAAAGGAAGACACAGCACACATAAATTACACAAATAAAAAAGTCAAAAAATTTGAAGATTTTAAGGGAATAACCCACATAGCGATAAATCATTATTTAAAAATTGAATGACAAACCAAAAAATATAAAAACATTTGTAATGACTCTGTAATTGGACACCTTTTACAGACTGAAGCTAGCACAAAGTACTAAAAATTTAGAGAGGAAAAACTCCTAGATAGATAAAATTTCATTCTCACAGAAGCAATACTTAGAACAGGAATACACAAAGGTACAAAAAATCCCCATCATACAATGAATTCAGTTCTGACAGATCACTAGAACATTGCATTAAACTTCCAGAAGCAAGTTTACCACATCATTCAAAATATTATCAATACAATGCTATTGAGAGGGATTAGTAAGAAATATGTATTACAACTATATATGGTTACCTCATCACACAATAAGAAACAATAGATGAGGTTACCTTTTGTTTCATCACAGACATCCACTGGCACTGGTCTACCAGGCAAGACGTGGCAGCCAACTTAGTTGAAAAGAACAGAACTAGGGTCTTCGTTGTCTAATTGCTTGACATAGCGCAGTACATCCTTTTTAGTAATTACACCCAATAGTCGACTGAAAAAAAGAGTAACAAGAGGCAGTTTAAGTAATGTGGAATGCAAAGCAATATCCATCACATATTGTGTTCACTACTTACCCATTGTGTGTAACAAGTGTCTGCCTCAAGCCAAGCTTGCGGAACATATCTACAACAGTCTCCATTGGGGTTTGATCAGTGATTGTTATAGGAGCCATGTCAAGAATATTTTTAAGGAGAAGTGGTGAGGGACTTCCTGGCTGAGGAGGATGCTGTGGGGAATTGCTAGTAAAAAGCACTAATGAACTTGGTCTAAGGCCTTCCATTGCCCTTCGTGCTTGTGCTAAAAAACAAAATAAATAAGATACGATAAATGTAAAGAAAAATAAAGAAGACAGCTAAAATTTACTTTGATTTGATATGCAATTTTTAACTCACCAATTGCTAGATTAAGATCTCTTCTGAGCACGAAGCCAACTAAATACTGGCTTTCACGTGAAACAACAACAGGAAAGCCATTATGTTCAGTTTCTTTCATTAATGTCTCAACATCCTCCACAGTCATAGAATCTTGAGTCAACACACTTAATGTCTCATTTCGCCTGAAATAGATAAAAATCAGTTAAGATAATCATACTAGATAGAAATAGTCAGTAGAGGACAACCATTCTAAGATAAAACACTTACTTAGGCTGCATTACATCTGCCGCAAGTGAAGTGTGAGCAAACTCTTCTTTGCTATCCAAAAAGGGATAACCATTAAGATTAATGTGGGCATCATACACGCCATGGCTGCCCAAGGCATCACCAACCCATTTACTGGCCATTGCTGCTGCCATAAGTGGCACAATGTAGCGCACACCACCGGTAAGTTCGAACATAACAACCACCAGGGACACTAGAAGTAAAATAAAATTTTAGACAGTAAGGGATATAATTGGGTCACATTAAATAAAAAATCAATCAATCAATAATACATGTACATATAATGAAGAGCTTTACTAACCAGTCATTCTAGTGACACCACCAAGGACAGCAGCAGCTCCAACCATGGCATAGAGACCAGGTGTGATACAGTCCTTTCCAGTGGAGCACTCTCCACTGAACATCCATATGTGAGGATAATTAAAGGCAAGCTGTTCCATGCCTATTCCAACAATGCGGCCAACAATAGCTCCAAGACAAAGAGATGGAATAAAAAGACCGCATGGTACCTTTATGCCAAAAGTGAATACTGTTGATACCAATTTGAATATTAGAGCAAGTACAAGGAGCCACATTGCACGGTAAACTTTTGGGCCGGCTTCAGCCAAGTCTACAGCTGACTTTACATCAGTGAAGTTACGGTTGTAATCACTGAAATAAATTAACAATTTTATTGTCTCTTTAGAACACAGACAATTACCAGAATAAATGTTATGATGTCAGTTGAAAACTTACCATAGATCATCAGTATTAGTAACACCACATTTGCGGAACAGAAGATAAATTAGCTCACTTGTGCTCATACGAGTGTATGGATTGGGATAAGCAAGCACTGCAGTCACAGCTGTTACAACTAAGACTTCAGTTACAGGGTACTGGCCAAGCTGTGAAGTTTTACGATACTTGCACCAGTACAGATTCGCTCGAATGAATATAGCAGCAATGACACCCTGTACACAATAAATCATTTATAAATTTTCAGTTTATTGGCCATTTATTTAACTTTTAGAGATAAGTGAATTCTGCTATACTTACCCCAATAATACCAAGGCCCACAAATGGGACAAGTTCAAAGAAGAGCCAAGGATTGTTATACTCAACAAAGAATAATACTGAGTGCTCATTTCCAAATGGATTAATAGAATGTAACACAAAAGCAGCAACAAGAGCACAAAAGAATGAGCGCCACAAAGTTTTTAGAGGGAAGTAATAACTGACCTGAAAGTAGAATTTACATATTTCAGAACAAGTGTCAATTTTAAATTCACCCAAGATAAACTTCATAGCATACCTCCTCTAAACTGAAAAGAACACCTCCAATTGGAGCACCAAAAGCAACAGATACACCAGCTGCAGCAGCAGCAGAGAGAATTTCCCTTTTCTTGGCCTCATTTCTTCCATATTTTGGGAAAAGGTATGACAGTATATTGCCTGCAATACATAAAATAATTACACCACCTCCAACACAACTGCTTTGAGGAAGACTTGTTTTTTCTGACTTACCAATACAACAGGCAATATGTACCATAGGCCCTTCTTTGCCAAGACTGAGACCAGCAGATACAGACAGCATGATGCCAACTGACTTTATGATCAGGGTCCATTTTCCCAGATAACCCCTGATGATGAAGCCACTCAATATTGTTTTAATCTGTAATAAAATTCATACATTGTAAAGAAAATGTTCTTATACAAGCAGAGGTCTGAATTTTTTTCATTCTTTTATTTTTGAAAATTACCTCTGGAATACCTGACCCACAGGCATATGGTGCAAACATACGGACTAGTGATGCAGCAAGAGATGCAAATAGAAGAGCCCAGGCTATATACATAAGATATGAAATAATGTAGGCACCTGCACCCGTTCTGGATTGGCCAAGAACTTCAGACCATGTAAGCCACTGAAAATATATACCAAAAAAAGTTATAAAAAGGAAGTTTCCCCCCTTAACATTCAATAATCTGTTTTTAGGACTCACATCAGAACAATTTCCAGTTTCAAAACTAGTTGTCTCATTTGATGACCAACAACATTGTTCGCGGTTGAACCAAAAGCGAGATGGGCAAATACCATATTTCAAGTCGGACATCCATGATGCACCAATGTCAATGACACCAGCAACCACTCCAGTGGTTAATCCAACTAATAAAACACATACCCAACCAGACCATGCATCATGGGCTCCTTTTACTAGGTCGAATAAAGAATTTTGTCTTCTCTTAACAATATATCTATGCCGCATGCGGTCTCTTGCAATATCTCTTTGCCAGTCAATAGTGTGGAAATCTTCATATTGGCCGATCCCTGGGATCTCATCACCATCAGCAGCAACTGAAAACATAAAAACAAAAATTACTATGCCTTGAACAAGAAAAATACAAACTTTCTTTTAAAAGAGTTGACATTAAAGAATACAAGAAACAAGTTACAATTGTCCTAGTTAATGTAATTTGACCAAAAGACAATAAACACAAAGAATGGAATAATTATTGAGCAAAGCACAATTAAGTCTGGTGGGCTAAAGCAGAATGTTACATGCAGGTGATAGAGCATGAAGAAGAAATGATTAAAAAGTACTCAGACAAAACTCTGTTATTTCTCCTTTCAAGTGAGTTGTGCTGATAATCTGGGTGAGGTGTTGGAATTTTTCAGTAACTAATTACAGGAGTGCACCATGATGGAATACATTTACATTTCTAAAGGTTTTAACAACATTTTTTTTAGTTTTTCAAAAATAACACAAACATTAAAATTTTAATTTAAAAAAAAAAAAAATTACAAAGAAATAATTACCATGCTGCAGGAAAGAGGTTCGCTGATAGCAAAGCGACTCACCTTCACCATCCCCCATGCAGTAAGTTACACCAGGTACTTGGAAGAAAAGGAAAACGGAAAATGAAGAAAAAAAATCAATGTTGGGTAGTGGGTAAATATTAAGGGTGAGGGAAGTCAGAGGGGAAAATATAAAGGAATCAGCAGGTTAAGTTTCCTTCTTTTCCTTCTCTTTCTTTCCCCCATCCACTGAACCCTAACTTAGAAAGGAGGGAGAGAAGCCATCAAATCTGTCCCTGCTTTTCATGCAAAACAAAAGGCAATTATAGGTGTAAACCTAGAGTTTACATCCCAAAATCATCACTTAGATTTAAAACGGTCAGGATAAAGAATATGGTTAGTAAACATTCATTAAACAATTGTAATCAGGACAACCCCCGAAAAAAATTAAAAAAAAATAAATCTCTGAAGCATTAGTGTATTGATGACAAAAGCTCTAAAATTTAGAGTGCCAGGAAATTTAAACCTCTACACTCAAATCCATGATCAAAATGGGCCTAATGCACTTGTCTCAAACATGGAAAACAAGAATTGTTATTGACTGGTTAGTAAGTTAGCAGACGCAATAATAAATGGTGAAACCCAATAACTTACAATGAGATGTTCCTGGGTCATCATAATGGATGGAGCGTTCAGTGACAGTTCCTGTGGTAGTTATATCAATCATGTCGTCATCTGAGCTCACAGAAAAGCCACGATGTTGGTTTCCATTGGCAGAATTCTGGAAATAGAAAAATACTATATTACATTTTTGCAATTTGACCATTCAAATATTTATGGTTTAGAAAAAATTGGTATTGATATTGCCTCACAAAATAAACCAACGTAAAATGCACTAAATACAACAGATGCAATGCATGATTCCTGTACTACTTCTAAATTTATTGAGTCAACTTGGCTTAACACGCATGATACAAATTAAGCCAATATATTAAACAGAAAATTAATCAAGATTGTAAATAAATATGGCAAGGGACAATACAATATCCACCAAAAAAGGCAGATAGTGCACAACAGACTGCAAGTAAAAATAATGAACTTTGACAGTCATTGCAGGTTAGGTTTTGCACAGAGATATGAAAATAAGCTACCAGTGTTTGTGCAACACACGTGCTAAAAAAATAATCTCAAGGCAACAAAGCATGCTGCTTACAATTGTTAAGCAAACCAAACGAAATAGAATAACCTACAGCCACTGTAATCCAAACACAAAAAACAAGTTGTACAGGTTATGTTGACCATACATCGCTGCGCAATATACAAAATCGAACAACTATTTGGAGGTAAAACCCCAAACTCAAAGCGCCCTTACTCGCAGGTAAACGACACTCATCGGGAAATGTCATGCAGCCATTTATCGAGCCGCACTTTCAGGGGGCGTCCGTGTGTCCTACTGATGACGGGACGGGACGGGATGCAGCATCGCCAGGTCGCTTATCTCGGCCTCGGCTCCTGACCCACTCCTGCAGCTGCAGGTGCAGTGCTCGCCGAGGGGCCCGGGCCCGGCAGGGAAATCCTGGCGTTGCGGTGTCCTGCCCACGACAACGTCCTGCCCTGCCCTGCCGTGCCGTCCAGCCTCCCTCTCACACTTCGCCAGTCTTTGTCAGGTCCCCTGCGCCGCCACGTCCAGCACCACCGATCCTCCCTTCTCCACAAAATGCAGGCGACAACGGCCTGCACCTGCACGGCTCACAGCGGAGCGGAGTCCCGGACGGGGCGCGAACAGGACTCGGTACTAGCAACAAGTGGGACTCACGTCGTCATGCACCTGGTGCACTCCGTGCCGCTCCTGCTCGTGGACGAGCACGTACTCGCCCCCCGACGAGCGCGCTAGCTCTCTCCGCACCAGGCCCCACATGACGGGCTCCTCCACATCGTCGACGGAGACGGGGGTGGTGGCTCGCGGGTCCTACCCTGGCCCAGTCCTGATCCTGCCGTAAGAGTGACTTGGGGCAACCAAGTCCGGGCGCGAGGCGAGGCGAGAGATAACTCGGCCAGTTCAACTTTCCGCACCGAGTGCTCCCGCGCCCCTCTCCCTATCCCCTCCCTTCTCCCCCCGCTCACCGCCGCCGGCCTCCCCTATCCTATCGAGGCACTTGCACATACGATATACGCTACCTGTACGCTACTTGCCATGGCTCAGTCATCGCCCGAGGCCCGGGACACCACACGCGAATTTAGCACTCCGAAGGCCAAGGGCCTAATGCCACCCCACTTGCCGTCAGCTATCACGCTGCTGTGCGTTGCTGGCACGTGACGTCACGAAGGGGTGGGGAGAGGCAGGGAAGGGGAGGAGAGGGAGGTACCACCGGGGGCAGGCACCTCAACCAGCTCGTCTTGATAACTAGAGTTGCCCAATGTTATCACTGTCTCGTTCTTGTTATCAACTCTGGGAGGCAGGCCAAAGGGTTAATTTCAAATTCATTGATTCCATACTCTTTCTACGCAAGCTATTATTTATCATGTAATTAAGGAGCTGCCCCTGGCTAAAGTCGACGCATACATCTCCCCCATTGAGAAGGAAGTGCTATAGTTGAATATTTTGACACACATCGCTTGAGCCTATTCAAATTTCCCCCAAACCACGAAGACAACAACTGTTAAATTAAAATAACTGCATGTACTTCAGAAAAGAATGATAGTGGTCTAGCGGTGTTGTATTTTTTTGTCGCCTTAGCAGAATATGAAAGCAAAAAATTTAATCTGTGTGACTTTTAGAAAGTAGGAGTAGGTACATCATAATCAAAAGGGCGCAAGATGAGAACCGCGGCCTTATAATGATTCATGCAATTATGTGACCTGTTCAAGTTAAAGCTTCAATAATGTGATGATCACAATGCCGAAAGAATGTGCAGCATGTGTTATGTAATAGAGAACCCTTCTGCTTCCAATCAATAGAGGAAGAAGTGAATGTTACATAACATATGTCCCTGGAAAAACACCGAGTTAAAGACAGAGAATCATGTTAAGCTATTTCTAGAAAGATTTAACTAACCAGATTAGACTATTAAAACTAATAATTAAAACTGGTCATAGACAATATCTCACAAAGTATGCTATTATTAGTTTTTCTCCCCTGACCTATCACAACATAACCTCACTTATGGAGAAACCAGGGCTTTAATACTTAAAACAATCTCCAATGGCAAACGTTTTAAAACGAAAGATTTTTAAGGACAATCCCAATAATTACATGAAGCATGGGAAGTCTGTAGAAAAGAAACCTCCGAAACAGCAAGCAAAAGTGGAAACTGAGCGAAAGTGCGAAAGTGTCATTTAGGACGACTGTACACCACCTGAGCACGGACATCAGGCGGCGTCAGCGAAAAGGATTTCGCGATTTTTTTTACGAACCTGTGAGTTCTGCTGATCCCCAAACGCCTGATAGGTGGGCGACACACTCAGGGCTATTGCCGCTCGCCCCTTCAGGGGCCGCTTTTCCATACTTCGGCGCGCCACACCACCTGAACAAGTCAGGGGAGAGAAAGAAACACAGTGTTGAGTGATTACTCCATTCGCGTGCCGACGAGGACCTATCGCAGGACCCCCATGGGCGTGCGACGCGCGCCTTATCACGTCCCGGTCGCGTCGCAAGTCTGTCCTGTCCCGCCCCTCGCCGCCGGACACTGAGAGCCGCGACGCGCCCGCTGCCGCTCCGCACCGCTCGGCTCGGCTCTACCGCGCTACGCTACGCCATGGCGGCCGGGCTCCCTACGCCCACTCTCCTTTCCCTCTCCCTCTTACCCGCTCGCGGGGGGGCGGCAGGGCAGACCAGACCAGACGCTCGCTAAACACACACGACAATCATCATCACCGCACTACACCTGTGCCAACCAACCATTTTAAAGCAGTGCTGCTGGCCGCCAAACTTCCTGTCGGTAATTACGTCGCGGGGTCGCGGGGGATCCTCTGACTGCTCCGCGGGGCGGGGCGGGCCGCGGCTTTGTCCCTCGCGCTGCGCTTAGGCCCCTGCCCCTCGCCTCGCGGCCCAATTGATCCTCGGCGGCGGTCACGTGACACTGGAAAACCATTGACGCGGTCGGGGGAAAAGGAAAAGTAGGCATTTGAGATCTGGAGTCCTCCAGGACTCTACTGAGGTCGAATAAGGGTACGGAGTTTGGGGCCGGTTAGGCAACCCAACTGACACGCGCGCGTGGCGGGCCTGCCTATCGGCCGGGCTGTGGTTCGCTCCAGGGCGGAGAAGAGCTCTCTCTCTCTCTCGAGTGAATCGAGCTCGTGCGACTCTTACCAAACCCAAGTTTGTGTTTGCATCCGTATGAAATAAGGTGAACTGACAAAGGCGGTTTGTTTGAAACAAAATAAATATGGACTTTTATTTCCCTACATGGACACGTTTTAGTCATTTTAGTACTGTATTTTAAATCTTCAGTTTGCATGTCATTATTTCGCAACTCAACCTACTTACAAAACAGCTATTTAAATAAATAAATAAAAGATACAATTAACAGAACACAGAGAGAGCATAGTATTACCCGTTTTCTTGGACATATCACAATACATGGTACTGAGAAAATCTCAAAATAAACAAAGAACACAAGTTGTCACAAAACAAAAAAGAAATAGTTTTAACAGGAAAATATACTTTAGAAAATAGTGCAAGAAATGGAGAATCCCTGGTTCAAGTACAGAAGAAAAAACATATTGGAGGGCTTCATAAGAAAAAAGTAAACTATTCTTACATATTTTGAGTATTACAAGGGCAGATCCGATCAGACTCTCAAGATAATAATATAAAAATTACACAAAAATAAAAATCCATCTTACTGTGGAGGGTGGCATATGATTGAGAAGTTTATGAACACAATGGGAAGATTTCCACAGGATATTCAAATAAATTGAACTTACAATGAATAGCACTATGGTTTAAAATATCACAGATATAGATTTAAAAACTAGTCCAACACCTATCCCCACCACAAATATTCCAAAGGTGCTGCCTGAGAGCAGTGTCATTATCAGATGGTTATAAATGCATTAGTCTGAATTCTTTACCTTCAGAAATTATCAAAAGTTTAGTAGCACCTGAACGTTGCTCATATGTTACAGTTTGAAAGCATTAATAAATTTTAACAATTAATGTCAAGACATAACTAGAGATTTGGTTGGTTAGTCTCTAAGTTCAATTTCTGGGCCTCCGCCCTCTTCAAGACGAGGAGAGGCAGGAAAGGCAGCATTATTAACAGAGGCAATACCGAAAGCTGAGATAAAAACATTCATAACTGTGATGAGGAAAATAGCCAGAACTGTATAATTATTTATGCGATTTGCCTTACGCATACTAGTTTCATATGAAACATTGTACCGGCTATTTAAAATGAGGCCAACTCCAACAACCACCTGAAAAGCAAGAGAAAAAGCAGTGATAAGAAAATCAATAAACAATTTGTATGCTATAAAATAAATTAATAGGTTGCTGCCATAGCTACATACTTGCAAGAGTAGGCTTATGCCAATGAGAGTGAGGCTGGCATAGTAATATGGATGATTTCCACCACTTTCAAGAACATATCGCAGTTGATTAGCATTAGCTGACAACAGAGCTATGTCCATCATTCCTTGAGCCACAGTTTTCTTATGCTGATACACATTCACATCAGGAAGATCAGGAGTTGGACCTAACTGTAACAATAATTGAATTTCATTATACGGAAAAGCATCAAAATTGATTGACATCTGAACTTTATCACTGATTTTAACTTACCCCAAATGGAATTTCTGGGATAGATGAAGGGGGGTACTCTCCATGAAACTTGGGGTCTGAACCTGGCTTTGGGTAAGGGTGTGATGGTTTTTCTGGCAAAAGACCATCATCAATGCCATTTACAGCACCATCTACACTATCGACACCAGGCAGACTGGACCCACCTTCTGGATGTTTAGAATCATCATCGCCAATTTCTGAAGGGTTCCGACTGGGGGGGAATTCTTCAGCATCAGGCTCTTTAAGGGGTTTTAGTTGATACAAATTGGTATTGTTTACTGGCAGACTGAATGGTTTTGCATTAAGGTGGGAGTAAGGTGTTTCCATTTCTTCCAAATCTTCCTCTGCAAAATACAGAACATCTGATTAGCAAAATTGTTGGCACACCTCAAATATACACAATATTATAGTATGTGACATTCAAGGTCATTGGCGATATCATCAAATCATTAGGTAATTAGTATAAGCAGAATGGAAAAGAATAAAGCACTGCAGCACATGGCAATGTGCATATAGTCACAGAATGACATAGTTACAAGCCACATCTTTTTACATTTTGAAACATAGGTTACATTCTTGAAGAATATAATGTATCTGTATTTTCTGTAAATAAAGTGTTAATGATGCGTCAAGTATTCCAGAAAAGTATTTTTCCATTAAAATGTGGCATTAATTCTGGCTTACTTTGGACAGGAAAAAAGTTTCCTACTAATTAAGGACGGTTAATAAAGCAGAAGGGGTGCTTCCAACTACCTGGTAAGTCATTTGAAGGGGAGTCAAAGCAGGTTGGTATGAGTTAGCACAAGCGTTGGCAGGTGTTACCGGGGTTAGGTTTTTCACAGGTATTCCTTTGAAACCTTTGGATGCCATGGGCGCGAGAGCCCTTGAGTATTTTCCACGCGAATCCATCATACTTGCGGTCTTCCCTGACGCCTTTAACTGCGTGAAATCCTTGCTCTATCACGGAATAGGGACACACAAACCAGGCAGACGTCTGCCTCGCCTCAGCGTCAATAAACAACTGTCGGCGGTGGCGGTGGGCTGGTTGCCCACGTTAGCAGTCAATAGCCCGCTGACGCCGGGGCCCGCCAGAGCGCGCCACAGTACGGGGAATGGCCAGGATGTGTCATGATGCGCTGCTTGTATATTTTGGGTCACTGCTCTCGCGAAACTCCCCGGACAGGGGCTGAGCACGCACCATCATGTTCGCAGCAGCCCACGCCCGTCATCAGCGTCAGCGCAACCCGGCGCAACTGACCTGAACAGCGCGCCCGCGGGCTCCTAGGGTCCTTCCTTGCGCGAACCCCTGTGCGGTAGGCAGACCCGCGGCGCTGCTGTGTCGCGTGGTGTGGCCTACGTGACGCCCGTCAAAGGTTTAAGTTTTCTACTGTGTACAGTTTTGCAGGCATCGATAAATTGGAAATAGAGTAAGAAAAATAAGCAAAACTCGTTTCATTGGGGGTTTTGTAATTTATTTGCATTATTCAGCGTAATACAGTAGTACGAAAAAGCTACGATTCATTACACTCGTGCCGGATCCCATGTTCACACTACAGTATCATATTATAATAGATCTGGCATATATGGTTATTTTACAGCACCCGTATTCAAGGTCGCTGAAATAGTGATTGACGGGTGCCACTCTCGGTTCAGCAGCTGTGGCGGTGGCCGTGGCGCCCATGATGACCGTGTTCATGGTGAGGGCCGTGTCCATGATGAGGACCGTGATGAGGGCCGTGTCCATGGTGATGACCATGGGGAGGGCCATAGTGAGAGCCATGGTGAGGACCATGGTGAGGACCATGGTGAGGACCATGGTGAGGGCCGTGATGAGGTCCATGGTGCGGGCCGTGATGAGGTCCGTGGTGGTGAGGTCCATGTCCGTGGTGAGGTCCATGGTGAGGACCGTGGCGATGCATCACACTGGCAAGGAGATCACGGATGCCGCGGTGGTGGCCGTGGTGGTGGCCGTGATCGTGGCCGTGGTGAGGTCCGTGGTGGGGCCCGTGGTGAGGTCCGTGGTGGGGCCCGTGGTGGTGAGGTCCGTGGTGAGGCCCGTGGTGAGGCCCGTGGTGAGAGCCGAAGATGCGGCGGCCACAAGGGGAGGGAGAGCGAGAGCCGTCATGTCCTCGGAACACCATGATGCTCATTCTGCGAATAAAACAGAAGGAACTCTGTGTCAGGCGAATTCACATTGTCACATGTATATATAAAGCGGACAGAACAGAAAACAAGCCTTAATCTTATCGCAGAACAAAGAGAGTCGCAGTTTTTCACCTGCACGGGCCAGCGGTGGCCGGTGGCGGTGGCATACAATAGTGAGGCGTGCACCTGCCCCGCCTGGCGCATAGGCCACCTACGATACCGCGGAACCGTTTGGATTGCCTACCCCCGCGGCCCGCGGCGGGACCCCGTCATAGACGTTGCGCAATCGGCCCGGCCCGTCCGCTTGCTGTCCATTCTCTCTGTTGGCCGAACGCGTTACGGGCCCTCAACCAAAGCCCTACTCAGTAAATCCGTGACGCACCCGAGGGGTTCAATTTAGGGAATTGCCGCATGTGCTGTACACCCGTGCAGTTTGCACTCCGTCACTATGAGGCTGTCAAAAAGGAATCGACCAGCGGCACGCAGGGTCAGGGCGTAAACACTGCGCGGCCTTACCGTTGGTACTCGAGCCGACGCGCCGGCCACCGTCCGGCCGAGCAGGCGCCCGCCCCGCCCCGCCCCGCCCCGCCCCGCCACCAGGGCCGTTTACATCGATTTTTTGAGAAAACCTCTCATATCCCTATCGCACCGCCCAAGTAATCCCTCCCGGGTCGAACAACCCGCGCCGAGACCGTATCCGTCCTGTTTCGTATTTTTCTGTCCCTTTTTTATCATCAGCATCCACGGCCCTGCCCGACCGTACATGGAGCGCGCGCCGCGCCGGGACTCGAGTGGCACGGCGCGGTGTGGCGGTGCGGTGCGAGGAGGGACTCTGGATGCTCGGGCTTCCGGATCAAGGTCGGGGGAAGGTCACCACGGCGGAGAAGGACCGCCCGGCCCGGGGACCGGCCCGGCCCACCCACGCATAGTGTTATTTGTCGATGGCGTCCCGTCTTATCTCTGGTGGGTACGCGCGGATGGACAGGTGGTGTGGTGTTCCCCGAAAGCGCACGCCGCCCCGCCCCACCCCGCCCTGCGGTCGGCGCAGTCACGTGCCGCGGCCCGCGGCTCCGTCCCGCGGGCACCTGCTGCCTGAGCGCATGCCACGGGCGGGGCGGGGCGGTTGAGGCGCCTCAAAGCACTCTCTTCCGTTCGCTTTGACAACAGCGCCAAAATGATAGAATGGCGCCTGTCTGCGCTGACTGCGCCGGGCAGGGCTGTGACTGTACCACGCGTCCTGCAGGATCGGGACGTGACGGGGCGTGACGGGACGGGACGGGACCCGCTTGTCACGCGGTGCGGGGGCGCTAATCTGCCGCGCGCGCGCTTACTGAGGGCGGGGCGGGGCGGGGCGGGGCGGGGCGTCATGTGCCGCGCGCCTTATCTAATCTGACGGACGGGATGAAAAGACCGCGCCGAGCCGCGGCTCGAAATAAGAATAATAGAGAGAGAGGGAGAAAAAAATAAAGAAAAGCAAGAAAAAAAAGCTCATGGCAGGTACAGTACGCAGGGCGAAATGGGCTCAAATTCTGCCGAGTGCGTCGCGTCGAGTGCGGACTTCCGTCCTCGACTGTCCCGCTATCTTAGGTGGCCGGTGCAGGTGTGGATTAAAAGTCGTGCAGCCAGTCATGCCATGTCGAGAAAAAAGGCAGTAAAATCCAGATCCCTTTTCGAGGGACGGCTTTCGTACACGCGTGCGTCACAAGGTGTCTGTAATGTGTAGTCGGTGCGCTTCACTCTAGGACTCCACCCGCGCTTACCTCCAGCAGGCTCGGAGTTCTTGAAGGCAGTTAGGTTCACGTGAGTGACTCGTCGATGATAGAAAGTAGACAGAGATGAGAACAAGCTAAAGACGAAGCAATAGTGAGGCAGGGGCGGAGTGGTAAGGGACTACGGTCGGAGACTGCTACCGTACTTTATTGCTTACCAAAATGGTTTTTAAAAAGAACCGATGCATCTACAAGGTTTCGGAATTTCTAGCTTTCGTCAAGTACATAGGTTCTAAGACAAACACACTAGCCAAATTACTGGAGAAAAGGCTCAAAATTGGAGGGGAAATCACAAATGAGTAAGGAACAATAAATGATAACAATCTAACTAAATATAAATACAAAATGTCGAATAAATGATCACAAAATTTCGTTTCCCAATGTGAAAATAAATTAAAAAATACCTGCCTCCTCTAGAAAAGTGAAAACATCCCACCAGAAGGGGGCATGTAATCCCGTGGGGAAGCCCAAACAGACGGGAATAGCAGACACACAAGAACACGCCTCTTGGAGGCAGGAATGCAAGTACAGAGTGAGAGGCCACAAGAGAGGAAGCTTCACCACTTCTCAGTCTCACTAGCAGGTGCTACGCACTTACAGCTGGGATCTCACCCGACCCCCCCGAGCTGAAAAACACGCCGGGGTTCGACTGACTAGATGCTCACGAACGGTCTATCAGCTGCGCCGGCCGAGACACCTCTATGGAAATGAAATTGTCTTTTTCACGCACGGCATTTTCGCTGCGCAGGGAGGATGGTCCCCCTCAGGACAACAGCACAACCAAACTTCTGACAACTGGAACATAGTTACACTTTGCGCCCGCACAGCAGGCAACTTTACAGTCTTTCTTTGGGCATAGAAGGCGGTCGGTTCACGGATAATACACAGACTCAAGCTCTGAGCGAGGGGCGTAATACCACACGCACCCTGAGACAAAAAAAAAATCTTTTTTGATCAGTCGTGCGCGACAAATACTGTACAGCGGCCGTCTAAGGCCGCGTGGGACGGGACAGGCGCCGCGATCATTACGCAAATACACCGCCACTTGATCTCACATCAGAGAGAAATAAAATATACAATTAGAAAAAAAAAGTAAACATTTGTGACACGACGTCTAATGCAGGCAGCACGATAGGCGAATGTGCTTTCTCGCACTGCATGCATAACCAATAACAAACAGAACGCGCTCTCGTTTCTCTTCCACACACACACGCACGCACACACACTCGCACAACAGGTGAATATCACATTCAGTCGCAGCAGCAGTCGCAGCAGCAGCCCAGGCAGGCGCCGCTCAGCAGGCCGCAGGTCAGCAGGGCGCAGCAGTTGTCGTCCTGCTTGGTCTCCTGCACCACCACCACCTGCGGCGGCGGCTGCGGGTACCCCGGCTGGGGCTGCGGGTACCCCGGCTGCGGGTAGCCCGGCTGGTACCCCGGCTGGTACGCCTGCGGGGGCGGGGGCACCATGGGGCCCGGGGGGTACGGGCCGGGGCCGTACGGGCCTTGCTGCTGGTTGTAGGGCTGCATCCCGCTCGGCTCACCTGGACAGGACAGGGCAGAACAGCGTCAGTCAGTGTGGCCAGAAAAGTAGGCACACGGCCGAAACACAGTCGTGGAGTAGGGCTAAGGTGGGCTGCATCTGCGCCTGCCTACGAGGCAACATGTGCGTACCTATGCTAGGGTGCTGCCTAGTAGGCAGGCGCAGATGCAATCCAGTATACTCCATTGCATTTGGGCGCCGTAATGCCTACTTTTCTAGGAGCTCTGCAGGGGCGTCGGAAGTGTCTCTTGGTAGAGGGTGCTGACTAAAGGGCGTCGACTCGTCTACGTTTTTTTTTTAAAGGGGGGGGGGGCAAAAGACGAAAACTTCGGAAAGTTGGCTACCTCGCAAAAAAAAATATAAAAAAAATAACGCGGTTTTTGAACCACTGCCCAACTAGTGCTACGAACAGTGACGATACCAATGACGCTACGCGGCTAGCCAACCACCGCCCGGAGAGCAGGCGTGCTGATGACACCGGGTTCGTTTCTTCGGTGACTGTGGCTTCTCGCGCAGCATCACTGCTAGTGGTCCGGCATCTGGTACCGTGGTGTCGTAGCCGTGCCGGCATAGTGTCCGCCCGGAGAGTCGCAGAACGAAGGTTCGAATCTTAGCTAAAAATTTAATTTTTCTGAGGACAACTTGGAGTGGAATTCAAGCCCCCCGTTTCAACCGAGCTCCCTCGTGGAATCGCCGACGGTCTAGTGGTCTAGTGGTGCCGCGAAAACCGTGGGGTGTCTGTGAGACTCGGCACATGGGGCCTGGTTCAAACCCAGGTAGGTTCTTCACTGGTAGCGACAGCGGGTTGCCAGGAAGTTCCGTCCCATACCCACGACTGGTGGTCGGTCGTGGGGTCATAAGTCCTAGAATCTGGCTCCAAAAATAGCGTTTCCATGCCCTGGGGACAGGGCAGTTCGGTTAACCACCGTACGACTAAATCTGGCAGTACGGGGATCAAATCTGTCGAATTGCGCGACAGGATCGCAGTCAGAAAAGCACCGGTTCCCATAAGAACACCGAAGTAGTTGGCTGCCACGGGGGGTAAAAGCCCTGTGCCCGGCGGGAACCGCAACCTCCTTCGGGAGGTTTACTGCCGCAAAAATTTTCCATGTTTTCACGCCACCCTTTCATTTGCAGAGCACGTACGTAATTTTTCAAGTTTAAGGCGGGATTGAGCTCAGCATGCAAGCCGAAGGCTTGCTTGCCTTGCTCGTAGTCTAGGGGGTGCTCCGCACCCGCTATATTATTTTAGGGGGTGCTCAGTGCACCCCCTGATCCCCACTTCCGACGCCCCTGGAGCTCTGACGTCAGAGCATGCAGGGCGAGCGCTGGGCAGGGCTGGGCGAGCGCCCGCGGGGCGCGGGATAGGCAACCCGCACCGCACGCGCGTCTCGCGCGCCTCGAGGCTGCCTACCTCACAGGGGCCTGACGCGATGCGACCCCGGTACCGGCGCGGCGCGGCACGGCGGGCGAGAGCAAAACGCATTCTCCGAACCAATTATTCGATACACGCTGCAGCCAACTACTTTTTTCCTGCAGGGCGCGGGGAGAGGGGCGGGGCGGGGCGGGCGCGGAACCTCCAAGGTGGTCTTGCTCCGCGCCACGCCACTTCCGCAAGCCTCTCCTTGTGTGCCGTGCTCTGCTGTGTCCTGTGCCGCGCCGCGCCGGCCCGGCTAGCCTCGCGGCCAGCTCCTCCGTGACAGCTCGTTGACAGCACAGCCCCGTACGTACGAGTGTCGCGGAGCTGAGGCGACGGCCGCTCGTGACTCGGGGATGATAAAAGGAACACAGCATGACAACGTAAAAAAAAAAATAGGGCCAACTAGAAAAGCCTGTTTTGTAGCAACGCGTCTTTACGGGGGTTTCGAATGTGACAGTACCGGCGTGGCGCCTTCAGGTCAGGGTCGTGGTGAGGACCGCCCCGCCCCGCCCCGCCACGCCCCGCCACGCCCCAGAGACACGGCGGCCCCGGGCTGAGCACTCCCATTAACGCGTCGACGCGTACTGCGACAGAGCGGGGCGGTGCCACTGCACACTGTCTGTTAGCTTAACTTAACTTCAGGTCATGACGGATGGCGCACAGTCCTGAGGGAAATACTGAAATACTGAAACGTTTTGATGGCCGCAGGGCCGTGTGCTGCTGACGCAATGCAGCGTCCAGCTGATACTGTAGCAGGGGGTGGAAACGTTAACGGAGCGGGGCGGATCAACGACCTGCCTCAAGCCACGCCTCAAGCCCCGCGGGGCCCGGCCGTCGACCTGTCTACGAGTCGCCTAAAACGAGCGCGGCCTAAATCCACTTCTGCAGCTGGCCGGCCGGGACGGGAGAAAGCCGCGCGAACGGATGGCTGCCATATTGCGCAAACAAACAAAAACAAACGAAACCGACCAGCTGCGCTGCAGGCTGCACCGCGAATGCGAGTAGCACTGTGACTCTCTTTGACACGAGACTAGTGTAGAACTAGATAAAACAAACGACACTGTTTCACTCTTACCTGTTGCTGGGGACGCTGGGAGGAGGGCTGAGGACGGCTAGACAAGTCGATGTGGTCTGCAGCGGAGCGGGCGGTGCGGCTTCTGGCAAGCTGAGTCGCAGAGTGCTGTTCGGGACGCGGGGGCCGCGGCCTGTAGGTGTCCCGCTCGGCGCGGAGCGGGGCGGGGAGAGGGGGCGGGAGGGGGGGCAGCGCTCGGCTGCGCTCGGCCCCGGCCTCGGGCCGTGCATCGGCCCCGCCCCCCTCCCCCCCCCCCCCCCCCGTGACGGCCGGTGAGAAGGTGACTCACTTCGTCACAGCCAAGTGAACACGTCACTGTTTTCTCGCCGATTAGCGAGAGAAGGGACGACGCAATGACGTCAGTAGTGATGGTCGAAGGAAGGGGTGTGCCCCGGGCCGGGCCGGGCGGGCCGGGGAAGTGCAGCGCTTTATCAAGAAGCAGCAGCCTTTCCATATCCGCCGCGGCGCACGGCACATAGGCACGTGGATGACCGTCACATGCGCGCCCCGTCACAGCGACCCTAACAAACTAGTAAAAGAGATGATGTTTTCTAAAGAATATGCGCCTAACAGAACAAGGCGTATTTGTTTCGTATCAGAGCACACGGTCCGCCCCGCCATGTGCGAGGACCGTCACACACGTGACACCGGGCACGTCGCGCAGTATTGCGTTGGGTGGTGCAATCGGACGAATGGAAAAATACCCGCGAGAAGCAAAATACTCCTCTCGAAACCCGTTGGAACCTGTTGGAACTTGTTGGAACTTGTTGGAACCTGCTGTTTGCGACGACGGGTCGTCCGGGCCTGTGGTTGGGGCGCGAACGGTGACTCATACTTGTTCCGAGTCTCGTCACGCCTCGGCGACGAGCCGCCGTCGGACGTGTGACGAGGTGACGGCTGACGAGTGACGGCCCCAGGAGCTAGAAGGGGGCTGCCGACCGCCTCTCCCGTGCTTTGCTTTTCCACGGGTCTTCCACGGACCTTTCCCAGGGCTGTCCAGGTTCGTCCCTCGGTATTTTTCAGGTCTTCCCCCGGATTGCATCTTATCTGGGGCGTTTACATCAGGTGAAGTCCCACAGCTGCTCGCCGGCGCGGTGAAGTCCTACCTCGACCGAATCTCGTCACGCTATCCGCCGAGTGACGAGGCGTCGCCGTCACGTCCCGCGGAACTCCGGGGGTGGGGGTAAATCCAAACAGTCCCCGCCAGCGTGGCGTGACGGGGGTGGGCACCAGCCGTGACGGCGGCGAGCAGCCCGGCGGCACGCGAGCACGATGGGCTGCCTACCCACACGGCGGTCGCCGCGCGCGGACATACCCCGCGCGACAGGGTAACACCTAGGCGCGGTACCGTAGGCCTCGCCCGCGGCCCGCGGCGTGTACACAGCTCAGCCCGACAGATGGCGCTGGCATCAGCGCGCTCCGCGGCCGTTCGCGTCCGCCGACCCGCGCCCGCGACCCAATCCGGTCCCTGCCCCGGCCCCGCCCGCGCGCGGACTTCAAACGGGCGTAAAGGAGCGTACTGTATTTACGTTCAACTAGTGGCGATGGCGATAAGCAGGCAGGCGTGGGTCGCGGCCCCGCTGCCGCCGCCGGCAGGGCAGCACAGACCAGACCGTCAACCAGAGGCTCTTTTAGTTCGTCCTGCTGCCCCGCCCCGCCCCGCCCCGCCCTGCCACCACGCCCTGCGCTTTCGCCGCTCCGCGCTGCGGCTGCGACCTTCCCCGGCGCGCCACGACGCTTGCTAGCGGTTTTCCCCGCCTGCCTACTGAGAAGAAGGGAAGGCGACAGTGCATGACACGGCAGGGCAGGGACGCGCTACTGCGCTCGCCCCCCCCCCCCTCCCCCCTGCTGGACATGCCGGGCCGGGCCTGCTGCATGCACTCCGCACTCGCACTCACTCACTCACTCCGGCCCTGATCACACCCACCCCGCCCCGCCCCGCCCCGCTCCGCCATGTCTGCGCCGTTTATTGCGAACGGAAGTCCGCCGCCATTGTCGGCGTCCTGTCCCAGCAGTGTACTCCGTGCGAGCGGGGCGGGGCGTGGCGGGGCGGCCCTCCAGCCCCACTCCACGCACGCAGGCACGCACGCACGTACACGCAGTAGCCCTCCCCGGGCCTCGCGTGACCACGCGGTGCCATGGGCCTCTCCCTCCCTCCCCACGGTGGTGGGCGCAGCGCACGCCACACCCCGCCACTTCTCGGACAGCCTGAGTGGCGTCAAATTAAAGCAAGCCCGCTGTTTGACAGCTGCTGCTGCTGCTGCTGCTGACCAGTCACATGACCCACATCGGGAGGGCGGAGGGTGAAGGACAGTGCTGCCAGAAAAGTAGGCAATAAGGCGCCCAAACACAGTGGAGGCATCTGCGCCTGCCTACTAGGCAGCGCCGTAACACAGGTGCGTATATGTTGCCTATTGCGCAGATGCAGCCCGCTTTGCTCCACTGTGTTACAGCGACTTATTGCCTACTTTTCTGGCAACACTGGTGAAGGAGACGTACAGCAAGCCGGAGGCTCAATAAAGGCCCGATTCCTGCTCCTGGTCGCCATGTCCCCGCCCCCTACAGTACTTCGTGTCACGTGACCGGTCTACCCGCGCCCTGCAGCCCCACGCGCCATGGCGCCGGCCGGCCGGCGGCGGGGGCGGACGGGACGGAACAGAACACAACTCGAGTATCGACCCCCTAGGGCAGTCCTGCACGTCCTGTTGCTGAGGGAGGGGCACCCTCCCCGCCGTGCCGCGGCAGGGCACCACCGGAAGCGAGAGTCACTTTGCGAGATGGCTTATCGGTGGTGGCCGACACCATCGGCCCGGCCCTCCCCACCGGTCCTACCCCGGCCCGGCCCTGACTGCTGGACGGGACGGCCGCACCAAGATGCGCAGCGGAGCTAAGACAGGCCCAGCCCAGCCCAGCCGGCTCCATGCCCGCCTAGCCCACAGCCGGACTGACGGGTCGGGCCGGCCCGGGGCCCGGCCCGGAGAGAAGGCAAACAGCTTCACTTTCCTCGAAAAAGTGAGCGGAGCGAGGAGAGGAGCGGGGAGAGTCCTCGCCGTGGACTCCGGGGCGGGGTGGGGCCCGGGGCCGGGCCCTCCGGAGCGCTGGTGGCCGGCGCTGCGCCTGCGGCTAGGATAGGTGCGGCCACTCTGCGCCCCGCCCCGCCGCGCCTCGCCACGCCCCGCCACCCCCGTGCCGACAACCATTTATTCGCTATCAGGAGACGGCTGGACGGACAGGGGTTGCAGACACACTGAAAGCCAGCGCAGGCCAGCCCCCGCCTTATCTCCAGCAGCAGCCCGGACATGTCGTGCAGGCAGGGCGGGGCGGGGCGGCGGGCGGGGTGGGGCGCGCCGTATCCTTGCTGCACCTTGTTCAGATGCACGGCGGCGCGGGGGCGGGGCCGCCGGGGCCAGCGGCTGGACTTGCAGGTGGTGGCGATGCCGCATAGCACCGCGCCACGCCACGCCACGCCCGGTCGCGTGGCAGGCGGCCAGGATGACCAAGCTTGCGGCGTTACTCCGCCCCGCCCTGCCCCGCCTCGCCGCACCCCGCGGCAGCCACGCCCCTTCACACCACCACCACACCCTGGCCGGCCTGCCGGCCACAACAGCGCAACGCCTCGCAATGAAAAATATTATGTATGAGAAGAGTCCCCCACGGACTCTAGGCGTCCAGCCAAGGACGGCCGCGGCCGGGCCGGCCCGGGCCCGGGAGCCGCGGGTGCGCCGCGCCTCGCCTCGCCTCGCCTCGCGTCGCCTCACGTCGGTAAACAGCCGCACGAAAATACGGAAGTGCAACTTGTCTGTTTACAAGGCGACGCCTGGCGTGCTGCCCCCGGGCCGGGCCGGGGCCCAACCCTCCGGTTTAGTTGTCTGCTTGGTTTACATTACGCGCAGCGCGCCCAATGGCCGTACGGCAGTTACGCCCCACCACCGCCGTACCGAAGGGATCCGTATCCGCGAGTATGTACGCACGGTTGTGTGTGCCACGAAAGGACCGCGAAATGAGAAATTTCTATTTTCCTCATTTCCTACAGAACTACAAGAATAGAAACGGTCTTCTGCACTTTCCACAAAGAGATGCGCAGAGTGTTCTCGTCACCTTATACGGTTCGTCCCCGCCCCGCGCCGCCCCGCCCCGCATGCGGGTGCGTCTGCCTAGAGTCCTAGGGCACCACTGCAGGTCGGAGACGCATTGGTTTCATCTTGACCTTGGGCCGGGCCGGGCCGGGCCGTCGTGATCGTGGCCGTGCCGGTGCATGCGGGTGCTGGAGACCCTCAGAGAGACCCTGCAGTGTGACCCGCGGAGTGTTCCCAGGACCCCCGGGGCCGACTGTCGCGCTGTCCGCGTCCACCACTGCCGGGGCGGGGCGGGGCCGGCGGGGCGGGGCGGGGCGGGGCCGGCGGGGCCCACAGCGGGACAGCGCAGCCCGCGTAATTCATCTTGTTGTTTGAATTCCTGGCTAATATGTGGCACGCCACGCCACGCCACGCCACGCCACGCCACCACGCCACGCCACGCCACGCCACGCCACGCCACGCCACGCCACGCCGATGTTGTGATGCAGGCTGGCGGCTAGCCCCGCCCCGCCGGTCGGGCTTGCCTTGCATGACTCCGCGAGTTGGAGAGGGTGGAGAGGCGGCCTGGGCGGGGCAGGGCGGGCGAGGCGGGGCGCTGGCGATCTTCACAGTGCTTCACAGCGGCACCGCAGTCGCTGAATAACGATGCAGAGGTATTTAAATCCGAATAGTCGAGTGGCGTGCAGGCGACGGGACGGGACGGACGGGGAACTCACCACCACCCGGGATGGAATGGGATGGAATAAGAGGATGCGACGGACTGCATGCGAGCGGATGAGTGCCGAGCGATGCGATGCCGTGTCGTGAGTAAGCCGCGCGGTCGTCATCTTCTACGACGCCCACGCCTCCTACGTCTTGGCGGAAAACGAAAACCGGAAATAGAACTGTAGTAAAAGGCCTAGATTATTTGCGCGGTTTACAAGGCACGCGCACGCGCTCGCGTCGCGTCCTGCATTACACCGCCTTCCTGATCCTCCTCCTCCTGCGTGCAGCAGCGCATTCAGGTCTCCGCGGCGGACAGCCCAGCCGCGCGAAGCGCCGCCTTGCGCCGTGCAGTCCAATCTAGTCTGACGGCCAGAGTTGCCAGAAAAGTAGGCAATAAGACGCCTAAACACAGTGGAGTAAATTGGCCCTGTATCTACGCCTGCCGACTAGGCAACATGTACGCACCTGTGCTAGGGTGCTGCCTAGTAGGCAGGCGCAGATGCAACCCGCTTTACTCCACTGTGTTTGGGCGGCTTATTCCCTACTTTTCTGGTAGCACAGCACTGTTGACGGCGTGCTCTCGGGCCGGGCCGGGCCGGGCCATACATCCGCGGGTGGGACGGAGACAGACCCTCCCCCTGCCCCGCCCCGGGTACAGTCACGCAGGAGTAATTATTGTTATTAGTGATGGCGCGGGCGGGGCCGTTCCCAACAGTGTACACGGCGGACCGAAACTTTAGGAGCGGTTCGCTAAACAGGCGAACTATGCACACACTCTGCCTGACCAGGGCCAAGCCGTGGGGCCCCGCCGGGGCCGCCCCACCCCGCCCCGCCTTAGCAGCAAAGACAGTACCGGGTGGGTCCAGGGCTGGAGGGACGGGCTGATGCTTGCTGTGCGGCCGGGCCGCGGGGTGCGGCGGGTGCGGCGGGGCGGGGGGGCGGGGCGTGGCGGGGCGGGGCGGGGCGGGGCGGGGCGGGGCGTAGTGCTGCCGGTGCTGCTATCGGTGCAAACGCACCCGTCCCGACCGAGAGGCGGCGCGACGCCGCGGCGACGCATTCCTCGCGCGCACTCTGCCCCGCCGCGCCGCGCCACGCCCAGGGCACAACCGTACCGCGACGGGCATGGGCGTGGCGGGGCGCGGCGTGGCGGGGCGTGGCGGGGCGGGGCGGGGCGCGGCGTGCACCTCGTCGCATAGAAAACGACCCCGCTGGGCCGGGCCGGGCCGAGCTGCCGAGCTGTGTCCATGCCGTACCGGCCCATGGAGGCCCATGGCTGTGCCCTGCCCTGGAGGAAGCGCGCGGCGCAGCGGCGCACGCGGGCGGGGCGGGGTGGACATGCCTGTCCTTCCGCTGTCCACCGCGTCCGCCCCGCCCCGCCCTGCCCTGCCCTGCCCTGCCCTGCCCTGCCCCGCCCCGCCCCGCCCCGCCCCGGCGCGTCTCCCCAACGCCATCGGGAACGAACGGCCCCCGTGCAACGATTGCGCCTGAAAAATTACTTTCTAATCTGCAGGAAAAATCAAGGAGCACTCGCCAGCTGGGTTACTGGCCGCGTCCCCAGCCGTCCCGAGCGAAAGGACGATAACGGGCAGTCCGGCAGGCCGGGGCCCACCGTGTTTCCAACAGGGAGCGGTAAGCTAACGAACCGGAGCGCGAGGAACACGCCCGCCCCGCCCCGCCCCGCCCCGCCGCTCCCCTGGGCCGCGGGTACACGGTGCCTTTCCCCGCCGCGCAGGGCAGGGCAGGGCGGTGCAGCGGCTCCGCTGCAGGCTTCAGAGCCCATCCCTAGATGGTTGTTTGGTCGCGTACTAGGTCAACGAGGACTCGGTTTTACAGTCGCGCACCCAGGGTGCCACACCGAGGCGTGGCTTGGCGTGGCGGGGCGGGGCGTGGCGGGGCGGATGGAAGAGCTACCGCGCGATGCTACTATACCGCTCCCCGCCGCGCCGCGCTGCGCCGTGCGCTGTTAGCGGACTGTGTATATCAGCAGGGGCCTAACTCAGCTCTAAAGGAGGAAAGCGGCCTCGTAAACCAGTAGGACATGGACACACACACACACACAGCGTGCGGTGAAAGCAACGGCGGAGCTATACGCGACTGCTGCTGCTCCAGGACAAGAGAGAACATAATACGCACAAACACGCACGCGTGCTGCCCGAGCAGCGGCGAGGCGCGGGGACCGTCCGGTGACATGATGAGATATTTGCTACCTCTCCCTGCAGGGCGCCCTTCTCTCAGGCTAACATGATGTCATTGAGGTGCGACGAATCACCTGCTCGCCCCCCGCCCCGGGCCGAGCCTCGAGGACTCGCCGGACACGCTCGCCCGCCCCGCCCTGCCCGGCCCCACCCACCGCCCAGTTCGGCTCGTTTTCGACAAAATATCAATCGAATCGACGCGATGGGATCCCGGCGCAAAATGTTCGTCTCCAAACTGCCGAGCTGCGGGCCTGAGCGGATTACCGTATCATTGCCGTGTGGCTCATCTTCGCCGAGGTGTGACGGTGGAGGTGAGGAGGAAACGGCGCGCAGGAGATGAGTGGCAAATTCTGCCGTCCAATCTGGATTGGAATTGGCTACCCAGCCCAGCCCAGCCAGCTCGGCTCGGACGACGCGACGCGCGCGCGTCCATAGACGCGCCTCTCTGTCAAGGTCGTTTCGGTCTGGAATGCAACGTGATGATTGTGATATGCTCGTGTTGCACTCGCCGGGTGGGGCGGGGCGGGGCGGGGCGGCGAACAGACCAGACGCCCGCTGTCACGGTCCTGCCCGCCCCGCCGCAGCCGCAGGCGGACCCCCCTGCCCCGCCCCGCCCCGGCCAGCGAGAGCGGCGAGGAGACGGACAATAATCAGATTCATGAGAGCAGTGATAACTTGTGGTGGCCAAGACGAGAAAAGAAGCGAGCGCGACGTCGTTGACGACGTGTTTGGCGCGACTTCACACACCGCCCCGCCCCGCCCTGCCCCGCCCCGCCCCGTCCGTGTCGCGCTTGTCGTGCAGGTCTAGTTGCAGCGCTGGTTATACTACACGCATGTCGCGAGCATGTCGATCGACAGTCCCACCGCGAAGCCTATCAGACGGTGATTAGCGACGGTATTCTAGGGCGGGGCGGGGCGGGGCGGGGCGGGGCGGCGCGACGCACCCGCAGTACATCATTTCCCCCGCTGCGCGGTGAGCGGGGCGCGCAGCGCAGGAGACGCACTTTGATGACTGTTGTAATCGCGCCAAGAAATGAAAGGCTTGTAGCTCAAGGCAGAGCAGTAGCGCTGCGGCTGCAGCATCAGCCAGCCCGCCACGCCGCGGCGGGGCGGGGCGGGGCGGGGCGGGCGACTCCAGCCCTCAGCGATACCCTCGGCGGCTTCCCCCTCCTCCCCCCGGGAGATAGCGCTATCAGGAGCAAGGAGGCGTTTAAAAATGTGTGGACTGCGCGGGGCATAGCGGGGCGGGGCGGGGCGGCCCTCGGCTTGGGCGCGTCGGCGAGCTCTAGCCGGCTTGACCCTCGCCTCGCCTCACGCGGCCGGCCGGCCGGCACGCCACGCCACACCGTGCCGCCTCAGCAGCGCCAGATTTAGATTTCTGCCCCCCGCCCCCTCCCCCCGCTCATGACCCCCGCACAAGGGGCGGGCCGGCCGTCCAAAGACGGTGCTGCTGCCGCCGGCACCGCCGCGCCGCTGCTGGACAGGAAACGGGGGAGCCGGCATGGCAAGCCCCCCGATGACGCCCCTCTCGGAGCGGGGGTCCCCGCCGCCCCCGCCCCGCCCCGGCGCGCTGTCAGATCAGGGAGGCTGGCAGCCCCGGGGGCGGGGCCGGGGGCCGGGGTCCTTAGCGAGGCTACAGAGAGAGAGAGAGAATGGCGACGTACGGGGGCCTCTCCTCGGCCTCCTCCGCAGTCAAGGGGATAACGCAGGCAAAGTGCCCGCGGCTCGGACAAGCGCCCCGCCTGGCCTCTCCCCGCCCCGCCCCGCGGAGGCGCGCCACGCCCTGCCTCAATAAGAAGGAACGACCGAACGCCCCCGCTCCTTAGCGTTTGCCGTAGCGTTAGCTTCTTGCCTCAGCGCGGGCCGGGCCGGGGCCGGGGCCGCAGGGGCTTCCTGCCAAACCCTCGCTGCTCTGCGTAACGGTTTAATCGGCTGTTGGGAAGGGCTTATGGGTCTGCCCCCCCCCCCCCCCCGGCACCGCCGCCTGGTCAAAGGGCCGCGCTGCTGCCGAGGTTTACTGCTGTCTGTAAGCGAGTCCACGGTCGGGAGGGTGGTCCAAACTGAAAGTTTGAACTCGTCGCGCGGTGGGTTCCATCACTCAAAAATGGTCTATCGGCCAGTTTTTTGGAAGGGTGCCTCATTATCCATCAAACAAGTCAGAGATGGTCCAAATCCGAGATGAGGAACACACCGCGCAACGTGCTCAAACTTTTATTTTGGGCCACCCTCGTCCACGGGACCAAGGGCCCGTCCATTATCTGGTACAGCAAGAGGAACCCAAAATGGAAGCCCCACCACGCACGCAGGCACGCAGGCACGCGGCGTTATGTCACAGCCGACGTGACGGAAGGCCCTTCGGGTCGGGACGAGTCGGCCGAGTCGGGCGGGATGGGGCGAGGCGCGGGGGCTCCTTTCATGGGCGATGCGTGGACGCAGCGTGGACGTGCCCCGCCCCGCCCCGCCCCGCCCCACACAAGGGGCCCACAGGCGCATGCATCCCAGTGCATGCGCGCTGTGTTGCAGCGCGGCCAAGGCGGTGGCAGCGAGGCACTTCCGGGCGGCGGCGGCCTAGCGGGGCGGGGCGGGGCGGGGCGGGGCGTTGGGCCCCTCCCCTCGCCTTGCGGCATGTAAAGTCGGTGCGGCGTACCCTCGGCCTCGCCCTTGGCGACTTGATTCGCCCACAGCCACAGCCGGACGAGCCGGACTGGTCGCGGTCGCCGATGTGGCCTGAGGGAAATAAGAGTTTCAAACCCTGCTCCTCTTCTGCCGGCCCCGCCCGCCCCGCCCCGCCCTGCATGGAATGTGGCGGCGGGTGGCTGGCGCGGTGAGGGCCGAGGGCGGGGCGGGCGGGGCGGGGGCCCCACCGCTGCGCCGAGCCGGGCCCCCTCCCCCCTCTAGGGTGCTTTTACAATGGGCTACGCACGGCGCTACGCCCAGCTATGCGCGCCAGCAGGCCAGACGCCGGGACGCCCCGTCGTACTCGGGCAGGACGCCGTCCAGGCGGCCGCGGTCGACCTCCTCCATCCACCCCTCTCTTGCCAGGGGCGCGACACCACAACACGCGCGCATTTCAAAAACCCCTAAACTCACTCATCGTCGGAACGAGCGTAGAGGAGAGGCAATATGGGGTGTGAAGAGGGTGTAGTCCACCCCCTTAACGAGTCGCCGCCACGCCACGCTTTGAGAGTCATTGGCGCGTTTGGGGACCGGACCGCCCCGGGCGTGCCACTTCATTGAGGCGGCGCGGCGCGGCGCGGCGCGAAGGCCCGCGGGGTTGAGCCGGTGGGGCGCGGAGCCAGGCGGGGCGGGGTGGGCAGCCCGCGGAGTGGGAATACGAACCGCGTCGCTGCTGCCGCCCCCGCCACGCCGCGCCGCGCCGAGACCCCGCGGGGCGTGAAACGCGTGCTGAATACACTTACAGGGAATGCACGCGCCGACACGCGCCGACACGCCACGCTGCGTTCGAATGGACCATGTATATGTCGCACTCTGCTCGATGCGTTCCGTCGATACTCACATATGGGCACAATCGAACGCGTTAGCGGCGACGTGCGGCGAGCAGACGACCGCCTTTACTGTGACAACAAGATCGGATTTCGCAAAGAGGACGCACTGGAAACCCACGGCGGAGGTCACGTGGTCGTCATCCTCCCTTGAGCCGCTCTGCAAACTTCACCCGGAGAAGCTAGTTATTGTAACGAGAAAATTTGCATCACGACTAACCCCGTGTTCTTAGTACAAGAGTGGGCTGTTTGGGGACTCACGGGGACTCACGGACTTGCGCCGGCAGTGCTGCCTGCAGGCCAGCAGCTACTGCTAGTGCAGCGGTGCGGTACTCTGCGCGCCCGTGACGTCATAAGGGGTTGTACCGGCGCGGGCGGGTCGGGACGGGACGGGACGGCGCGGCGCCGACGGCGTCACGTTGCCGAGCGCGGCTGCTCCTCCATGCGTGACCGCCGCGCCGCGCCGCGCCGCGCCACGCACCGCAGCGCCACCTTGAGGGGTGCGAGTTCCCTACCTTCACCCCCCCTCCCCTGCGATACCCTGACACCGGACTCTCCCGCTGAGCGATTCCGCGAGAGGAAAATGCCGCGAAAACGGCGTCGGTTTGCCCCACCCGTTCTAAGAGCGCGCGCGGGATGTAAGTTTGCGACCCCGCGGTTGGCAACAGCGTTTAACTTCCGATCGGAGGCCACGCCTAGCCTACCCCCGGCCCAGCATCTCAACCTTCGAATCAGTTCAAGTTCCCCTTGTCCCCCGCCCGCCACCCCTCCCTGCTTCCCCTACCCGCGGGCGGGCGGAGCTAGGCGCGAGGCGAGCGCGGCGCGGCGGCCGTGCGGGCTGTTTAGGCTGGCCGCGTAAACACTTGGCCTTGTATAAAATTCTCAATATAGCCCTAGCACCCCATACTTAGCTAGGCGCCCCGCCGCGGCCGCGGCCGGCCGGCTGCTGGCTGCCTGGGGGCCGCGGCCGGGCGGCTGGGCCGGGCGCAGGCAGGGGCGTTGCTGGTTTTAAAGCGCACCCCAGGTCTCGCCTCGCGGAGTCAGAAACCGTGCCGAAATCGCTGCCAACTGAACTGCGGCCTCCCGACTATAGAGGATGTCTGCTCTACGTGCAGCACGTCCAAAGCCTACGTCACGTGACGTGCCCTTACCCCAGCCCAGCTCGAGTAGAGTCGTCCGCACTGCTTTTACTACATCCTACACTTTGCCGATTCGGCACAGCTGATGGGCCATCGGCGGGGCACTCTGAATCCTCTCCCCTCCTCCTGTCCCTGTCGTGGGCGAGCAGCAGGAGCAGGACAAGAATGAAGAGGCGTTGTGGAGATAGGACGGGGAAGAGGGAGGGCGGGGCGTGGCGGGCGGCGGGTAGGAAGTCCAATCGCCCACAGCCCACAAATAAACACGTTTTAAAAATTTTACGCCGTGTTTATCGAATGTTGAGCTGGAGCCGGGCACGGCTAGGGGTGCCGATAGGAGGGCCCTTATCTGTCGCGAGGCCGGGGCGGGGCGGGGCGGGGCGGTGCGGGCGGGGGCGGCGCGGCCCTTGAGGGACGGACTCGACGGAGTGGAGGAGGGCTCCGCCACTATTGTTCCCCTCGGTCCGAGCCCGAGCCGGGCCCGTCGCGTCGGGCCTCAGAAAGCTCGAGGAAAACACAAATGACAACGATGCCCCGCCCCGCCCCGCCGCCGTGGGAGCTTGGGTGCGCCGCGCCGCGCCGGTCGCCGCTCTGGAAAGGGCAGCAGGACGGGGCATTCCTCAGCCATCGGTGCAAAGTGGCCTTTCCGGATTAGCCCTGCCCTGCCCGACCTGCCCTGCACGGCTGGCGCGGTGCGGTGCGGCGGGGTGGCCCGCGGCCACGGACTGTGCTGTCCCCGGCCCCTCGACTTCAACTCCAACGAGGGTTGCTCGTAAAACGACGGCAAGGGGAAGCTCTTTTGCCTTTTGACGATCCTCTGCTCTTTTTCTTCACCCCCCCCTCTTCCTAGCAAATTCTCTTTTTTAAGGCACGCGTGAGCTAGAGTCCCCCAATCCAGGACTCTAGCATGAGTCTGTCTGCCGCAGACGGGCGTAAGGCGTAAGGCCCTTCAGGAAGGAGTGCCACCTGCCGTATTCTTGACTCCGGGCCGGGGCCGAGGCCGAGGCCGAGCCGTCGGGTTTGTTCTCTGATGACGCCTACCCCTCTCCGCGGGCTCGCTGCCCCACCAGCGAGACTCGACGGAGGCGAAGCACTTCTTGTCCCCCTCGCGCACATTTCTGCGCGGCATCGCCGGAGGGGTTTTTGTGGCCCATGGCCCATCCGTAAAGCAGCTCCGCATCCACCCCTCCGGGTCTTTGACGGACGGTCCCCAACCCCCTCGTCCCCTGTGAATCGTGCCGCTTTCGCTGTCGTTCGTGGACGGTCCCCCACCGTCCGCAGCGCACCCCGCCGCGCCAGGCAGCCGGCTAGGCACGCAGGGAGGGCCACTGCGGGGCGGGCCAAGAAGGTACGGTGCGGTGTCCCCCGGGCCGGGTCCCCACCCCTGTGCCGCCATCACCTCGGTGCCACGCCCTGCAGCGCGCCAGGCCACGCCACGCCACCCCGCACCACCACGGACCCGTGGTGTGGTTCTTACCTGTGCGGATTAAAATGACCCCCTCCTCCCCCCTCCCTCTGCGCTTTTTGCTCGGGGACAAACACGCGCAGTGGCTGCTTGCTGGACGAGCCCCCGGAATGACACGGCCGCCCGCAACATTGTCTCGCAGTGAATAGACACCAGAGCTGCCGCCCCGCCCGGCCCCGACCGGGAACAAGTGGGGGACATGGAGCGGAGCAGCGCGAGGTGCTCGTTACACATGGCATGGCGCGCATCCTGAACGGCAACCCCTTCCCCTGAGTCTCTCCAGCCCTAGACTAAGAGGCTCCAGAGATTCTCTCTCCCCCCTCCCGTGTCGCCGCCACCTGGGCATTAACCACCACTAACCCACTTCCCGGCCCGGCCCGCCCCGCCCCCCGGGCGCATCGGGACACTTTAGGCGGCCCCGAATTGTATTCATGGTTCATGAGGCGCGCGGCGGGTCATGCGGGCGCAGGGCGGCAGAGGAGGGCCAAGCCAAGGGTCCCGGAGGGAGCAGGGCGGGGCGGGGCGGGGCCACGGCGCACCAGGCGACGACCTCCGTCCGAACAAGACAGAGCGATCACCACGCCCCGGCCCCGCCCCGACTGCTGCTGCAGGGCCTCGGATGAGCGCAGGCCAGGGCCAGAAGGGCTCCAACAAGGTCAGCGGGGTCGACGGGCAACAGGCGACGGGACCTCAGCAGGGGCAGCAGAAGGAAGGGATGCGCACCCGGGACTTATGGACGCGTAGAGTCCGCCGGATAAAGTGACAGCCGCAATAACTGCGATGTTTGCCCAGGATGACTAACATTGAACAAGACCGTCGAGGTAAAACACTTACCAGCGGAGTCCCCCGGGGACGTTCATCCAGTCAACGTTCCACGAAATGGCGGCTGACATAGGTTACCAGCGGCATCACGTAGGCAATCTTATTGGCGATCTTGACATCACACACAGTCCCGATTTAAGACTTTTACCGAAGAATAGTCTAACCCGACACTACTTGAATATCTTATGTTCACGCCGATAATTTGCACGGATGCTAAAAGTTTTGTTCAAACCGCGAAAACGAATAAAAACGCCGTACCGAACGAGACGCGCGCGTCACTGAGCGATGCTCATTTCTTCAAACTGTAACTGCAACCGTTACTGCGGGGCTGCCAACTTCAATCCAACCTAACATCACACGTTGCTGATGCATTAAAAATTCCGGATTTAAGTGGATGTGCTTACTGCCATTTTGGCCAAAAAAAGCAGATAACGTGATGGAAAAAGATACTTTTTCGGGAACTATTATTGTATAATGTTTGACTGAAAGCTGTTACTGAGCCTGGTCGGGTCGGGACCGGGGGTGGTGGGGGGGGGGGGTGCTCTCGATCCTCTCGATCCATCACAACAACCAAGAGAATCGTCTGCTGAGACGACTGTAACATCATAACATCATAACCTAGGGGCGAAATCCAGTGGCTTCGACGTTCAGATTGGCTGTACCTCCAATTTACCCGTGTAAACAAGGTCGGACAGCGCTTTTTCGGATTTCGGGGAATTCGCCAGGTCGGACAATTTACATACACCCGCAAGGCACCGCGCCGGAAAACGTTCGGCCTAAATTGACGAGTTGATGATATCCTCGTCGTCTGATTACACCATCAGGTCGGACCGCCCCACCGCGACCCTCTCCTCACCGTCCCCATGTGTACTCGTGGCGTTGCACACAGCGTCGTCCTGGCAGCTCGGCAGTAGTGCGGGCCTCGGTCGCCCCGCCCCGCCCCGCCCCGCCCCGCCCCGCCCGACTGAATGGGTGTTCCAGCAGGGCGATCGACAAGGATCAGGGCACCCCACCCGGTACCACATTAGGCGCCCGGTCCGGCCTGGGCCCGCTGGAGACGAGCTGGAGCTGGAGGGAGCTGGGAGCTGGGCTGGAGCAAGGGAAGCTTGAGCAAGCAAGCTTCCTTGCAGCCGCCCCGCCCTGCTCCCGCTCGGTCCTGCCACGACTTTCCCCCCACCCAGCCCCGCCCCGCCGGCTGGGATGCAGGCTTCGGGCCGGGCCAGGACCTTCGGGTCGTGTTCGGCTCTCGGCTGGAAGGGTGTGTCGTGTCTGCGTGCGCTGAGCGGAGCGTGCTGGCCCGGCCGCGGCCCGGCCGCACTGCTGGAGTCAAAGCCGGCGGAAGGCCCAGGGCCCAGCCGCACCCTGCTCGGCCCTGCTAGGGTGGCCGCCTGTCCCGCCCCGCCCCGCCCCGCCCGGCCCTGCACTGTCTCCGGGGGCGCGGCAGGCGCGCTCATGGCCTTCCCCCGCGCGTATGCTTGCGACGCGGTGAGAGCCCTCGGTGAGACGGGCTTGCCGTTTGCGCGATTTCGATAGAAACGGATTGCTCATGTCCGGAACTCGGTCCACGAGTACGAAAGTACATGCGACGGCGCACCTTATTTTGTCGTCCCCGTATCCCCGCGCGTCTCTCCGGGGTAGAAGGGGAGGCGGGGGGCGGGCGGGGTCGGCGCGGCGGCACTAGGTACTGCTAGGTACTCGTAGAGGAGGACTCTAGGTACCCGCTGCCCAGCACGGGGCCGCCCATACGTTTGATTTGTTCCCGAGCCCCCCCACCCCCCCCCCCTCCCCCCGGTAGATTACGGACCGTGCATCCATCTCAGCGCCGAGGGCGGAGGGCTGGGTGTCCTGGAGATGGAGCGGGACTAGTGGAGACTCTACTCGACGGGGACGGGGGAGGGGGTGTACCGCCCCGCCGAACCATGACTAGCGTGGTGCCGGTGCCGACGTCACGAGCCCAGCGCGCGCTCCCGCTCCCGCTGCTCTGCTACTGCCTCCTCCCCCTCCGGCTGCCGGCTCGGCGCGCTCGGCGCTCGGCTCGGCCCGGCTCGGCTCGACCCGCCGGTCCTGCTCGGCTCGTCTCGGCCCGGCTCGCCCGGCCGTGCCGTGCCGTGCCGCTGTGCCTGCCTCTGTGTCGCTGCGCTGCCTCTTGGCTGGGGTGCTCAGTAGCGAGCGTGCTCTGCCGTGCTGTGGTTCTGTGTGTGTGCGTGTGAGTGCAGGCGTGCGTTAGCGTGCAGTGCGTGAGTGAGACATCCGCCTCCCGTCGACATGGCCAGCGAGGAGAATAACGTGACGGCCGAGTCCAAGGCGGTCGAGCCCGCCAAGCCCGCGGACGCGCCGCAGGACAACAAGGCCGAGGTGGAGGCGGCGCCCGCCGCCACCCCGGCCCCCGCCGCCGCCGAAGAGGGCAAGGAGGCGACCGCCGAGAAGGAGGAGGAGGCCAAGAAGGAGGAGGCCGCCCCCCCGGCGCCCCCCAAGCCCACCGTGCACAAGCCCAACTTCGAGCAGGATGTGGTGTACCTTTACCAGTTCTCGCGCACCCCGGTCCTACCCTCTCTCTCGTCCTTCTGTCTCAAAGTGGAAACGTGGCTCCGACTCGCCGGCATCAAATACGAGGTGAGTTTTTGTTGTTTTTGTGCGAGGATGGTGAGGTGGATGGGATTAGCCCTGGAGCAGAGACGACGCCCGCCACCGCCGCCCCCGCCGGCAGCGGGGACGCCGAACGGACGCTGAGCTGGGCCGGGCCGCGCTGGGCGGCGGGCCATACCCTGCCATCCAGCGAGCGCGCGGCGGCGGCGCGGCGACGCCCTGGTCTAATGTTAGGTTAGGACTTCGCATCTAACGGCGCTGGCCCAACGGCCTAACTCGTTAGCTGAGCACGGCTCTGGGCAGAGCAGGGCCGGCTAAACAAAGCGTGAAGCTCTCGGCTCGGAGCTCCGGACCAGGGCGGCCCGGGCTGGCTGCGGCTTGCTTGGTCCGGGCGGCGGGAGCCGGGCTGGGGGCTGCAGAGCCTGGCGCAGCGCGCGGCGCAGCCAGCAGAGCAGAGCCGGCAACGCTGGAGCCTGTCCTGCCCTCCCGCCCCACCCCGCCGGCCCGGCCCGGCCCGGGCTGCAGCCGCCGCCACGCCGCGCCCCGGCCCGGCTGCCTGCGTGCCGGCGAGCATCGCCTCCCCCAGCGCTGCCCCGCCCCGCCCCTCCAGGGCCCAGAATTAGCGAATCGGTTCTAGTATGCGGTACTTAGCGTGCCGGTACGGACAAGGACAGGAGAACTGGCTCTCGATGTCCTGGCTGGGGACGAGCTGGGCAGGGGCTCGTAGTGCTGCCCGGGTCGGGTCAGCGGCCCTGGGGCGGGGCGAGGCCGGAGGGGCCCGGGTGGAGGGGGTGCAGGCAGCGCCCGCCCTGCCCCGCCCCGCGCCGACCCGAATATCTTTGGGATGCAGCCCCGCCCGCCGGGCCGCCGCCGCGCAAGGCAGTAAACGGGCGGCGGCAGGGGGAGGGGGCATGTTTTAATGTGAAGTTGCGCAGTAGAGCGTCTCCTTCCAGCGATAACTCGGTGACAAAGTGCAGCGGAGAGTCGTTTACAGGCTGAAACTGTAAATAGTGTCCGTGGGAAAAGCTACGAGATGTTCGTCGTGTCCTCGACGATGGAGGCCGCCACCTGAATGGAGGAGCTCCCCGCGGAGGCCATTCTAGCCTAGCACCCCTCCCTGAGTGGTCCTGGGGTGACCGCGGCGGTCCGCAGCCCGGGGGAGGGGGGAGGGGGGATGCGGGCGTGGCGTGGCATGCGGGTGGGGCGGGGCGGGGTCCTCCAGACGGGTTCCTGTGTACAGCGGGCCGGGCCGGCGGCGAGGCGACCGTCTATTTCGGCCTGATCAGGCTGGGGTGCTGCTCTTTAAATGGAGCTGGCCGGGCCGGCAGCGGCCCCTCTCGCGCCACGCACTCAAAACAAATAACCCTCTCCAAACAGCGGGCAGAAATAAGCGCGGCGCTGTTCTGGGGCGCTCGGCCGGACGGTGCGCCGCGGCCCGGCCGGGGCGGGGCGCGGCGCAGCTGGGGCGGCAGCAGTGGGGGGGTCAAGGGTCGAGCCGCCGTAGTACGTCTACATGGAGCACGGCGGCGCCCTGGGCCAGGGCCGCCCCGCCCCCGCCCCGCCCCCCGCTCACATGCGGGGCATTACGAATGGCTGACGCGGGCACAAGGGCGCTCCCACACATGTCTGCCTGACTCAACCGGGGCGTGTTCTCTCGTCGGAAACCGATTCTCGTCGCGGCGCTGCGCGGGGCTTCTTCTCTCTGGGCCTGGCGCGGCGCGGCGGGCTGAGCCTGAGGCCCGCCACGCCCCGCCACGCCCCGCGGGGAGAGGCATTTCTCGGAATGTCTGTGCCTCACAGCCCAGTGCGCGGCGGGGCGGGGCCGGGCCGGGTCCAGCCGCTGCCCTGGGCAGTACGCGGCGGGGCGCGGCCAGCAGGGGCTGGCTGGCTATGACTTATCTCAGCAGATGGGACGTCCTGTCCTGACGGGCCGGTGCCGGTCCGGTCCCGGAGACCACCCAGGCGGAGTGGGTCAGCCGCGGCTTCACACACAAGGGGGACATGGACATCACCAGCCGCGTCCACCCCGAGCCGATGCTATGCCTCCCTGCCCTGGGTGATACCGAAAAGCCTTTAAGAGTGTCCTCTCTCTTGCTCCTTATGGCCGTGCCCCATGAGTGCGACCAGGACAGAGACGAAACCACTGTGCGGAATCACCCTACAGTGCGCCCCCCTGCCGGCCGGGCCGCGTTGCTTCCGTTGTCCGCATTCCTGGCGCCGTGGTGTTCAGGCCGGCGGGCGGGCGCGTGTCGGGGCGTGCTCGCGGTGGCTCCCGCCCCGCCCCGCGCTAGGCCCTATAACCGCAGGCAGCCAGGGGGGCACCTGTCGGTCGGTACGCCCCTGCCCTCGCCCTCGCCGGCCCTTGTTCGAGCTGTCGGTATCGTGTGATGGTTATCACTCCCGTTTTACGAGGCTAGCCTCGGCGCGGGGCTCGCGTGCCCGTGCGTGCGGGCACGCGCTTCGGAAGTGCGCAGCGCACGCGTACCGCTGCTCCGCCACGTAATGATACAGTGCGCCGGGCCGGGGATGCCTTCCCGACGGCGGGGGCGGAGCTATCGTCCGCGCCCTTTTGCTGCTGGTTGCCTACCTCAAGGCGCACTCCCCGCCCACCCCTCGCCCTTCGCTGCTCACTCGCCCGCGGGCCCCTCCTATTCCAGAGGGGCTGTCGGCCAGCTGACTGATTCAGAAGAGCGCTCTCCTCGCTCTGTCTCTCTCGCACCTTTACGGCGCGCCTCATGAGTGCGAGAGAGACAGAGCGAGAAGAGCACTCTTCTGCCCGGCCCGGCCACCCCGACGTGTGCCGCAGCCCGCCCCCGCTGCTGCCCGAAGCCTCGGCAAATATTCAAAGCTGCCCTGCCGTGTGGCCCTGCCCCGCCCCGCTCGTCCCGGAGAGGACACGGACACGTGTTTGGGCCGTGTCGGCCTAAAACACACATTGGCGGGTTTACGACGGCTGCTGCTCGGGTTAGGGGTGGAGGGAGGAGGAAATGCAGGTCGAGGGTGTGGGATAAACACTGCACTGCCGGCGGGCGGGCGGGGGCGTGTGGTAGCGCGTTAACGGTCACTGATCCGTGTTATCCGGGTAATCTGGTAGTCGTGAGTGGAGCGCCGCCGCACCGCTCCATGGAGGCGATACGAGAGGAGGAGAGGGACGAAAATTAACAAATTAAAAGTATAGGACGCCCCCGTCCTCCCCTCGCCCTTCTCCCTCCCGCTGCGGGGCGGGCCGGCGCGTAACTGTTCGAGTCGGCGCGTGTCGTCGTCGTGTTGCTGAGGCAGTAACGCGGGCGCGGTGAGGGTGTTTTAGCGTCACAGCCCCCATAGTCTCGTTTATATTTATTTTTTTTAGTGCACGGCGCTAGGCGTCACCTTTGTTCGGAAACCCCTGTGCCGTACCTGTCACCTCCCCCACCATGTGGCACTCTCCGGGCGGGGCGGGGCGGGGTGGTGGTGGTGCGCGGTGGAGCGTGGCTGCGCGGGGGTGGGGGCGGGGCGGGGCGTGGCGGCGAGAGGCCGTCGTCCTCTGGCGCGGGGGTAGCGCACTCCCCGGAGCTGGCCCCTCCCCTCCCCTCTGCACCCCCGGCCCGGCCCGGCGCGGCGCGATCAATACCCCGGGAGGCATGCGAGCCAAACTCCCATTGCCATAGCAACCCCCCAGCAGCGTCGCGCCGGGCCGCACCGCGCCCAGCCGCGCCTCGACGCGCACCCGGCCGGCGCGGCGCGGCGTCACTCGGAGGCTTGTACAGCTATAGTCGGCTCCACGAAAGCTCAGAGGGGTAGTGGCACCGGCCCGGCCCGAGGCCCGACGCGCGGCGACCACGCCCAGTAGTGGCGGCGACGCGACGCCTCGGCTCGGCGCCGCCCGCCCCCGCCCCCGCCCCCCGGGGCAGGTGTCCGCCACCCCCGGCACTTAGCCGATGCTATCAGTAGTGGCGGTGAGGTATGGTCAGGCAGTGGCGGGCTTTAATTGTCTATTTTTGCCCCGGTGGGGTGGGTGCGGGCAACACGACACCGCCGGCTGGAAGGGGTGGGGGCGCGAGGGACGGAACAAAAGGAGAGATGCCCGTCCCGTCCTGGGCCAGGACGCCGACGGCCAACATTTCCATGTCTTTGCGGGGCGGGCCGCGCTGCGCCTTGTTCCGGCCCCCGCCGCCAGCACTACTCGACTCGGGCCGAGAAGACGGTCTGCTTGCACGGCGCCCGCCACGCCACGCCCCGCGCGGCAGGAGTGTGCGCGCGCCGCGGATTGGGGTCGTTTCTCACTCACTTCCTCCCGTAGGTTCTGCAAAAAGAGGGGGAGAAAAAGTAAAGCCCAAGTCTTGGACCGGACCGCAGTGCTGCGGGGCGTGGCAGCCCCGCCCCGGACCCACCCACCCCCACAGCCTGTGGCCTCTTTTGGGAAATGGGCGGGGCGGGGCCGGCCGGGGCGGGTCGCGCGTCCCGCTGGGGGGCGTTGGACTGGATCGAGGAAGGGAAGAAAAACTACTTTCCGGGAGTCGAGCCGGGCTGGGCTGGGCCGTGTCGCACCTCTCACCTCACCTTGGCGGAACGGGTCGCGGTAGCGGAGAAAGGAGAGGGGGCGGGGCGGTGCAGCCGTCACATCTGCTGCTCCGCGCAGTGCCTGATGGGTACAGGTCGGCGGCTGTGTGTGACGGCCTGCCTTTGTCCGGCTGGGCCGAGGAGTGTGTGGGGCCTCAGTGACAATCGTGGTGGGTGGGTTAGGTCTGTACGGGGCCCTGATAACGCCAGCCAAATAGGTGCCCCCTCCCCGCCCCGTGCGGCCCCGGCACTACGGCCCCCCCGCGGTGCCGGTCCAGGGCGCAGCGGAGTGGCGTGGAGCTGGGGCGCAAGGTGGCGGGGGCGGGGCGGGCTGCGCCGGCGGCCAATGACCCCCGGCCCGGCCCGGGACTGGGGCGCGGTGGTCGTGGGGGTGGTGCCCCGCGCCGCCCCACCCCGACCGTGCTCCGCTCCCCTCCGCCCTGCCCCGCCCTGCATCTTGCATGCATCTATCTATCTTCATTTCCCCGCTGTCGCATCACTGCACCACTTCTCACGGTGTCGGGTCGGACCTTTGCTTGTTTCAGAACGTGGACCACAAGTTAAAGTTCCGGTCGAAGAAGGGTCAGTTGCCTTTCATTGAGCTGAATGGAGAGGAGATCGCAGACTCGTCCATCATCATCAAGGAGCTCGCCGAGCGCTTTGAGAAGGATCTGGACAAGGACCTCGACAACGAACAGAAGAACGTTGCGTACGCCCTTACGTCAATGATCGAAAACCACCTCCTCTGGTGAGTACGAGACGAATGGCATATCGGCTGACCGGATATTGGGGCGCGTTTGGCTCTTTCTGCGACACGTGGCCTGTTTCCTAACTAAACCTGTTCTCTTTCTGTCGCAGGGTTGTCATGTGGTGGAGGACCAAATTCACCGACGACGTCATAAAGGGATACCACGTCAGTCTCCAACACCAACTCGGCTCTAAAATCCCCAACGGCATCCTTAACTTCTTCTTCAAGTTCACATACGGCCGCAAGGGCGCAAAGAAAGTCAAGGCCCAGGGCATGGGTGTCCACAAAGCAGAGGAGATTAGCGAGTTCGGCCGAAGAGATCTTAAGGTCCTGTCGGAACAGCTCGGAGATAAGCCCTTCTTCTTCGGCGACGAGCCCACCTCGGTACGTGCTTTATCCCCTGCCGGCGACTGCCTACCCGAACTCTGTGCTCCTTTGGAGTCCAGGCTCACCCCTCACGACGCTGCTCATCGTGTCTAACGGAGCCGTTTCATTTCGCCTTGCAGCTGGACGTGGTGGCCTTCGCTAACCTGGCCCAGGTGTACTTCATCGACAAGGAGGTCAACTACCCTCTGCGAGACTTCATGCAGGAGAGCTGTGCCAACCTAGTGGGGCTTGTCAACAGGATGAAGGAGAGGTGAGTGGGACCCATCCCGCCCCGCCGCTGGGCGTCCCTTTTATAACTCGTCTGGAGAGCCGCGCCCCGCCTCGTCCCGCCCCGCTTTTGTCATCCGTTTGCCTCGGCGTCGACTGTGCTCTGTACACAATCGCGCTCACTTTCCGACGACGCGTCTGGAAACGCTTGCCGGCCGGCGCGGGGCGAAGTTTTAATTCGGATTATTCAATTCATATCTCCCCCTTGCTCGTCACCCTCCCTCCCCTCCCCTCCTATCCCCCTTCGGACCGGCTCCTCTCCTCAGTCATTGGCCTGCCTCGCCTCATCTCGTCCGCGACGCGCCGGCCGGCCCGCACGGCCCGACCCGGACCAGACCAGTCCAAGGGACCGGACCAGTCCAGTCCTTCCGAACAACCGGCATACCAGCCGGTCGCCCCGCCCCGCCCCGCCCCACCCCGCCCCCTCGCGCGCCGGGTACCCTTGCACTCGGCTTCACTTCGGGTCGACGCTGTTCGGCGCCGCACGGGGGGAGGGGCGCGGCGCCCGGCCCGGCCAGGAGCGGCGTCTGGACGGTAGTTCATGACGCTTCCGCCTGGAGCGCTCGCTGCTGACTCCCCGATCGAAATCTGTGCCCCGCGTATTTCTTGGATTTACAAAAAAATTAAAAAAGGAGTCAGGTTTTTCAGACTAGAATCCATTTATCTTTCCTCCCTATGCTGGCTGTACATTTGCCATCAGACTTGTCACTGAAGAAATGTCTGAATACATGAGTCTGTACTTGACTAATGGATTTTAAATTATTTTTCTAGGTGTTTCCCCGACTGGGAGGACATGTGCAACAACTTAGACATGAATTCACATCTTCCCAAGCCTCCTCCAGAAGAAAAGGAAACCGAAAAGAAGGAAGGCAAGGAGGAGAAGGGAGAAAAGGAGGGTGATAAGGAGAACGAGAAGGACAAGGAAGTTGAAAAGGATAAGGAAATTGAGAAGGTAAATATTGTGTACATTAATTTTGGATTCATGCATATTTCTGCACACGCTAATGATCAATGTGCTATTTTCAGTTGGAGAAGGAAGATAAGGAAGCAGAAAAAACTATTGAAGAAAATAAGTCAAAAGAAGAGAAAGAAGCAGCCAAGTGAATCTGTGGTAATTGAACCACTAAGCACAACCATTTTTATACAGTCATTTCCTTCCTTGTTTCATTTTTTTTGTGCATTTGTTTCATTAGGAAATGTTTTATACCTCCTTTGACTTTTTACAATGTTTCTAAAAAAAAAGTATCAGGATAGGAGTGACTCTTCTACACTGTGTGCAGAAGTCCTCTCAAATTTTATGGACTGACAGTTTATAATGTTTTTTTAATGTTTTTAAAATTGACATGAGTAGGTCCAGGAAGGAAGTGAAGGATTTTGCGGCGCTCTTGTTGGCGGCTGGACTGCTCAATGATGAAGAATATTGCTCAGTTTGTTGAGTACTATTCTGTTTGGCTGCTTTGGAGATATGTGCTGCTCTCCCTGTAGGATGTCGATTGATCGCTGGGGTGTGTGTAATATATTGTACATGGGTCACTGTAGTTGTTTTGGGACCAGCTGTGAATACTTAAAGCAAACATCACTGCAGCCAAACTAGTTGAAAGTAAACAATGTATGTACCTAAAAGGCAAGTCATCTCACATTCTCTTTCACACTTCTATGTTGCATCTCATTCATGTGTTGAGCAGTTGGGTACTGCGTACATGACTCGTGACCAAAGAGGCACTTCAGAGACTAGTGAGCATCAGTTGATGTCTCGTGGTATGAATGTTTGTGCTAATGTAATTTTTCCGTATGACTGCATTTGTGGCCCTTTTTGTAACAGCTGGGAACGCTACTTCAGCTGTGACAAAGATGTTTATATATTATAATATACTGTATTAGTGAAATTTGACTTGTTCCTTCCCCAATCGTTCCTGCTTCTAACCCCCTTCCCCCTTTTCCCCCTTTTCTTTCCCCGATCCCCCTCCCCTTTTATTAATATCCGCTTGTTTGTCATTGTAGACATAGTTGTATACTTCTAATGTTTTATTGAGAATATTGAAGTCAAAGCAAATAAGACGTATGGCTTTGTCAGAATGTGAGCGGATGAAGATTATAAATATATATATATATAAATATATAAATAAATAACTATATGCGTGAGGTGTGTAGCACCTGGGCCACTCTTTCTACATTATTTTGGGCCAAGCAGGCTGTTTCTTGTTGCTTTGGTGCAGAATGACTGGATGATTTAGTTGTCGTAGCATTCATTATTCAATTCCCTATTTGTTTTGGCGCCATGTAAAGGAGGGGTGGGAGATAGTGGATGTAATGCCTCTTTCTCCCACCCCTCCTCTTCATATAAAATCATAATATCAGCTTAAATTTAAGTAATGCTTCATGTAAGCTGTAAGTACACCATTGCCAAATAAAGATAAAATCAAAATTGGTTTCATTCTTCAACCAAACCGCAGTAGTAAGAACATTTTTAATTAAGGGTAATACAATTTCCACTTTTTACTGTAAAATGACTGCACCATTACTTGGAAGAGACCGGAATATAAATGGCTCATTCTTCATTTCTCCTGTATTCAAGGAAGAGTAGAATTTCTCCTTCAAAGACGAAATCAATATATCACCATGCTCCTCAGTTGTTAGCGCAACCATACATCCACCCCACCTAAAAAAAAAGAAAACATATTTAATATTTTCTTCAGTGTGAATACAAGTAAACTGAAAGCTTATAAGACTCCAAACTGTGGAGGGAACTTACCCAGCACCTGTAAGTCTGGCACCAAGAGCCCCACTTTCACGAGCTATTGAGACTAATTTGTCAAGTTGAGGGTGACTGCATTCATACAGATCACGAAGCGAATCATGACTGAGGTTCATCAGATGACCTAGTTCCTTAGGACTTCCACCATTTTTACAAATATCTTGGAACTGAGCAACTCTTAAGGCCTCTGAAAATAAATTATTATAAGAATCTCACCAGAAAATTAAATATTAGTGACATTACCTTAGTTTTGGGTACCTTCAAATACATGTGTTGCACGCTGGCTAAGTTTAAAGTATTTACTATTCCGAACGTTGGGAGGAAGGTAGAAATTATCCAGGTCATCAATTTTAAGTCCTAAAATTTCACAGATCTGAAAGAACAAAAGGAATATTAATACTACAGGCATATCCCACAGCTGTTAGCAGAATATTATTATCTGTAAATGTCACATATTTATTCATTCATAACTGAAAAGTATTTGAAAATAGATAATACCTCTTCTTTTAGGTACATATCCTTCACTAAAATTTCCTTAGTTTTCAAAATTGCATCAGCAAGATTAATGTTTAACTCTTTCTGGACATCAGCCAGTACAGTGAGTTCTTTCCAATTTTCAAGACTAGACTGTTTGGCAATAACCTGAATAATTAAAATATAATTAAACCAATTACAAGGCACAAGTAAGTTTAAGTTCATGTTGGCAATGACAAAACATACAACAGAGGCCAGACGACATTCTGCCACTCGCTGGTTAAAATGATCGCTGGCAGCTTTATTTAATTCAGCAAATGAATGGGCAACAAGTATGGCTAATCCAGATGGAATCTTCACATCTTCTGCAGTGAGAGGCTTAAAAGAAATATGCTTTGCACACCCTAAAGTAGTTTATTAAATTAAATTAGAAATATTATGTTGTAGTATGTTTCAAAATTACACTACATTATAGTTTACCTGCATTTGCTAGGAATGCAATTGCTTGATCCATTCCCCCTCCTTCAGTTCCAATATAACGCTCACTTTTGGCACAAAGAGAGGACAAATTTTGTTTGGAAAAATTCAACTTTAAAAAAACAGAAAGCATAATAAATTCACACAAATTTTTGAACAACCAACTGCAGGCTGGTTGAATGTATGTACCTCATTTGCATACGCTGTGGATAGTGCAGCAGCACACACTAAGGCACTTGAACTTGATAGTCCTGAGTTTGGCAACACATTTCCAGCTATGGCTAAATTCATTCCATGTAATGTTTTCTCAGTTGACGATTCTACAATACCTTTTATGCCACATAAAACATAATTGTGCCACTGCACTCCATCATTTATATTAAAACTGTAAAAGAAATGTACTATTAGATAAAGTATACATTGTTTAGTAAGGATATTAAAATTACAAGGGAAAATGTGCTGGCAAACCTTAAGCTAGAAATGTTTCCTTTATAGGGTGCATATTTTGGGTTTAAATTTACCAAGTTTATGGTGAAATCATCTGATTTTTTACATGCTATTAAAATCTGTTGCTCTAAGGCCATAGGCAGTACAGAATATCCACAATAGTCGATGTGCTCTCCAATTAAATTCACCCTAAAATAAAAATAAAAATAAGGTGGTAAATAGAAATTAAATAAATGAGTACAGAAAATCTACATTTTGAAATATGTACCTTCCTGGTACGCATACTATGAAAGTTGGTGGCACTCCATAAGATTCATTAAATTTGTCAACCAGATCCTTGAGAAGCTCCTTCTTTTTGAAATGCTCTAAAGGCAGTACGGATGGAGTATCAGTGGATCCCTAAAAGTCAATGACACAAACAAGAAGTTAAACTGTCAAAATAAATGTCACAAACAGACGAGAAAAATAACATGCAAGTAATAACATGGGATTTAAAAATAACACTACCATTTTCTTATTGTTTAACAGATTCGGACAAGTTTCCAGCAAGAGCCACGTCACAGGGAAGGGATTTAAAAGCGGCTTCACTCGGTAAGCCCCCCGGCCCCGGCCAGCTCCGCCCCGAGAAGCTTGCAGGAGCAGCTGCAGGTGGCACAGCTGGACACAGATGCTCACAGGTGAACAACTTTCATGTTTGATTTCCACCAAAGGAGAAGGGCCAGGGTCAAAGCAGAGGCACGGTGGGGATCTAGGGGTGTTAACGGAGAGGTGAAAGCTGTTACATTCCCCAGGTCAGGCCGCCGGCCGCCGATTTCAGGATAGAGAAGATGGTAGTCCTGGAGTCCTGAGCCAGCCTGCTCACGCCATCTAGCGTCAGTCTGCAAAACTAGCGGGCATCGCGCACCAAACCAACCTCGATTCAAATGGGGCTAGTGTTTTGTCTCCAGTGTAGTTAGCCGTTAAAATGTCTTCTTAAAGGTTCCTTTCCGTCGCGATGGCGTACGTTCATCCAATTGAATCTCCTGCAGGATGTAGAGTTTAGAAGGTATTTGATGGATATTTTTCTTGTGCCATTTTCTCTCGTCCTGTGCGTGAAGCCATAGGGGAAAGGGTCCTGCAGAACTATAGCCCCAACCTTTTCACATGTCCATAGTTACTTCTCGGCCTTGGCCTTGTGAATCACCGTAAGCTGACACCATGTGTTCGGGACGCCTTCCGCCGCCGCAGCTACCCAACATCAGTCAGCGCAAGGTAAGGTGAGTATCCGAAAACTCTAGATGAACGTCACTAACCATAAACTCCCTCAAACACCAATAGCTGCTGATCGAGTCATACTTCGATTCCATTTTTATCCGACAGTTTTGCGGTAGTTTGTAACTATATTGACAGTGAATCTGGAAACCGCCAGGGTAAAAAGAATTAAATGCAATAAATGTAAAAATGGCATCTAAGTAGATTCCGTCCATTTCAGTGCCACTTTGGCACTTTATTTTTTTCCCGAATGGCCATTAATATGCTTGGATTGATTTCAATGCAAATTCGACATGTTTCTGTTGAATTACTCTGTAAGTGTTGGTCTTTATCCTACTTTTCAGTCTGGAATTCATGCCGACTCTTCTCCCTTTGCTCATCAACGCTTGCATGATGCTGGTCGCAGAAGGTGAGTCATTTTTCTGATATTGAACTCTTTGACCTCAGTTTTGCTTGGCAACAGCTTAGTCACCCCTCTTTAAATTTGTTGTTTCAATGCAGATTTTTCTTAAAGCATCATTAAGATTTCATGTTAGAGCTGAAGTAACTTTTAATTTTGAGTTATTGCAATTTTACAAGCTGTGAGCAAAGAGTTCTGTTCCATTCCATCCAGCTCCCTTGTTTCTTACCTGTGGTGCTTGTTCTAGGGAAGATAATCATTATTTTGGTATATTGTTGGGGAGACACACACACACATTTGAAGTTTTAAATGAGAACATATTCGTTCCCTGCGGCCTATATAAAGGCACATTTATTTGTGCGGCTTATCCCCACCACTTTCCTAACTACATTGCAGTTATTGGCGCGCATAAGGTATTATCAAATTATAAGAGTTTGTCTATTGTTTGACCGGAAAGAAAACTGTCTGAAAACTAATGGGGGATTTAGTGAGGATTTGGAGCTGGTCGCGGTTGGGTCTGCGCCATACTCTGCGCTGCGGTATTCCCTCTTGCCCCTCCCCCACTGTCAGTTGGGCCGCCAACGCCACCGTGTTCGGACGGTTTCGGGCGGTCGCGGTCGGCTCAATCTCGCGCCCGCGCCGCCGCGCGGCTCACGGCGCGGGGCGCGGTAGGCAAAATTCGCTCCCCACACGTAGGATGGGTTGCCTACGCGGCAGGCGCTAGCCCCCTCCCCTGAGCAAAGCGATGCGGCGGGGCGGGCCCTGCAGTATAGGGAGGCAGCCGACTTATTCAGAAGATCACTCCGTCCCTGTCGCACTCACGAATGAGTCCCCTCTAAGGTATGGGGCTGCTCCATGAGTGCGACAAGGACAGGCAATGCAGCAGCGATCTTCTGAATCAGTCGGCAGGGCGCCGTCGTCGTCCCTGTCGCGTCGCGGAGAGTAGAGGGGACGCGGCTGCGCTCAATAGGCCGTCCTCCCCGAGACAAAGACGGCCACAATGGAGCCAGTCACGGTAGTATTAGCATACGCAGCCGCGCGTCAAACGCATGTCGAACACCTCGCCTCACCTCCCGTCTGGGCGGAAGCAGGACAAGAGAAAGGAGACGGGGCGGGGCGGGGAGGGGAGGGGAGGCTCTCGGAAATTTCAGGAAAGCGTGCGCCGCGCCACCGCAGTAGCGCACCCCGCCCCGCCTCTTAGCGACTGATCGCGAGAGACTGATGCTGCCGCCCGCGGTAGAGGGACGGGGCGGGCGGGGCCGTGAGAGTGAGGGGGGGGGGGGGCAGGGATCAGGGGCGGCGTAAGTGCAAGCAGTCGAGTCGGCGACGCGCCGCGGCACGAGTGGCACCGGACGGAACGGGGCGCAGTGCAGCGCGGGTCGCGATACACGTCATTGAGACCTAAGCGGGAGGGAAGGGAAGGGGGTGACGGTCGTGGTACAGTCCCACCACCACACGGGCCTGACCCTCCGTGTGGACAGGACAGGCTGGACTCCAAACAGGTGAGCTCCATGTGGAGTGGCGGCCCGCCGGGCCGCTTATTTTGAGAAGCTCATCGAGTTCGGCAGCGAACCGTATGAAAGCCCCAAATTTCAAGCGTTCGATTAGGCAGGTTAGGGTGGGCCAGGTCAGGCTAGGTTAGGTTAGCCTACCCTAATTTAATCTAACTCTGAAATTGGGAGTGAAAGGGGCCGAACTTAGTGAAGCGGGCAGATGCAGGTGCCAAACTCGATGAGCTTCTCAAAATAAGCGGCCGGGCCGGGCCGGGCCGGAGCGGAGCGGCTGATCCTGAGCCGGCCCGGGCCGGTTTCGATGCCGCCGCAGGGCGCAAAATCCTTGCGCTCCTGCTGAGTGGGCGGGGCGGAGCGGGGCGTGGTGGCGGGACTTAAATGGGAGGGAAACTGGTTTTTAGCGGCACAAGTCACGGTTGAGGCCAACACCCGTTAGGGCTGACGCAATCTAGCCGTGTGTGATTCATTTCAGTATGCGAGACTCCGCGTCGCTTCGCGCCGCGCCGGGCCGGGCGCGGGGGCGTGGGTGTTTGATCTGACACGGAATAGCGCCGAGCGGGACAGGGACAGGGAAGTGCGCGTCCAGAGAAACTGAACCGCAAACCGTAAGCGTTCATCAGTACGCGGCGCCGCCCAGCTCTGCCGCGATACAATCCTCTAGTGCTCCCTTCCCTTCGCCGATCCGGATAAGCCGGGTGAACTAATCCGATTCGCCCGCGGTCGCCCCGCTCTGCCCCCCGATCCGGTCTGCAACATTGGATCGGCCCGTCGTAAGCAGAACGGCAATCCCCTTTGGATAACTGTTTATAACCGGGCCAGAGCACGGCAGGCAAGGGGGACGGGGGCGGCCGGGGGGACCAAACTTTCTTTTGAATCAACAAGTGATCTCATTTTGCTGCTTCTCCCCGATCGGAGCCATTTTCTCTTTTCACTCGGCGGACCGGGGTTACAACAAGAACGGCCTCGTGCGGGCTTTTGAACGGCGCGGGGCGGAGCGGTGCCCCGGGGGAAGTCCCGCACGCCGCGGCGGCATGGCAGGTAGGAGGGGGGGGGGGAGGCTCAACCGGAGCGGGGAACCGCTTCGAACCGGTTCACCGGAGCCAACCGGTTAGATGTGACCGAACCGCGACCTACCTTCATTTGGATGCGGCTCGGCTGCGTTCGATATAATTGCGCGTGTGCTTGTATGCGGGGGGGCTGCCGGCGGCCCCTTGGCCCGTGGCCGCGAGACCAATCACCCGCAAAGTAGACAGTTATTGGCGGAGGAGAGGAGGAAGGATATGCGGTCCCGCGCGAGTAAATGTCGGGGATTTTTTTTTCCCCTCCATCCGGCATTATCAGTCGAAGTAATATCGCGCCGCGAGTCCGAGACGAAATGCCGCGTCAGCTGTGAGAACCTCCGCGGACGGGTGACGGGCTCGAGCTGCTCGTGTTCCCGCGGCCCGACCCGCCCCCCCCCACCCCGCCCGCCCCACCCCACCCCACCCCACCCCGCCCCGCCCCACCCCGCCCCGCCCCGCGCGGATGCCTCGCGGCGCCGCGCTGTGTGCGCCGCGCGGGGCCCTTTAGAGATATCAAAACACATTGGCGGCGTTACAACTCGCCGTCAATTGACGGCCGCTATAATCGCTCGCAATTGACAAACTGTTCAGTCTCAGCAGCAGCAACATGTCGCCGCGGCCAGTGCCACACATTGCTTTTTGTTTGGTCGGCTGCTGCACCCCGCTCACATGGCCCAATCTTCTTCTTGCATACACAGTATCTCAGGCGCGATTTAAAGGTGGGGCGGGGGGGGGGCGTTCCCCCCACCCTGTCGGGCCCTAGTGGACCGCCTGAAAGGTAGGCAACTTGGGCTACAAAACCCCTGTACGTAGGCAACCCTCGGGCACCCCCCACCCCCACCCCCACTCCTGTCTACAGGACCTTAAACCGCGCCTGGAGTATCTTCTTTGTGGTGTGAAACACAACTAATAAAAAATGTTGCTCCTCAAGAAAATAAAAGGTGGACTGTTCGGGTCGGAGGAGAGGGGGGGTGGGGACAGGGAAGGGGAGGAGCAGCATAATCAACATAGCCCCCATCAGGTATGCCACACGACACGGCGCGGCCGTCACCCACCCCGCCCCGCCCCGCCCCGCCCCCCCGCCCCGCCGCGCCAAGGAAAACTTTTCCTTTCGATTTAAACGGCCTCTCCAATTATCCAGAATATGCGTCTGGGGGGAGGTTGGAGTTAGGAGTGGGGGGGGGGGGGGAGCGTTGTGTTGAAGGACAGGCGGATAGACTAACCAGCCAGGCCGGAGCGGCACCACGGGCTGGGACTGGGTACACATAGGCTAACCCAACGGGGAAACAAGTATAAAATTTTTGAACAACTCAAAATTTAAGAAATTCAAAAAGCATAAAAGTCACAAAGTTAAAGTAAAAACGGAACAAATTCAAGAAAAAAAATCCTTTTATTTCAGAAAATTTAAGGAAATTAACTGGGCTTAAAACCAAACGTAAAAGTCAGTCTAATTGACTGCCTGAAAATTAAGACATTCGATCACAATATTCAGGGGTGTTTCCCCTCGGTCCGGCTGTACTGTGGGGAGGGCGCTGGCGTCCTGCGCCCAGGAGCTGCCCTGTGGCTGTGGCCTGCCGGCCTGCACTGCCGTGCTCCGTGCTGCTGACGGTGTCTCTTGACGCCAGGCCAGGCAGCGATAAGCGCAGGAAGTCGGGTGATGTGATGAGTAGGAAAGGAGAGCCAGTGGTGTTTGTCAGCGGCCGGGCCGGGCCGGGCGGGACAGATTGAACACCCTTCCCCTCCCCCGCGAGAGAGAGAGAAGATATCCTTGCCGGTGCATTCTTGAGGGGTGGGGTGGGGTGGGGCGGGCTGACGCAGCTGGAGATACTGGTACTTACTGGTACTTACTTATCTGCGGTGCCCGGCGTGGCGTGGCGGGGCGGGGCGAGAGCTCCGAAAGGGCCTCCAGGAAGGGGACGCGGGCGCTCCGCTCCGGTGTCGTGTGTGTGTGTGAGTGTGAAAGAGCAAGAGAGCGAGCGAGAGCGATGGCGTGCGGAGGGGCGCAGGCCCAGAGCACTTGATAGGGGAGATACCGCGGTGCGGATCGTCATCGTTATTGGTAGAACGGGCGCCGGGCGGCCCGCGGAGGTCCTTGGGTCGAGGTGAGGCTTCCGTCCACGTCGTCGCCCTGGTCGCGGCCAGGCCCGCCCCGGCCGGGGCCGGAAGGACGCCCTCACCCGCCGCGCCGGTGAGCGAGGCGCGCCCCGCGGGCGCCGCGACGGCGGTGACGCCGCTGACGATGACGCCTGAAGAATTTCAATTGGGGGGGGGAAGGGGACGATAGTGTTGCAATCAGTGGTAGCGTTGCAAGGTCGCTGGCTGGCTGGCTACACACCGCTAAAAGTCTAGGCGGGGACATTGCCACGCGGGGCAAGGAACCCGTCCTCTGTCGCCGTGTATATGGCGAAGGGGAGGGAGGGGCCGCCACTTAGCGCCCTCTAGCGTGTGTGTGGAATGTTACGGCACCGCACCCCAATAGTCTACTCATTAGCGGTGTGACAGAAGTGAAGTGATTCCGCGCACAGATATAGATACTCCCCTACTCCCCGCTCCAGAAGCTCTCGTCAGCAGTGTTGCCAGAAAAGTAGGCAATAAGTCGCGAAAACACAGTGGAGTTGGAGTAAAGCGGGCTGCATCTGCGCCTGCCTTTGTAGGCATCATGTACGCACCTGTGCTTGGGTGCTCCACTGTGTTTGGGCGCCGTATTGCCTACTTTACTGGCAACTCTGCTCGTCAGGGCCAAGGTTAAGCTGATCGGACTATGGACGGTGTAGGCGGGGCGGGAGTGGCGCGGCTGGGCGCCGTGGTCTTTGGCGCTAACAAAGCGTCGCGGTGGTGGTGGCTGGTGGCTGGTGGCGCTGTTGGTGCTCAGGTGGCTCAGGTCGGCAAAGCCCCCCCCCCCCCCCTCCCCTCTTTTCCGATTGCAGCACGGCAGAGCGCGCTGCGCTACCTGCGCTGCGCTGAGCTGCACCTCGCAGATCCAATGCCGACTTCGGCCCGCTCGCTTGCACTGTTGTGTTTCACCCGCGCCTTTCCATTGTAGGTCGACATTACACTGGAAAAACTAATGGGACATGTGTCACACATGCAATTGTCCTGGGGAGGTCGCATGTATGGTGTGACGGTCACGTTTGTAATGTGACCTCCTATGTGTAATGTCGCATAACTTGGGGCTCGCAGCGTCGCATCACACGGTGTAATGACGTAAATTGAGGTCACATTCCGTGAACAGAACTTGTCCCACCAATTAATGTGACGCACGTCACACAATTTTTTTTTTCCGTCAGTGAAAGTCTCACAGATGACGGCACGCACGGTAAATCTGTTCTGCCTGAGACTCACAGGAAGTTTTGCACATTTCCTGGAAAGTTCCTGGGAATTTCCAGGACAAGTCCTTGAAAATTACCAAGCTTTCCCGAGGAGTCCTATGGGAAGCAGATTTATTGTGCGCCAGGGAGAAGCGCCTTCAGTAAGTGATGGGGGTATGCGCGTGGGCATTTACTGGCCCTAGGTTAGGGTTAGGACTGCTGCTCCCCCAGGGCGCCGCCCCCCGCGCCGCCCCCCGCGCCGCCCCCCGCCGCGGCCGCAGCGTCCTGCCTGCCCTGGCCTGGCCTGGCCCCCGTAGGCCCGGCGGTGGCCGGCGCGGCACGGCGCGGCGTGGCCCGGCTCGGCTGAGTAGAGTGAGTCGTGGAGTGGCGTGGAGCCGAGTGGAGCCGGCTGTGCTGGGGCTGGGCCTGTGCCGGGCGTGCCGGGCCGGGCCGGGCCGGGCCGGGCCGGGCAGCAGACAGCAGACCAGACTCAGTCTCGGTGCCGGCCGGATCCCCGCCACAGGCAGACACGTCCGTCCGTCCCGCACGCGTCCGCACCGCCTCGCCGCGAGGCTCCGCGACGCCCCGCGAGGCACGCTCCGACTGTCAGCGGACCCCCTAGTGACCAGTGACCTGCGCGCGTGTGTGTGTGATGAGTGGCAGCGGGGGGCCAGCGGGGGGCGGCGACCGCCCCTCGCCCTCCTCCAGCAACAGGGGGCTGTTTAGCGCGGCGGGGCTGGGGGCGGGGGCGGGGGCGGGCAGCGCTCCTAGCGGCGGCCCGGCGGCCCGCCCCAGCCCTGGCGGCAGGACCAAGAAGCTGTCGCTGCTCGGCTTCACTCGCGGGGTGAGTGTGAGTGCAGGAGAAGTAGTGCACCAGTCTGGGCCGCGCCACGCCGCGCCGCAGAGTTCCACTTTACTTCTTGTTTCTCCCCCGAGCGTCGTTCTCGCCCGAGTGCAGAGCTGTTTCTCTCCTAAGGGATTAACAAATCTGACGTGTTTCTTTTTTCTTCGGAAAATTACACATAAAACTTCCAAAAAACAAAAAGAAAGTTTTCTAGAAAAGTAAATAATATGAAGGACTTGAATAATATTCCCGGATCTTCACTTTTCCCCCCAGTTGCGCCCTCCTCCTCAGTCCCGCGGGTGCAGTTGTGCCCCGCCCCGCCCGGGTGCGTCCGCCTTTATTATCCCCCGCGGCAGGCGTGACCACAGCGGGCGGCGGGGCGGGGCGGGGGTGCCACGGCGCCACGCTCGTTCTCACAAGTCCGCTCCCCGCCCCACCCCGCCCCGCCCCGCCCCGCTGCCATGTGGCCTAGGTCCGCTTATTATTGCTGCACCGCACTTATATACAGTTGCGCCCGGCCCGTCGTATTTACACAGAGCTGCGCGCGGGGCGGGGCGGGGCGGGGCGGGGCGGGGCGGGGCGGGGCGGCAGTGCAAACAGTGAGGGACCCCCTCGCCAACCGCACCGCCCACCCGCATCGTGAACGTCCTGTGTGTGGACTTCCCTTTGAGCGCGGACGGGCACGGCGCGCTGCGCTGCTGCCGGGTATGACGCGCCTAGCTCTGCCGTATCCTTCTGCCCGTGCTGCTGCCAGGAAAGTAGGCAATGAGGCGCCCAAACACAGTGGAGTAAAGCGGGCTGCATCTGCGCCTGCCTACTAGGCAGCACCCCAGCACGTGTAAGCCTAGTAGGCAGGCGAAGATGCAGCCCGCTTTACTCCACTGTGTTTAGCCGCCTTATTGCCTACTTTTCTGGCAGCACTGCGGGGCAGCGGGGCTCCACAGTCTCTGCCTGCAGCGGTGACGCACTCTTCCCCCGCACTTCTTTTGTTGCTGGTTCCGGCCGGCATGAGATTGTCGTTCCCGCCTGGGCGGTGCGGCCCGGGGCCCGGCCCTGCAGCCGCGGGGCGGGGCGAGGCGGGGCGGGGCGGGGTGGCTCGCTGAAATGGGAGGGACAAATTTAGATATTTTTGACGCGTCGCGGTCCCCCGCGCCCGTCGCGTCGTCTATTTGAACTGGAAGAGTATCGCGTTCTGTAAACACGGCCCCGGTGACCCAGTTGAGTCCGCCGCCGGCCGAGCGACAGCAACGCTGTCGTGTGGTCACACAGCGGGCAGAGCGGGCAGAGCGCACAGAGCGCTCGCCCCGCTCCGGACGGAAAGCAATTACTTTCTCTTTCTCTCTCTGTTTCCCCGGCTTTAATGTTATTCCGCGTCCAATTGTTTAAAACAAAACTCGGCCGGGCGCGGCCCGCCGGCCACGCCACTGGGAGCGCCGCGCCCCGCCCCGCCCCGCCCCGCCCCGCCCCGCCGCGCCCGGGTGGCGGTGGTGGTCCCCGAGCGTCCTTGGGCGTAACGCCGGCCACGCCACGCCACGCCTCTCCGTGTGCCCGTCCGAGTGTGTTTTTGATGATCGCGCTGCGCTGTGCTGCGCCCAGCCTGTAATTGGCTAGCGGTCCGCGGCCAATCAGGTGTAGTCGAAAGTGGGCTGAAAACTGTTTTAATAACAACTGTGAGGTAGAAAAAAATAAAATGGGTAGTAGTAGCTGCGACACATGGAGCGCCGCGGCGTGTGCTGCTGTCGAAGTGCGGAGTGTCGCCCCGCCCCGCCCCGGCTTCGCACGCGCACGGCACGGGCGTGGGTTGCGCCGGGTCGTGATTCTGTTGGGACGCTGCCAGGGCGCAAAGTTTGTAAAAGGAAAGGGGGGGGACGTCGTTATGAAGGTCCTCCTTGGCGAAAATCTAAAACTGTGTGGTTGGAGCCGCGAGGGGCCTGACCGACCGGGCCGGGCCGGCCCGTGCGGGGGACTTTTTGCTTTGGTTTCCTCCGGCCCTCTTGCCTTTCATACGCCCGCAGCCCAGCCCGGCCTCTGCCGCCGGCTCGCGCCGCCCAGCCCCGCCCCGCCCCGTCCCATGGCTGTCCCCGTTCCCAAGAGCCTGTGCCCCGCCTGAATCAACCTCAAGTCATGCGACCGGACCGCCCGTCACACGGCCAATGCGAGAGGGGGCGGCGGGTAAATGGAAAAGTAAAGTGCGTTGAAATCTGCTTATAGACTAGCCCGGCCGGGCCGGGCCTGAGCCGGACGGCGGGCGGCGCTGTTGGGAGCGTAGGGGCTGGTGGATAAGCAAGACCCTCTTGACGTTGAAGCGCGCGGCGTGGTGGTGGTGGGGCAGGAGCAGGAGGAGGAGGAGGAGGAGGGGGAGGAGGAGGAGGAGGAGGAGGAGGAGGAGGGTCCAGAGGGGATTGCGAGCTTTACTCCAGGCCGACCGCTGCTCGTCCCTGACCTAGCGCACGTCCAACCCGCCCCACCCCGCCCCACCCCACCCCGCCCCACCTTAATCCACCCCTCCCCGCCCCTCTCCGCTTCATCCCGCTCGGCCCCCCCAGGACCCACAAGGCCTTGATTGAGGAGCTGATAGCAACGCTGCTCGCCAAGTGTGTGCCTGGCTTAATTAAAGTGCCTGAAAAATGGAACCAGTTCTACGCGCGGACCAATAATTTAACGCACACACACACACATACACGGCCGCCCGTGAGGGTCGCGCAGATATTAAAATGCTGCCTCTAATCATTTTATCTTGTACTTGTAACCATGCCAACAACGCGGAGGGAAACACGTGTAGAGCGAGAAGCGATAAAGTAATCTCGCAAAAGTTTGGGCGATGGCGAAGGATGATCGCCTTCCTCGCGTGTGTTGTACACCGCGCTGGTCGCATACGGCCCGACGACACCCCCGCCCCGCCCCGCCCCGCCCCGCCCCGCCCCGCCCCGCCCCGCCCCGCGCGACCGTCTCGTCTGCCGGGGCTGATATACAAGCTTTTATGGCCAACATGCGGACGGATAGGGAGGACCGCCCCGCGAGTCGCGTGAATTGAGTCGCGCGGACGTTTTAAAGCCGCCGCCGAGCCCGCTGCTCGTTTGAGATAAGTTTTACTCGGCCCGGCAGCGTCTGTCTCTGTGTGTCTGTCTCTGTGTGTGTCTGTGTGTGTGTCTAATCGTAAAGACGCGCGACCATCACGGCCGTAAAAGATAGCTATTCCGCGACACATATGGGGCGTGGGCAGGGCAGGGCTTCGAGTGCAGGCCGTGCAGGCAGGCCAAGTCGCCTGCTGGGTGCCGCCCCGCCCCGCCCCGGCCACGTGGTGGTCCTTCTGTTCTGTCCCGCGCCGCGCGCAGACCAGGCGTCGTGCCCCGCGCGGTGGGCGCCGCGACGCCGTGCGACGTGCACACCGACGCCGATAGCCGCCAAAGTAGGTAATAAAGCGCCCAAACTGCCCAAAACACTGTGGAGTAAAGCGAGCTGCATCTGCGCCGTCAGGCATGCCTACTAGGCAGCACCCTAGCGCAGGGGCGTACGTGTTGCCTGGTAGGCAGGCGCAGCTGAAGCCCACTTTGCTTCGTTGAGTGTTGGCGACGTTTTGCCTACTTATCTGGCGGCGCTGGCTGGTGGCCACGTAGCAGCAGGGTCTCCCCATTACAGTAACGATCCGCGGCAATCACACATGCGCTCCCATCCGATCCGCCATGATGATCGGGAGGTGCAGCAGGAGCAGGTTGGCTTCCTCCCTCACTGTTCACAGTGCGACGAATGTTGCGATGTGATGTGACGACTGTTGCAATCTCAACTCTTGTGACGAAATATTCGTAGCGGTACTTATCGTCACATGACGATTCGGTATAACACGGTAAACCTGTTTTCTGAAAGTCTTCCAGGAAGTTTTGCACATTTCCAGGGAAGTTACTGCGAATTTCCAGGATGAGTCCTGCAAATTTGCCGCAGCTGTCCTCCTGAAGATTCCAGGAAACAGATCTACGGTGCACAGAGTGCGTGCAGCTCTGGCTGTTTCTGCCGGCCCGGCCCGGTCCGCACAGCAGTGCACTGACGTGTCACGTCGTCACGTGACGGCCGCGTCGCGGAGGCGCCACACCTCCCGGCCCGGCCCAGCCCGGCGCGGTACAGAAAGACTTTGCGGCGTATTGTGCAACGGATGCTGGCGCGTAGCAGGTGCAGGTGGAATGCACTCGTCATACTGTATGCCTTTGGATGCATCGGGATACATTTAGCTCGTCGTTTTCTCCGCGGCCCCGCCCCGCCCCGCCCCGCCCCGCCCCGCCCCGTGGTCGATCACTCCGCCGCGACCGCAGCGTGACATCGACTGACTCCAGGCCAGGCAGGTCGGCCGCAGTCGGTCGCATAGCCGGACCAGTCGGCCGTTGGACGGGCCGAGCCGGGCCGGGCCGTGTCGCACGTGTACCACGCTATCTACGCACCTCCTCGTGAATCGCGTCTCTCGCTCTCTCTCTCTGGAGGTTGACCTGCGTGCGTCATATTTTTTTCCTTTTTTTTCTCTTTTTGTCTTTGCGCTTCCGTGTCGACGCGACGCGCGCGCGCTCGCTGCGTCTGCGGCCCTTTTTTGGATACACTTTGGCCCTGGCCCACATTTTGAGATCGCGTTGCTCTCGGACTGCCCCCTGGAAAAAAAAAATTCCTATCTCAAAATCTCGAAAAACACGCAAGCTTGTGAGCATTCGTGTGATCTGGTGGTCTGCTCATGATGAATTTTTAGGTAGTCGTTTTTTTGCGGATGCGACAGTTTGTTATCCCTTAAGGATTTCTTATCTAAGTATGTTCTTATGTTCTTTAATTCAATTGAAAGCTTTTGGAGTGGATAGGCAAAGGCGTTATCTGTCTATAAGGGCATTTTGGGGATCGTGCCCGTGAGGATTGCAACCGGTATCAGAAAATCAAAGATGGCCGACAAAATCAGAAAGATTTGGAGAGTGCTATTTGAATGGTTAAATTTCTTAAATATATTTCCTCCGTTAGCGAATTAGTCCTCCCCGACTAATGCGCTTTATCTCTCGCAACAAACTCATCCACTGTCGTGACAAAAACATTCGCTGACCGCCTACCAGCCAAAATATTAGCTGCCCCAGGTGCCACTTTTGCACGTAATCAGTCAAACCCTAACGCACCCGCCGCGCACAGTGGCGTACCCACCCAGTCACCGGGATTTTTGATAACCACATCTCAAACTGACGAGGAAAGTGGATGGATTACAACTAGCAGCACGTGTTTTATCTGCTCGGCCTGGCTCCACCGGTGGTGCCAGCCCCGGCTAGCCGCTCTGGCCCCTCTGGCGTGGATCAGTTCCCTGCGGAAGGCCGCGGCACCATGGCCTGGACTGGATCGGATAGTGTGCTGTTCAATAAGGTAGGTCACTGCGACGAGCTTACCTTGGCCAGAGAAAATGAGAGTCAGAAAAAAAAAAGAAAAAAGAGATGAGGACGTCCGTGTTCAAGGCTCAAGACAAATAATGGGCGGCCCACTCCGCCCGCGCGCGGACGCGTCCTTGTGCTGAGAGGACCTCACTCCTGTGGTCGCTGATCAGGGAAGTGAACGGGCGCGTTCACGAATACCTGCCGCACTGTGAAAAATATCTCTTTAAATTTACGACATTTTTCGTAATTTGTGATTTACAAACGGTGCTGTAACTATACGATCGAAATCGTAAATTTACGAAAGCCTATTTGTGCTCCCTTAAGAATCACAAGTCGATACCAAGTGTCCTTGAAATTTTGTAATTTTACAATTTGATATCGCAACTTTTCGACATTTCTCATGGAAAATTTTCCCTTTACTCTTACAAACATTTTTGACAGTGCGGTACCAGCACTGTCATTTAAAAAATGCGCGTGAGAAATGGTACATGATGTAGTTTAATTACACGCTATTTTTCGACGGAACTGTAGTATCTTTTATTTTTACAACAAAAATCGTCTAGTGGCGCTCATGACATCTGAATATGTCATTTTTATTCTACCTAATAAAATGTATCCTGCGTTAATCGTGTGCCAGTGAAAGGATGTTTTGAGATCGTGGACTGTTGAGAGATGCATATAGTCGTTTGGAGTGTCGAGTTAGGGTTGTCATTTAGGTCCTGCGCTGTCGAAGTGATGCGGTCTCATGGAACACAGAGAATTGAAGCGTCGTAAAATGTCCGCCTTAGTGGGGGCGACTCGCAGATAGGCAACCGCATGGATCACACAGAAAAGTGGTTTCTCGAAGAGTAAAATACTCTTGAAAACAGTGAGATTATTTTCACTATCGTTACGAACAATTTCATTTGCAGTGAGACACTTGATCCAAGCCAAGTACCAAATGCAGTTGAATTCAAGTGCATTTGGCTCGTGGATCCAGTGTATCTATATCGAGAAACCTCTTTTCTTTGTGATGAAGGATGTAAATCACCCTGAGCATTGTCACTAACGATCAGTAATTAATAATAAGCATTCTTTCTTCAAATAGTATCAACTCTCGTAGTACGAGATCCGCCACACACTTGGCTGACTGCATGTTGTATGTCGGCATTTGGCAGGGTGGCAGAGCCCTGTTGAGATTGCTGTAATCTCAGTTTGATTCGCGTAATCCTGCATGACTCGAAAAGAGGCTCAAGTCCGGCGTACGATTGTGTGCGTACTCGCCAAGAGAAAGACACGCTTTCGATGGTTATTTCGTTTTTTTAAGAATTAAAATTAATTTCAAATAAAAATATTCAGCGTTAGCACGAGTTTTTATATTTGTTTTTACGTATTCCAAGACAAAAAAGTAATCTTTCTATTTGATGTTAGGGTAGATACACTCTCACATGACATTCCTCTGTTTCTTAGGTTCGGGTAAATATTGTTGTAAGTCGAAAGTGTTGGGGAAGGGCACTGTTATGACACTGATTGACTTATCTAATCGTACAGATTATCTACTCAGATCACAGCGCCGGCGCCGAGTGGTTGCATTAAATCCCGATTTGCCGTGGCTTTGAGATTAGATGTCTGGCTCCTGTTATTTGGCGCGGCCCAGACGCAGCTTTGTTTTCGCTTTAGGAGTCCTCCTCTCATTCCTCAGTGCCAGATAACGCATACGCATAAAGACGCGTGTCGGCTGGCTGGACTGGTTTAGGGAGGGTACCGGCGCAGCCTCCGCCGTGGATATCCCTCGCATCCGGTCTGCTAGGGAGTGGGGTATAGCCAGAGCTTCGCTGCTTGTTCCGTTCCGAGCCGAGCCCGGAGCCGTAGCCCGGGTCAGCTGGATGAGACTTGAGCTGAGCACGAGGGGTTAATCACGCCTGTACTCATCTGTACACCTCAAGCCTTACTCATCTGTACTCGCAGCGACAATTTCAGACAACATTTTTTAAATTTAAGCCATACTTGGTCAAATTTTTGTAAGAGATTGCAAAATTTTTTTTGCGCATAAATTAGGGATAAAAATTGAATTGAGCCCTTGAAATCTACTATGTACTCGTGTACTCACGCGTACTCATGTGTACAGTCCAGCTAGAAGTGATTCACCCCTCGGGCTGAGCAGACGTACGTGACGTGACGTACACCACTCAGTCCGATTGGCGTCTCATTGAGCCGGAGTGAGCTCCACTGTGTACTCGACGAGGGGAGGGGCTGCTGGCTGTCGGTGTCGCTCTCCGAATTGGCCGCGCAGGCCGAGTACCTGGAAGCGTCCTGTGGTTCGACACTCACTCATTCACGCACGCAGCAGAGCCATGTCCCCCGCGCTCCCCACGCTCCCCTCCGTACGCCCCTCTATGGGGCCCTCTATGGCACTGCCGGCCAGCCGGTCCCAGGCCGGGGGGCCACCCGGGGCGGGGGCCACCATCAAGCCCAGCTCCGGCCTCCGGCTGGTATATTGTCGCTGGCGGGGCGGGCCGGGGCGGGGCTAGGTCGGCGCGAAGCTGAGATCATGGAGCCCATGATGTCTGGGGCGAGGGCAAGGTATTTCCCCCTTCCCCCTCCTCCTATCGCCCTCCACATCGATCCACCCGCACTCTGGCGCGCGACTCTGTGCTCGTGCTCCTCTCTCGCCCCCGCTCATTTTACTGCGCTCTCTTTCTTTCTTTCTGTGTATCTCTCTCTCTCTCTCTCCCTCCCACTCTCTCCCTCTCCCTCTCCTTCTCTCTCTCTCCCTCCCTCCCTCTCCCTCTCCCTCTCCCCTCTCTCCCTCTCCCTCCCTCTCCCTCTCCCTCTCTCCCTCTCGCACTCAGGCGCGCCCCCGCTGCTTGCTTCCTATCACACACATAGGCGCGTGCAGTGCGTGACCTTCCCTCCCCTGGACCAGGCCTGGCCGGCCGGCCGGCTCCTCCAGTCGTTAGGCTACGGCGGCGGGCGTCTCGTCCAGTCGTCCAGGCTGCTGGCCTGCCTGGCGTTAGCAGAGGCGTTGGCTAACGGCGCGGCGGACGCAGCCGTAATTTGCATGGGACCCCCCACTCCCACACCCTGTGGGTCCTAGGCCTAGGCAGACCCCACCCGCGCTGGGCAGAGCCATGGGCGGGGCGAGCAAGACGACGCCGAACCTGGGAACGGAGCTGGGCCGGGCGGGGCGCGGAGGTTGGCGCCCTTATCCCTACCTTTCTCTCCTCCTCTCACGGCCCCCACACCTCTGCTACCCCGCCCCGCCCCGCCCCGACTTTCTCATACTCGTTGGGGCGTCAAGTGATTGAGGAGGGGCGGTAGAGGGACGGGACGGCATAGCGGTCAGTCCCGCCCGCGGCGATCCAATAAGGGCCCCCGCCACGCCCCGCCCCGCCACGCGGGCTGCGCCGCGACCTTGTAGGGGATTCGCTCACACATCCCTTATTGTCTTTGGCCCGACCCGCCCAAACCATATGCGCAAGGCCTAGAGGGCCCAGCCCGGTCGATGGGCTTACCCGCCGAGCCGCAAGACACCCAGACCTGGCCCCGGCGTGGCGCGGCGCGGCGCGGCGCCCCGGGGGGAACCGCGTTTGTATTCGCCTAACATCCGAAGTGGATTACTCTGCGTCGCCCTCGACGCCGCCCTCCGATAAAGATGCTATGCGACGGTGCCCTAGTGGCCCTGTAGTGGCGGTAGGCAGACCCGCTCGCCCTGTGCGCGTGCGGTACAGTCTGCCCGCACGGCGCCTGACCTAGTGGCGGTAGGCAGACCCGCTCGCCCTGTGCGCGTGCGGTACAGTCTGCCCGCACGGCGCCTGACCTAGTGGCGGTAGGCAGACCCGCTCGCCCTGTGTGCGTGCGGTACAGTCTACCCGCACGGCGCCTGACCTAGTGGCGGTAGGCAGACCCGTTCGCTCTGTGCGCGGGCGGCACAGTCTGCCCGCACGGCGCCTGTGAACCGTCAACGCCGGCTGACCTCGGCGCAGCCTAGGGGCAGTAGTCCGGAAAAAAGTGCAAAAATTTGAGGGTCGAGGAATATGCAAAAGGCTTTAGGAGGGAGGCTTGTCAATGTGTTTGTCGTTGCGGGGCGGGGCGTGGCCGGGGCGGGGCGGGCATGAATATGGTAAGCCGCCATTAAACCCTCGCGCGGTGCGGCGGGGCGGGGCGGGGCGGGGCGGGGCGGAGCGCCTTCCGCCCGACCTCACCTCACCCTCAGAACAAATGAGTGACGCACGAGGAGCGTATCCATCGGCTGATCGATTGGCCGGTAACGACGGGGCGTACTGAAGGAGTGCGGGCCGGGCCGGACCGGGGCGGCAGGGCCACGTGCCGCTTCCTGTCGATATAACAAGCAGTAGGAGCGGGGGGGGGGGGGGGGGGCACGGGCGTGGCGGCAGTGTTGTCAGAAAAGTAGGCAATAAGGCGCCTAAGCACAACTGGGAAAACAAATGTTTAGTTGTGCAACATCAATTGGTGTTTAGTTTCAAATGTGCAAAAACTATAACTAAACACTTGCTGGTGTCGAGCTGATCTAAACGTAAACTAGTGTGCACTTGCTCTACGCTCGTGGAAACGTTTAGTCTACTGCACACCATGTGGTGTGCAGTTTCTCGAAAAATTCCACAGTAACCGTATGCTTAGTAGGCAGGCGCAGATGCAGCCCGCTTTACTCCACCCTGCCCGAGCGCCTTATTGCCTACTTTTCTGGCAACACTGGTGCTAGGGCGGGGCGGGGCGGGGTGGGGCACGTGGCGTACGGCAAACGTAACGCTCTGCTCGCGGCCTTATCTCTGCTCACCGGCCCGGCCCGCCCCGCCCCGCCCTCGCGCCCGTGCACTGCCGTGCATCGACAACAGTACGGACCGTAACGCCCACGGCTTTGCACGCCCGCCTTGTATCGAACAATTCGCCACAGCCCGCCCCACAGCACCCCACCCCGCCACACCACACCCCGCCACACCTCGCCCGCCCGGCCTTCCCCCGCCCACCCGCCCCGCCACGCAACATGTCGCGTGTCCTGTCTGCTGATTGATGGCGGTTGGTCCCGGGTGGGGTGGGGCGGGGCGGGGCGGGGCGGTTGCCACCAGACCTGGGCTGCCGCTGCTGGCCTGTCCCGTGCAAACGTGTTCCCACGGGAGGGCGCGGGCGGGGCGGGGCGCGCGTGTTTAGTTTACATATTGACTGGTCCTCCCGTTCTGGAGGGTTGAGGGCTGCGGGGTTGGTTGGTTGGTTGGGTGGGAGCATCTGTAGGCTCCCTCAGCAAGGTGACAGAGGCAGAGGTAGCTGGCAGGGTGCGGCCGTTAGACCGTCGCTGTCGCTACTCCCTGATCTGATCGAGAGAGAGAGAGACTTTGAAGAACCTCTACCTCACTCCTCCCATCTCAAACGAGCATCTATAGGTACACGTTCGTCCGTTTCGTACGTACGTACAAATCATATCCAAACTTACGAACTATTCGTATACTAAACGGATCATTCGTAAACCTACGGTTCATTCGTCACGCTGGAATTACAGAAAATTCGTTTCAGAAATACGAAACTTTCTTGAAAATGTATACGAATCATTCGTTGCAAAAAGTTCGTAAGATTACGGATAAATTTAACAGTGGCCCTGGTAGTGGGCCCGTCAGCGCCTTTGGGCTTTCCTCTTTGTGCCGACGGGCCGGTGGGGTAGTGGCCGGTGGGGGGCGCCAGGGGTGGGGTGGGGACATTATCCCCCGCCCCGTACGCAGGTCCTTTGTCGCTGCACTCTGTGCCGCAGCGTTTGTGCTGGGCTGGACCGATACGGAGCTAGCCGGGCGGAGAGGAGAGGGTGGCTCCCGCCCCGCCCCCCGCGTCTCAAGGTCGGGGTCAACACAACCCCCACCCCACCAGATCCCCACCCCACCCCCACCGCGGGACCTGAGCGCTGCTCTCAGCCCCTCGCCCCAAACCCAAACGACCCCCACCCCCAGGAGTACCTCCTCCTCCTCCTCCTCCTCCTCCTCCTCCTCCTGCTCCTCCTCCTCCTCCTCCTCCTCCTCCTCCTCCTCCTCCTCCTCTCACTTACGCCCCGCCCCCTCTGCCCTTCTCCACGGGCTGCTCTTGTTTCAGACTAAACCTCCACTTTTGCCACCGCGCTTCCTGGCGACCCGGCCCTGCTCGTGTTTCACATACGGATGCTCTGCAGGTTAGGGTTTGGGGCGGGGCGGGGCGAGGCGAGGCGGAGCCGGGGGCCGGGGCGAAGCTGGAACAACTCGTCGCACAACTCCGAGAACAGAAGGAGACTTAAAGTAGTTTCGGCGGGGATATTTTCTGTTAGGGGCGGCCGTTACTCCAAGGCGGGTGGGGCAGGCCATGGGGGTGAGAAGTGAAGGGAGGGAGGAGGGGAGGGAAGGGGGGCGGAGGAAGCAAACCAGCCGTCTGCCGCCGCGCCGCCTGCCTCCCCAGCCCAGAGTAAACGCACTGAAAGACCCCTAACTCTCGCGCCACGCCCCGCCACGCCCCGGTTAGCACCCGTTTAGGCTTTCCGTCCTCGAATCGATACGCAGTAGACTATCGTTGACTTAAGCTGGTAGGTCCGCCCCGCCCCGTTCCAACGTCCGCCCGCGAAAAGGTCCCGTCCCTGTTAAATTGGTGTACGCACCGCGCCACCGCGCCTCCGGTCACTTCCTGTGTCTGCTTAATCCGGCGCCGCCCCGCCCCGCCCCGCCCCGCCCCGCGCCCGCCTCCGGAGACATGCCTGTCGTTAGCGTTTGTCCTGGACGCGCGCGCGTGCGGGGGTGGGGTGGGGCGCGCGGCTGGAGATCACCTCGCTGAGCGGCGCGCGCGGTGGGGGCGAGGTGGGGCGGGGTGGGGTGGGGGCGGCCGGGCGTGGTGGGGGTGCCGGGGCGGGGCGCACGGGAGCGAGCCGCGGCGCGCGGCGGCCCCCCGCACACAGCCCCTGCAGCAGCACGTCGCGCAGCATCGCGGGGGGCGCCGGCCCGGGCCTGGCCTCCGCGCGCCCAACGCCCCCGCCCCGCCCCGCACCGCACCGCCCGAGGAGAGGAACGCCCCTCCGCCGTGGAGACGGCTCGCGGTTCGCGCCCCGCCGACAGCCGACAGTAGTGGAAGGACGGCGCGAGAGTCCGGTCTGGTCCCGGCCGTGTGAGTTTGTACCCCCGACTGACTGGAGCACCACGGCCCCCGCCCCGCCCAAGTGACAAGTTGTGCGCCCGGCCCCGGCCCGCCCTCACGAGTGTGACAGGAGTCGGCTGACTGCTAATTCACTCTACACCAACGACGGCCAGCTGAAGGAAGGTAGGAGACGGGGGCAGCGCGGTGCCAGCGTGAGGCAGGGGCGTAGGTCCAGCAGACAGAGGGGAAAAGGGGGGGTGGGGATCACACCGGTCAGGGATGTCAGGGAAATGTCAGGGAAAACCAATTGGGGCAAATCATGGAAATGTCAGGAAAATTTAGAAAGCGTCAGGGGAAAATCAGATGACTCGGCATAGCGGCCTGCCGACGTTTCTCGCTCCCGTTGTCGTGTGGGTTTGAATTTTCTTGTTGCCTGTGCGTCCTATGCGCTTAAAGTAGTCAGGATAAAAGACGATTTTTTGGTCTGGAAATCATGGAAATCTGCCAGGGAAAACGAAAATTTTGATCCGTTGTGAACCCTAAGGGGGTTTATCGCTCAAGTTGCCTACCTTTCAGGCGGTTCACTAGAGCCCAACCCGACAGGGGGCGCGGCCGGAACGCCCCGTGTGCCGCTACGCGTGTAAGGCGCGGCCGGGCCGGGCCGCGGTGCGCCTCTAAGCTTCCGTCAATATGTGATTTGGTTTCACCCTCGCGCCGAGCCGCGCCGCGCCGCTCGCAGCTCGCAGAGTGCCGAAAGCTGCTTCCCTATATAACTCCACAGCTTGGAGTTGTCATCGCGTGTAGTATCATTGTAGTCCGTGAGTGTGTATATGTGAGAGAGAAAGAGAGAGAGATAGCGCCTGTATTTTACTCATATACTTTCGTGAGCCGACGTCCAAAATTGTATCGGTCCCGAAATAGATTGGGTAGTGCGTGTTATATCGGCCGCGGGGCGGGGCGGGGCGGGGCGGGGCGCAGGTGACGGTACGGCAGTTTAGTCCAGTCAGCCGCAGTCAGCCGTGTGAGTGGGTGTGGGGGTGTGGGGGCGGGGCGGGGCGGGGCGGGGCATGGAGCCGATAATCCAGTCGAGAGATTACTGCCGGATTTTCTGCGTTTCCTGCCGCGCCAGTGTCGAACCCAGAAGAAGGTGGGGGGGGAAGGGGGGGGGGGAATTTCATTTCCGGGAGGGGGGGGGGGTCTCCTCTCATCTCTGCGGTCGGCGCTGTTCGGAAGAAGGAGGCCCACGCCCCGCCCCGCCCCGCCCTTTTCAATCCCTCGGAGGCCCTTCCCAGCCATTCCTTCTTTCTCGTTCTCTGGGCTTGGCGCCGCGACGCTTTTACGTAAGTGAGGGCGATTGGCACTCGGGGCGTCGCTTGTTGGGCTGGATGAGGCGGCCCCGCTCCGCCCCGCCCCGCCCCGCCCGAGGCGCAGCCGGCGCCCGGCCCGGAAACAGCCCCCGCCCGGAACCCCGGCCCGCTCCGGGGAGAGTCGTGTTCGTTCAGCCACCGGAGGCAGACGGGTGGACCGGAGTCTGGAGAAGAGAGAGAGATAGTGAAAGGGGCTGGAGAGACGAGGGGCAGAGGGAGCTAATGCCGGCCGGGGCGGGTCGGGGCGAGGGCAGGACACGACACTATAGGACGGCGGCTCTTTGCTGCGGTTCAGTGTTGTACTGAAGAAAAGTAGGCAATAAGGCGCCGAAACACAGTGGAGTAATGCGGGCTGCATCTGCGCCTGCCTGCCAGGCAGCACCTTAGCTCAGGCGCGTACATGTTGCCGAGTAGGCAGGCGCAAATGCAGCCCGCTTTACTCCACTGTGTTCGAGCGCCTTATTGCCTACTTTTCTGGCAACACCGCGCGGTTAAGTTAAGGGGCTGATATCCTTTTACAGCGCTGAGCGTTGTGTTTCAGACTGGCAATCTCTGTTTCTCCGGGCCCAGCGCTCCCCTCCGGGACCACTTTCCCGCTCCTCCGGGTAGGGTTGGGGGAGGTCGTCCCGGCCCGGGCCCGGGCCAGTGCGCCCTCATGCGTGAGAGCAGCCGCCTCGCCCCGCCCCGCCCCGCCCCGCCCCGCCCCGCCCCGCCCCGCCCCAGGGTGTTCTCGCGCGGCTGTGCCAGGACAGCCCGCCGAGTGCCCCGGGCCCAGATTTGTACGCATCCGAATCCAAATCGCATCTACTTTGGGTGTCGCAGAGTGGCTGCACCTCCCGACCTGACACCTCCCCAGGACACCCCTAGTACCCTAGTGCCACGGGGTACATACATCCGGGTACGCCCCCGGGCCTCGAGGGTGCGGGAACACGTTACCCTATTGCTGATGTGCCGGGGGTACTCTGACTTTTGGAGGAGACGGGGGGGGGGGGGGTGAAACCACCCCGGTACCCGCGGTGGAGGGTGGCCTGGTCGGTGTGCGTTCCCTCCCGCTGGGCTGGGTTGGGCGAGGCTCTGGCGCTGCTTGCCGGGCTGCCTGCCTGCCTGGCGGGCGCGTTAGGCCAGGCCGCCCCCGCGGCTGGCAGGGAAACTGTTGCTGGAAGGAGAATCAATAGAGAAACGCGCTGCGCTCAGCTCCGGGCCAGGCAGGGCCGGGCAGTGGGGGCTTCAGCTTCAGCTGTGGGTGGGGATGGGATGGGATGGGGAGGTCCCGGTCCCAGGTCGCGCTGGCCGCCGCCGCCGCCGCTGCTGACGCTGACCGTGGCCCCCGCCTCCGCGTTGAAGCTTGTCGTGGTGGAGACGGCCGAGGCCGTGCTCGAGCTCTGGGGTGTGCAAAGCACAGGGCAGGCCTGCAGTTTTGCCAGGAAAGTAGGCAATAAGGCCCCCCCAACACAGTGGAGTAAAGCGGGCTGCATCTGCGCCTGCCTACTAGGCAACATGTACGCACCTGTGTTAGAGTGCCGCCTGGTAGGCAGGCGCGGTTGCAGCCCCGCTTTACTCCACTGTTTAGGCGCCTTGTATTGGCTTCTTTTCTGGCTCCACTGTAGGCCTGTATAGCCCGCTGTAGCGTAGTGTGTGTGTGTGTGTAGCGTGGCGTGCCGATTTCCGAGCTGAGACGGCGCGAGACGGCGTAAACCACCGGCCCGGCCCGGACAGCACAGCCCGGGTAAAGGTCGGAGCTCATCGACTTCTTGTCGTCGTGTACGTGTGTTGGGGAGGGCGTGTGTGTGTGTGTTGTGATGTGACTCGGGCGGCCCCTGCGCGACGGCGCGCACTGACCCGCGAGCGCCTGCCCCCGACCTTCCCCTCCCCCTCCCCCCTACCCCTCCCCCGGGCTGTCAGTTCCTGTTGCGAGACGTAACTAAAACTGTCTCGGCGGCCGGGCGGGGCCGGGCCGGGCCGTGCCGGGCTGCTATATACTCTAACCTTTCCTATTTCTGGCGCCGATAACGTCTTCGCCGCGCTCCTGCTTCCCTTCCAGCCGACTTGGCGGGTCGATGTGTGGCGGTGCACTGCGCAATGTCGTGATGTGGCGCTCTCAGCAGTGCTGCCGGAGAAGTAGGCAATAAGTCGCCTAAGCACAGTGGAGTAAAGTGGGCTGCATCTCCGCCTGCCTTCTAGGCAACATGTACGCGCCTGTGTTAGGGAGCTGCCTAGACAGGCGTAGATACATCCTTAACTCCACTGTGTCTGGGCGCCTTATTGCCTACTTTTCTGGCAGCACTGGCTAAAAGGCCCCGCCCCGCCCCCCATCGGATTTGAAATGCTCTACCTACGTATACGTCGCTGCTCCACGTGTCGTGTGCATTACAGCCCCGGCGCGGCGCGGTGCGGCGGTCCCCCGCTCAGCGGCCACGCACAGTTATCGGGTTTTCTGCGCCGCTCCTCAGCATATTTAGGGGCGGACAGCGACTGGGGAGTGGAGGGGGCGGGGCGGGGCGAGCCTGTCGGTCCCGGGTCGGTTCCCGCCTTTGAGCAGACTGTCATCAAGGCCCTCTCCATGTCTATTTTGGACCAAAGCTGCTGCTCGGCTCGGCGATGACCACCAGAAAGGCGCGCGGGGCGAGGCGGGGGTGGGGTGGGGTGGGTCGGGCTGGGGTGGCCGGGCCGGGCCGGGCGTGGAACGGTGGCGAGGCGAGCACTCGGTTCTAATTAATTTTGAGGTTGCTGCGCGCTGCCGCCCGGCCCGGGCCTGGAGACGCGGCCACGGTCCTTCACTCAGGGTCGTCTCTCTGCCGTGCAGTGCAGTGTAGCATGGGAGCGGCCCCCGCCCGCCGGCCCCGGCCCGCCCCCGGCCCGCCCCCGGCCCGCCCCTGCGTCTGCCGTATGGCGTGTCTCGGAACAATGATGAGCTTTCAAGTTTTCTACAGCAGGCCACAAAGGTCGGGGCTGTGCTGGGGTGGGGTGGGTTTGTGCTGCGGGTCGGGGTTGGTGTGCCAGGGCGAGGGCTGGGCTGCTTGCAGGCTCGTGGCGCGCAGGCTCCTCCCGCCTTGTCGTCTGCTTGCCTCACCTTGTTTGCCCGCCCGGGCCCGGGCACGGCGCTGCCCTACCTTGCTCGTCCTTTTTCGCCGCCACCGCAGCCAGGAACAATCCTACTGTGCCCGGCCCGCTGCGTCCTGCTGACGGAATCATTAAAACGTGCACCACAACGAGGGGCGGGCGGGGCGGGACGGCCCCGCACAAACTTGTTGTGTCGCCCCGCCCCGCCGCGCTTGCCCCTTCTCCAGCCCTACCCAACCCCATCCTACCCCACCCTACCCCACCCTACCACACCCCACCCCACCCTACCCCACCCTACCCCACCCCATCCTACCCTACCCCACCCCAACCCACTCCTACCCCTCGTCACGGCACGGAGTGCGCCGGACACGGGCGCCGGGGGCAGCTCTAGTTTTCAGAATTGATTACTTCCAAGTGGCGATGGCTTGATTTGCATTTCTGATGTCCGTAATGAATGGTTGAGTGGATTGGGGCGCCGCCGCTCACTGCTTCGTTTTGCGACTCGCCCCCCCCCCCCCTACTCCTTGGCTTACGCCACGCCGCTCCCCCGCACTGATCTGTGTATTTTCCCCTCTCGATTGTCTCTTTGCTCTCCGCAGCCCCCTCGCCACGCGCTGACCCCTGACATTTCCGCCCCCAGCTCACTCTCTCCCTTTTTATTTTTTTGTCGCAGAGCCATGGACCGGACGGGGACCCGGACGCGCCCACCCTGGACGAGGAGATGGAGAAGGTGTTCGCCATGGGCGCGAGCGACAAGTTCTGCCTGGCGCGCCTGTCGCCCAGCGAGCCCAGCGAGCCCACGCTGGGCGCCCGCTTCAGGGAGGAGGACCACAGCTGTGAGTGTCCCGACCCGACGTAACACTTTTACAAGGGTGTTGACAGTGAGAAGTTTCATACCTTTGCAAAGGACATGAAAAAACCTGAAGGATAGTTAAAGTTACAAAAAAAAAAAACCTAACACGTTTTTTTTTTCCTGTGTTGCCATTGAATCTATTTTTGAATGTCCTCCTTGCAGATCGGCGGAAGAGCTACCAGCACACCCACTCGCCGCTCAAGCCGCTGCGCCTGCACGCGCTGTCCCGCGCCCGCTCCGGTTCTGGTTCCGGTTCCGGCTCCGGGCCCATGAGGCGCCAGCGGTCCTCTTCCTCCTCTGAGGCGGCGGCCCAGGGCGGCCAGGGCGCCTCGCCCTCCTCCTCCCCGCCCGTCACGAGCACGCCGGTCGAGGTAAGCGTCGGGAACCAAGTACAACAACGACTGTGTTGCCAGGAAGGTGCGGCAAGCAGGAGCCCCAAGAGTAGCCCAAACAGTGGCAGGGTAGGGTTGCCAGGAAAGTAGGCAATAAGGCGCCGGAAGACAGTGGAGTAAATCGAGCTGCTTCTGCGCCCTAGCACAGGTGCTTACATGTTGCCTGGTAGGCAGGCGCAGATGCCTACTTTTCTGGCAACACTGACTGAGACACAGTGGAGTGAAGCGGGCTGTATCTGCGCCTTACCACGGGCGGGGCACCATTTTTAGCCTAGCAGGCAGGCGCAGATGCAGACAGAGCGCTTTAACTCCCCCGTGTTTCGGCACAGTGGTCTGGAAAGCGCTCTGATTGGCGGTTGCCTCTCGAGTGCTTCTGCTGGTGCGTAGCCCCCTCTTCTCTTCCTCGACCTGCCGCGTCTCTTGTGCTTCTCGCGGTGCGACGCGCGGACGAGGCGGGTAACTTCGAATGACATCTCACTCTGTCGGCGCTGCCGGCCCGGCCCGGCCCGCGGGCCGAGACTAACCGGCTTAGCACTGCTAAGTCATCACATGTCTGAAAGCGCGTGGAGGTAGGCTGCACGCCCGACAGCTACGCGCGCTTATAAGCCCCGAGTGTTGCCCACTGTTGCCAGAAGAGTAGGCAATGAGGCGCGCCAAACACAGTGGAGTAAAACGGGCAGCATCTGCGCCTGCCTACTAGGCAGCATGTACGCACCGGGGCGTAGTAGGCAGGCGCAGATGCTGCCCGCCTAACTCCACTGTGTTACGGCGCCTCATTGCCTTTTGTTGCCTTCTTTTCTGGCAGCCCTGGTGTTGCCTACCCGGCGGGCGACCCACCGCGCGCCGCCCTGTACTAGAGTCCTAGAGGACTCTACCCTGTACCCTCGCCAGACGCACAAAAGAAATCGAGTTACCTCGGAGGGAATCTCGTTTCTACGTGTGGTGCCGCGCCGGGCGGCCCCCGCCGCGCCGCCAGTTGAACCTTCCCCTTCTTTTCTCCTCTCATCCCTTCGCCGCGCCGAACATTCTCCTCGACGTCTCGAACAAAGCGCCGCATTGGCGATTCTCCCGACGCGGCCTCTCCCTCTCCTCTTATTCGTCGGGAGGAGAAGTGTCACCTAAATGGAATGGCCCCCCGGCGTGCGCTTTACAGGATGGCGCGGACAACGCCCACCCGCTGGCCGGCGCGCTGTACGTCAGCCCCCGGCACAGCCCCCGGCACAGCCCCCGGCACAGCCCCCGGCACAGCCCACGGCCCAGCCCACGGCCCAGCCCACGGCCCAGCCCGCGGCCCAGCCCGCGCCACAGCCACAGCGCCTCGCTCGCGTCCCAGGTGTCGCAGGAGTCGCGGGGCTCCGTCGACACGGAGACGACCCTGCCGGCGGGCAGGTAAGTTCGTTGGTTCTGTACTCCATGGAAATGTTGTACCTTCTCTCTGACAATAAGTCGAGTGAGAGTCGCATTCGTAGGCGCGCGGTTTCCCATTCGTACTCTTGAACAAGGCGTGAGTCTGAACCTCGCGCGCGTGAAGGAAAGGGACAAGCGTGTGGATGGGAAAACTTCGCACCTGCAAGTGTGCAGCATTCACACACATGGGTCTCCGGTGCACTCCAGAGTCCAAATCATATTTATCTGTCATCGCGATCCTCTTCCCTCAACTTTTCTGCGCTGCCGTTCACTGCCCCTTCGTCTTTCTTTTCTTTCCTGTCGTGTCTGATTCAGAGAAAGGGACCTGGAGAGGTCGGCTGAAGGGGAAATTTGATTTGGGACTCTGGGTGTCTGGCCTGGCGCTACTTGTCCTGATTCCCGCAGCGCCGGGGACAGAGCAGCGCGAGTGTGTGTGTGTGTGTGTGTGGCGCCGGGGGTGACACTCTGAGCCTGAGAGTGATACAAAGTGGTGCCCCCCCGCAGCCTGAAGGATGAGGTGGTGGACGACGATGACCTGGACGAGCTGGAGCGGCGCGACAGCGTGTCGGAGGCGCTGCTGTCGGAGCGCGCCGGCTCGCTGCCCGGGCCGGGCGCGGGCGCCGGCCTGTACGTGGACGTGGACTCGGACGCGCTCAAGCGGGTGCAGTTCCACATCGGCGGCATCGCCGAGGAGCGCGGCGGCACGTCGCCCGAGGGCGAGGACGAGGACGCGCCGCGCGACGCCAGCGGGGAGGCGTCGTCGCCGCGCCAGCCGGCGTCGCCCAAGGAGGACCGGCGCGCCAAGAGGAAGCACACGTAAGTGAGGCGGGGCGGGGCGGGGCGGGGCGGGGCGGCTGAGCAAGCACGCCCTGGGTACACACGGCGAGGGTAGGGGGCTGGGTGCGGCGCGCACATCGGTTACGCGTAACCTCGTTGGCCCGGCCGCACCCCGCACCCTCACAGCCGGAGCGCCTGTGAAGTCACGGTTAGGCAACCCAGCGTGGGCGAGACACGCCTGTTGAGCGGCTGGCCTACCTCACGGCGCTCGTGGCCGCGCCGCCCAGAGCCCAGCACAGCAGCGGTGGGGGCGGGAGGAGGGAACCCGGTGTAATAACCATTTGTTTCTCGTGGCCGCGGCCCGCGCGCGCAGGCGTCACCACCACCACCACCATCACCACCACCGCTTCCACCGGAAGTTCAGCCTGCAGGAGGACCTGGAGTGGCGGAAGCGGTCCGGCGCCGAGTTCCCGTCGCAGAGCGAGCGGCGGCGCGCCAGCGTGCACCCCGAGGAGGCGGCCACCCTGCACGAGATGGACCTCGAGAAGCTTACCAGTGAGCAGCCGTCTGGCACCTGCGCTGCGCCTCTTGTGCAGGGCGTCGTAACGTAACGAAACGCAAAAGGAAAACGCATAAAAACGACTGAAGATTGTAAATTTAAACGCGTTTTTGAAGCGTTTTCAAAACTTTTCCAACGGTTTCGTATGGATGACGCTGTAAGGAATCAGAAAACGCACCAATAACGCTGGAAAAATTGCCAATTCAATGTCGTTTTTATGCTTTTCGATGAGCGTTTCGTGACGTTACGACGCCCCGCTCTCGTGTCTGCGTCCCTCTCGCGCTCGCGGCGGATTGCCTAACAGTGGCGCGTGCCTCTCCCCCGCAGGCCACCGCTTCGACGACGTGAAGGGCATGCGGCGCTTCAAGATCCTGCACCAGGGCAACCCCGGCGCGCACAGCGCGCTGCCCGGCGACCGCCTGGGCGGCCTGGGCTTCTCCAAGCGCGTGTTCGACCACACGCCGCACGAGGTGTTCGTGCAGCTGGACGAGCTGTGCGGCGAGGGGGAGGACCGCGAGTGGAAGGAGACGGCGCGCTGGATCAAGTACGAGGAGCACGTGGAGGAGGGCGCGGACCGCTGGGGCCGGCCGCACGTGGCCTCGCTCAGCTTCCACTCGCTGCTCAACCTGCGCCGCTGCCTCGAGACGGGTAAGTGGCTAGCATTGACTTGAAATTCTACAAAATTCAGGGTTCTTACAAGTCTAGAAAACCTGGAGAGTTATGGGAAAAGAAGTGGTCATGGAAAGTCCGGGAAAGTCATGGAAATTGGGCGGCTAGCATTGACTTGAAATTCTACAAAATTCAGGGTTCTTACAAGTCTAGAAAACCTGGAAAGTCTTGGGAAAAGAAGCGGTCATGGGAAGTCCGGGAAAGTCGTGGAAATTGCAGGGACTGTCATGGAAAAATTCGGTATCGAGCTATCCGACATGAAAACCAAAAAAAAAGACGAAAATTCAGTCCGAAAATGTCAGTAAGTTCACGGCTCGAAATTGCCTTAGGTCTCCGGAAAAGTCATGGGAGTTTTCAAAATTTGGCCTGGAAAGTCATGGAAATTGCCAGGAGCCAAAATGTGGGAGCCCTGAACTTTTTGTGTGGAATTGTTCTCTGAATCGGTAGTTTGTACAAGAGATGGGAGTTGTTTTAGAAGCGTACTGGACATGACTCTGCCGCTCTCACTCAGGCGTTGTGATGCTGGACTGCGAGGAGCACGACCTGCCCGGCGTCGCGTACCGCGTCGTGGAGCAGATGGTCATCTCGGAGCTCATCAGGCCAAAGGACCGCGTGACGGTGATGCGCGCGCTCCTGCTGCGCCACCGTCACGTCAACGAGCACGAACGCTTCCGCTTCGGCATGAAGAAGGCCTCCGTCAGCTACACTAGCCTGCAGGTAGGCGCGGGGCGGGGCGGGCTCGCGCCCCATTTACCGGGGAGGGATTTTTTTTTTCCTTTTCGACTGCCTTGATATTTACGAGTGGGTTTCTCTATGTCGGCAAGTTTTGTATCACCCTCCGGATCCGGACGCAATTAATGTCTAAGCCCGGTACAGCTCAAGTTTATTCGAAAACAATTTCTTAAACGAAAGCAGACTTCAGGCCACGACATATCTTTTTTTATATGCATTTCACATGGCTTTGGTCGTTCTGATGCCAGTCCCTAGCGGCGGCGGCGGAGGCTGGTCGGTGCCCACTCTGCGCTGAGCCCGACGACTGCGAGTCTTACTACTACCAATCGTCTTCATATGTAATTAATTAGTTTTGCTAATTAATTTCTCAGTTCCTGCCTTTTCTAGACTTTTTATTCTTTGCGCTCAAATTTGCCTTCACACTCTAGTAAATGCAAGTGCCACTCTGCAACCTTCAGCAGCCCACATCTGTATTATATCACATTCCATAGTTAATGTTTATTGTGTTGCCTCCTACAGGATTACTGAAAATGCCAACGTTTAACTACATTAGGATTCTAAGTGCAATTTGCTGTGATTAGCTTGATATGCAATGTATTTTCAGTATTTTTCTTTTCATTTGGTACTGCTTAATTTAATAGAAGGAAAAACTGCATTAGTCACTGTGCATGTAAGGCCAGATCAACCTGTAAACATGCTTACAAATGCATTGTGCTTTCATAATACAGATAGAAAATGATAGAATATTAAATAGTCTGCCTCATCCTTTAGAGTTGTACTAAGCACTGAGCAGCAAACCACAATCAGAAAGCATACTTTCTAAATTTATATATCTATCAGAATATCAATTTTCAAACCTGGGGTTATCCCTTGTCATTTTTGATACATGTCCTAGATTATTTTTCTTATCAAATATATTTCAAACATATAATATATTACCCGTTACATGTCAAACTAGGTAGAGTATTTAGATAGAAGAAAAGGCAGGGAAAAGACCTTGTCTTAGCAATGGTAGTTGAGCATATGCACTATATGATTTTTACATTTTTAGCTAGAAACATAATTGATGAACAGGTTTAAATAGAATACTGCAAAATTTTGTAAATATCACTTTTGTTTGGCTTTGGCATTAACTGCCAAACTTTATTACAGTAGGTTGTTGTCACATGCAACCATAGAAACTTACTAACACTGTATTTGCTGATTTCCTTTGTTCTAGAATTTGAATGATGACAAACGGCCACGAATTATTCCACCTCAAACTAATCTGAATGCTTCCCTCAAAGATGGTTGTAACAACTCTTCAAATCACAATGATGGAAAACATAAGGATAGTCTTGTTGTAAGCATCTGTACATTGTCTTATTTTGACATTGATTCTGTTTTAGATTTATTATAAATGCTCTTTACATTTAATGGCAGATTGACATGAAGGAAGAAACCACGTACAGCTCTTCTACTGAAGACCTAAATAAAAAAGGGACCAATGATAGTATTTTGAAAAGAATACCAGTGGGAGCAGAAGCAACAACTGTCTTAGTTGGCTCTGTAGACTTTTTGGAACAGCCCACAATTGCTTTTGTTAGATTGGCTGAAGGTAGCCTTATGCCAGCTATCACAGAGGTAAGTGATGGTGATAGTGGCAGTCTAAAAAGACAAAAAGAAGTCTCAAAACTTTTAATATTTTGTGGAAACAGATTTATTTCATATGAATAAGTGTTACAGTGTCTTTAATTTTCCTTCAGGTGTCTATTCCTGTGAGATTCATCTTTATATTATTGGGCCCAATAAATGCTGATATGGATTACCACGAGATAGGTCGTTCTCTTTCTACTTTAATGGCTAATCAGGTGAAAATAATTTACATTTTATTCCACCTTGGATGTATGTGGAGTACTTGTGAAGTAATCTTAATAAAATTCTAATTTTATTTAAATTGATAATTATTTCTTCTTCTGGTGGACAGTCCTTTCATCAAATAGCCTACAAAGCTGAACATAGAACAGAGTTGTTATCAGCAATAAATGACTTCCTGGACTGCAGTATAGTGCTTCCTCCTGGTGACTGGGAACGCCAAGATCTCATTCCTTTTGATGACATCAAGGCTAAAAGTGATGCTATTCGTCGTCGGAAAACCACAAAGTTACTAGATACAGATGAGCTCCAAAAAGGTACTGTTCATAACTTGGAATCAAAGCTGTACATATGTCTTGATTGTATTAAATGCGTTTTCCCATGATAGCCTTACTGGAACAAGCAGCTAAGAAAGCTCTCCGCCCTGATCCTTTGAGACGCACAAAGAAACTATGGGGTGGCCTTGTTAATGATGTTAAACGCCGCCTACCTTTCTATCTGTCTGATTTCAAAGATGGTCTAAATTTACAAACAATAGCAGCAGCCATATTCATGTATTTTGCTGCTCTATCTGCTTCCATCACATTTGGAGGGCTTATGGGTTTGTAGAAATTTTATTCTCACTGCATAATGTTCTCATTTAAGTTGAAAAAAAAATAACCCATAATTCATCGTACCTTACAGCTGACAAAACTCAAAATATGATTGGCATATCTGAAACACTTGTTGCTACCTCAGCAGCAGGCGTCATATTTGCTCTTCTTGCTGGACAACCTCTTGTGATAGTTGGAGCGACAGGCCCCCTTTTGCTTTTTGATGAAAGTCTTTTCAATGTAAGTAAATTTAAAACCTTTCCAACCATGTAAATAAATTAATAATAAATCACTGAATAAGGCATTTATTCTTCAGATGTGTGATTCTTATGGGATTAATTATCTTTCTATGAGAGTCTTCATTGGAATCTGGCTCTTTGTGATTGCATTCATTGTGAGTTGTGTTGAAGGCAGTGTCTTTGTGAAAGTGTTCACTAGGTTTACTGAAGAAATATTTGCTTCACTCATCTGTATTATTTACATTGTTGAAAGTGTAATGAAACTATTTAAGGTAAGTTTTGATACGTCGACAACTTCAAAGATGTCAAAGAATGTTTGAGTTAGATTTTTTTTTTCCCTTTCAGATCTATGAAATACATCCTCTCATGTCATTGGGAGACTACTGTGAGGGGTCAGGAAAATTTGTACCATTTGGTACATGGAATCCCACTGAAAATATCACAGACTCTAACAATGAAGACATTGCAGATAGAACTACACTGTGAGTCAGCTTCAAAGAAAACATTCAAAGTCAAGACCATTTTTTGGGGAAATAATGCATAAAATTATATTTTCGCAGGTGGAATACCAGTGTTATGAGTTCAACAACTGGGTATCGCACCATCAAGGACCTGCCAGTGAGAAATCAACCAAATACTGCATTATTTTGTACCATCTTAGCATTAGGTACATTTTTTATCGCATATTATTTGCGTCAGTTCCGCAACAGCAAATTCCTTGGCAGAAGTGTGAGTAAATTTTTCAATACCTTTGGATTACTCACCAAAATTAACATTTCTGGTTCTCTACTCAATATACATAATTCTATGAGCTTTATTTTTTCTTCTTAGGCTCGCCGAGCATTAGGAGATTTTGGTGTTCCTATTGCTATTATTGTGATGGTGTTGATGGATTATTTAATCCCAGGAACTTACACTGAAAAATTGAAGGTGCCTGAAGGTTTGTCCCCATCTAATCCTGAAATTCGAGGCTGGATTATTTCTCCAACAGGAGGAAGCGAACCAGTTCAGTGGTGGGTAGCGTTTGCCTGTGCAGTACCTGCTCTTCTTATCTACATTTTACTATTCATGGAAACACATATATCTGAGTAAGTTTTTAAATGATGACTGCATAAATTAGTTATTAATTAAGTTTAGAATCTAACTTAATTTTTGAATTATTTTAGACTAATTATTGACAAGGAAGAGAGAAAACTACAGAAAGGATCAGGGTTTCATTTGGACATTGTGCTAATATGCATACTTAATATGGGTTGCGGATTTATGGGTGCTCCATGGGTGTGTGCTGCAACTGTGCGATCTGTAGCTCATGTGTCAGCTGTCACAGTTATGTCAAGAACTCATGCTCCTGGTGATAAACCATATATCATAGAAGTTAAAGGTATTCGTTGTTGACTTATTCAAAAATGTGTTAGGTTTGACAGCTGGCCTCAAGGGTACTGGATCCATGAACCTATAAATTCTCCTTGTTACAGAACAACGTCTCAGTGCCCTTTTGGTGGCAACAATGGTTGGGCTTTCAGTCTTAATGGCCCCACTACTTCGTCTTGTGCCTATGTCAGTGCTATTTGGTGTCTTTCTATACATGGGCATATCTTCAATATCTGGTATTCAATTTTTTGAGCGACTTAAACTATTCTTCATGCCTGTGAAACACCATTCATCAGCACCATATGTCAGAAGGGTCAGTGATTTTTGTTTCATTAATTTTTTTGTTGTGTGTATTAATAAATTATTGCAAGAGCTCCCATTTATGTTGCTTAATAATTCTTTCAGGTTGCAACATTTAAGATGCATATGTACACATTAATTCAACTGTTATGCCTTGTAGCTTTGTGGGTTGTGAAATCTACTCAGCTGTCACTCGCATTCCCTTTCTTTTTGTTACTAATGGTTCCCCTACGAGCCCAATTGAGTCGTGTGTTTACACCAATTGAACTGAGGGCTGTAAGTAATTTATTGTGTTTTTAAACTATATTTGTGATTGGGTTTAATTTAGTTTACTAATGCTCTTTCATATTTTTTTTTTCAACTAAGCTGGACAGCAACAAACCTGATGATGATGATGATGAACCTGATTTCTATGCTGAAGCTCCACTTCCAGTGTAAATACAAAGTAATAATATAACCATTCCAAAGCACTCAGGGAAATGCTACTTATGAGGTCTCCAAATAGTGGCATATTTACTTGAAGTCCACTTTTATGCTATTGCACACTAACAACGTCCATTCAAATTAAAGTTAATGAATGTTATAGATAAAAGTAGAACAGTTTGGGCTGTGCTGGATAAACTTCAAAATCTGTCAGTATGTCTGTGCTGGCAAAAGTGCATTGTATTAACATATGTATAACAATGTAGCTGTATGTGTATGTATGTTGTATATGTTTTCTCTTCCTACTTGAAACGTGATTCAAGTGCTGTGTATATGTCATTAGACTTTTTTTAAATAGCTCAATTTAACAAATTCAATGAATTTATTTTAAACAGTATTTGAGTAAATTTTCCTGTGATTCTAAAACAAATTATATCATAATGTAGACAAGTAATTTAAGATATGTGCCTTTTCAGTATCTTCTATTACCACTATAGGGTTAGAAAAATATTTTGAGAATTTTATGGAGAGTTGGATCTTTGTGATGTGTTAGGTAGGATTTGTGATTATTAAGAAGAAGTAGATTTGGCTTTGATAACCGACTCTAGAGATCAGTATAGTCATGAATTATCATAGAATTCTATAAAGGTTTTTCTGAAACCATGCCAATTGACACTTATAGCCTGTAATCCTAATTATATGCACTAAATCTAAAGTTTCTAATTAAGAAACAGTAATGCTGCAGACTCTATTCCTGTGATATCTTACAAATCCAAACATAGATGCTTTCACTATTTTCTTTCCCTTGTGTATTGCCTGTAGGATTAAGTATAGTGCCTGCTCAACAAAAATTTGGTGCTTAATGATTATTTTTTTAAAATGAATGCTCTGTAGGGAAGCTTTTCAGCTAGCCAAGCAAATGTCTTTTTGTGCTAGTGCCAAAACTGTCTATCATCTCTTCTACATTACTGTATCTTGTTTTATTCTTATTTTTCCTCCATAAAAATGAAATTGAAGTAAGCACCATTACCGCATGGTATCAGTTTCTACCATGGTAGATAGAAATACAAGTCTACCTAAACCTGTCTTGTCCAAAGCAACTTATCCGTTCAAAAGCAACAAAAGCAATTTCATACAAAAACTTAAGATTCTGGAAGTAGCAGACACATTGATTACTTTGTAACACTTGGATTCTCTCACAAAACTTGCATTTTAAGCTTGGTGCTATAACAATGAGTTGATTTAAGAACTCTGTTTCTTTTCTAGTTCTTTGAAAGGGAACTTTTACAGATGTGAATATATATTTTGTTTTAGGAAGAATGTATATGTTTACTCACTTTGATGGTGTTGATTTACTTGTGAGAAGGTGTTACAAATTATTGTTTAGGAAGCTTTAAAATGTTGAGTGTTTCTATATATTTTTGAATATTTTAACTAAAGTTTCACCTTTAGTTCCACCAGTATTATTCAGGTACTTTCTTTGTTCTGTTTTCTTAACCTTTACTTCTATCTTGAATAAATTGGACTATTTATTATACACTTTGTATTGCTTTTAGGTGAGTTGGATGAGGTAAAAAGTATATTCTGCAAGGAAAGGTAAGTAATTTAATTTAAATATATCACCATCAAGCTACCTCCATTCCATCATCATCATCATCATCATCTTCTTCTTCTTCCTCCTCCTCCTCTTCATCATCATCCTCATCCTCACTTTCATCACTACCAGACTCTTCCTCTTCACTGTCTGAACCCAGCCACTCCTCATTCTGGTCGTTTGGAACCAAAACTTTCCATTCATTTAATTTGTGAAGATCTAAAGGATATAAGAGAGTTGGCACATTATTACAAGCCTTACAATCACCTAGTAAGATAAGATGTTTATAAAACTCTACTTGCCTAAGGAATAGAAATCGTTATACGTAAATCGCCTGTCACCATCTTCCGTCATCCCTCCAAATAAATAGAGGACACCATGTTTTACAACCAATCCACAACTCATACGGGGGGATGGTGAGAAACTAGTTGACACACTTTTTTCATCTACAGAATCTGAGGTGGTACTGGAAAGGGCAGGTCCCATAGTCACTTTAAAGACGCCATCATCTGATATAGTGGTGACAGCAGGTGCTTCAACCTGGGAAAAAGTATTACCAAAAAATGTATGCAATAAATATTGATATGGAGGCAAGATTTAATACATTATGAAAAGTATAGATAGATATGTTACTGGTGGAAGTAGGAGGTAAATTGCACCTAGGTGTAACCAGTTACGAGTAGGCTTACCCAAATGAGGCTAGGTACAAACAACCTCTTACTTTCAACTGTAACCGATAGAAAAAAATTTACTCACTTCCATTTCATTATCCTGATTTTCATCAGACTCCTCACCACCAGCATCATCACAGTCCATTTCGTCACCATCTTTAGCTTTCCTTCGTTTGCGCTTAGTTTCTTTCTTTGAACTAAGAGACACTGCAGTTCAAAAGATTTCATAAATGAAAATAGAACAAAAGTTTTTGTGCATCTAAGATAAGTTAATTATTTGGTTGTGCTGCTCCTACCTGTTCTCCATGAGAACTTCTCAGTATCAAGAACATAAAAGTCATTGAAAAAAGTTCCAGCAAGATTTTCATCATCATCTTCTGTATCAAATACTCCTCCAAATGCATAAGCCTTGTTGGCAGAGCCCATCGCTATTGACATTCCACATCTTGGAGATGGTCTAGCTCCTCCTTGTTTCAAAGGCTGCCATTTCCACTTGGTGAAAGTTTGATCATGCTCTAGAGGATTTTAACAAAGCATCATAATATTGTATATTACATGTGAGCAGAGAAATTTGATGAATTGCTTAATCATGCTTACTTTCAGGAGACAAAAGGAACATATCAGTATGAACAGTGCCTTTATCAACATCTTTTTTAACACGTTCCTTGCTGTAACCACCACTAATCAGTATTTTGCCATCAGCCAAGGGAATCATTTGGCAACCAGACCGTGGAGGTGGTGGTGTTCCTAGGAACAAAAGCAATACCACACACAGAATCATCATTTAAAGATACCCAATAGTAAGGTACTGGTACACATACCTGATGGAACAATTTTTTTCCAAGTATAGTTCTCAAGATCAAAAGCATATACATCATTGAAATATTTGTAATCCCTCAGATTGTCATGGAAGCCTCCAAACACCATGAGATGTTTTTTTACACACACCATTCGATGGCCACTGCGTGCTGATGGTCCACCAGGAGAACTGAGAAATGTGATTGTAAAACAATTACACACATAACACGAGAAAAAATGTGGTAAAATTGCTCACCACGCTTACTTGATTTTTTCCCATTGCTTCGTTGCCATGTGGTAGACCCACAAATCTTTGTAATGATAGAACTGTGACTGGGTAGGACTGGCATACTCTCCACCAAATACCCACAATTGACCTTTGTTAGCTGCCACAGATACCATTTGATGACCACTACGTGGGGGAGCACTGCTTGGTGCCTTCAACACTTTCCACTCATTCCGAGGTATATTAAAGATAAAAAGGTCATTGTACAATGCAATCTAGAAACAAAAATTAGTAAATAATTAATTTTTTTAAATTGACTTAAAATTCTCCCAGCAAAATAAGGTTTACTTACCGTTTGGCCATTAAAATACTCGCCCCCAAATAGAATTAGCTCTTCTTTTTCTGGATGAGCGGCAAGAGTAAAGTTAACACGCCGAGAGGGAGGGTTAACAATGTGCTCCACAACTTCATGTCTTTTTCGTTCTTCAGCTTCGATTTGAGCGACTATACTCTCAATATCATCCTGCAACATAGAAAAAAAAGTTGACCGCATCAGCCACTAAAACAACCAACAACTATCATGCAACATGACCAATAAGTTTTGTAGTAAACTGAGTGTAAATCGGTACGAAAATTCATTTCTCCATTGTACGGAAAAATTGAATGGGTGACACAAAACTGTTCAAAATGTTGGTAAAGTTAGAGGAGGAATGACCGAATGAGCAAATGACAGGGGGGGTTAAAAAGATAAATCGCACTATACCTCTCCAATAGCAGCTAGTTCTTTTTTCTGTTTGGCTGATAACTTCTTTTCAGTTTTAGCGGCAGTCTTTTCGGCACCCTTGCCCTTCTTTGCTTTTTTGTCCTTTTTACCCATTTCAAAAACTTTCAAACACACGTGTCCTGAGATTTATAAACAACCGCACTGAGCTTCGGTATATACAAGACGCAAAGTGTATATTCGCAGGTTAACCTGCGTGCAGAGTTTGAGCGCCAATAGTGCCGAGGCCTGACTTCGAGGGGCGGTGAAGTTCAAAAGTACCCAAGTCTGGTTGCCTTCGAATTGTAGTTGTTTTCTTTGTATATTTTCCTCACCCATGAGATTAATTTAAAAGGTCAAGGATACTAAGCATGCCAATATTTCAGAAATGAATATTCTATAGATTTCAAATACACTTTATTACAAGGAAAAAAAATTTGCTAAGGAACAGAGTATTTGTGTAATTTGACTAGTAGTATGATTATGTGACTAGATTAGATGACTAGTTATCACCTCAGATAATGTTTTCATGGAGTTATTTGATTTTAATGTAATTCTAGTTATCTATACAAATAGCTTAGTATAATAGTCAATGAGGTATTTTTTGATATCAAAAGATACCTGCAGCTGCTTTCCAAGCTAGCAGTACCAGGGTTTTGTCCATTCCAAAGATCAGAAATCAATTTTGGAGCTGCAAACACAATATGATATTAATAGACACACAATTAAGAGACTAGAATTCATAACAAGGATGGTGATATTTTCATACCTTCGTGTTCCAGAACTGTATGGTGGAGGATGAGGCCTGAATATATCATCTCCTTCAGAAGCAAGTCTGCAAGGAAGAAAATCAGGTAGTTAGCTTACTCAAAGTATTATGTGGGGAAAGAACCTAATGTAAGTACAGGTACCTTGACATAGCTGGTGATGGATCTCTTTGGGCAGACAGGGAGCGAAGGGTACTAGTAGCCCGCTGGACAGCAGCATATCGTACCATCTGCACTGCTGGAGTTTCTTGATTCCGTTTGTTACTAAAAATAAAATAATTCTATATTAGAGACATCAGTTTAAATTAGAGAATGCAGTTTTGTCACTTCATCAGAACAAAACAGCAGGTTAACAGAAGAGCTTTTTAATAATTAATTGGTTGACTAATTAAAATATCACAGCAAGCAATAGGTAATTAATTTGACATTTAAGATCAACCTAACATCAAAAACAAAAATTTGGTGCAAAAATAGTCAAGTTTTGACAGACTGATGTAATTATGATTGACAATTGCTGGCTAGGTATAAGACAAACCCACGAGACACATTAAAAGGTATTTAGGGGAGGCAAGCAAATGTTACAGAATTGTTCAAATGCTCACACTGGTTTCCAAACAAAAATAAGGTGCAATTGCAGTATTGCATCATCTTGCAGAACACACTCAGAACCTGAACACCAAAACCGCACACTTACCCCCATACATCTTCACAAACATCAAATAAGGAATCAAAATAATCACTTGAACCATCATCTCTGTCCAAAATCATCCAAAGTGGCTATTTTTCATAAACCTCGCAGAATTTATGATATGAGACATAACATTTCAAATTTTGAATGATGAACAAATGTACTTACATTCCCTCATGATGAAAGCACAGTATTGATGACAAAAGAATAGCCAGTATTATCATCACAAGCATTGGCACAAGAATTGAAAGAAGGAATTCATGAATGTATGACCGCTCTGGTGCTTCCCAGCGAGATGGGCTATGCCATAGGGCTAAATTCATGAATGCAATAGTGTTTTGAGGATGGTGGTGATGCAAGTGGTGACTGGTAAGTGTAATATTATTTTCTGGTTGACTCTGGCTATCGCTAGTCTGCAACATAAAGGTGCTTTCATTCAGGAAACCAAAATAGTAATAAAACTTAGAAATATGACATTGAGAGACATACCAATCTAAAAGCGCACCAGTCCATTTCAAAGTTGAGTTCACGAAACAATCGATCCACAGTTGTCCGTTTGAAATCACGCGGGCAAGGTGCTAACTTTCGTAACTTTTCTAATGGGTTCGTTTCATTCTGGAGACGCAATAGGCTCTCAGAGAAACTGGAAGAGCTACCAAGAAAAATGACCACTCTGAAAAGTGGAATAGAAAAAGTTAATTTCACTGTGCTAATTTATAATGGAGTGAATGTAAAATTCATTCAATACATATTAAAAATAGAAACTACCCTTCCTTTTCATCTGGATGTAGAGGTAATCGTGCCCCTTGATGAACAGCAGATGCAAGGAAAGATACATGGAGGTCATGGGTTGCTTCACGCCACAGTTCATTTCGAAAAATACTTAGTAAATCTTCAAGGTAGCGAGTCTCAAATAAATCCTCAATTGCCAAGTTGTCAATTTTAAGATGGACTTGGTAACGTGCAGGCTCTGCAACACATATTTCAACTTGCACAATAACATATGATGCTTACTGTTTCAAATCTGAACAAGATTGTCAACCCCAGATAGGCAAATGGGTTGACACAGTGACTGTTACATACAAATATCTGCATTATTGCATTTCTATAAGTGTTCAATCTATTCTCAGAATATTGTTTTATAATAGAAACAAGAGATTTGGCGCGACCCATTTGGAAAAGGTTTAAAGATACACACCTTTTCTTGGAATAACTATGAATTTAATAGTCATGTGACTTGTATCATAACTGTTAAGATCAACAGCCACAATCTCCATCTGTGAAATGAGAAAAGCATAGATCAGATTTGTGTGCATCTTGCAGTTAGTTGCCCTTTGCTAACTATTGTCCAGCAAGCATTGGTTACTGTCAGCTTTCTTTAGGTGACAAAAATATTCAAAAGCCCATACCAAAGAGTTTTACTCCATTTAGGAATTGTGAACTTACAGTAAAATCAGTTTGATGAGCTGGTGGGGTGCCATATACAAAGCCAGAATGGTGTGCTTCACTGTATACATAATGCATCCAGGATGGTAAATCTGGGGAGCCAAGAAGGCTGGGTCGAAACAAATATTGGTTAACATTACCTGTATCAATTGACAGAAACAAAAAGAAGATATACAAGACCATTTAAATTCCACAGAAAATCATAAGCAGAGTCTATTTTGTTTTCTCTTTCTTTATTTGATAGATTGTTTGTTCATTTTGTTACCTGAGGCATTTCCTATAATTTTATCAGAACTATTCCACTTAAACTTCTGCGGCGTAATTTTCATTTCAAAAACTTTTGAGCTTAGAATACATTTGGTTGCATCTTCTTTGCACCGAGGATCATTCTCTGATTCCAAAGTCAAAGTAGACGATAAGCCACTAAGGGTCAGTAAAATTATAATGTGTACTATTGAAGGCATCTCTCTGGATAAAAGGAGTGCTCTCTATTTTTGCTGAGTCCAGCTGATCCTTTGTAAACCAATGTAAAAATAATTCAACGGATTAAAACAAAGTGCAAATATATCACCTTCATAACTGCAAAACTTGAAAATTTTGTCATTTTTTCGCACCTTTGGAAGTTTAAAGCTTGGAAAACAATTTACAACATAAACAATCAAGTCAAACAACCAGACGACTTTAGCAGACAGCCTCACCAGTCATTTGTTTCTTCTCTATGAAAAACACGAAAAGGAAAACCCGAAACGAAAGACGAGGAAAAGAAGTGGGTCACAACAATTACTATGTGAATAACAATGTTTGAAGAAGAAGGTTGAGCCTTCTTTTGTAAATTTTCATGAGAAAATGAAGTTGAAAGATCAAAATAATTCTTGAAGCACTGGAATTTCAGACGAAAAGCGTCCACTGTGTTGCATTAGAACCACCTTTTCTTGTTTCTCCTTTGACGTCAGAAGTGTAAGTAGGCGTGGCTATGCGCAGAACGGCAAAGCAAATGGGGCGATACAGTTGTTTTGCAACGCTAATGACTTTCGGTTATATGTAGCTATATATATTTTATGATGTCGTTCAAAGTTTTGGTCTCGGATTGTTCATCTTCGCTAACATGAATTCGCAGCAGACTCCCCCTTGAAATTTAAAGCAGTACATTCGCCAGTGATAACTTTTCAGCAGAAGATACGATATGGCCGCCGCCACCACCAATGCCCTATTTGTGACTGCAAACGTTGGATCGATTTTCGAAGATGTAAGTCTATTTATTCATATTTTTCATGCAGCAGAACGCTTCTTGATTATTGCTCGTGGTTCTCCGTTGGTCGATCGACAACTGCCATTTACACCGATTGACAAGTTATCGTTTATTGACATCAAATCCAGCATTATTTGCAGCATAGTCAACAAAGTAGAATTTTTGCCTCAATCATCAGAAAATTAGGTCTATAAGTGGAAAGATATGCTTATGGATAATTATCTTATAGAATTACAGGGCGTTCTTCATTTTTCATTTACCTAACCTTATATATTAGTGTTAGTGAATAAACACATTGATTTCTTTTCCTTGTCATTATTGTTACTATTTTATTTTGACAATTTCTGCTAAATACATATCAAAAACTTGGCTGCTGTAAACACTGTAAGCACTCTTTAGTCTGATCCTTCAATTTTGCAGCCAACATCTATGCTGAAAATATGGTGTGACGAGTTTCTTAATGTAAGTATTTCTTACGCTCAAGAACACTTCCTTTCCTAGAGCTTTCATTGGAGTTGTGAAGTTATTTTAATTATTGCTATCTTAATGTGCCATCAGACTATTTCCCGACTTACTCCAAAAGTTATAGCATTACACTGTCAAGAAGTGGGTGGCAAAAACTATGAACGCAGTATGCAACATGTTTCTGAGTTTGTCAAGTAAGAAAAGCACTTGGTGGTAATCTTTTTAACTGTTGGTTTAGATTTAAAAAAACTAAATCTCATTACTTTAGGTTACTGATGTCTAGTGAAGAGCTCCAACCTTTTAATAAAGTAAGAATATATTTGGATGAAGACTACTCTTCTGCTGAGCACTTCACTGTAAGTATTTCAATTGTGCTCCCCCCTTGCAGCCACTACATGTAAACCCTGTACTGATTCTACCTTTAATGTTGGTTCCTTCCTCTTGTGTAGGCTCTGGGAAACTTTTATTTCATACATGAATCCATTCCTGATGAACATGTTGAAATTTTCAACTTTCAAGGTTTGTGATCAATGAGTGTGTTAGTTGTCTTCTGCTAAGCACATTCTAATCATTTTCCCCTCCTTAAATGTAGAGAAAAAATTTGAATGTGTTGTTGGGAAAGAAGTGTTCTCTGAAAACATTGAAGATGTTCCCACCAAAGAAAAGTCAAAATTTCCTCAAGAAATATTCCCGGAGGTCTGTTAACTATTATTAATATGTGGAGCTTTTGTTTGATTTGTATAAGTTACTTGTAACATAACAGTTCTAAATTGTTATTTCAGTGCAAGTGGTCTCGTAAAGGCTTCATGCGGACCCGCTGGAATTTAAATGGAACTGTTTTTGATCTTGTTAATATTCATCTCTTCCATGACGCCTCAAATTTTGTTGCAATGGAATCAGTCAGTATATTTCAGTTTTGTTATTTCTTTATTTTTATTTTTTTTAATTTTATTAGAGTTTACATGCATGCTTTGTTTAGAAATGTGTTTTTAACATCTGACAACTGTCTTTTTATCTGATTTCAAAATTACAGTTCCCATCGGTTTATTGCAAAAACCGCCAGAGGGCACTGGACCACACCCTGAAAAGGTAAAATGTGATTTAATTTGTCATCTCTTTATAACTTCTATCTTCTCTCTTCTTTCTATACTGTCTTCTAGATATTGCATGGTTTTTATTTTCACGGGCTTTCATTACACTGCTTCTATTTCCTGAAGCCATAGCAAGGTCACTTTTCTTGTGTTCCTTTAGGCCTGGTTCCAGTTGTTAATTTTTTGGGAATCCCTTGGCATATCTGGTATTGTGTAAGTTATTCTGCTTACATTGTTTTCCTTTTTTTTCTTTGAAAGAATACTGGAAATTTCTCATTGAAATCTCCCAGCAACTAGTTCCAATTGCACTTATGGCATCAAGTCTGTAGTGTAATGTAAACCTTGCTGACTGATCAGTGGGATTGCTTTTAGTTAAATGTAAAGGGGTGCTTCCTATTACTAGTAATTTATGCTGTACTTTATAATAATTTTATTCCACTTTGCATGCACGTTTTCTTTCAGGTTTCACAACGACCAATATGGAAATGTTCCGTTTTTCGTGTTTGGAGATTTTAACTTCCGGACTGATACACAAGGGGTAGTCAAGGTAATGGGTATTGTTGTAAAACCTACCTACGATTAACATCAAAATTGGAAGGTTATCCAAATTAATTTTGGTGAAGTTTCTTCTCTTCTGTGCTATATTTTCTTAATTTAGTGTAGGTTTTAGACCCTATTTTTATTATTTCATGTACTGATATCTACCATCAGTATCAGAGTTGATATCAATATTTCCCTTCAATGTTATGTTTTACAACATCAACATACAACACACTTTCTGTGTATGTTACTTTCTTGACCTGATCTTAGACTAATGCTGGGGAGGGTACCTTCAAATTCCCGAATAAAGAGCTCTAATCTGGAATATTTTGGGAACTTGATACAGTCCCATTAGTGCATGAAAGATAAATTTCATCATTTTTAAAATCTTTTTCGCTTCTTCCTTTAATACCAATGTTGTGAGGCTCTTTGCTATGAATGCAGACCAGTAAATGCCAATAAAAAGGTAGAACAGTTTAGCAGATAAAACTGATACAAGATTGTGCTGGATGTAAAAATGTTTCACAGTTCTAGCTCTGTACTACAAAATTTTAAAATATATCTTGTTTGGTTTTACAGAAATTATCGGAAGGTCTGAATGCTGTCAAAGTGCAAGGCAGTAAAAGCACGGATCATTCAAAGCTACAATACAGGGATGAGTCTAGTCAGGTAAAATAACTTGTGGGATGTGTTTTTTTAATTTTTATAATTATTATAACTATTACTATTTAATCTAAATGATTTTCTGGTTTCAATTTCCTTGTAGCAGGTAGTTTTAACTTTGGGCAAAAAGGAATTTAGTCACCAAGATCATCAGAAATTATTTTTAGGTGGTGATAGTGAATGGGTAAGCTTGGTCCCTTTTTTTAGATCTTAAAATTAGTATGCATTAAAAGTAAGTTTTAAGATTTATCTTAACATACATGCTTTATCTTTTTTCACCTAGCTCAGAGAATTTGATCGAGAGTCAGAATCTTTTGATGATCAGTTGTTTGAATTTAACATAGATTTTCCTCCAAGTTATCCATATGTTGAAGATTCTGAAAAAGGAGAATTGTACATGCAGACCCGATGCCCATCATGGTGTGACCGAGTTTTCCTCAGTTCAAGTGCAAGGATGCTTGTAGACAGTGTGAGTTAGAACAGCTATAGATTTTCATGAAATAAAATTATGTCATATTAATTTTATATTGTGCTTCCTTTAGACTGCTAAAGATTCTCCTTTGGAATATGGATTGATTGGCTTAAATGCTTGTATGGGTGATCACAAGGTAAGTTGAGAAAACTTTTGCAGGAATTTTTAAAATCTCACATTAGTATAAAACAATGTACAATAGTGGAAGTAAGGGTAGTATTGAACATTGCAGGTGAGGTACCCAGGGGTTCTATATATGTTCTCTTAACTGCATTATTTTTAGAAATAATTCTCTCAGGAATAGTAGGTGTTAACAATATCGCCTTGTGACACTTTAATCAAATAGTAATAAGAACTAATATCCTGGCGTTTTTGTTTTCCTTTCTTTACTTAAATAGTGGCAGGTCAGCTCATATTGTTAGGTTAGAGTAATTTTTTGTGAACTGGAGGGGATCCAGGAAATAAAGCATACCGGACATTTTGCTTCTGGTTTTCACGCTAGCTAACAATCTCAATCATGGTTTCTAATCTTTTTGTATTCTGGTCTAAATTTTTCTTGTTTGTCCGAAAGTCTCAGTGTATTGCGTAGTTCTGTCATTGTATTCTTAGCCTTGCATGCAGACCATGTGAAATTTTTCAATATTTGTGAACCTTTGCCCCCTAAATATTAATTAATAGGTCATTCTTTTTTTTTCCCCTTTCAAATCTTGGGTGCAGCCAGTCTTTCTGGATTTTAAAATGAAATACGGCTTTAGCAGGTACTCAAACCCTAATATTCCATTTTGAGCTGAATGTTGTTGAATGTTGAATGTCCCTGCCGTATGCAAATAGTTGCATCCATCCTAGTCACTTCCTGTTCTTTCATAACAAATCCTGCTAAAATATTTTTTCCTCGACAAATATTTGATTTTAAAATTACTTTTTCTACATTCGTTTGGATTTTTCAATTTAAATCTAAAAGAGAACTTAGTTGAAAATAAGGAACTTAAACAGAGTAAGTGCTTTAGTAATGAATGTAGACTTCTTCACTTTTACACAGATTAGAAATACAGTTTGATTAACATGCTTTATTCATAATGCCCCTTTCTTTGCAATGCAGGAGTAAGCTTCCTTAGTTCTTCTTAAAGCAGCTTCTAGGCACCAGAAGCAAGAAGGTTTTGAGGCCTTTCTGCTAATGAAATGTATTGTTCATGCTTTGTTTTTGTTGTACATACATTTTCTGAGAAAGACTCCCAGTTTGCAAATCACATTAGATCTTTCTTTAAATTTGTATTCTGTTTCTGATGCCATATACAAACTGTTTGTGTTACACACATTTTCATGGTTGTCTCATGCTATGCTGTAATATTTACAGTACTATATTAAACAGTAGCATTGTTATTTTTCCTTAAAGTATTGGTGCTTTTATTGCGGTTATGGCTTATTACCTTGTTATGTAAGAATATACAGTATATCTATATTTCTTTGGCAATATTTTCACATTCCAAGACTTTAGCTTGACATTTATCATTTTCTCTGCATTGTTGTAGATTATTTTGGTCCTCCTCAAGTAACTCAATGACTAACTGAAACTGTGTATCAGCTAACTGTCTCTGTAATTTCTTGTGTTTCAGCCTGTCTTCCTCCGAGCAACACTCATTGGTGGACTAGGTACGGTGAGTTGTTGTGCATTGCCAGCTGCTCCTTGCACGTCCTGCTTGAGTGCTGCCACTCCTTTAGAGCACATATGTCGTTTGTGTGCTGAACAAAGCGTAGAACCATCCTCATTTCCTATGTTTGCTGAACCTGAACAAGATCATACTGGCCTTGTTGTCCCCAAATTTCATCGGCATACATCTCCGTACACCCCTGATAGCACAGACACTGAACCAGATTTAGGAGAAGAGACATGCAGAGAAGAACCCTTCATTATAAAAAACAGAAATGAGAGACGCTTGAGCCGTTTTGATATATCAAGAAAACGTCTCCACATCACCGACGAACAGTATGAAGATACGGAAGAGGATGAAAACTTGAAACCAAGTGCCCCTAAATGTTTTTCTAAAATACCAGTTCGTATTACAGACCATAAAGAAACAAATTCTGTCACTAGAGTACACATTTCAAAACTCCCAGTTCCAAAAGTAACCAGTGCAAAATCAGATAAGGATTTCAGTTTGAAATGTAAAACTGTGAAGCAAGCATCTTCACCAGCGTCTAAGCATAATTTGGATAGGAGATTAAATTCAAAGAAAGATATTGCCTGTTCTTCTAATCAAGGTGCTATCGTAACACAAGATATTAGTTTTGTCTCAGAGCCTAAATCAGTAGATGGAAGGAAGTTGTGTAGACAAATGAATGTAGATGAAAACAGTAGTGATTCTGATAGTACTAGTTTGGAAATGGAGGATCAGTGCCCAATTTTAGAACAGAGGTCTGAGGAACCCAAAGTAGAAATACAGTTTTCTCTTGTTGAAACATCTCCCAACCTATCACCCATTGATTGTGAGTCAGATGGCCTCTTAACAACCAACGAACAAAGGCTTGGTGGCTCTACAACTGACAGTGGAGTGTCTGTCTCCCCAGATTTTTCAGTGACTACCTCTCCATCCACAGATGGGCAAGATAAAATTGTACATGAAACAATTTCTAATGTTGAGTCCAATTTTGAAGTTGGCCTAAGAGGGGAAATCAATCCCTCTTCTCTTGAAAGGTTTTCTTTTGTGAGAAGGATTCAGTCTGCATCTGCCATGGAAAGGAAGAGTTCGTTTCCTTTTCCATCATCCACTTTTGTTGAAACTGAGTCAACCTTGAGTGGCTTTGGTGGTTCAGGGTCAGATCTATGGGGAATGCGCACTTGTAGATGCATGAGTGATGGATCTTGGAGGCAACGATCATCAACTATTTCTCACTCTATGCTCAGTTCTAGAGCAGACTCAAGAATTCGATTAATTTCTACAAGCTCTCACTTGGATAGATCATTGCCTCGTTTACAAAGTCACCACAGTTCTTCTGATGAGGAGTGGTTTGAGGAAATTACAAATGATTTGAAGGAAGATTTTAAAACAGAACTTGGACAGTCACTCAATAATGATAGTGGCAAGGTCAAACGTAAAGCTGAACTCACCAAAAGGCTATCGACTCATCAAGAATGTGAGAAGACCTCAGACCCAAACATATCAGTTGAAAAGATTAGTACAATTATAAGTTCTGAAGGAATTCATCAAGAGAGCACTCAACCAGTTTTTGAAGGCCAAGACCTTAAATTAGGGACCCTCCATTGTAAAAGTACTATGACGCCACCATCTCTAGAACAGTTATCAACTTTAAAGATAGATGATGAATCTTGTTCTGTTAAAGCTAGGAACCAACCGCAAGAAACAAAATCTGATGAATTAATAGAGTCAAGTGCAAGTGAATTTCTTCTAAGAAATACTAAAGAATTGCTCAATCATGATGAATCAAAAACCGCAGCAGAAAATGCTGCTTTACAAATAAGAAGGTCTTCAATTAATTCCAACAGCTCCAAAAATCAAAACTCCAAAAACTGCAAAGCTTGTTGCATTGTTTTGTGACCAGCCTTTCGCAAAGAAAAAAGTGTCTGATTTGTATCTCATAGAGCAATCAATGTAGATACATACCTTATTTTATATAAACATATATGCCTTGTATGAATGAAAAAGCCAGCAGAGCCATAACCATTGCCTCCATGACTCCTGGACATGAGTTTCATTGCACTTGAACAATGAATTATTGAGTCTTAAAAGCTTTAGTGTAACTACATCGATGGAACTTAATTTTTGCACTAGCACTTACATATATTTCTGTCTTATATTTTCACTTAGTTACCTCTGCACATAAAAATTGGATGACCCAATGATTTAATGTTCAAGTCCATCTCTGTAGAACATGCTATGTGAATTAAAAGGTTAGTGAACTTGTCCCGAAGAAGCGTCCTACTGTGCGACCACCCAATGCATTTGTGTTACCAAGTAGTTTTACCTCAAGTTTTACCCATCATAAATGGGAGATACTTTTTTAACCCAACTTGAATTTTTATTTCCACAATCCAAATCTAATCTAAAGAATACAGATAGACGAAGTCTGTGAGGTTATTAGTATGAATACTACTTATCTGCCTCAATATATCTGTTTTAAGTGATATTGTGTTTTCCTCTTTTAGCCATACTGCCAAAAGATTTTTTTAATTTTTTTTTAAATTATTTTAAGATTTTTTTTCTTTTTTTTTTTTTTTTATATACTTGTGTGCCATTCAGTAATCAAAGTTCACAATTGGGAAGTCTGGACTAGGTTTATGGAATATGTTGATTGTAGAGTACTACATGAAGAACAAATTAGATCATTTCTGCTTATTGTAATCAATTGTTTTGTTATCATCAGGCACATGTGAAAGGTTTAATACATGTGAAAATGATAATTTAGATCTGTTTCTATAAGCATTCTACCGTACCTACCTTTAGAGACTTATTTTTCTGTGGTCCTTCTGCATTACTTTCAAGAGGCAAATTGTAGGTATATTGGTTAGTGCATCTGGGTGGGTTTGGCGTAATGCCATGAATCCATGAGATAGAAAATTTTTAATTTGGAGATAAGTTTGGCATCCATTCATAATCCCAGTGTTTCTCCTTAACTCCTCTAAGTTTTATTGATCTGTTCCTTTTATATTTATAAAATAACTCACATATTAAATAAGTCTAATGTCTAAAATTTTAATTTTCAAAACATTTTAAATATACTTATTGAATGTTAGATTAAGAACAATTGAGTTGAAAAAAGGGGCTGCCTGGAAAAAGTCAATGCTTTTGAATCTCAAAGAAATTTTTTTTAGACAAATAAAGCATTGTTTGTATACTGTCAAATTTTAGTATTGTGTATATGGTACAGGCAATCATTCAGGCGAAACTTTGCAATTGGCTTCAATTACCGAAAAATCCGCGATTTTTGAACGTTTTAAGCAGATACCGTTATATACGGACTTTTTCCTCACGAAATATGCTTTCTATGTGCTCATAGGACCCAACTTTTTCTAAGCGGAGAAAAGTTGTAAGCAGGAAAGTCAAAATGAGATTCGACTGTACTTCAGTGGATATTTATGTTCCTATGATAGACTTTTCTGTGATTAACACAGTTGGCCTCAGCCTGATACTCTGCCAACAATTCTAGGTCTGTTATACTACTTTAAGTTTAAATATATGGCGTGGTAATTATTCATTCATAGGAATAGTATTCAGGAAATGTTCAGTGTTTTTAAAATTTGGAGGGGTGGGGGGCAGGGAGGGGAATAGAAAATTGTTGAAAGATTTTATATTCTACTGTTATACCTACCCACTTAGCTTTTCTGTCGTAATTAAAACTCAATTTTACATTTGAATATAGTAATAGTATACATCTGTTCATGTTCAATCCAATGGTGCACAGATCCCTGCAAAGCTTTATGACACTTTTTGTAGTGGGATATATATTCTTTTATTGAAGTTTTTAATATCTAAAATATCTTTTAATGATAAGTGTGTATGAAAGCCCCATTAAATCCATGTTTTTTGACCCCCAAATGTGTCATTTCCTTTATTTCTTTCTCTTAGAAAACATAGCTCTTAATTCTCATTATACCGGGGAAAAAAAAATTGTGAGATCTGTTATCTGTGGGGCACATACTCAGAGAGAATTACTGTTTGGAGATACTCATATAAAGCATGTTTTTTCCAATACATCAAACCCTGTCTTTGTGATACTAAATGTACCTGATTGTTATGTTCTGTGGACTATGTCAACATTTTAAAATTTAGGTTTGAAGGAAATTAATCAGACAGAAATGGGCTTCTGTCCCATACTGCAAAGAGAAAAAGCGAAGTTTTAGGCTCACTCAACGTTTTATTGGGTTATACAGTGTCTGTTAGAAGTCTGATTTAGACTCTTTATGGGTAGGGAAAATGATAAGTGCAATGTGAATAGGAGAGGATATTAATTGTGCTTTGGATGTGTCAAAGACTGTGACCCCTTTTACTGAACATAGATTTTTTTTTTTTTTTTTTTTTTGTTCCTTTCATGTTTTGGTGTCCACTTTCCTTATGCAGATATCTCATGTCCTATAAAATCCTCTTGGTTCAGTTTAAATGTATTTGCCGTAGTTTGGCAGCACTAAAGGCTTTCTAATTTTTGTTGCATCAGTGTAATCATTTATGCCATGCGCATTCTCTTTGCTTCAAATTTTTTCACTATTACAGCACAGTTTTTTCTCTTTATATTTTTAACAGTTTTACTAAAGATTTAGTTGTGACTGTTGCACTTACCTTTAGTGCATGATGCATCTTTGTAAATAAATGGAAAATAAATATTAGATGGAAGGTTTTGTTTTCAAAGTGATGGCAGTATATGCTATGCTTATGTACATTAGATATTGTTGTTATAAAACACCTATCTGCACATTTGTTTCCCTCCTCCTCTTTCCCTATGACTGGCTTTGTTTGGCATAGTTATTTATTTTTGATTGGTGTCAAAAAGTAACACAATTCCTTCAGGTAAGTGTTGAGAATGTTGTATTTTGCATAGCCTCTTTGAAATGTTTTCATTCTCATTTTTTTCCCCAGGAAACACCTTGCAAACTTGCGATGAAACTCAAGTGCTTTGGAACAATACCGAACAAACTTCTGATGAACTCAAAATTAATGTTGGATCTGAAGACAATTCTTTGCCATTGCAAAGTGCTCATGAAGGCCAGTCGAAAGACGAACTCGATGAAGCTGCTATTATTAAAAACCATCTTGATCCTGTACCTTTTCCAGAACCTGCTTTTGACCAAGCTCGTCCATTCCGATACATCTTGTGGAGTGAAAATAATAGTCCAATCAAAGTGTTCAAGGAAACAGCAGTTTAAAGATTAGAAGATTCATTATTCTTAGTTTTTTTTCCTCATACATCTATCTATCTGTCTATCTATCTATCTATCTAAGAAAGTTGGTATTGTGCTTATATCACTGTTCATACGCAAGCTCTTTGAGTTTTCTTGCCTATAATTTCCAAAGGTGGCCTTTCATAATACCTTGGTTGTAATAGGGGCAATCCACATACTTATTAGGTCAGGAAATTTTGTATCTTTATCCCATTGACCTGTAATGTAATCCAGCTAGAAGTTTTAATTGTACACTGAGAATACTTCTCGCATTCCAATGAATCATCAAAATTTAAAGGTATTCGCTCTGGTTCTGTATTTTGATCCTAAGGAAATTTTTGTCAAGGAATAGAAAATTAAAAAGTAGATTAAGATCTCATCTAAATGTTTAGATTTAGCTCTAGATTATTACGCGTAAATGTATCTACTCTAGTCCGTTTTTCTTGTCAATGTTAAATACTTAGGCCCTTTTTTTGTCCCTGTCTGTAAGTAGGTTAATGAATTACTGACTTTAACACTTACCTTCGATTATGCCATTTATCTGTGGGTTGCCAGTGGAGAGCAGGACCTCCTTACCTAGTTTGTGTTTATCTGTAAAGCATTTTCCATTTATGATGTAGGTAGGCCAATCCTATCCCCTGAAAATATAATCCAGGCATATCTTTTTTCAAGGATGAGTTAAAGAAAAGCATGCAAAATTGACTGGGATTTTAAAACAATCATTTAAAGTTTTGTACTTATTCATTTACATGTGTTTTGGCAATGTTGAAAACAAATGACGTTCACCCATTTTTAGACTGACTTTATGGACTGAATTCTCAGAGGGAAAGAATCGTCTTACTCGATACAAAGGATTTTTACTTAATCTTGTAAAATTTTAATAGTGAAAGTTTACTAGACCAACATTATTTATTTTTTATTAATTTGATAAGACTTTGACCCGTGCCATCCGCATTCTTCTTGTGATCTGAATGTTTATGATTTTATTTTTATGATTTCATTTATAGCTTTGTTTCATCAGAAATATATCACATCCTTAAAGAAACAAGAGAGCTTACAGAAGTTAAACTTACAAGATAAAAGGATAGAGTGACTGAATAGCATTAAGATTTGGGGTGGTATGGTATTCTGAAAATTGTGACTTAATCTATTTAAAAGAATAAATTTAATCTTACAGACTGGACCTTGCCACCACAGAACATCCCCAGTTCCAAAACAGAACTGGTCATGCCTTAAAATGGGTCCATGTAGAGTAAAATTATTCATTCACGTTCTTTGCATCTGGTTGTTTTTGTGGTACTTCTTTTCTTGGAATTTTAAACTTGAACTTGGGGTGTTTTAGCCCTGCTTTATTTTGTAATGGCATCATTCCCACAGGATGCTAGGGATGGAAGTTAGTTCTCAATATTCATCACACATGCATAAGTCACATTTGTAATTGCCGGTTCATATCCTTTCAGGTTTGATGAAAGGTGATTGATGTGAATTTTTGCTTATATTAGTATTATTCTTCTTGTTAGCTGTGTAGACATCTATCCTCCTTCTAGTCACAAATTACCTGATTTCTGTATAACCATTGCTTTTATTTTAATTATTTATGGCCATCTACATTCAATTTTTCACTTCTTTGTAGATAAACCTCATTTGATACGGCTTTAGATGTTGTATTTTGCTTACAGTACTATACAGGTTCAGTGGAACTATCATGACAATTTTTCTCATTTGAAAATGTATTTATCAACAATTTGTCACAAGGAAACAATTCTTATTGTAACATGCAAACAGCTGACTTTGCTCCAATTACTGGGGCTCTTCTCCCTGAACTCTCTGGAACAGCTGTCACATACGCATCAGATATTTCAGCTTTCACAACTGGTTGATGTTCTTCTTGCTCAGCCTTTGAGAGTTTCAAGCCCAAAAGTTCAGCAGCCATTTTTTGGAAGAAGAGTGATATCTAGAACCAAGAAAAATTTAACTAGCTGTTAATATTTGAATGTTTGAAACTGTCCCATGCTTACATTTTCTCCTGTGCGAGCAGACACTACATAAGAAAAACAGCCATGGTCAGAGGCAAACTTTTGTTGGCGGTCATTTCGAATCACTCTTTGATGTTCCATGTCACCTGATTAACAATAAATTTCATAAGTACACTACAGGCTATCACAAGGAAGATTATTTATGACGCTATCCTAGGAGCACAGTACTGTAACTTGTACACAAACACTAACATTTGTTTCCCAAGACAGCACATAAGGCTGGTTTACTCTGAGATGAGTGTACGGCCTGTATCCACTGAGACAAGTTATCCAAACTTGAGGCATTAGTTACATCAATAACATAAATGACAACCTGTTGAAATAAACTCAAAATTACTTTGACTGGTTTTCATTTAGGTTTTTTTCTTTTTCATCTGTCTCAAAAACCATTCTTATACAGTGGAGATACGGACATGTGCTCCAAATATATATTTATCTAGCATTTTGCCATCAAGAGATGAACCTCCAACATCCCACAGTTGTAAAGTAGCATCTCTAGTTCCATGAACTGTGGCTCTTTTCAAGAAGAAGTCAACTCCAGCAGTAGGGAAGTACTGCCTGGAAAATTCTTGATGACAATATCTTCTAACTATGCTTGTCTGTTTATGAACATAAAATGAATAATTACATCGATTATAAAGAGTTAGAACGTTTAACAAACAACTGTGAGAGAATATGCACAAATTTAAGGAACAAACCTTCCCAGTCCCTGCATCACCAACTAGAACAAATTTTAACTGCTTATCAAGACTTACATCATCCTCTGAATCTGACATTTTAAGCCAGAATTAGAAATGTTTTGTTTCAAAGTTAGCGTTATTGCCAACCATAAGACTGAAATTATCTAAATTAATTTTTGATATGCAAAGTTCATGCCATTAACCTATTAACAAACTCCATATTTTCATATAAAATTAACACAATACTTGTTTTGAATTTTATGATGGTTTTGTTCATGTTAAGTTTTAAAATAACTGTCATCAAGCAGAGGCTTTACATTCACAGGATATTCAGAGAGACAAGTTGTTCGCGTTAGGGTATCTACCGCCGAACAGAACTGCGCGAATACCCACCACGGAATGACGGAATATCGGAAAATCGATCGCTTCCTCACGTCGCGTCATTCCTCACAACTGGTTGACCCGCCAAACTTCGATACATGACAGAGGTACAACTCCATTGACAATTTGGCAAAATATTTGTGCAGAGTTGAAAATTTCCAAGACAACCAATCGCGAAAGAGGGAACTCCCACGCGCCGTGCATGCGCAGCTCACTTCAATGATAAGTTGAGGGCACCCACATGAATGTTAACTTTCAAACATTTAAAAAAATAAAAATTCCCTTACAGAGGGATACAACTACAGAAAAGTCGATTTGTGAAAGCATTTAATTGGAAAAACCAAAATTTTAGTTTATACAAAATGGTTCTTACTAATTGTTACAATTTATTCACCAGATTAGCAGGATCTTACATCTTATCAGTACTTCAATTAAACATTGAAATAATAATGAAACAATAAAAGAAAAGTTGACCAAAAATATGTGCTAAATGTACTCTGTGCCAGTAAAATAATTTTTTAAAACAGTTGATTTCTTCAGAGGAGTAAAGGATGGACTGGGCAATTTTAGGAGCACTTAGCAATAAAATGGCTTTGTAGAAGGAACTACTGCTTAAGAAATCCTCTCCCTGAAACACGGCAAGCAAAGATACCAAAATTAGAACACAAAATGGCAAATTTGACTAAGTACAGGGCAAATAGAAAATTCATACCCCATCCTGTAGTTAGAGGTTTCTGGAGCCGTCCTGGTGGTCAACAAAAAATAATGGTAAATTTTCAAATTTAGAAAGTTAACATGAATGTAACAGAGATGTTTAAGCTTTACCTGGTCTGCTGGAGCCTAAAGCAGGAAAATCATCAGACGATAATGATGGGCTTTGACCAGCAGAGTGAAGGCTCAAAGCCCTTGCCATCATCTCTCCCCTTCCTGCAATTTACAAGTAAACATGTATTTTGTCTTATGAAGAGTAAAAGTATAAAAGCCTAAAAATAACCATCAAGATTTAAAAATTAATAGATAAACTTACCCATGGTAGTTGGAAGCCTGACAGTAGATGGTTCTGGCCTGATTTCAGAAACAACATTCGGAGCCTGGCCTGTTTGAAGCACCTGAAAATTATAAAAGAATCACATAGTACCACATTACAATTCAGGGAAAGATATGCATATGCTTTACATACCCTAATTTGAGCAGGATCTGGAATTATGGATCTGTCCAGAACACGAATTCCATTGGATTGAGGTTGACGTTGATTCTATTGAAAAAGATAAGATAATCATAAGATAAAATCAAATACTGGATTTAGTATACCTGTGAAATGCACTGAGACATGAGTTTCTCTTCTAACCTGAACGACATCGGACTGCATCCTCCCACCCCAAGCTCCAGCTGGAACGGTCTCATCTTCTACAGAAAGGTTTCTCATACTGACAGTATTAACAGTATGTTGTGATTGAGGTGGTCTCCTTGTCTGCTGGTTATCTGTGTAGGAGGACTGAAACAAATTTAAATTAACATTTACTTGATGTATCCTAATTCAATATATCCAAATGTTTATACAAGAAAATATTGTGATTTACATACTATTTTAGCAGTTGAAATGCAGTGCTTTCCTGGGATCATGTTAATTCTCATTGCCTTACAGCAAAATTCACAAATTAAAAAGACCCATCTTTGAACAAATGATTTGCTGCAGTTGAAGTAGAAATCCTTATCTGTGTGAAACTGCATCAGAAGTACAAAGATAACTCTCCATCACTCTGCTAGGTAAGCTATAGTACTGTATGTAAGGAAGACAGGAGAGGTACATGATGATCATTACCTTGCAGGTGATTCCTTGCTCATGGTTGTAATAATCTCTAGTTAATTGCTGGTGGGCAACACCCGGAACAACAAAGGCTTCCTCATCATCATCAAATAATTTGACTGCCAAATCGTTGCACACTTCATACAACTTAAAGAAGAATAAAGAGAGGTCATAGAGACGGAATACTTCATCTGTAATTTAAAAACAGTTTCAGAACCACATTAATTCCTTGACCTTGAAAGAAAACATGTTATTTCAAATAATAACATACAATTTACATACCCGAGTAAATTGATACATGATCCAAAAAACTTCTGCAAGCCATCTCATAGCAATTTGTATTGGCATCATTTCCACACATTGTGAACAGTGGAGGGAAATCAGTTTCACCTTCAACCTGAAAATGTAAGAAGTTAGATGTCTCTTAAATAGGTAACAAATGCCAGCAACTGACTTACCCCCAAAAATTTGTAGACATCTTGTCTGATCTTCTCCCAATCCTTCTCAACAAGATCAAACTCCCTTGGATCAGGAATATTGTGAACAGTGCTTGTGTTTTGATTCACCTCATATCTATAACCAAGTGGAATTTCACCTGGGAACAATAAAAAGAGAAAATATTAGCAACCACACAAAAAGTTATAGTTAAGTATCACTTGAGTTGTATTTCTATGGCATTTATTATACGGTGGATCCACCTACCATTTTCAGTATCCGGAGCAGGAAACACATGGTAGGTATCAATTACACCATTTTTCAAGTTAAACTTTGAAATGGCAACTTCAGCAGGGATGTATCTTTTTTTATTTCCCCAATAACAGTACACATTTGAATGTATCAAGAAGAAACAATGGTTGTTTAAATCTGCAAAAATTTAAGTGGGAGTGATAACCATACACTGACACTGAAAACTACAAAACTAGACTGAATAGGAATCCATTTGCATGACTCACAATCCACATTAGATGCCAATGTCATCATCATGTCATCAATATCAGAATACATCTTCTGAGTGGCAAGCTCTTGCTCTCTTCTTTCGTTGTCAATCTGAGTGAAAGGTTTACCAAGAGAGTCATACTTGTTTGCCTTGTCATTCTTATCTTGTCCTTTAGCTTCCTTCTCCATTTGTTTATACCTTAAAAGGTTGCGTTCTGGTAAATGCTGAAAAATAGATGAACTAATAAGTTTGACATTGCAATTACTCAACATAACATACAAGCTTTCATTGAAACACTGACTTTCCAGTCGTCAGAACAGAGCTCAGTAACTTCCTGTAGGTTTTTAAATCTTTGGCCTTGCTCCTCCTTTTCTTTTTTCCACTCCATCATAAAAAAATAAAATGCATTTCTAGGCTGCTTCTTCTTCTTGGGTGGCATGATGGGGCAACAAACAGGCCTGCAAGCAACATAAGGGTCAAGACAGACAGTTCAATTTCACCAAGAAATAGCCTCCTGCACGTGAAAGAGAATGATAGGGGCAAGTTCCCAACATCGCAAGCCTTATGAAATAAACAGGTCAACAGCTCATTCCCCTGCAACAGGTTACTTGGAACCTTGGGACTACTGGAGGGAAAAAAAATGCTTCAAATATGCCTTAAGTTGTTAACAGAGTCATTGCAATTAAATATTGCGGGGCTAAATTTTCCCTAGTAGCCTGAAAAACAAACTCCGCTTGAAATCAAGTAAATCCCACAATATGCGGCGAGCACGTTTGGGGTATAGAGTAACCTAACCATGAAAGAAAGGGTTATCTGCATTGGATAACACGAAAGTTAACCTCTTTGAAACTGAACCGCAGGCAAGGGGATATCAGACTTTGTCTTCGACAATTGATAAAACCTTTAGCTTAATCTGGAAATGAAACCTAAAATTAAGGACCCTATGTACCAGGGCACAAGAGGGAATGCCAAAACTGTGTTTTCGACTAACAGGATCGTAAGAAAGCGTCACTTGGGTCAGAAAACGTAGTGATGTTGTAGCAACAGGGAGTAAATCAATATAACAATAGATATCCATGTTCACGTTGTAAATAAAATACTGCGGAGCGGAGAAATGTGTGCCGTCCCACAAGCTTGCTAGCACAACTTTAGAGGGAAATGTTAATAATGCAGATTTACTGACTTCCACAGAACATAAAAGACGTCGATCGCACGCGCAGTCCATCTCCTCGTCAAAACAATTTAAGGAACGATCAAAACTGTCAAAAACATACCAATTGCGGGATCGAAGCGACGCTCTTAGGCCCAGCTGATGGACAAGGATGCACACAACACATCAGTGAGGCTTTCTCAACCTCAACTCACACACACAAACAAGGCATGGCCTAGTTCATAAGATGGCCGATAGGGGGCACAGCGAGTTAACGACAGATGCAACATAAGGAAAAGACCGAAAAAGACAGAACACAGAAGATAGAAGGCAGTGCGCTGTCGCCGGCTCGGCTTAGATCCAAACGAAACGATCCAAACTAACCTCTATTCCAATCGTGAAATCTTATTTTCGCCGTAGTTGACGGTAAGTGTGTTTAAAATTTTCTGAGTTTCCTAGTAATGTTACGTATTTCCATTTGCTTACTGTAAATCTTGTCCTTCGACCAGTTTTGCTTACATCTACCATCTTAATTTTGGGAGGTAAACACGAGCCGGGTCGAGTGTTGTGTTCGTTGAGTTTCATCCTGGATGGCTAAAAATGATGTTCAGTCATGTTTCAAGGTTTAGATTTGTTTGCATGTAAAACTTGACAGCCAGTTGCACCTCAAATTTATTTTCATAAATCGTGGAACATACGAATTTGGTCTTAGTCCACTGTGTCTGCCAGTTGACAGCCTTTGTGCTCAAGGCATTTTGGCATGCACATACCCTTCAAACTACATTTGTTTATTTCATGGCATTTTGGCATGCACATACCCAATTGTTTGTTTCTAATGACCTCTATTTTTTTCCAGTTAGCTTTTTTTCCCTTCCTATTTTTCCTACTGAAGAGTAACCAACGAAACCAGCGAAAATGGATATTCGTCCGAACAATACTATATATGTCAACAACCTTAATGAGAAAGTCAAAAAAGAAGGTGAGCAAAATTCTGTGTGAAGCTGTATCATATTTCTGTTTAAATTGTATCCTATAGAAATAACTATGTCCCCCTCTCAGAAAAAGAAATTATGAAATTCAATAAATAAATCTTTTATTGTTTCTGTGTGTTCTATAGAATTGAAAAAGTCGCTGTATGCAATCTTTTCTCAGTTTGGACCCATTGTTGATATTGTGGCTCTCAAAACTCTTAAAATGCGTGGTCAGGCATTTGTTATATTCAAGGAAATTAATAGTGCTACTAACGCCCTACGATCTATGCAAGGATTCCCGTTTTATGATAAGCAAATGGTGAGTCCCTCTAAAATATTTAATTTTCATCTAACTGTACTAAGTGTTTTATAGATGTTCATTTTATTTTATGTTTTTCTAATTTTCTTTTTTTTTTTTTTTAATTCTTTCAGAGAATTCAATACAGTAAAACAGATTCTGATGTAATTGCAAAAATGAAAGGTACTTTTGCAGAACGACCAAAGAAAGTTAAAAAAGCTCCTGCTCCTGCCGAAGATTCCGCAGATTCCAAGAGACAAAAGAAGAAAGCAGCTAAAGAGCAGGCCAGGATACAGCAACAGAACCCAGGAGGTCCAAATGCACTTGCTTCTGGTTACGGTGCCATGGGTGCAGGTTAATATTCATCAATTGCAGATTATCATGATATGAGAATTTAATGTATGTAAAATCACACTTTGCTTATCATTTCTTTGTGTCTGATTCCCAGGTATGATGGCCGCTGTTCCAGATCAGCCTCCTAACCAGATTCTGTTTTTGACTAATTTGCCAGACGAAACAAATGAAATGATGCTGTCAATGTTGTTTAATCAGTAAGTCTTCCTCTGCTATTTTTATCTGATCAATACTCAATAGTTTGTCTGCATTTTGGATCATGTCATTTCGTCTTTTGTCTTGTTCCTAATACTCCTGTTTTACTTTGTAGGTTTCCCGGCTTCAAAGAAGTTCGTCTTGTTCCTAATAGACATGATATTGCTTTTGTTGAATTTGAAAATGAGATGCAGTCTGCTGCAGCAAAGGATGCTCTACAAGGGTTTAAGATAACACCATCACATTCCATGAAAATTTCTTTTGCAAAGAAGTAATTTTTTGTACATGATACTTTGTGATTTTAAAGCATAGCTCAGTAAAGCTTGTCATGTGTCAAGCCTTATAGTTTAGAATGAACTTTCATTCAGAGGCTGGAACAACATGCAGTTGTGGCCAGTCAGTGCCCTGATTTTTCTAATGGTTTTCTTCAATTGTGTCAGTTTTATTACTTACATTATTTAAAATGTATGTTAAAAAATCATAACTATATGGAAACTCCTCCCCACAACCCCTCATTTTTTTTTTGTTTGTTTTGGCCTGCTATTTTGTTTTGTTTTGATGACTAAATCTAATATCATACACAGATGTATATTTTAAAGTAATTCCTCTGCTAGCCGGTGCTGGTGGCAAGAAAGAGGACTGTATAAAGTTAACAAGGAAATATAAAAAAAATTAAATATCTTTTATTATTCTTTTATCAACCCTTTCATCATGATTTCATCCAGAACTGCATCGGTGAAGCTATTTACGGTGTATGGTTTGTTCCCCACAGGAATCTGGGCGCCTTAGATTTCTTGTCCCGTCTTCAGGATCTAGGCAGCCGTGCGACTCCCCATAATAGAAAAACGGGAAACACGGCTCGAAGCCGAAAGTTACCTTTCGGACGGCTATTTTTAGTGCAATCTTGGGACGTTCGCTCTGCTTGTGCATGGGTTGAAAGACAATACGTCTTTCGGGTTTGAAGTAATTGTGGTTTCTTTTTATATCCGTGATAGTGTGTTCTATCAGTCAGAAGAAGTTCTACAAAACAAGAGAGAAAAATGCCTGTATTCCATACGAAAACTATTGAGAGTATTCTGGAGCCTGTCGCTCAGCAGGTAATCTAATGAAACATTTTTTTCTGTCTACTTTTAATCATTCATTTATGTCTGGATGGCGTATTTTTATTTTAACCGTATTGTCTCAGGAATCGTAGCAGAAGCGATTTTATGAGCACCTGCCTTACTAACTTGTATTTGAGCGCTTCGTTATAACAAGATAAACTTAAACAATTACATACATTTCCTTTAATTGTTTTCCCCGCACACAATGTGTCGTCTGACAGTTCCAAAATTTATTCAATTTTAAGGTTATTCCCTCAATAACCTGTACTTTGAGATGGGCGTGCCAATCGTGTTGTAGACTAGCGTCACGTGACTAGTGTGACACATCTGTTGTGTGACGTCACGGCGGGAACCCGTAAATGGACAGGGACTGCGAGGCCAACTCAAGTGATTTTCCAAATAGTTGTAATCCTCTCAGACTGTTGGCTTTGAAGCGCAACATACATACTTCACGGAAGAAGTTATGTTGTTTATTCCAAATGGTTTTAGAAACATATTGTTGTATTGGTTTATCCTAATTTATGGGAACTCTAGCTCATACTAAACAGGGTACCATTAGCCACATATACTTGCTATATATGGTCTTCCCTCTCTGTGCTCTATTATTTCCTATATGGAATAGCAAGGCCTTAGAATTCCCTCTGGAATCCGCTTGCCACCTGTAAGCAAAAGTAAGAATAAGGAATTATTGCTGCACCATACGATTATTCTTTCTTATTTTTTTGTGAGCTAATAATTTTGCCTATCCCAAAACATAAAATTATTGGCTAATTGGTTTAGTGTACTCACATTGTTTTTTGTCTTCAGGTTTCAAGACTAGTAATCCTTCATGAAGAAGCTGAAGATGGAAATGCTATGCCAGATCTGTCCCGTCCTGTTCAAGCAGTCAGCCATGCCGTTGCTGACCTTGTCAAGGTATTCTAATGCTCATAAAAATTCCAAATCAATCAATTTATATTATGTAATTTAAATAATTAAAACATAATTAGGTTGGTCGAGAAACAATCAACAGCAGTGATGACCCTATTCTTAAGCAAGATATGCCAGCTGCACTTCATCGAGTGGAGGGTGCATCCAAGTTTCTGGAGGAAGCAAGTGGCATGCTAAAAGGAGATCCTTATTCAGGTCCAGCAAGGTTTGTTACCTGTTACCTTTTATGTATATTACATCACCCTACAACTTATCCCTATTGATGTCAATTTCTATTTTTTTTAATTCAGAAAAAAACTTATTGAAGGCTCAAGAGGCATACTACAGGGAACATCAGCTTTGTTGCTTTGTTTTGATGAATCTGAAGTGCGCAAAATCATTAGAGAATGTAAGAAAGTTCTTGATTACTTAGCTGTTGCTGAAGTTATTGAGTCAATGGGTGATTTGGTCCAGTTTCTCAAGGATTTAAGTCCATGTCTCAGCAAGGTAAATTAAATGAAATCATCCTATGATCCTCTTGAGATTAATCTAAGCTTAATGGTTATTTTGATTATTGACAGGTCTCTAGGGAGGTGAGCTTCCGTTCTGAGGAACTTACCCATCAAGTCCATCGAGAAATATTGGTGCGCTGTCTTGATCAAGTCAAGTCTCTTGCACCCATTCTAATTTGTAGCATGAAAATTTTCATTCATATTATCACTCAAAGCAAAGGTAAGAATTGTCAAGAAGAAATTGGGGTAGTTCATGTCTCTTCCTTTTTCTTAAACTAGTTACAAAATTTTAATCTAAATTATTAAAGTTGTTTTTTAAAATCTTTAGTTTGATAATCTCTTGTCGTTGTTTCTTCTCTCTCTTTTACAGAGGGAGCTGAAGCAAAGGGAGCTCGCGAGGCTGCTGAAAACAGAAATTATTTAGCACAACGGATGACTGATGAAATAAATGAAATCATTCGAGTTCTTCAGCTCACCACTTATGACGAGGATGAGTGGGATGCAGATAATTTGACTGTCATGAAGAAAGCTCTGAATGCCATTCAAAGCAAGATGCGTACTGCTCATGACTGGCTTGAGGTTAATTATTCAGACCAATACTGTTAACTGTTGATTTTTCAATCTGAGTAAGTTTGTAAGTTTTGACAAGTCCTTTACCATTATTTATTTTCCCTTTTCTTTTATTTTAGGATCCTTTGGCACTCCAAGGTGGTGTTGGAGAAAAGTCTGTGCGTCAGATTCTTGAGTCAGCTCTCAAAATTGCAGATCGCTCATTGCCCAATGATCGAGATGCCATTCGTAAAATGTGCTCTGACATCCGAACCATGACTGATGCTTTGTGTGAGTTGCGTAGAGATAAAAAAGGAGCCACTCCTCAGGCTGAAGCCCTTGCTCGTGGCATTCAGGACAAGCTGGGTGAATTGTGCACTCTCCTTACACGCGCTGTTAATAATGTGGAAAAAAGTGGCATGCAGCAACCTGCTCACACAGTTATGGGACGACTAGAGCAGGCTAAGCGTTGGCTGGCAAACCCAGAAAGGGATGATCATGGCCTTGGCCAACGTGCCATCCAGCTTATTGTGGAGGAAGGCAGAAAGGTAATCTCTATAACTACGCACAGTTTTGCATACCCCATTTTCTTCGAAATATCATCTGGCACATACTCCCAAACATTACAACATTAATTACCACAGAATTAATCATTTACATTTTTTTATTCTTTTCTTTTTTGTTTTTAGGTTGCTGAAGGTCTACCTGGTGTTCAAAAGGCTGAGATTCTTGCTCTATGTGATGAAGTCGACACATTATCAAGACAACTTGCTGATCTGTGCAGAAGAGGTTTAGGAGACAGTCCTCAAGCTAAAGAGATAGCAAGGTAATCAGATATATTATTTTTTTTCTACTACTGAAGTTGGTTTTTCTCAATTACATTTTTGTTGGTTTCTTATAGGCAATTAGCTCAGAAGCTTCATGAACTCAAAAATCGTATCCAAAGTGCTGTTGTAAATAGAGTTGTTGAAGATTTCATTGATATCACTACACCCCTTAAGCAGTTTGTGGAAGCTGTCAATGTACCTGAAGGTATGTGAAGCAACTGTAAGAAATATTGTAAAGTGAAGCAAACAAATTATAATTTTGGTCTGTTGAACTGCGTTTTATGTAGGAACCCCTGGGAGAGAGGAAAACTTTGCCCGCAAAGCCCAAAATTTGCAAAACTTTTCCAACCGTGCCGCTAAGACCGCCCGTATGGTAGCCGCTGGAGGAGGTGGAGGTAACAAAAAACTGTCTGAAGCTCTCTTATCCTCTGCTAATCAGGTACTCCATCTTTTAATTTTAGAACATCTAAACTATGTCCTGTGTCATTTGAGCTCTCCTAAATGTGCTGCATTTCCTTTCTTTAGCTGGAGAGTTTGACTCCTCAGCTCGTTAATGCAGGTAGCATAAGAATGCATTATCCATATGACAAAACAGCAGATGAGCATTTTAACAACTTAAAAAATCAGTATGAGGATAGTATTGAACGAATGCGAAACCTTTGTGACCAGGCTACAGATCCTGCAGAATTCATTCGTCTCTCTGGTCAGTAAAAATTAAAACATAAAGAAGAAAAAGTTTTCATTTGAGAAATATCACAACTAATTATTAAACTTTCCTATTTTTCTTTCTTTCTTTTTACTGCGTAAATTAGAGGCCCAGATGCAAAAACATACTGTGTTATGTGAGGATGCTATTCGTAACAATCAACCTCAAAAAATGGTCGACAATACAGCTAGTATTGCCCGCTTGGCTAATCGTGTATTAATGGTAGCTAAACAAGAGGCAGATAATTCTGAAGACCCATCATTTATTGCTCGTGTCAATGCTGCAGCAAATGCTTTGGAGCGCAGTAAGTGCAATCATTTCACTATTATATATTTCTCAGTACTGTATTGTTACTCTTTTCCTCATCTAATTTTTTTTTTGTCACATTAGGTGTAGCACCAATGGTTCAGGATGCTAAACAGGTTGCAATGGATACCAATAATCCTGCAGCATGTTCTAGATGGAGAGATTCTAACAGAGGGGTAAGCACTTTCCTGTGTGTTGTGTCTAGTTTAAAAATAAATAAATATGTAGTTATAATAAAACTTAATGTTTTTGATTTTATTTTGGAACAGTTATTGAATGCAGTTGGTCAAGTTCGTCAAGCGATTCAACCAGAGATACTCCAGACTCCGGATATGAGCTCCCTTCACCTCAATGGTATGAAAATAAATTACGTATACTTTGCACACTTGAAGTTTTCCTGTTTTGTTTTCCATCATTGTAGATAAGCTAATTTAGATAGTTTCTTAACATTTTTTTTTAAACTGTAAGAGTACAGAATGTTGTTTGTACAGTTTACTATCTGCAGAATATTTCTGTTCCTTGTACATTTGTGTGCTCTGTCATTCCTTTATAACTTTTCTCTTGAAAAAAGTTATGGTTGTGACAATCAACCATGATTTTCCCCAAAACATTCTTGTCTGGTGTATAGTTGCATTTCTAAAGCCCCTCCCCTTCCCCGTTCTCAGATCATGTGTCAAGGGAACTCAAAAATTCTCTGGTAGATTAAAAGAGTAAAACAATAACTTCCAACATATGGTTTACTCCACCATTTTCACTTTTGGACTGAAATTTAAGTCTTAGGGACAAAATAAGAATGTATCGGGAAAAGAAAGACGGTATTTGAGGTCACCTTTTGTGACTACGGTATATATTCAATCTGTACACATGTAAGATATTTATATGTTTTTCCATTCCAAGCATGTTGTTTGGTAGTTGCTTTGAAGGATGCTATTGTAATTTGCTTGCAGACGACCGTGCACCACAACAACAGTATAATTACTTCACTGACAAAGGTATACACTTTCTCTTTTCAACATTTAAACATGTACATATATGCATGCTTTTGGTTTATGGTTAATTATAATTTCTTTCACCATCATAAAAAAAAATCAGACTTTGATTCAACTACTGTTATGTTTTTTCAATTACACTAAATTTTTCTAGGAAAGTAACAAAAACAGTTGACTACAGTTAAAGAAGTTGATATGAAAAGACTGGTACATTATTGTTTTTGGCTAGTTAAAATAATAGTTTGATGTGTGGTCTTTCATCTGTAGTTTGAAGCGTGTTTCTGTTTCAAGTTTTGGCTTGCTGCTCACTCGTATTCTGAAATCTGAGATGTATTATATACTTTGCAAATAATACTAACAATGTTTTGGTGTGGTTTGGTTTATCATTGATAAAACTGTTTGAAATTCGTGGGTGGACGGTGCATTTCAGTTGGCCACCATCTTCGTGAGCAACCAAGTCCTAGCAGGCTGCTGAGTGGGCATGTTGGTAGCCCTTTATATTTTGGCAGATCCTCTCCTACTTTGTCCAGTCTTTCTTCTCCTTCAGGAACCGTACTCAGAAATGTCAGTCCTCTCCCTAAGTGGGCTCAAGGTACTGAAAGTAATAAATATACTAGCAAAAAAATATGTACTGCAAAAACTTAAATTATATTATCATCTTTTCACTTTCTAAAACCTAAGATTTAGTAAAAATTTTACATGAATTATTTTTTTAGTTTAAAATTAAAATTTTGTTTTCCTTGAATACAGGAGATGGAACCAAATTGTTGTATCAGGAGCTAAACTCAGATGATGAGTACTTTCCAAGAGGTAAAATATAGGTGTTATCAATCAAGTTGTAGGCACGTGTAATGGCGCTGGGGTTTGTGTTTGCCTATAGCCAATGGTGGAAGGCTGTACATAAATGAGTCATTATTTCATTTCATCTGGTTTAAGCATGCTATCTATGCCATTCATCAAATATCAGCAGTCATACTAAATGCCCAACATTACACATACTATGGTTGTTAGCTTGTACACACATTTGATTAATTTGGTAGTTGACTGAAAAAAGATCAAAGTGCAGAATTTTAAAAAATCATTTGCTTAAACCATTTTTTTCAAGATTGCTTTTGTAGTGTAATCTTTAGTTTCTCATGATACCATTTATGAATAGTCAGCAACTCCTTTGGTATTGTGTCCTAACAATGACAGTTATGGGGAAAAACAATTTTGTTTTGGGTTCAGATTCTTGTTTATCAATTGACATCCTACCTATATGTTTGTTATCCCTGTGTATAACTTCTCTTTTTCTCATTTTTCTCATTTTTAAATTCTTTTTGCTTGCATGTTTGAAAATCTTAGGAATGCAATCTTTTTTGTTCTCCTCTGCAGTTCAGATTTTTTCTCTTTTTAATCCAGATCTCTGAAATGCAATTGAGATTTTGATCAAAATGACATTTGCATTTGTCTTTTGAACTTAAAAGAAAAGTAGGGATGTGGAAAATGTTTTTATGTTGTGTATTATACCACTCATTCATGGTTATGTATATGCTTACATGTCTTTCTTATGGATAGATATTTGTTCTCTTAACAACTCATACAATGATGGTGAGTCATTTTGTTGAGTATTTAATGATTGTGTTTTCTTAGCATGCAGGTGGCATCATCCCCCATTGCACTATTTTACCTGTGAACACAGCTCGTAGCACGGCATCGCATGGATTCATCTTCGTATTTGTGTTTTAGAACTCTCTTGGAGTGTCTGTGTCCTTTCCTTATTTTTTTCATAAACCTTTTATCCAACCCATTACTTTTCTTTATCAACTATGTTATTTGAAGCTGCATTGTTTTCTATGTATTCTTACTAGTTAGCTCCTTGCACAGCTTTCAAATTGTTTAAAATGTTACTTTTGGTGATGGAGGTTGTTTGATAATCAATACGAGGAATCTCAATTTTTAAAGAGTATGATTAAATAATGTCTGTTTGTTTTATTTCATAGATATGGCTCCACCAAGGCCACCCCTACCTGGTGGTGATATGCCCCCTCCTCGTCCACCCCCACCAGCAGAAACCGATGATGAAGATGATATGTTCCTAAATGCTCCTGGTGCAAACCAACCAATTATGGTAAGTTGAACAAATGGGAAGAAAGATCTGTTTGCTTCTTTTCTGATAGAAAACTCATTAAAACAATTTTTTCAGATGGCAGCTCATGGATTGCATCAAGAGGTGAAGCAGTGGTCGAGCAAAGACAATGATATTATAGCAGCAGCAAAGAAGATGGCTTTGCTAATGGGACGCTTGTCGCAACTTGTTCGTGGAGAAGGTGGTACCAAGAGAGAATTAATTGCATGTGCCAAAGCTATTGCAGAGGCATCAGAAGAAGTAACTCGTCTTGCAAAGGAGCTTGCCCGAGAATGCACAGACAAAAGAATGCGTACTGTAAGTTGTAATTTAAAAAAAAAAAAAAAAAATGTTATTGTAACTAAACGTGGTACAATATTCATGCTTTGAACTACCCCTTCATTCCAGAATCTTCTCCAAGTTTGCGAACGCATCCCTACGATTGGTACTCAGCTGAAAATACTGTCAACTGTTAAAGCTACCATGCTTGGAGCACAAGGTAAAGTATTTGACCATGAGTGTGTAGTAAATTAAATTACTTACTCGGTCTTTACCATCTCATCTCACCTACCCCTTTTATATAACACAGAACTCTTTCTTTCTTCAATTCTAAAAACACTTTTTTTCTTTGTTTTTCTCATTTTTTACCTCTGTTTCATATTTTCATATTTCATCTTTTTCATATTTCATACCAAAATGTACTTAAGTCTTTTACTTGGCTTCTTGTTTTATCCCCAAAAGTTTTCATTTTATTTCTATACTACAGCACCAAACTACCTATTTATTCAAAAATATTTACAACTTGGTACCGTGTAGCATATTTCCACTGGCTTTTAACAACAATTACGGTAGAAATAGAATAACTATCTAATTCTCCTTTTTGAACCACAATTGAAAATAGGATTGATAATATTATAGTCATCTCATTTTATGTTGCTGAATAATGTTAGTATTGTGTGCATCTCACATAAACTTTGGGTTGTTTCACAGAGATCCTGCCCCGATGTGAAATGGGGGAATTAATTGGTGGTAATGCCACTTATTTAAATCAATTTTGGTCTTGCAGTTTACTTTGCACGGCCGTCATTGCCTGGCTTTAGTTCCTATTGCAGCTTCCTTTTATGAGACTGAGGATAAATTATAGAATCTATATCTAGAACGTAGATTCAAATTTAACCCCCCAGAATTAGTTGAATTGTGGGGAATTGCACTTTCAGTTTATAGATTATTATTCTTATACTTCTAACACTAACCCTTTCAAAATTCAAGAAGAGGACCATCTGGGCACATTACACATTTCCCCCTTATTTCCCTTTTTTATTTTCCCCCTGCTTGTCTTTTTTGTTTGTGATATTTGTTGTTTTAGAACAAAGCTTGTGGATTCCTTGAAAAACAGAGCCTTTTCTGGTTTGTAGCTTTAAAATCATAGGCAGTATTGGTACTCACTAGTTAGTTTGCTATTTCTCCCTCTCCTCATTTGAGTTGGTCCCAAATCCTACTTCTCTTATTTCTGCATATAATTTGGGTTGAAAAAAATTGTATTGAGGGAAGTAATCATATTTTGATCAGAGTGTTTTTACCATCAGTAGTTTGTATTTTTGTATTCTTTTTGTGCATTATATAAAACAAAGATCTCTATAGTTTCACTGGTTGTTCTGTTTATGCATTCATGGAGGCAGGCACAATGATTGGCGCCAGTGAGTATTACCTGAATGGGTAATTCTTAATGAGAACTATTGAAAAGAGCTAATAATATTTTCAACTTTCTCTCTAATCTAAGTTTGATTTCCTGGACCCTATAATGTTACTCTTGTGAAATTGCTGTCTCCCTGCCTTGTATTTGATATCAATATCTATAGACAAAGCTTGATTTTTTAACAAGGGAGGGTAAATTAATGTTTTGTTTTAAAGATTTACATCTTATTTTTCATTAGCTAGATTGTGTATGTATCTGGTTAAAGACTTGCTTTTATGCATGTTTCTTATCTACCAACTTACATATCTTATTACTACTCTAAACAACACTTTCACATTGTTTACTACAGTACTTGTTCAGACAAGTACTAATGAAATAAGTTATTAAAACAACTTTCTCTGTCATTCAGGCTCAGAAGAAGATCAGGAGGCAACTGATATGCTGGTTGGCAATGCCCAAAACTTAATGCAGTCAGTGAAAGAAACTGTCCGAGCTGCGGAATCTGCATCTATCAAAATTCGTACTGATGCTGGTATCAGGCTACGTTGGGTTCGGAAGCAGCCCTGGTACAGGTACTAAATACCCTCTTCTACACATGGGAAATGGCTCCTGTTGGCCAGAACATGTCAACCTGGAAACAGATACACCATGACTGAAGCCACTTATGTGTACTTTTACTGGTGAGATTTTCTCTTGAGTTGCTGAAAATGATCTGTACTGGTGTGCCTATCATTCTTGTGCACTATTTTTATGGCAATGTTCTGACAGTTACTTTGCGTCTTCCTAGACTAAACCAATTTATCAATCAACATTTTTCCAGATGTTTCCCCATGTTTAATTTTTTTTTGACAATACTGGAAAACATAGACAGTGCTTGTAATGAGTCTGCCTATCTAAAATTTCTAACCTAACCTTCCAAGATTCTTACATTTGTACATTTGTATGTTGCTTTTTCAACATAAAAATTATTTACAATTAGTGGTGACCACACTGTTTCTCAGTGCTTGGTAAAGAAGCTATCTAGTCCATCTTGAAAAAAGCCTTTGTAGTTTTATATACATAAACAGAAACAATGTCAATGTTATACATTATTTTAAAAAAATTATTGTATGTTTGTTCACAAATCTGGTCGACTAACAGCACAATGCCTGATTTGTACTGAGGCTTCAGTTGGAACTGCTTTAATTGTTTGTTTTTTAACTATCTAATTTTGTCTTGTGTCTTTCGAATTTGATACTGATGCTTACTTGGAAATCTTCCATTTTGATCAAAGTACTTTGCTTTATGGTATTTATAAATTAGCAATTTTTTAAAACTCAGATATTTTACACTGCCTTAATGTTGTTTTCTTGTATGAACTTTGATCGTATGATAGTAGAATACTGACCGTTTGCTTAAACAAATCTACTATTTAAAAAAGATATTGTAATTTTTCACATCATGATGTGTTTCTAGTAATTATTAATCACTAAAGACTTAATACTTATACCATAGTATTGTGTGACTTATTTACCAGACGATTTTTGAAGTTTTTAATACTTACAAGACTAATTCAACAGTTCTTTTGGACATTACTTCAGGGTATTGATGGTAAACTGGATTGACTTGTTCATTAAATTTTATAAAAGTGAGAGTTTTCAAAATGACCAGAATTTTCAGAACCAATAATCAATCAATGTCTTACCATTGTTTAGTTTGCTCAAGTTTTCAGTAGCCTAAAGAAAACAATTTTTGGCAGCCTTACAGACTTTTAAAAGCGTCTAAGTTGATATTGTTAGCAACAGTCAAGCATGCACCTGTTATTGTACTTAATTCAGTACGAGTGTTATTGGTTTTTTTTTCTTCTTTTCTTTTCCCCCCCAGTTTTTTCCTCCCAAATAGTTTGGAGCGTTAAATCTTACATGTGAGGATTGTTTAATATATTTAGTTACCCATTATTTACTTATAGTACAGAAATGTTCAAATCACTCCTCCATAAGAAAATTGTGCCTCTTAGTTTCTTTTTAAGGGTAGATCATTCTCCTTCAGATCATTACTTAAACAGCAATGTTGTCTTATGATCTTATGGCTTGAGAACACTGAAATTTTGTAAGTGTAATTGGCTACAAACTCGTTTCAAAGTACTGAATTTGCTTTTTTAAAAAATGTCATTGATTTTGCTAATTGTCTTTTTTTGAGGACATATTTTTGTAAGATGTGTATTTTGATATGATGACTTTATCCTAAACATATATCTCAGAACGTAAATGTTTCTATTTCCTTACAATGTCATGTTCTCATTTCCAACTGTCATGGTGTTTCATACATTAAGTTATAATCCTGTTATAGGCATTCCACTCATGTGTTTGTGAGTTTGTTTGTTTCAATTTCATTGCATCATCCTTCATTTCTTACTGGTCCTTCATTCTTCAAAGCTGTATGCACACCAGAAATTCTTTTGTCTTGATTGCTGCTGCAGTCTGATAAATGAAACAGTAGCCTAAATCACTTATTCTCTGAAGTAAATATTGCATTTACTTTTATCCCAGTGAGAAATGAATTTTTGAAGATGTCCAAACAATGTCATGATGTTGTAAGTCGGAAGGAGGGACAGGTTTGTGTCCTACATGACTCAAACCTGCCCGTTTATTTTGTTTTGTTTTTTATTTTTCCTCAATGGCATAGACAAAAAAATCATTTCTCACTTGGTACGCTTTTTACATTGTCATTTATTTTGAGGCTGAGGATTTAAAAATCTCTTTTACAACTCATAGTTTTGGTGCCATATTCTTGTGATTATTTTGCAGCCTTGTATTTATTATTATTAACAATTATTGCACAAATTGCTTTTGTGCTGTATGCTATTTATTTATTTCACTCATTTCTTCAACTTACCATTAATTTTTATGCCTTTCTCTTTACTAGGTGTATTAGAAATTTGAAGAATTACTGAGAGTTTTGTTTTATGTTAATATGTTCATATAATTTATCTTTAAGTTTGTAATGTAGTATACTTTCTGAAATCATTAATTTATTGTTATGAATAAATATATGAAAGTAACTGTCTTTGTTGATGTAAAAGATTTCAAACATCTATTTTTCTGGGGTTTCTGTGTGTGAACAATGGCATTTTTTATCAGTATTTCTCCTGTAATCAATTTTTTATACTAAGGTAAAATTATTGAAGGATACCAAGGTATATTTAATTGCCATTTGATTCTAGGATCAAGCGTCACATAGAAGAAGTGTTGTTAACACACAGAAGTAATTTTGTTAAATGGGATGCCGTCTTATCTTAAGTCTGCTTCAAGTGAATGGTAAACTTAAATTCCTTCAAGTTATAAACCACACTCTTTAAATTGCAAAATTGGCTGCAAATTGCCACCTTTTCAAAAATAGAATGGTCATTTCAACTCAATTTGACTTATAATTGCTAATAATTTGTTTTGACTTGTGTTTTAACTGTGTAAAACGTCTAGTACTTGTTTTGTGTCTGAAGAAATTTAAATCTACTAAAATAGTGGTGTCCTAAGGAGTACAAGGATGATTATTAACCCTGTGGTCTTGTAGTAATCTTATGGGTATTTTGAAATGAATTCATGTTTTACAATCAGATAGCCTAATTATTCAGTTTGCAATTTTTTTTTTTACATTAACATACTATTAACAGATATCCCATTTGAACCACCATTTAAGCTTCAAATATTATATTTATGTATCTCCTCGAGGGAGCACATATATTTGTTTTATGTAACATTTAAAATGGATATTATTAAACTTCTTGTCGGCATACACAGTAATGTTTTTTAACAGATCAGCTGTTCTTACCTTTCCTTAAATTTGCCTTCTAAAAACAATCATGAAACCTTTATATAGGAGAGAGAAGGGAAGGGAAAGGGAAGATAGGCAGAAAGGTACATTTTAGAACATGCAGGTACGCTATAAAGAAGAGTTTGCTTGGGTACACGCGAAAATTGTGGGCGCCACTGAGGAGCGCCCTCGAGGGGAGTTGGTCATGGTCGTCTCCTTGCCAATGAGAAATCAATTCAACCAATGAATGGGCAGCGGCTGACCGGGACGGGACGGGAACGAGCGGAGCGGCGACCAAACCGAACCGACCTACGAGAGGAGAGGAGAGGAGAGGCCAGCAAACCGTCATATCATTATCACTCGCCAGACAGGTGAGCAGGTTAGTGAAAACAAGGCTCTAGGATACGTGCCTGTTTAGGCTTACGCTGTCCTGTCTAAAAATCTGAAATTGCTCACTGGAACACAGCATGTGCCCCACGGCCGCCGAACGGCGCGTTCGATGTCGATGTGTCCCGTCTTCTTGTCTCGTCTCATTCGCCCCTCCCCGCCTCTCTCTCCTGCCCTCCCCCCTGCCGGCGCGGCGGCGGGCGGTGGCCCGGCTGGGCCCCTTGAGGAGTCCTGCGCTCGCTGAGCGGAGCGGAGCGGAGGGAACGGAGCGAGTAGCAAGCAGTAGTGTCGAGCCCGCCGCGCCGCGAGTGTCAGTGTCAGTGCTTGTGTCTGCGCCTGCGGCCCGCCCCGCCCCGCCCCGCCCCCCGTCATGACAGTCTGCCGCCACTGGCTCATCCCCCGCCGCGCACACCACCCCCGCACCCCCGCGCGATAGTCGCAGTGGTTTACAAATCGTGACAGGTGTGTCGGAACCTAGGAAAAACTGCAAGTCAAGTGAACAGCCGTTCGTTCGCGGTCTGGTCCCCTGTCAGTGCGCTCGCAGCAGTGTTAGCGTGTTCACCATCGTGAGTGTGTGCGAGAGCTTCGTGCTTGGCGCGTGCGCGTGCGGGGCGCTGACATCCCTATGTGCCTCGCGGGCGCCCCCGTCCCCGTCCACCCCTCCTCGTGTGAGTGAGTCAGTGCCAGCGCGAGGATCAGTGATCAGTGTGTGACCGCGGCCATGTCGCCGCCCCCTGGATTACCCCCGCCGGCTCGCCGCCCCCGCCGCCCCCCTTGGATTGCCGGGGTCGTCCTGCTGTTCGTCGCCCTGCTGCCGTCGGCCGCCGCGCTCGTGGATGTCAGAGGTGAGTGAATGTGAATGTTGAGAGGGAGGTTTTGACGGTTTTGACTGCCTTGCTGAGGTAGTCAAATGCACCCCACGCTGCAGCTAGGCGAGGGGCGGAACGACAAAGGTAATCCGGCTGACTTACAGCCGTGGGCAATCCCACAGAAAAAAACAACGTAATCCGGAGGGGTAATCGGGGGGTAATCCAGGTAATCAGTAATCCGTCGGACACAGAATTTCTTAGTTGTTTTCCCCGCGGCAGGAGGGTAGGGCACAGGTTATGGCGCACTGTCCGCTCCGCCCGGCCGGGGCCGGACCCGCCCCTCTTATCGCCGCAGCGCCCCGATTACAGATTGTATGACGTGCGATTATGTCTCGCTACAAAAGAATCACACGTACACATCTATGTACGATGCTCCATGGTCGAGTTAGCGGCGGACAACATTGCACAGGTTGACGTCATTTGGCTGAATCAGCGTTACCTGCCCCACTCGCCCACCTACCCCTTTCTAGTCGCGGCGTCGCACTCGTGCCGCCCCTCTCTTTCGAGGGGGTGCGTCAGGCAGGCCCTTTGATGACTTACACCAGAGGACGTCTACCTGGGGCGGGGGCGCGGGCAGGGCAGGTCAGGGGGCGTGAGTCACCCTCGCGGTGGTAGTCTTTCTCCCGCCCTCTCCACTTCGTCCTGATAAACGAATATTAAACATGAGAGTGGTATGACCGCTATGTGGACACGCGACCGCGTTAGATGACACACGGGTTTAAAACATCAACATCCCGCGCTGAATGTGCTGAAACTCTCATTATCCCCACGCGCCAGGGGCAATTTTAAGTCCTGGTGACGGGAGGGGCGATGAGCTGTGGGTTGCCTACATACAGGGGTTTTGCAACTCAAATTGCCTACCTTTCACGCGGCATTTAGGGGCTAACGGGGGGGGGGGGGAATCGCCCCCCCTCCCCCCCCCCCAAAAAAAAAAAATTGCCACTGCTACGCGCCAGGGGGGAGGGTATATTTGAGTGTGGGGACGAGGTCATTGGTCATTCCCTCGTCGAGGGATTTGGTGCAGTGGCTATCCTCTTCCGGTTTAATGACCGATTCAGACTCGCCGCATCTGCGTCTCACGCGATTCTACTTGCGTTAGTCACGAATCCACATGAGCAGAAAATTGAGTTCGTTTATCTGCTCGAGGTTTACCGGCCATTCGCACGAAGTACGAGTGTATAGGCTCACCTTTAAATGGGTGACATTTGCAGTGTGTGGCCAGCGCCCCCTGCCGCCCCGCCGCCTCGCCTGCAGGCCGAGCAGACAACAATCATCACTTTAAAATCCGCTAACTGGTCGTGTTTTGTTTCTACTCTCTTTTCCCTCCTCCTCTTGAATTGCGTGGAAATAAACGCCGCGCCCTCGCAGGACGTCTGTCATGTAGCGCGGCGGGGCCGGCGGGGCTCGACTTCCGCGGCTTTACGACGTCAGGCTGGCTCAGGCTCAGCGAGCCGCCCGGTGGACTCCGGCGGCGGCACTTGAGGTCGACCTACCTACCTACCTTGCCAGCCCTCAACGCCCTCAACAGGTGCTCGCGGGGAGAGCCGCCCCCCTCCCTACGCCACGCCCTCCCTACACCCCTTCCACTTGGTCAAAATTGTCGTCCTCGTCGAACTTCGCGAACAGGAGGTCAGAAAGCACCCCGCATCCCCGCCGACGGCATGTGCCCCCAAGACCCAGCCCCAGTATTCAGCGACAGCGACTGCGAATCGCTAGGTTTTCTGCTTTGACTTGCTCCTACACATATAATATACAGGGTGGCCCATTTACCCCGGCGTGCGTGTAAGTAGGCAACCCATTCGACTTCAGCTGAGCAAGGGCAAGAGGTGAGGAGAGGAGGGGAACTGGAGGGGTCGCTCCCCTCCTTACCTCTTGCCCTCGCTCATCTGAAGTCGAATGGGTTGCCTACTTACAGGAACGCCGGGGTAAGTGAGCCACCCTGTATATTCTCCAGTATCTGTCGGTCATTGATTCCATCGAGGCTTCCTGAGCCCCCCGTCGGCTCCCGGCCCCGCCCCGCCCCGCCCCGCCCCGCCCCACCGGGCGCCGCTGCAATGACTCCGGCACGGCGGGAGCGCCGACCCGACCCGACCCGCTGCACCGTTGAGAGCCGAGCAACGCAACGCATAAAATTAGCTCGCTAAGTAGCCGGTCGAGAATCTTTACGCGCGCACATAAAAGTTTGCTGCTGCTGAGAGTGGGCCAAAATTTTGGAATGACTTCCCCTGCTTATGCTGCCGGCCTGCATCGCGTGGTGGATGCGCGGCGGTGGCGTCTGGCGTCTCTCTCTGCCCCGCGGCCCGCCCCGGCCCACCCCTCTCTCTCTCACCCACCCTGTCCCTGTCCATCAAGGCAAACTCACACGATGCACACTTTCCGTTCTTTTTCTTATTCTTTTCGAGGCGGGCCCGGCCGGCCTGTGCCGCGACGCGGCTGGACGCGTCGCTCCGGGCCGCCGGGGCCGGGGGCCGGGGCGGCGACGAGCTCGTGTTACCAGTCGGCGCTGGTGCTGCGGCTGCAGCGACGTTGACGACGACGATTCGCTTTTGTTTTACTGTCACGCTGCACGCAGCACGGCGGGGAGGGACAGGGCCGGGCCGGACCGGACCAGGCGAGGCGAGCTGTTTTCTGCCAGCAAAGTCCTTTCATGGAAACAGCTGGCCATTTAGCTGCGGCGCGGCACGCCTGGGCCCCGCCCCGCCCCGCCCCGCCCCGCCCCGCCCCGATACCAATGTGAATCAATCCCTCGCCACGCCGGCCGCGGCGCGGCGCGCTTCACTTCTTCCTCGCGCCCTGCCCTGCCCTGCCCTGCCCTGCTGCAGCTTTGTTTTTGACCCGTTTCCTTTGCGCTTCCCGGTATGCTCGTACTTGAATCAGATTATAGTTCGCGGTGTGGGCCCCGCCCCATTGTCCGACGGGGCGAGGGCGAGGCGAGGCTCCGCGGAGAGGCACTGCAGTGTGGAGAGCAGAGCAGAGCAGGTGCACGAGGAGCGCCACGGCGCGGCAGCGATGTATTTAAGACCTCTCCTCTTCTCTCCCTCTCCTCTTCTCTCCCTCTCCTCTTCTCTCCCTCTCCTCTTCTCTCCCTCTCCTCTTCTCTTCTCTCCCTCTCCTCTTCTCTCCCTCCCAGACTCGAGGGCCGCGGCGCGCGGAACTTTTTCATCATCATAAAGATCGCGGAGGTTTTCGCGCGCGGCCGGAACGGGCGGCTGGGGCGATAACTCGCGGTGGAGGAGGCGGTGGAGGTGTGTCACTGTCTATCTCTCTCTCTCTCGCCGCTTCTCGCTCTCGTGAGGCGCGCAGTGTAGGTGCGAGAGAGACCGAGCGAGGAGAGCGCTCTTATTCTGAATCAGTCAGCAGGAGGACGCGCACGGTGTAGCGCTCAGCAGGCGAAGTAATGCGGGGAATGACGGTCAGCTCAGCTGCCGCCGAGCCCAGCCGAGCGAGTGTAGCGCGTTTTCCTGCAGGGTACGGGCGGGGCGGGGCGGGGCGGGGCGGGGCGGGCTGCCCTCCTCCTCGTGGAGTCGTACCCTCGGGCGGGGCGGCGCGCTTGTCTCTTATACGGCGGGCGCGTTATCTGCCCTGTGCTGGCCGAGCTGTTTGTGACGCGTACGCACTTTGTTTCCTGTGCTGAGTGATGCTCTCGCGGATCGTCTGTCAGAGCCTCTGCCGCCGCCCCGCGCCCCGCCCCGCCCCGCCCTGCCTCAGCCGGTCAGTGCGGTGTGGCCGATAAGGCCGCGGTGCAGCGTCCCGTCCCGCCCCGCCCCGCCCCGCCGCGCCCCGCACTCCAGTCTGCTGTTGTGTCTGCGGGGAGGGGAAGCGGTCCACGTCTCACATCTCATACACGCATCTCATGCGCCTCCCCACGCCTAGGGTGTCTGCCGTTACGCATACTTTAGGCCCCATCTGGGTAGTCGCCCCGCCCAGCCCCACCCCGCCCCGCCCTGCACAGGACACAGCCACAGTCACATCCTCCCGGTGCGGTGCGTGGGTAAGGCGACCCTGTAGCATGGTGCATCCCACTCACCCCCCTAAACTCTGTCCTAAGATTTTTTTTGTCGGAAGGAGTAGAAAAGTCATCTGCTGGCGCCCCGCCCCCCTTGCCCCCGCTTTGTCGCGTTGTGCTCTCCCGATTGATTCCGGGGCTCGCTCTTGCTCCTTCTATCCTTGTCGCACTCATGCTCGTCGTAGGGCACCGCCATAGGTGCGACAAGGACGGTGGTACGCGAGCGATGTTGTGAAAGAGTCGGCTGCGGCGCGTACCCAGCGCGGGGCGCGGGCACGTGCAGGCCGCGGCTCTCCCCGCCTCGCCTCGCGGCCATGGCCCTCTTCATGATGCGCAGCGGTTCTCCAGTTTTTCGCATCCCGCGCATCCTTCCGCATTTGGTTGGTTATAGGACGAGCCCCCCCCCCCCCCCCTGGACTCCGCGGCGGTACCTTTTGCCCTCCACTTGCCCTAGATGATGAAGACTTTTCCCACGCGCGGCGCGCTCCACGCGGTATTCATTTCGGGAGAATCCTCCTCAAGGAGGCCTCGTCGTGGGCCGGGGCCGGGGACCGGACCGGGCCGGGCCGAGCTAACAGCGCCGCCCGCGTTTTGAGTCGGAGAGGATGGAGTGAGCTTGTGGAGTGGAAGGGGCACTTCGTACGTCTCGTCACGTGACACAGCCCCGCCCCGCCCCGCCCCGCCCCGCCCCGCCGGTCCTGCCTGCAGTGGACCCAACTCAGACGGGAGCTAATTAACGGAGTATGGCGGGGCGGGGCCGGCCGGGGCCACCGGGCTCTTTTAACGCTCTGCCGACGCGGGCGGGTCGGGTCGAGTCGAGTCGTCAGAATGACTTCTTGTACGTCAAAGAGCTCTAGACCCTGGTGGAGGGGAGGGGGAGGGAGGGGTGAAGCACGCGGGGTAGCAGGCACATGGCCATGTGACCTTTCTGCTGCCCGGGTCTGGGGCGCAGGGGTGCGTGAGTGTGTGTCAGGGGATGGGGCGGGGCGGGGCGGGGCGGGGCGGACGTTCTAACGAGAGCGTGTGTATTTTTCTGCACCAACTCACAGCTAACTCCCCGCCGCGACCGGCGCGCTGCTGCAGCCCCCGCCCCGCGCCCCACCCGTTCCACCCCACCCCACCCCGCCCCGCCCCGCCACGCCACGCCCCGTGCGCTGCACTGTGTCGTCGTGGACAATTAGAGGGGAACGCGCAGCATTCGCGGCCGGTGTGGTGTAGCAGGGGGTGGGGTGGGGTAGGTACTTCTCGAGTCGCTAGAGTTTGTTCTCCCCGTCTCTTTACGCGGAGAATTCGAGTAAATCGCGGAACAGATCCGCCGCCGCGCCGCGTCGCCCGTCTTCATTGACACAATAAGTCGCTGACTGTCTCTCCCGCGGAACGGAAGGCTGCGCCAGCCATCCGCCGCCCCGCCCCGCCCCGCCCCGCCCCGCCCCGCCCCGCCCCGCCCCGCCCTTTCCTAGGAAGCCGCGGTTTGCCGTCGCGAATACTCCGCACGTCAGCAAAATCATAGCCGTTCTCTCTATGCAGAGCCGCACTCGATTTTATGCTGATGTACCCTGCTCCTTGTTCTGGCGAAGTCTGTAAAGTCGTCGCAGAGGGAGGGGTGTCTGGGTGTCGCATGCCTCGTAAGCATTACACTGTAGACCTGAGGGTGCCCAGCCCAGCAGGTGGGCGACCCAGGGATACCTTCACAGCCTTGCGTTGGCTTAGCAAGGCCCAAAGGCTGCTCTCGGGCGGGTGACCCGGCCGGGCCGTTTTGAACCTCTGCTGATCCGGAATGAGGGCGGGCGGTGCGTGACCACGTGGTCTGCTGCCCAGCCAGGTGGCGTTATTAACATATCCAGAGAGCGAGATGTTTTGTGGGAGGAACGCCTTCTTCAAAAATGAGCAAATAACAATCATGTCATGATTGAGCTGGGCCGGGCCGGGCTGGGCCTGGTGATGGGCGGGTATACTGCGTGCGTAGCGTGCGCTCTTCGCACGCAATGTAGTGATGGGACATGGTCCTGCTCCTGCCCCCCCCCCCTCCCCCCGCTCCGTCCCGTCAATGGCACAATGATCGGGGGGCTCAGCGCTGACGGTCCTATACTGGCCATCCTGCTGACAGACCAGCTGGTGCTTAATCGTATTTCTCGGTGTTCTGTAGTCTAGACTCGTGGCGAGTGCTTGAAGCGTCCACAACCAAGCTTTCCTTTCTGCGCTACAGCGACGCAATATTGCCCCGCCCCGCCCCGCCGCGCGCTGACCGGACCGTCGGGGCCAGCCAAGGCCCTGTGTGCGCTTGCACCGCCGCGCTGCCTGTCTGCAATCACCCCGACCTCGCAATTTCTCATCTCCGGGATGAATGTGCGATTCAGTCTGAACGAGTGGATAAGTGGAGGACACGGCGGGGCGGGGCGGGCCGCGGGCAGCCGCAGCAGCAGCAGCAAGAAATACCTTATTACTTTGTCGTTGTTTTTCTTTGGAGCAGCTTTGCTTTCTTTTTCGCGAGCGTCGCAATGCCATAGGAATCTCACTAAGCCGGGCTTGCGTCCCTTGAATCTCTTGGCGGGGGGTGACGCGTTGTACCCGTAGGAGGCGCGCTCAGGCCAGGCAGGCCCAGCTGGACGCAGCGGCAGTCCAGGCGAGCATCTTGACGCTGTTTAACTCATGATTAACCCTAATGGCGCCGGCGCGGCGGCCGCGGGTCGGGCCCGGCCCGGCCCTGCCTGGCTGCGGGGCGCCTCGTTGTGACACAGTCACAGTCACACCGCGACGTGCGCGCGTGTGTGTGTGTACCGGGTGTTTCAGAGAAGACGCAGGTGCGTGCGGGTTTGCCTACTCGCTCTGCCCGTACGGCGCCATAGCCCCTTGGGTATAGGCAAACCCGCGCCCGCCCATATGCGTCTTCTCTCTGCTGAAACACTACCCGTTACACAGAGCGCACTGTAAAACCTTCGTCCAGGTTTCCAAGGAGTTTTGAGAAAACCAAGACGTTGTAATGTATTTTTTCCATAAGAAAATTATGGCTGCTTGGGAACCTGGACGAAGGTTCTTTCTACCGTGCGGTTGAATCAGTCCTTCCGCTTCCGCTTTTCCTTTTCCTCCTGCTATGTGTCCCGTACACCCGACTTATTCCGAAGATCGCTCTCATCCCTCTGTCCTTGTCGCACTCATGGGACACTTCCATGTCCAGCATAGGGCACCGCCATAGGTGCGACAAGGAGGGAGGTAACAAGAGCGATCTTCGGAATAAGTCGGCAGGCAGGACGGAGCGCTGCCGCCGTCGCGTCGCCGCTCTGCTGGGTGCCAACATTATTAGAGATGAGGAGAGACTGGGTTGTTTGTAATTGACGTCCGCCGCGCCGCCGTGCTGCCGGAGGAAGTGGAGGTAGTAGTAGGGTGGTCATCACTCCCCGCCCCGCCCCGCCCCGCCACATGCGTGCGCGCTCCATATCATTTTTTCGTCTTCCTCCTCGTTGGGGCCTAACCGGCGTAGCGGGGCGGGGCGCGCGTGTTCCCACGCCCAGCGCGGAGCGGCGCGGCGCGCTGGTTATATGGTCTGGGGGCAGGGCATCGCCGTCGTGGTCGTAGAGACTGAGCAGCAGCAGCTGACCCGCGGTGCGCTGCGCCTCGGCTCCGCCCCACCCCACCCGCGACCTGCCGGTGACCCCACCCCGCCCCGCCCCGCCCGCGCGGTGCCGTGTGCCCCGTGCTGTTTGGCGTCCCCGGTCACATCCGTCCCGGAATGCGGCCCTCCTCGGCCGGGGCAGGAGGCCGCTGGTGCTGTGCGGCGCGGCGGGCAGGGGAGGGCAGGCATTGCGCGGTGTACTGCGCCGTGCAGCAGGCATTGCCTACGCGGTGTACTGCGCCGTGCAGCAGGCGTTGCCTACGCGGTGTAGTGCGCCGTGCAGCAGGCGTTGCCTACGCGGTCTAGTGCTCTGTGCAGTAGCCAGATAAGTAGGCATAAATTTCCCCACGAATACACCGGTGTGAGGCAGACGGGTATCTCCGCCTGCCTAATAGGCAAAAGGCGATGTCTCATGTGTGGAGAGTTGGCCTAGTAGGCTAGGCAGGTGGAAATACCCGTCCGCCTCACACCGGTGTACTGCGCTATGCGGCAGGCAGGGCCGCGGCCGCGGCGCGGAGCAGCCAGAGCGAGTGACTCGAATATCAAGTCGTGGCGTCGAGCTGCACCGCGCCGCGCTGCCCAAGATGTATGGACTGCGCGGTGCTGCTGCTGGAGTCCTGGAGTCCGCTGTCCTGGAGGCAGAGGCAGCACGCGGAATACATGAATCAGATTACAGCGGGAGCACGACGACTGAGGCGCGGAGGAGGGGGGGGGGCGTCGGCACCGGCACTGCGGCTCCGGGCGGGGCGGGGCGGGCTCCGGGCGCCCGGCGGGTAGGCAACCCGAACGCAGTGGTGACGAGCGGGCCGGTATCTCGCCGCCCATCACCGGAGGGTCAGCCGGCAGTGGTGGTCAGCGGTGTGTCTGGGCGGGGCGGGGCGGGGCGGGGCAGCCGTCGGTAACAAGTCGCTCCTGTCAGCTCAGCCGCGCCGGGCCGGGCCGCGTGCAGTGCCGATGGACACGACGTCGGCCGCCGCGCCGCGCGGCGCTTCTTCGCCTCGACCGTCTTCAGCGAGAAAGGCTCTTGGGAAATGGCGGGAGCGTGGCGGGGGGGGGGGGGGCGGTGGAATGTTATTGGTTGTTGAGGACGGCGCTCACGGCGTGGCGCGGCGCGGCGCCGAGAGGGAAGCAGCAGTTGCGAACGGTCCTGTCCGAGCGGAGCTGCTGGTCGCACAAACAAACGGCCCGGCCCGGCCCTAGCGCCAGTGTTTCTGCTTTAGTCTTTCGGCTCCATGTTGATTTCTGCGCGTTTCGCAGCTGTCTGCAGGGGGGTTCGCTTCGGAGCAATAACATTTGCTGCTGGCGGGGCGGGGCGGGGCGGGCGCCGACTGGTATCGAACCCGGCGGCGGGGCGGGGCGGGGCGTGGCGGGGCGGGTGGACGAGCGCCACATGGCGCCGTGGCGCTGTCGTGGGCATTCCAGCGAAAAGGCCGTCAGCGCCCCACCCTACCCCGCCCCGCCCCGCCTCGGCCACTAATTGGTGAATCAGGGAGTGACGTCGCCCGAGCGCCGCGACGCCCCGACCTAGCAAAGCGCCGCCGCCGAGCCGGGCCGGGGCGACACTGCAGCCCGCGGCCCGACCTTTCTCCGCGTCGTCGCGTCGGCTCTGTCCTGCAAGATTCCGCGACGTCCAGATCCAGCCAGATCAAGACGGCGGGAAGGGCAGCCGGTCCGGCCCGCCCCGCCCGGCCCTGCCCCGCCGTATTGAGTCCCGTTGACGTGCTGGACGCGCAGGCCCGCCCCGCCCCGCCCCGCCCCGTGGCGTGCCGCTCGCAAGCTGTTCATGTCCTTCACCTCGGTGGGGCGGCTCGGGGCGGTGCCATCGGCTGGACGATTGCTCGCAGTAGGAGCAGCATCGTTCCTTACGGGGTCCGTCACTAAAGGCCATTTTATCATTGAAACAGAGGCGGCGGGCGCGACTTCTCGTGGAAGATGTTTTCCTCCCGTCCTGGAAGCGATGGCATGGTATACCTCAGGGCGGACTACGAGTGCATTCTCCCTCACGTCTTCAATGCTATGTCGCTCCAAAACTTAGTTAAACTGACTAATTTATTTTATCAGAGCTAAAATTTGGTCGGTTTTAAATTTAGTTCCCCGGACTAAACGGTTTTCTGGGTGTGGTGGGATGGGTGATCGGGACGCAGTGCGCTGCGCAGTGGGTCTGGTCTGGGCGCGCTCGCCTCGGAGCCTCCGCGGGGCGCAGCGCAGTGCACGCGCCACCGCCCGCGCCCGCCACAGCCAGCGGTTCCCACGAGCCAAGGGCATCGCACGGCGCCCCGCCCCGCCCCGCCCCGCCCCGCCCCGCCCCGCCCCGTGATACTGTTGCTTCAGTATGGGCAGCAGAGGCAGGAGCCGGCGCGCTGCCCGGCCCGGTCCGCCCCGGTGGCTCGACTCGACAACCTGTTGCACTGAGGGGCTGCGCGGCGTGGCGTGGCGTGGGGCGTGGCGTAGCGCGGTCCCGCACGCATCCAGTTCAGCCCCGAGAGCAGCAGAACGCATACCGGCTACTGGATGCCGCGGCCCGCAAGTGTAGAAAGCCAGCGGCGGCAACCTGAGTCGTCGAGCTGCACCGCGCGGAGCTGCGAGTGCGAGAGAGACAGCGCGCGTGAGGGTCGGCCGGGTCGGGTGTTGGGTTGTAGTGCAAGGGAGAGGGCGCCTGGCCGGGCCGGGCGGGATCAGGTGTTGGGGGCGGATGCGACGCGTCTCACCTGACGAGCAGCTGCAGCGGGGCGGGGCGCGGACAACGACACGGGGGTCGAGGCCGAGGCCCTCAGGACCTCCTCGGCGCGTGCCCCGGCCCTCGACCCCCCACAAACTCACACGACCTCTCCCTCTCTCTCTCTCCCTCTCCCTCTCCGCACAACGATTAGAGGTGTCCCCTCTCTCTTGCTGCTGATTACCGTACCCGTGCCCCGGGGGTGCGCCGCGCCCCCATGCCCGTGCTCTGGTGTTTCACCTCACGCCTTAGGCTGCGGCAACAGCATGCAGCAGCTTAGCCTTCTGACATTTGCTGTGCCCAAGGCCCTCGCGCCCCGACACCGAGGCGGGGCGGGGCGGGGTGAGGCGGGGCGGGGCGAGGCTCACAGCGTAGCGCCAGGCCGGGACCGCCGTGATATACCTACTCAACTGGTTCGCAAGCGTGGCGTGGCATAGCGCGCCACATCTAGCAGCTCGCCGATCGCTCCCAGGCAGCGCGGCGCGGTGCGGTACGGCGTGCAGTACCGGTTTGCCGCATAGGATTGCTGCAGCGGGTAGCTAGCTGCTCCCGCCTCCTCCGCGCTGTGCTGTGCTGCTCTGCGGTGTACGAGGAGCCGCTTGCGTCGTGCACTCGGTGGCGGAGCGGAGGACTCGACTCACAGCCCCGCCCCGCCCCGCCCGGCTAGGTCATGTGCAACGGGCGGGAGGCGCTCTTCTCCTGGCCAGTATGCAAGCGCAGGCGACCGTGGCCGGGGCGGGGCGGGGCGGGGCGGGGCGGGCGGGGCCTTGCAGCAGCACGGGACTGGCTGTGCCGCCAGCAGGTCGTCGTTACCTGGCACCGGCGCCTTCGAAACCCTTTGTGTCCGTCCCGTCCCGGTGACAACGTCGATATGGCGCGGACTCGGAGGTACTTCCCCCTTCCCCCTGGTTGGACTGGCCACGCGACAGCAGTGAGCGAGTCGCCCCGCCCCGCCCCGCCCTTCACCCGCATGTTCGCCGTACGCCACGCCGCATAATGTCTTAACTCTGCGGCGGGGCGGGGCGGGGCGCCGGTCCACTGCCACCCCCCTCTTCTCCCGCGCGGGCACCGTATACGTACACCTCGGGCCTTGGCGCCGCGACGGTCGCGGAGCCGGCGGGGCGGGCGGGGCGGGGCGCTGTTTGGCGACGACGTATGCAGCCCTGCGTTCCTTTAGTTCCAACGCGGGGGACAGCAGGAGGCCTGCGGGCAGCAGGGCAGTCGTAGAGCTCGCGCGGAGCTGCAGCAGCAGGTCATAGCCAGTGCAGCCCGCCCCGCCCCGCCCCGCCAGAGACACATAAAGCTCCTGCTCCATCGGACTGCTTATCCGCGCCCCATAAAGTTGGATGGAACCATGGCGACCCTCCTGCTAGTGGCCGAAGCCCTAGTGTCATATGGTTCCTCCCACTGTCGGTCCTATGGCCCGCCCTATGTCCTTCCGTATGGCGCTCGCTCCCCCGGCCCCTGGGCCCCTGCGCTGCGCTGCGCCCGCATTAGTTGCTATCGCCCCCAGTAAGTCAGTCAGTGCTGCTAATTGCAGCGGGACTCGTGTCCAGTTAGTTAACGCTCGCGCGTGCGGCCCGGCTGGACCCGGCGCACTCTGGACCCTTCAGGCTGGAGCGGGGGGAAGCACAGCGACAGGCAGGCCAGCGGCCCTGCGGGGCCAGGCCGGGCGCTGCCTGCCCATGCCCATGCTTGATACCGTGACCTTCTCACTCTCCTGTTGCCTGCCAGAGCCAGCTCGCCTCGCCTGCACACGTCCGTCGGTGTCTATCGCGCATGCAGCAGGATGCAGGGTGACGCGCTCAGGCCCGGTCAGGCTGCTCTCCGCTCCATACGCTCCGACAGCACCACGCCCGCGCTCAGCGAGTGCCTTAGAGACGACGCCCCCACTCCCTGGCAGCCTGCACATATCTAGATTTATCGAGCCCAACTCAATTTTAGTATCTAAAATTATCGTAAATTTTTCTGCGTTTTCAGATTTTTCTTTTTCTTTTCCGCCCCTGCACGCGCCACGCTCCGGCACGCCCTGGCCCTGTGCAGGGGCCTGCCGCCCCGCCCCGCCCCGCCCCGCCCCACCTCGCCCCACCCCGCCCCACCCCCGCCTCCGCCGGTGACCGAGAAACAATGCTTTTCTCATTATATGCGTCATTGGCTCCATAAGCAGGGCACACCACACACCGCCGCCCCTCCTCAGCGTGTGGCTCCCGGAAGCAGCCGCTCGACGCCGTCCTGGTTGTACGACGTCCTGCCCTGCCCGCCCCGCCCCGCCCCGCCCGCGCTGCAGTGCTTTCTCCGCCCTGATCACGCTGGCGGGGCGGGGCAGGGCGGGGGTGGACTCGGTCCATGTCGGCGGGGTGGTGCGGGCGGGGGCGGCGCAGGGAGGTGGTGATGATGTGGTGTTGATGCGCCTGTAATTGCGGTCTTGTGTATGTGGAATGTCTCCCCGTTACCACGCGTTGTTTGGAGCGGCGGTGAGGCAGGCGGGAGGTGCTGAGGCTAATGACTGATGTCTGCCACCACTGCGGGGAGAGTGCACGACACTGCGGCCGCGGCCAGACCCGATGCGCCACGCCGCGCGGTCCGAAGGGGTATTCACCTCCGTAATACACTGTACACCTGATCCGGCTACTGCGCGGTAATGCCGAGTACTCTGTACAACATATTCCGATGTGAATATCCCCTATCCCGCGCGACAGCAGACGACGTGGCCTCTTATCACTTTGCATTCCTGCCTGAGGCTTAGACACCGCTGTACCGCAGAAGGAGCAGTGTTAGTGTTCGGGCGCAAGTTGTCAGTGAATTCTTTTTTTTTCCTCCATGGGCTCTGTCCCTGTCGACTACTTACCAAGGGAAAGGCAGGGCGGCGTATCCCCGGCCATTCCTGCTCTCCGCTCACGGACGGACCGGGCGGCGCCGCCCGGCCGGGCCCGGGGCGTCATTGCAGGGGAAACACATCGACTCGACATCCGTTTCACCCGTTTCGTGTTTCTCTCTCCTCCAGCTCTCCAGCAGAGGAGGTGGGAGGGGAAGGGGGCGTCTCTGCAGCGCGGTTGCAGACGGCGGCAGACGCGCGCGGCGCGATCGCCGTTCGAGAGTTGTCTTGCAGCATTGCTCTTGATTTATTTAGTTTCTGACTCGCTCGCTCGCTGGCGCCGTCCTTCGGACTCGTCCTGCCTGAACCGCCCGCGGGCACCACGCCCCGCTCCGCCCCGCCACGCCCCACCCTGGTGCTCGGACAGGAAGTCTGAGTGCCGAACGAGGGCGAGAAGCAGGAGTCCGAGATTAGATAGAACGAACGCAGAAGGACTTGCCCGGGCTGCCATGCCCTGCCCCGGCGGGAGCGGGGCGTGGGAACACAGTGAGAATCATCAAGTGGGAACCTAGAGGGGATGGGCTGACGCACATGTGTGGTGGGGCTGTTTGGGGGAGGGGGAGGGGGCGGGAGGGGGTCTGCATTTGTTTTGGGACCGGCTGTAGGGTTCACATGCTTCGTGTTCACTGGGTCGCGGCCAGGAACGCCACGCCACGCCACGCCTCACCCCCACCCCCACCCCTCCCTTGTCATCCGCCTTTTTTTTCGAAAGGGGCTCCAGGGGGAGAGGGCGGTGCACCTCCAGACCAGCGGGCTCTGGCGGTGCCGCGCTCTGGCGGGCCTGTCCCGACTCACCGGCCTGGAGCGGGGCGGGAATACTCCACGCTGAAGGTCCTAGCCCCTCCCCCCTCTCTCCCCGGCACCGGACCGGACCCGGAGCATCAACCCCGCAGAGGTTGTTCTCAGGTACACACGGGTGTAGGATGGGTTGCCTACCTGCCGGCGCTCCGCAGGGGCGCGGCACGGACTATCCCTGTCGCCTGGCGAGTGCCTAAAGAAGCCGTTATTTTGTGATAAGGAACGTAGCAAGGAGAGAAGCCCTGGTTATTTTATATGCATGAATCATTCAAATCAGTGTGTCAGCCGAATACGTATTACGGCTTCGCAAATTTTACATTGTAGCCTCAATCTGTCATCTTCCAGGCATGTCTTTATGTTCTAGCTGAGAAACCATGTGGCAGACGAAACGTTGAGCGTCCTTGTATAAGTGTGTGTCTGTGTGTGTGTGGCATCACCCTATGTGGGAGTGGAGTGAGTGTGTGTGACGTGTTTGTTTACCGCGAAACGGAACGACCGCCAAACGGGTACAAGTGTCGATTGTTGTCGTGGCCTTGGGCCAAATGCGATCCCATGTGAGAATATAAGACCTCTTGCGCCGTTTGGCACACTGCGACGAGTTCGTACTCCTCCTGGGGCTCCTGGGACTCCTGTGGCTCCTGGGGCGGGCCCTGGGCCCCGGGCGCTGCGCTACACGGGTGCTCGTGTTGGGCCTGGCTGGACCCTACGCATGACGCGAAGATGCATACGTGCCCAGACGGCCCGTGTCCTTGGGAGGAGTACTACCCGGTGCCGGTGAACGGGTTGCCGTGCCGTCCGCCAGGGGCGCTGGCGGCGCCGACCGGCGGGCGGTGACGCGGGGACTTGAGACTTGAGAGTTGCCAGAACCGTCCGCTAGATGGCGGGCGCGGTTGTCTGGAGCTCGGGGCCCGGCCGTGGCGGCAGGCAGCCGGAGTGAACTGGATGCTGAGGCACGCAGCGAGGACCAGGGCCCAGGTGAGGAGGAGGAGGGGGGGGGTCAGCGGGGGCCCAGCGCAGCGGCCGCAGCCACGCCAGGCTCCGAAAGTCGCGCCCGGAAATTCTTACACCGCTTGTCAGGATTATGTGTTACTAACAAGCAGACGCGCTGCCCTGGGCCGGGCCGGGGCCGGGCGCCCAGGATACAAACGCGTCCGCGTTGTTAGACGAGTCCGTGCGCCGCGCGGGGCGGGGCCAGGGGGCGCTGGCGCTGCCAGGGGGCCGTCGGGTCACGTCTCGGAGACCATCATGAGCACGGCCGAGCTCATGTCGTCCGCGAGCTCAGCTCGGGGAGGAGAGCTAGAGGCTTGTAGAACGTGGGCGAGCTGGGTCCTATTTGGGCGGCGTGGTGTCGAGCGAGGTGTTCGGTGACCGGGACGAGGCAGACCGCGGACCGCGTGGCGTTGGAGGAGAGGCAGGCTGAGAAACACACCCAAAGCACAAGAAAAGCTCTTGCAGTGTGCAAGAACTTTTACTTAGCGCAAGGGAATTTTACTTAGTTTATTACAATTATGAGATTGAGCCAAGCGCACACTCTTGTAACAAGATCGGGCTCTTTTGGGCGCAGCTGTGTGGTGCGGGCAGCACCCGCGCCGCGAGCCAGTGCCCGCCTGCCTGCTGCTCCTCCTGCTGCTCCTGCTGCTGCTCCTGTTGTGCATTCCCCTGTACGCCGCCGGCCGCCCTGTCGTTCTCACCGTAACGCGTCCCTATGCATGTCGCAATGGCGCGGCCAACGGACTCCGAATAACGCCGACGCGACGCGACGCGCCGCCGGAAACGCAAGAAAGCGTTGCGATGCCCCGCTCGCGCCGCTGCTCTTTCGATTTTCCATCTCCAAACCGCATTGCATTACTGCACTTTTTTATTTGGTGGCGGACATACAAACAGGAAGAAGGGCTGTTGGGGTCTTTGTGGGCGCGCAGGGCCAGGGCGAGACGAGGCGAGAGGGTGAGGGGTATTCATCATCGGGTACTAGAAGAGGAATAAATATTCCGATAGGTGGAAAAAAAGGACCTCGGAAGCGGGACTCTCTCCGTCCTGCCGCGCCGGCTCGTCATGAAGCTATTGTGCGACGCTGAAGTGGCGTGGCGTGGCGTGGCGGCCCTCGGCACGAGCCTGGCCTGTATGAGCCCCTTTCCCTTCCCACTCCCCCGCTCGTCCAAGGGGTCCACGGAGGAGGCCAAGCTCCAGCACTGCTTCAGCACGGCCCCAGGAAGGCTCCAGCACGGCTCCAGCATTGCTTCTGCATGGCCCCAGCACAGCTCCAGGACATCTCTAGCACGGCACTATTACGGCTCCAGAACGGCTCAAGGAAGGCTTCAGCACGGCTCTAGGACAGCTCCAGCACGGCTCCAGAAAGGCTCCTGAAAGACTCCAGAAAGGCTCCAGAAAGGCTCCAGGAAGGCTCCAGCACGGCTCCAGCATTGCTTCGGCAAGGCCCTAGGACAGCTGCAGCACGGCTCCAGCTCCAACACGGCTCCAGGAAGGCTCCAGCACGGCACCATTACGGCTCCAGAACGGCTCAAGGAAGGCTTCAGCACGGCTCCAGCACGGCTCCAGCACGGCTCCAGGAAGGCTCCAGCACGGCACCAGCATTGCTTCGGCACGGCCCCAGGCCAGCTCCAGCACGTTCCAGCACAGCTCCAGCAGGGCGGCGGGCAGGTGCACTAACCCCCCGCAGCGCCACTCCGCGGCGATAAGCGTCCTGTCCTGCGGCTCACAAACCACTTGCGGCCTCGGGCAGGCTTAGGGGAGCGTGGACATGACAGAGCGGGGCTGCAGGGAGATCTCTGATGCGGCCACTGCGACCTCCCCTCCCTCCGTGCGGTGCAGGGCGTCGCCAGGACGCTGGCGACTCCGGGTCGGGTTGACAAGGTTTCCACTTTTTCTCCTACCTCGCCTCATGGTCCCACTGATATGCGTTGGACAAATTATCTGACAGGCGTTTCTTCTCTGGCCCCGGGCGACGCGTCGACTCGAGCGGAGCGATGCGATGTCGTCTGTCCGGGACAGGACAGGGCACTAAAGCCCTCATATCAGCGGCAGCTCGCCCCGCGCCGCCCCGCGCCGCCCCGCCCCTCACCTCCAGGATGACACGTTTAGAGCTCCCGGGACGGGTTAATTACGGACCAGACGAAACTCCTCGCTGCTTTTTCGGGACATATATTTGATGCGAAAATCGACCCACCGTGGCCGGCCGGCTCCGACCGGACGACGGCTTATATGAGGCAAGGCGGTCAGAGAGAATGCAAATAAATTAGGAATAATGAGCGGCCACGAAATGTTTTAATCGACCAAAATATTTAGGAGAGAAGACCGAAAAGAGGCGCAAGTGTGTACTACGCGTCAGCGACCTTGCGGATTTGTGTTATGCCGTGCTCGTGTCCCCCCGTGCTCGCGCTCGTTAACATTCTTGTGGCACGAGCAGCGTAACGGAATTGCACTTTAAATTAATGATAATATAAATAATAGTAATGGCAAAGACTAAAACAACTACAGTGCCGCTCGCGGTGCGCCCAACGAGTGGCGGTGGCCGCGCTTTGGAAATCCAAGTGTACAAATGTTGCTCACTTGTAGGTGAGCAAATACATTCACTCACTTGTAGGTGAGTAAATGACCATTCACTCACTTGAAGGTTTGCAAGGAATAGTTCGTATGGGACCCTCTATCTAAGAGTTTGTTTTAGCCGTGCCCTACCGCGCCACGCCGCGCCACGCCGCGCCCGACTCCTTCCAGGTGACCTCGCGCCGCCCGAAACCGGCACCCCGACTGTGTCAAATAAATATTCATAGAGCAGGGGCGGGGCGGGGCGGGGCGGGGCGGGGCCGCTGCTGACTGACGTATCCTCCCGCGTGTTCAATGAGTGTAATTACCTGCGCGGCACCCCCCGGAGGTGTCGAAGCGGCAGCGGGGAGCACCACTGCACGCTGACGGCCTGGGAAAGTCCTCCAAACGACATGTTCATTCTGTGTGCGGCGCAGTGCGGCGCTGTTCTGCTGCAAAGCCTGGACGCTCGGGGCGCGCCTGCGGGTTGCCTACTCACGCCTGGCGATCGGCGCGCCACCAGCCAGCAGCGCTTGAGAAGGTCCATTGGTGGATACACCGCTAGATGTTTGCATTTTATATTAATCGCGCTAAATTGTTTAGGTATGTTTGCACTGTGCAACGTTTTGTATTTCCAGTGTAGCCTGCCCGGAGCCGAGGCTCTCTCTGACTCTCTGCTCGTTTTGCCTACCCCCCCCCTCTCTCTCTCTCTCTCTCTCTCTCTCTCTCTCTCTCTCTCTCTCTCTCTCTCTCTCTCTTTCTCTCTCTCGCAGCGCTGGTCCGGCCATTAGCACCCCGCCACGCTCCGCCCCGCCACGCCGTGGGCCGCCATGAGCCGCGCGATCAAGTCCTCTTATTTTCTTATCGCCCCCCCCCCGGCCCGGGCCTGCCCTGCCTGGCAGTAAGAACAGAACGGTTGTTGGAGCCCCGCGCGCCGCGACAAATCGCCTGAGCTTTTACAACGTCTCGTCCGTGTAATGTGTTGTATGGCCCTTGTCCTCGGCCCTGCCTGGCAGTGCCTGGCGTGGCGCTGGTGGCCTGGTCCCACTCTTTGCTTCGCGGCTCATAACCTCGCTAACAGCGCAGCGTATGGCCGTATGACATCCCCGAGGTGTTCGCAGCCGAGTCGGGCCGGTCCGGTGGAATAAGAGGTGATTTGTGTACCCGCTATGCCATACAGGACCGGGTGCAGGATGTGCAAGGGGTTAGAGTATCCTATGTGTCTGGTGCCCTCTTGTAACCGAGTCGTACCAATCCACAAGGGAGCGAGTGGGTGAACCCGCATACTGTTAGTGTTGGGTGCTCTCTGAAACACCTGGCTGGTACAAAATTGTTTCTTACTTGAGATCTGCAGATCCGTTCCGTCCGTTCCGCTCTCTCGAACTGATTCAACATGTGCAGCGCAGGGCGGTCAGTATGCAACCAGGCAAACCCGAACGCGCAGATAAAATTCAGCGTTATAGTGGCTGCGTCCTCGGAGAGCCCCGCCCGCCAAAATAATGTTTGCGCAAGCCTGTCACAGCAGAGTGTCTTCCGCCCGGCCGCGCGCCCGCCCCGCCCCGCCCCGCCCCGCCCCGCCCCGCCCCGCCCCGCCCCGCCCCGCCCCGCTACTGCTGCGGTGTAATTGGAGCGAAAGCGAGCAGCAGGAGAGACGGGCGGGTTGTCATATCGCCTCGCCGCTCTCTCTCTCTCTCTCTCTCTCTCTCTCTCTCTCTCTCTCTCTCTCTCTCTCTCTCTCTCGCTCGCCTCGGGCGCAGCTGCAGCCGCCGGTATGCAAACCTGTCGTCGCGGCAGGCGCATGCCCCTGCAGGCCTGCAGGGACGGGACGGCGGGACGGGTCGCGCGGTCAACGCTCGCAGTGGGCGCTGCATGCTCCAGCAGGACCAGCAGGTAGCAGGGGCGCCTCGCCTGCGGGAGCGGACGGGACGGGATGGTGTGCGGGTGGACAGGTGGCAGGGCGGCGCTCCTGGCCAGTAGCGTGCCCCCCCGGCCCGCCCAGTCCTCGCCGTTTATTTATGCCCAGTAATTGGATCAGGAATTAAGTCCGGCGGCGGCGCGTCGGGCTGGGCTGGGCGCCGCGGCGCCTACTGCTGCTGCCGCTGGCGTAGGAGTGGAGCTGCAGTAGGCGCCGTGGACCCTCAGCTGAATTAGGTTTACTACGCGCTGCAGGCCCGCTGCCAGCTCGCTGCCGAAACGCCAGAGCGTTTCTTGACGCCGGCCGGGCCGGCAGCATGCTGAGCTGGACTGGACACTTAAATTAAATCGCTGTGCGCCCCCCCCCCCCCCCCCCGGGGGCCTTCTTGGCGCGGGCCGTGGCTCCTGCTCCCAGGGAAGCTCCTGAAGGTTATGTGCCGAGGAGCCGCGCGGTCGAGTACGTATTTCTGGATGATTGAAGAGTCGACGCGTCTAGAGAAACACTCATCTCCAGTGTTTCAAAAGGTGGAACAAGGTTTTTGTGCACATTATTTGCACTCGTTTCATCTGTTTTGCCAAGCCAAATTCTTGCCGTCATGAGAAAATAAAAATAACATATACCAGGTTGCCGAAAAACCCCGCGCACTGTCGTAGTTATACTGCACCGCATGCAGGCGTGCGGGCGGGCTTGCCTATCGTCACTCACCAAGGCGCCTCACGGCCCCGTGTGAGTATGCAACCCGCCCGCACACATGCATGCGGTACAGTATAACTACGACAGTGCGCGGGGTTTTTCAGCCACCTCTGGTATTTGTCCACGTTTCTAAGGGCACAGAGCGGACGACCTGTTCTCGGTACGTATCGAGCAGTGCGCGCCGGTGAGGTGGTGTGTGGACGCGGTGCCCACGACCGGACCGGTACGGCTGGGCTGGGCCGGGCTGGCTGGATGGCCTGTTTGCCCACGGGTTTCTGTTTATTTGGGAGCCGCGTTATCTCTGGCCGGCCGGCCGCGCGAAGGCTTTTAGGCCCCTGTGTAAGTCGTGGCGCGGCCCGGCGTCGTCTTGGCGTGTCCCCCCCCCCCCCCCGGGGCACGTCACGCTGCCCCGGGCTGGGCGGGTCACTCAGCTCAGCCCCGTGTCATAAAGTTGTGAGTAGACGGAGCGGGGCTGTTTGTAGGCAAACAGCGACAAGATAAGTCGCTATCACTCCAGGTATATCACTCGGCTCAGCGCTGCGGGGTAAACTCCGCCCCGCCGCGCCCCGCCGCCCTACGACGCGACGCCTTGGCCGTCGACGTCGTCGTCGCCCTCATGGCATGATGCTACCGCCGTAGCCCAGTGCTGCGAGAAAAGTAGGCAATAAGGCGCCCAAACACAGTGGAGTAAAGCGGGCTGCATCCGCGCCTGCCTACTAGGCAGCACCCTAGCACAGGTGCGTACATGTTGCCTAGTAGGCCGGTGCTGATGCAGCCCGCCGTACTCCACTGTGTTTAGGTGACTTATTATTGCCTACTTTTCCGGCAGCACTGCCGTAGCTCGTCAAGCACGTGCTGGAGTCCTCCTGTGAGCAGTGCTCGTGCTTAGGCCTTACTTCTCATACCTAAACTTGACACATTAAATGCAGTGTGGTGACCACCGTGTGGTCACGTCCCCCGCGCGTTCAGTCATAGGCACCTTGGTCATAGATAACAATAAAACGCACCGCACTGAATGTGTAGAGAAAATGATGGGGAGAGCAGTGATAACCAGAGTTGCCAGATAAGTAAGAATCTTTGCCTACTTATCTAGCAGCACTGTGTGTACCGCGGGGCCCCTGGTGGGGTGGGGCGCGGGGGCCACGACCCCGTCGCGTCTGCAGACACCACTGGTGGTGCGAATAATCTGCAGTGACCTTGGCTGCGGCTGCACCCCGCCCCGCCCCGCCCCGCCCAGCACGTAGCCTCGCGCCGCCCCGCCACGCTGCCGCACCAGCGCTGCTCCCGATTCCCGATCCCGATTCGACGTGGACATAATGGATGATGGTGGCTTGGTGCGCGCATGCGCTGTGCGGCCCCGGCCCGGCCTGTAGCGCACCGGCCCGCCGCGCCGGCCTGTAATCTGGATATTATTCGCACAGCGGCTGCCCGCCCCGGCCCCGGCCCCGGCCAGGTGAGTGAGTTCCAAACGTGGCCGCGGGCGTTTTTCCTCCTTTAACTCGTTCGGTAAAAATGTTATTTTTTGTTTCTTTTACCGCGGCTGCGGCGGCAGTGACGGTACATGTAGCGAAGTAGCAATCGAGAAGTATAGGAGAAGGATAACCTTGTTGTCGGTGGGAGTATAGCAGAGCGTTTGCGGCGGGCTGCGGCTCGCCAAGGAAGTGTTGCGCGCGGCCCGGAGGGCAAAGGGAGGGAGGGAGGGAGGGAGGGAGGGAGAGGGAGAGAGAGAGAGAGAGAGAGAGAGAGAGAGAGAGAGAGAGAGAGAGAGAGAGAGAGAGAGAGAGAGAGAGAGAGAGGAGACAAAGTGCTGTATGCGTGGATGGCGCCGAGGGGTCGCCGCTGAGACCGGGATTACCTCCCTGCACGAGGATTACCGCACAGCAATGATGCACCAAGTGATGTTCGCCGCCCGCTGTCCTTGATCGCACCGGGCGATGTCCTAATCCTGCAGGAGGTGGGGGGCAGGAGCAACAACAGGTAAGTACTGTCCAGCATGTCCCCTGGAGGCAGCATGAGAGAGAGAGAGAGGGGGGGGGGAGCGGTAAGAGGCGCAAGAGATCTCTTCGCTGGAACTCATCTCCATCTGTCGTGGCTGGGCCGCGCGACTGACGTGCGCCAGTCGGGTGGGGTGGGGTGGGGTGGGGCGGGGCGGGGCGGGGCGGGGCGGGCGGGGCCCAGTGTCCCGGCCCAGCATACATTAGCCGACTTGAGCTCACAATCTGTTGCAATTAGCGCCACATTCCTACATGCGTGCGCGTAACTGGACGGAAGTTATTATTATAACTAAAATAAAATAAAATATATTTATAAAAATAAAAGTGACAGTTGCGAGAAAAAATCTTGCAGAATTCAAAATTTTGTGAAGTGGTGACTTGTATGGTACACAGCTCTGGTGTACTTTTGAAGTGTACGCCCAGCCCAGCTCGGCCAGATGTGTACTCACACACGCGCCAGGCCAGGGCCGGGGGGGCTCGGTGCGGCTGCACGGAGAGGACTGGAGATGCCGAGAGCAGCAGCGGGTCCAGCCGGGTCCAGTCCAGCTCAGCTCAGCTCGCTCGCGCTGGCCCCTCTCCTGCCGTTAATTGTTGTGCAAACAGAGGCGGCTCAAACAATACGCTGGCTCGTACGTACACACACACACACACACACACACACACACGCGGCATTCCTCGACTCGAACGCGACGACGACGCAAACGGCGCGGCGCGGAGCAGCTCTCCCCCGCCAGGACGCGACCCGAGCCGAGCAGCGAGTGAGGGATTTGTTTAGCTCCTAAAAAGGCCCTACCGAGCTCACACTGTGCAATTAGACCAGTGTCTGCCGGGGGGGTCATCCTGACAGCGAGCTGAGCTGCTGAGGGGACGACTACTCTGCCGCGCTGACGCACCTCCTGTGTCCTAGCTTAGAAAATTGTTGTGCAAAAAATAAAATTAATTTATAAGCGCGCGACCAATAAAAATGTTGATAAGATTTGAGTGTGTGCCACGCCTATGCTATCGATTATGCAAATGAGCCGGTGGTTAAGCGCGTGGTGGCGGTGCGTGTCCTGGGCGGGGCAGCGGCAGCGGCAGGGTGCACTCGGGCAGCTCCTGGAGCTATTGAATAGCACGTCTATGGGGGAAGCTCGTCAGTGTCGCGGGGCCGGGCGTAGGGCGTGTAGGAGTCCGGCAAGCATCTGTTGCGTATGAGCAGAATCGAGCGGCGCGATTTTGTCGGCAGGAAAAGGCAAAATGAAACGGTGCATAAGCGCACGAGCAACAGGAAGTGGCTCCCTGCAGGGAGGCTACCAAAACGCCTCGCTGCTCAGGAGAGCTGCCCTGCCCGATACGGTCGGCCCCTGTGTGTTTGGCGGCCAGGCCAGGCCAGGCCAGGCCAGGCCAGGCCAGGCCAGGCCAGCCTCCCCGGTGGGATGGCGGCTATTTCCTGCCGTACGTGTGGCGCGGTGCACCTTTGCACCTTGCAGGCGGAGGCCGTGGCCTTGATGGCCGCCCTGGGCCGCAGGTCGCCGGGCAGCAGCAGGTACGCGTCGTGTCCGTGTGTGCGGGCGGGGCGGGGCGGGGCGGGGCCATGGCACCCACGCGGGGTTAGAGGCGCCCACCCCGCCCCGCCGCCCACCGCTGTCCCGCGCGCGCACTCCCCCGCATGCAGGTCACCGCGCTCCCGCCCACGCCACGCCCCGCCACGTCACGTCCCATCCGCCCGCAAGTTCATCCCGACGCAACACGATTCGCAATAGGGCCGCGTCGGAACGGGCCCACCAGCAGGCCGCCCGCCGCCGCCCAAAGAAAGCAGGAATATCAATGGCAGGGGATGTGGTGTCGTGGGTGTTGCGGGGCGGGGCGGCGGGGCGGAGAGCGCGGCGGCTGCAAGGCGCGCTTCGCGGAAGGCGCGGCGCGGGGGCGTTGTGTTGGCTGAGTCAGTGGTCAGTCGAGTGAGTCGTGGACACGGACACGGTCCTTTGGATCTGCCCGGGCCGGGCCGGGCCGGGCTGGGCGCCCTGGACGGGACGGACACGCGTGTCCTGGACGCCCACTGGCGGGCCGGGGCGGGCCGGGCGTCCTGGGGGGCCGCGCCCGCCGCGCCCGCCGCGCCGCGCTTGTCCTACTTGAAACTGTCTCCGGCGGTGGTGGTGGACACCCTGGACACACCGCTCGGCTCGGCTCGGGGTGGGGCCGCCGCCGGGGGTGCCCACGTGGAATGATTGGGGCTGACGGCCGAGGCCGACCGGCCCGGCCCGGGCCGGGCCGCTGGCAGTGCGGTGGGCTGTCCTGCTGGCCGCCCTGCTGTCCGCCCTGCTGGCCGCGCCCTGGCCCTCCCTGCCCTGCCCTGTCCGTCTGGGGCTTAAAGGCGGCCAAAGTGTCAACACAGGGCAGGGCGCACCGAGAGAGACAGCAGGGGACTTTTTCATTCTATTGCTTTTATTTTCCCCCTTCGCTTTCTCAGTGGGAGAAAAAAGGGGGTGGGGCAGATGTATCGTGAGGGCAAACACCACCTGCGCCGCCGTCCCGCCCCGCCCCGCCCCGCCCAGCCCCGCCACTCAGACCGGCTGAAAACAGAGGATCGGTTGACTCCAAACAGAAGCGGGGAGAACCGCACACACACACTAATGCCTGCACCCAGAAAAATGGAAAGTTGAAGCAACCCTCGTATGGATAGCTCAGGTATAACCATAAAATCATGGCTGCTAAGTTATGGTTGTGACGACGGGGCCACAACTTTGGTTATTACAATCGTAGTATTGATGTCAACCATGATGTTTCAGTAATTAAGCTAACCATACAATATTTGTCGTAACTTTTCATTCTTTCACACAGTGGGTTGTCGAAATTTTGTTGAACTACTGCCTAAAATTTACTTGAAGTACTTTTACTTACTTATAAGTTAACATAAATGTTAGCTTTAATTTTCTATTTTCCTACAGTTTTTATTTCAAAGCCAAACGTTTTAAATATTGTTTTTCCTCCTTGTATTCTCGCGGAACCTACCTGTCCCTTTTTTGTGCTGCCTATACCTTGCTAGGCGCCGCCGCGCCACTGGCGCCAACCCTTACCGGCTACCGCACAGAGCAAGAGGAAGTGGGGCCATAAACCAAACACTCCTCGCGACAAAACAAAAAAAAGTGAAACGACTGCCAGACAACAATAATAATAATAAAATATAAAAATAAAATGTCGGTATCCGTGTGACTGCGACGCCAGGACGAGCGCTTTTGGGCGCGCAGCGCTGCGGATCAAAGCGCCTCGCCTGACTCTCGAGGCGTATCAGCGCATTACGGGCTGATCGTAAACCTGGCGGAGATTTAGGGGCTCGACCTACCGTTGCCTGCCAGGCAGGCAGGCAGGCCGGCCGTTTTAAAACCTGACGCTTCGTGGCGTGGCGCGGCGTGGCGCGCCCGCTTTCACGGTAATGACAAGTTATTCGGGTTGATCGATCAGCCGCACTCTCCGCGGGACGTGGCGTGGCGTGGCGTGGCGTGGCGTGGCGTGGCGCGGCGCGGCGCGGCCAGAGTGCGGACCAGCACCAGCGGGCGAGTCGAAATGCGATAAAACATCGGGATCAGTGGATGAGCACTTTTGGCTGCCCGACAGTGTTGCAAGAAACGCATAGGCAATAAGGCGCTCAAACACAGTGGAGTGAAGCAGGCTGCATCTGCGCCTGCCTACTAGGCAACATGTACGCACCTGTGCTGGGGTGCTGCCTAGTAGGCAGGCGCAGATGCAGCCCGCTTTACTCCACTGTGTTTGGGCGCCTTATTGCCTACTTTTCTGGCAGCTCCGCTGCCTGACGCGGCGCGGAGCTCCTCTAGTGAGGCGTGAACGCGCCCGGCCCCGCCCCCGCCTCCGCGCTGCGCCACGCCCGCGGGGGACGCGAGATCGCGATGGTGCTGGGCCGATGTGGCGCGGGTTCGATCCCCGTCGCGTCAGGGTTGCGGGGAACGCGTTTGTTTTGACGCCGTGGCCTGTTTCCTCTGCTGGCTGCACTCTGGAGTGCCCGGATCCTCGCCCGTCTCGGCGCAACGACGATTTATTTCGTTTCGGCGTGAGTAATTTTTCGAGATTTCGTTTTGATTTTATTTCATATCGACTCGCGGCACGTTGAGCTTAGACTCGTGAGAACCGCACCCTTCTTGCGCCGGCCAGCTTGCTTGTGCGCTCTCTCTCCATCTATCTGTCTCTCTTTCTCGATGTACCACCTATCATCTCTATCTCTCTCCCTCTCTCTCGATGTACCACCTATCATCTCTATCTCTCTCTCTTTCTCTCTCTCTCTCGCCTTCTCTTGCGTCGTGTCTGTCTGCCTTATGGTATGGTATGCGAGATCCAGACAAGAATGGCACAGTGTCCAACGGTGGCACATGGAACGCATCGGGTACTTTCTTCTGAGACGTAAAGGACTCGCCTGTCCTGTCCGCGGTGTCCGCTGGCTGTTTACCTGTCAAACACCCAGTTGTGCCCTTTTCGATAGGATATTTCCCATGGCAACGCCCAGCGTGTAGGGGGGACTCAGAAGGGAAGAGATAAACTATATAAGAGAGGCGACGGGGGCGCTGCAGCGATCAAACATTTGTGGGAGATAGATGTTTCGACGACACTATATATACAGCGTGCAGGCGAGTGCTGTTAAATCGTAATCCCGTGCGGTTGGAAAAAGTTGTTCTCCTTACGTCCCCGCACGCTGCCAACCTTGGAGAAATTTCCCCGCCGGCGGTCGTATCTCCTTCGATTAGTCCCTTGCTGCACTTTACAACTCGTCCCATCTCTCTTACCTTCTGTCCACCATCATCCCCTTCTCTCTCTGTTTCTCTCTCTCTCTCTCTGTTGCACAAGCGTAAGGAGCAAAAAGCCCCCCCGTGCAGCTTACCTTATCGGAATTATTTATTTCTCGTGTAGCGGGGGGAAAGGCTTTGCCGGGATAAGCGTTTGGGAGAGGGGAGGGGGCCAAGTGCAGGCCAGGAAATTGAAAGACAGAAGTGGGAGGGGTGGGGGCAATCGTAATCAGCAGAACCTCGGCTTTCAAAGGCGAAATAAATTAAAAACGCGTGAAATTGAAAGGAAGTATAAAACAAAATCGTCTAAATCTTGTGGAAGGGGGCAGGGGAGCCGGAGCTCGACATGTAGGATTCAACGCAAATAAAAGAATAGGGAAACCGGTCGTTGGCGCAGCGTTAAGCTGCCGGAGTTGAGGATCCGCTGTGCGAGGAAGAGGGGCCGAGAGAGAGAGAGAGAGAGAGAGAGAGAGAGAGAGAGAGAGAGAGAGAGAGAGAGAGAGAGAGAGAGAGAGAGGGGGGGGGGGAGCATATGCCACAAGAGTTTGACGTGTGGCCCAACGCAACAGTGGAGCGCTGCAGTGTCGGGCCAATAGGACCGTCTTTGTTCCAGGGACTCCAGGGACGAAGTCCCGCGCAAAGCCCGGAGCCGGGGCGGGGCGGGGCGGGGCGGGGCGGGGCGCTTAGGGCCCCTAATGCCCGCTTTACTGTTCAGTCGCAACGCATCCAACCGGTTTGGCGATCCTCTCCTCCCCAATTTGTTGCGTATAAAGTAATCCTGAGCGATGACCAATGCCGTGAGTTCGTTTACCCGACTAAATGTCCGCCTCACGGGCGTGGACGTCTCGGAGGTGTCTGGGCCGCCGAGGGCCGCCAGGAGGGCTCAAGGGCCGGGGAAGCACTGTCAGTATGGTGCCGGCCGCGGCTAAACGAAATTACCGCTTGTGCCAATTAATTGAAGATCGTCCGATTGGGTACGCCCGCGGCGCGCGGAACGCCCTGCGGAAGGGAACGCCTCGTGGCGTGGCGGGGCGGGGCGGGCGAGCCGCAGTGTAGATCGGGCTAGCCTGCCAGCGAGCGGCCAATAAGGCGTGCGAAGAGCGTTCAACTCTTTTAATGCACGACTCGCTTTATCGGCGAGCGTTCGCCCACGACGCGCCGCGCCACGCCGGAGTGCATGCCCCCCCCCCGGTTATGCTACAACACGATTTCGTGTTGCCGGCTCAAGCATCCAATTTCGTACTGGAAATGCTGTATTGTTTCTCCTTGGCGAAGGAACGTCAGGTGAGGTCGCGGCGCGCACGCGCCTTGTCTCCCGCGCGGCGGGGTGGGCAGGGCCCTCCTGCCCAGCCTCAGCCCTTGTTGGAGCTCTCGCCGGAGCACATGCCCGAGTCGTAGGCCGACTTGGTGTCGCCGGCGCCGGGCGCGACGCCGGCCCGGAAGGCCCGCAGCTCCCCCAGCACCGGGGACGCCGCCGCGGCCGCCGGCAGGTCGCCGTCGAGGAGGCTGTCGGCCCGCAGCCGCCGCTCTGCCTCGCGCTCTCGCCGGCCCAGGCGGCCCACGCTCTTCTGGTAGCTCTGTGCGGGGTCACGGGGGAGTGAGTGAGTGTTGACTGAAAGTCCTACCGCCGATACACTGGAAACCCAAGTGTGTAAATGTCGCATACTTGTGTAAGTGCGAGTAAATTCGCACATTTTTCTCTAAGAGTATGTGAAATTTTTTTCAAGGGAAATTTCCACCTTTATTTGTTTAAGTGGTGCGACTGGGAATTCGCCCACCGTCAGTTGCGCGACATTCACACACGTACAGGTGTGACACTTGTGTTTTACGGCTGCAACCGCTCACCTCGCGACTCAGCACGTCGGGGTCCTGGGCGCAGTCCGCGAGCGAGGACGCTTGGTCGCTGTCCACGGGGCCCAGGGAGAAGGTGGCGTACTTGTGCGGGGCGTCGAAGCCCACCAGCGTGGCGGCGGGCTCCTCCTCGGTGGGGATCGTCATCTGGCTCTCGTCGATGGTCTGGTGGAGGTCGGCCAGCACCTTGGAGCTCGGGCAGGACTTGGGGCGCGGCGGGTCGGCGCTGCCCCGCCAGGACGGGCTCTCGAACTTGAGCTGCAGGTCCTTGCTGCCCAGGACCAGGAGCTGCCCCTGCGGACGGCGGGGGTCGTAAGCTAACACAGTCCAACTCGGTAGGCAACTCTCTTACGGGTCATAACGCACGTCGCCATACGGGCTGAGGGGGTAGGCAATGCTACGCGTCATTACCCACGTCGCCATACAGGCTGAAGGGGTAGGCAACCCTCCCCGTCATTACCCACGTCGCCGTAGGGGCTGAGGGGGTAGGAGGCAACCCTCCGCGTCGCCTCACGGGCTTTAGGCGATACTTGCCTGCGGCAGGCCCTGCGCCAGGTCGGCCAGCTCGGCCCGCTGCTGTCCGCCACGCCTGTGCGCCCACTGCCACGCCCGCCCCCCGCGGCCGCCGGGGCCGGGGGCGGAGCCGGGGGCGGGGCCGGGGGCGGCGCTGAGGTCCAGCGAGGAGGAGCGTCGCTCGACGGGCCGCAGGCAGGCGAGCGGGGAGTGCGCCTCGAGGCTGGGGGAGGCGCTGGGCGTGGCGCTGGCCGGCGCCGAGGTGGACAGCGACTCGGTGCACGAGGGCAGGTTGTCCAGGCCGTGGTGGCGCGCCCGGGGCGACGCCGGCCGCTTCATCAGCGAGTACCTGCCCGGCCCGAGTGAAGCGTAAGCGCACCGCGCGTACCGTCCGGGGTCGCAGCATCACTGAAATTTATTCTACAATCTCATTGTATCACACTTGGACACTGCAGGGTGATTTAAGTGTCCCTGTCTCTCCTGTGTCTTGGCCGTCACTCACGGGGGCGGGTAGCCGGGGTGCGCGTGCTGGCTGTCGCCGGCCTCGCCCGCCTCGCCCTCCAGGCGCCGCATGCGCCCGTCCAGGTTGGTGAGCAGCGGCGCGGCCCGGTTCCACTTGTCCTCCAGCTTCTTGCACCGCCAGTCAAACTGTGAGGGGAGGCGCGGTGAGAGACTGCAGGCGGCCTTTAGTGCCCTAAGTGCGTGAATGTCGTACACCTGCGGGTGTGTGGATTTCCATTCGTATTCCCACACTTGTACCGGGTGTTTCTTTGAATGCGGAGCAGTGTTGCGGGTTTGCCTACCCCATTCGCCCGTCAGGCGCCATAGCCCCTGCAGTGCTGGAGAGTATGCAATCCCGCAACACTGTTACGCATTCACAGAAACGCCCGGCACTTGTACCCCTGTGCGTGATATTCCTCGGCACTTTTTTACACCTTTACTTGTTGGTGTGCGAACGGGGACAGGCATTGACACGCGCGTGCATTTACCTTGCTCTCCACCACCTCGGCCCAGTGCTTGTGGTAGTGCATGCAGGGCAGCGCGTCGAGGCCGGCCAGCCCGCCGGCCAGCCCCCCGGCCAGCCCGCCGGCCAGGCGCTCGGGCAGCGGCGCGGCCTCGGCCTGCCTCTTGGACCGGCGGCCCAGCAGCAGCTCGGCCTGGATCGAGCAGATGTTGAGCAGCCCCAGCACGAGCAGCACGAGCACCAGGGCCACGGCGATCTGGAGGAGGACGAGAGCGTGCCGGTCACGAGCAGCGCTGCCAGAAGTAGGCAATAATTGCAGCCCAAATACCGGGTGTTTCAGAGAAGACGCAGGTGCGGGCGGGTGTGCCTACCCAACGGGCCTTACGGCGCCTTACGGGAAGAGGGTGTAGGCAAACCCGCACGCACCTGCGTCTTCTCTGAAACACCCGGTACAGTGGAGTAAAGCGTGCTGCATCGGCGGCCTGCCTACTGGGCAGCACCCTAGCACAGGTGCGTACATGTTGTCTAGTAGGCAGGCGCAGGTGTGGCCAGCTTTACACTACTGTTTGGGCGCCTTATTGCCTACTTTTCTGGCAGCACTGGCCTAGCTGACGGGCAGGCCCGCGGCGGGGACCGGCGGGCGGGGACACTGTGGCTGACCTGGAGGTACAGGGCGCGGTGCGAGAGGATGTCGCCGGCCCAGTACCAGAAGTCGCTGGACGTCGCCAGGTCCAGCAGGGTGACGGGGGCGATGGCGGTGGGCGTGGCGAGCGGCGGGCACTGCGGCGCGCTCTCCCAGGGCAGCCACGAGGGCAGCCCGAACAGCTGCATGCCCCTGCAGGGACCACAGGCCGGAAGCAGAGGGTAGCCTCAGTACTACACCCCTGATTGTGGGTACTTACCCTTCTGCTTCCCCCCCCCCCCTCATATGTCCGACCTTGCGCCAACCCGCCCCGCCCCGCTCCCCGGGCCGGTGCGCCCTGAGTGCCTGCCCCGGCCCCGCCCCTTCTCTCGCATAAAAATCTGCTGTCAGATGAGATGTGTTCCGATTCGAATTTCGGTTGGTAATTATACGGGTCGAGTCGGGCGCGTGATACCCGGGCGGGCAAGAGGCCCCCGCCCCGCCCCGCCCCGCCCCGTCCAGCTGTCTGAATCGTATTGCCTCTGTGACATGCTCTGGTCTCCTCCCACTGGCCGCCCCGCCTCTGGTTAAGGCTTTAGTGCCAACCTTTCTGCCTCGACTTTGTTACGCGTGCCGTTCATGGCGCGTATTGCCTCGAAGTGAAGGGATCCATGCCATTTTAAAAACGTTTTCTTTTTTCGGCGCTTCAGAGACAGGTTAGGTTTTCTAGTGTGAGGAAGGGAACGTTGTCCTAGACCCACCGGTGGAGGATGTGGTAGAAGAGGGTCGTGATGGGGTCGTCGGACAACACCTGTGACACCTGCAGGTGCGGTGCGGGCAGGTGCGGGGCGCGCAGGGAGCTCCTGCAGCTGGGGCGGCACCACGCGGCACGGGCCGGGCGGAGCGAGTGCAGGCCTCCTGGCGAGTGTTGTGGTCGCCCTGGGAACCACTCGGCGGCGGCGGCGTGCGGCGTCTACAGTCAAAGCTCGCCAGCCTCCGGCCGGGCCGGCGAGGGGAAAGTTACACGGGCGCGAGTGTAGCTGGCAATGAGATGCTCCAATTGAAGCACTTAGCACGCTGGCCTGTGCTGGCAGTGCTGGCCCGCCCGGCCCGGCCGGGGCGTAATTAAAGACTGTCCCCACTCCACTCCACTCCAGCGCAGCGCTCTCTCACTCACTCTGTCCATCTCGCACATGGGCTGCTGCTGCATCTTGCAGCTGCTGTGCTGTGCGAGAGAAGCAGCAGCTCTGCTGCAGCAGCCTGTTTTCGTGCAGGAGCATTAGTTTTGCACGGCATTATCCGCACGACGCGGTGAAGCGGTTATTTGTTTCTGTTTCTCCTTCGTGCCCGCGCGCGCGCGCTCACACACACACACACACGTGAGCGCGCGCGCGTCCACCTCGCCAGACAAAGGCAGTAAAGTGCTAAGGAGGCGGGTCAGTTGAATATCGCCCACCTTATTTCGCCTCTCCTCACCCCACTACCCCGCCCCGCCCCGCCCCGCCTGCGGTGGACCGAGCCTTTGCGGTGGAGCAATGTCAAGAGTCAAGAGCCCTCGGCCTCGGCCTGCCACCCCGCCTTGCCACGCCACGGTCTCCGCGGTGCTCCGGAGGTGAACACCGGAAGGCAGCGGGTCTGAGCGGGGCGGGGCGGGGCGGGGCGGGGGAGTGGTGCGGCGTCAGACCTCGAAAACCGCCACACCCGAATCTCGAATCTCTGTGCCCGGAGCAACAGCGGCACCCAATGGAACGAAGCGGAGGTGCGCGACTTTGGGTTGTTTTTCTGCTTTTTAGTTTGGCAGTTTGCGCCGCGCGCGCCGCGCGCCTCGGCCGGGCCGGGGCAATCAGGCCCATATCGGTGCAGAAAGTCCTTTGTGCTGCTGCCTGCTGCTTAGCCCTGCTGCTTAGCCCTGCTGGGCCCTGCAGGGCCCCATTACAGGCAGCAGGAGCCGCAGGCCTGCTGCTGACCAGGCACAGTCTGACAGCCCCGCCCCGCCACACCCTGCCGCGCCACACCCCGCCGCGCCACGCCGCGCCGCGTGACGATCGCTATCTGGCCCTCAAGTGCCTGCTGGACCCCATGCAAATACGGGAAAACTTGTGGTCGAGGCAGAAATTCGACAGTCGGAAAAAAGGGTAGAACAGTTCTTCGGTTTTAAGTGCAATACCAGTTGTATTGCGGTTGTGTTGTAAGTGTGGGATCCATTGACTGCGACAGCTAAAAGTCTCGCTCTGCCTAGCAGGTTTACCGGAAATAGTGTGTGCTACCCATAGCACGGCGCAGCACGACTTATAACTGGAAGGTCGTACTATTGGCACTGCACTTTAAACAGTCAGTACTTCACTTGAGACGCTCAGCAGTATCAAAATTGTGTGCTGTCGCAGTGATGTTGGCAGCAGCAGATGCCTCGCGGCTTCCGCGCGCGGGGCGGGGCGGGGCGGGGCGGGGCGGGGCCGGGCGCTCTAGCGAGCTCACAGACGAACAATTGTTTGGCGCGCTGAATGCCAAACTGGGCCGCCTTTATTGATTGGAATTGCAGCGAGTGAGATCGATAATAATTGTTCCAAGGCTGGCTGCAGGGAGCGGCTCGGCGCGGCGCGGCGCTCTGTCCGCTCTGCCATCAGGGTACCGTTGGAAGTGCGCGCGGCGCGGCGCATGCGTTTGAATGCGGCAGGAGTCAGTCGCTACAAATTATATCGTCGATCCGCGAAGCCGCAGCGTGCCTCGAGGGCAACCTGGGGCTTCCTGGACTTCCTGGGCCACCTGGGCCACCTGAACCTCCCGGACTTCCTGGGCCACCTGAACCTCCCGAACCTACTAGGACACCTGGGCCACCTGAATCTCCCGGCGACTTACAGGGCCAAGTGGGCCACCTAAACCTCCCGGACTTAGAGGGCCACGTGGGCCACCTGAACCTCCCGGACCTACTGTGCCACCTGGGCCTCCTGGCCGTGGCAGTGGAAACGCCCGAGCCCAGGGCCCACCCTACTCGAATACTGCTTCCACCGCTGCTGATTCCCCTTTTGATAAAAATAAGAAATTCTTAAAAAGTAATGTTTAAAATGAAACGGTGCAATTAAAAAGGTACACATGTCGTATCTCGGCCGCGGCGGCGGCGAGGCAGCGGCTTCTTCCGCGAGCGGGCACAAATTTTGAGATGTCGTAAAAATAAAAAGCCGACGGATTTGATTTACGCCAGTGGGCGTCTTATCTGATGGGCATGCAGGCAGGAGGAGGCCGCTGCGGACGGGACGGGACGGGACTCATCATATTTTGTTTTTGTTTGTCGCAGGTATGAGTCGGGGAGGGCCGCACAAGGTGTCCGGCCCGGCCGGTGCGCCTGTCTGCTGGGGCTGCGGACAGCAAGGAAGGGTGAGCAGCCACGTATAATTCCAGCACCAAAAAGATGTGGGGGGAAGGTGGTGCATTTTGTGCTTAATGTTCGCCTACTTTGCCAACTGCCTTTGTTAAATAACACGTGCAGTGCGGCGCGTTATGACGTAAAATGGTAGCGTGAGCACATAGTGGTCATGCCGCGCTGAATGTGTCGATCAGGTATCCATCGTCAGGGATCGATATCTCTGCCTCCAGAAGGGATTGCAAACATTCCCTTTTCTATATACTCACCGGTGTGTTCGAGTTGGGCCCCTCTCTGGAGTCGTGCTCGAGAGCGGCTCTCTTCAGCTGCTAGCCCGGGCGAGGCGCTGCTTCCAGAAATAAGGCGACACGCTAATTCCCCGAGACCCTGCCCCCCCCCCTCCGGGTGGCCGCGTGCCCGCCCCGCGGCTGCGCCGTGCAGCATTCCAGCGCGGCTCCACGGCCCCGCGGCCGCGCTCCCGCCCAGAGCGCCCCAGCGCCCGGCCTCGTGCCGGCGTATTTTAAAAGTGCATAGCCTTTTGAAAGCTTCACCGCTGCGTTTTGTACACTTTTGCGTTTATAGACGTACCACCAAGTGCTCATACGCGTGTGTGAACACCGTAAAGTGTGTCCAAATCTATTTTGACCAACACCTGTAATTTATGATTTGCAACAAGGTGGACAATGTGTGACTTTTCTGCGATTATTTCTGCATGTCAAAACAAATTGGACGTGAAAAAAAAAAGACGGAAAGCAGTGGTGTGACCCCGTCCTGTTTCTGAGCATCCTGTTCGAAGGTGATGGCCACTTACGTAAAACTACCCGCGCGCGGGCTGGCCAGAGAGTGAGGGGCAGGAGAAGTAGTCCCACAGGCTGGCCGTCCAGAGAGAGAGGAGCAGGAGAAGTAGTCCCACGAGAGAGGAGCAGGAGAAGTAGTCCCACAGGCTGGCCGGCCAGAGAGAGAGGAGCAGGAGAAGTAGTCCCACAGGCTGGCCGCCGGGCCGATCTGCTTCGCATTCCCTCACGTCCCTCTGACACCTGTAGCCTCCCCCCACCGCGGAGCTCGCGGGGCGCAGGAATGCGTATGATTTGCGGGCGCGCTGTGCCTGGCCGTGCCTGCCAGTGCCGCGGCCGGCACCACAACAGGTGTTTGGAGGAGGGAGAGGTAACCACCGGAAGGGAGAGGAGAGAGGAGGAGAGGAGAGGAGAGGAGGAGAGGGGAGGAGAGGAGAGGTCTCGCGGGACACGCAGCCGAGCGCAGCCCTGCTGGCGCTGCAGGGTGCAGGGGGTGACTGAAGAGAGCACTACTTTACTCGCACCGGGAGGAGTACAGTATACTCTGAAAATCCATGAGTGCGGGACAGTGTTCAAATAGTGGTACAAAACGGTGTGTAGGACACGTTGGTGTTGTTCTCACACATACCAAAACATGATGTCTGACTGTCTCACTCGCACAGGTTCCCGCAGAGTGCTCGTTGATAGGATTGTAGTACTGGGGCCAGTGTTGTAGGCAATAAGTCGCCTAAACACAGTGGAGTTAAGCGGGCTGCACCTGCGGCTGCCCAGTAGTCAGCACCCTAGTACAGGGAGCGTGTACATGTTGCCTAGTAGGCAGGCACGCAGATGCAGCCGCCCGCTTAACTCGACCGTGTTTGAGCGACTTATTGCCTACTTTTCAGGCGCAGCACGGACTTGTTTTGTGAAACACTCGGTAGAGTTGTGAGTGCGCGTATAATGCAGCGGCAACACACGGGTGCTCTCAGCAGGGCAGGGGGGGAGAGATGGTGAGGCGAGCCATGTGACAAATTAGTCTGTGCGCTCCGGGCCGGGCCGGGCCGGCTCTCCATCATCATATGAGAGAAGGAGAGAGGAGAAGAGAGGAGCAGCTCTTTATCACGCCTGTAAACGTGTTCTGCAAGCCAGCCGTGTTTTCGCATCGGTGGCCGGCCGGCTCTTTTTCATCTTTTTTTTTCTCTCTTTCTTTTTTCTGTTTTTAGCTTGTTTACCTCGCGATCCCGGCCGGTCTGGTCTGCCATGATGAAGGCTCTTTGCTGTGCAGCTAACGCGTAAAGAAGCTCGCTCCCCAGGCGGACGCATGCACTTGTGGATCTGGAGGAGCAGCGCTACGGGCAGCGCAGGCGCAGGGCGCGGGCCGAACCTGCTGCTGCAGGCCAGAGGCTGCCTGCCGCGCCCAGTGCTGCCGGAAAAGTAGGCAATAGAGCGCCAAAAGACAGTGGAGTCAAGCGGGCTGCATCTGCGCCTGCCTACTAGGCAGCACCCTCGCTCAGGCGCGTACCTATTGCCTACTTTTCTGGCAGCACCGGCCGCGCTGCGGCCACACGCGCGGGTAGTTCTCGCGCCTGTCGCCAGGGAGCGCAGCGCAGCGCGCCGGGCAGGAGTTCCGTTCGGAACAGAGGAGGAGGAGGAGGAGGAGGAGGAGGAGGAGGAGGAGGAGGAGGAGGAGGAGGAGGAGGAGGAGGAGGAGGAGGAGGAGGAGGAGGCGGAGGAGGCGTGGTGGAGCGTATGTGCCCGGAGTGGCGCTGCGGCCTTACATAAAGCGTGAGCCCCGGCCAGGCCAGGCCGGTGAGCATTCCTGCCACTCACAGAAATTGGGTTCACGGCAGCAGCGCTGGGCCGGGCCGGGCCGGGCCGGGGCCTTGGCGTTATAAGAGGGAAGGACCGGTCTGAGAGCGGCGCCCTCCCCTCCCCCCCTCCTGACGAGCTGCAGCAGCGTGCTTGCTTGGTAGCTTGCATATCCACTGCTTTGGCGGCTGCTACACGTGATACACAGAGGAAAATGAATGCTTGAACCGCACACGTCAGATCGTCTGATGCGTGAATCTCACGTACGCATCAAATTATGCTTGAATCAGGAATACTGTTCTCTGGGTGCAGGAATACCCGGTGACTGAAAACCCCGCGCACTTTCGTAGTTGTACTGTACCGCATGCAGGCGTGCAGGCGTGCAGGCCTGCCTATCGTCGCTCACCGCGGCGCCTCACGGCCCCGTGTGAGTATGCAACCCGCCCGCACACATGCATGCGGTACAGTATAGTATAACTACGAAAGTGCGCGGGGTTTTTCAGCCACCTGGGATGCTTATGTGTTGAAACGTCTGTCTCCGGGCCAGTCGCGGCAGCGAGCCCCTGGCAGGGTAGGCAGCGTGGCGGACAGGGCGGCTCTACGGGCCGGTAGCGCACCCGGCGCCAGCGCCTACCAGCTCGCTGCGGCAGCCCGTCTCGCCTCGCCTCGCCTCGCCTCGGTCCCGCTCGGTACGACTCGGCTCGCGGCTTGGAGAGCGGGAGAGGGAGGGAGCGAGAGAGAGAGAGAGAGAGAGAGAGAGAGAGAGAGAGAGAGAGAGGGGGGGGGGGCAGGGGGAGCGCCGCGCTGCACTCGGCCGTTGCCGCGTCTCCCTCTCCTGCGTCGTCCCCACCTCTTTCCTTCCGAGGTGCTCCATGAAACTCTCTCGCTATGGTTCTCCTTCGCTCTCCTTCTCTCTCCTTCGCTCTCCTTCGCTCTCCTTCGCTCTCCTTCTCTCTCTCCTCTCCTCTCTCTCTCTCTCTCTCTCCCTCTCTCTCTCTCTCTCTCTCCTTCGCTCTCCCTCCCTCTCCCTGTCCCTCTCTCTCTCTCTCTCTCCCTCTCTCCGTCTCTCTCACTACTACTTCCCGCCCGTTTCGTTTGGCCCGCGCGGCGCGCCGACTCTGCCCAGCAGCCCGACATCCAAACAAATGTAAATCGGCATGCAAATTGTTGCGAGTTCGGCCCCTGTGCCGCCGCCCCGCCCCGCCCCGCGCGGAGCCGCCGCGCAAGAATGTCTGCATTTGACACTCGCAGATGGGGCGGGGCGGGGCGCGGGACCGGGAATAAATTCATTGTGTGTGTTTGTGTTTGCATGCGTGTTCACGCAATTTGGAGAAAACGAGGTTCCTCTTTTCCCCCCGCGCTTTATATCCAATCCCACTGCTGGTATAACGCTGTACTTTGGCAGTGACTTACGCAGGGCTGTGATATACGCTGAAGCTGCTTCATGCCTTTTACTACTCCCTTTCGATGCACTAGGCTTTGCTCAAACAATAGGCGAGAGCCGGGCCGGGATAGAGACATCAGACTGAGTTGTGCCCGTGCGTAGGGCGGCCAGGGCGGCCCGCTGTCGTGTCGAGCCGTCCTGCCCTGCCGCGGAGCTAGGCCGTCGTGGCCCCCGGCCCGGGCTGAGTCTGCACCAGCACGAGGGATTTTATTTTCAAAAACTCGCACGTGGCCGTGAGCAACAGACAGGCAGTGCCTAAAAACTTTGAAAGCTATCCAACTTTTGGCAGAAGAGTCTGCAAAGTTTATAAGCACGCGCAGGCAGGCAGGCAGGCGGACAGGCAGAAGGAAAGGTGTTGAACGGTTCGTTTGAAATAACGCGGATCTTTAGTTACGTATGCATACAATGAGCGGCACGCGTCCCCCCGGCCCATCGCTCAGCCATCGAGACGAATAATTTTCAATTAGCCCCCCTCCGCCCTCTCTCCCCCGTGCCGGCCCGCCCACCGCCCTCTGCATAACATGTCGAGAGCAGCGCCTGCCTGCCTGGCGGGAGGACCTCGCAGATTTAATTCTTCCGCCCCGCCCCGCCCCGCGCCGTGTCGTGGCGCGTCCGCGGTGTAGCACTGCGGACGTTTCATAGTTCATTACTCATCATTTCGCGCTGCGGAGGAATTCGCCGGTGTTGACTGCTATTTTATTCTGTGCTGTCAAACATGCATATATAAGATTTCACTCAGTGCGGTGTCTTTGGTTACCCAAAATTGACAACTTTTGGCCTCTTTGCATGCGAAAATCATTCTCACCCCGTCGCTGGAGGCCTGAATTTGGCATCCAAAGATTCCGGAAAGTGGCGTTCAAGAAAGAATGCCAATTTTGATATCCAAAAATTGAGTCTGCAGTGGCTTTTTTTTTTTGTCTTTTTGTAAAGCAATGATTGGTTTTTGTTCGACTATAAATTCACGTTCCTGCCAGATTTCTTATTTTATTTTATTCGATTTATTCGATTTTTTTTTGTGGGCACGAAGGGGAGAGAGAAAATTGGTCCTTATGGCAACTGGGGCGCCTTGTGCTGAGGCTGGGCGCGCAGCCGCGGCATATGGTCGGTAGCGCACGACGGGGTAATTGATTCCCAAATCATGGTCTGTCTTTTCGAGGCTGAGGTCAGGTCCGGCCGGCACCGGTCCGCGCACCGCACCGCACCGGCGTTTAACCCCTCCTCCTCCTCCTCCTCCTCCTCCTACTGCCTGCTTTAACCCCAATTATCATTTCCGTTTTGGAACGAAAACATTAAAAACGGCGTTTGCTTGCGTCGTTGATAGAGGAGTGAATCAATACATGTAGTGGAGGTGCGGCTGCGGCGTCGCCACGACCATTCTGAAATAAATCATGTGTAATGTCAGCGACCCCGGCCCGGCCCCGGTGCAGTGGTTGATTTGCACCTGAGTTATTGTTCTATTGTGATGCGCCGGCCGGCCCGGGCGCTACTAGGCTAGGCCCGCCCCGCCGCGCCCCGCCCCGCCCTGCCACGCCGCGACTCGGAGGTGGTGTGGTGTGAGTTGCGTCGCACGCGTGGGCCTGTAGGGAAAGGGTTACATTTCTGCGGCGCGCGGCGCGGATCGCCTCAGCCGAATGTCGCGGCCGAGGCGAGCGCTGCAGCCAGGGCGGCAGGAGAGTGTTTGATTTAGGGGCCAGGCAGGCGGGCAGCAGGCAGGCCAGGTGCAAATGATGCATTGCGCTGCACTTGGCCGCAAGGCTGTTATTTGGTCAAGCGAATGGTCGGGCGGGGCCGGGCCGGGCCGGGGGCGGTGTGGAGCCTCGGGGCCACTTAGCCGCTGCCAACACCAGTAGTTGTAGCTGCAGGGCCCTGCCCCGCGCCGCCCCGCCCCGCCCGCGGCTGCCATGGGCCCCGGCCATGAATATTCAACTTATATAGAAAGCTGGTCGGAAATCGGTCCTTAATACATGAGGTGTCGGTAATTGTAGGCGTTATTTATTGCGGCCGCGTCGCGCCGGGCCGGGCCGGGCCGGGCCAGAGCTGTCAGAGGGGCCGAAAGCTGCGCGCCGTTGTTTCCCGCCCGATGTGGAACAAAGGCAAAGGCGGAGGAGCACGCCGTCGCACTCCTATCCTGCAAATACCCTTCCCCCTTCCCGCGAAACAGGACCAAAAGTGCACAAATGGGGGCAGATTTTTAATAGTGCCGCGAAGTGCCACTCTGATGTAATCTGTCATGCCATGCAGGTATGCCATCCCTTTCGCTTTACTTTAATTCGCTTTTCCTATGTAGGCTTTCTTGACTTTTGTCACTCGCCAGCTTACGTCTCTCTCTCTCCCTCTCACTCCCTCTCCCTCTCCCTCTCCCTCTCCCTCCCTCTCTCCCTGGGCTGGCGACACGCCGCATGACTGATGGCGCTGCGAAATGTCAGCTAGCGCCGCTCCGGCCTGGCCTGCCACACCTCCTGCATGGCCTTTGGGACGCCGCTTCCCTATTCCGCGGTGGCGCCGCCGCCCCGCCTCGCCTCGCCCCGCCCCGCCCCGCCCCGCCCCGCCCCGCGCTGTTGTCGCCACACTACGCCGTGATAATAGTGTCTCCGCGCGTGGTCACGGTCGCACTTGCTGCCGGCAAAACACCTGCCCGGCAACACCAGCCCGCCCCACCCCGCCGCTCCCCGCCTCACCCCGCCCCGCCCCACCCCGCCCCGCCCCGCAGACTGATGTGATCGGAGCGTGATGCTCATTGGCGCGTTTGAGTGACGGGCCCGGGGCCCGGGCGCCTTCAGCGCGACGCCTAATGAGACAGGCCCGGCCGGCCGGAATGTAAATTGTGTCCGCCCAGTTTAGTTTTGGCCGAGGAGACGCGTATCGCAGCAGCAGACTGATTCAGAAGAGCGCTCTGTCTCTCTCGCACCTATACGGCGCGCCTCATGAGTGCGAGAGAGACAGAGCGAGGAGAGGGGCTGGGCTGGACAGCGGGCTGGAGGCAGGCCTGCAGTGAGTCTATGGCCTCGGCGGGCTGGGCGCCTGGAATGCGCGACGCGATTAGACACCCGTGTGCACGCGCGCCCGTGTCCGACAGCCTGCTGCCTAGGACGCTCCGGCCCGCTCCAGCCCGCTCCAGGAGTCTCCAGGCGCGTGTCTAGCTGCTCCGTGAGTCTCCATAGGCCGCTCCAGGAGCCTCCAGGCGCGTGTCTAGCTGCCCCGTGAGTCTCCAGGCCGCTCTAGGAGTCTCCAGGCGCGTGTCTAGCTGCTCCGTGAGAGTCTCCAGCCCGCTCCAGGAGTCTTTATCTCGCCTGCCTCATGAGTCTTTTCTCCGATCCATGAGCTTCCTGCCCGTTTTACCTGAGTCTTCATAACTCTTTATGCGTCTCCAGCTTGCTTCATCAGTCTGCAGCACGCCCCAAGGGTGTCTCCAGTCCGCTCCATGAGCCTCCAGCTCGCCTCCCGCATGCGAGTCTCCAGTCTCCAGCCCGCTCCATGAGTCTCCAGCCCGTGCCGCATGGGACCTGCCGCAATGTGCGCCCGGTTGTTTCTCTAACCCCCCCCCCTCTCTCTCTCTCTCTCTCTCTCTCTCTCTCTCTCTCTCTCTCTCTCTCTCTCTCTCTCTCTCTCTCTCTCTCTCTCTCTCCCTCCAACCTTCTCATCTCCCGCTCTCCGCTCCGGAGGAATGCAAGAACGTTCCAAATGCCGCTCCGGATAGCTGTTTGTTGAAATCCACTCGTTTTTTCCGCAGCCGTCCCGTGAGAAAGACCAGAGTGTGAGGCTCCACTTGGCTGCTCTTTTTCCCAGAAATTTAAAGCCATTCGTTTTCCCTTATTCCCTCGTTCTCGTTGTTTTCCTCCTTTATTTTATTTCGTTTGTCTCCCCCGCGCCCGCTTTACCTTTCTGCATCCCCCGCCGCCCCTCCCCGCGGGCTGGGCTCGCGCGCGCAATAAGGGGCGGCTCCACCACTTGATTCGCCGCTTAACGGCCGCTGCTTATTGGGGTAGGAGCAGTACGCAACCGCGCCCAGGATTAGTCCACGACAGGGTCTTCATCGCGTGATTTTTATGTAGTAACAACAATAAATTAATTGGCTGAGCTAAATTTAAATTGAACTTGAAAGCGCCAAGGGGAGACTGGCGCGGTTTTAACGTGCGTCTACCTTGTAGTAATTATTTAATATAAATGCGTCATCCTTTCATGATGTTATATGAGTGGAGGCCGTTTGTGTATACTTTGTGTTGAGGGAATACGAAACGATAAGGCATGTCGCCATCTATACATCTGGGATGTGTGTGTGTGTGTGTGTGTGTCCGTGCGCGCACGCGCGTTATCTCGATGGACGTCGACCTAAAACGTGTCATGCGCGGAGCGGGCCGCCGGCAGGCAGGCAGGCCGTGCAGGACAGGCCACGCCGCCACTCCACTCCAGACAACAAAACCGTATCGCGACTCCCGGCACGGCCCGCGGCCCGGGCTGTCTCGGCGGACGGGTCGGCTGGGGTCGGGGTCGGGTCGGGTCGGCCGCTGGCGGTACCCTACCCTGCTCTGTGGTACCCCCGGTGGTACCCGAGCCGACGCGCGACGGTACCCGGCCGGCCGGCCGACTCGCGATCGCCCTGGCAGACAAGGCGACGGGACGGGACAGGACGCATGCGCCCGGGCAGGCAGGCAGGCAGGGCGGCCACTCTACGTTATCGCGGGGACCTCTGGAGCGGGCCGGGCCGGGCCGGACTGGACTCGCTCCAGGCGGTTTTTGACGGCGGCAGGTTGGCAACGGCGCGACGACTCCATCCGCTCCGTCGCGTTGCCAACCTCCGGCCCGGCCGCGCGCAAATTAATTCGCTCTCATCGAGGAGTAAACAAATGGTTTATTCTAACGATGCCGCCGCTGCCGCCCCGGGCCTGCTGGCCGGCCGGCCAGGGCTGCCAACTGTGTTTGCCGAGGCTGTCGTGTCGCGTGGCCCGCGGCGGGCAGCAGGCATCAGTGCTGCCGCGGAAAAGTAGGCAATAAGTCGCCCAAACACGGTGGAGTAAAGCGGGCTTGCATCTGCGCCTGCCTAATAGGCAACATTGTACGCACCTGTGCTGGGGTGCTGCCTATTAGGCGGGCGCAGATGCAGCCCGCTTTACTCCACCGTGTTTGGCCGCCTTGTTGCCTACTTTTCTGGCAACAGTAGGCAAGCAGGAGGCAGTGGGAGCAGCGGCGCCGGCCCGGCCGGGTGGCGAGGTGTGTGGCCGAAGTGACAATGCCGTGCGTGTTTTGTTATGCGCAGCCCCTACTCATTATTCGTGCCCCGCGCTCGCGCTCTCTCTCTCTCTCTCTCTCTCTCTCTCTCTCTCTCTCTCTCTCTCTCTCTCTCTCACACACACACACACACACACACACACACGCACGCACACACGCACACACTTACACGCACACTCGCGCGCGCGGCGGCCGCGCGGCCACAGCCAGCATATAAAGTTGCAGGACACATGTAAGTTCGGGTGACACACACGAAACAGGTTATGGGTGCTGTCCCTGCTCCCGCTCCGCGCCGCGGGACCGGAGAGAGAGAGGCGAGCAGGGAGGGAGAGGGCGGAGGGAGGGAGGGAGCGAGGAAAAGAGAAGGGCACTGAGCTGAGCGCCGTGGCAGAGGGCGGTGGGAAGTTAGTCGGCCGAGTATGTGTATGTATTTGGAGGCCCCTAGTCACTTTGCCCCCGCCCCCGCGCCGCCCCTGGCATGTCAGGCAGTGCGTCCCGCGGGGGCGGGGCGGGGGCGCGGGCCGGCCGGGGCGTCGTAAAGTCACTGGCTGCTCGTGTCCTGTGCGCCGCGGCGCCCCCGCTGCCCCTCTGGCTGCCGGTGAGAGTCGGGCGTGGATCATGGCCCGTAGCTGTTTGCACCCTACGGGCCCTGCTGGTGCACGTACAACTAGCAGGCAACCACTCGCCGACACACGTCCGAAATTATGTCGGGATAACAAAGTACGTCGTGTGTGTGTGTGTGTGTGTCTGCACGAGCGAGTGAGATAGAGCTCGCGAGGACCGGAACTCGTTTTCTGGAATGCCCACTTCTCACATTACACTACTTTCTGGAACTGGTCTCTCGCCGTTCCTTTCCCTGCTTGTTTTACAGCACTCTGGGGGCAGATATTCCAGGCCCAGGCCACTCGAAAACTCAACGGTTTTGAGGTTAGCGATGAAAGTGCAATAATGAGCTCCGCCAACCATTGTTCGACATGTTAAAATTACCTTCTGTTGATGACCCTGTTGCTGTTAGCGAAAGACTAGGCAGGCATGCCTTAATTTAGGTAAATCCATACACGTAGTTTTCGAAGGACAAGTTCGGAAGTACAAATTTTGAGCACGTGTCAGTTTTCCGCTTGAGGGCAGAGGTTCTGCAATGATGTGGCGGAAGTGCAGACCCACGCCGCGCCGCGGGCCGCGGTCTCCCGGCGAAGACTTCTTCTGTTGGACAGTCCCATGAGGACTGGCTTTGCCCCCTGGGGTCCTACTTCTCCTCACCTCAGCTCAGCTCAACTGTTTTCTGGACGCTCCCCGGGCCGTGACCCAGCCCGGCCCCTGTCCTTTTGTAAACAGCAGGCGTCTCGCCCGGCCCAGCCTATGAGGAGGGGCCGTGGAGGTGATACAATCATGGACCATGCATTAAAATAAAGGAGCTTCTTCTTTTTCAGAAGCTCCCTTTCAGGACCTGGCCTGGCCGGGCCTGGCCGGGGACGGGCTGGGGGCCCCTCTCTCTCTCCTTATCGCTTTGTTCTCTCGGCGCATACGTCTGAGGAGCCGGGCCGGCCCGGGCCGGGCTGGGCGTATGTGATTGGGTTCAACTGTAGCCGACCGAGCCGAGCTTAGGTGGGCAGGGCAGCGGGACCAATATGCAGCTAAAACCATATCCACAGGGTTAGAATGTCCTCCGAGATCTACAGTATATATTTTATTGTCTAAAGTCACCAAAATATGTTGTAAATATACGACTGCCCGCTCGTCAATGAATTTCAAATCGGTACATGTAGTGCTCGTAATTTTACAATTTTGATGTGTCATTTAACAATTTTGGATTGTCGTTTTACAAAACGCTTCTTGGAAAATTTTCCTATTAAAACGCAGAACTACTTTACTGGCGGTATTCTCCAAACTAACGCGCATGGTGGCATCTCAACTGTCGAGCTGGCAAGGAATTTTGTTCTGTATTTGCTGCAGACATGCATTATTAGTAACTTGTACCTATGTCCATGAGCAGTATTGCTTCCTCGTGCTTGGACAGAAATCACGGCTGGAAACATGACTATGACTACTGCTTTCCATGTTGCACTCCTAAAATGACAGTGTGGAGCTTTTTGTGTGTGAGAGAGAGGGAGGGAGAGCGAGAGAGGGAGGGAGCGAGAGCGAGAGAGAGGGAGAGCAAAAGAGAAAGAGAGAGAGTGCGCGCATGCGTGTGCGTGCGTGGGCGCGCTCTGGGGGCGCGTACGTTTCTGGTGGGTACACCGTATGCCGTACGTGTGGGGCGTGCATGTCCTTGGTCCGGAGAGATAACCTTGTATTTTTTTCCCCGCTGTGTTTCTGATCTTCTCCCCGCTGCGCCCGTGCCGAGTGTACTAACGAGGGCGCGCGCGTATTGTAGTGGCCGTTGTCGCCTTGTAATCCTCAGCCCCACTCCCTTTCTGGGCGGACCTGCCCTGCCCTGCCCCGTCCCGGGCTGGGCTCCCTCACGCAGGCCATGTGCTCTATCACGCCTCTTAGCGTTTCCTCGAGAGCCCCTCGCTCCCCTGCGCCCCCGGCCCCTCCCCCATTGTGGGGCCCGTGCTGCTTGGGCCCTCACCTCAGTGCGTCGGGGTGAGTCGGCCCGCCCCGCCCCGCCCCGCCCCGGCCTACTTAACCTCATCACTCCCCGCCCCGGGCCCGGAGGGATACCGTGGAGGGCTGGTGCTGAGCAAGGGTAACGCAGTATGCAGATGATGTTCAAGTTGATGGTGCAGGGGGGAATTAGTTATAAGTTTCCTGGATATGCTAATGACGGGCAGGTGAGGTATGCACCATTTCATGTAAGACGATTCTGTCATGTATGGACCACATATTGAAACGCAATGCGAAAGTACCCGTAGAATAGTAAAAGTGGCAGTAGAATTACGAAAAAGTCATGCTGGTAATAATCGGTAATAATCACTGAAATCTCCCGTCTTACCAGCTCCGGTTTCTTTTATCTTTATTACAATAATAATTATGGCATATCTAAGATTTTTTGTAATAAAAAGTTGTCTTGGAGAGTTGAGCTACGCACGTGCACTTAGGCCCTACAGGGGCGCTATCGGCGCCAGGCGGGCCGGCGCCCCGCCCCAGCCATGCGGGCTGCATTGTGCTTGGAGGAGGAGGAGGAGGAGGGTGTCTCGTCTCTCAGCCCAGGAAGTGAAGGGACAAGCGCCCTGCACGGCTCACACCTTGCTTTAAACCCATTCCGTTTCGCGGAGAAAGATTTCAACTGGCCGCTCTCCGCTGAGCAAACACTTGCATTACAAAAACGCGAGGAAGGCGCCCGTTTGCCGCGCGGGTTTCTTTTGCTGCTGTTCAAACTGAACCGTTGCCGAGTCAAGCGAGCCGCAGTGATCAGAACAGCCACCCCGCCGCACCGGGTTTGTGTCGGTAAAAGCGGCAGCACTTCGCGTTTTACGAGGAAAGTTCCGACATGGTAATGAGGTTTTGTCATATTCCCCTTCACCTGATGGGCGGGGCGGAACCTTCCGCAGGCCGCACCGCCTTCCAGAGGTGACACAATTCAGCCCCGCAGACTTTGCTTATAAATTTCAACGAGCAGGGTAAAATCGATTTCTTAGGGTTTCCAAGGACCATCGCAGGGATTCAAGGACGGGAGTAGGAAAAATTTGGTCCGAGTTTAGTTAGGGTTGTAGCTGTGCTTGTGCCCCCGCTGACAGGCGCGCTAGTGAGAGGAGGCGCCCAAGGGATTCACTCGGACCCGAGCCCGACCCGACCCGGGCTATGACCGCGGTGGGCGCGGGACGCGCGCGCACGGCGCCGCCCCGCCCCGCCCCACCCCGCCCCGCCACGCCCCGCCCCGCCCCGCCGCGCCCCGCCCTAGCCATATATCATAGAGACGCCTTGTCCGCCCCCCCGCGGGCCGCGACACGCACGCATCCTCGACCAGCCGCCAACACTCTTGTAAAGCGCAGCCTCTGAGGACGAGCGGGGAAAGGCATTCTGAGTCGCCTCTTCACTGTAAAAAATCATGTACCAAAGTTCAGGATTTGGTACGGAAAACCGTAATAGAGGGAGTACAAGATGACTGTACCATAATGAATGTAGTCGTTTAAGGCCCCATGTTAAAAAATAATGTGGTCCATACCGAAAATACTGTACTGGGGTAGGTACGGGCCGACCTGGCAAATTGTCTACCAGATTTTACCGTACCAATCATCGTGTTTTTTTCTGGCAGTGTTGGATGTGTTTTTCGTGTACGTCCAAAACAGTGCTGTGTCCTATTTAACAATCACAGAGCACTATCAAGTACCGCACTAAAGACGCTATAGTTTCCAGTTTGGATAGCCAGACGGACTCGCAAGGACGCCGCCTGCGCCTCTCTGTTCAGGATAGCCTACTTGCATCCTCTCGCCGGAGGAAGAGGGCGGAGCGGGACCGCGTGCTCGTGCAGTGCGCAGGGGTGCTCCCCGGCCCAGCCCAGCCCGCGCGACACTTGAGGAGTAGGTGCAGCGGGCCCGGGCCTGGGCGTGGTGGCCGCGACCCGCGTGACCCGCCTGTCGGCTCACTTCCGCCCTCAGCGCACAAGTCTTCACGGAGCTCTCGTGTGCTCTGGTTCCGTTATCCCGCGTGTGCAAATGAGACCTGCGCCCCGCCCCGCCCCGCCCCGCCCCGATACGTGAGACAGGCGCGTCCCTTCCGCTCCCGCAGTTACAGCTCCGTCCGAACCGAAATACCCCAAAGGACCCACTCTTTTGGGCTTCTGAACGTAGGAAATGTCCCCGGGTAGTATTTGTGTTTGGTATAATCCCTATGTATTTTATGTGCTTTTTATTTTAGACACGACAGAAACGCAGAACCGAGCGGTTACAACTCACTCACTCTCATTTTAGTAGGCCAGTGGGTGGAAACAAAAATTACCAACCGTGAAAATAATTTATTTTTTTTTTTGAAAGAAAAAGGCTTTGAGAAATCGTGGGAAATTAAGTCAAAATAGAAATTATCCAAGGAAGTAGCCGCCATTTTGCCCTCTACATTCAAAGTTGTTTCGGCGGCACGCTCGCTGGCCGGGCCGGACCGGGCGGAGGCCTTCCGTGCGGAGATGGCCGCATGCGATGCGCACCTTACCGGCCGGCCAGGTGCTGTGCAGGGCGGCAGCAGCAGCAGGAGCCCCCCGGAGCAGGCCGTGGGAACTGAAGCAGTGCCGGGCGGGGCGGGGCCGGTGGGGGCTGGCAGCTGGGGGAGGCTGGCTGGCAGGGCGCGCCGCCCCACCCTGCCCTGGGGAGTGGTGTGGAGGGGGAGGGGGCCTTCTTGGGGCTCCAACCAAAGGTCCTCTCCGTGCGTCCCGTCCCGTCCCCGAGCTGCGGAAGTAGACCCCGGATATGTATCACCTCGGGGCGCCGCGCGCCGCGCCGGGGCCAGGACTTCCGCTCCCCCTCCCCTTCCTACTCAATTCTGCTGCTGCCTCCTCTTCCTTCCGCCCCTATATGCACCCCCCGTGCATCTGGCTGGACTGATGCATTCAGCCCCGATATACCCCTAGGAAAATTCATCTCACCCCATCCTCCCGTCTCTCTCACTCACAGTCTTTCTCTCGCACTCTGTCTCGCTCTCTCTCTCTCGCACTCTCTCGCACTCTCTCTCTTTCTCGCACTCTCTCTCGCACTCTCTCTCGCACTCTCTCTCGCACTCTCTCTCGCACTCTCTCTCGCACTCTCTCTCTCGCACTCTCTCTCGCACTCTCTCTCGCACTCTCTCTCTCACTCTCTCTCACTCTCAGCATGCAAGCTGCAGTCAGCAAACTGTTCCAAAAAAACTCATCCCAAAGCCCTAAAACTGTACTTAAAATTCCCCTATAAAACCAATTCAAAAACTGTAGAAAAAATCTCTCTCTCGCTCTCGCTCTCGCTCTCGCTCTCTCTCTCTCTCTCTCTCTCTCTCTCTCTCTTTCTCTCCCTCTCTCTCTCCCTCTCTCTCCCTGCTCTCTTTGATTGCGGTCTTGTAGGACCGCGGGGCGCTCGTTCCCTCGCGACCGCACAATTTGACACCGCGGGCGTGAAGAGTGTGTTTCCGGTGCGCGCCACGCCGCGCCACGCCACGCCACGCCGCGCCACGCCACGCCGCTCCCACGCAGAGCTGATCGCTCTGTATGTGGGGCGATCTTACCGGCGCGGCCGGGGCCGGCCCAGCCCGTGTATTTCATTCCCTCTCTCTTGTTGTTGTTGTTTTCATATCGATATGATTGGTGCTATTGGTATTGATTGGACTTGCCGGCCGGCCAGCTCTTCCAATAAGCCATTTGCTGAGGGCGAGCTGAGCGGGGCTGCTCCGGGCGGTGCGGTTTGGTTGCCTGAATTTATTTTTACACGCTCACCTCCTCCAACGGCCGCGCCCTCGACGCTCGTTGGCTGGTTCGTGGTGTTTAGGGGTCGGTGGCAGGGCAGTTGCACGCCGCGCGCCTCGGCCTGCCTGGCCTGGCAGAAAGTCTCGGAAGTCCCCATTTTCTCAACCGTCCGTAACGGCCCCTGGTGGCGCAGCGCGCAGCTGTGGGCTGGTTGTGCGGGGTGTTGGTCGGACTATGTCGGAGCGGGGGCGGGGCGGGGCGGGGCGGGGGCAGCCTGCATGCTACTGCCCTGCTGCTGCCGCTGCTGCTGTTTTCGGCCAAGGAAAAAAAACTCAAACCCGGCCGACAGATTTGTATTAACGCGACGAGAAAAAGGCTCTCTGCTCTGCTCTACGCCTCGGCGCCGCGCCAAACGGGGCGTTTCACAGGCAGGCCGGGCCGGGCCAGGCCAGGCCAGCCACCCCGGCTGGAGCAGGGCTTTGGAAAGAAGTGGGGCTGACTCTTTTACGACGGACAACCACGTACGGACGTAGAGTGTCTCTCACTCTAAGTAAGAACGTGGTCCTGTCGGTGTGAATTTTTCTTCTTTTTCGTCGGAAGAATAATCAGAAATAGACTGGAACTAGCTCATCCAGTAGGTCTCCCCCTGTGGAAGGGAAGGCGTGACTGTACAGCTCGCCTTATCCAGCCAGCGTCTTCTCCAGCCGAGGCTCCAGGCGAGGCTCCAGCCCAGCCAGTCGGACGACATTTCGTTACCACGCAGCGGCTCCTGAAACCCGATAGGGCTGCACTGCCCCCCCCCACCCCGCCCTGCTCCTACCTGCACGGACGCCCTTACCCCCCTCTCTTAATCTTCTAACCGCTGACAGGATAGAGATGCGTGGCGTGGCGCGGAGCCCACGTGATGGAAGGCAGATTTACCAGCCCGACTGACCGGGCCTAGGCCTGGCCACCCTGCCCCCCCCCCTCCCCTCGCCCTCATATTGGTTTTGGGCCCTGCTGCCAGGAGCAGTATATTTTTTAAGGCGCGGGTGCGGCGGCTACCACTCTCTCTCTCCCGCACCCACTTCGTGCTGTCGATACGGGAAGGAAATTGCTTCCGATGAGCCGAGGCGTCAAAAGCTGTGGAGGAGGACGGGGATCATCGACGGGGATCTGATTGACCAGGAAATAGGCCTCCCACGCGTCCGGGAGCGGCCAGGGTCAGGGCGGGGGGCCCTCCCGCGCCCGCCCCGCGCAACCAGGGATCTAAAGGAGCGAAGAAAGTCACCTTCTCTACTCAACGAATTTGTCAAACGCGAGGGTAAATTATTCAATATTAAGTGGCTGCAGGTAGAAATGATTCGCGTTCAAAATTGATTTTTTTTCCCTTGAACCGATGCGTTATGATGTGGCCGGCGCTATAAACCCAATCTGATGCTCAAAGTCATCCTGGAGAACCGGCTGCTAGGGTATGTGGTGGAATGTCGCCTACAGAGATGAGATGGGCCCGCAGGAGGCTGCAGGGCTGAGCTGAGCTGCGGTCCGGTGGTTGCGTCACCCGCTGGCTAGCACCTCATTGGGCCGGCAGCACAGGCGCTGAGATGCGCGCCGCTGGATGCTGCTGGACGAGGTGAGGTGAGGTGAGGCCAGGTGTGCTGCACCCGCAGGCCACTGATTGCCTCTCACGCACTTCCGGCCTGCGGGCCCGGCCCGGCCCGACCCGACCGCACGGACCACATCGCGCGGGGGCAGCTGCAGCAGCTGCAGCAGCGTGCCAATGTGCAGCCTTACCGTCCTTATAGGCTATAGCCTATTTGTCATCCACCGTATCATCGTCGTCATCCTTATCGTCAACGTCCTCCTTATCGTCGTCGTCCTCCTTATCATCCTCGTTATCGTTGTCATCCTCCTTATCGTCGCCATCTTCCTTATCGTCGTCTTCCTTATCGTCGTCCTCATCATCGTCGTCCTCCTCATTATCGTCCTCCTCATCGCGTCGTCCTCCTCATCGTCGTCTTCCTCATCGTCGTCGTCCTCCTTATCATCGTCGTACTCCTTATCATCGTCGTCCTCCTCATCGTCGTCCTCCTCATCGTCGTCCTCCTCATCGTCGTCCTCCTTCCCTTATCGTCCTCCCCTTCCTTATCGTCGTCCCTCTCCTTATCGTCGTCCCTCTCCTTATCGTCGTCCTACTTCGTATCGTCGTCATCTCCAGCGCCAGGGTCCAGTCAGTGGCCCCGGGCCGGGCGGCGCTGGGAGCGCGTGGCTCGCGTGTCTCTGCAGGCAGGCCGAGCCGAGGCTATCCATTTGCTTGTCGCTGCTCCCCTGCAATCAGCGCCGCGCCACGCATCCTCCGCCGGCAGCGCGCCTTGCGCCCGGGGCGGTGGCACGGTGGCACGCCGCGGGGCCGCGCCGCGCCCAGCCGAGCCGAGCTCCGCGCCAAGACATGAGGTATTAGCGATTTTCGCTGATTGCCGCATTGGCGCTGCGCTGCGCGACTCGCCTGCCTGCAGGCCGGGGCCACACAGGAGGGTGACCCTCACAAGCTCCGCGCCGGCCGGCCGGCCGGGCCGCACTGGGTCATGGCGCACCGTTATGCAACGCGCGGGGCGGGCACTGCAACTGCAGCAGCCGCTCAATGAATCAATGTTGAGCGAATGAATGAATGGCGGAGCGTAGTAAGGAAGGAAGGAAATGAATGGGCAAAATGAATGGGGAGGCCGGTAGAGGATTAGCAAACGATTTCTAATGAGGCGGCGCCAGGCCAGGGCAGCGCAGGCCTCGTGATGGACGGGGTGCGGCGGAGCGCTCCGCAGAGGAGGCTGACGGCTTGCACTTTACAAATGGCGCGTGTAACAAGGTAGCGTGCGCGCGCTCTCACTCTCTCGCACCCACTCACCCTCCCACGTCCGTCCGCACCTCTCTGTCTCTCTCTCTCGCGACCCGGCCGGCCGTGGGCGCGGCACCGCGGCTGTGGCGTCACCGCCGCGGCAGGGGACGGGCGCGAATGAGCTGAGCCTGCTGATCGCCTCGTGAAGGGCCGTGTCCGTGTGTCCGCAGGGTTGCCTACCCTCGACTCCGCGGGCGCACGGTCTGATTAGAGGGCGCACTCAGTCAGCACTGTGAAAAATAGTTGTAGGTTTACGGGAAAATTTTCCACGAAGTGCAGTTGTAAATTTACAAATTACAAGCACTACTTATCGACTTAAATCTACAACATATTTTGTAAATCGTAATTTACAAAATTTATCGTAAATCTACAAAGATATTTTTTACAGTTCGAAAAGCCATGTGCGTTAATGTCGCACACTTGTAAGTGGGTAAATTTCCATTCGCGCACTACTTATATGTCCCTTCTATAAGTCTATGAAATATCGAAGGAATAGATTCTCACCTTTCCTTTTCCACATTGCGTTCCCAGGGTGTGGACTTTGGCGAGCTTTATTTTAAGCCACGTTGTTCCAGCCTCATGTGCACCATGGTGGTGCTTTCGGTAGCCTGGCTTTCAATCGTGCCGGTGAGCGAGGCGAGACGAGGCGGGGCGACCCATCAGACTCCCCTGGCCCGGGCGTGGCGTGGCGTGGCGTGGCGCGGCTGCCAGCAGAGACCCAATTTGTTGTCTCGCGTGTAATGACATGGCCGCTCGCATCTGCATATTTCTCTTGTTGGCCGCCGTGCCACGCCACGCTCGCCTCGCGGCCGGTCGCGCGGCGGCCCCCACGCATCTCTCTCTCACACTCAAACACATACACACTCACACATGCGTGCATATGGTCATCTCAGTGCCCCTCAAGACGCGTGAATTTGTGGTGTGTGCGCAGTGTGCGTCTTACGCGCCGCGTTATTCCCTGAAAATGGCAGACTTGCATGCGCGCGCGCGCGTGTGTGTGTGAGAGAGAGAGAGACAGGAAGAGAGACAGAGAGGGAAAGAGACAGAAAGAGAGGGAGAGAGAGAGCGGGTGCGGGTGGGGTTGTGGTCTGCTCGCCCACCAGCACTCCGTCGGGGTGGGCTGCTGGTGGACCTAGATCAGGCAGGCCATTGTCTTGGTGTTGGCCGCGCCGTTGGCACATCCCTGGCGCGGTGCTGCGACGGTGGCCCCACGGCCCGGTGAGGGCAGAGTCACTGGGTGGCTACCGCCCCCGCCGCTGCTGCAGCTGCTGTTTTAGAGGGCCACGGCGAAGGGATTTACATTGAAAGGTGGACCAGTTTTCCGAAAGGGCGTGATCCTGCCGGGGCCGGGCTGGGACGCCGTGTATCGCACGTACCGAGTGAGTGCCCGTAATGGGCCGCCTATCAGCAGCTGTGCGAGCGAGAGAGCGGTGACGGTGACGCGCTCTCTCTCTCTCTCTCTCTCTCTCTCTCTCTCTCTCTCTCTCTCTCTCTCTCTCTCTCGCTCTCTCTCTCTCTCTCTCTTACGCTGCAGGGAGGCTCCTGCTGGCGCCTCCTCGGCGCGCTGCTAACGGGTGCAGCAGGAACAGCTGCCAGGCCCTCCCCGGCCCCCGAGAGTTTGGAGCGGTACAAATCCTCTATGGTAGTCGCGGTGCTTATGCCGCGTGCTGGACCGCTGTGCGTGTGTGTGCGCGCGCGCGCGCGCTGGCAGTGTTCTCGGCGGTGCCCCGCCCAGCTCCGCGCAGCAGTGCGTTGGCGATCTACCGGAAGTGGAGTGAGCTAAGGCTGCTCGGCGCCAGGCTAGGCCGGAGTCAGGCCGGCTGGATGCTGCGCGCACGCACAGTTTCTATGTAGAATGTTAGACATTAAAATGTGAAGATGCATTGCATAAGCTTACGTACAGTATGTAAAACTTCATACGTAACTACGCAATTACGTAAAAATTATACGTAACTATGTGAGAAATTTTACATGAGCAATCAAGTACGAGTTGCACGAGTACTCCAGGGTGCACCCGCGCACTTCCCTGTGGCTAGCACGAGACCCCTTTAGAAGTTGAAATAGTGCAGAGCCTCTGGACTCGCTGAGGCATAGCCAAGTGTGAGAACGGAGGATATAGCTTCACAGCACCGCGCCGCGCCGGCCCGGCCCCCGCGCGTCCTGTCGCGGTGAGCGATGGATCCTGCGCGTGGCGGGGCGGGGCGGGGTGGGGCGGGGCGGGGTGTGGTATGGCAGGGCGTGGCGGGCGCGCTGCGCCGTACAGCCCCGCGGGAGCTGCCGCCGCGGCTGCCACAGAGTCGGTGCCATGCCATTTCGCGAAAGAGAGTTTAAACAAGGTCAGTAAGGTTACCGTTTAGTTCGTGCCGCCTGCCTGCTGCTGGCGCCTGCCGCCGCCGGTACTCCCACTGGCGCGGGGCGGGGCGCGCGGGGCGGACCGTGCCAGCCAGCAGGGGGCGCGGGGCCGGGCCGGGCGTGGGGGTGCAGGAAGTGGGGCTCTATGCGATTCCCACGCGCCCCGCCCCGCCCCGCCCCGCCCCGCGCGGCTTTGGCTGTCATGTGAGCGAGCCCGCCCCGCGACACGCCGCGGCCGCGCCAGTGGAGAACAATCATTGTTTTATGTCGCGGAGGAGCGGGCTGGGCTGCACCGCGCGCACCGCAGGTCAGTCAGGGCTCTGCCGCCCCGCCCCGCCCCGCCCCAACACGCCCCAACACGCCCCGCCCCGCCACACTCTGGAACATGAATCCTAGAAGTAAGCTCGGCGGAGCGCCTCCCCGGGCCGAGGCCGGGGCCGAGGCCGGGGGGCGAGGCTGAGGCTGGGCGGCGCCACTGCGGGAGCGGGTGGTCGCGTGCGTTGAGGTCCCCGACGAGGCCGCAGGCCGCACCCCGTCTAGTCTGGCCCCTGTCCTGTTGCTCCTCCCTGCTGCTGCTCCTGCTGCTGTCCATGATCCTGCTGCCAGTCACGCGAGATGCTAATCCTCCTGCTGCCCGCCTGCTTTACCTCGCGCCGCGGAGGTTTGTCCTGCTGCACGTCTATTTCAGTCACTCAAGGCCCGTTGGTTCATTTCGCGGCCGCGCGGCACGCGGTGCCACGTAACTGGTGCCGGCGTGGCGGCCGCGGCGGGGCGGGGCGGGGCGGGGCGGGGCGGGGCGGGGCGCTTACCGACAAGTGCGACAACGTCGGCCTTGGTCGGCGCGCTGCTCATCTCCACCTCTACCGTTACGTAATTCGCGAGTGAGTACTCGACTTCCCTGCCCGGCCGGTTGCATTGTGGCGCTGACGCCAGGGCCGCGGCGGGGCGGGGCGGGGTGGGGTGGGGCGGGGCGGTCCATCCCCCCAGGACTCCGAGCGTGTTGCGCGTACACAGCGCCGCGCGGGAGCCGGGATCATCCCTCCCATCCTCTTTCCACCCGAGAAAGCTCTGCTATCCATACTCTGCCGGGCCGGGCGGGGAGATTGCCACAATAAAGGCGGGCGGGCCCGTCTGGTCTGAGCGAGATGCGTTCGGAGAAACACCGTGTCGCAACATTCCGCCGGGGATTAGAGATGTGCCGTGATGATCACAGCGTGTGCACCAGCGCGCCTTCCCCTGGCCCCCTGCATGGTGGAGCGCGCAAGTCCTCACGCAGAACTGCATGGTACAAGTAGCGAATTTTAGTCGTTTCTGACTCGAGCCGAAAATAAAAAGGGGTGACCGGAAACTAAAGTTTTGTTCTACCAAACCCCATGCTTATTCTATGGACTCAAGAACACAATAACGTTTAAAATTACGAATTTTTGTCGTTTTTTTTTCTCCATCAGGTGAAACATTTTATTTTTTGTTCTCCTTTTTGCCCGGGCTCGCTTTTTTGCGTAAGGCGAGGGCTGTTCTCTTCTCTTCCAGCTGGCCGCCCTCTCCTCCCAATCTTTATCTGTGTCCTCTCGAGGGGAATGCTCTTTTTTTCCTTTCTGCTGATCCGGTCGGACCGTGTCAGCTCGCATCACTCGGGAGGCGCGACCTTTGCTTTGGCAAGGAAAGGACAGCGTCTTGCGTTCAGCCCGCAGGCAGGCCCGGCGGGCAGGTCCTCCTGCTGGACGCTGGAAATGAAAATACACCGCTGTATTGCTGCAGGGTTCACTGTAGCTTACAGTAAAGTTCGGCATAAGCTTTTGATTGTAATCACTTTAAATGCAAGAGTGAGATGTCTGATCTAAAACGAGCGAGATTTTTTTTTCCGTTGCCCCATTTCAGTGAGACTTAAGGGACCTCGCTCTTTTAAGAAAGAGTAACATGACTCAAATTGAGTGAGATTAAGGATAAAAATCCTCACTCAAAACGGCCGAGGTTTTCCAATCCTCGCTCAAATACTGTAGGACGATATTTTTTAACTTGTTGCTCTAAACAAGCGAGAAAGCCACACCTCGCTCGCGAAGAGAGAGGGAAAATATCTCGCTCTCCTGAGGGCGAGAATCATCACTCTGGTATTTACAGTGATCAAAAGTGTTGAACGGATGCTTAGTTCTGGCTGCGAGTGCTCCAGGGGGCCGCCTCCAGCCTACAGGCCTGCGGGCCTGCGGGCCTGCAGGTTGGGGTGAACGCACCGTAAGAGGATTCCGAGGCGCGAAAATGGAGTGGGCTCTCTGATCCTGCGGGTCCTGCTGCTCCAGCAGGCCTGCTGGCCTCCAGCGCCACGCTCCGCCACGCCGCCGCTCGGCCAGGCCGGTGCAATTAGTAATCAATCAAGGGATCGGCCAGAATCACAGGCTTCATCAATCAAAACACAGAGGGCGCCGCGATCGGCCGCGATCAGAGATCTAATCGGATGGGGATGACTTGCCGCGGAGGTCACGCCCAAGTCACCCGCCGTAACCCTTTCTCGGCGGTCCGGCCCAGCACTGCGTCCACACTGGAACTGGAACTCGACTGAGAGAATATTTTTCACTCTTACACGGTAGAACTGTCGTCTTGGTTTTCAAGACGTTTTGGAAAAGTCAAGACCAGGTCGATTTTCAAGACATATTGCTCTTGGTTTTCAAGACGTCGTCTTGAAAAAGTGGAATAATTTCAAGACGACGTCTTGAAAACCAAGAGCAACGTCTTGGAAATCATCCTGGTTTTCACGACGTTAAGGAAAGGTCTTGATTTTTCCAAAACGTCTTGAAAATCAAGAAAGTTGCCTTGAAAAACCAAGACGCCAGTTTTACCGTGCTGCAGGTGTGCGATACATTGCTCACACTTCTGTAGGTGAACAGTTTGTCGCAGGCCTACGAGTGTGTGATCACTCACCTGGAAGAGTGCGATATATTCGTACGCTTGGACGGCACCCGCCACGCAACTGAACTGCTCCCCTGGCTGCTCGAAACGATCGGTAAAGCGCTATGACCTTGCGGTCGATTCGGTCCTAAACGCTTGTTTATGACGTGTAGCTGCAAAAGGAAAAGGGGGAAGCAAATTGCTGTTCGGTGCGAAGGGTTTAGGGCTCATCGTGCACGCCGTTTCGTATTTTGTGTTTTCTTCTTTTTTGCGCCGTGGGCTCGCATCATCACGGTCGGGCCGATCGGTAGCCGCGCGCGCCGACTGCACACGAAAAAAGAACAACAGAATTAGCCAAAATAGCTAATGCATAAGCTATTTTGGCTAATCTTTTTTTTTCGTACACCGCGCGGCGCGCCACCTGCTTTAACGCTCGCGAGTAGGAACCCATGAGATCTATTTCAGCAAGGGTTGTCCCGCACGGAAATAACTGAGTTATTCACGCGATTAGTTCGTACCTGGAAAAGTAACGAGTTTTAAATCGCTGTGGCATAAATACTTTCGATAAAACTGTACCACGTGTTTAAAATGCATGCACACATTTTTAGATCAGATTGTTAAGAGTGCAGGGCTCTCTGTCCGGCCGCTAAACACCTTGCACCTAATCATTTTGTGCAATTTCTAATCAGCCCTTGCATTCACACCTCGTTTGCATAATGCTACCCTGTACGTGAGGCAGAGGTTCGGCTCTGATGCTCCCCTCCGCGATGCGTGTCTGTGCGAATTACAGTAGAATACTATGGGCATACATCGCAATTTGTGCGAAAACGCGCAAAGCTAATAAAGGGAAAAAAAAATATTTTCCCCGCTCCGTCGGTCGTAGACTGGGGGCAGCCTCATCAAGCGCAAGGCTCTGCTGCTGACGAGTGCGGAGCGCGCTGCTGGCTGCAGTCAGCCTCGTTTGGTCATTTCACTATTGTTACCCATGTGGGTTGGCGGGGCGCGGCGGGGCGTGGCGGGGCGCGGCGGGGCGCGGCGGGGCCGTATGATACCTCATTATCGGCCGCTTCAGCCTTTCGGGGTGATGTTTAGAAACATGACTGTTGATAATGGAGTGTGGACGGCGTCCTTTCGCCAAGTCACTGCCCTTCTCTCTCTCTCTCTCTCTCTCTCTCTCTCTCTCTCTCTCTCTCTCTCTCTCTCTCTCTCTCTCTCTCTCTCTCTCTCTGTCGGTCAGTCCGGCCGTGCTCCGCGGGGGGTACCTCAGGGGTACCCAGAGGGTACCCTGCTACTCCTGCGGAGGGGCGACCGGGAAGAGAAAGGCAGACGTGAGACATTTTTACACGACGCTGCGCTGGCTCGTACACCGAGAAAAAAATAGTTGTAGCAGCCATCGTATAGTTAGCCTCGCTCGCGGGGACAGACATAAAATCATAGTCGAGAGACAGCTGTACACGGTGAGAACGGCCGGTTTCAGATCATCGCAACCCTTAGCTCTCTCGACCGTGACGGAATGGGTCCTGAGAGCCAACTTTACGACTGTTACTACGGTTTCTCATTTTTTTTTTCTGGGTGTTTGAAGTGTGTTTGGGTTAATTTCAAAACTTGTGATACCCCATGTATTAACCTAAAAATAGATTGTCAAAAACTGGTTGTGGACATTTTTTGGGGGGGTGAGATGGGGGGTGGGGGTATGAAAGCATCTTTTCCGTTAAAAACAAAACACACAGGCGGAAGGTGGTGGAAGGTCAGGTGGCTGGCGGTTTCCCACAGCCGGAGCACACGACTAATGGCGCAGCGTCGAGCCTCGTGTGCGTACATGAAATTCAGAGAATTTTGTGTAAACACGCGGGGCGGGGCGGGGCGGGCACCTGTTGTGTCCGGAGGGTTGGTGCTCCCGCTCCCCCTTGCGCTCCTCTGCTCTGGCAGTTGGCCGGCCTGGTGCGTCCAGTGCTGCCCGACCAGACCCGGCCGGCCGGCCGGTCCGGCAGATGCTCTATCATGACACCTCCGAGATAATAAAACCCTTGAGCAGCAGAGGGGCTGGCGCATAAATAAAAGGGTTGAACTGAGAAATGACATAGTTATGAGGGTTTGGCGCGCACCGGGGCGTGGCGGGGCGTGGCGGGGCGGGGCGAGCAGGCAGTGGAGCGGGGGGGCGTGTCCGCCGGGCCGCAGTGGCGTAGCCGTGCCCGGAGGCCCGCCTGCCTACGCCGCCGGGGGCAACCTGTCAGAATCTCTCGATGAAATCTCCTCTGAGTGATTCACATTTCTTAGTCACCTGCTGGCTTTTGCCAGGACGCCGCGGTGTTGCCACGACCGACCGAATGAGCCCCCCGCCCTTACGCCGTTGGCTGAAAGGGGAGAGGGTGAGTGGGGATTTACCGCACTAGATCCCTAAAGGGATCGAGGACCCGGCGCGGCTGCTCCCTCTGCCTCAACCTCGACCTATTAGCATTATTATTTTCGTGTATTCCGGGAAAAAGAAAATCTAGGGGGGATAAAGCATTGGGCACCACAAGGCACAAGGCGGTATGAATTTTTATCGATGCCTGCTCTTCTTTTTATGCCTACCTGAGCCTGTCTGCCCGCCCCGCCCCGCCGCTCTCCAGCGCCCCCGGCTACACGGCTACTCCTCGCGCCGAACCCCCTGATTACTCCCACCCTCCTCGGCCACCTGAGCTCGGCTGGGCGGGGCGGGGCGGGGTGGGGCGCGGCGGGGCGCGGCGAGGCGCGGCACTGGCGGGGGTTTCCACGAAGTGCAATAACGTGTGTGCCGGCTGCGGGCCGCGTATTTCGAAACCCTAAGTGAGTTCAGTCTCTTCTACTGTGATGTACTAGACACACTGGTGAAAAGGGTTTTCAAGCGTATACGCCCCTAGGGCGTACAACTAGGCTTCAAGGCGATGCCATCCATGCATTTAGATAGGAGAAAAGGAACGCATGAACTCTCAAGGCGTAGTACGGACTGTACGATTCTTGAAAGGCGCTATGTTATGTTACGCCTTAGTTTTACCAGAGTACACAAATGAAACCACATGCACCCCCAAAAGCCCAGCCATTCTTGTAACAAGAACATGTTCTCTTTGTCTTGATGCAAATTTACTCGCCTCAACGCAAATGTTATAGCCGACGGCAACATGACATTTCATTGGGTCAAAGTCCATTTTCTTGTTACAAGAACAGAGGCTTTTCTGGGTGTGATGTGTGCTGTGGGTCGGCGGGGCGGGGCGTACCTAGAGCACGGCCCGGGTGAGCCCCTGCGGGCCATGCTGCCCCGCACCACCACCGCCCTAATGACCAGGTCCCATGCGCCCGGCCCCGGCCCCGGCCTCGGCCCGCTGCTCAATTACCCCGTGTTATTCTGTCGCGACTAATAAAACGCGCCCAATTTTGGGGGCCGAGGTCCGGCCGGGGCCGGGGCCGGGGCCGGGGCCGGGGCTGCGCTTTTACGTGTATTGAAGGTGTTTCATCAGATTACCAGCGCGCGGCCGGCCAGCGCGGCAAGGAGAGCGGCGCACACACACACACACACGCGCGTACACTGTTGGGCAACGAGGGGACAATAATTGTAAGGGTTCGTGGAATCCTTTGCAGGGCAGGGCAGGAGGGGATTAAGGTGGAGTGCTGCTGTGGCCGGGCCGGGCAGATCTCAGTGCGGTGTCCTCATTGTGGGGTGTGTGTGTAAGGTAGAGAGAGGAGCTAGGATTGGGGGTAGGGGAGCTACTATAGGCATGTAGAGTAGAGGTCTAACAGGAGCCCCTTAGGGCGAGTAGGCAACTCTGTCGGTTATTCTGTGTGACACTGCTGGACACATGCGACGTCGAACACTCTTCGCTGACTGTGCGGCTGGCTCAGGGTTGTTGCCGGATAAGTAGGCAAAAATTGCCCACGATACACCTGTGTGACGAGGGCGGTATCAACGCCCACCTACCAGGCAACCCCTCCCCCCACAGGAGAATTAACTTTGCCTAGAAGGCAGGCGTTGATACCGCCCGCATCACACAGGTGTATCGTGGGCAATTTTTTTGCCTACTTGTCTGGCAACACCGTGTATCCGAAGACCTGGTGGGGGAACGCCCTGACCACACCTCTAAACATGACGCAGTTTGCGCGGTGTCGGGCGGGGCGGGGCGGGGCGGGGCGGGCCCCATAAAGGCTGGGGTGCGCGACCCAGACGCGTTTAGGCTAAAAGTCGCCGGACCTCAGTAATCACCGCGTTTGCCTGGGCCTGGCCGGCCGGCCGGCCGGCCGGCGCGTTTAGCCATCGGGCTGTGCCCCATGGGATGGGGTTCACCAGGTGGTAATCGACCCCCATCTGGCGCAACAGTCCAGCCCCAGCCCAGCGCAGCCCAGCCAGGTGCCAACAGAATTGAATCTTACGATATGTTAATAACTATTTTTTTTCCGTACGATTAAGCCCCTTCCCCGCTCGGTTAGGTCATGATTGGCGCGCGGGGGTCTCACCTTTATTCTCTTAAATTCGCATCGGACACCTTCTCTCTCTCTCTCGCTCTCCCTCGCCCTCCCTCTCTCTCGCTCTTCTTCTCTCCCTCTCCCTCTCTTCCACCTCCTCCCTCCCTCTCTCTCGCTCTTCTTCTCTCCCTCTCCCTCTCTTCCACCTCTCTCTCTCGCTCGCTCTCCAAATTCAAGGCAATGTCCGTATTTATCCGTTGGCTGGGCTGGGTCCGTCTCGGACAGTCGCGCGTCGGCTCGGGTTTAGGTTGTGCCGACGTGTCGTGGGTATTGTCAGCCCGGGGCGTGGCGGGGCGTGGCGGGGCGTGGCGGGGCAGGGTGACAGCAGAATGCGTTGGGCCCTTTGTCACCACCTGCAGCCCTGGGGCTCTCTCGGCACGCCCTGTTATTCTTCACGAATCGTGTGCATTTTCCAAATATCTGCTTGGCCAGGGGGCGGCGGCGCGGCGGTCTCAGCAAACAACACTGCAAATGCACGAGTCTCGCCTGAAAAGTGATTATTAGAAAACCTCGCTCTGATTGAGTAAGAATGTTTACCATCACGCAAATCAAGTGCGATTAAGTGTATGAATCCTCACTCAAGAAGGGCGGGGTTTCCTAATCCCCACTCAAATAGAGTGAGAAAGTTGAAACTGTTGCTCTATTCGAGCGATAAAACCAAACCTCGCCCTCAGGAGAGCGAGAAAATTTACAGCACATAGTTCTCGCTTTTTGCCTCTTTGGCCCTTGGCAATTTTACTGCCTTTGCAAAGGCATAATTCCTTTAAAAGGTGCTATAGTCACACCTTTGTTCCACCAGGCATGCTAACCAGCGCGATCTGATTTTGCATTGTGAACGATAAACCAGTATGCGCTCGGAGGCAGGCCCGCTAGGCTGCTGCGTACGTGTGCGCATGCGCGGGTATACTGATATGTGCTCGCATTCCCCGATCCCGATCCCGATGTGCGAATCCCGCCGCAGGGAACACAGTAACTATGCAGGGCGCTCCTGCGCTGCGCGCCCGGTCCAGGCGGGACCTCTGCGTGCTCGTGAGGCGGGGCGGGGTGCGGTGGGGCGGGGCGGGGCGGGGCGGGGTGCGGCGGGGCGTGCCCGTGGCGACTCCTTTGATCGTTCCGATCGGGCGTAATAGTGGTCTGCCTGGACCGGCCCGGCCCGGCCCGGCGCGGCCGGCGATGCTTTGCGCCTCTCGCGGAATGCTCAGGTTGGTTGCCAAGCAACCCCCTTCCCCCCACCCCCTCCCCTCGTGTTTGCATGCTCACAGCCGACTGGGCCGATTATCGCCGTCCAGACCGTCCCGCCCCGCCCCGCCCCGCCCCGCCCCGCCCCGCCCCGCCGCGCGCTCCGGTTTTCGCTCTTTTGTGCCAAGTGGCTGTGTTGGCCGACACGCCACGCCTGTGCTGTGCCGCCTCGCGCCCGTGAGACCTAAGAGAACATATCAAAAAGTGATAATAACAAAACGATGGAATCATTTGTTGTTATTTTATTTCGTGGCAAGCTGCCTGTGAAAAACGCTTATTTCGACTTTTCCTAGTTCTTTACTGTTGTTTCCAGGTGATTTTTAACCGTGTCCAATGATTTTCACGCACTTTAAACCGTGCGATTCCCAATTCCTGAATTACTATACATTAACTTGATTTGTATCTTTTATCTGTACAAAGTTGAACAATCAAATTTGTGCGGTAATACATTTGTACAAAGTCGTATGCAGCTTTTCGCATGTACTTATTTCGTTATAATAATCTGTGTATAACGCCGCGGCCGTTGCAATAATTTTTGCGCGATCCGCGGCGTCTATCGAGAGGAATCAAAGGCTGAAACGAAACGTTTCTTACGAGCAGTGCTGCACGCCATGCTCGCCATGCGCCCGGCCCGGCCAGACGCGGCCAGCGCTTTATTGTCATCCCGATAATTAGATGTGGCTGCATGGCTGGACGCGTTTTTGCACCTCCGCCTGCCTCTCCCCCCCCCCCTCCCCCTCCCCATTCCTTGCGGTTGCAGTCAATATGGCATCTGTAAATCCCCACCGCCAAAGTGTAAAAAAAAGGAGAAATCGATTAATTAATTTTATGCCCTACGATCCCCGGGCTGTGGTGGGGTATGGCATGGATGGCGTTCGTCTCTCTCTCTCTCTCTCTCTCTCTCTCTCTCTCTCTCTCTCTCTCTCTCTCTCTCTCTCTCTCTCTCTCTCTCTCTCTCTCTCTCTCTCTCTCTCTCTCTCTCTCTGCGATGATGATTGAGCTGATCGCTAACCGAGTCGGTCTTCTTCTGTTGCAGGTATGTCCCGCTGGGAACGCAGCGCTGTGCCACCTGGACGCCGCCGCCGGTGTTTTTGGTAAATGAAAATGAAGTGAGATAGAGATAGAGTTTGCCGAGAAATTTTGAGACCCGCGGCGCGACGGGTGTCTCCGCCTGCCTACTAGGCAAAATGTAGTCTCATGTGTGGAGAGTTTGCCGAGTAGGCAAGGCGGAGTGGAGATACCCGTCTGCCTGCTCACACAGGTGTATTCGTAGGACTTTTTGCGTACTTGCTCTGAAAGTCTCTTGGAGTTGACCAGAGTCGTCTGTAAGTCTGGAGTTGGCCCAGTAAGAGGAGGAGAAGAGAGGAGAGCTCCCTTGTCTTTCGGTTTTCCTCGTTCCTATCATGTCAGATATGGAGGCATCCTACGCTCGCGGGGAGGTCCCTCGCCACCGCGGAATGTCTTGGCGTTGGCGGACGTCCCCGACGGCGTCCCCCCCTCCCCCCAAACCTCTCCTCTTGCGCCGACGCCGTCCTGGGAGCCGTCTAAAAAACGCGGCGCGCGCATTCCCTGAAGCTCCGCTCCGCCCCACTCCTCCGCCCCGCCCCCGTCGCCCGGAGCTCGGCGGAGCCCCGAATCTTCCCGACCACAGGAGGCGGTTAAAAATGCCCTCGTTTAATAAAAATTAGTGGTGCGGTGGCTGTTGGGTCCCTTCTGCGAACCCGGCGGGCTGGCAGGCAGGCAGGCAGGCTGGCGAGCGGTATGCTGGCCGCAAGAGCGGAGAGCCCCCACCCCGCGCCCCACTCCACCGCGCCCCACCCCGCGCCCCACCCCGCGCCCCACCCCTCCGGACCCCGCCTATTTCGTCCGGGCATCCATCACTGCTTTGAACAGCGCTCAAGTTTGGTCTCTGAGCAGTGTGTCCAACTTCGCGGCCGACGCGGACTGACCCCAGGCGGGCCGGGCCCGTATGGGACTGGACTGGACGGGGGCGGTCCGTCCAGCGGGTAGTCTGCGCTTTCAAGCAGTGGGGGAAAACCGAGCAGTGATCGACCATTGATTTTACGTCGATATATTATTAACCTGTATATACCAGTATATACTGTGGACTAACGCGTTCATCAAACAATTTTAGGCATTTAAGGCGGTAAAAATAAATATAACGAAACACAAAAACAAAAAATACTAAAATGACTACATTTGTAGACTAAAATTTCGAGTTGTGTGGCGCCCCAACAGCCGCCTTCCAACGAGTTTTTAGGACCGTGGCTGTGCGGCAGGTAGCGGCGGGGGCGGGCGGCAGGGGCGGGACCAGACCCAAGGGGGAGGGTCTCCCGTCAAACACCCTCCCTCCCGCCGGGCTCCAAGGGGCGCCGCTAGGAGAGAGGGTGGGAGAGGGGGGGCGGGGATGGCGTCAAAACCAAGCGCACCGCCCCTACCCGCCCCTACCCTGCCCGGCCGATCAGTGTAAAACGATACGCTTTTGTGCGGCTCGCTCATTTGTAAGGCGGCTCGCTGCCCTGCCCCCCTGTGCTGTGCTCCCGCTCCCGCCCCTGGCCCTGCCCCGCCAGACGCAAGGACCCCCCTTAAATATTTCTCGAGATTTATGTAGATGAGTTATGCCTTTTCCGAGAAACGGCAACAACGTGCCAAACGCACGGCTGCCGCCGGGGCGAAACGTTACAATTAATGCACCTGGAGGTGAGAAACTTTAGGGCGTAGGCGGCAGTGAGACAGCAGGGGGAGAGGGGGTGGGGTGCGGGCGCTCGTAACATTTGACGGGCGCGGCGCGGCGCGGGGGTTTTGGGAATCAGTCCGCCCGTGTATTCGGCGTGAGGTACAAGTCGGCCCAAAGGGACACCCTTTTTAGATCCCGGCCTTGTTGGCAGTACACCTGGAATATGGCTGATTGAGCTGAGTTTGTGGATAGCACTACTGCGGGGCGGGGCGGGGCGGGGCGCGGGGCTCGCTGGCTGTCAGGCCGGGGCCGCGGCGAGGTATTCGGTCGGCCATTTAAAATTAGGCTGGCCGGGCTGTGAGCCGGGCTGTGGGCCGGGCCGGGCCTGGCGCAGCTTGTCACTGAAAAATGCGCCCAGGTGGGGCGGGGCGGGGCGGGGCGGGGCGGGCCGCTACCCGGAACGCCCGGGCGGAGGCATGTCATGAGAGTGTTGAGCCTCCTGTCGAGCCCGCCCCGCCCCGCCGTGGCCCTGCCCTCGCTGCAGCAGGGCGTATGGGAAACAAAGCTGACCGGGTCAGTGCTGCCAGGAAAGTAGGCAATCAGCAGATAAAACACAGTGGGGTACAGCGGGCGGAACCTGCGCCTGCCTGCTAGGCAACATGCACGCACCTGTGCTCAAGCGTTGCCTGGTAGGCAGGCGCAGATGCAAGCCCGCTTTACTCCACTGTCGGCCGCGCTGGCTTCCCTCACGCACTACTCGTACTGGTCGAGATGCACCGGGCGTTTCAGAGAACACGTGACAGCATGCGGGATTGCCTACCCGCTCCAGCCGTAAGGCGCCGTGGCCCCTTGGGTAGGCAGACCCGCAATACTGCTGCGTGTTGTGGTGCGTGGTCGGCCTACAGTGCAGCGGAGTTGGGGGTGATTTCACACCTGTCCCGCCCCTTCCTCCTCTCCCCCTCCGACCCCCCCCCCCTCCCCCTCCTACCCCCGCCCCGCCCGGCTGCTTTTGTTGCGGCGAGATGCTTTTACTGCCAGTCGTTATGGATTCGACTCGACCGCGAGTGCGGCCCTGGCCAGCCGTACTACACTGCCAAAGAGAATGCCAGTGTATCGTATCTGGACTAGTTTAACTAGTGCGAGTCCCCATGTCCAGTGGGTGTGGATGTGGATGGCGCCTTGAATGTGAAGTAGACTCTCGTCGGTGTTCACTGTGAATAAACATCTTCGGAAGTTTACAATATTTTTCGTAATTCGCGATTTCCCAATGATGTAGTAGATTTACAATACCGATTGTAAATTTTTGATCGCCCTATTGTGCCCGACAAGTCGATACCAAGACCAAGTGATAATACAATTGTGTATGCACTCTAACTGTATTGGTTTTTGTACGTTTATGCGAAAAAGACTGCTTAATTTGTAAAAATGTACGGACAAAAACGTTCAAATCACCGCACAAAGTTTGTGTGAAAAATTTAATTGTTTATTTGTACAAAATAAAAGATACAAATCCATAGTAAGTGTGTGGTTACTACTGCCCCTGCGCGCGCATGACGAGTGTGTGAGGGAGGTCACGCGGCTGCTGCTGCTGCAACAGAGTGACTCCGAATAGCGTTTAGTACTCTCCTCTCTGTCGCTCCTTATGGCCGTGCCGCATGAGTGCGACAAGGACAGAGAGACGAGACCACTACTGTGCGGAATCAAGCCTGCAGGTTGCACAACGGCAGCCGATCATCAGGTGCTTGTGTTCGAGCGACACGTCCTCCTTGTCGGCTAGCAGGCGGGCGCGGCGGCTTCCTGCAGCACGCGGCTATAGGCTCTACGGCGCCGCCGCGGTGCAGCGACCATGGACGGGACGGGACGGGACGGGACGGACTCTTCTGGTATGCGCCATTCATTTGCGGCCGCGGCCTGCAGGCCTGTTGCAGGGGCGGGTCCAGCAGGACTCCGCAGGGGAGGGGGAGAGGGAGGCCGTTGAGTCGCGCGGAGATTATTTGACGGGGCTTGTGAGCGGCCTTCGCCTCGCGGTGCGGCGCGGTGCTATCCGCTGGCTGCCTCACTTGACTCGCCTTTGCTGCCGTAAGAGTGTTGGCATTTCATTCAATCATCGTCATGGTTTGCCTTGATGGGCTCATCTGCATGCGGGGCGGCCGGCCGGCCGGGGAGTGCCCGGGAGCGGGCGGGGCGGGGCGGGGCGGGGCGGGGCGGGCAGGCGCTGCCAGCCTGGCGCCACCCCTTTGCTGCCAGATAAGTAGGCAAAAGTTTCCCACGAATACACCTGCAGTGTGGCCAGAAAAGTGGGCAATAAGGCGCCCAAACACAGTATAGCAGGCCGCCCCTTGGCGGCACCCTAGCACAGGTGCGTACATGTTGCCTAGTAGGCAGGCGCAGATGCAGCCCGCTGTTACCCCCGGGGCGGGGCGTGGAGCGGGGCGGAGCTTGCCCACCCGTGTCTCAGGGCGAGCAGGCCGCAGGTGGTCACGTGACCATTGTCTGCAGGCGCGAGGCCGGCCCGGCCCGGCCCTGCCCGCGGCCCGCAGCGCTACGCCGCCGCGCCGACAGGACAGCCGGGAGGTTATTGAGTAGGATTCCGCAAATGAAGAAGTAATTGTGATGAGCGCGACGAGACGCGGCGCGCCATTGCATTGCATCGGCTCTCCTCTGCGATCACGTGATCGCGCCGCGGTGCTGCGCATGCGCAGCGCAGTCGAGGAGATAACCAAGAGGTTTTTTTTTTTTTTGTTGTTGTTTTTTTTTCGTTTTATGGCACCTTGCGCTTTAAAGAAAAAAAAGATAAAGTTTTAGCGTCGCGATGGCGTATATAAAAGAATCGCCTCGGTATAGTTTAAAATGTTTTTTTTTTTATTACGAGTAAAGTGTCCCAATGTCGCCCACTTGAACGCAGGAGATGTTTGAATTTCCATGGGTTCACTGGAACAAGTAAAGGTGTGTGAATTTACTCAGGAGGTTCCCTTTCACTTTGAGGGTACGAATGAATGACAAATCCCTGACTTGCGCGACATTTACACACTTTGGGTTTCCAGTGTTTTCTTTTACGCACAAGTTAACGTTACGAGAGCCGCACCGTGCGCCACGCCGCGCCACCGGGCGGGTAGCGCCCGTTTGCCATTTACCCCCTGGGCGAGCGCAAGAGTGACTTCACCGCGTGGTGTCCGCCCCGCCCCGCCCCGCCCCGCCCCGCCCTTCCAGCTTGTGCGTCAAGCTGTACGCAGCAGACGACAAAGGCTGCTGGTGAAAGGTGAGCTGTGCGGGTGGAGAGGGCGGTGGTCATGCAGGGGGCGTGTGTTGTGTGACACCACGCCACGCCGCGCCACGCCACGCCACGCCACGGCGATCTATCAACCTGTCCGCGTCCGTATGTTCAATCGTAAAGGTAATCACCAATCGATTCGTTTGGTTTGTAGCAGCGCTTTGCTTGACCTTGGCGGCTGCGGCCAGTGACGAGGGGATGGTATGGTGGGGCCGTGCTGGCATGGGCCTGGCACCACCCCATAGCGTGTAATACGCTTTCTCCTGACTTTTTTTCTTCTCTCATTTCCACACTTGTTTTATTTTTTATTTTTTTTCATTTCATACTTGGGCGTGTATTGATGAGTCTGTCTTCCTACATGGCTGAACGCTGCTGCGGCTCGGCTCGCCCCCGCAGTGGGCGGGATGGGATGCTGCCGTGTGGAGCGGCCCGGCCTGGATTACGATCATCGGCCCTGCAGCCGCGCCCCGCCCCGCCCCGCCCCGCCCCGCCCCGCCCCGCCCCGCCCGCATGTCCGCTCGCACGGCGGCGGCGGCGGCGTTCTGTACCAACACGGCCCGCGACGCTCAGAATGGAGAGTCCAGGAGAGTCGGTTTCCTTGTACGCCCCGCGATATGGGATGGGGCGCGCCGCCCAGCGATATGAGTCGTGTAATTGGCCGTGCCAGATCTGTCGCCCACCTCGTGCCGGGTCAGGGTGGGGCGTGGCGGGGCGGGACGGGGCGGGGCGGGGCGACCACGCGCTTATCTGTCCGATTTAAACTGGACCTCGTGTATACCAGCCTGGAATGCCCTTATCCCTCCCACCACCCACCTCGCCCCGCCCCGCCCCGCCGCCCCGCGCCAGAGCCGTGTTCATTTTGCCATGAGAGGGGGGCGGAGTGGGTAAAGCAACCCGTACAGGGGGCGTTTATGTCTCCTCTGCTTCTCCCCCTGCTGCCCCCCCCCTCCTCCTCTCTCTCTCTCTTCGTCTCTCTCACTCCACTTCCTGTGCTTAATGACGGCCCGTGACCCAGTGCCAAGCGCCGTCTCTCTCTTTCTCTCTCTCTCCCGTCGCCTCTCTCCATCCGTCTCTGTCCGTCGCAGTTCTCTAGTGACGCCCACTGCTTCCCTTCTCCCTCCCTCCCTCTCCCTCTCCCCCCTCTCCTCTTTCTCTCCCTCTCCCACATTTCACTTTCGCCCGCTCCCCGGCTGCGCCAGCAGCGCCCACTGTGCCCCGCGCCCCCAGCGTGGCGTGGCGCGGCGCGGCGTGCCTTGCCCTCCTCCTGCGTTCAAGTCCCTGGACCTCATGGCTGACGCCCATGTGCATCAGTGCCGCCAGAAAAGTAGGCAATAAGTCGCTCAAACACAGTGGAGTAAAGCGGGCTGCATCTGCGCCTGCCTACTAGGCAGCATGTACGCACCGGTGCTAGGGTGCTGCCTAGTAGGCGGGCGCAGATGCAGCCCGCTGTGTTTGGGCGCCTTATTGCCTTCTTTTCTGACAACACTGGTGTGCATTCGCAGGCGGCAGTACATGTCGGAGCGCGGTGCTCGCCCGGCATAAAAGTGACGCTGCTGGACGCGGAATAAACTGCGGGATTAAGAAAAAGAACCAGTGTGTTCCTTGGGGTAGTTTCAATGCCTTTATAGCCTGCTAGTTTTGAATACCTTTGCAAATTTGCTTTTAAAGGCATGATTAAAATCCTTTCAAGCTGTTTTACCAGTGCAGGCACGGGCGTTTTCTTTTTGTCGTGAGCATCCTGAAAGATAGGCAACACACACCTGTATGTAGAAAACCCATATAGCCCTCCCGTCCAGTGAGGGGGCGGGGCGGGGCGGGGCGGGGCGGGGCCAGGCGTCGCTGGAACAATGCTCGCAGCCTTGTGTACTTCGCGCCCGGGCCTGGCCGCCGCCCGCCGCCCGGCACGTCTCCCGACACTGGCACCGCCCTCCTGCACTCACTCCACTTTGCGAGTGCACTCCTCTGCGTCGCAAAATCCTCGGTGAATAGGGCGGCTCTTGATCCAGCCAGCTCCCGGTGCCTGTCGGGCAGGACCCGCTGGCCATTGTGTCTCCCCGGCGGAGTCAAGAGAATGCATACACCCTCAACAGCCTCCCCCGGGGGGCGTCCCGCAACCAGGTGCAGCAGAAACTAGCGGCGCGCAGGTGGACGTCCGTGCCGCGCCCGGCAGCGGTCAGCTCGGCAGCCCCGTGCGGTGACCGCCCCTGAGCCAGGGTGCGGGACCGTGACCCTGAGAACACCCGCCCCGCCCCGCCCCGCCCCCACGCCGTCCCCCGGCGCCTGATGCTGACGGTGGGAGGGGGGGCGTTCTGCCCTCAGCTCTCGCGCATCCCTCGGCCCAACACTGGAAACCCAAGTGTTCAAATGTCACACAATTTTTAGGTGTATAAATTTTCACACTTTGACCAAGTATTGACGTGCATTCTCCCAGGTGTGTCCACTCACTCTAAGAAACGAGCAGTGTACAAGTGACACGGCTACAAGTGTGCGATACATTCACACACTTGTAGAGCGCACGCGCTCGCTCTGCTGGTCCTGGACCTGACGTGACCGAGACACGACGCTGCAATTCGCCTCGCGCGGCGTGGCCTGGCGCCCGCCCCGCCCGGCCCCGCCCCGCCCCGCCCCGCCCCGCTGCGGCTCGGCGCGCGGAAGCTTTTCACACTTTTCGAGTCCCGCCTGACCCGCTTCCCATGGGAACCAGGAGGGGCGCGGCTCAGCTCGTCCCGGCCAGACCAGGCCAGACCAGAGCGGGCTATGCGGCCGCCTTCCGTCCGCGGGGACAGTATTGCACGGAGATCAGGTTCGGTATTCACGAGGGCGAGCGGGAGAGAGGGAGAGAGGGAGAGGGAGAGAGGGGCTAGAAGAGCCTAAAAAGAGAGAGGGATGGGGCCTCTGCGATTAGGCGCCGGCCGGCACACGCGCTGGAGAAACGAGGTTGGCCACCGCTGTAAAACGATGAAAGGTTGTTAAAGGATATGTTCGTACGTCTGCGGTCGGAAACCGTAGCGCGCCAACGCAAACCAAGAGTTTCAAAAAGACTGAAGTTCTGCTAAACAACGCAGGTTGGGAAAGAAAACTGCAGAAATGTTGAATAAATATTGAAAGCAGTCAAGACAATCTCATGCAGTTTAGAGTCCAACGAACTCGAAATTTTCACGTTGCTTGTAGACTAAAATTCCGAGTAGTTGTCCTTGTAAAATTACAATTGCAAATCGTAAAATTAGAAGTCTTACATGTCGGCTTAAAGTCATTCACGAACAAGACTGTCAAAATCCTACAAAGAATTTGAATCCTTTGCAATCAGCAAAGCATTTCTTTGTACAAATATGACAGTGAAGGTCCGTCGAAAATTTTCAACATGTTTCGTTAATCATAATTCACCAAATTTATCGTAAATCTCAAAGATATTTTTCGCAGTGGGGACGGGTCCTTATCGGGAGCAGCTCGGGCCGACGCGCTTCACAACTCGTCCCCGGGTGATATTCCGCGAGGCGGGGCGGGGCGGGCTCAGCGGGCCCGCTACAGGACACACATGTGAGCGGAGATGGTCTGGATCTGGGAATGGTTTCTGGGTGGACAGACAAGGGCCGTGTGACTCAGAGGCGTTGGTCGCCCGCTGCTCGGCGGTTGAACCTCGTACAGTACTAGTACCGTCCCTCAGGGCGCCCCGGGGCGCTCCCCGGCCAGCGGGCCGGAGGTCTCTGCGGCTGCAGTTATAGTTGTACGTTTTATTCGGTAGTTATATGGAATGAGGAGAGTTTGACTTGTTTATGCTTCCGGGCACAGCACTAGGAGGCCCTGGTGCAGGCTGACAAACTCCTTGTGTTTTAACTCCTCCGCCTATGTCAACGTGTATCCAGAAAGATTTGTTTTTACTAACACGTTCGAATAGGTGGCAAAAGGTAGCATCATGGCTGCCTTTCCACACCTATATCTCTTGAAAAACATTTGGCGCCAAGCCGAAGAAGAGGCAAGTCGATGGCGCTTTTGTCTCACTTGTCTATTTATCTCCCTCTCTCACCTGCGGGCTGATCTCCCGCAGGGTGCCTCCTTGACAGTCGTGGCCACGCCTATGGCTCGCGAAAGATTACACAGAGGGAGAGAGAGAGAGAGAGGGGGGGGGGGGGAGGAAAACAAAAGAAGGAAAAAATGAGAATCTGGGATGATGGGAGGTGGACCGTGCAATCCATTATATGTGCTTGTGTCAGTTTGGAAAATGAAAAGCCCCCCACCCCACCCCCTCCTTTGCCTCACTGTGGGTCGAGTGGGATCGGCCTGGCTCCGCCCCTGCCTACCTGTCTACCTGCCCGCCCCGCCCCGCCGCCGCTGCGCAGCGCTGCACCCCGGGAGAGGCAAGGCGAGGAGAGTAGGCAAGCCTTCCGTGAGGCAGGAGAGTTCTGGAATCTCGTTGCGATCGACTGATGAAATATAACGCCTTCTACTTCTAATCGTGCTTGGTGCTGAGCACACTTCAGTGTTTGGGTTTTTCTATAATACTTGCAAACGCAAGGCAGGGTTTGTCTAGCAAATGCAGGGGAAAAAATCCGTTGTTTGTTTTTTCATTATTTTTTTTTTCAAAAACTGAGGGGAAAGAGAAATCTCTCTGTAATTTTTTCTTTCTCTTTTTTATTATTGTCATAAACGATGGCGCCAGCTCGGATCAGGAGACGGGGGCGCAATAAAATAAAAATTGTCTCCTTAGCCAGGAGTGTGGTCGTCGACTGCGCAGTCTATCGCGGGGGAGTCAATGACAAGATGGGAGTTCATTTTACAGCCCCGTAGTGTTGGGGACGGTACAGAGGCGGTATGAGGATAGCACACGGTGGGGAAGAGAGAGAGAGAGAGAGAGAGAGAGAGAGAGAGAGAGAGAGAGAGAGAGAGAGAGAGAGAGAGAGAGAGAGACGAAAGAGGCGAAGGAGGACCATGAGAAACAAGCTGCCTAATTTGGAATGACCGCGGGGGAGCGAGCTCAGCCCGCACGGCGGGTAGGGGCGTGGCGTGGCGTGGCGTGGCAGGGTGAGGGCGGTGTCAGTGTGCTGTCGGGCCCGGCCGGCCGGCCGGCCAGTGCAACAGGTTGGTGCGACTGGCGCCGGCGCGTCCCGCCCCGCCCCGCCCCGCCCCGCCCCGCCCCGCCCCGCATCCTTGCAGGTATAGAGGAGTGGCGCTCGGCCTGGACGCTCGCTCTAGCCTTGCATGGCAGTCCTCCCTCCTGGCTCTTTTTCAAAACAAACCTTTTGGTTGCCTGCCGCCTGAAAGTAGTGTTGCAAGTTATCGCTAGCCTCCACCCACACTACCTCCTCAGCTCATGCAGTGCATGGGCTGATTTTATTCTCTCGTGCTATAGTCATGAGGCACTGCTTTTTTCAATGGGAGAGGGGCAAATCACTTCGGGAAGCATATGTTCACCGCAGCTAGAGAGTCATCGAGATTGAAGTCTATGAACATTATTTTACAAATCATTTGGAAGAAGCGGGAATCAACACGAGACAAGTCGAATGTAAATGGTTTCCCGACACCGTTGGGAGTGAAACTTTTTGAGAACTTAGCAGACTTTTGCGTGCCCAGACCCAGCACGGCTGAGCTCGCGGGGAGGCGGGGTCGTGGATGTTCACGCACGAGCGCGGAGCGCAGCACGCTCCTGCACCCCCCCCCCCCCCCCCCCCGCCTCTGACACCCCTTCTGAAGCCGGGCTGGCCGAAGCCCAGTGATTGGAGCCTCAGACCGCTTGTTTGACGGATACGTGTCTGGGTGGTGCTGCGTGTGCAAAACAAAAAAAAAAATCTTTCTCGAAAAAAGGGGAGAAAAAAGAAGTTGACGAGAGAATTTACTTGGCTGTTCGCGTCGAGCCCGAGAGGGGAAACTGGAAATGATAATCCATTCGGTATCACCCTGGCAGACTAGGCTGATGGGGAATGTTTAAGGCGACACGTGATTTAACCCGCTTATGTCAAATGGGCGGCCGTCCCCGTCCTGCGGCCGTTCGTCTGATCAGCCCGCGGGGCAGAGCGCACGTCCACCCCGCCCCGCCCCGCACCGCCACGCCCCACCCCGCCCGTCAGAAAGGCCCCTCCTGTCCCGCCACGCCCCTCCTGGCCCGCGCCCTCGCCACGCCCTTGCTCCGACCGTCCGGAGCAGCTTGCCCGCACACCCGCAAATTACGTTCACATGCGGCGTTTGGCCAACACGCTTTGGTTACACTTTCGCCCACTTCGGACCAATTACGTACGAACTTTACCGTGCCGCTCACGCCCTCTCTCTCTCTCTCTCTCTCTCTCTCTCTCTCTCTCTCTCTCTCTCTCTCTCTCTCTCTCTCTCTCTCTCTCACACACACACACACACTCTAGAGCACACTTTTTGTACGTGGACTCGGACGCTCGGACTACACCGCAACGTACTGGGACTGGAAAATCAGAAAGTAACACCTTATTCGCCCAGTGTCCTGCCGAGGGCGAGAAAGCAGCGTCGGTGGACTGGGGACATCGACGGGGACCTCGAGGAGCCGGAGTAGAGGGCGAGATGAACATCACTATCCGGGGCCCCCTTTCGTCGGCGCTGTCTGATTTTTATTTGTTATTTCTTAAGCAGCGATTACACAGACGTAACACGTGAGGTGGCCGTGGACGGTACGTGCCGTGACTGTGTGAGTGCGCAGTGCGAGAGAGAGAGAGAGAGAGAGAGAGAGAGAGAGAGAGAGAGAGAGAGAGAGAGAGAGAGAGACTGACTTTGAGTGCGTGTTTGTTCGCTCGGTGGCTTGAGTTTTCGCAGCTGAGGTGTGCTGGTCGTGCCCCTGAGGGCTGAAGCTGCCACGCCTGGCAGGGGAGAGGAGAGAAGGCAACCCTAAGAAACAAAACATCTCTTACGACCTTCGGCTGAGGCCGGCTCGGCCCCCCCGGGCCCCGGGCCGAAGGGAGAGGAGAGAGAGAGAGGCAGGGGGACGAGAACGACGTGGGGCCGTGGAGGTGAAGAAGGGCCGATGAAGGTCAAATATGAACCTCCGCTTCTCCCGCCTCGCCTGCATGGGGTAGGGAGGCACGGCCAGAAAAATCGTTTCTTGATTCAAATGTGAACACAATACAACATAAATGAAAATTTCTTGATTTGAGTGTAACATTAACTTGGTATCAAGAGTAAAATTGATCTAGGGTCAATGATCTTGAGCACGTACCTGGATCAAGAAAAGATTTTTCAAGGTTCACGGATCGAGTAAGGCTTTTGTTGAAGCTTTCGACGCCTCCTTCCGAACCCTTTCCAAACGCGCTGTTCCCCAAACGCACGGTAAAAACAATGTCTGATTTTTTGAGGAAAAGGGGAAAACTTTGAGGGACCTCAGATTTTGAGCAAGTCTCCTCAAAAAATGTGGGAATTTCCCTCAAGTTTTGAGGAGACCTCCTCGACATCTGAGGAGGTTTCCTCAAATTATGGGAGTTCCTCAAAGTTTTCCCGTTTTTTCCCCCTAAAAGAATCCTGCATCGCTTTTACCGTGTGTGGGGGGATTGTTTCTGCTGGCGATGCACTGTCCTGTCCTCGCTCGGCTCTGCTCGGCCCTCACTCACTCTGCCGCCTGTCTGTCAGCTCGCCTGTCAGCTCGGATCAGCCAGGTCCGCCCCTGCGCTGACGCGCCCGCTGACAGCGCGGTCGATCGCCGGCCCGGCCCGGGTGGGTACTCTGGTGGTACCTTTTGGGCAGCGGCTGGATGGATAATTACTTGCCGTTAATGAGTTCTCGCCTTAGATTGGTTGGGGATAAATCGGTGCGGAGAGGAAAGGCACGACGGCGAGAGAGTGGAGAGAGGGCTGGCTGATGGACACATGTAGGTAGGCTACGTGATACGCACCCTTCCGCAAATTAAAATACATATTTAGAAACGTTCGTAAACAGGATTATTAAAAATGTGCGAATATACCTTTCCTTCGTACTATGAATAGCCTAAGTCTAAAACGTCCCCAAAATTTTATTCCATTAAATATAGGATGAAAACAGAACGCCTGTGTAATCTACTTGACCACTCTTTTGGAAGTAAATTTACTTGCTCGCCAAAAGTTCTTTAAAAGTGTGGAAGTGAAATGCAACGCAGCGTGATTGCGCAAACGATTCTCTTCTTCCAGTTATTGGATGGGGACAAGATATCATTTTTAAGTTCTGTGCCTTGCCCCAGAAGATACGCGTAGTTTGAACTGTGTCTCATTTTTCTGTTCGCAGGTGAGAGAGGGGTGAATAATGCCGTCGACGTGCGCGCTAAACAGTCGTGGCTCTCAAGGCTGTCCGAGTGAGTTCGATTTGTCGTATTATTAGCTCGTTACCAGTATCGTTCGCTTCCTCCCCGTTGGCCGTGAAGTCTTCCTCCATCAAGTCGCCGCCGCCGCCGCGACGACTGTTGCCCCTGTTGTTGAAATGCCGGCCGGCCGGCCGACTGTCGCGGCGGGGCTGCTGACTGCCTATTGATGCCTAGACAGCGGCAGTAGTCGGCCTCAGCCAGAGTATCTCCTCCCCCCGCTCTCAGCGCGTCCATGAGGTACCCCTCCGCGGTACCCGTCAGCTGCAGTAAGCATAAACTATTGTGGCGACGTACGAATTTTATAAGAGAGGGGCAAGTGTATCGGATGTGGCATAAAAGTGTGCGGGTCTGGCTCATTGAGTACTCAGGTCCTCCTCAACAGCAGACGCGTTACAGGTCTTGTAGGTGGGTTGCCTACGTACAGGGGGTTTGTAGCCCAAGTTGCCTACCGTTCAGGCGGTTTACTAGAGGTCGATTATAACTTATAACGCGCCTGCTCGACAGTGTTATACTCGTCTTTTCTGCGCGCAGGGTCTGTGTGCATGATGCACTTGTGCGCCGCGGCGACGCGACACGCCCGCCCGCCCGGCCGCGCGTGCAGCACGTGCAGCGCACCGTCATTTTGCTCGCGCGTGCTCCCCGGGCACGCCGCCCGCGGCACGCCCGTGACGGACGCGCCCGCGTGCGTGCGTGCGTGCGTGCGTGCGTGCGCGAGCCGCGAGGTGCAAACTACAGTCCACTGGGCGGGGCGGGTCGAAGGGCGTCTCGTCCCCGTCCCGCCCGCTGCGAACGAGGTGTTCGTCATGACGACGCGGCTTGATGGCAATTCGAGCCTAAAGGGCGTGGGTGGGGCGGGGCGGGGCTGCTGGCGTGGCTCTCCCTTTCGCACTTCCGCGAGCTCTAGTTGCCTCCCCGCTGCTTTTGGCGCGCTTCTGCCTTGCCCGGGGGCGGGGTGGGGCGGGCAGTCCCACGGCGCCAACCCACAGGGTCAGGGGTAGAGGGTAGGGGCGTAGGGTTCCGCTGAACAGCGCGGCGCTACGTGCGACAGGCCCTGCCCTGCAGCAGGGTGATTCCGAACAACGTTGAGTATAGTGTCGTCTCTCTTGCTCCTTGTGGCCGTGCCGCATGGGTGCGACAGAGACACAGAGACGAAGAAACCACTGTGTGCGGAATCACCCTACTGGGGCGGCCAGGGCGGCGTCAGCCCTCGTCAGCAGACACCCGACCGGACCGCGTGGCGCAGCGCTGCCCGCCTGCGGGCGGGCGGGAGGGCGGGTGCTGCTTCTGCGAAACAGGCGCCGCGCCCCGCCACGCCCCGCCACGCCCCGCCACGCCCCGCCACGCCCCGCCCCGCCACGCCCACCTGCAGCTGGCGACTCTACTGCCCGGCGTAGACTCGCGCGACGCCATAGGACTGGACTGCTGCTGTTGTGCAGCGGACCGTTCGAGAGAGTCGAGTCGAGCCAAAACACACACGGCTGACGCTGTACTGCCCACGCGAGGCGCACCCAGCATTTAGTTTAGGGGACCCTCTCCCTCCCTCTCCCTCCCTCTCTCTCTCTCTCTCTCTCTCTCTGTCTCTCTCTCTCTCTCTCTCTCTCTCTGTCTCTCTCTCTTCCTTTCCTAATCCATACCGGATACTACTGTTGGCCGACTAACTCTCCGCCACAAACCTTGTGTCCCGTAGTTCATGGAAAAAGTTCGCCGCACACACACACACGCACAGACGGCGCGCGCGCGCGCCACAAAACACGGGGATTACGCGTTTTTTTCCCCTAAGAGGAAACAAGGGGGCGGATGATCCGCTGGAGAGCGGTGGGGGTGGTGGGGGTAACTCCGGTAGCGATCAATGAGAGCTTCCGGTGGATGCGGCCAGGCCTGCCCGGCCCGACCGGGCCCGGCTCAGTACTACAAGGTGTATGTATTGCTTTTGTAGGAGCCCACCCTCCGCTGCTGTGCTGTGACACTCGGTGGTACACAGCGGAAATCTTTTTTTTTCCCCCTCGTTATTTTTTTTAACATTTTCGTTATTGTTGTATTTCCGTCTGGTGCTACTCCCCACATTAAAAAAAAAACGTCAGTTGTGCAAGGAGCGCATTAATTTTGCGCACCATCTCTGTGATTCTGCGGGGGTCTGCGAATATGAATTGAATCGCGCGTGGACCCCTCTGCGAGCTGCCGCTAGCTCTAGGGCTCTACCAGCGGTCAGTCCGCGTTAGCACGGAGGCTATCCGCCACCCACTGTCACAGGGAGGAAGTCTCTCTGATGTCTCGTGGGCGGCTGCCATGGGCGGCGCGGGCGGGGCGGGGCGTGTACCACTTCCTCTCCCGGACCGATGATAGGAGAGTGAGAGGGGAGAGGGTAAGAGCCCCTGTATTGTCTCTAGAGCCTTTCCTGTCCCTTTGCCTCCCCTCCCCCATGATGTCTGCCGATACCCCCTGCCCTGCCCTGCCTCGCCCCTCCGCTCCGCACGCGTTTCCCTGCATTTATTTATCCGAGGCGATTCACCTGTCACGGCCCGCTCTGTGTATCACACCGCGCCTGGCCACCACACGAGTGGAGTAGGGACAGTACACCGCCGGAAAATATTATTGGATCCGGAAAGTTTAGGGGAGGAAAATCACGCTCAAGATGGGGGAGAAATCTTGTAAAGACGTCTTGTAGATCTTGTAGTGACATTCACCGCACCGTTGCTGCAGGGTTCACCGTAGCTTTCAGTGAAATCACTGTAAGCTTTTACTTTTATCAGTGCATGCTAACAGTACGTATAGTTCCGGAGCGGAGCCAGGGGGGGGGGGCTTAAAGAGGTTGGCACTTGATTGCCGTTGTTGTTGCTGCGACTGGACGCGTGTCCGGAGGCTGCCCGGCCCGGCGGCCGGCCCGGGTGTGAAAGTCGTGAGTCGGCGCCCCCTCCCTCCGCCCACCTCCTCCTCCTCCTGCTCCTGCTCCCCGCGCTGCCGCTGACCACTGCACTGCATCTATCCTGACATGAGGTCCACAGTGGTGCACTAGAAGTGCAAAAGTATGATGTGACATGATGCGCACAGCCCTCTTTGACATGTGGCGGCGCTCCTGGTGTCGATGCTGTTGCTGTGGGACGCCTACCCCCCGCCCCTCCAATCCTCGCCGTGCCCAACGCCCCCGGGCCCCAGGCCGGGCCGGCGCGCCCCGTTGCGGAGGCAGGTGGGAGGAGAGGTGAGGCGGAGGGGGCCCGCTCTGCTGGCTGCCAGCCTGGCCCGTGGCCCCCTCATACCTCGGCAGGCGGGACCGCCCGGCCCGAGCTGGCGGTGCGGCCGCTGCGCTGCGGCTGCGACTCAGCCGGCTCCAGCTCCAGCGAGCGCAGCTCCAGCATTCCAGCTCAGCATCCAGCCAGCAGCAGTCTATCTCTATGTTCATCTCGTTCTCCGCCGTCCTCCAGCTCTCCTTTCGTCCGGTCTTCTCCTCTTCAGTCTCTCTCTCTCTCTCTCTCTCTCTCTCTCTCTCTCTCTCTCTCTCTCTCTCTCTCTCTCTCTCTCTCTCTCTCTCCCTCTCTCTCCCTCTCTCCCTCTCTCCCTCTCCCTCTCCCTCTCTGTCTCTCCTCCTGGGCCCGGCAGCGCGCCCGCCCGACCTTTGTTTCTCCCACCTTGATTAATAAACGAAGTGAAGTGTTGCTCTGGCCGCGGGCCGGCTCGCCCCGCCCCGCCCCGCCCCGCCCCGCCCCGCCCCGCCCCGCCCCGCCCAGGCCCTCTGCTGCTCTGAGCAGCAGCACACTGGGTTTGTATCCTCACACTCACTACACGCACCTTTTTGTTCCTGCAGAGTGCCCGGCCCGGCCCCTGCCTGCCGAACTGCGCGGCGTGCCACGTGCACTCTCCCGCACTTGCAAGAAAAGAGCGAGCATGTGTAATTCGCGAGGGAGTCATGACATTCTTCCGACATTTTAAATACTTTCTAATCCTCCTTCGAATGCTTTTCCGAAACGCGATGGGAACTCTTTCAAAGTTGTTGGGCTGAATTCGGATCATTTGCACCGTATACGAAAAAGTTTTTCTCTCGGTTTTTCTTTCGTGGTCGTGCATATATACGTGTTACAGTTCTGTAAGGTATACTGCGACCACGCTAATGCCCATGGCTGCGTGTGCCAGCGTCAGGCCCGTCCAGCCCGGCCCGGGCCCCGACCCGCCATGTGCGGTTATGAAACCGGAATGCGTTGGATGTGGTTCTAGCGGGTAGGGGCCAGGCCCGGGCCCCCCTGCCCCCTGCGCCCCCTGCCCCCTGGGCCCCCCTGGGCCCCCCTGGGCCCCCCTGGGCCCCCCTGGGCTTCTTGAGCCTCGCCGCGCCTGCAGGCCAGCAACCTCTCTCCTACGTGCATACGTGCATCTCATCGAACATACCCGGCTACTATAGGGGTGAGAGAAAGAAGCAAGCACGTCGTTGAACGCCTCCACAGGCTCCTTACTCGAGTGAACGAGAATTTTAAATAATATTTCACCAGATTGTGGCCACGCTCCCGTGCTAAGCTGGTTATATCCTTAGGTCCCTCATTAGGATCTCGCGTCGCTGAATAAAACGCTAACCCTGATCGCGAAGGTGTTGGGACCGTTTCGTGCTGTGAGATTTTGGCGACCGGGCCGGGGCAGCGCGCGCACGCGAGGTCCGTGTCGCTGGCCTGGCCGGGCCAGGAGGACCCCGCCCCGCGCTCCTCCCCGCTACAAAGAGGCCGCGTCCGCCGTACTTGTGCAGTAGCATTGACAGGTGTTGGGCCGGGCCGCGCCGGGCCGGGGCCGGGCTGGGCAACGCTCTCCTGGAGCCTCCAGGCGGAGCCGGTGGGGCGGGGCAGGGCGGGGTGAGGTGAGGTGAGGTGCCGAGCGAGACGAGCCGACCCATGCAGGAGCCGGGCCGGGCCGGGCAGCGCCTAGACGAGCGGAGCCAAGACGCAGGCCGAGCCCAGCCGCGCCGTGCGCCGCCCCTACCCGACGGGGTCCTGCCGGAGCCGGGCCGGGCCGGAGCCGAGGCGGTGGGGGCCGGGGGGGCCGCGGGGGAGCGGCGGCGGGCCGCTGCGCGCCGCGGAGAGGGGGCGGGGGGGAGGGGGGCGCTGGCTTGGCCGACGCTCTGCCCTGTTAGTCGCTCTCGAGCTGCGCTAGCGAGGGCACGCCGCTGTGTCGCTCGGCGTACGAGCTCCGCCGTCATCGCTCGGCTCGTCGGCCAACCGCGGGGGACAACACACACCAGGATAACAGTGAACCATCAAGTCACCACCGCCACACTACGGAGACCAGTGGATTTACTCCGTGTGTGTGGCTGCGTGCGTGCGTGCGTGTGAAGTGTTATGGAAGACGTGTCGTCGCCACGACGTGTTCCCGGTGCCGTGGTGCGTTAGCGCCTCTGGCCAGTGTCAGTGTGTGTGAGCCCAAAGGGCTATATAGTGAGAGGGAGTGCCAGTGATGCCAGTGATGCAGTGGTGTTAGTGATGCGCACGAGATGAAGCAGTGCCTCCGGGGGGACATGGTGTCCCTCCTCAAGCTGCTCGGGGCGCTCGCGCTCGCCCTGCTGGTGGTCGGCCCGGATCTGGCCGAGGCCGCTCTGCCGGACCGCTCCGAGTTCGTCAAAGGCAAGAGTAAGTATCCCCTCGACTCGTGCGGCGGGAAGACGCCGCAAAAGCAAGGAGAGAGAGAGAGGTAAAAGCACCTCAGGCGCTGAGGCGTCGCGACGCCGGCCCGGCCACCCCCTCCGGGGCCCGGGTAGGGATGCTGGGGGCCGATGGACCGGGCTGCATTCCTGTGGGCACCGCGGGCACCCCGCGGGGAGCGAGAGTGGGAGGAGGAGGGGGAAGCACCTGGCCCGGCCCGGGCGCTAGTGGGCTAGGTGTGCTGCTAGCGGCTCCGGCGGGGCGGGGCGCGGCGGGGCGGCTGAGTGGGAGGCTGAGGAGCGGAGAGGAGGCTGCCTGCCTGCCTGCCTGCTGGTGCAGCGCTGGCTGGAGCTGGAGCTGGAGCGGCGGGATGCGGCTGGCTCCCCTCCCGGGGCCGGCCGCTTCTCGGAAGCCTCTGGGGCCTGCCTCATGTGCCGCCCTGCTCAGCCCTGGCCGCCTCCATTCAGAGGACCAGGACGGACGTGTTTGGTGCAGTCGGCCTGTCGCGCTGCCTCGACCTCGAGTTGCAGCAGCAGGGTGGTTCCGCGCAGTGTTGGCTAGCGTCCTCTCTCTCGCTCCTTGTGGCAGTGAACTGCGAGTGTGACAAGGACAGAGAGAGGCGAAAACGCTGAGCGGAGTGTGTGCCCCTGTGTAGCCGGCGCCGTGGGAGCCGTAGTCTTCTCTCGAGCAGAGTAGTACGCTGTAGTGTTTGCACCTGGCTCTCGGCTGATAAGGCTCTCGATGTCGCCCCCCCGCGATATCACAGTCGCGAGGAGGCAGAGTGCGAGGTGCGCGCGGTGCGCCGCGGGGCCCGCGAGGCGTGACAGCGGCGCCCCTCACCTCCCCACACAACAGCGCCGTATTGGAACGCGAATCCTTCTTCCTGCATGCAGTACGCGCGCGTGAGAGAGAGACAGAGGGGGCGGGGGTGCTGCCGTGGGAACGCTTAGCCGTACCTGAGCAGCCCGCCGCCGTGCCTATGGTCCCACCTCGGGCCGCAGCTGACCTGCGGGTGCAGGGTCGCAAGTGCGCGGGTGCCGGGGCCAAGATGCGCGGGTCTACCAGGTCCGGCGGGGCGGGGCGGGGCAGCGCCCCTGTCAATGCCTGTCCCGGGGCCCGGCCCGGCGCGGCTGCTCCGGGGGTTCGGGTCCGTTATGGCCGGCGACCTCCGGCGACCCTCTACCGCCGGAGCCGGCCGGAGCCGGTCGGCCCGGACCTGCCAGGGCTGCGGTCTGCCCGCGGCTTAGGCGCGGCTTAGTGTGAATCATCAGCCCACCATTCTAAACCCCTCGGCCAAAACAATACCCCAGACGGCATTGTGCGCGCCCCGGCCCGGCCCCGGGCCCAGCCTGGCGGAGCCTGGCCCGCTGCAGGCTCCTTTCATTTGGATACGGGCCGGGGCGGTGCAGCCAGGGAGCTCCTTGGTGGCCTCCAGGAGCCGGCCGGGGGGTGGGCGGTGCTGACGGCGGCCTCCAGGAGCCGGCCTGGGGGTGGGCGGTGCTGACGGCGGCCTCCAGGAGCCGGCCTGGGGGTGGGCGGTGCTGACGGCGGCCTCCAGGAGCCGGCCTGGGGGTGGGCGGTGCTGACGGCGGCCTCCAGGAGCCGGCCGGGGGGTGGGCGGTGCTGACGGCGGCCTCCAGGAGCCGGCCTGGGGGTGGGCGGTGCTGACGGCGGCCTCCAGGAGCCGGCCTGGGGGTGGGCGGTGCTGACGGCGGCCTCCAGGAGCCGGCTAGGGGCTGGGCGGTGCTGACCATGGCCCCTAGTTGCCGCGTACGTACACCTACCAGGTGCTGGGCGGGGCCCGGCACAGGCCGCCCGCCCCGCCCGCTCAATGCTGAGTCGCGCCCAGCCGGGCCCCGCCGCCAACCGCAGACTTATGCAAGAAACTTGTACAGGTTGCAAAGTCGTGGAGGGAGGGATGGCAGTCCAAGTAGGCATGCCGCCAGCGTTGACAGGCCGCTGTCCCCCCCCTCCCCCCCTACGGGCCAAACCCGCGGTTGCAAGGCTTAGTCATAGATGTGACCACGTGTTCCAGTGCGGCTAAAACTGCATGAAACATAAAGCTCTCTTCGACTTCCTCTCACTATCTGTTCCATCCACCTTACATAAAGTGTATTACGTACGCGTAGAACTCTTTGACTGACGACAGAAACTTTGATTCGGCTGACATGTTTTATGTTTTCTGTGGAAAAACAAAAAACAAATCAAAAAAGTTGGGTCGATAGAGACGAGGCAAGTCTAAGTGTGTACGGCACCGGATGTAATATCGAAGTGCCGCGGCGCACCTGCCCCCCCCCCCCTCTCCCATCTCTGTTTGACAGTGGTCATCTCACTGACGCGGGCCCTTTGAGAGCTCCGGCCTGGGAGGACTGGAACTGGACGGGACTGGAGAAGCGGGAGGTTCGGGATGGGGGGGAGGGGGCAGGTTGCTGGCGCCAGCGGGCGCCATGTAGCGGTCCTGGTCGGAGCTACACTGTCATCAAAAACGCCTTTTTTTGGAACCTCGTGCAGGGTAATAGGGATCGAAAAGGGGATGCTGGGGATGTTTAAAGAGTAAAGTGTGAGAGTGTGCGTGGAAAGGAAAGTAGGGGGAAAGGATATGCCGAGAGAAACAAATATCGCAGGGGTTTGAAGGAATACACGCAGGGCCGAGTCCAGCTGCGTGCATCCCCCCCTCCCCCCTCCCACCTCCTGGCCGCACAGGTGAGGCGGGCCGGTGGCCTATTGTGTGCAGTGTAAAGGTGGGGGAGGGGGGGAGTCGTATAAGGTAGGGGGCGGGGCGGGCTAAGGAATGCCAGCGGAGCAACCCCCGTCCCGTCTGTCTGTCTGTCTGTCTGTCTGGCCGCCTGCTGGCCTGGCCCTCCGACCAGAACTCACAGATAAAAAAAAATGTGGGCGAAAACCGACATCAGACACGCCAACCACTTGTGGAGCTCATTCTTCCGCTCTTGATTCCCTTTTACACACTGCTGTGTTTTCGGCTGGCGGTAACCTTTTTCCTCTCGCGGAAAGCGGCGCGGCTGTACGTTTGCATTATCTCGAGTATATCCAGGTGGCCGGAAAACCCCGCGCACCCCACGGTTATACTGTACCGCATGTATGTGTGCGGGCGGGTTGCATACTCACACGGGGCCGTGAGGCGCCTCGGTCGGTGAGCGACGATAGGCAAGCCCGCCCGCACGCCTGCATGCGGTGCAGTATAACCACAAAAGTTTTTTCAGGTTTTTCAGCCACTTGGTATACACATATAGAGTCAGGCAGGGCTCGTTTGGAAACTCCTTGCCCCTTTAGATTCGTCTGGCCGAGGGAAGGTGACAGACGGAGAGGAGTTGGGAACGAGAAACACGTGTGTGGGGGCGAGCGGAATGGGGGGGGGGGGGGGTCACCGTCGGTCTTGGGGCGCCCTGCCGCGCCCTGCTCGCTCGGGGCCGGCCCGCCTGCAGACCTGCTGGGCGTTCGTAACCAAGCGATTACCAGTTTCCTGCGCTCTTGGCCTAGAACGGCTCTCGCCTCCGGCGCTGTTGCACCACCAGCGCCCCCGTCTGTCTCTGTGCTTGGGAGACTGACGCCGGTGACTCTGTCTGCGGGTGTTTGTGAACGCCGCGGGTTCGAGTCTCCGTGGCGGCGCGAGTTTTTCACTCCAGTCCCGTCACCGAGTAGACGCCTATTTTCGCGTCGTGACGGAGTAACTTAGCTGCAAACAAGCCATATCGTCGCATTTCATTCGCCCTAATTTTTGTGGAAAAATATTTCAAAAGAAACGGTGACGGCGGTCGTCGATGACGGGAGCGGCGCGGGTGGGGCAAGGCGACGCGGTGCAGGCGCTGGCGGCGGGGCGGGGCGGGGCGGGGCCGGCCTTGCTTGACTGACCGACTGGCAGATGGTCAAACGGCTCACCTGTGCTTCTCGGAACACGCGGCGGGGCGGGGCGGGGCGCGATGCTTTCCCACCCACCAACTGTAGCGACGTGCACCCCGCGAGCGCGCGCACACACACGCACGCACAGAGGTCCCGCGGGTCCGCTCCCCACCATCGGCCCGGCCCCGGTCCGGCCCCGGCCACGGCCCCGGCCCGGCACAAGATGGGCGTGATTTCGCCATAAAGCTGCACTGCGGATCAGTTAAGGCCGTCGCGCTAAAACGGCGCTGCGCCTTTGCGATCAGCCGGGCGATCTCTGTGCATTAGCATGGCACTGTGCGCCAACCACCAGCGCCATAGCGGCCCGGCCCGGCCCGGGAGAGAGAGAGGATAAGCGAGAGCCAACCAACCCCCTGCACACCGCGGACAGGTGGCCCGAGGGGAGGAGGGGCTTGCTGCTCGCGGTCATGTAGGTCGTGAGGCCGGGAGCGGGCTGCATCTGCGCCCGCCTACTAGGCAACATGTACGCACCTGTGCTAGGGTGCTGCCTAGTAGGCAGGCGCAGATGCAGCCCGCTGTACTCCTCTGTGTTTGGACGCCTTATTGCCTACTTTTCTGGCAGCACTGAGTGGGTCGTGCGCGTGCGCGCGCGCGGCAGCAGCAGGTGCTGTACGCCGGCTGGAACGCGTACTGTTACAAGTCACAAGTGTTTTAACGGTGCGTCAAAATGAAAAAAAAACAACAAGAATTACAAAAAGTTAAAAAATGAGAAAGACGTGAAAATAAAAATCAGTCCACATTGTGCTGAGGCGCTCACGTCACGGGGCACAGCCGGCGTGCTCGGCTCAGCCTCAGCGACCGCCTGGAGACAGGGTCGCGCGACCCGGCCCGGCCCGGCCCGGCCCTGCCCGACATGTGGGCGGACAGGGAAAAAGAAAAGAGGACCAGGGGTGTGGGAAACAGATACGCGATGCTGGGAGGGAGGGAGGGAGGGAGGTGTTGGGTGGCAGGCTGCCGGGCCGGGCGGGGCCGAGGCCCAGGTCTACGGGCCTACGGGCCTATATAGCCAGTGCAGCGCACCTTGGGTACCGTCTGCTTGACGCAACGAGAGAAAGAGCAAGAAAGGGGGAAAAAAATAAAGGACGCCTGAGAGAAGACTGGCTGGGGCCTGGCCGGGCCGGGCCGGGCCGGTGTGTCTGGAGAAGTAGGAGGATGGCGAGGGAGAAAAAACGGTGCTCCAGAGAATCCGACCAATCAGCGCGGGAGAAATGAGTCGGTGTAATGTGTGACGCTGTATGAGGAGAGAGAGAGAGAGAGAGAGAGAGAGAGAGAGAGAGAGAGAGAGAGAGAGGGGGGGGGAGGGAGATGGGGAGGTAGATGAGGGGATGTCCTTTCGGTGCGCTTCCGGCCCCGCTCTACCGGAAGGATGTGAAGTAGGGGATGATGCACGGCGAGGCGTTCTCGTTTTGTCACATTGGCCGTTCGCCCGCCCCGCCGCACCCCACCCCCGCCCCGCCCCAGCCGGCTGGTGGGAAAGGCCGCGACACCCTCGCCTCACCACGGCCTCCTGGAGCCGGCGTGGAGTCTCCTGGAACGTCCTGGAGCCCCCTTCGAAGCATCCTGGAGGAGAGTTTTACGGCGCTCTGGCGAGCGGAATGCAAAAGCGATAGTAAAACGCGCTAATCAGGATGGCTTTATGATGACTATGTGTGGCGATGGAATGCGAGCCAACGGTTTGGTCCATATAATGGGGCGGCTGGATGGTCGGAGAGAGAGAGGGAGAGGGAGAGGGAGGGAGGTTGGGGGGGAGCAGGATGTAGATGACGGAAGAGGATGGCATGTTTAACCCCTCAGATTTCTTAGCCTTAGAGGTCACATTAGAGTTCCCAGGAGCAGCCGCACAGCGACATAACCTGTACTGTTGGTTACGGTGGCAGTGCGCGGCTCTGCGCGGTGCGGTCCGGTCCGCAGTACACTACACTGCGTTCAGTGGTGCTATCAGCCGCAGGCCCAGAACTCGATACTGTGCCCCACCGCACGTGCCACCCCGCCCCGCCCCGCCCCGCCCCACCACCCCGCCCCACCACCCCGCCCCGCCCCGCCGCTATCGGCGGCTCACAAGTCCCGTCAAAATACCTCCTTCGAAGAAAAAAATAATAAAAAGAGGAAAATGTTGGACGCAGTTGAGCGAGGTCGTACGTAAGCTGACCGTTGGCCGCTGGCCGTAAGTTTGGCATCGCGCGCTGTGCACAGCCCAGCCGGCCCAGCCCGGCCGGTGCCGGTCCCGTCGGGTATGCATTCCAGACGCTCTCACATACACAGTCCCGGCGGTGCAACCTGACCCCCCGCCGCCCGGCCCGGCCCGGCCCGGCCCGGCCCGGCAGGTTCAAGGCTCACGGCCCTCATGGCGCGGCGCGGCGGCTCAGCTTTCTCTGCAGCTGCCGCTATGGCTGCTGCCCTGCCCTGCCCTGCCCGGCCCGGCCAGGGCCGATCCGCTGCCGATAACGGCCCTGGGTGGGTAATCTCTTGACTGACATAAGCAGCCGGAGGTGCTCGACTTCCTTGAAGCGCTGAGCGCGCCGCGCTGGCCTGGCCACCGCGGTGCTCGGCTCGGCACGCGATAAGGGCTCTCGGTCACGTCGTATCGCTCGAGTAGTAACGCTATACTGTATGCTGCGCCCGGCGCTATAGGAATTGGAAACGCCGACGGCGTGGCGGCAGAGCGAGACTAGGAGGAAAAAACTGTGGGGGAGGGAGGTGGGGCAAGACGCTTGTGACGCTAGCCCACCTTTTATCAATTTGTTGCTGGGACGGGCCGTCGGGGTTGGTGTTATCTAACTGATAGTAACGCCAGTTATCTGTAACGTTTGATACACCCGGACCAGGCGTGTTGTTGGTTGATAGGAATATCCCTGTGGTCTCAAGGCAGTCTTTTCCGCGTATACACTATTTGACCAGAGAGAACCAGGCCCCGTCTACCATGGCCAGCCAGGGGCGCATAGTGTATGTCATCCTCAGCACGGTAACAGTGCTAGTGGCCGCTGTAAATATCCATTTTCTCTTCTCAGCCATGGCCGCCATGGTAATTTCACCGTGTGGTATGTGCGCATTTGAGCATTCCCCGCCGGAGCTGGAGTCCGAGGCAGGCGGAGCCGGCTGGAGCTGGAGGGGCTGAGCGCTGCCGCTGGAACTGGAACCGGCACGGCACGGCCCGGATCGAAGTGTACTGTGAATGCCATCATCGCCACTAATCACGGGGCTCGCCTCTTCTCCTCTCCGCCTCACGCAGCACCATAAGGTCGTTGCCACCTCTGAAATAGAAAAAGAAATACATTTTTTTTGTAAGGAAAATGTGGTGTATAATCCGTTTGTGGTCGAATTTGGAAAAACTGAAGTTGAATGAAAATTCTGACTATCTTTTCCACTGTGATTGACTTTAAAAAAAAATGTACGCTGGGGGCTGCTAAGAAATATCGGTATAAAATTTCTACGTCTATTTACTGGACCTAACTCTGTTGAATTGGGCGTTTGGAAGAAACTTTTTCACTTTTCTACTCTGCCGGTGCCGTGCGGGGCTGAGTGTCAGGGTGGTGCGGCCGTGCTGCCGACCCGGCCGGCCGCCAGGGCACACATGGGGCGGGGATCCCACACGGCTCAGCTCAGCAGACCAGACCGGTCGAGCGGAAAATTGTATTTAAAAAAAGAAAATCTTTGCCGAAATCATGAAGCCGACAGAGTCTATGTGTCGGGGGCGGGGGCGGGGACTATGAAAGAGGGGGATGGTGTGTCTGTATCGAGCAGGGCAGGCTGGGCCTCGGCGTGCATGCCGGAGTACAGCCCGGCCCGGTCTGGCAGAAGGGCACCTTGTTCCCAGGGCGGTACGGTACGGCTGCGGCTGAGGTGTCGCCCGGGCCGCGCCTGGCCTGGCCTGGCGCGTCGGGTGCACGGCGGCGGCGGCGGCGTGCAGCGCGAGATCAACATCGCCACAGCCTTTTTCTCACGACGCGGCATTCTAGGGGGGGTGGGGGGGGGGGGGGGCTTTCGCTGAGATTTCCCGCGCCAGCGCGCACGGCGCCCGGCCTGACCCCGCGGACCTGTCACACGGGGCCGGGGCCGGGGCCGGGGCCGGCCGGGCCGCTACCGAAAGGAGTGCCTGCCTGTCCTGACTCAGCGCGGGTGCGGGTACGAGTACCTTGCGCGGGACGGACGGGGCTGGCAGGCAGGCGACAGGCAGGCAGGCAGGCAGGCAGGCAGGCGGTGTTGAGGCTTTCTTGGCGCATAGCAGCTCGTCCGTCTCAAGTCCTCCTCCTCCTCCTCCTCCTTGGATCGCGCAGCGCTCGCCGCGGCGTTGCCAGGTGGTGCCCCCCCCCCCCCCCTGCCCCCTCCACAAACCTCTAGCTCACCTGTCCCTCCTCCTCCTCCTCCTCCTCCACCTCCTCCTACCTTTATACCGCGTCGAGACTGCTGGGATGGGCTGGGCTGGGCTGGCTGGGCGCCTCCAGCAGAGAGCCAGCGCGTCTGACCACCGCCATCTGCCTCCAAAACTTTACGCGCAGGCGCAGTGATTCACTCGGACTTAAGCCCCTCATTTTTGTTTCCTTAATCCGTTTTTTTCCTCCCCGGCAGGAATTCCCCGCTTGGAGTGTGAGCGTTTACTTGTTTTTTTTTCCTCCTCGGCACGCTCAGGTACAGCTCCAGTTTGGTGTCGACACTTGCCCCCTCCCCTCCGCCACCCCCGCTCCCTCCCTCTCTCGCAAAGCCTTGTTGAGAACAATGGGCTTGACGTCGATTCGTTCGATATCGCGTCGCCACAGTTCGAGATATCAAACTCGTCGTGCTCGAAAACCCCGCCGTCTAGAGGCTGCGTGTCGTGCGGGCGTGTGTTGTCGGCGCGCGCGTGGGCCGACCAGTCAGTGCTGTGCCACTTGTACCTTAAAGTTAATTGTTTTCACTATTTTTTCTGTGCACAAGGAAACTCGATTGTGTGAATGTCATACACTTGTATGTGAGTGAATTCCCGTGTCCGTCCACCACACCCAGTGTTTAGGGAATTTCACTTGTTTAAGCAGCTTGCAAATGGGAGTAAACACACATACAAGTGAGATATACATTCACCCACTTTGGGTTTCCAGTGTGCGTTTAAGTTTCCCGGGGCCCTCGCCCTCCGGCCCGGCTGATGTATACCCAAAGTTTCTCAGCCGGCGCGGCGCGCGTCCCCCAGACAGACATTGACTTGGATATTAAAACGATTCTGTTGAAGTCCCCTGCGAGGCCTGAGCCGGCCCGGGCCGCTGGGCCGCGCCGGGCCTCGCTAGGCTGCCGGTCTGAACCTGGCTGACCCGCCGCCCTGGTCAGAGTGACTGGGCTGGGCTGTGCCCCAGCCGCCCCGCCCCGCCCCGCCCCGCCCCGCCCCGCCCCGCCCACAGGGCGCTGTGGACGGGGCGCACTTCATCAATCTCCCCGGCGGGCCGGGCGCGGCGTCAATCACCGAGTAGTGCTTCATCACGCACGCACGCACCTTTGTATCTCATTAACACTGAGGGCTGCACTGGAATGCGCCCTTGTGTGATCCCTCTGGATTACACGTCGTTATTGAACTCGACCGGGTCGGGCCGAGCCGGGCCGCAGCCTCCCTGCTGTGACATCATCACCGCGCGGTCCCCTCCCCTGCACTGGAAACCCAAAGTGTGTGAATGTTGCATACTTGGAGCTGTGTGAGTTTCTATTCGTGCACTTGAACGAGTGAAAGTGTGTGAGTTTTCCAAGAGATTTCCACACACTCAGGGGGACATGAAGTGTGGGGATATGAAGTTGAGCCACCGAAATGTCCGACAATCACTCTGGTGTGTCCGGTGTGAGCGTGAGAGGCCTGCTGATACGCTGTTTCATTTACGTGGTCTCGCGGCCCTGCCACAGTTTTTACACGAGAAGTATCGGTTGCACCCCAAAAATTGTGTTCTTCATTCAAGAACATTGCCTTAAAGTTCTTTGTGAACACTGTGCTTAATTTAAGAAATTTAACTAAGTTTAATGACGAAATGCGCGTCACTGAAGCAAAATGTTCCTAAAACTCTAAGAACACTGCGAAATTAAGAATATAGTTTTCGGGGTCAGCTCTGCCGTTCGACCTAGCGGCGAGGTATCGATGGAGCTCGACTGCCTCCCCCCGGTTCACGTCGCGCTCGCTGCCCAGGAGTCACACGCTGCTATAGCTGCTCGTTTCCAGCGACCATATTGGCGCAGCCGCTCTGCTCTGCTCTGCTCTGCCCGGCCCGGCCCGATAGGGTAATGGCTGACAGGACAGAGACCAGGCCGCACCGCTCAGCCGGACAGGACAGCCGTCAGCTGATCTGTCGCGCGGGGCGGGGCGGGGCGGGGCGGCCGGGCTGGACAAGGTGGACGAGAGGTAGCCTCCTCCCCCCTCCTCCGCTCCTGTAAGGCACTTGCATGAGTTATGCAGTACGTTACACAAGAGGAACTCTAGACTTAAGTTGTTTCGTTTCCCCGCGAACCTATTTTTTTTTTTCTATTAGAAAAAACAAACAAGTAAGTTACGTGATTCTCTAAAATTTGTTCAAAAAAGGCAAAAGAAAGGCAAAAATTTAGACACATAATTTAAACACTGGACGCGACGGTGAAATGTCTGGTACATGAGAGTGTGCCGCGCCGCGCCGCGCCGCTCCAGTAGAGAGCTGCTCCGAGAGTCCTGCTAGCCGCATCGCGGCGTGGTGCGGCGCGCCCCGGGGATCCAAGATGGCGGCGGGGCAGCGACCTGCGCGCCGGGCCGGGCCGGGCGCTGTGCTCCAGGCGGGCCTAGCTAGCCGGGCCGGGCCGGGCAGGGCCTCACCGCCCAGCCGCACGAGATAGCAGAGCAGCACAATCAGCGCCGGATTCTTGTGGCGGCTCCGGGGATAGGAGGGGGGGGGGGCTCAGCTCCGGGGCCCCCGGGGGGGGCGGGTACCAGGCGGGCACTAGCACCTCCCAGGACTGTACTCGTCGTCTCCTGGCGGGCGCGTGCTGGAGTGCTGCCTAGTATAGGCAGGCGCAGATGCAGCCCGCTGTACCCCACTGCTTGTAACTGTGCACACGTGACAGTGTTTCGGGTCTGCCTATACTCTATGGGGGTCGTATACGCGGCTGTAACGGGCAGGCAAGACTCTGACGTGTAGGTAGGGGGCCTCTACTGCCTCCTGCCGTGTGCAAGATCTCCAGATTGCCTGTCTAGTTTTAGGCCTTTCCAAGGCAACACGCCAGTGTACACACCGGATTGACCGAGTTGAGAATCACCCTCGGTTAAGTTCGGTACGTCTTGTTCAAAGTTTGGGAGGGCTGCAAAGTGCAGGAAACGAAGCAAGTTGGCTGTGGGTAAGGTTCTTGGGCGTGTTGCTCCGAGGCCAGGGGTCAGATCGTGAGTTCGGACTCTAATAAAATGGGAAGAGATGAGGAGCGGGGGCGGAGGTGTTGGGCACGCCGAGGAGCGGGGCTGTCTAGGGCCAGCGCAGGCCAGGGAGTCGTGCCCGCTGACAGGCCGTGGCAGGCACCTCGCAGAACGCCTCTCTCTCTCTCTCTCTCTCTCCCTCTCTCTCTCTCTCTCTCTCTCTCTCTCTCTCTCTCTGTCTCTGTCTCTGTCTCTCTCCCTCTCGCCCTCTCTCTCTCCTCTCTCTCCTCCTCCCTCCTCCCTCTCTCTCTCTCTCTCCCTCTCTCTCTCTCTCTCCCGCTCTCTCCCCCTCAGCCCACCTCCTAATTGCCACAGGATCCGGGCCCGGCCAATGTCTCCATTCTCCATACGGAGCGACACATTGGCGGGGGCGCAGCGCGCAGCCCCGGTGCTATCTGGCGGGACTATCTCTGCCCGCCTGGACCCGGCCCGGCCCTGAGCGGACCTGCCTGAACTGAACGCTCCCGGGATATGTACTTTTTTATACGTATCTTACGTAAGTTTGTGTGCGTACGTAACTAACGTAAGATTTCTTCCAAATAATTATGAACAAATTCTTCACGTAGTTACAGACAAATTTGGCGTGATTACGTATAAGACTTGTTTTACGTAAGCTTCGTATGCACAAAAACTCGCACAGCTATGTACAAAAAGTACATAAGAATTGAGTGTGTGAGCGGAGCGAGTGTAAAGTGAGCTCTGCTCGGGTCCGATAGGTTTGTTGTTTGACGCGGTGCTGGTGCTCCCGCCTTCCCCCTACACTCCGCCGACTGCGAGAGAGGGAGAAAGAGAGAAAGAGAAAGAGAGAGAGAAAGAGAGTAACGGCTTGAGCCCTCGAGATTTGCGATTCGGGTGATTTTCACAGTCGTGCTAAATCAGCGTGGCGGCGGTCGCTGAGCGTGGCGGGGGGGGGGGCGGGGCGGGGCGGGGCGCGGCGTCGCACGGCCTTCCCCAGTATGGCAAGGGCAGGCGGGTTGGGCCCGGGCCGGGCCGGGCCGCGCTGGGCCCTTGCTGCAGGCGAGGTGAGGATAGTTGGAGTGCGGCGCGGCGGGGCCCGGCCCGGCCCGGCCCGGCCCGCCAGCCAGCCTCGTTTATTTGTCCACATTGTTTCGCCCAGAGCGTGAGGTCGGCGCTGGGCTGGACGCCCGCTTTGTGCACCTTTATATATACATGGAACGCGAAAACGAGTTGCAAAAAAAAAAAGAGAAGCGCTACGGGGTTAAAAAGAGCTAAACTCCTGAAGCGGACAAAAGGAAAGGAGGTGGATGACCACAATTGGAGTTTACTCCCCCCCCCCCCCTCTCTCTTTCTCTCTCTTGTGGTGTCTTCGCTCAGTCCTCTCTCTCCCTCTCTCGCTCGGCCCGGTGAGATGAGTCTGCAGAGATATCCCAAGCAGTCAGTAGCGAGGCAGGCGTACCTTAAAGCCGTGGGCGCGAGGCTGAAGGGGGGGGGGGGGGATCAGGATGCCTCGATACGGGGTCGTAGCTGCGCGGCGACTCGGAGCTGTAATGTACCGGGTGTGTAACAAAGACAGGTAACAGTGTGCCGGTTTGCCTACCCACGCTCGCCGTATATGCTGTGTTGCCAGAAAAGTAGGCAACCCTCGCACAGGTGCGTACATGTTACCTTGTAGTCAGGCGCAGATGCAACCCGCTTAACTCCACTGTGTTTGAGCCCCTCCTTGTTGCCGCGTTATAGGTGCACACACACACATACACCTTTTTGGGCTGTCCTTGTCGTTCTGCCTACGCAGATTTCGGCGAGACGGAGCGAGCGCCCCGGGCCTCGGCCTGGCTGTGCTCGGCGCCATGGAGGCGGGGCAGCTGTGCGGCGAGGTCGGCACAGTTACGTCGAGCGATTCGTGACCTTTGCGCTTGAGCTCTCCCCGCCCCGCACCGCGCGCGCCCGCGAGCTCTCTTTGGCTGATGAGATATTTCTCAGGTCCCGGCGGGTCGGGTCGGGCGATACTACTCCGCGTAGTGTCCGCCTGGCCGCGTGAGAACCAAGCGGAGGGGTGCCGGTGCCGGTGTTGTGGTCGCGCCTCGCCTCGCCTCGTGCCTCGTGAGATAGTTTAGGTGAAACTGTTTGCCTTGGCTCCGCGCGGCGGGGCGGGGCGGGGCGGGGCGGGGCGGGGCGGGGCGGGGAGGTGTCGCAATAGGAGGCTGTTTCGTTCATTAGGGGACTTGGGCGCGCGTGCTGTGCGCAGGGCCTAGCTTGAGGGTCCTGCTGGGCGGGAGAGAGAGTGGGAGAGAGAGAGAGAGGAGAGAGAGAGAGAGAGAGACACACACACACAAACACGCACACGATCTCTTGAACCGTCCGCGGTGTCGAAGCCTCGTATCAATCTTTGTGTCGGATATCTTGAGAGTCTGTCGGAGTGCGCAGCATCATGGCAGCAGGCGGTGTGGACACCCCGCACGCACGCTCGCTGACAGACAGACAGACAGACAGACGGCCAGACAGACAGAGACGTGGGCGCGTGACAACCGGACCGGACCAGACCGGAGCCTTGTGCTCAGCTGACCGCTCCGCTCCGCTCAGTCAATACAATGCGGGGTCGTCGCGGTCGCAATCAAAGCCGTTTTTTATTATTTTTAAATGTTTTTGTTGTTTGTTTGCTTTCCACAAGTCAGACTCCGGCTGGCTGCCAATTAGCATGACGCCGCCAGGGCCGCGCGCCACCGGGCCCCGCGACCAACCGGTGCATTTTAAATTTATTATGAATTTATCTTGTGTGTGTCTCTCTCTGTCTCTCTCTGTTTTACTCTCGATTGGCGACATCCTGTCCACCTGTCACCACTCTGCACCCTACCTAACAGCTCGTGGCTCAAGGACCTCTATTTCCTATAGGACCTAGACTTGTGCCTTTCTGCCTATACTTTACTTGTATTTCTTTTTTTCTTCTTTTTTAGGCCCCCGTTAGGGGTGCCTATTGCTTTCGCCAGAAAGTTTTTTATTTATTCTTGACTTTGGCCCCTTATGGGCGCAGCTGATCCTGCCGAACCGATTTACACCAAATTCTACTGAAAAATACTATGAAAAATTAGAAAATTTCTGAGATAGGTCTCATGTCAAACTGTCTATACGTTTTTGCATAAAACGAGTTTGCATCGTCTGTTTCTATGGCAATGACGAGCTGAGCAGCAAGGCCGAGTCGAGCCGGCGGGACGCTAACAATGCCAACCTTGTATTTATTCCCTTCAGGCCCATGTTTTTAACGTTTGCTGTAATTTATTTTTCTCATCTACGCAATGCGAATAGAAATAAAGCTCTAAAAAGTTTTTGCTAAAATGTGACAACGTCCATTTATTTCGTTTTCAAATTTAGAATTACGACTTAATTATTTTTGGTTGGACTTCAGTGGTCGCCAAGCGGCGCCATTTGTGTGGCTACAAATAAAATTTATGATTTGGTTCTCACGTACAGTTTAAAATGTATATCAATTCATTTTTGTAATTTGAAGGTAAGTGTTAAAACCTAGGGGGCCGTTTAACGCGTTAGCGTTAGAATTTTTTTTTTTTCTTCTTTTTTTTCTTTTTTCTTCTTTTTTGTATTTTTCTGTATTATTTTTATTATTTTTAGGCGTATTATTGTAACGTATTTCTATGTATTTCGATGTAATGCAGAGTATTTCTTTGCATTTTCGTTGTATTTCCGTGTACACGTTGCCCCCCTCCCCTCAGTGACCCGCGGCGGGCCGGGCGCCGGTCCGCCCCCGCCGTAGTGACATCCACCAATACGTCCCTGTAGCGCGGGGCAGGGCCGGCCAGCCAGGCGCCGAGCGGCAGAGCAACACTTATAAAACATGACGGTGTTGTTCCCTTCGCCGTTAAATTATTAATAATCTCAGCGGGTGGGAGTGAGAGGAGAGGAGAGAGGGGACCCTCGGCCGGACGCGCTGCCCGACAGGACGACGCGCGCATGTGTGTGTGTGTGTGTGTGTGTGTGAGGCTGGACCGGGGGGGCCCCCTTGTACACCAGGGCCATGGCAGCGTTTGCTCGCCTTTTCGACGTCCTCCGAGGAATTCCTTTCATCTCCCTCCCTTCCTCCGGGGCGAGAGGTATACACAGTGTTTTTAATTATGACGAGAGGGGAGGGGAGGGGAGGCGGGTAGGGCGGCCCATTATCTGCGATGATTGTGCCGGCTGCGCTGCTGCGCCGTGGGGGCCGCTGCTCCACATTGACTTCTTCTAAGCCTTCCCCTCCTCCTAGGCCCCGTCCCGTCCTGCTGGCGGCGTCTTGGTTTCACGTCACGTGACTCTATACCGAAAACATTTCTAGTTCTCTAGTGTTGCGCGCGCCTGCTCCCATACAGTGCGACTTTATGCCTGCTCCTCTGCGCTGCCCCGCGCCGCCGCCGCTAGCGCGCCTGCCGACCGCGTAGTAGGCAACGTCTCGACACGCGTGTGTTGCGGTTGCCTACTCGTCAGGCGCGTATGCGGTTGCTTAATCACGTTGCGGGAGCGAGGCGTGCTGTTCGCGGTTGTCATGGCGACCGGAGCGAGGGAAATCAGCCGAGAGCCAGCCGAGCCGAGCCTCGGCGCGGGAAAGTTTTACACCATCGAGCCAGGCGCCTCGGCCGGGCCGACACTCTTGCAACTACAACCCGGGGACGATTAGCATTTGGGCCCGTAAAACGGCAACCCCTGCCCGCCCCGCCCCGCCCCGCCCCGCCCCGCCCCGCCCCGCCTTACCTCAGCAGCCGTCCATAGCAGAGCGGAGCGGTGCCTGGCGGAGGAGATACAGGCGGACAGCGTGTTCCGAGAAGAGTGTAGCGTCCCGCTGCGTTGGTTGAGCCGGCCAGGCCCGGCCCGGGACAGCTCGAGCCGCTCGGAGGCAAGGCGGCGGCTGCGTGCGAGCGTGGGACGTGCTGGACAGCGTCGCGCTGCTGACATAACATTCAAACTTCAGCGAACAACTGCGAAGGCTTATTATTCATCTCGGGTCGCCTCACCGCAGCGGGGCGGGGCGGGGAGGGGACTGACTTACGCCCCGCGAGACCGTGAGCGCTCCCTGCGGAGCCGTTGTTGTGGTCAAGCGTCCGCGGCCCGACCCCCGCCCCGCCCCGGCCCGGCCGTCGCCGGTCGCAAAAGACCGACTTTTATGACCGAATGTCCTTTTACTGCTTTGCGAACGACAATTACGGCCCCCGCCCCGCCCCGCAAGAGACTTGGCCAGTCCCCTTCCCCGTGGGCTCGTAGGCCGGGGAAGGTGTCAACGCCAACTCTACTCTCGCCCGTTAACGAGGGGCGGAACAAGTGAAAACGCGGAGGGGAGGGGGCCAGCGGGGGGCCAGCAGAGGGTGTTAGTGGCGCGTGTGGGCGGCGGTGAGACCGGGAGCGCCGCACTGCGCCGCGCGTCCCCGCCGCGTCCCGCCCGCCCCCGCCCTGCCCCTGCCGCCTGGGCACAGCCTGCCCCTGTTAATAACGGTGTTTACATGTAAACCGTTGGGAATGCTCGAGAGAGAGCAAATCATTTAATCAGCGGCTAGCACTCCCCTTCTGCTTCCTGCTACACTGATTTTTATCTACTACCTTCCTCGTATACATATGCGCTCTCGCTCGCTCTCTCTCTCTCTCGCTCTCATGCTTACCTCCAGCATTACCACCTTACTCCAGCTCGGTCTATCATTGTTGGCCGGAGTGCTGTTGCCGCCATTGGTTTTCCTCCTCCGCACTCTCCACGACGCTGCACCGCCCGCCCGCGCAGTACGCCCGCGCCCAGGGGGTGGACACTGCGTGTCTGCGACGTCCCCCCGGTCATCGGCGGCGGGGCCCTCCGGGCCCGGGGCACGTCCAGCCACGGCTGGGGACCCTCCCTGTGACAGAGAGGGTCCCCAGCCAAGGCACGGGGCACCTCTTGTCCGCGAGTGTACCGGGCCGGGACTAGAGGGGGGCAGGGGGGGGGGGCGGGCCCGGGGCGTCCACAAAGGAAACTCGTCCGCTCTCAGCCCGGCCCTGCTCAGGTGTGTGGGGGAGGAGCAGGAGGAGTGGCTGGCCCAGGCGGGGCGGGGCGGGCTCACCTGAATGCGGCTGAATGGAATGGCACGGCATGGGCCGGGGCAGGGCAGGGCCGCACCGTGCACCAGCGCAGCGCCAGACTGTTGCGGCGCGGTGGCCAGGAGCCCACTTCTTATTCTGCACCTCAGGCACCTCCCCCTCTGCACCTCACGCGCAGCTCCAGCGCGGTGCCTTACCAGGCTGCCTACCTGCGGGGAAGTAGGCTTCAACTTCAGTGCGTTATTCACTAATAAACTTGGCAGAAGAAAAAAACAGTCCAACTTTGACGAGTTTTCACGTATTGGTCTTGAATTGTTGTGCACTTTGGCGAAACTTCTGCGAAGTCCCCGGAGAACTTCAGCCAGGAAGTTCATGGGTTTCGCCCCTCAGTGCAACGCAGCCTACTTCCCCCCGGGCACCACCTCGCCACCGCCACGCCACGCCGCGCGCGGCCTTGCGCCCCGCCATTGTTTTACATCCGTTTTGCATACTCTATGGCACTCGCTGCTCCTTTTGGGTGTCGCACTGCCGGGCCGGGCCGGGCCGGGCAGGCGGCACAAAGGGGCTTCGTGATTTAGGAAAGGGCGCGGCGGCGTCCACGTCGCCCTTCCTGAGCGCGCCGGAGCCCGGGGGGGGGGGGGGGGGGGTTACTGCGCTGTTTCATATCGCCTCGGTGTCGGTTTGTGTTTCATGGGCGCGCATCGCCCCGCCCCGCCCCGCCCCGCCTTTCCTCATGACCTCTCCGCGGTTGGGTTCGGCGCAGCACCTCGTGCAGATGGCCAGATCAGCATACCCGCGATCTCCGAGGCGGGATCGTGCAGGAATCTCGCGGAATGCGGACCGCAGCGCGGGCAGCGCAGCGGGCTCCCACCGCACCACCGCGCAGTCCCGCCCCGCCGCGATGGCCTCGCTCGCCCTGCTGTTCCTCAGGACCTGCGTGCTCGCCACGCTCGCCCTGCTGCTCCCCGCAGGACCGGCGGCGTGCTCGCCACGCTCGCCACGCTCACCTGCACGACTCGCGCGTTGTCTTTGTCGCTCATCGCGCCGGATCATCAATTACTGTATCTGTCCGGGCTGGGGAGGCTGGTCTGGTCTGGTCCGGCTGGACCAGGAGGCTGCAGGCAGGCAGGCACACGCGCGATCAGATATAAGCCGAGGATTGGGTTGCGCCGGCGGGGCGGGGCGGGGCGGGGCGGGGCGGGGCGGGGCGGGGCGGCGGCGATCGCGGCGAATCCAGAATTATTCGCGTTGTCATACGGCACGACCAGTTTTACTAATCCGCTGCGGTAGAGACGGGCGGCAGCGAGGGGCAGAGGAGGAAAAGGATTATGACGGAAACAAATAATGGATGGGACAGAGAGAGAGAGAGAGAGAGAGAGAGAGAGAGAGAGAGAGAGAGAGACTGCCGAAATTTTGTGACGCTGGGACCAGCTGTCGAGCCGTCTATACGTCTGCGATAACTCCGACCAGCCCACTCGGAGCGGGGCTCTTTTATGGAACCCTAAAAAAATGTTTGAAAGAAAGGCGAAGAGGAGGACGGCATTTTACTTCAAAAATTTATGGACCACTGCGGCAGTTCTACATGAAATTTGGGTTTCGACCGCTAGATCACGTGTTTATGGCTGCCATTAAGAGGCTCGGGTACACTGCAAACGAAACTCGAGCGGAGAGATGAAATGAAGGGGCAGTGGGAGCTCGTGGGAGCTGCACTAAGTGCCCCACAGATTCGTCGGGGACATGCGAAAACTTCGGGGACCGCTAGTCCTTCGGCGCGCGTTTTTATTTTCGACACGGCGGCACCCGGAGAGGCGCTGCACTACTGGCAGTGTGTGCAGCGGGGCCGTCAGGCCTGGAGGCGAGCCCGGAGCCTGGAGGCGAGCCTGGAGCCTGGAGGAGAGCCTGGAGGCGAGCCTGGAGCCTGGAGGAGAGCCTGGAGGCGAGCCTGGAGCCTGGAGGAGAGCCTGGAGGCGAGCCTGGAGCCTGGAGGAGAGCCTGGAGGCAAGCCAGGAGCCTGGAGGAGAGCCTGGAGGAGAGCCTGGAGCCTGGAGGAGAGCCTGGAGGAGAGCCTGGAGGCTGTGCCCGCGCCGCGTGCAACCAGTTCGCCCGGTCCTGGCGCTGCCAGCGCAGCGTCAGCAGCAGATCCGGGCAGAGCGGCCAGGACTGCGCCCTGCACAGCTGCACCAGCCGCTCTCCAGTGCCATTCCAAACATCTCTCGTAATAACATAATGACGACTAAGGGGGCGGGGCGGGGCGGGGCGGGGCGGCGGGGTGGGGCGGGGCGAGTACCACTTGGGCACGGCGCGGCCAAACCAGCAACAGCGCGGCAGCGCGGCCACCGTTCGAAGAACGCTGCCATAATTACTAACCATGCGGCTCTCCCCTCCGCCGCGCCGGGCCGGGCAGCGGGCAGGGCGGAGGCTGCTGGGTCCATCTGATACCTCCGGGCCGGGCCGGGCCGGGCGGCCCTGGCTGGACACGCATGGGGCATAACTCATATGCTGCCGGGCCTGGCCGGGCTGGGGCGGCAGCGCGACGAGAGGGGAGGTGCAGGGGGGCGGGCGAGGGGGACACGGGACAAGAGGCTGCAGTCGCCTGATTCCAGAGGATGGTTTCGTCGCTCTGTCTCTCTCGCACCTATACGGAGCGCTCCACGAGTGGTAGAGAGAGAGAGAGACAGAGCGACGAAACCATCCTTCGGAATGAGGCGGCAGGGCGACCGCAGTTCGCACCGTGGCTGTTGCGCCGCGCCGCGCCGGTGTGTGCCGGGCAGTGCCGGGGTGGGCTTGGCTTGTCGGCGTCGCGTCGCTGCGCGGGCGGGAGGCGGCGCGGCGGAGTGGGGTGGGGGCGGGGGAGTGAGGTCGCCGTGATGTCACACTTGGCACCGCACCCGCTGGTCCGCCCCGCCCCGCCCCGCCCCGCCCCGCCCCGCCTCGTGGTGGGCTGGCCCAGTGCCTCGGTCACGCACGCCCGCGCGGGAAGGGCGGCACCGGGCCTCATGCAGGGCCGCGGCTGCGAATTTACTAAATATTTCTGGCTTTATTATTTTTTGTGCGGTCAAGTGAAACCTGGAATCATGTAGAATCGAAGGGGGAAGCGCATTGCGGGCAAGCCAGGGACGTGATGTGTGTGTGTGTGAGAAAGAGAGAGAGCGGGAGACGCGAGGAACGTGCTAGTGAGCTGGGCGTCGTTGCTTCGGCCCCCGGCTCGGCCCGGCTCGGCCCGGCTCGGCTCGGCGCGCCTTCGCGTCTCTCCTCTCCTTTCCCTCCCTTCACCTCCTCTTGGTAGCAGAGGGCCTGTGGCGGGGACCTGAACGCGCGGGGACGCGTGAGCCGCCGCTGGAACAGACGCGGGCCGGGCCGGGCCGGGCCGGGCGCCCTCTGCTGCAGGAGAATATCGCTCCCTGCAAGCTCCCCTGCTCTCCCTGCCGGCCGACTTATTCCGAAGATCGCTCTTGTTACCTCCCTTCTTGTCGCACCAATGGCGGTGCCCTATACTGGACATGGAAGTGTCCAATGAGTGCGACAAGGATAGAGGTAGGTATGAGAGCGATCTTTGGTGCAAGTCGGGTGCAGGGCACGGGTGTGACTGTGAGCCCTTCCGTCCCGTCGCGGAGGTAAGGGCTGCGAGGCGAGGCGAGGGCAGACGATGGTTCAGGGCCGTCGCCGTCACTTTCCATCATCCCTACGGACCGGCGGACGGACCGGCGGACCGTGAGGAATGGGAGAGGCGGGAAGAAACAAAAAGGAGGAGGAGGAGGAGGGGGAGGAGGAGGAGGGAGCGGTGCAGGCGCATCGCCGCTGCAGCAAATCATGCTACACTCATGCCGTGTATAACCTGCCACGTGTGAAGGAAAATAAAAGGAAATAATAAGAAGGTAGAAGGCGGAGAAGAGGTGGAGAAGGAGAAGAGAGAAAGAGAGGAATACGGAGAGGAGAGCAGAGGAGGGGGGAGAGCTCCACACCTGCAATCAGACGTGGGATTCGATCCGTGATTGAGGCAGGAGGTAGAAAGGAATGGATGGGTTCGGAATGAAGTGGCGGGGCGGGGCGGGGCGGGGCGGGGAGAGGCGCGAGGCTGGGCTGCTGCCGGCGGGGCGGGGCGGGGAGGGGCCAGCGGCTAAGCCCCGCCGGGTTACAAATACTGTATCACCTCTCCGCGCCCCGCCGCCAGTGAAGTGAAGTGCACACCATGCAGTTATATGTGTTCGCTCGCAGTGTGTCCGTCCGTACCGGGTGTTTCTTTGTATTCGTAACAGTGTTGCGGGATTGCATACTCACCAGCGCTGCAGGGGCCATTGCGCCTTACGGGCGAATGAGGTAGGCAAACCCGCAACACTCTTCCGCGTTCAACCCGGTACCCCTGGACGTTGCCAGCGTAGGTCACCGTCGCTACTTGTTATTTTACTGAGTCGCTGGCTCGGCGCTGTGTTGTTGAGAGAGAGAGAGAGAGGAGAGAGAGAGAGAGAGATATGTTTGCGTCCTCGAGGCAATTAGAGCCCAGGTCCGAATTGGCCGGATGGACAGGACAGCGCAGTTTGGCAAACGGTGCGGTGCGGGTTCGTCAGGTCTGTCGCGCCTGTAGAGGCCCGAACCCGAGGACCTCCATCCACTCCCCGCCGCAACCGCCAGACAACACGCCTTATCTTATCGCCTACACACACTCACACACACTGTGAGGGTCCTGTGCTGCGGTTCAAGGACACGGCCAAGAAGAAGGCCTCTTATCTGGGGGAGCCGGAGGGGTGGGTCGTGGGCCTGCCGAGAGCCCGAAGCCCCCAGCGGTCCCGGCCCGGCCCGGGCGAGCCCCGGGGACTAGCGAGATAGAACAAGGGCGCTGCCCTGCCCGGGGCCTCTGTGTGAGGGGCACTAACCACGGTCCGTATTGTGTGTGCGTCTCTTTCTCTCTTGCTCCCGTCCTTTTCTCTCGCTGTCTCTCTCTTTCTCTCTCCCGCCCGCGCTTGCAGTGGGAGGGAGAGGAGGGTGTGCTGGGCGTGAAGGACTCTGCAAAGGGTTCCGTGTGGTGCGGCTGCAGGCCTGCGGGGCCTGCGGCCATCAACGCGCCGAGGAACCTCGACGCGTGCTCTTGCATGGTTCAATGCACCAGACCGGGTGTGCGCCCCGCCTCGCCGCGCCCCGCCCCGCCCCGCCCCGCCCCGCCCCGCCCCGCCCCGCCCCGCCCCGCCCCGCCCCGCCCCGCCTCGCGTTGGGGTCGGCGCGCCTCACCTCCACCTCCGAGCATCGTCTCGCCGCGGCGATTCGTGCTCACGATTCCAACTCCTTGATCGTTTGTTACACCGCTGCGCAGAGAGGTGGGGCGAGGCGGGGCGAGGCGAGGCGAGCGCCGCCTGGCCGTGAGGTGAGCCGTGAGGTGAGCCGTGCGGCCGCAGCGCAGGAGCCTTTTGGAAACACGCCGCCAGGGGGCGCCATGCGCGCGGCGAAGCGGGCCGGCGGAGTGGTTCGAATCGCTGGACTGTCGCATGGCATGACAGGGTTCCCACACGTCTGGAAAACCTGGAAAGTCGTGGAAAAAAAGTGGTCATGGAAAGTCAGGGAAAGTCATGGAAATTTCATGGACTGTCATGGAAACATTCGGTATCAGAAGCTATCCGACCAGAAAGCCACAAAGGCGGAAATTCATTCTGAAAATGCCAGTTAGAGTACAGCTCGAAATTGCCTTGCCTACGGAAAAGTCATGGAATTTTTAAACATTTCGACTAGAGTCGAAAGGCATGGAAAATGCCAGGAGCCAAAATGTGTGAACCGTGCATGAGTGAAATAGGCCCCGCCCGGGCTCCTGCCTATGGCAACGCACATGAGTTGAGCCGAACCTAACCGTTTGTCTTTTGCCTTTCTGTTGCAGTATGCATCGGCACGAACGGTCGGATGTCCGTGCCGTCCAACCGGGAGCACCACTACCGCAACCTGCGCGACCGGTACACCAACTGCACCTACGTGGACGGCAACCTGGAGCTGACCTGGCTGCAGGACGAGAGCTTCGACCTGAGCTTCCTGCAGTACATCCGCGAGGTGACGGGCTACGTGCTCATCAGCCACGTGGACGTGCGGCGGATCGTGCTGCCCCGGCTGCAGATCATCCGCGGCAGGACCACGTTCAAGATCAACATCCAGGACGAGGAGTTCGCGCTCTTCGTCACGCTGTCCAAGATGCACACGCTGGAGATGCCCGCGCTCAGAGGTGAGTGCTGTGTGTGCTAGGCAGGCCCGCCGCGCGCCGGCGCGAGCGGGTTGCCTACCTCCGCGGCGTCCGACAGTGCAGGCGAGTCTAGCCGAGCCGAGCTTAGCTCTATCGGGCGTTTGGATCGGGAGAAGTTGCAGTATGCTAAGCAACGCCGCGCCGCGGCCGCAAGAGCAAAAGCACGCTTATTTTTCCATAGCTTTGCTCCAGTGATGGAGAGATAGGCGATCAGAGGGAGACTTTATGTAACCCGGTCGATGTGATTGCAGATATTTTGAGCGGAAGCGTGGGCATGTTCAACAACTACAACTTGTGCCACATTCGGACCATCAACTGGGATGAGATTATCACGGGACACAACGCCAAGTACACCTACGTGTACAACTTCACCTCGCCGGAGAGGGAGTGCCCGGTCTGCCACGCCAACTGCACGGCCGGCTGCTGGGGAGAGGTGAGTAGAGTGGGGCCAGCCCAGCCAGCGCGCTCCACAATTCGATATTAATTTTAAAACCCGGGTATTTTTATGACCTGACCTAACGCACGCCTGCCCCGTTCTCCTTCCAGGGCGTCGAGAACTGTCAGCAGTTTTCCAAGACCAACTGCAGCCCGCAGTGCTGGCAGGGCCGGTGCTTCGGTCCGGAGCCCCGACAGTGTTGCCACCTCTTCTGTGCCGGAGGCTGCACCGGTCCCAAGCAGAGCGACTGTCTGGTGAGTTGGGCCGAGCCGGGCCGAGCCGGGCCGAGCCGAGCCGAGCCGAGCCGAGCCGAGCCTCAGCCTCCGAGGCGAGGGTACCTGGTACCTCCTTCGGCACCTCCCATCGCCTCAGCCTATAAAAAATGGATATGATATTTCCCTTCTCGACTCTGGCATGCAAGCAGTTCTAACCCCCCTCCTCTCTCCCTCCAGGCGTGTCGGAACTTCTACGACGACGGCGTGTGCACGCAAGAGTGCCCGGCCATGCAGCGCTACAACCCCGTCAAGTACCGGTGGGAGACCAACCCCCACGGCAAGTACGCCTACGGGGCGACGTGCGTCAAGAACTGCCCCGAGCACCTCCTCAAGGACAACGGCGCCTGCGTGCGCAGCTGCCCGCCGCAGAAGAAGGTGAGTCGGATCGCATCCTGGAGGACACTCTCTCCCACCGCGACTCCCCCGGCCCGGCGAGGCCCGGCGAGGCGACTTATACGGCGCCGGTTCGGGCTGGTTAGTCGTGCTAGTTATTGGTAGAGCTGACGCCATCGTGACCACGCCCGGCCCAGCAGCAGCAGCCTCCGCGGTGCGTCGCGGTGTGGCGTGGCGCGGCGTGGCGCGGGCCTCTACTACTGTACCTAGTTAGGCCCGTTGCATTCCTCGCGGCACTCACACGCGACGCGTATGAGAAACTGTGCGGGCCGAGTGCGCCGCGAGCTGAGGCAGGAGAACAGGAGAAAGGGACGCCAGGACCGCGTCGTTAGGCCCGCCCCGCCCCGCCCCGGCCCGTCCGGTTTCATATCTCCGGGAGGCATCGCACGGCGTCGCCGGGCGTACCCCGCGCCGTCAAGAATCTTGACTTTGGCCCGGCGCGGGGTAGCGCTGACGCGTCTGGATGCTTCTAGAATTGGGCTGCTCCTGCTTCTTTGACTCAGCAGGGTTGTTACTCATCCCCAGGGCTTGTTACTAATTTTTATTTCTGTCCGTTTGCAGGCCGTGAATGGCGAGTGCGTGCCCTGCGGCGGGCCGTGTCCCAAGACCTGCGAGGGCGTCCAGACGGTGCACGCGGGCAACATAGACGACTTCCAGGGCTGCACCATCATCGAGGGCTCGCTCACCATCCTGGACCAGTCCTTCAAGGGCTTCCAGATGGTGTACTCGAACTACAGCTTCGGTCCGCGTTACCCCATGATGCACCCGGACAGGCTGGAGGTGTTCAGCACGCTCAAGGAGGTGACGGGCTACGTCAACATCCAGGGCTACCACGAGCAGTTCACCAACCTGTCGTACTTCCGCAACCTGGAGGTGATCGGCGGCCGCACGCTCACCGAGTACTTCGCGTCGCTCTACATCGTCAAGACGTCCCTGCGCTCGCTCGGCCTGCGCTCCCTGCAGAAGGTGCACTCGGGCTCCATCGCCATCCTGGAGAACAAGAACCTGTGCTTCGCGCAGGGCGTGGACTGGAAGCGCATCAAGAAGTCGAGCGAGCACAACACGCTGCTGCAGAACAACAAGAAGGAGGAGGAGTGCATCGCCGAGGGCCTGGTGTGCGACAAGCAGTGCTCCTCGGAGGGCTGCTGGGGACCGGGGCCGACCAACTGCCTGTCGTGCGCCAAGTTCCAGTTCGAGGACACGTGCCTGCCGGACTGCGACACGGTGGGCGGCATGTACCGCGCGGGGCTGGGGCTGTGCAAGCAGTGCCACGAGGAGTGCGACGGCACCTGCCGCGGCCCCGGCCCGGACAACTGCACGCGCTGCAAGAACGTGCGCGACGGCCCGTTCTGCACGCGCACCTGCCCCATGAGCAAGTACGCGGAGAACGGCGAGTGCAAGCCGTGCCACGCCAACTGCGTGTACGGCTGCAGCGGCCCGGAGAACACCATCGGCCCCACGGGCTGCACGTCCTGCGAGAAGGCCATCATCAACGGCGACGTGACGGTGGAGCGCTGCCTGCAGAAGAACGAGTCGTGCCCGGACGGCTACTACTACGAGTGGGTCGGGCCGCAGGAGCAGGGGCCGCTGCGGCCGCTGGCCGGCAAGGCCATCTGCAGGAAGTGCCACCCGCGCTGCAAGAAGTGCACGGGCTACGGCTTCCACGAGCAGGTGTGCCAGGAGTGCACCAAGTTCAAGCGCGGCGAGCAGTGCGAGGACGAGTGCCTGCAGGACCACTTCGCCATCAACGGGTCGCAGGAGTGCGTGGCGTGCCACCCCGAGTGCCGCGGCTGCCGCGGGCCCGAGGCGTCCGACTGCTTCAACTGCCGCAACTACAAGATCTACCGCGACGGCGGCCAGCCCGGCGACAACTCGACCGCCTTCAACTGCACCGCCACCTGCCCGGCCGACATGCCGCACAAGATCTTCCCGCAGGACAACCGCGGGCCGTACTGCTCCTCCGAGCAGACCATCAGCAGCCCCGTGCACGACCCCGAGCCCACCTCCACGATCCTCTTCATCGTCGTGCTCATCACCATCACGCTGGCCATCTTCGGCGTCATCTTTGCGCTCTGGTACGTGCGGCGGCGCGTCAAGGCCAAGGAGAACGCCGTCAAGATGACCATGGTGCTGACCGGGCTGGACGACAACGAGCCCCTGCAGCCCAGCGTCAAGCCCAACCTGGCCAAGCTGCGCATCATCAAGGAGGCCGAGATGCGCAAGGGCGGCGTGCTGGGCTACGGCGCGTTCGGCACGGTGTACAGGGGCGTGTGGGTGCCCGAGGGCGAGAACATCAAGATCCCCGTGGCCATCAAGGTCCTGCGGGAGGGCACGGGCGCGAGCAGCAACAAGGACTTCCTCGAGGAGGCGTACATCATGGCGAGCGTGGAGCACCCCAACCTGCTGCAGCTGCTCGCCGTGTGCATGACGTCGCAGATGATGCTGGTGACGCAGCTCATGCCGCTGGGCTGCCTGCTGGACTACGTCCGCGCGCACCGCGACCGCATCGGCTCCAAGGCGCTGCTCAACTGGTGCACGCAGATCGCCCGCGGCATGGCGTACCTCGAGGAGCGGCGGCTCGTGCACCGCGACCTGGCGGCGCGCAACGTGCTCGTGCAGACGCCGCACTGCATCAAGATCACCGACTTCGGCCTGGCCAAGCTGCTGGACATCAACGAGGACGAGTACAAGGCGGCCGGCGGCAAGATGCCCATCAAGTGGCTGGCGCTCGAGTGCATTCAGCACCGAGTGTTCACGCACAAGAGCGACGTGTGGGCGTTCGGCGTCACCATCTGGGAGCTGCTCACCTACGGCGGCCGGCCGTACGAGAGCGTTCCCGCCCGCGACGTGCCGGAGCTGCTGGAGAAGGGCGAGCGCCTGCCGCAGCCGACCATCTGCTCCATCGACGTGTACATGATCATGATCAAGTGCTGGATGCTTGACGCCGAGACCAGACCGAGCTTCAAGGAACTGTCGGACGAGTTTTCCAAGATGGCGCGCGACCCGGGCCGGTACCTGGCCATCCAGAAGGACGACCAAATGCGGCTGCCAGCTTACTCGTCGAGTGAGGCCAAGGACGACATTATCAGGTCGTTGTCGTCGGGTATCGAGGGTCCGGAGGCGCTGGTCGACGCGGACGAGTACCTGACACCCAAGTCGCGGGGGCCCGTGCCGGTGCTGGGCCCGCTGGGGCCCGGGGGCCCCACCTCCATCACCACCACCACCACCACGACCTCCACGTCCTCCAACAGCCCACCGAGGACGCCCACCGTCAAGAACTGGCCCATGGGCCACCTCTCCGCAGACTCGCCCACCCCTCAGAACCAGAGGAACTGGGAGCTTCTGAGGTACGCGGCCGCCATCCCGGGGCACCCCCTGGCCACGGCGGCGGCGCTCGTGGCGCGGCAGAAGCAGCAGCAGGGTATCCCGACGCACCCCGAGCTGCACCGGAGACTGCAGCTGGGGCTCCAGGACGCCCTCGCCGCCTACGGCGCGGAGCAGCTCAAGCAACAGAGAGGTGAGTAACCCTGTCACGCGGGACGGGCTATGCGTTTCCCCTCCCAGCCGGGCAGAGGGACTTATGCCCCTCCTGTTACAGATGACGCGAGCCGCGGCCTGGACGAGGACTGCTGTGACACTGGGGCATCCAAGAGGGAGGCGCAGGTTGGCTCCCTCAAGCTGGACCTGCCTCTGGACGAGGACGACTACCTCATGCCGTCCCCGCAGACCTCCCAGGGCCAGACCACTTACATGGACCTGATCGGGGATGCGTCTAAGATGTCAGGGGGTGAGTTCTTTCATCGAGTCTGTCCCCTTGGTTGGATGTCTGGCCATATCTGCAAGCCGATGCCTTAACTCTTGCGAATCCGTGTCTAATCAACGCGATTTTTCTCTTCAGAAAATGGCGAGGCGAGAAACGGGGGTTTCAGGACGTACCCTGACTTTTTGCAACTTCCTGGTGCCAACGGTATCAAGCCCACGAGCGTGGACAACCCTGAGTACCACCTCGTGAGCAATGAGCCGACCACGCCCGTCACGCCGTCGCCGTCCTCACAACCCCTAGGAATCCCAATCACTCAACCCGAGCCGCCGGCCCCCGCTGGTAGCAGCGGTGGCAGCGTAGCTGCTGGACCCGCTGGTGGACAAGTGTTTCTCGGTCACCAGCCTCGGTCATCCGAGGAGGAATCGGACCATGAGTACTACAACGATTTAGACAGGTTACAAAGAGAGTTGCAGCCCTTGAAACCTCTTCGAAGAAATGAAACGACTGTGTGACGAAAGAGTGGTGCGGTGTTGGTGTAAGAGAGACTCAAAGTGAGCGTCAATCGCAACCCGCCCCACACCCCCTGTAGTTTTTATGTTGATTTTTTGTTGTTGTTTTTCTTGTTGTCGCCATGCAAGTCCGGCATCAAAGTGCAATTCTTGTTGCAGTGAGTACCCCTCCCACATCTATTACCCCTCCTTCTCAATCCCCTTGTGTCCGCACCTCGCGGTTTTGATTTGGAATCAGCACCCAGTGCCATAGCGCCAAAGCGCAAAGCCATCAGTACTCACTCTACAAATATCGCTCTATGGGTAGCCAATCTCTATTGGTTGTAGGAGCCGAAGATGGTGACAGTTTTAGTTGAAGCTCAGCTTACAGAACTGTTGCTGGTAGTTTTACTCTCCCTGTGATGCTCAATGTGATTTCAAACTTGTACTATATTTGTTTCATATTTAATTTATGAACCAATTGAGATCACAGTGCTTTAGACGATATAACACACTGACTGCCATTTACCTGCAGCCATTTTTGTAGTCAATTCTACCCTGTACTAAACTGTAATACTCCACGTTCAGCACTAAATTGCTTGAAAAATAATTTTTTGAAAACCTTTATACAAAGCTCGTAAATTCACACTTTATTAAGAACTTTGTATATAAAAAAATTAAGGTTTTCAAGCACACTTTTGCATACATTATTTTTTGTGATCTCCTACTTGTCTTTCTTTTAATTGCCAAACTAAAAATTTGATAATACTTGTATTTAATAGTTTTGTGCCATTTTTTGATTCTGGCATCCAATTTTATTTTCCTGTGGTCTTAGGGTGACAATTTCTCTACTGCAGAAACCACAAACGCCATATTGTGACTGATCTTTAACATTTTTATGAAATTTTATACCCGCCCATTTTAGCTAACAAGATCTTTTTATGATGTAACATTTGGCTGTATGGAAACTTTCATTATGTGGCAGTTGTATTCTGTATGAAATGTATTTTAATTGTAAATTATGTAAATGAAAATTTATCTGATTGTAAAAAAAGTCGTTAAATTTATATGAATGTTAACAAACTTGAATACCACTCATTGGAATGTACAGTATGAAGTTGTGTACTTTACCAACACAAAGAACTACTCTTTGCTTTTTCTGTAACTAATTTGTGGATATGAAAATGAAATTTTTGCTGTGTTATAGCAAAGAGCAGTTCTTTGATCTTACCAAAAACATATGAACAACATCTTTGACTGTGTAATGAAATCAAATTTGTGTACAACTTCTTATTGCATTTGTGTGAAATTTGAGTGTTTTGTCTGTGATATTATTAATAAGGTTTTAATTATGACCAACATCCCAGTGTGTTACATTAAAATTTTATCCATTAAAATTTAAAAGTCATTGTTATTGAGATTTTTATTGATGGCTTTAAACTATCTAAAGTAACTTAATTTGAATGGCACTGCATTGAACTGCTATAAAACCTGTTTTGAACCTGTAATGTTATTTTGGCAAAAATATATTTTAATCTCATGTGCTTACACACTAGTGCCATTTTTAGTCAGGGTAAAGTTGGTTTTGATACTTGCAAAGCAATGAAATTGTAAATTTTACTGTATATTCAAAGATAAATGAATATTGTTGAAATTTTAACCATGTCTGTTAAGTGTATGGACAAAGCTTGAAATTTAAGGTTTCATTGATCTAAGAGAGCTTTATTTATATACCAATGAATTCTTTGAACCTTAAACAAAATTGAATGAAAAGTCAAGGAACGACTGCTTTGTTCGTACACATGGATATGTGTCACCAATTCTTTTGGTGTTAATCAAATCACCGTACTGGTCTGTTTTTTTTTTTTTTTTATTATTATTATTATTTTACTGATGTAATAAAGAATTTATCTTGAAAAAGAGTTATCACTGTCACCTATAACTGAGGAACATATGTAGACAAAACAACATATTACACGCGAAAAATCCAGTATTCCTAATAGCGCGCAATGTGTTCAGGCGAGGTGGCTTAGGGGCCTATTTCATCACTAACCAAGTCCGGTATAGGACTCCTAGGACTTCCTTTGTGTTTTTTGGTCCCAGAAGGAGGTAACCTGTAAGTTTGGTCGAAATCCGAGACAATTTTTTTTCGACCGAAAATCGCAAAAACGCAAAGGCTATAGCCTTTGCATTTTTACGATTTTTGGTCGAAAAATTTTTTTGCTCCAAAGTGACGGAGGTTGTGCAGGGGGACTCTAATGTACCCCTTAGACCAACCCCAAGGGTCAGTTCGTCCGAAAACCCGGTTTGTCTGCGAGGGAATGCAGTATTCCTAATAGCGCGCAATGTGTTCGGGCGAGGTGGCTTAGGGGCCTATTTCATCACTAACCAAGTCCGGTATAGGACTCCTAGGACTTCCTTTGTGTTTTTTGGTCCCAGAAGGAGGTAACCTGTGAGTGTGGGCGAAATCGGAGACATTTTTTTTTCGGCCGAAAATCGCAAAAACGCAAAGGCTATAGCCTTTGCATTTTTACGATTTTTGGCCGAAAAATAATGTTGCTCCAAATTGACGGGGGTTGTGCAGGGGGACTCTAACGCACCCCTAGTTCAACCTCGGTTCAAGGTAGCCTGTGAGTTTGAAGGTCGAAATCGGAGATAATTTTGCTTTGCTGTTTGAATTATTGCGCGGTTGGCGCGCGGGTAGGCTATAGTCTTCCGTTTTGAAGTTGCGCGCCGAAGCACCGCCTTGGCGGCCGAAATACCGCCTTGGCAAACGCCGCGTACCGCCCTGTAGCGGCCAGAGGTTGGCAACGCTGGCTACCGCCCTCCCACCTCTCCCCTCCCCTCTCCCTCCTACCGCCGCCTCCCACCGTCAGACCAGGATCGCCTCCCATTCGGCTGCTGCGCGTTGAAGAGGTAAGATGTATTCTAGTTCAAGGTCGCTGTAGGTTGGCTGGGTTTGAATGGAAACACCACGTGTTGGGAGCTACATGCGTTTCCTGTGTCCGTCTGGACTGGAATTGGGGTGTGTAGAGGTTTTGTTCAGATTCTCCGAACGGTTGCGTATTTCCTTCTTGGGTTCTCGGTGTTGGCCTTTTGGCCTTGAGCTCGAGTTTCCTCGGTCGCACTTGACTCTTCCGAAATGCAGGCGTCGCGTAACTTGCTCTCATTCGCGTTCAAGAGAGGGCTGCTCTGAGTTCACATCTAGGTTAGAATGCCTGCCTCGTGTTTCAGTATTTCAGTATAGAGCTGTGTATGGGACATCTAGGTTAGAATGCCTGCCTCATGTTTCAGTATCTCAGTATAGAGCTGTGTATGGGGCAGGATAGGAATAACTCCTCCAAATTTGGGATCTTCTCATTTATTTTGAAACATTCGACATACTAATTAAGTGCTATCTTTTGTTATTCTTCAGGATGATGCTGATTCTTTCGTCTATCCAGTACCTCGAATGCTGATTGAAAGTGTGGGGCCAGCTGATGAATGCTCAAATATATTGGCCTGCTTGGAATTCCTTTTGCGATGTTCGAGGCTGCATTGCAACATGACCAATAGCTCAAGGTGTGTATTTCATTTACTGGCTTATGCTGGGCTCTATTATCCATCACATTTCTTGGCTACCTGCTTGTCAGTCTCCAGGTCTTTTCCTGCCATGCTAATAAATATTGTTTGTCTGTTTCAGATTGCCAAGTTGCATTCGTTCTGTTGAACCCTGCCCTTGACGGCTCCCACTTCACTTCCAAAGACATCACGGGGCTGCTTAGATCTTTACTCTGTCTGCCATCGCAGTGCTGATAAGCTGTTTTCATCTGTGATGTCATGTCTCATGTCTGGTGCTTCTGCTGAGCACATGGTGGGTATTTCATGGTTCAGCTGTGCTCTTTTATACATCAGATTTGTTGCTATCTGCTTGCCCTTCTTTCCTTTCTTTCATGCTAATAGGTTTTTCTTAATTCTTTCAGGTATTCACCATGTTCTGCATAATGTACTGAAGCTGTTATTTCACCTCTTAATCTCCATCCGCTGTTTGCTGTTGCAACCTTATCATCTGCAGTGGTCATGCTGCTTATGTGAAGGTAAGCAATGTTAAGAGCAAGACCTACTCGATCAGCTACACTGGACGTTTTGTTGTATACGATACCCTCTCAAAACGCATTCTAAACCCGAGCCTCGCCCAAGCCCACCTCCTGGCTCCACCACTTAGTGGAAGGGACTAGGGACGTTTTGGAACTACATCAGAGCCTTTAAAGAATTGTTAACCCCCATAGTGGAGATTTTATTTAAAACATAAAATATTCTGAATTTAGTTTCAATGAAAGTGATGTAATTGTTCCCCTAATTTATTTGAGAATATTTTCATCTGGTTGTGTGATGATCAACTTCAACAATCATGAGCAGTAATTCGGGCGGAGACCGTAGAGCTATTTGCTACCACTGGCTGTAGGCTGGGGGGAAGGGGGGCCCCAGAGTGGCTTACTTTTGGCACATTCAGACTTAGTCCTGTCAGGGTTTTGTACGCAGCGGAATATCCAGTGGAGCTGATCAAGGTGGTCTTATTTAAGTGTGACGGTATTGATCTTTGAAAGAAATCTGAGAAGTTAAAAATGACTTGTATATTTTGATTTGCACCCACTTCAAATAATTTTTTGAAGCTTCTTTGCTTATAATTGGCTATTCCTGTGGCTAAGGCTAATGTCTTACCTTTAATGAAGAGTGGTGCATTTATATTTATACAATTTGCAAATGAGTGCCCAAAGAGAAATCCTGTTCTTTGTCTGCCGAACAGCACATTGTTGCTGCTGCCTCAAAGATCTTTTCCCATTTGGATTCCAAATTCAGATCTTGGAGCTAAATAGCCATTTTGGCAATGTTCATTTCCTGCCTCACCAGTACACTGGACATGCTTTCAAGGATGATTCATTGAATCTTATCCTTTGGAGTAAGGATTTAATACTGTATAGCTCTGATCAGATTATTGAACTTTTTCTCAAAATAAAAGAAATTAGGTTGCTAGTCTCTTTTGGAGAACATTTGTAGTAGTAAAAGCAGTAGTTCATATTGCAATTTGTAATTGAGCACTTGGGGGTTTCATATCAAGGTAGTTTGCCACTAGCAGACTGTGATTGGTTTGGAAAGACAGACCTTTGACAACAGGAACTGAGTTAATCCTTACATTTGAATTGCCTTCCTGGCACAGCACTACCTGTTTGGTTGGGCTGCTGTACAAGCTATAGTCAATGAATGATAATATTCAGCAATTTAATATTTTAATTAACTTCTATTAGTATGAGTAGACCTTTCATGACGGTAACTTTGATAAACAATGAAGTTTTTGAGCTTGCCTATTACAGCACCACTCCTGTGGTGAATTTTAATGTCTAGTCTGTTACTTTGATTTCTTTCATTTTGAAATTCAGTGCCCTGAATTTAAGATCAGACAGTAAGAAATATTTCCCTTTTGCAGAATGGTGAAAAAGCATTGAGTTATTTGTATTTTAAATATCTGTCGAGGGAAGCTTTGACATAAGTTATGAAAGTCTACTCATTCCTTTCATTTGAAAAGTTCACTTGGTATTGCACCACTGTTCTGAATCAGAATATCTCTTAAACTCACCTATGAAGTAGAAGGCAATTGGCTTTCAAAATTCAACTAACTGCCACTTTCCACCTTTGCTGGTTGTGAAATCAATAGAAAATTGCAATATTGCTGCTAGTACTTTGGTCTCCATTAAAATACTAGAAATCATAGTGGGTAAATTTTGACACTAAAATCGTGGAATGTTTTTTGAGTTGCTGCCATAGTGACTAAAACAGAGATGCATGACATGTGAAATAAGTTACCTGTATAATGGTGAATAACATCACGCATTTGTTTGATAGTTAATTGATTTTATTACCATTCATAGAAAATCACTTGCTGCAGTGTTAGTCTGCTCAGAGCTACCAATAACTGAAAGCAAACTTATGGTGGGAGTGAATTTTATGTCTGTTTGCCACTTTGGTTTGTGGTAATCATTTTAAATAAAATATTTGAAGTAGACGTAACTTTGGGCTCGTTAAAGCTTTACCTTCTTTCAATTCCTGATTATATTTGGATTTCAAATTGAAATGCCTTAGCAAGATGTAATATTTTGGCAAGTCATCACTTGTACCTGCCATATTGAATTAAAGAGGGATTGTAGAATATTTTTTTTTATTTTGTTTGTCTTTCTAAATAAATCAACAGAATTGTGATGAAATGATACTCTTTTATTGAACTGCTTCTGATACATATTTGTTTTTGCAGGTTACAAGACGAAGTTACGGGGAAAGCAGAACCAAATGTGCAGCCGTTGACGATTCTTCAAATCAAGCAACCAACTCAAGAAAGGACGACTGTGAAGATTCTTCGAGACGCAAGACGAGGATGTCGGCATGAAGAAATGAACTTACTTTGAACTTACTTTTGCTAATGTGAGCAACGATTGCTTCATGTGGAGGAGAGATCAGTCACAGTGGAACATGGAATGGCCCGAGGTCCTGGTACGCATTTCTCGGGCTCCTTTAGTGACATGTTATTGAAGGTTCACCAGGCCACTGCTTGCTCTGTTCTGTGTTTCATCTCGTCGGCTGTGATTGAGTTCATATGAAGTGATTGTTGCGTAGAGTCAGTTTATGAGGGGTTTTAATTAAACTCCTCTTGACAGTTAATTTGACTAGTTTTTTCCAGATGGAACTTTGTTTGACCCCCCCAGAAATTTTACTTGGGCCGCATCACATAGGGATCTCGAGATAGCCTAAAAAAGGGCCTTTTTGGGGGGCCTCCCATTGGCCAGCTGCTGTTGCTTCTTTTTGTTCTTCTTCCAATAAAGCTTGTTTTTCTTTATTCAACTGTTTGTTTGTTTTATTTATTTTTTTTTTTTGTTGCCGATGTTCCACTGCTCCAAGTCCGAGCTCAGCTGCTGCGCCTTTGAAGGCGCAGCAGCTGAGCTCGGGACTTGGAGCAGTGGAACATCGGCAACAAAAAACAATTCTTTTTTTTTTTTTGGTTGTTGGGTGTGGCTTTCCTTGCTCGAGCAGCTCACTGGTGGAAACCAATGAGCAGCTCGAGCAAGGAAAGCCGAAGCCAACAACCAAGGAGGGGAAAAAAAAAAGTACAAGTGCTGAAAAGTAAACAAAGCATGAATGTCAACAACAACAAAGAGCAGAAGACAGACAGGATGAGAAAGTGAGAGGAACACTGCAAAGGCCAAATACTAAGTCCCAAAAAAAGAGAAGAAGAAATTGGCCAGTGGCAGAGCAGCACAAATGTCAACAAAATTGTAAAAATTGTAAACAATTATGTAAACAAAGCACTGTGTTCCTCTAAATTTCTCATACATTCAGAGAGAAGGAAGGCAGACAAAGGCGAGGCATAGGACCCGCTGGGATTCGAACCCAGCAGTGAGACAAGTCCCACTCCAGGAGGCCGTATTATACCAAAGCCAGAAGGGAAAACAGCACAGCAGAGAGCAGGAAAAAAGTATCCATTCAAAAATTGAAATTCAAAAGCAAAGAGAGAGGAATCCCCTCTCATTCGCCCCCTCTCACCCACACATTGACCTTCAGGAGTCTGGCCTGGGTCAACATGCCAGCAAGAGGGGGCAACTACAACAAGTTTAAAGCAAGCAAAAATTTACATTTCAAAAGTACAAGAGCAAGACACCCACACCTCACACCCTGACCATGAGGAGTCTGGCCGAGGTCAAAGTGCGAGGAAGCAAGCAAAAATTTAGATTTGAAAGGTTACCACTAAAATGCCTACTCCTCACACCCTGACCTTTAGGAGTCTGGCCGAGGTCAAAGTGAGAGAGGAAGCAGGCAGGCCAAATGGCGCAAAACAAAGCATTCAATGGATACTTTTGCAATAGAGCAAGTAAAGAACAGCAGACACAGGGGCAACAGGGCAACACTCAAATATCAGTAAGCAAAAGCCGTCACTCATCTCTGTTCTCAACAAAACAAGATTTACTACTTTAAAAGCCTCTATCCGAATTATTAAATGCATCCAGCATCTGACTAGTTGGCAAGATACCACCCTTAAATAAGATGGATGGAAAAGTGAACAAGTATTATTTTTAAAAAGCCAAATACCTTAGAAAGGTAATTGCACATCGATAAAATGCTGATGATATCTCTTATGGATATCAGTTGGCAAGATACCAACCATAAACTAGATCGATAAGTGAACAACTAGTATTTATACAATTGACAAACAAATTCTGGATAAAGACGAGTGACTGGCCATACACTTTAAACAATATTGCATTGAAAACAAATAAATCTACACAAGACTATTGTATTATTAAGTTTGTTTGAAAACTAGAAGGCGTTTTAAGAATGAACATGCCTTACTCCAAATGATAAATATCTAAACAATACTTTCAGTTCTTGAAAAAGAAAAGATCTCATTTACATTTAATTATTCTCACTACGAAGATGCAATATTGTTCAAAGAAGAAGAATCATCATGAGCACAGAACTGCGATTTCAAGTGGAAGGATACCCACTAATGCAACAAGCCCTACTGACTCAGCCAAGAGTCCGAGCTTCCCTATTTTCCCCCCAATGTTAACTAATACAAAACCCTTTGATTTTGAAATGAACACGCAAGTGTGCCTGATAGAAAATGCTAATACTGTTGTGGGCTGTCTGTCGCCTAATCGGAATCCATCTGGTCCAAGATTTCCTCACAGAGAGTACTAAGGACACCCCCACTTTCACATTTAAACAAGAACGCAACGTAAAATAGATTTCTGATTCACACTAATGCCCAAATTAAGAGCTTCATGGATAACCCTATCCTTACCCTCAGCCTGCCATGAGGTGGCCTAACCTTCATAGCTAACCTCCCTTGGGCACTACATAATGTGCTACAAGAAAATAACAGCCTTTCAAGGAAATAACGACATTCCGCTAATAAGAATATCATTGAAAAGTTACACCCAATGCTGGTGGTTAATTCTAGGCTTACAGTAGGCGCTCAGCAGAAAGACGAACCATCAGCCATCCTAGAAGCGAGGAAGTTCAATTTGTCCTCCCCAGCACAATAAAATATATCGAATTTAATCATAAAGAAATTATCACACTCCCCCTACTTGATTATTTAAAAAATATTACGTTGGAAACAAATATTATCACAATTTCACTCACACTTTCCGCAAAACCGCACGCAGCCGCCATGATGCCAGATCCATAGTTGCAAGTTTGCCCACCAGGTGGCGCGCAAACAACACATCCGCCAACATGGCCGCCGGAAACCGCCAAACTTTACGCCATGGTTAAATCGCGCTAGAAACTTGAATTTGAAGTTTGGGACCGAAAAGTGGCGCTTTCGTGTGGCAACTGCGGCAACGGGTAGCAACGAGAAGCAGCTGACCCTTGGGGGTTGGTCTAGGGGTACGTTAGAGTCCCCCTCCACAACCCCCGTCATTTCGGAGAATATTCTTTTTCGGACGAAAATCGTAAAAATGCAAAGGCTATAGCCTTTGCGTTTTTTGCGATTTTCGGTCGAAAGAAAATTGTCTCCAAATTCGACCAAACTCAAAGGGTACCTTCTTCTGACACTAGAAACTTGACGGGGGGTTGTACAGGGGAACTCTAACGTACCCCTAGACGAACCCCCAAGGGTCATTTCGTCCGAAAACCCGGTTTGTCTGCGAGGGAATGCAGTGTTCCTAATAGCGCGCAATGTGTTCGGGCGAGGTGGCTTAGGGGCCTATTTTCTCACTAACGAAGTCCGGTATAGGACTCCTAGGACTTGCTATGTGTTTCTTGGTCCCAGAAGGAGGTAACCTGTGAGTTTGGTCGAAATCCGAGACAATTTTTTTTCGACCGAAAATCGCAAAAACGCAAAGGCTATAGCCTTTGCATTTTTACGATTTTCAGTCGAAAAAAATTTTGCTCCAAAATGACGGGGGTTGTGCAGGGGGACTCTAATAAACCCCAAGACCAACCCCCGAGGGCTAGATTCAGGCTAGATCTGACTCCTTACCAGCGTTGTGAACGTGCCGTAGCTGAGAGGTAGTCACGTATAAGAATTTCGCAAGTAACATGCCGCGATAAAAGTACACTAGGAGCTGTTAAGGCAGTTTAGAGTTTAGCACATGTCCTTTCTAGAAATTTTAATTCATAATTTTTGAAAATTAAGGATGTAATTGTGACATTCCCTCAGTACGTATCAGATTTTTTTTTTTTTTTTTTTCCTTTTCATTTGTGGCATACTAGACAGTACACAATATATTATAATTACAGAATGTGAGGTATGCAATCAGTGGATTGTTTAAAATCATTTCATTGATACATTTCAATATTCACAGCACTTTTGATGAAATTAGTACAAACATAAGTAATACAGGTCATTAAAATAACACAATTGGAAATTGACATAAATAACACATGAACAGCTGTTTGAATAATCACATTTTCCATACGCAAGATAGAATGTTATATTTAGGAAAGTGACTACAAAATTTGCAGTTGACAGATTGCGAGCCAACATGTTCTACTAACTGGACAATGAAACCAAGACATTACCATCAAGTTACAAAATAATTTCAGTAATGAAAGAAAAAAACAGGTAGTAAAAGTTACATGTCACAATCAAGGTGAAAACATGTGCAGGAATCACAAATGGAAGTAGTTCCAGTTGTAGAGTAGCCCAGGCAGGAAGAGTCCAATTCCACGCAGCATCCAGTGGAAAGTCCGAAGCTCTGCAAGACGAATATGCATGTGAGAGTTCACAAGTTGTCAGTTTTATAGAGATAACATTGGTGACAAAATATTTTCTCAGCTTGCAGCTTGGTCAGGTAAACAGATGTCCCTCAGTGAAGTGCTTTGCTTGCTTGTAATTGCATAATGTTAAATTACATAGAAATAGATAAAAGGGAACTGGGTATCAGTGTGCTCTGACTTTGACAGGAAGATAGAATATTTACCCACCACACCCATTTACCAACAGTCCTGAGAGAATGGCGCCCTTCTCTCTAGCAAGCTAGCTAACTAACACCTTTATAACCAAGGGTCTCAAACTCATAGCTATTTTCAGTAATAAAGTAAGAGGTTTACTGCTCCCAAGTCGTGACACTGGGCTGCAGGTGGGGTAGAAAAGTAACTAATAGCTCGGGAGCCACCAGTTTGAGATCCCAAATTCTAACAGAACTATAGTACCAACACCACATATAAGAGAAAAGAGTTAGTCAGGCAAAGTCAGAGCACCTCCCCTCCCTTTTCTGAGAAAGGATTGTCCATTTTCAAGGACTCATTTTAGTTTGAAAAATATAATTAACTTAATATAAGAAGGCTACAGGAACCAGCCAGAGGCTAATGACAGTTTTAAAAAGATGGGACATTTTAAAGTTACCACATTTTATCAAACCATTAAGTTTGACCACCAAGCAGCAAAATACGCACTTCTTGAAAAAGCTCTTACAAATTGATTTGGGGCCCAAGAGTCATATTCAAACGGGAACACTTCTCAAAACAGATGCGGTTCAGCCAGCTTAAGCAAGTCCTCGGTAAAATCCCCACTGCAACTGAAATACAGAGGAGGATTTGAACCAAATTAGGCTGGTATTGAAAAGCTTATAATATATTCAAATCAATGCAACTTACCTAAAGATTTAGAAGAACCAACCACTCCTAAAGACGTTCTGGACCAAACAAACGTAGGTCGCGCCGTCTGCTGCCGTGGTGACGTCTTGATCCAAGGTGTCCAAGTGCTGTGTCTCTGCCCTAACGCCGCGCCGCGCCGCTGAACTGTCGCTCTTTAACAAAGCTTCTGCATTACCTCCTGTAAGAAAAGTCGGAATACAATAATTAAAAACCTGCTCCAGGGGAAAATAAAGTCACAAGAGGCAGTTTTACCTGGCCATAAGCTTGTGGCGGGGTCATTGATGCTGTCTCCAGGGCTCCAGTCTTCTAGCCGCTGCGGCTGCGCAAAGTGGTGGGGCCAGGAAGCGAGGACATCGACAAACTAGAAACAGAAAATTAATTACAGCCCCGGGCCCACGGCCCCCTCCCATAGCCGCCCTTGTGTTGCGCTTCACCCAGGATTACAACGCGACTGCCAGTCCTCCAGTGGTATAAAGATGGCCCTCGCGTCTCGTCAGCGTAGCTCCTTCTGGTCTGAGCATGTTCCAATCCAGGCACGGCCGCTCTGCACAGGAAAAGTCTGTCTTTGCACACAAGCCCAAAGGTGAGCAGCAGCACGCAAGTTCAAAATTATTGTCAATGTATGCTCACCTTCACATTGTCAAAGGTCTTACAGAAATTAAGCAAAATTTCACCAGTAAAAGAGGGAAAAAAATTAATAAATAAATTAAGACCAGGAATTAACTTTTAAGTCACAGCAATAATAGCTTATAACTTCTAAAAATCCTGAAACAAAAACATTTTTTAAATGAGGAAATTGTACACATTCTCCAGTCACTTCAGCTCTTACCACAATCTCCTTAGAAGAGATACATTCTTCGTACAAAATTCTTCAACTCTTTTGAATAATCTTCAACACTTTTGAGTACTCTTCAACTCTTAAGTGTTCTTCAACAAGAAAAGTACCGTACACTTCAATAAACGTTTACATTCCTACCATGAAAATTAGTGTTGTGGTGTGTAATGGTGTGTGATGCAGTGTTATAATCCCTAATCCTAACTCAACGATGAGGACAAAGAGTTCACCAACGATGACACTGACCAGCGCTGAAGGTACTCACTATTGTTGCTGAGCTACAACCGCAACAGTAACTCAGATGGAAGAAGGCCCTGCACAAATAATAGTAATACAATTAGCCTCCAGAAAAATTCAGCTGACAAGTAGTAGATTAGCACTGCATTGAGATTACTCACGAGGGAGAATGTGGCCTGTTCTGCCCCGACAGCGTCCTCCATCCAACTGCTTTCTTGATGCATCTGAGTACAGGCTGTATACACCTGTAACATCAAGCAATGATCAAAATAAGAATTGAAAGTACGGGTTGACTAATTAAGTAGCAGTAATCATCTTGCACTGCAAACAATGTTGACGAAAAATATTAATTTGACGGGTTAAAAATGTCAGCTTACCTTAGCCTTATCCGTCATTGCATGAACCAGGGCTGTGTTTCTAATGAGGGTCACACCTGAAGACCAAAGCTCGCATAGAGTCTGCAATTCACAAAGCAGGATATTGGTACATTGTCATAATGAGCAGCAAAATGAAGTTTAGGCAAACTGCATCCAAGCTCACCTTAGCCACTAGTTTGATTTTGCAACAGCTTTATGCAACTTGCTACGATGTGAGAGTCCGTATGGTATGGAGATGGAGCCATCTGCACATTGTACTTTTGTCAGTCGTCGGTTGGAATAAGGTCTAGTTGACACTCCACCCCGTTGTCCGCCTCACTCAGCCCCGAGACCCACTGTCCCCTCGGACATCACAAATTTCACACAGGCACAGCCCCTCTGCAAATAAAATTTGAACATGAGGGTTAACTGATTAAGTAGTAGCAATCATCTAGGAGAGTTCTTCAATGACGACTTACCGATCTGTCTCCATGGTCTCCAGCTGTTTGCAAGCTTACAATACACCATCAAGAACTGACAGGCCAAATTACATTGTGTTAAGATCCAGCTGTTTGCAAGCTTACAATACACCATCAAGAACTGACAGGCCCAATTACATTGTGTTAAGATCATCATATACTGCTCCATCAAAGCAAAACTCAGCGGAAACCTGAAAGGTATAGCGATTAACTTAACCATTGCCAGAGACAATGTAAAACATTAGAGGGAGATGGAAAAACTTCTCACCAGTTTTCTAAGCCGAGTATCAATAAGAAACGGAAGAAACGTGGTCGCTTTGAGTGAGGTGAGTAGAGGCCGCTAATTTTGAAACCCTCCTGGATTTCGACCCCATCCCTAACTTCACGGCCATATTTCTCGCTTCTCTTTGGTCAGCTAGGACCTGGTAGGGAGTTACTAAAACGGATATTTAGGATAGGTTAGGCTAGGTTAGGTTAGGTTAGGATAGGCTGGTTTTGATTAGAGAAGCAAAGAAAACAGCTGATCCTCTTCTACTTTAACCTTACTTAAATCCAACCCAACCTATCCTAACCTAACCTAGCCTAATCCAGCCTAAATATCCGTCTAAGTAACTCCCTACCAGGTCCCAGCCCCACGACCAAAGAGAAGCGAGAAATACTGCCGTGAAGTTAGGGATGGGGTCGAGATCCAGGAGGGTTTCAAAATTAGCGTAGAGGCCCATTCGACTCGACCGTTGTCGTTTTCTTTTCTTCCTCCTTCTTCACTGCCTGCGCCTGCTCAGCCGGTGTGGTGTGTTTGAATAAGGGGTCTCGATATATCGTCCAGCAGCCGATCAGTCGATCTACGGCCCTAACAGGCAGTGGGTAGTGAACATAGTGAAGGCATTGTTTCTAGGCTCAACGCAAAAATTGCGATTCCATTTTCAAATCCTTCTCTTTTCTCGTATCTCATCTTATTTTTCAAAATTTGAAACATCTTCATTTTTTTTTTTTTTTTTAATGTGAGTGCCGTAGAACGTGGGGCTATGCGGCTATGCACTCTCACTTTCTCATGAGGAAGAATGGTGTGGCCGGTGTAGCCTCTCGGAGGGCTTTCGGGCCATTCTAAATGCGTGAATGTGGCTGTGACCAGCTGTGACTGTGACTGACGGGTCTGTCGTTCGTTATGATGGGACCTCTACAGTTCGATTAAGATTTGAAGATGCCATTAGTTGTCACTAATCACTAATTATTGATTCAATACTGATCGTATTTGATATTACTGAAATTAACATGGCTAGACATAGGAATGTGAGGTCTATGAACTATGCCGATGGTACGTAAAACACCTTTCGTCTTGTTATTGTTAACCTTATGCCACATTTGTTTTCTCTTTGGACGACGTAGTTTGCTTAAATTATCATCCTGGAATATATTTTTTATTAGTTTTGTCCATGCTTTGTGACATTTATTGAGATTACCATGCAAGCTAACCTAGTGGACTTTATACATCTATTGTTGTAAATTTACTTATAATAATGTTAATTTCCCCCTTTTTTCGTACATCATATTTCCTCAGTCTCCAGACTTTTCTAATATTTTTCAATTTTTAATATTACAATTTATTGCAGAGTATGATGGGTATGATGATGTGTATGGACACTCTGTTGAAGACGACTATAGCATATCACCAAGTGATGGTAAGTCTAAAGAAATACTATATTTATAGAAATATAAGAATCACCTTTATGTTAGAGCCCTAATTACCTGCCTTTTAGACTTTAACAGCTTGTTAAGTCACAAAATTAGTATAGCTCATTTTTGTGGGTATTCAGTCTTCATATGAATTGTATACGTTTAATTAGTGCTCCAATATATTTTTGTGCTTTTCAGCAAAGTATGTATTTGATAGAAACACTGAGAAGGCTCAGATGTCAGCATTTCTGACTGGAGATGAGGATATTGCTGAGGATGATGAAGACATTGAGGAAGGTGTAACTGACTGCCCTAAGAGAAGAGACTCTGACACCTTGGGGCTTCGTGTAAGTTTGTCACACAGGAAGAAAACCAATAATGAATATATTGTAATCAAAAGATGGCCTATTTGTAAGTTCATAATTTTAATTTTGTCAAATATTTTAGACCAGAAACCTAAGTGATTTGGATGAAGCCAGATTAAGATCCTGTCTGGATGAAATTCGAGATGTAATAGGAGATTCTATCTCAGAGGCTACCCTTGCAGACATCATACTTGCTAATGATTTTGATGTATCAAAGTCATTAGATGCTGCTCTGTCAAATGCTGCTGAAAATTCCAAGAGACCTCCAGCCAAGATGAAGAAACAGGGTACATAATTCTTTTCGTTCTTCACTTTTCAGATATTTTTTAACAATCTTCTTTCATGCCCAATTTTATTTTATTTTTCTACCCATAGAAATTCCACTGCCTCAAAGAGAACCAAGAGTACACTCTGTCATAGGTGAGTTTTATAAGTTTTTGCAAGTATCTGTACCAATTTTTCATAATATTTAACATCTTTTCTCTGTTTTTCCCCTCCTTCATATTCAATGGCGTGTTTCTCATGTTGCTGTCTGTTCCTGTGCAAGGTAAGATGACAATGCAGCTGCTTTGTCCAGTTTGAAGGCGGGCATTGGTGCTTTAGACCTTGATAAGGGGGCTGAATCATCAAATTTAACTTCTTCTAAAGTGAATTTCAAAATTCCCAAATTGTTTAAGCCTGGCATGGAATCTGACAAAGAAAATATTTTAGCAATCTCCAAAGAATCATCAAGTCTATCTGAAAGTTTGACAAACGTCCAAGGTTTGGGGCTGTGTGGTAAAGGCCTCCAAAACAGTTCTGGTCCCACTAAAATTTCAATTGGACTGAAGTCTGTGAATATGCCATGTTTTAAAAAAGTAATTCCCCCTCTCTCAAAAAAATTGCCTCAAGTCAGAATTGATGATGATGATGATGATAGTGAATGTTCGTCTCTTTCTTCTTTAATGTCACTTCATGCAGCCAAACCTTCCAATCTCAATACAGTTCCACCTCTGCAAACTTCTCTAGACCCGTTCAAAAATATTTCCAAGTCTAAATCTCTTAATATTCCATCTCACCCCAAAAGATTAAATAAAGTCCCTCAGTTTGTTAGAAATGTCTTAGAGGCTAGTGCTGAAGAGGAAAGTGATGATGAAGGATCTACTCTCTCTTCCCTCATGGCTCAACATGCCTCTACTAAATCTACTCCTGAGCACACTAGTCTATCAGATCTTGCAGACTTCCATTTAAAGGGAAGCACCTTAAGTCCCTCTCACAAATCAGAATTTTTAATACCTTTATTAAAGGTACACCCAAAGGTTGTTTTACCAACCAGTATTTTAGAGACAGAAACGGGTGATTCTAACAAAGATTGTGCTGCTATGGATGAAAGTAACATTAACAATGATGAATTTGTTATTGACTTGTTGGATGCTCTTAATCCTCCTGATATTCGAAAACAACTTGAAAGGCCCCAATCTAGGATTGATACAGATGATTTTGGAGAAAATGATGGGGTTGGATGTGATAATTCCAAACCGTGGATTCAAGATAGGACCTGCATAATGGATGCAAGGTCTTTTTTGGTTATGAGTTTACCAATGGAATTAACTGCATCCTCTCCTGTGGGACGGATATTATGCAGAAGGCGGAATGCGCGGAAGTCACCTTATGTGCGCCCGAGTAGTCCCTTCCTTGGTGATATTGTACCATTTCCATTCAACACACCATCTCCTGATTCAGTAATTCAAAAACACCTCAGACGTCTTTAATGTGTTTTGATATTGTTTCCTGTCATGTTTAATTGTATAGTGAAATATGATTTGAAAATGAAGTAATGATTTAGTTTAATTAGTTTGATTGTTTGTTTGTTAGATTATTTTCAGGGGTATGGATATGGAACCAGAACAAACAAAATTTCATGTACCTTCTAACAAGCTGGTCTTGAAATATTTAAGTATTCTTATAATCTATGAGATAATATTTTCCCACAAAGTTTTGTTTGTTGTAAAATCTTACCTTTTACTATTTCACACTTTTATTCATATGTGAACTATGGATTGCTTTTTGACTTTGCATGAAATTTGCTGAAAGCCTTATATTTTATCATGTGACATAGAAGTTTTTACTGTGGTGGATTTCACTTATCGCACTTCTTAATTTGTTTATTTTCTCTGGAGAAAATGTATATGTTCAAGGTGAAAAATGACTTGTTAGATCCAAAATTGTCAATAAACCCAAAGCAAATTACGATTTTTCCTTTTCTTTTTGTATCTTCTTCTTTGATTATGGATTATGAAACATACTGTAACTTCTTACAAAAGTCCTTTATAGCAACTTTCATGTATTCTTGAAGTTGGGTTTGTGCTTTGTATTCATCTTTTCAAAGACAACAGAGTTGAATTTTTATTTCCTCTTCATAATCCAGCAGGTAAACCTATAAAGTCAGAGGACCCCGTGGCTGTTATAACTGCGAAACCTGATGCTCTCACCCCAGTGAAGATTGTGCCTTCAGGTGCAAAAACTGTAAATGTTACTAAAGGATTTGAAGTTTTATCAGTAAAGCAAGAAAATGGTTAGTTAGAGGAAACTAAAACAGTACAGCGTTCTAGTTTTACACATAAATAATAATCTATCTATGAATACCGTGCAGACTCTGGAGAGGGTTTGCGTCCTGCTGTTTCAACACCCCGCACTCAGTCTCCTGCATCAGGCCGTGGAACACCATCAGGCCGGGACACTCCAAGTATAGGTGATCAAGGAGAGGGTGATGGAGTCCCTCGTGAAATAAGAGCCAGGTTTGTCGAATTATTTTTCCATACCTTCTACACTCAAACCCATTCAACCAGTCTAATTTCTACCTGTTTTATTGGAAGACCTCGAGTGTCAAAAGAAGATATTTTGGCCAAGTACAAGACTGATAGAGGTGACAGTAAAGAACAGTTGCACATGGTTGTAATTGGACATGTTGATGCTGGTAAGAGTACTCTTATGGGACGTTTGCTGTTGGAGATGGGCCAGGTATCAAAAAAGACTATGCACAAATATGAGCAGGAGAGCAAGAAGTTAGGAAAGCAGTCATTTGTGTATGCATGGATTTTGGATGAAACAGGCGAGGAAAGGTAAGTGCCCACCTTTCTTCTTTTTCCCCTCCCATAGTAACTAACTGTATTTGAAGTTCTGTATATTTCATATCATGAATTGCTTTAACTAGGTCAAGAGGAATTACAATGGATGTTGGTCAATCAAAGTTTGAAACAAAATCAAAACTAGTTACCCTTTTGGATGCTCCTGGTCACAAGGATTTTATCCCGAACATGATCACTGGTGCCACGCAGGCTGATGTGGCGCTTCTTGTTGTTGATGCCACTAGAGGAGAATTTGAAACAGGTTTTGAGAGTGGTGGACAAACTCGGGAACATGCTCTACTAGTTCGTTCACTTGGTGAGTATAACTATGATTTGTCCCAATCAATCAATATCAATATTTAATGAATCTAAGTTTTATGATTTTCTCTCATTTTTTTCAAGGTGTTAGTCAGCTTGGCGTTGTAGTAAATAAACTAGATACCGTAGGCTGGTCTCAGGAGAGATTTGAAGAGATTACTTCAAAGCTATCAGCTTTCCTGCGTCAAGCCGGTTTCAAGGAATCCGATGTTACTTATGTACCCTGTAGTGGGCTAACGGGTGAAAATATGGTTATTAAACCTTCTGCAGCAGACCTTACATCTTGGTATACTGGTCCATGTTTATTGGAAGTTATAGGTACTTTCATATTGTTGATTATCTTATGAATCACTAGGCCATAAATTGTGATATTTTATACTGTTTTCTTTTCCAGATGGCTTTAAAACTCCTGAGAGACCTATTACCAAACCATTTAGAATGTCCATAAACGACATATTTAAAGGAATGGGATCAGGATTCTGTGTTTCTGGAAGAGTTGAGACTGGTATGATCCAACCAGGTGACAGAATTCTTGTTTCTCCTCTTGGTGAAACAGCATTTATCAAAGGTTTGCTCAAACTTTAAACATTACTCACATTCCATACTTTATTTTATCTTATTTTACTTTGACTATTTCATTCCAGCACTTTTGGTTGATGAAATGCCCATTCAAGTTGCATTTGCTGGGGATTGTGTAAGTGCTACAATTTCTGGCCTGGACCAGCAAAACATCTCTGTGGGCTATATTCTCTGTGATCCTCAACGACCAATTCCTGTCACTTCTCGATTTCAAGCTCGAATTGTTATTTTCCAACTTAAAGTACCTATCACTAAAGGATACTCTGTAAGTGCTCCAATATTGCACAAATTATCCTACCATACAATTTTGGAAAACCTGTAACTTAATATTAAATTTAAATTTGTAAAATCTTAGGTTGTGATGCATCATCAGTCTCTTGTTGAGCAAGCAGTGGTTAGTAAATTAGTTGCTCAACTACACAAAAGCACTGGAACCATCATTAAGCAAAAACCACGCTGCTTGACAGGGAACACAATAGCCCTAGTTGAGCTTGAAGTTTCTCGACCAATATGCCTGGAATTGTATGGTGACATTAAGGAACTCGGACGAGTCATGTTGCGTGTTGGTGGTGTTACTATTGCGGCAGGATTGGTGACCAAGGTAATTGACTTCTCCTCTACGTCAAAAATTGTTTTCCTCAACTTTTAAAACGAGTTCTCACATTTACAGATCATTAAATAACTGGGTTAAAACTAACTGCGACAAAGAAGACTGTTGCGCTGATTTCGTCTTCCTGCTACTAGTCCACTTTTGCTGATATTGAACAGAATCTTCTCAACTTATCCTTTTTTATAAGTGCTCAATCCTCTATCTGTAATGTTTTCAATGTGACTTTTCTTGAATGCTTTACTTCTTGAGATTATATCATGGCATGGATCTTTGTTGTAATATTATCCCAGACGATTTCCAGTGACCATTGTTGACTGATTGATCTTCACATGACAATTTCTTCAAACTTTCTTTCAGTAACTGTTTGTAATGTTTATAAATCAATTTGTACTTAGTTTTCCTGTTGTTTTCAATTTTTTTCTGTGCCGAGGACCATGACTGTCTTCTTTGTTAAAATAAACATCTAAGAATGCAAATGCATTGTATTTATTGCAAACTACTCTTCATTTTTTTCAAGGGTATTAAATGCATTTTATCACTAAGTATAACATCAGACTAAGCATAGAAGTGTGGGCAGCGTTGTGCGCCCGCGCACAATTTGAGTTGGCCCAGCCCAGCAGAGGCAGTCGGCCCTGCCCTGCCCGGCGGTGCTTGGTGCCTAGCAGCTCGACAGAACGGAGTTCCTGCGCATCCGGTACTCGGTAGGCGTCAGCATACCCCTGCGGAGAAGACAACGCCCTCGCCATTACCACTCCCTGATATCCGGATCGATGCCTTCCTACACCGAGAAAACGCCTCGCATTCCACGAAGAAACTAATTTCCCAGTCACTAGAGTAGAAGCGACCGCCCTACTTTCTGTTGTTGGCCCAAGCTCGGCTGAGATTCACCGCGAAGGAGAGGGGAAGGGGGATGGAGCCAACCGGATGCAGTGGAAGTAGAGCAACTTAATTTGAAAACTTTGAGGTTGTCTAGCGGATTCTCCACCGTGCCGAGCCGAGAGGAGCCTACCTGAGGACGGTGTCGTACGACACGGCGATGCCCTTGTCGCTCATCTTCTTGAACAGCTCCCAGCACTCGCGCTCCTTGGGCGTGCTGAACGTAGGCTCCACGTCGGACCCCTCGCCGTCGTCTTCTCCCCGGTGCTCGTCCTGCGAGCCGGGGCTGGCGGCGCTCCTGGGGCCCGGGCGCGGGGCGGGGGGCCTCTGGTCGTCGGCTGGGGGCGCACTGTGCCCCGGACCGCCGCCGGCATGGGCAGGTGCAGGCTCGGTCACTCGCAGCAGCAGGCTGAGGGGGATCTGGAGGCCGCTCGGGACGCTCCCCGAGGCCACGCCATCCGCGCCACAGTCCAGCCTGGACGAGAAAACACGCTGAGCACTTCCCCCGCACCAGCCCGACGCCCCGCGTTCAGGTCACCCCCACATCGAGCGACAACCCCATGCGGGCCGGCGGGCGGCGAGGCGGGGCGGGGCGGGGCGGGGCTGAAGAGCGTTATGTGGTTGCCCCAACCCGCCGCGCCGCGCCCCGCGCCGCACGCACCCCAATCGGACCGGCTCGAGGCTATCGATACTGCTTCTCGCCGCGCCGTGCCGCGCAGGCCGCGCACCGCGTGCTGATGGCGTTGGTGTGCCTGGGCGCCGAGGCCCCCCCCCCCCCCCCACTCCGCGTGCAGCCCCGCGGTGCAGCCCGCCCCGCCCCGCCCCGCCCCGCGGCCGACCACTGGAGAACAACTTTATCGCGCGCATGGAGCATAGACCCTCATGCCTTCCCGTTCCAATCAAACTGCCGCCTGGCACGAGAACATAACGCTGAGGGAGCGGGGCAGGGCGGGGTGGAGAGGCGAGGGTGCTGGGGTCAGTGGCGAGGCGATAGTTAGTAGGGCGCTATACGGCTTTACGGTTTGTCGGAATCGAGTCCCCTCCCCCTCTTTTCTCTCCACCGCGACCCTCACTCTCTTCTCTTCTTTTCACCCCTGTCGATAGATGTGGTTTACAGCAATTTAAGGTTCGTGTGCGTCACCCCCAGACATGCCAGGCTCGTCGGGCTGTCGGGCGCGAAGGGGAATAGAGAGAGAGAGGAGGGGAGGACGCGGCGGGGCGGGACGGGGCCGGGATAGGTGAGGTGGGCGGGAGCAGCCGACCGCGAGCCGTCAGCCAACTTGATCCCTGCGTGCGTGGGCGGGAGGGGAAGTGGGTTACAACCCCTGCAGCGCTGCTCACCCCGCCGGCCCCACCGGCTCGCTGAGCGCGCGCGTCAGCCGCCGTTTCGCTGTGCTGGCCTCCACGGAGGGCGCCCTCTTCTCGCTGGCCAGGCCGTGGGCCACCTTGAAGCTGACGCCGAGGCCCGCGCCCTGGCCGAGGCCGAGGCAGGGGGGTTGGCTGAGCTCCGGCCCCAGCCTCCGGAGGGGCATACCGCTGGGCTGGAACCACACTGTGACACAGAGGAGAAGAGAGCCGTCATCCCCGCGAGCGCTGCTGCGGACCGAGCGCCCGCCGGTGGCGAGGTAGGCAGCGGCAGAACGCGGGCGCCGAGCGGGCCTGCCTACCCGCACGGCGCCCTCCACTGGCGCTCGCCTCGGCAGGGCACACTCACCGCTCTTCGGAGCCTTCGGAAGCTGCGGCGCCTGCGCCGATGCGGCCTGCGGCTGCGACGAGGTGGGTGCGGGCCCCGGGGTCGCGCCGTGGCCGGCGCCCGGCCCAGCGGCCGCGGTAGCGCTCGGGGCTCTGAGGGAGGCGAAGCCCGCCGAGCCCGTGTAGCGGTCCGCGTCCGCCTGGGTGTCCGCCTCGGCGTCAGACTCGGGCGCCGAGTCGGACGCGCTCAGCAGCGACACCATGGTGACCACCTCGGAGGGCGCGCGGCCCGGGGCCTGCGGGCACGCAAGGGGGACCGGGTGACTGGTGGATCGCTCACGCGCGTCCCTCGCCTCCTCCCCCCCGGCCGGAGGCGTCATCTTTCTCCAGTGTCGCCAGAAAAGTAGGCAAAACTTGTCAACGATACACCTGTGTGAAGCGGGTGGTATAAACGACTGCCTACCAGGCAAAGTAAACCCTCCTGTGGGGAGAGTTCGCCTGGTAGTCAGGCATTGATAGCGTCCGCTTCACACAGATCGAGGGCAATTTTCGCCCATTTGTCTGGCAACACTGTCTCTTTCGCTCCTCATGGCGGTGCCCCACGAGTGCGAGAGAGATAGGGATAGCGAAAAGCTCGACGGGATCACTCTGCCGTGCACGCGCACGTACGCGCGCCGCCGCCCGCGGGCGTCGCCTCCGCCGGCGGTGGGTCCGCGGCAGCGCCATGGCTGCTAGGGGCGGGCGCGGGCGCACTACACCGCCGAGTCCATGGCGCGCCAGCTGCTCAGCCGGGTCACTCTCGCTCGTCAGGCATCTGGCGTCGGGGGCGCGAACTGAACCACTGAGTGGCCGCGGGGCGCGGCGGGGCGGGGCGCGGCGGGGCGTGGCGGGGCGGGGCGGGGCGGGGCGGGGCGGGGCGCCACACGCTGCTCCCCGGGGGGGCCCTCTGCCGCGCCCGCGCGCGCCCCCCTCAACTCAGACCAACGCAACTACCCGAGACGGCCAAACGAGTTACGGCGTTCTGATTTGGACGCGTTGAGTCCGCTCCGCTGTGATTGACTGGCCCGGCCCCCGGCCCAGTTTCCTCTCGTTTCCTCTTTACCCTGACAGCTCGGCCCGGCCGAGGCTCTAGCCAAGGCTCCACAGGGCCTACCAGTCACGCCACTCCTGCTCCCAGCCCCCAACCCCCTCCGAGGGTTTCTTCGGGGTTCTCTAGCTCCTGTATTCCTAGCTAAGGCCATCGGGCCGTCCCGTTCTGTCCGCGTCCTGTCGCTGTACTCACCCTCGCCACGCCGCGTCTGACATTCCGGCTGCCCTTCTTGTCGTCCTTGTCCTTGTCCTTGTCCTTCTCCCGGTCGCGGCTCTCGTCCGAGGAGTCCGAGTGTCCGCCGCTCCGCAGCCTCCCGCGCCGCGCCGCCGCCGTCTTGAGCTTGCGCGCCGCGTTCCTGGCGGGCGGCCCCGACTTGACGCGGCCCCCGGCCCCCGGCCCCGGCCCCGGCGCCGCCCCCGCCGGCGGCCCCAGCCCTGCAGCCCCGCCGGCCAGGGCGGCGGCGAGGGCGCCGGCCAGAGCGCGCGGCGTGGGGTCCGCGTCCAGCACGTCCACACTGGTGGCGCTCTGCAGGCGGCTCCTGAAACACAGATAAAGAAGATGTCAGCACACTAAAGTCTTGTGAACATTTTTATTCGTCCTTAAGAATTTTTTTGCACATGCTCAGCGTATGCAATTTTAATACGCATGTATAAACAAAATGGTTCATAATTAGGAAAAATTATGAACAATTTGTTCATAAATGCGTATTATTTAATGCATAAGCTGAGCATGTGCAAAAAAAAATCATAAGTACGAATAAAAAAATGTTTACAAGAATTTCGTGAGTGAGTGTGAAAGAGGAGCCTTCTGCACTCCTCCGCCGTCCGCTCCCTCCGCACGGCACGACACACTCACCGGCTCACGAGGATCCCCTTGGGCGGGCAGGTGGAGCTGGTCGCGCTGCTGGTGGACAGCGCTCGCTGCAGCGGTGCAGGCGCAGGCGTTCCCGGCGGCCTGGAGGTCCCCGCCGTGCGCGGGCGCGCAGGGGACGCGGCCGTGGACCCGCTGCCGCACGTTAATCAGATGAAATGAAATGAAAAGTTGTGGCGACCATCTTACGGTAACTCAGTGACAAACATGAATCATGGTTATGACTCCACCGTTAGCGTTAGGGCCATGCGCGCGGCAGCCCGGCGTACCTGATGAAGGTCTTCCCGCTGTTCCTGAACTGAAGGCGCCTCGCTGCCGCCGAGGTGGGCGTCCCCGGTGCGGGTCCGGGCCCCGGCCGCGGCTCGGAGGGAGGCTGCGGGGGCGGTGGCGGGGGCGGGGGCTGCGGAGGGGGCCGCGCCGGCAAGCTGCCACTGTCCTCCGACTCGGCGAGCATGAGCACGATGCTGCACGCTCGCTGGCCGCGCTGGCTGGGCTGCCCGCTCTCCGCCGGCCCAGGAGTATCTGACTCCCGAGCGGCCTCCGCCTCCGCCCCTGGCGCCGCCGCCCCCACTGCCCTTAGCGACGGCGGGGAAGCTGGTGGGGGCATGTGTGAGGGGCTGCTGGGGTCAGGGGGCGCGGGCCCCGGGGGCCCCGGCCGTGGCGTGGAGGGGGCGGGACTGGGGGCCGGCAGGGGGCTGGCGGGGGGCTGTAGGAGACGGGGCTGCTGGAGGTCGCTGGAGACGGAGCAAACGGATAAGGCGTCTTCGTTGGTTAGGCTGAAGGCGATGGGTCCCACTTGAGGGCTGCCCCCGACCCTGGCCGCACCCCCGGCAGCGCACCGCGCCAGTGACCCTAATGCGAGGCTGGGGGGGCCGTGGTCGGCAATGGGACCTCTGGAACGGAAGGGGGCGCGGCCCCTCCCCCTGCCCGAAGACCTGCCGCCAGAAAAGAGAAAGGAAGGCTCTGTCACAACATCACAACTTTCACTTGAAGCAAATAGCTAATAGCTAATGGTTGTGACCGGAAACTCTGGTTCCTGTCAGGCCATGAGCTTCGCTCGCTCCGCTCGCTCAGCAATAAAATACGATAAGTAACGTTAGCGTTACTCACGCTGCGGGTGCCAGCCGGGGGCTGGGCCGCGCCAGGAACTCATCGCCGAGCGCAGACCGGGCCGAGCTCAGGGAGAGGGCGTCGTCGTCGTCCTCGTGAGGCTCGGTGCTGGCCAGGAAGATGTCGAGGCTGGGCCGGCGGTCCTGCCAGGCGCGCCGGAGCCGCTCGGCTAGCTGCTGCCGCGACATGGACATGGCCCCGCCGTGCGAGGGCAGCACGGAGGCGGAGGAGGGGGCGGGCCGCGCGGGGCGGGCCGGGGACGGCGCCGGGGGCGGCTGCGCCGAGGGGCAGCGCCTGGCCACCAGCTCGCTGGGGGTGGGCGAGGCGGCGGCCGGGGGTGGCGTCGGGGAGGCGGCCCACGCCAGCCGCACGGGCCGCGGCCGCATCGGGCTGGCGCTCGACCTGCGGGAGGATCATGAAGTAGAGCAGCCGACTTATTCCGAAGATCGCTCTTGTTTACCTCCCTCCTTGTCGCACTTATGGCGGTGCCCTGCGCTGGACATGGAAGTGTCCCATGAGTGCGACAAGGACAGAGGTATGAGAGCGATCTTCGGAAAAAATCGGCAGCAGCAGCAGCCAGGAGTGGTTGCAGGAGTACTGCAGCGCTGCTCAACGCACCTGCGCGGCTGGTGCCCCCCGGAGGCCGGGCGAGCGCTGGTCCTCGCGCCCTGCAGGCCGTGCCTCCCGGACCGCGGGGAGCTCCGTCCCCACACGTCCTTGGGGGGGTCCTTGGGGTCGTGCTTGAGGTCCTCGGACGCCTGCCTGGTCAGGGGGCGGCGCTGCGAGGGGGGCGTGTGCAGCGACATCTGGCGGGCCAGGCCCCCCACCGGGCCGCCGCCGCCCCCGCCACCCCCGCCGCCCCCGCGCGCGGTCATCTCGCGGCTCGGACCTGTTGGCAGCGCAATGCCCCGGCCCGCGGAGCTGTTAAGGCGAATTCCAGAGAGTGAGAGACGCAGCCGACTCATTCAAATGATCGCTCTCGTATCTCTGCGTCCTTGTCGCACTCATGGCGGTCCCCCGCGTGCGGGAATGGCGGTGCTTCATGAGTGCGACAAGGACGGAGAGAGGTACGAGAGTACGAGAGCGATCATTATGAATGAGTCCGCAGGAGCTGTGACGTGTGGGGCGTGGCGCGTGGCGAGGGTAATGCCGCACATGCCGCATCAGGAGGATGCGGTGAGCGTGCCGCGCCGGGGGGCGTGAGCAGGGTGGCCCCTGAAGAAAACCGCGGTGGTGACGGCGGCGGCGGCAGGTCAGCGCAACACGCACCGCGCTGACAGCGCCTCCCCCACCCCCTCCCGCATGCCGCGCGACGCGCGACCTTGATGCGTCGTGCAGCGCGGGTCGGGACGGGTCGTGTCGGGGGATGGGGTTGGGCCGCCGCCCCGCCCCGCCGCGCCCCGCCCCGCCCCGCCCCACCTCGCCCTGCCCGCCGCCCTTTCCCTTCTCCGATAGGATGAGCCTCCCTCACTGTTTATGGCACGCCGTTGCGTGTCTGTCGTCGCCGCCGAGACCCCCGCAATGAAAAACACACGTATCCGTGCGAGACGAAACGCGGCGGGGGTGGGGGGGGGGCAGCGCGAGCGGAGGGCAGTGTGCGATCCTCTGAATCAGTCGCGGCTGGAAGGAGGGAGGGAGGGAGGGAGGGGGGGGGGAGCGTCATCGGTCATCGGAGAGCTCCCGGAGAGGGTCGATCCTTGACTGCCCGTGTTCGAGATCCCTGTATGAATTTCTGTATGATCTCGTACTGGAACAGAAGACAATCGATCCTCTCGGATAAAGCTCTTCCGATGCCCCCCTCCCCCCCAGATGTACCGGGTCTCGCCCCGACCGTAGTCAGGCCTGATAGTCCCCTCCACCGGGGAGATGTGCACCATGTGCACGCGGTCCCGGCATGGCAGCCGTTCACCGGTTCTATGCACCGTTCGATAGAGCGAGTAGGTGGCAGGCGGGGGGGGGGCGTGCTCGTGTCGACATGGGCGGGAGAGCCCGCTGCTCCGCTGTGCCTGGCGCCTGGCCTGGCCCCGCCCTGTGCCGGTGGCTGCCGGAAGCACCCCGCGGCCCGCGGCCCGGGGAGCGGCGGTGTCTCCGACCCGACCCGACCAGACGGGGAGCGGAAGCCATTTCCTCGACAGCTCGGCTCGGCTCGGCAGGGCTGTGTCTACTGTGGCAGCGCAACGCACCCGTCCGCGCCGCGCTCGCCTAGACAGACTGACAGCCTCCGCCGATTCTATGGCGGAAGTTGTAGTGCGCTTTGCCCTCTGCTTCCGGAAACGGAGTGGCTCGCAAGCGCTACAGATCGCAACCGCTACAGGTCACAAGCGCTACAGCTCGCTAACGCTACGGGTCGCAAGCGCTACGAGTCACAAGCGCTATAGCTCGGTAGCGCTACGGGTCACAAGCGCTACAGCGAGAAAAGCGGGCTGCGTCTGCGCCTGCCTACTAGGCAACACCTTAGCACAGGTGCATGCACGTTGCCTAGTAGGCAGGCAGCTCGCTTCACTCCACTGTGTTTGGGCTTCTTATTGCCTACTTCTCTGTCACGAGGAGGGATCGATAGATCGAGTCGCCGCGCCTGCTGGCGTAAGTGGGAGTCACAATCGTTTCTAAAAGTAGAAAGTAAAGGCACACTGCAACTTCCGCCAAAGAATCGGTTCTCGTTGCCCACACTTTTCTGGCAAAACTCGAGGCCCAGCTCCGGTCCAGGCCTTCTGCTCTGCCCCCATTATTGCTTCGTTTGCTCCAGATACGTCTGGGAATGAGAAGCCCTGGTGGGAAGGCGGCTGCAGTTGGCACGCAGAGACCGTGAAGGCGGGTCGGGGGTCGGGGTCGCAGCTCACCGCCACGCCGCTTGCCTCGGCAGGGCAGGACCCCTCCCCTCCCCTTCCCGACACCCCGTCACACGCACACAATAGCACACACACGCTACCCCCTTCCGTTCTAAACACATGATAGAACAGGCCACCAGCCCTATACAGACTGTTGCACAGCTGGTCCCTTTGCATTTTGCCTACTTTACAGGCGTATTGTAGTACGGATCGCCTAACCATCGCCTAACCCCCCTGGATCCGCGCGTAATGGGCCTAATCACTCTGAGGCGCACTGTTGCATTATTATTCACGGTGGGAATCGCTTTCCCGCTCCGCCGTGGTTTTAGCCCGCCCTTCTGCTTTTTCTTTTTTTTCTTCTTTTTGCGTGCGCCGAGGTCGTAGGTTGGGGCAATACATCGATACTCCATCAATGCGATAAGCAACCTGCACATCATGACCTCCGTGCCCAGGACTAGTTATGCACCCCCCAGCCCCCGAGCACAGCGGTGGCGGCTCAGGGCGAGGTGGGGCGGGATGGGGCGGGGCGGGACGGGGCGGGGTGGGGTGGGGCGTGGCGGGGCGGGCGGCAGGGGACGACTCGAACTGAGGCGCTACCTGATTTTCGTATACCTGGGGGCCAGGGGCCGGTCAATAAGCGACCAGCCGAGCCCCGTCTGAGGCGCTGGAACTGAGGCGCGGGCCAGCCCAGCCCCGGGCCGCCCCGAAGGGCGGCCCGCCCGAACTGAGGCGCGCCGGTGTGGTGGGTTGCCTGCATCGCAGGCGCTCTTGGCTCTGAGCGGGCCGGCGCGGTGCGGTGACATACAATTTCATTAGCGTGATGTGAATAAAACTTACGGAGTGCTCATTGCACCTGACCTCTAGGCACAATCAATATAGACTATAGACGTGTATACAGTCATACAAATATATACAAATAGTTAACAGGGTAGGCTAGGCCAGGCTAGGCTAGGCTAGGCTAGGCTAGGCTAGGCTAGGCTAGGCTAGGCTAGGCTAGGCTAGGCTAGGCTAGGCTAGGCTAGGCTAGGTTAGGTTAGGTTAGGTTAGGTTAGTCTAGGTTAGGTTAGTCTAGGTTAGGTTAGGTTAGGTTAGGTTAGGTTAGTCTAGGTTAGTCTAGGTTAGTATAGGTTAGACTAGGTTAGACTAGGTTAGACTAGGTTAGGCTAGGTGGGTACCCTCTCTGTCAGCGTCTCGATCAAGTCCATCCTCGTCCACTCCAGTTGTAATGCACCTGCTGCTCGTTCACTGGCAACCATCTTATCGCACCCAATAAGTTTTGTTCGTAATCACGCTAATGAAATTGTATGTCACCGCACCCGAGCGCCTCAGTTCGGGCGGGCCGCCCCCCGGGACGGCCGGGGGCTGGGCTGGCCCGCGCCTCAGTTCCAGCGCCTCAGCTGGGGCGCGGCTGGTCGCTTATTGACCGGCCCCCGGCCCCCAGGTATACGAAAGTCAGGTAGCGCCTCAGTTCGTGTTCAGCCGCGGCAGGTGCTGCGGTGGCGGCCGAGGTCCGCGTTGCCCACCCAGACAAGAACCAGTCGCTAATACAATTCCTCCAAGGGCAAGGCCCTCCTCTGTGTCTTCGCTTCGCCCATCTATTGAATATCGCAGGGGCTCGCGCTCCACGGTACGGGTGGAAGGGATTTGGGGGGGGGGGGGGGGGGTCGTCTCCCCAGCAAGCGGCGCGCGGCGCGTGGCACAATCTCTGCCCGCGGCTCAAGCCCACAGCTTTAGCCAATCTCCATTTTTCTTCCAGCCTCGCCAGTTGCCCCCAACCCCGCCCCCAACGACGGCCGTCCTAACCTGTCCTACCCTGCACTTCTCCTCCCGCCACGCCGCGATGAAAGGATGACAGGCCAATGGCGGCTCACCGCGCCCCGCCCCGCCCCGCCGCGCCCCGCCGTGCCCCCCCGCCCCGCCCCGCCCCGCCCCGCCCCGGGAGGCATGAGCCCACCATTCAGTCAAGGACGTCAAGTGTCATTGCCGCTGGCCGGATACAATAAAGGAGGTGCGGATCGTCAGGGAATTCCCGCGCGCGCGTCTCTGCTCGGGGAATGTCCCGCGGAGATACGCTGCTGCCACACTGTGTGAACGCAGCGGCGATGCACTGAGAGAATTTTTTTTCCTGCTAGGCACAATAGTTTTACGTAATGCTCCCAACTCTATTCTTGGCGCCAAAATTTTTGGAGCTGGGCATGAAACGATTAGTCAAATATTTAAACATAACATAATCAGCTGAACAAAATATATTCAAACCGACTACATGGGTATCAATATGCGGTCAAAATTTAGTCGGCGATTTTTACTGGCTCCATCAACTAAATTTTTTAGTCCAACGGATCAATTGGTTTTTCTGAGTGTGACACACACCGCGGACGGCCCCCCCGAGGCACCTCACCGGTGGCGTCACCCTTCGCCGTGCGTCCCGTCCCGGCCTGTCCCCCGGCCCGGCAGCATTCTGTCCTCTAGCTGGGCCCGGCCCGCAGATGTCTCGGGGCCCGGTAGTTTGCCGTGTCGTCTCAGCTGACATGGTAATTGGGTAAGTTAAGGGAGGTATCTGCCTGATGGAGGCCCGTGCCCCCTCCCCTCCCCTCCTCAACCTCCGCGCCGGCGCGGCCGCAGCAGCGGGAGCGGGGGCCTCTCCTCTCATCTTTGCGTGTGCACGGTATGTAATGTTGACCTAGTCCACGGCAGCCAATCGCACGAATAAAAAGCCAACTACATCCTGTCAGATAAATCAGCATGGTATATACATTGCCATTTTAATGCTCGTGATGGGGCTGGCACGCAAGCCCAGAAGGGGTGGGCTTCACCCTCCGAACCCAACCCACTTCCGCCCCCCGCCCCCTTCTCTCCCCTCCTGCCGTTCCTATCCACAGCCCTTGGCTTCCGACCCCGTGCCGAGCCTGGCGGAGCCGTTGGGGCGGCGGCGCGGGGCGGTGGGGGCGGGGCGGGGGCAGAAGCGTCCCCGCGTAGCCTCCGCGCCGCCCCCGCCGCCGCCGTGTTGCGGGACCGGCAGGCTGGAACCCTCCCTGCCTAGGCGCGCCTGCGACCGGTTGGCCTATTCGCTTCCTTCACATGCCTCACGTCGTTCGCTGGCCCCGGCGGCCCCGGCGGCCCCGTCCCCCGCGCGCCGCGCCGCAGGGGGAGGGACCAGGGACCCTGACCCAGAGAGAGAGAGCCCTGGCCCAACATGCATGCACATGTGCCGATGAATCGGGGCGGGGCGGCCGGGGCGGCGCGATCGCCGAGCTTTGCGCTGAGCCGGGCCCTGCGGGAGGCCCCACCCCGCCCCGCCCCGCCCCGCCCCGCCCCGACCCGCCCTACCAGATTGAGGTCGCGAATGGGGCGGGGCCTCACCTCTCCATGCATCCCATTTCAAGAGATGAGCATTGGGATTTGATAGGGCGGCTGGCGGCTGGCCCAGAGATTGACGGGAAGAGTATTTTTTTTAGGACAGGCAGGTGCAGATCCTGGGGGTGGTGGGGAATCAGTGCTACAATCCGCCAAAATTTAGACAAAAGGCGTCCAGGCCCTAATTGCGGGTTAGTTGGCACTGCGATGACAATCATCTTTGCAGCGGGTGCTCGGCACTTGCTCGGCAAGGTTGTAATATCATGGGCCTACTTACGAAGGCGAACACATTCGGTTGCCTTCTTGGACCGGAGGGGGTAGGGGGGGGGGGGGTACTTCCTTTTCCGGTTTTTGTAACGAGCTTGGGTTTGTATCTCTACCCCTATCAAAGACAGCAACAAAAAAGGGACGTGCAGTGTGGGGCAAATGAGATCGATGATAGAAGAGAAGTTTATTTTTCCTTCTACGATCTTTTATTCATTTCTCTTCTGCGAGCGAGTGCTGGTGTCTCCCGCAGGCCCGGCCGCTCTCTCTCGCGCCGAGTCCCCTCGTCCCGCAGCAGCGCGTCACTCTGGGGAGGGAAGACCTAGGCCCAGGTGGAACATGTGTGTCAGAACTGGGTCATTGTCCCGTTTTAAACGTCAACATAACGTCAGTCTCCTCACTATGCCATTATCTTCGTATCGAATGGTAACATTGGCGACATTTCCGTAAATTCGCGAATGCCAGTTGACTTTTCTGTCTCACCACGGAAAAGGTCTTAACGACGTTGTCCGGCGCGCTGCGCCCCTCCGCTCCGCGGCTCCCTGCCGCGCCTGCCGGTTGCGCCCGTTGCGCCCCTGCGACCACGACGCGAGCGGCATGTAAACAAACAGCCGCACCACCTCCGCCCACCCTGGACAGAGGGGGTCGCCTCCGCCCCCGCCCTCCTGGCACCCGGCCCGGCCGCCCATGTACAAATAGTGAAAGTGAAACTGACTTACCTCCCGTCTCGTCCCGTCCCGTCCGGTCCGATCCCGGCGAGCGCCGTGCACCACAACAAACACCCTGGCCGAGGCGAGGCGAGGCGAGGCGCTCCGCTGCAGGCGGCGCTGGCAGCGCTCCTCGCCCGGCGGCCTCGGCTGGCCGACTGTCGGCTCTGCAGTAACGAGTTAACTTATCAGTCCCGCCAGGAGCGGAGATTGTATTGATCAATCACATCTCTCCCCTTCTTCCTTTGCTTCGCATCATAAGGAGCCGCCCCACCCACTGAGTCGCCATGGCAACGTCATACTTCCATATTTCTCGTTGACATTTCTTTACCGGTCTGGCCCAGTGACAAGTGAAGAAGGGGTATGGGATAAAGATGAGTGGTTCAGCCCTCTCAAAGTGGATAGCTGTCACTGTACAACCACAACCACTGGCAGCACGGGTCTAAGGATGACTGAGTAAAGAAAGACCCATTTCTTCATAGGATTTAAAATTCCCCCCTATCATATGGTAGTGTTGTTCTTTTTAATAAAGGCGGTGAGAAGTCCAGAACTAACACTTCCGACGAAAAAAAATCTGGGTAAAGAATATCCGTGCCATTTCTCGGTCATGAAACGTTTTATATTACTCCTCTAATCACGGAGCAGTCTTGTTTTTGCTGAATTTCGTTTTTACCTAAAAACTGCAGAGATTTAAGGACACGATCAGACACTGTTGTTGGCACTGTTCGACTAGTCGACTGTTGATAGAGTCTTCATCCGGCCGCTCCCTCCGCCATTTTAGTTTCTTCTTTCCGGTCTTGAAAATGGTAAGCACGTTGAGTGGTCGGATAACTCCTCAAAGAGCAATTTGAAAGTGAAGTTGTTCTTCGCCTGTGATATACGAAACTTGTCAGAAAATTAACTTCGTTCGCCTAGTTTTCATTGTGGTTGAAGTTTAACAGTACCGCTCTAAAAATGGTAACATTGTTGTTAAGCACAGTCGGTTTCGCCACATGGCCATACCGCTTTCCATTGTTAATCCCCGTTAATATGTCTATACGTTTCCTCTGAATTCTAATTTCGTGGTAGTTTAACTATTAAATTTGATACAACTTTCTGTGATTATATAGTCATCACTTACTTGTTGTTGTGCCCATACCTAACCTGTTTACATTATCACACTACCTGCCCTGCCTCCGTGCTTTTAACCTCTCTGCGTCAGTAGCGTTGTTTCCTGAACATGGGTTTGTTTGGTGCTTACAGCCTTTCCAACGGTTTGTGGAAACCGGCCGCGTGGCCTACGTCGCCGATGGCCCCAACCGCGGCAAGCTCGTCGCGATTGTGGATGTCATCGATCAAACCAGGGTGAGTTAATTTCTTACTTGGTGCCGTGCGTGTGTATTGACTTTGGTTTGGTGTGGTGTATGTCACTCATTTATTCTCTTCAACTGCTTATTGCAGGCTCTTATCGATGGCCCCGAGTCTGGTGTTCCTCGTCAGGAACTGAGACTTAACCAGCTCCACCTTACCAAGTTTAGGATTCCTTTTGCACACTCCGCCAGGACCAAAGTTGTGCGCAAGGCCTGGAAAGATGGTGAAATCAGCAAAAAGTGGGAGGAGAGCTCATGGTGCAAGAGGGTTCAAAATGTTGCCAAGGTACACTAGTTTCCATTTTTATGTTCATGTTGTTGAGTAACTTGCCTTCTGTTCAATATGGTATTCTTGTTTCTTTGCAGAGGAGGGAAATGAACGACTTCGACAGGTTCAAGCTTCGCAGAGTTCGCAAGCACCGCAACCACTTGCGCACCATTGCCTACAGGCGACTCACTAACAAGAAAATCAAGGAAGGTGTCTTCAAGAAGAAGTCAAAGGAAGAGCTCGCCAAGGTCCGTGCCGAGTCTGCCAAGACCAGGGCAGCCAAGAAAGCTAAGGCTGGCAAGAAGTGAGCGATGATAATTAAATTTATATCATAACTTCAGTGTTTCATTCCAAAGTTCCTTATGACCCGCAAAGAGCAAAGCATGTCACTTGTCCCCTACAGTAAATGCAGATCTGTCCAGTACATTTTTAATAGCATTCAAATGCTTGGTGTAATTTAAGTTTCCAGCATTGCTGTTTTTCTATGCAAATACTGTTTATTTTATTTTTACGCATTGACTGAGATCAATTAACAATTTCATTTTGCATGAAATGAGCTACTATTCTAAGCCTGTCTACTTAAGTATTTGCACAGATGAATCTCAAGGCACTTCATTGAGTTTACCCAGCATTTGAGTACCTTCTGAAACTACTGAACAGATATTAGGTTATTAAATCAATACTTACTACGTAGTTCAGCAATTGGACTCACAAATGGTAAGATTTTGCTTCAGATACAAAGCCAACTCTCTTCAAATTATTTGGGTTTTATTTGCTCCTTAGCAAGTTACATTTTGTATGAATTTGTTATTCAACAATTGTTTGTTGTAAACAATATTCTCTAAGAAGGGATGGAATCACAAACTCAATTATCCTGGGATTCCAGCTGATTAACACACCTGCCACCAGGGCTGCCTTCAAATTCCACTATTGTCATCAGTTGACAGTTTGATTATAGAAAATATTATTCTGGATTTGGTATAAATTTTACATGAACATAACAATGACACCTGGTCATAATTCATAAATACCTCACTGGGCTATTAAATCACCTTTTAACACATTTAGTGCTAAACTAAAGTGAAAGTAAGATAAACACTAAAGAAGTCTAAAATAACACTTACCTGATGAGCCAATTCAAACATTACTTCAAAGGTTAACTTTACTTCAAAGCTCAACAGTGGTTCAGTTTTGAATTTTCATAAGTGAAAAAGAACTCAAGACAAAGTATCACATTCACATATCCTGCAAGCACTGATAAGGTCAGAATATCATGAAATTATCACTTTTAAAAAAATATTTGATACATTAATACCTAAAGAGGGCATTCATAAACAATAGACAACAAATAACAATCAAAGTAATACAAGACTTACAAAAATAAATTTTTATACATCATAAGTTTGATGATTTGAATATAAATAGGGTATAATTCAGCTACGCATTTGTTTCTTGCTCAGAGAAATTTGGCGTCAAATTTACACCACCACCTTTTGGTTATGAGTTCACTGATGCAAAGTTTTCCACCTCATAAATGAAAATTATTAGAGCAACATATCTCAATGAACATTCAATTTCAAACATCCAATATTATGACTAGGAAATCAAACTACAGTTTACATTAGTTACATTGTTTTCTCATAAAATATTTAGATAACTACACAAAATTGCAATGGAATAATATTTTATATGATGCTTACGAATGTTCTGATCATCCACAACCTGTTTAATCCTCCCATTCATCCTCGTCATCTTCCTCGTTTTCACTGCTTGATCCACTTGAATCACTATGAGTGGCCCTTAAGCGTTCTGCCAGCGCTTTTTGCAGGGCTCCAGCAAGTGAATCTGACGGCATGATATTTGAAGGCGGAGGACGAGGGGCTGGTACAACCTGAAAGCCCCACATTGGAGTCAAGAATTTTTGTTTTCATTTGTGGTTACCTCCACCTAGCAGAGATACAAGGTTAATAGAAAAAGGAAGTGTAAAGACAGGAACTGTGATAATTATTCAATTTAAGGTAAAAAAAAGCACAAGATGATTTTATTGTAAATTCATGTACAGAATGAAATGAAGTCTGCTTTTATCAACAGTGCTTATAAAGCTAGTCTACAAGCCCAACTAAGCAAATAGGTTGCAACAGGTGATGGAGTGGAGGGAGGAGAGGTGACTTTATACTATAGGTCAACATGAATAATGAGTGTGAGAAGCAAGCTATTTTCAAGCTGAACCCCCCCACGGTAAACCAATTGCCAACAGAACATGGAAATGCAGCTGATAGGAAACAAGTTAGCTTTGACACAAAAAGACACAAAAGCTCCAAAGCAGAAATAAAAAGCATACAAATTGACTTCAACTCTTAGGGAACAAAACCACATAACAATCCATCTGAATAAATGGACCCACCTCCATCAATGAAAAGCAATAATTGGAAATTGTTGATTAACACCAAAATAGCACAACTAAAATGGCTAAAAGTCAAAACCATAATACTACTAGTGACAATTATAAGTTGTGTTTTTACACATTGATAATTCATTACTCATGCAGGGGTGCTAATACAGTAGCAACTTATTTGTGCTCTGAATTTTATTCATCAGAAGTACTCAATGTAAGGCAGGTTCTAGACAATAAAACCATAAAATAAAAGTTCAAAAATACTGATGTGAATATGCAGTTTCTAAGGCTATCCAAAGAACAGATTTTTGACAAGCAATAATTATGTCATGCTGGTGACTGATATGGTGATGTAAGCCTACAGTTTTAATTTTCAGCAAGTTTCAATGAGTTGTGCACAAAGGAATGTCTTTAGAAGAAAAATAAAAGCAGAATTTGGTCAAAAAATAGAGGAAATATTCTATGATGACTGACACATAAATACTTGTTTGTCCATAATCCATGATTTAGCCAACCTTCTAAAATTAACTGGTTATGAATAGCTACCATGTTCTGCTTGTCTAAATCTGGACAGATGTAAATACGTACTAGTACAAATAGACTACTGCCAAATTGCAAGTCAAAAGTAGCAACAAGTAGGCACTAAACTCAGTCCAAGAAGAAGAGCACAAAAACCACCCAAGCTAATGATAAGGACAATGACTGAGGTTGGATAGGGAAACAGAAATAATAAGTTCCAATGAAAAAGCCAAAGAACTCCGATTTGCATAAATAAGTAGAGCAAATACTTTAAGAACTTAAAAAATATTGGTGTCTTTTTCGAAGTCTGCCAACTGTAACGCACACTTTCAAGAGATTTTAATTTGCATTTTAACAAATTACTCTCATTACAGGCTTCAGAAGTGTTACCCACTTGTCCTTGTTCATTATATAGCCTAGAAGACTCATCACAAGTTTGAATGTTTATGTAAATGTGCTCAGATTTCATGTCAGAACTATCCTCCGAAAAAGATACTGAAGAATCAATAAGATTTTCGTAAATCTCAGATTCACTCTGTGAATGATCAAATGTGATATCTCCAACACCTTCTAAATCAATGGGTTTTGACTCTACAGCCAAACAAAGAGACGAGGCAGGGCAATTTTGATACATAACATCCCTGTCATCTGACTGATCTTCTTTAGGTTCTTTACTTACCGCCTTTAACTCCTTCCCTTGCCTGATCTGATCCATGAGCTCAGATCTCTTATCCCCAGAGCCACCATTTCGATTTTTTTCCTCAATAACAACAGGCTGGAATATAATTTAACATGGGTTAATACGAGAGACAAACAAAACAGAGTTAATTATATTACAACACTTTGCTAGTTTCAGGAAGAATACACCACCTTTAAGGCTTTTCCTGATCGAATAGCATCCATCAATGCAGATCGTGGATCAGGCATGGCAGGAGGTGCAGCTGATGGAGGGGTAGGGATGCTTCCGGGTGGAGGTGGTGGTGGTGCCATGGTAAGGACTGGGGGAGGTGGAGGTGGTGGAGGTGGTGTAGGAGCTCCTGGAAAAAAAGAAAGGTAAAAACAATGTTGAATTAAAGTACTGAACATATGCGATTTATAACAAAGTGACTATCTCACCTTTAGTTGAATCTTGTCGCTGGGGTAATGATCGTAGGGGAGGTGGAGGAGGGGGACCGGATGCTGAAGCTGCTACTGAAGCTTGGGATGGTGGAGGTGGGGGCGGTAGTTGAGTCCTAGAGGGTGGGGGAGGAGGAGGAGGAGCACTACGGATTGAAGAATTTGTAGGAGCATTGCGTGCTGGGACAGGAGGTGGTGGTACAGAAGTAACTTGAACCTCATTCTTTACTCGATCAATTCCTCCATGATTTTTGATAAAGTCATAAATGAAGTCACGAGTATTTTTATCTTGCATTTGAGTTTCAGAGACTCCCGCCTGCAATATCATTAATAATACTTAAGTAACTTGCTCAAAAGAAAAGAAAAAAAAAGTGCAACAAGGAACAGTTATACAAACCTTCTCCAGAAACTCCTTCAGAGTGGGGTCTAATCCATCATCACGGTCTTCAATATCAAAGCCAGTGTTTGGATTCCAACCAACATGGGAAACATGCTTAAAGTCTTGGGGGTGTCCGATATCAGCCTTTGATAATTTTTTCTTTCCTTCTCGACTTCTTTTTACCTTGCCTAAAAAGAGGAAAGACAAGATAGTGTACTGTACATGAAGTAAGGTAATAAAGGAGACCATCACTACCACTAAGTTTTAGTCCTACCAGCAAACACAATTATCATTATGACTGAATCTAATACATCACTACACAGGCAAATAAAATAATAATAATAATGATAATGATAATAAAAATAACAATAATAATAATAAAAAACTATCTGAAGTCTGAAACCAATAAAAATCAGACAAAAGAAAATAGCATGAGATGACACAAACCTAACTTAACAGAAACAGCTACTCTCAATTATCCACTGTAACAGCTTTACATTTTAAAACTGAGCAGAAACATGATGCCTTCACTAGGTTACAGGATGACACAATTTCAACCTAGTTATTTATGCTAGGTGGATAGATAGATAGATAGATATAGCAAAAATTAATAAGAACTACGTGGAAAGTTAAAAATAATAATTGTTTTAAAAAAGGGGGGTCAAAGTAATCCCACTGATATCACATGTCAGGGAGTACCATCAAGACTTGAACAAATGAAAATATATTTAATCAGATATAACGTTTTCAGTTAATATAGCATCAAAATGAAAAAGAAAAAGAAAACTATGGTAGGCACAGTAACTGTTCATTGGTTTGATATAAGTGAGATTAACTGGAACTCCTAAAGCTGTCAGTTAGAGCCCATGTACAGTGCTCACTAATAGATAAAAGAACTATCTCAGGGGTCTCAGACTCAGCGATCTGCGCGGGCCGCACAGACCTGAGTGAGAGAGACAGATAGACGCTGTCGAGGGAAGGTGGACCTGCCACCTTCCAACGTCAGCCCAGCCGCCCAGAGAGCACAGCGGCGGGCGAGCACCGAAGTTCGTATGCGTCCGAAAACGAGACGTGTGAGTGAGATGCTCGAACGGAGCTGCAGCTCCCTCTCATGTCCACATTTCGCCTTCGGACGCATGCCGGCACCGACACCCGCCTGTCGCTGGGCTCCGTCGCCTGCCCGGCCAGCCCAGGCGGCCCGCCTATACCTCCCATTGCGGCCCGCTGCGGGCCGCACTGCGGCCCGAGAAGCAGCCGAGTGGCCCCCGGGCCGCGTGTCTGCGACCCCTGAACTATCTGATTCTGTCTACACATTCATACTTGTAAAAATGTGCAAATTTGATTTTAAATAAAAAGTAGGCCTCAGACTGCAAACTGAAACTGTGAGGACAGATATAACATGCTCTCAAAGGAAAGCTCACCTCCCATTAACCCTCCTGCAAGCTCCAGGAATGCTTCAGAAGAACAAATTATGTCTTTATAACAATTTGATAACAATAATATGGATATACATGCCTTTTTTTTAGCATTATAACCATACATGAGATGCATTTAGGAGAAACTGTTATAGAAATACAGCTCCCTGATAAAGAGCGTACAAACAGAACATGTCCTTACCTTTCGCTGTCCTATGATGAGTTGATGTGGTTGTTGATCCGTTCGAGAGAGTAGGCGTGCTCATACTATGTGGTGAAGAGAGATGGTCTCTTGAATGGGGAATTTGAGCAGCTTGTCTTTCAGGTTGTCTTTTTTTCTCTGTATCAAAATTAGAATTTTGTAACATAAGATCATAGCACTTAAAAATTGGTTAGTAGCTTACAGCATTATGTAAATCTACAATAAACTAACCTTGTCTTATTCTTTTTCTAGCTGCTTTTTCTTTTAAGGCAGCACTCATTGCATTTGCTTCTCTTTCATCTGCGAAATTGAAGCCCGTGACACAGTCCTAATTGAAAAATTAGAAGGATTAAGTGTTTTTGATTTAGAAACATTGAATAACATTTACATTTAATATTTTATGTTTCAAAAACAGTTACCTCAGCTTCAAACATGTGAAAAAAAGGTTTAGGAGTGTTGTAATGTTGTTCCATGTTTGAATACAGTTCATGTTCCCAAACAAGAGCACGCCGTGTCAGACAGTACAAACGAAAAAAATACGATCGCTTTCCACTGTCCTTAACCAAAACCAGTACGCCAGCATCTCGCTTTTTCCAAGAACCATGATCTGGTGGGGCTGTTTGATAAACTTGTACTACTGACATGACCATATTCTGCACAGAATGAAAATAATTTTTACATTATATAACAGAATTTGAAACACTGATATTAGAGTGAAAAATGACAATGAGAAACCTACCACACATCTTTCACCCAATAGCCGAGCCACAGTCTCATTTTCCTCTGGAGACAAGAGACTGGAGGAGGACTGAGTGTCACTAACCATCGTGACCTTTTCTTTCAGTAATTGTGGTTTAAAATACTTTCATTTCTGGAAAATAAGAGACAAAAAGTCACAATGAAGGCTCTTATTTCAATGATATTGCAAAATGAAAGGATTACAGAATGCTGGACATATATTGTTCAGAGATATAGTAACAGGAACAATATAACAAGGTTAGACGAGTCGAAATATTTTGATATGAACGGGAAAACAGACACTAAGGAATGAACACTTCTTTGATAAGATTAACACGAAAAACAGGGCGTGGGTAGAGGCCCACGGCGATAGGAAGTTCGTGTGGTTTAAATAAGAAAAGCAAGCCCGAAAGAACCCTACTAACCAAACAGAAACGGAAATATATTGCCAGTTTCAGAAAAATACTTACCATACGAGATAAACAAATCTCGTAATAACAAATTAAAGCTCATGAACGTTCAAGGCTAACACTCTCCAGTTTTTCTATCATCCAAGAGGGACTGGTAAGAAAATTAGTAAGTGGACGGGCATTTTACAAAATGTAGCAGATCGTTGATGAAGTCATCATCAAAGGCTACACTTAAGTACAATGCAAAATATTCCCAAATTAATTATTAAGATGGAAAAAGAATCTTATTTATGAATAAAGTCTTCAGTTGTACAGTAGTGTTGAGGTTACTTTTTGTTTACAGCCTTCCTGCAGCACTATCGAAACGGATGGAGATCGACATTCTCGACAGATGACAGGGCGAAATGTACAGTCCATTCGACTAAAACGTGAACGTACTGTCTGTTGTCCCTCCCACCGATGGGTGCCACCAAGGCCGACTTTGAGTCACACCGAGTGTAGTGAGCTATACAGCATCAAGGTTTCCTATTTCCCCCACGCAAGTCTGCTTTTGCTGCCCTCTGGCGGGGAGATCTTCAAGGTGCTATCTCCCGGGCTAGATTCAAACTTCAGTGTCTTAAGATAGCAGGACATGAAATTAAACTTTAAGGATTAAACATTTTTGGAGATGTTGGTTGAAATGGTATTAAGAGCACCTGGCAAAAAAGAGGGTCCCTTTCCGATTTTTCTTAAAAGCAAAACTCACTTTAAAATACCATTATGTCTTCTGAATTGGTCATGTAGGCGTATTAATCTTTCGTCAGAATGACTAATTGAAAAGCCAAATCGTGGCGACTAGAAAGCGGGAACGGGAACTCTTTTCGAGCACCCCAAGACTACTAGCCCTTTCATATTTGACGTAATGTAATCTCGGAGCGTATCCCCGGTAAGAAGAACGCGGAATAAATGCACAGCAAACTCTTTTTCTTATTTTTTCCACAGAAACTTTCTTAGAAATGGCGAAGAGTCGTGCGACTCGACTGATGCATGGTCAGCGAGACGCTGTCCAGAAGGCTTTGACGAAAATAACACGAGCTGGCGGGGGCCGGACCGGAAGGCACTTCCCCGCTATGCCCTCCCTCCCCCCATCACTACTGTACTCCCGCCTCTTCCCTCTCCTCGTCTGAAAACATATCTTCCCGAAACGCATATTTTATATCATTCCATATTTGTTGAACGTGCTTGTTGTGATACATTTTCATTTATTGCTCAACTAAACTGTGTGATTGATTTGTGATGTAGAAAAAGGACAGATCATAATTAACACACTACAAATTCGTATTGTTGTTATTTTTCATTTTAACATTAAGTGTAAAGTACACAATAGACACAGGTCACTCGACAACCACTTATCTGACTAGCGTATCGCAGGCAATATAATTCGGAGTTTTTTCCAAACCCACCCTCACAAATAATAACTTAACACATGAACCACTCTGGAGAATTCGTCACGAGGCTGTAGTGTACTTGACGGAGTCGTAGAACACGTGGGCAGTATTGGCGGCGGGCGGCGAGGGCAGCGTGCTGGGCACGGCGGAGGCCATGGCGAGCGGGCCGCCCCCGCCCAGCGCGCCGGCCATACCCTGCGGCGGCGACCCGGACCCGCCCCCGGGGGCCGCCCCCAGCATGGCTGGCGAACCGAAGGGCTTGCGATCACAAGACTGCTGCAGGCCGAGGCGCGAGCCTGTGGACAGAACAAGGAGAGGAAATGTCAGATCTGCACACCGCCGTCGCAATGAAAAACTCGCAAGCAGGCCGCCTGATTCAGCAGGGTCACGCTCATCCGCCCGCTCCCATCATACGGTGCATCGCGCCACGATCCGCAAAGGGCACCACCGCCATGAACGCGTCAACGGCGGAGCGGGACGTGTACGTGAGTGATCCTCTGAATCAGACGGCAAGAGCAACACAACGCACTCAATTCATTCCTATATTGTCCGCTACACAGACCAGGATCAGCTGTATTCAATAGGGGCAATGCGAGGCGCCCCCGTGCCCCACGCCCCCGTGCCCCACGCCTCCGCGCCCCACGCCCCCGTGCCCCACGCCCCCGTGCCCCACGCCCCCGTGCCCCCGCGTCCCGTCGTCACCCCACCCTTTTACTCCCCCCACACCCCCCTTCGCGCCCCGTTAACAGGATTTTTTTTTTCGGTTCGACTTCGAGAGCTGAACGCCGAGAGCGAGCTTCACAAGGGTCCTCCCTCCTCCGTGGGCGGCCAGCCCACCTCCCCATCCCCGCCATCCCCCCTCTCGGCTCGGCCCGTACAGACTCAAAGGCAAGGAAAGGTGGAGGGAATCACGGCACCGACGTAAACAGACCAGAGTTTGTGTGTTTATGTTTCCGCCACGGCACGCGCTGCAGAGATATGAAATTAGTGTCACATTACAGGCGCGTGCCGCGCGCCCTGCCGCGTGCAACCCCTCCCCTCCCCTCCCCCGCACCTGCCCTGCCCTGCTCCAGCTGCCAGGCGAGGGTCGAAGGTCTGGCAAATCCTTTCTTTTTACATGGACAAGGACGCACTTTAACACTTTCAGTGCGTGTGGTTTTCATCCCCTAAACGGAAAAAAATACCCAAGCCACCGTAGCTGACAGGTTTACTTGTGATAAGAAACTTTTTAACTACAGCACCTAGGCAAACATGAGCTATGACAACTAAGGCCAAGGCTGACAAGGTAATTTTTAGTCTAATTTCTACTTGAAAGCATTTTTTTTTTGCTGTGAGGCTCTGGGCGCAGCTCAGCACAGCCCGCTGTGTGCTGTGGGCGCTGATCCTGCTGCAGCGTCTGCTCGCCGTCCGGGGAAGAGGCACGGCCGTGCGGGCTGTCATCGCCGGCGCTGAGTGCCAGGGCCTGCCCTGCCCTGCCCTGCCCTGCCCTGCCCGGCCCAGGCGATCTCCTCTCTCTCTCCCACCACAGAACATAACCCCTCTCCCGACCTGACTCGCCTCGCGGTACTCACCGTGCTGGTCCTGGAGGGTGATGCAGGTTTGCAGTCCGTACTGGTAGGCCGGGTAGGCGGGCGGCGTGGCGGCGCGGCCCAGGTCCAGGTGTGCGGGGCTGGGGGCGCTGTGGCCGTGGGGCGCGGGGCTCGGGCCCGCGGGGCTGGGGTCGGCGGGGCTGGGCGGCGCCTTCATGTAGCCGCCGTCCATGGCCATGGCGCCGTAGGGCGGCCACTGGGGCGCGGGCGCGGGCACGGCCACCGCCGAGTCCACCAGGCTCTGCTGGTAGGCCATGCCGTAGTCGTACGAGCCGTAGCCGTAGTCCTGCGCGGGCGCGCCGCAGGTGGGCCCGCAGGCCTGCTGCTGCACGTGCTGGTGCACGTGTTGGTGCACGTGCTGGTGCACGTCGTACTGGTGCGGCTGCGGCGGCACGTCCATGGCGTGCGCGGCCGCGGCCAGCACGTTGCCGCCGTTGAAGAAGGCGGACGCGGAGTGCGGCGGCGGGTGGTGGTACTGGTGCAGCGCCTGGTGCGTGCGCAGCTCCGGCCGCAGGGCCTGCACCGCCTGCACGGCCTGGATGGCCTGGCACTTCCTCCGGAAGCCCCGCGGCCGCCGCCGGTACGAGCCCTCCTCGAACATGAGCTCGGACGCGGGGTCGATGGTCCAGTAGTGGCCCTTGCCGGGCCGGCCCAGGCCCTTGGGCAGCTTGATGAAGCACTCGTTGAGGGAGAGGTTGTGGCGCACCGAGTTCTTCCATCCCTGGTACGAGCCGCGGAAGAAGGAGAACTTCTGCTGGAGGAACGTGTAGATCTCGCTGAGCGTGAGCCGCTTGACGGGCGAGTGCTGGATGGCCATGACGATGAGCGCGATGTACGAGTAGGGCGGCTTCTCCTGGCGCCGCAGCCCCGAGCTGCTCTTCTTGGCGGGGACGCCGCCCCCCGCGCCGGCTGCGGGCGCCGGCTCGTTCAGGGAGGACTTGTTGTCCTTGTCCGCCACCAGGCTGCCGGGGGCGGTCGAGTCCTCGGGCAGGAGCTGCGGCCGGTGCTGCAGGTGCGGGGACAGCTGGTGGTGCAGGTTGGACGCGGCGGCGTGGTGGTGCAGCTGCGGGGGCGGCGGCGAGTCGAGCGCCGCGGGGCCGGCGGGGCCGTGGTGGCCGTGGTGGATGACGCCCGGGTGCTGCTGGTACAGGTGCTGCAGGTGCTGCTGGAGGTGAAGCTGGCCGACGAGCTGGCCCGAGCCGGCGGACGGGTCGCCGAGACTGGACAGCGGCCCGAGCGAGCCCAGCGGCCCGCCGGGCTCCTCGCACTTGATCATGGTGTTTGCCTCAGCTCCTTGCAAACATTTGTTGCGCGGCTAAACATTTACGCTCACGTTCATAATCAGAGCCACGCGCCGGGCCGGGCCGGGCCGGGGCCGTGCTGACCACGACCTGCCCCACCGAGCATCCGCTTGCGTCCCTCGGCGCCTCGCACCGGTACACACACACACACTGGCTTCACTTTCAATATTTGGTCCGTATCACCAAAACACGGAGCGCATCTCACAAACAGGCTCACGCTCGCGCACTGGACCGATACACAAACAGGAGTCGCACACGCGAGTACACAAACACCACTGATGCCGTACACAATTTACACGACGCGATGGCCCCCCCTCCCTGGAGCGGGGCGTGTCGGGGCGGGGCGGCAGCGGAGGGGGCGGGGCAGGGGGGACGTTCCACTAGGTGTCAACGCGATCGGAGGACGAGACGCACTCCAGTCCGCACGCGACAAGCCTTCCTCTCGCTCTAAAACCGCGAAGCGTTTGTTGTGCTGGGCCACACGGCCGGTCCGGGCCGGGCCCGCCCGGTGGAGGGGGCGGAGGCTGCGGTCCCGCCGGGCCGTGCAGGGGCGGGGCGGGGCGGGCGGGGAGGAGGGGGCGGGAGGGGCGGGGCCGCGCGTGTGGACCAATCGAGCGGAGGCTGCGAGGATGGGGCGGGACCGCGGGCTCGCGCCGCGCGCCGCCACCTCGCGCCAGGCCCCGCCCCTCCGCCCCCCGCCCCCGCCCCCAGCCCCGGCGCGGCGCCGCCCCCATGTCCTGCCGCGCGTCTGCCGGGCCGGGCACCGTACCAGCCCCGCGCTTCGACATGTGATACGAAATAAAGTCGATCGTAAAATTGCCTGCCGTCGTTAAGACCCCGGCCCAATGTGCGCGCGATAACTCGCCGGCCGGCCGGCCGGGCCGGACATGTCGGACATCAAACGTTGCGGGGCGGGGCGCGGCGGGGCGGGGCGGGGCGGGGCGGATAGGCTGGGTACCGTCGGGTCGGGCCGTGTCCTGTCCGCCTGGCCCGGCCCGCCCTGCACTGTGGGAAATAAATGTCCGCGCGCACGCGCGGGCTGCAAGGGAAGTCCGCCGCTTTGAATCTACAGGTAAGGCAGGGGCGGGGCGCCGTGCCGGGTAGGCAACGTGCTCCGCCTGCGCGCGGGCGGGTCACCTGTCCAGGTGAGGCGGGCGGCGGCGGAGCGCCGTGCCGGGTAGGCAACGTGCTCCGCCTGCGCGCGGGCGGGTCACCTGTCCAGGTGAGGCAGGCGCCCTCCACTCAATGGGCGCTGCTCTCACGGGACTGACTGTTCCCTCGGAAGCGAGCCGCCATGCTGGCGTTGGTGGACTGCGGACTCAATATGAAGCAGTCACTCGGACGCGGCCCGTTCCACTAAATTTGATCGCTCCTAAGCATCGCGCGTGAACGACGTAAACTACGATGGGTCGGAAAGGGCCTTTTGCTTACCACTCTGTAAGCATTCGGTTGGGCCCCGCCCCGGCGCGGCCCGGCGGCGGCGTGCGCGGCACGGCAGGAGGATGAACCACTCAATCGGTCACGAGACTTGCAAATTAGACGACATTCAGTGCGTGTTTTTATTTTCCCCCAATGAGTTGACCACGGGAGAGTTACATACCTACAACAATGTGGTCATGCCGCACGCAATACAAAATTAATGTGGCAAAGATTTTTTTTTGTGAACTGTGAGAAGGAAATATTTTTTTTGATGGGACAGCGGTGTGACTGATAGCCGCCCGTTCTGCTGTGGTTGCCGTTGTGATGCAGGGCGGCGGCGGCGGCTGCAGCGCAATCGCCCAGGCCCGGCCGGCCGGCGGTGAAGGGGTGCTGGCTGACTGGGGGCGACGTCAGCACGCTGGCGCGGAGCGGAGGAGCGGCGCGGCGCGGCGGTCCGTCAGAGCTGCTCGCCGCCAAAGCGGTGGGCCTGGCCTGCCATGCAGGCGCTGCCACCGGCCCGGCCCCGCCCCGCCCCGCCGGGTACATTAGCTTCCTCTCATCCACGGCCGCCGCCTCCTCCTCCTCCTCCTCCTTCTTCTCCTCCTCCCTCTATTATTCTTGCTCATGCACCGCCTCGTCCTGGCCAGAGGGCGGTGCGCTGTGCGGCGCGGGGTCCATGTCCCAGGCGGGGCGGGGCGGGGCGTTCAAAGGGGCACGAGGAAAAAACGCACCAGGATTGGATAAATTATGGCCCTGCACCGCCCGCCCGGCCCCGTCCCTGCCCATGTGAGTAATCTATGGACGGATTCGGTGCACTTACACACACACACACACACGCCTACGTGTTGCACAGTCGACCCACTAACCTAAATTACTTTACAGCATACTTTTTTTTTGCGCACTCCAAGTGGCCGTTTCGTTTTCGTCGTGCCGCCCTATACTGTACCGACGGCCTTCAGAACCACCACCGGTGTAAGTCATTGCTTGTCCGCGGCTTGAAGGACTCTGTTTGCGCCCTTCTCCTCCCCCTCTCTCTCTCCCTCTCTCTCGCCCTCCTCTCTCTAAACAGGACGCGACGGCGAGCAGTTGCTCATTGTGTGAGAGAGCCATCAGGCGCCAGTGAGTGCAGGGAGGGAGGGGGGTCAGGTGCTAGGGGTCGTCTCGTCCAATAGAAGTAGTTGCCTTCAGCTTACGGTTAGCCTGGGGTCCGACAACCATACGATACTCGATAATCGAAATTCGATTATGATCATATGATCGCACTCCGGTCGGTCACTTGAAGGGGGGGGGGGGGGGGCAAAAATGGTTAAAAATGAAATAATGCACGTAGTCTACCGCACGGTGGTTGCCACAACTTTTCTTTTTTCCCGGGTAAGCTCACTCAGCCTGGCGATAGGGGTCGGTGGCCCGGTCCGGCTGTTAGGTCTTTTAGGTCGGCGTGAGTAATATCGTGTCATCACCTGGAGCCGCGCAGCCGCCGCAGCGCAGAGCGAGGAGCGGAGCGGGCGGAGCAGTGCACGCCCGCGCCGGTCATGGTGGTGGGAAAGATCATTTCCTCTTCTCGCTGAGAGTAAACAGGGACGTTTTGTCGGGCGGCGCGCGCCCCTGTCTGTTGGTACTGCATCTCACCCCCCCGGGCCCACTCGGCAGGGGGGGGGAGGGGGAGGGGGAGGGGGCGTTGAAGGAAGTGATGCATGGCGCGTGTGGCGTGTTGCTGCTAATTGATGGCATGATAACTCGTCCGCAGGGCACGGGCCCGGGTGGGGCCAGAGCGCCGGCAGCGGCCGGCAGAGACTGTAGGCCCTGCGGAGTGCCCAGCGGAGAGCCTTGCGGAGAACCCTGTGGAGAGCTCTGCGGAGACCCCTACGGAAAGCCTTGCGGAGAGCTCTGTGAAGGGCTCTGCGGAGAGCCCTGCGGAAAGCCCTGCGGTGAGCCTTGCGGAGAGCCTTGCGGGCGGAAAGCCCTGCGGAGAGCCTTGCGGAGAGCCCTGCGGAAAGCCCTGCGGTGAGCCTTGCGGAGAGCCCTGCGAGCAGGGCATACCGCACTGGGTTGCAGCTCAATCCAAGTGTCCCCCGTCGAGTGTGTCTCTGACCGCCGTGCATCAGGGGTGATGATGCATCTCAAGAGGCTCAGGGCGTAGCGAGCGAGGAGAGGCTGGGCGTGGCGGGGCGTGGCGTGCCTGGGCGGACCACTTGACTCTTGCAGCCCAGACGAGCCTCGCTCATAGCCCCCCTCGCCGTACATGGCGATGCCCGCGCGGTGCACGACAGGGGCCTTGTTCTTCTGGATGCAGTCGACGCCAGGCGAGCTTGTCACCACCTCCTTCTCTCCCCACCACGTCTGTTTGGATTCACAGAGTCGTGGCGAGACCTGCACCGCACACAAGGACGTTGCCAAGGACGTGAAGAAATATCGGATAGAGAGGGAAATCGCACTATATGACAAATTACGGTCTTCACAAAAACAGTCAAATCGGTGCTGGAAGAGAGTTCAGCTGTGGGGGAGAAATGGTCAGCTCGTCCGGCAGGGGAGACTGGCTGCAGGGGCGGGGGCGGTCCTTTCTGGCGCACTCCAGGGTGGCGGAGAGGAGGGGGAGCAGGACTATATGAAAACATGTCGCTGGCCCCGCCCGCCCCGCCCCGCCCCGCGAGCGTGGGCGCCCCGTGCCGTACAACGCCCGCGGCCATGACGGCTCGCTCTTCTTTGAGCGCTTCAAAGGTGCATCATCGAAGTCAGGCCCGTCAGGCCTGACGGCATATCGACGCTGCTGAGGCCGCCAAAGGCGCCCCGCCCCGCCCGGCCCCGCCCCGCCCCGCCCCGCCACACACCCCACCTCTCCCCGCGCGTCGGCCCGATCACTGCCCCCTGTCCACCCCGCTGCTCCCTCCCGTTCTCTACAACAGAGGCGCCCTGCAGAGGCCGACTAAAAGGCCCATCCTGTCATACCATTAGGGGCGGATTGGAGTCAGCCTACGCTCACGTGAAGCGTTTCTAACCCCCAGTGATTTAACACGGGGTCGTGACCACATACTGGTCGTATGCCCGCCTTCAGTATGCGGAGTGGCTCGCAAGCGCCACAGATCACAAGCGCAACAGGTCACAAGCGCTACAGCTCGCTAACGCTACGGGTCGCAAGCGCTACGAGTCACAAGCGCTACAGCGAGAATCCGTGCGTTAGGCGGAGCCGAGCCGAGCCGAGCCGAACCTTGAAAAATTACGCACGTGCTCTGCGAATGAAAGGGTGGCGTGAAAACATGGAAAATTTTTGCGACAGTAAACCTCCCGAAGGAGGTTGCGGTTCCCGCCAGGCACAGGGCTTTTACCCCCCGTGGCAGCCAACTACTTCGGTGTTCTTATGGGAACCGGTGCTTTTTGGACTGCGATCCTGTCGCGCAATTCGACAGATTTGATCCCCGTACTGCCAGATTTAGTCGTACGGTGGTTAACCGAACTGCCCTGTCCCCAGAGCATGGAATAGCTATTTTTGGAGCCAGATTCTAGGACTTATGACCCCACGACCGACCACCAGTCGTGGGCATGGGACGGAACTTCCTGGCAACCCGCTGTCGCTACCAGTGAAGAACCTACCTGGGTTTGAACCAGGCCCCATGTGCCGAGTCTCACAGACACCCCACGGTTTTCGCGGCACCACTAGACCACTAGACCGTCGGCTATTCCACGAGGGAGCTCGGTTGAAATGGGGGGCTTGAATTCCACTCTCCAAATTGTTGTCCTCAGAAAAATTAAATTTTTTGGTAAGATTCGAACCTCCGTCCTGCGACTCTACGCGCGGACACTATGCCGGCACGGCTACGACGCCGCGGTAGTAAAAGCGGGACCACTAGGAGTCATGCTGCGCGAGAAGCCACAGTCACCGAAGAAACGAACCCGGTGTCATCAGTGCGCCTGATTTTCGGTCAGTGCTGAGCCGGCCGCGTAGCGTCATTGGTATCGACGCTGCTCATAGCACTAGGTGGGCAAAGGTTCAAAAACCGAGTAATTTTTTTTTCTTTTTAATTACAACATACAACATACTGAGGACGTAGGTCACAATCGCTACAGATCACAACCGCTACAGGTCACAAGCGCTACAGATCACAAGCGCTACAGATCACAAGCGCTACAGATCACAACCGCTACAGATCACAAGCGCTACAGATCACAACCGCTACAGGTCACAAGCGCTACAGCACTTGGTCCAAACAAAAAAATTAAAAGAAAAAAAATTACGCGGTTTTTGAAGCGCTGATCACACCTACAGATGCTACAGGTCACAAGCGTCGATACAATGACGCTACGCGGCTACGGCTGACCGAAAATCAGGTCACAAGCGCTACAGCATGACTAAAAAGACTCGGTTTTGAACCTTTCGTGCTATGAGCAGCGTCGTTACCAATGACGCTGCTCAGCTCTGACCGCAGGCGCTGACAGTTCGTTTCTTCGGTGACTGTGGCTTCTCGCGCAGCATGACTTAGTGGTCCGCTTACTACCGCGCCGTCGTAGCCGTGCCGGCATAGTGACCGCGCGTAGAGTCGCAGGACGGAGGTTCGAATCTTACTAAAAAATTAATTTTTCTGAGGACAACAATTTGGAGAGTGGAATTCAAGCCCCCATTTCAACCGAGCTCCCTCGTGGAATAGCCGACGGTCTAGTGGTCTAGTGGTGCCGCGAGGTGTCTGTGAGACTCGGCACATGGGGCCTGGTTCAAACCCAGGTAGGTTCTTCACTGGTAGCGACAGCGGGTTGCCAGGAAGTTCCGTCCCATGCCCACGACTGGTGGTCGGTCGTGGGTCATAAGTCCTAGAATCTGGCTCCAAAATAGCTATTCCATGCTCTGGGGACAGGGCAGTTCGGTTAACCACCGTACGACTAAATCTGGCAGTACGGGGATCAAATCTGTCGAATTGCGCGACAGGATCGCAGTCCAAAAGCACCGGTTCCCATAAGAACACCGAAGTAGTTGGCTGCCACGGGGGGTAAAAGCCCTGTGCCTGGCGGGAACCGCAACCTCCTTCGGGAGGTTTACTGTCGCAAAAATTTTCCATGTTTTCACGCCACCCTTTCATTCGCAGAGCACGTGCGTAATTTTTCAAGGTTCGGCTCGGCTCGGCTCCGCCTAACGCGCGGATTCTCGCTGTAGCGCTTGCGAGCCGTAGCGCTACCGAGCTGTAGCGCTTGTGACCTGTTGCGCTTGTGATCTGTGGCGCTTGCGAGCCACTCCGGTTTATCTCGCTACTCGGGCAGAGCCAAACAGCAGGGTGATTCCGAACAGCGTTCAGTATAGCGTCCTCTCTCTCTCTTGCTCCTTATGGTCGCGCCACGTGAGTGCGACAAGGACAGAGCGACGAAACCACTGTGCGGAATCACCCTACAGAAAACTGTGGTAGCGGAGAGTTTCCTCCAGAGTGTTGCCCGGGCCGGCCGCCACCCCGGATGTGCTCGTGCAGGGCAGCCCCTCGCCGCCGGGCCGCGGGCAGCGCCGGACCCGACGACCTGCCCCGGCCTGGCCCGCACCCGCAAGGTTTGTGAGGAAGGCGCCAGCCAATGACGAGCCAAAGGGTTAAAATTAGCTAAACACACAAGCAGCCGGGGGCGAGGCGAGGCGAGCCACGCCGGAGGAGAAGGGAGAGAAGAGGGGACCAAGGCGGTCGGGCGCGGGGGGGGGACTGCGCTGGGGGCTCCAAACGCCCACGCCTGTTTCCTCGCTTCGGCACATTCCTCTCTCTCTCTCTCTCTCTCTCTCTCCCCCCTCTCTCACCCTCCGCCTCATCTCTACCGCCCTACCCTCCACACCCCTTGAAACGTCTTCAGGCTCCTAAATCACCCTATCAACCCTGCCCCCTTCCACCCCCGGCCCCTCTCCGGCGGCGCCTTGCTCCCCAGCATCGCCCCCGCATTTTAAATGCCTCGCCTTGCTCTAAATTTTTCGCGGGACAGAGCGGTGAGGTGCGTGCGGCAGGGTGTTTCCGCACAACTACTTTCTAGCAGCGTCATGCCATGCATTTTGCTCAAGGTGGACGCACGTTGAGACCCTGTAAAGCTGAGTTTCTCTTTCATTCAATCATTCACCCATCCATTCATTCATCCGTTCATTCATTCATCCATTCATCCAGTTACGTTACGTTGGCTAACGTGACGCCTCACGCCTGGCCCGGGCCGCCAGGGGTGCGTCTCATCGCCGCCCAGCTCCGCAGCGGGGCGGGGCGGGGTGGGGTCCCCTCAGGGTGCGCTGCGCTGAGCGGCGTGGGTGGCCCGGCCGGCCCGACCCGGCCCGACCCGGCCCCACCCGACCTGCGCGCCCTGCGCGGCGCGTCTGCAGCCGATGCCGATGGGATGGCCCTCCGGTCCGGGCCTCAGCGCCGCGAGCCGAGCTGACGGGTATAGTTTTTACATTTGTTTACGCCATGCAGTCCGTGTTGCCGGCCGCAGCGTGGGGTGGGGTGGGGTGGGGTGGGGGCATCAGCTCGTCCCATGGCCCATCATGAACCCATCTCCTCCCCACGATCCCCTATGCCCCCCGCCCTCCGCCCCACCCGGTCGACACACATGGCAACCCAGGAGAGGGACGGAGAGAGAGAGCGGGAAAAACGTTTCTCACGCCGCGCTGCAATCTCGACGCAATCTTATTCATATCCACGTCGCACAATTCCACCACGTTTTTGTCGCCCCAGCTGACCCTCTCGCTAGTATGCTAGGGCCTCCAACGCCCCCACCGACGGCGTGGCGGGGCGCGGCGGGGCCCGAGTGATAGACGCCAAGCGCGCCCTGATCGAAATGGAGCACCTTGCGCCGCTGGCCGCGCTGGGCGGGGCTGGGCGGGGTGGGGCGGGGCGGGGTGGGGCGCGGGGCGGGGTGGGGTGGGGCGCTGGGCGGGGCGGGGCTGAGCCCAACGGCGGCGCGGGGGTGTTCCTCGAAGGATGCAGCTCATGAACAGCTGTGGGGTGGGGACGTATGGGCATTGCAGCCACCCCGCCCCGCCCCGCCCCGCCCCGGCCGCCAGGTCACGAGTAAACAACATTCCCCCGTGCAGCGAAGCAGCTGGCCAGAGCCATGTCCGTCCCGTCCCGATCCCGCCGCGGCGCGGCCCGGCTGGCCGAACCGAGTGCGGGTGGGAGGAGTACGCTTAAAAACCTTGTGTTCAACTCGAACGATGTGAATCACACAACGCAACGCACATGGCACATTTATTTAACAACGGAAATAAAATTGCCAACAATACTATAAACATATGACATAGAAGTAAACGGAAATAAATTAACAATCTGCATATCACAGTCATAGCAGCCCAGGGCGAGGGTACTTGCCTGGGCGGGGCTCTACTTGATGTCGCAGAGGAGCGCGACGCCGCGCAGGGTCCAGTGCCGCGGGTTGTTGTCCGTCTCGAAGTCGATGGAGCCGACGTACTTCTGGTCCGTGCGCTGCGGCTTGCGGTATATGGGGCACTCGTACAGCTTGGGGTCCTTGCCGGCCGTCGTGTTGATGGCGTAGATGTAGATGACGGGCATCTGCTCGTACAGGACCTGCGATGGTGTAAGCGCACTGGTAAGACAAAGGCTTAACATTGCGCCTTTCTTCAAGCGCACTGGCGCCTACGCCTTTCATCAAGGGCACAGGAGCATATCTGACCCGACCGCTCCTATCTAAATCGATCTAAATGCATGGGGAAGTTTCCTCAGTACGCTTCAAGAAGGGCGTTCGACTAGTACGCCTTTCTTCAAGCGTAATGTTACGCCTTAATTGATTATTATATAAAATAGCTCCTATGAAATACGGGGCGGGGCGTGGGGTGCAACCGCGGCCGGCGGGTGGCTGACGGGGTGCCCTGCCGGCCCGGCGCCGGCGCCCGGCCCTGCCCGCGCTGCGACGTCTCCCGCCGGTACCGTGCCCCGCCCCGCCCCGCCCCGCCCCGCCGCGATGCAAAAGTATCGAGCGGCGCAGCTGGCGCAGCGCAGCGATGTCTGCTTTCATAAGAACGACGGCACGCAGACCGTCCGTTGTAAATGATCAGCAGCAAAGGGTTACTCTGATTAATTGTCAACCTCATTGCAGCGTAAAGACAGGCCACGCCTGCTAAATTTAAAAATATATTTAAAAAAGGTGCGGGGGGAGGGGTGTACTGTACGTGTACAACTGGTGCTTAATTTTATATCTGTAACGGCACTCAGAATCAACTGTCTACGAAATCGTCCCCGAATGTTTTTTAATTGCAATGCAGAAAGAAAGGTCTGACTTAGGGGTGTAAACAATTATTAGAACGTGATGACTCTACAAAAGGCATGGAAAAAATCCGCTAAGTGTTTTAAAATGGAATGACTTGTTTTGTAATGCCTTTGCATTAACCCTTCAACACGTTTGTTTGCGTGTCGGGGCGTGGCGGGGCGGGGCGGGGCGGGGCGGGGCGTGGCGGGGCGGGGCGTGGCGGGGCGGGCCTCACCTTGGCCTTGCTCTCGATGAGCTTGCCGCTGCGCCGGTCCAGGCTGGCGCCCTCCAGGAACAGGCCGTGCACGTACACGCCCTCGGGCGGCGAGTCGTGCAGGTCCTCCTTGTTGTGGCGCGTGATGAGGTTCTGCAGCACGACCGAGTCCAGGGCCCAGCCCTTGTGCGCGCGCGTCACCTCCTGGCGCATGGCCGTGAGGAAGCCCTGCGGGTTGAAGAAGCCCGTCATCCAGAAGGTGATGGGGCGGCCGTGCGACACCCAGCGCCGGAACTGCGCGTCCCGCTCCAGCAGCTCCGTGTACCAGAAGCCCAGCGTGGCCGACTCCCACGAGACCTGCGCCGAGCCGCGCCATGTACAGTATTACAAGAAACATAAAAAAAATTCTTTTAGAAATTTAAGACACACACACTTCTTGTCTGTGAACACAAGTCTTATGAACATTTTTCTTCGTACTTATGAATTATTTTTTTGCACATGCCCAGCTTATGTATTTTTTAATACGCAAGTATTAACAAAATTGTTCATAATTAGGAAAAATTATGAAAAATTTGATCATAAATGCGTATTATAAAATGCATTAGCTAAGCATGTGCAAAAAAAATTACATAAGTACGAATAAAACATGTTGATAAGAATTTAGTGTGCAGGGAATGATGACCGACCCTTTGCCAGCGCTCGGGGATGCGCGCGTCGTACATGGCGTCGAGCGCGCGCCGGAGGCCCTGGCTCATCACGATGGTGCCCTCGATGGCCAGCTTGAGGTCGTTGAGCGTGCTCGACACCTCGGCGATGACGCGCTGGATGCGGTCGATCTCCTGGCGCAGGAAGATGTTCATGGGCAGCAGCGCGCCCATGCGCTGCAGCGCCTCCTTCACCTCGAAGCTGTTGTACTGCTTGGGCAGCTTCTCGAGCATGTCCTCGGCCAGGCGGTACACGATGCTCTCTCGGGTCTCGCCGCCGCCGCCGCCGCCCTCCTTGGGCTGCACGTTGAGGATCGTGTCCAGGATGCCCTTGGCCGTGTTGATCTGATACCTGACAGATTTACAAGACATTTGGTGAACCGGTTACGGAGTCACGGGTTCGTTCATATACTAAGTGACCTAAAGAGGGGGTACAAATATTATGGGCCCTCATTAGTTTCAGGACCTTTATCGGAGCTCATAGACCATCATGATATTTGTAACCCTGGGTACAAATATTATGGGATCTGTATACATTGGGGAGAAGGTCCTGAAACTTATGAGGGCCCATAATATTTCTACCCCCCCCCCCCCCACCCCAACCCGACAGAAATAACCCCAGTTGAATAAGTACTCACGTGATGTCGGCGTTGGCGTGCAGGCCGAACACCTCGGGCGTGTCGGTGAGCGGGAGGCTGGTGATGTAGTCCACGTAGCCGCTGAGGTTGCGGGTGATGGGGACGCGGTAGCCGCGGTAGAACTCGAAGCCCGGGCGCAGCAGCACGTCGCAGAACCACACCTGAGTGAAGGTGGTGAGCAGGCGCTTGTCGAAGTCGTCCGTCACCCGGCCGCCGTACTGCACCTCGCCGAGCATGTAGCACACCGTGGGCCACGAAATACCCTGCGGAGTAAAGCGATTATTTGCTTTCAGTAAAACGCTAGAGGCGTTCTTTATACAAAATGCACTTAAAACTGTGTAATTTTTTTTTTTTTGGTGGGGGTGGGGGGGCTCTCCTATTCCGTAATCGTGATACGGCATGTGCCTTACCTTTTTGGGGTCCATGTCATCCAGATGGTTTTGAATGAATTGCACACTGGCCGCGAAGTCGGCCTGGTTGAACTCGTAGGGGATGTTCCAGCCGAGCGGGCCGAACTTGCGCCGCTCCTGGACGACGGTGTGCAGGAAGGCGACCGCGTACAGCAGCGGCGGCCACTGGTTCTGCGTCGAATAGTCAAGTGTGTCCTGGAAAAAAAAATCAAAAAGTGTCAATAGCATGGCTCCCAACACCCGGAGAGACTTTTTTCTCCCCTGTTGTCTCCCCACCCCACCTGCGTGATGTTCTGGTAGGTGCGCTTGAGACTCGCGCGGATGCCCTGCGGCGGCTCGTTGGTGAACTTGATGGCCATCTGCAGCAAGCCGATGGGGAACTGCGGGTGCACCTCGGTGGTCATCCACAGGCGGAAGGACTCGTGCACCGTGTCCGTCTCCACCAGGGCGTCCATGGCCTCGCTGCAGAACGGCAGCGACAGGTGGATGTTCTGCAGCAGCACCCAGCCTCCGGCCTGCGGGCGTAGGGAAGGGGAAACAGCTTTCAGTGGATTAAATTTTCAAATTCGAACAACTTCGTTAATGTTTTTTCGGGGAACGTCGACACACTCTCATCAACTAAAAATTAATTTTTCAATCGAAATTTATGACAAAATGCCGTTGAGCTTCAGCATCAAAGTGCGCGAACTTGGAACGGCCACGAATCCTTGCCTGCATGCTGTCCGAGATGAGGCGGCGCGCGTGCAGCTCCTGGCCCTGGCCCATGGACACGGAGCGCAGCGGGATGTCCTTGGCCTTGGCCAGCGCGGTGATCTGCGGCGACGGGTCCGAGCCGATGGACAGGATGCAGATGAGGGGCGTGCGCGGCTCCGACTCGCACCACGTGGCCTCCAGGTCCAGGATGCGGCCCTCGCCGTACTCGGGGCCCAGCGACTCGCTGATGTAGCGGCGCGCCTGCGACAGCGTGCGGTCCGGGCTCCAGGACCGGATGAGCAGCAGCTTGCGGAACACGTCCAGGCCCTTCTGGTAGCCGCAGGGGATGTCCTCCTCCTCGGGGCGCTCCTTCTCGTACCACGCGCGCCACTCGCGCTCGTTCTGCTCGATGCGCGACAGCACGTCCCCGAACACGGCCAGCTTGCTGATCTCGACCAGGTTGAGCCACGTGATGTCCAGGATCCAGCGGAAGGGCTTGGGCTGCACGGCGTTGAGGTCGAGCGAGGCGCCGCCCTTGATGAAGGCCATGAACTCGGAGTGGCTGATGCCGCCCTTGTGGCAGTCGATCTTCATGGCGAGCATGAGCGTGAACAGCACCTTGTGCCGCTCGTACAGGCTGCGCAGCGTGAAGGCCCACACCTCGTGCGTGAGGTAGCGCAGGATGATCTCGATGCGCTCCTCCGTCACGGGGCTCTTGGTCGACTTGGTGATGGAGTTGTCGAAGATGATGAGGAACTGCTTGAGCGAGTTCTGGTACATGGTATTCACGTTGCTCATCTCCACGATGAGGAAGTACAGGATGGAGCCGCGCGCCGCCACGGCGCGGAACTCCTCGCGCGCCACCGTGATCTTGCGCTCCGTCTGGCCGGACACCTTGAGCTTGGCGTTCACCTCCTCGGCGGTAAGCTTGGTCTCCTGCAGCACTTGAATCAGGGCCTCGTCGTCCACCAGGGAGCCCTCGGAGGAGGTGAGCCGGCACAGCAGGTTGGTCTCCAGCTCCTTCATGCTGCGCTGGTTCTGCATGACGGACTCGAAGAGCGCGACCCGCTCCGCCTCCAGGTCGGACTTTTCCATGAGGATGACGCGGCCCAGCAGCTGGTCCTCCAGCCCCTGCATCGTCACCGTGAAGTCGATGATGGACGTCTTGGCGCTGATCTCGGGCGAGTAGGCCGGGTTGGGCAGCTTGGTCGTGATGTAGAGCATGAAGCCGGGCATCACGTCGCACTCCTTGTCGCCCACCACCACCTTCTCGATGGAGCCGGACTTGATGAAGTTCTTCTCCAGGACGTTGTCGATGACGGGGTCCAGCTCCTCGCCCACGTCCTCGATGAGCAGCGGCCGGCCCAGGGACAGCGAGTCCTCGAGGTGCGTGCGGAAGTACTTGTGGTTGAGCGACGTGATCTGCAGCTCGTTGGACGTCTCCTTGTTCTTGATCCACATCTTGCCCTGGTTCTGCGGGTCCACGAGCAGCGGGTACGAGCTGGACTTGGTGACGATGAGCGCGTTCTGAACGGACAGCTCGTCGTTGGGCAGGCCCTGCAGCGTCCACTCGGACACCTCGGCGCTGTCCACCAGCATGTTGGTGATGTTGAGATCCTTGGTGAAGGGGATCACCCGGGTCTTGAGGATGCGCATCCACGTGTTGACGAGGCTGGCGCGGAACTCCTGGTTATAGGGCCCGCAGTACGAGAGGAAGCCGGTGGCCAGCAGGACGTCGCCGACGAGGCGGCCGAGCTGCGCCTTGAACTCCTTGCTCTGCGCCGTCCAGCGCACCTTCTCGCCGCCGAGGCCGTTGATGAGCGCGGTGGCCGCCGTCATCTTGCGCAGGCACACGTTGGCCGCGTCCGTGAGGCGCTGCTTCTCGCTGACGGCCGCGTCGTACTGGTCCTTGACCTCCTGCAGCGCGCGCTCCCGGTCGCTCAGCTGGCTCTCGGCGCCGGCCAGGTCCTCCATGGCCACCTTGAGCCGCGCCTCCTGCAGCGTGAGGTTCGCCTTGAGCGGCAGCACCTCCTTGTTGACCGAGTGGAAGAAGGCCATGGCCTTGGTCCAGGACAGCAGCCCCGCCACGTCGCCGCACACGCGCTTCGCCGTGTCCATGTTGTAGTCGTCCATCTCGAAGTAGGGCTGCAGCAGCTCCACCATCTCGTTGTTGATGATGTCCTGCCGGGCGGGAGTAGGACGACATTGTCTTAATATTTATTCTTAACTTTAAAGTCGGTTGTAGAATTAACATTACACATGGGTGGCGGTTGTTGAAAGTTACTGATAAAACTTCAACTTCTGATTTCATTTGATTCTCGAATTTTTGATAAGTTGTACAAACCTCTGGAACCGGGTTTGCCTACTCACGCCAGCCGTCACCTGCTTACCTTGGGGTAGTTTTGCAGCTGCAGCAGGAAGGTGGTGCTCGCCATCATCTTGAGCGACTCGGCCCAGGACGGCTTGGGGCAGGCGGCCGCCGTGTCGCCGATGACGGCGTGCAGCTTGCGCTGGAAGAGGATGAGCACGCAGTCCATGATGCGCATGATGAGGTGCGGGGGGCGGCCGAGCTTGCGCACCGTGGCGATGTGCGCCGGCTTGATGGTGTTGAGCGCCGCCTCGGCCTCCTCCAGGGCGGGCTTGGCCGCCTCCAGCTTCTGCTCCGCCGTCGCCTTCTCCTTGGCGATGTACGCCACCAGCGCCTCCGCCTTCTCCTTCACCTTCATCACCTGATTCTTGACCGTCTCGGCCTGCATGGCGCGCTCCGTTACCTCGATAAGAACCTGTCGAAAAGAAAAGAAAATTAGTTTAAATTCACGACATTTGTAAACCAAAGTTTGGATAGGTTTCTCGTTGGGGTTTTGGCCATTTCCAGCAACTTAACCATAACGATTATTTATGCAAAGTGTTGGAGTTTTCTTACTGTACTGTACAATGACTAGTGTAAGATTACAGCAAATATTACGGCTTACCCGTTCAGCCTTCTCCGAGGCCTGCTGCAGCTCCTGCTCCATCTCGGCGAGGTCCTGCTTGAGGCTCTCCACCGACAGGCTGGCCTCCTCCAGCTTGGCCAGCCCGGTGTCCATGCGGCGGGCGCCCTCGGCCAGCTGCCGCTGCTTGCCCTGGTAGATGTTCTTGTAGCCCGCGATGAAGTTGAGGTACGACTTGGGCGTGACGTGGGTGGCGCGCCGGAACCTCTGGAAGTACTCGTTGGAGGTGGCGGCCACCACGTCCTGGATGGAGCCCAGCGTCTCGACGAGCTCCGACTTGACCTGCGCCGTGCAGGCGATCTCGAAGTCGTGCAGGAAGTGCTTGGCGACCTGCACCAGGGCGTCGCGCGGCCACGGCTGGAACCAGTCGATGGTGCAGCCCGACACGAGGGCCGGGAAGCGGAGCGCGCGGTTGCGGAACTTCTCGCCGACGGGCGAGAAGCAGAAGACGACGTGCAGGTTCTGCAGCGTGCGCGCCAGGAAGAAGTCCATGACGATCTCCTGGCTGAGGGTGCGCTTGGGGTTCTCGCGCTTGAGGGCGGGCGTGAGCTCGGATATGATCTCGGCCTGCTCGTCGCGTGTGAAGAGGTTGGAGATGACGCCCGAGGACAGGATGTTGTTGAGGTACTCCAGGAAGCCTTCCTCTTTGATGTCCAGGTCCGTGAAGATGAACGTCGTTCCCTTGCCCTGCAAAGCGATACGTCATATACAGCACAAATTACATCGTCAGTAAATATGACTAAGAAATCTGAAAGCAGCAGCCTACCTGTACACCACAAGAGCGGTACAGCAGCTTGAGGTCCTCGAGGAAGTTGGCCACGTTGTAGGAGCGGGTGAGGGTGATCTGGAACGTCTTGTAGCCCGCGATGAACGAGGCCAGCTTGGTGAGCGACTGCTTCCCGGAGCCGCCCACGCCGACCAGCATGACGTTGCCGCGGGGGTGGCGGATCACGCGGGAGATCTTGACGAGGTGCAGCATGGCGTCCGGGAAGAAGACGAGGTCCATGCCCGCGCCGCGCACCATCTCGTTGAACTGCGCGAGGAACATGTCGAGGCGCTCGTGCAGCTCGCGGAAGTCGGCCACCGGCTCGTACACCTTGGGCAGCTCCATGTCGGCGTCCTCGCCCTCCTCGCCCGTCGGCTCGGGCGCGTCGCGCATGAAGTCCACGAACACCGGGTTGGGCTGCGCCATCTCGACGTAGTTGGGGCCGAGCGACTCCTCGAGCTGACGCATCAGCTCCGAGTCGAACCACTCCTTGTCCGTGGTGAGCGTGAAGCGGTCCGAGAACACGCGCGTCACCTCGTGCTTCCACAGGATGAGCAGGACGTTCTCCGCGTCGATGACGGTGGACAGCGTGCCCACCATGCCCTGCCAGATGCGGGACAGGTCGCGCAGCGAGAACACGTAGTGGAACTTGGCGGGCGTGGGCAGCAGCTTGGCGCGGGTCGAGTGCCACAGCAGGCGCGTCAGCGGGATCAGCTTCTTCACCAGGTTCCGCACGTCGGGGCTGCGGAGCACAAAGAAGAAGGGGTTCAGTGATAGTGAGGCGAGCTTTGCCTAGTAGGCAAGCGTTGATACCGCCAGCTTCACACGGGTGTATCGTGGGTAAGTTTTGCCTACTTATCAGGCAACACTGCTCTGACCTGAAGCCGCGCTTCATGTTGTAGTGGCCCTCGCCCATCACGCGGAAGATCTTGTCGATGGACTCGTCGGAGGGCAGCGGGCAGTTGAACACGGCGAACTGGCGCTTGAGCCGGTCGGGGATGTCGTTGCGGCCGCCGCCGGGCTGCCCCATCGCCGCCACGAACTGCATGTCCACGATGGTGGTGAACTCGCCGGGCTTCTCCAGGCTGTAGAAGCCCTTCATGTCCATGGTCTGGCGGACGATCTCGTTGGTCACCTGGTCGCCCCACTCGTTGATCTGCGGCAGGTTCACGTCGTCCACGAACACCATCATCTTCTTGCCGCCCGCCGGCCCGAACGTGCTGCCCATGCGCTTCTCCACGTAGCTCTCGATGGTTTTCTGAAAACATTAAAAAAATACAAGAGGATGCACTGTGAAAAAATATCTAAACTTCCACAGATTACTTTTTTTTAAACCGTTGACAAGTTATGTGCTGGACAACTTTTACTGGTGGTTACCTGGAACTGGTACGGGCTCGTGGCGGAGGAGAAGTTGAAGCTGCGGTTGAGGTACACCTCGGGGTTGGCGCTCTTCATGTAGCTCTTCATCATCACCGTCTTGCCGGAGCCCTGCTCGCCGATGAGCAGCACGGCGCGCTCCTGGCGGGCGATGCAGTGGATCAGGTAGTTGATGCGCACGTTGTCCACGATGGGCACCATGATGCTGCCGAAGTCGGGCGTGCTCATCTCCGGATACGAGTACGTGGGCACCATGGTGCTCCAGTGGTCCCACTTGCCTGCCGTGCAAAGGAGAGCGCGCCGTCGTCGCGTCAGTGCTTGCGTGGCCCGCCGACGAGCCGAGGGCGCAAGGGAGAAACTATTTCATGTGCAGCGGATTGCCCTGGATTACCCTGGATGTCTTGACCTTGAGCTACCCAGGGTTACCCTACGACTACCTCTGATTTATCCTGGGTTTCTCCGGGCTACCCCTGCAGGATTACCGCTGATTAACCCCCCGGACTACCTTCAAATTATACCGGATTTATCCAGGCCGTGTCTAACGGAATAGCATTGGCCCTCCCGTGACTATAGTCACGACACCCGAACATACCAGTTTGGCTGACGACGAAGTCGAACACGGTGGCGTCCGGGTGGTGGCGGGACGCGGGCATGTCCAGCTGGGGGAAGTTCTCGCGGAGGTACTGGTCGTACTTCTTGCGGTCGCCCAGCTCGAGCAGCGCGCCCATGCCCCAGGCCAGGGCGAACACGTAGAGGCGCGCGAGGTGCTCGGCGCTGAGGTGGCGCATGGGGTCGTCGCGGTCCACGTCCTCGGCGTGCTCCTCCAGCAGCGGGTCGCGTAGCTCGTCCTCCTCGGCAGGCTCCACGCCCTCCTCGGGCACCGCCTCCTCGCTCTCCTCGTACTGCGGGGGCACCAGCCCCTGCAGGATGGTCAGCATCTGCAAATGCGCCAACACTTGTAAAGTGTGCCATGCAAGTAGACAAACTTCCTAGTGTGGGCACTGCACGAAGTACACTAGTGGGATTTGAATTGTAATGGGTTTCAGTGTAGTCAGAAAAGTAGGCAATAAGGTGCCCAAGCACAGTGGAGTAAAGCGGGCTGCATCTTTGCCTTCCTACTAGGCAGCACCCTAGCACAGGTGCGTACATGTTGCCTAGTAGGCAGGCGCAGATGCAACCCGCTTTACTCCTATGTGTTTGAGCCCCTTATTGCCTACTTTTCTGGTAACACTGCTGGGCTTATGCGAGCGCCTTATCCGTCGGGCGCCGCTAGGTACCGACCTGCAGCACGATGTTGCACTGCAGCACCTTCATGGTGAGCACGACGTTCTGGGTGCCCCACGTGTACAGGTCGTCGAACGAGTTCTGGAACAGGTTCATGAACACCTCGTTCTCGCGCGTGCTCCGCTTGCGCAGCCACGCCTCGGCCACGGGCTTCCAGTCGAGCCCCGAGGAGCTCATGTACACCATGCCGTTCCTCGAGACGGTGGCCGGCGAGGCGTTGTCGATGTTGTGGGGCTCGAAGATGATCTTGCAGGTCGGCGCCATCGACAGCCGGTCCCCGTTGGCGAGCGTCAGGGTCTTGTTGTCGTCGAGGACAGAGTTGAGGTTCTCGATCCAGATGCTGTCGACGGGTCCGTCCAGAACCATCCACACGTGATCCCCTGTCAACAAAAATACACAATCATCCCCACCGGAATACCGCTTCTTCCAAAAAGAATAAATTTCCGGTGACAAAAAAAAAAAAAAAAAAAAAAAAAAAAAATGTTGACCGCAAAAAATAAATTATTACAATTAAATTTTTTATTTCTGTGTTACCCACCCTTTTTGAGCTTGAGCGTCTTCCTCCAGAGCGCGGAGAAGATGCCGTCCGTCCAGTCGTTGGTGGCGACGTCGAGGCGGCCGAACATCTGCGCGGCCGTGATGGCCTTGGGGTTCATGCGCATCTCGCGGTGCGCGTCGCCCAGCGCGGTGAGCGCGCGCATGAGCGTGTGGATGCAGGTGGACTTGCCGGCGCCCGTGGGGCCCAGCGTCATGATGCCGTGGCGCACGCGCTGCGTCTCGTACAGCTGGATCAGCTTCAGCACCCACGGCGGGTGGTAGATGAGCCCCATCTGGTTCACCTGGTCCTCGATGGCCTCCTCCAGATCCGGGTAGGCCGTCTTCTCCAGCGCCTGGTTCGGGAACAGGTCCGCCACCAGCGACATGAACAGCGGCTCGTCCTCGTCTGCACAAGGAAAACAGTTTGTTTGAAACTTTCAAGCTAGAAGAATTCGAAACGACATACACCTAAAAGGCCCGTTCTAGATACAAGAACGTACGCTTAGCGTAATCCCATAATTTGCATTGAATATTTTTTACACAAGACATGCAGTATACGCACGCGTGTGCGCACTCTCCCTCTCTCCTCTCTCTCCCTCTCACACACACGCATACCTATGAGCTTGGAGAGGTTCATGTCGCGCAGCACCCGCATGACGATGGTGCTCTCCGTGTCCTTGCTGTTGACCCGCTTGGCCGCGCCCAGGGTGCGCAGCACGGACAGGATGTTCCTCAGGCCGAAGTCGTAGTGCACCTGCTTGGTGAGCTGCTCCTCGCACAGCTTGTACAGCGTGTAGAACTTGCGCGCCAGCGTGATGTTCTCCAGGAAGCCGCACGAGGCGAGCTTCACTCGGATGATGATCTGCCGGTCGGGCACCATCATGGCCACGGTGCGGAACTGGATCTTGAGGTTCTCCGGCAGCTCCTTGCGCCCAGCGTAGCCGGGGTTCTGTAATCGAGAGGATGACACCAACAATTCATTTTGCACTTTTGCATTTGGTGCCTGCAATTGTGCCCTGCTCGCTCGACTCACCATGGTAATGAATATGCCGAACTCGGGGTTGAGGTCGATGCAGTCGCCGTCCGTGAAGATGAAGGTCTTCTTCTTCTCCTTCTTGGAGGCGAGGACGACGGCCACCTGCTGCGCCGCGACCGACAGCACGGGCAGCTCGATGCGGTTGAACTCGTCGAAGCAGCCCCAGGAGCCGGACTGGGCGAGGCCCTTGTAGATGCGGCCCAGCCCGCGGTAGTCCATCTGGTCCGAGCAGTTGAACACCACCACGTACTTGGCCAGCGTCTTGCCCATGTCCTTGACCGTCTCCGTCTTGCCCGTGCCCGCGGGGCCGCAGGGCGCGCCGCCCATGCTCATGGCCAGCGCCTGCGCCAGGGTGATGTAGCACCTGCCAAGACATCAGCAACCACATCAAACGGCGGCCCAGAAGTGTTATAAGTTTGTTGCGACCGAATGATGGCCACAAAATCGCATCAGTTCTTGGGGCAGAAATTGTCCTTTCCGGTCGGGAGCGTAAATCGATTTTACTCGGAAAAGTGTGAGGTAAAAAAGCAGGAATCGGTGACCCGCTCCGCGTCTGACCTGTCGGTGAGAGGCGTGATGACCAGACGCTCCGTGCAGCCCAGGTACTCGTTCTGGTAGCTGAACGTCACGTCCGTGATGGCGATCAGGGTCTTGTCCAGGTCCTCCTTGAAGTAGAAGCGGCACTGCTTCAGCCACTCGAAGTCATTGGCGTGACGGACGTTCATGCGGCACTGGAAGGCGTTGAAAATGGGCGTCACGATGGCGAAAATGGCGTGAGTACAGAACTCTTTGAATGCGTGACAGTATTGCGGGATTGCATACTCTCCAGCGCTGCAGGGGCCATGGCGCCTTACGGGCGAATGGGGTAGGCAAACCCGCAACACTGTTACGCACTCAACGAAACACCCGTTACATCAGGTGGTTCCCACATCGGTGTCTTGGTGCAAGGAGGGGCGCATCGCGCAGCCACTCACCAGGATGTCGAAGATGTCCCTCTGGTGCACGTGGATGGTGATGAGCGTCTCGAACTTGGTGCGCTCGATGCGCGTGAGGTCGCGCGTCGTCTGGTCGATGAGCGTGTTGAGGAGCTCCAGGAAGCGGTTGTTGGTGTCCGCCATCACCTTCTTGTCCTGGCGCGCCTGCATGAGCGCCAGCTCCGCCTCGCGCGTCCAGATCATCTGGATGCCGAGGATGCCGACCTGCGCCGGCATCTTGTCGAGGAACGCGAGCAGGTTGAAGTTGGGGTCGTTGACCATGGTGAAGGCGAGGCGGATGATGGAGTGCAGCGACAGCTGCGAGGTCTGCAGCAGGCACGTGAGCCACGTCTCCACGCTGCCCTCGGCGCGCACCGCGCGCTCCAGCTGGATGCACTCGCCCTCCGACGAGATGATGGCCGTCATCTTGTTGTACTCGATGTCGTGGAACTTGACGAAGCGCGTGTTGTCGAAGATGGACAGCAGGTGGTTCTGGATCGTGTGCGAGTCGGAGGCCTGGCCCAGGATCTCGAGCAGCGCCGGGTCCGAGACGAAGAAGAATCGCGGGAACATCATGCGCTTCTTCTCCAGGTAGCCGCTGAGCGACTTCTGGCACAGCTCGAGCTGCTCCTGCAGGTGCGGCAGCAGCTGCTTCAGCATGTCGTCGCCCACGCAGCACGACACCACGCCGGGCGTCTCGTGCGCGCGCTGCATGATCTTCTGCCACGACTTGTCGATCTTGCTGAACCTGGGAGAAATAGGTAGAAAAAAAATTGAAATTTATGGATACGCGGATACGCGACTGGCCCTGGATTGCAGCTCGAGCAAGGTTACGGTACCTCTTGGCCTCCTTGGGGAGCTGTTTGGCGATGTCACCGCCCACGAAGACGGCCTCCAGGTACACCCACATGTTCTGCACGAGCAGCCACCTCTCCAGGATCTCGTTGGTGTTGGAGAGGTCGAAGACCCACTGCTGAATCTGCTTGCGGAAGGGGGCATTGTAGCGGTTGGACAGCAGGGAGCCCAGCACCATGAGGCTGTCCTCGAGCTGGCCGATGGTCTCGGCGGTGGTGTCGCCCCGGAGCAGCAGCTCCCCGCGGTTGTTGAACGTCATGAAGGTGAGCTCGTGGACGGACCACTCGTTGGTCACCTGCCGCAGCTTGGCCTCGATGTCCTTCTCCTTCATCGCTGAGATACAAATATCCTGAAAAGAAACATCATCTGCAGTGCCGATGCTGTACAAGGCTACACATCTTTTCTATTTTGTAGCTTCCAAGGCATTTCCTGACCTCGATATCCTCCTTGTACTTGAGGAGCGGCGCCTCCAGGATGTCCTTGAGGCAGAAGCTTTCGTTCTCCAGCTCAAACACGTAGCTGGTGACCTCCATGATCCTCTGCCAGTGGCGGGGCTTCATGGCCTTGTTCGCCATGAGCTCCAGCAGCGGACACATGTCGTTGAAGTCGTCGATCGTTCTCTTGAGCGCATGGAAGGCTGGCCATTCCTGCGAGGCGAGGAGAGTAATGTGTGAAACCATCGTTCATATAACACTTGACGTGGCGGCATTGAGTTACCTTAAGCCCCTTGGGCAGCTTGCGGCATCGGTTTTGGAACTCCATGAGCTCGTTGTTGATCTCCTCGATGTTCACCTCGCCCCACGGTATGTCGTAGTACGAGGAGACCCGGTCTATGACGTCGTTGTACAGCTTGTACAGCTTCTGGAGCAGGTTGAGCTCCTTGCGGATTTGGGCGAGCTCCGGGTAGTCTGTGATCGCCAGCCCAAAGAGCTCCTCTCCACTTTGGTAGGCTTGCAGTTTTCGCCACATGCCGTCAAACCGATTCTGCGTTCAAAAAAGTTTTTAAATATTTTAAAAAAAGAATTTGATTAATTATACGGATGCTTATGTGCACTACGAACCCAACAGTGAGCGTAGTGCAATTTTCCTAGAGTGTACTTGAAAGCGCACCCAAGGTAGTATACCGGGTGTTTCTTTGAATGCGTAACAGTGTTGCGGGATTGCATACTCGCCAGCGCTGCAGGGGCCATGGCGCCTTACGGGCGAATTGGGTATGCAAACCCGCAGTACTGCTACGCATACCAAAAAACGCCGGATAGGATCTCACGCCATCATAACGCACTTGAAACAGGATGAGCCGGTCAGAGGCCTCCCGCGGCGTGAGCCCGGGCATCATGGGGCCCGAGGTGCGGTACTCGTGGCAGTACTCTACGTTGTCCTGGCGGAAGCGCTCCAGGTTGCGGCGCAGGTCGTCCTGGAAGGACGGCTGCATGTTGAGGAGGGTGACGGTCACGTCCATGGCGCGGCCCTGCAGCCGCTGCCACGTGTAGCGCAGGCTGTCCACCTGCTCCAGGTCCTCGCGGTCCACGGGCAGGTCGTATCTGCGGAGGGGCACACGTGTACTCTGTGTGCGCGCTCACCAGACCCACCGCGCCCGCCCCGCGCCCCGCCTGCCTCACCTGGTGATGACGTTGAAGGCCTCCTCGATGGGGTCGATGCGCAGCTCCATGTCCACCTCCTGGTCGCGGATCTTCTTGAGGGTCTCCATGACGAGGCGCACGTCGTCCAGGTCCCGGATCTGGCGGTCCAGCTTGCGCTCCATCTCGTTCATCACGGCGTACACGTAGTCCATCTCGCGGTGGTACTTCTTCTTGAGCACCTGGCCGATGCGGTACGTGCAGGAGCGTACCTCGGTCAGCAGGCCGAACTTCAAGCGCTCTGCAGAGGAAGGGAGGGATAGAGAACACACTTGAAGGTGTGCTACAAATCGAGCGAGTGCCCATTCACTCTTATGGATACGGAAATTGCTAGCAAGTGTGCGACTTGGCCAGCACTCGCCAAGCGTGTCAATGATTTATCGCACACCTACAAGTATGTGAAAACAAATCACTCACCTGCAAGTGATTGAAATTCCTACACTTGAATTTAAAGTGCGAGCCGCGGCATGGCTCAGGACTCACCGGTGCTGATCGCCAGGCAGCCGAAGTAGTGCATGTCGGGCTCGGTGGCCAGGTCGGCCTCCAGCTCGCCGTGGCGCCGCAGCATCCCCTCCAGGTCGGTGAGCCCCAGCTTCAGCATGTCCTTGCGGTTCTGGGCGCCGCGCCACAGGAACTTGTACGGCGCCCAGCGGTCGATGAACCCTTTAAGCTCCTGGAAAAGAGAACCGTTTCAGTGTCACTTGCGCGTGCGCATCACCGTGTGTATTCGCTACGCCACGCCCTCTTTCAGAAAGCACCCACCACGCGGATCTCTTGCGTGCAGGTCGACAGCAGGGACAGGGTCTTCACCACCTCCTTGTTCTCCATGACGTGCGAGTAGAAGTTGCGCGGCATCTGCGGGAACTTGGGCCGCTCCTCGGACAGCAGGCGGTAAAGGCGGCGGCGGCGCGCGCGCGGGTCCTCGTCCTTGTCGGCGGCCGCGGCCGCGCTCTGTTCCAGGCGCGACACCACGTCAGCGGCGATCTTGTTCTGGCAGGCCGCCAGCCTCCGCCACCCGTTGCGCTGTGCGTGTCACAGGACGGGGAACGGGAGGAGGAGGAGGAGGGAGGGGAGGGGAGAGGAGGGGGAGATGGGGTAGGGGTGGAGAAAGCAAGGGGTGGGAGGGAGAGTTAGGCGAGAGGGAAGACAAGCCAGGACGGCGACGGTGGAAAAGACGTGAGCGGGAGGTGGTGGTCAGGTCACGGTGGTGGTGGTGGTGATGGTGGTGGTGGAGATTCACGGGCACATACACACAGAGGCGGAGGCGGGCGGACGCACGGACGGGCGACAAGGACACACAGACACGACAAGGACAAGACATTGACATCACAGGAAGCCGTCGTCAGCCGGACAGGATAACACACAGGTGCAGCAGGAAGCGCGCGTGCGCCGAGCGTGGCGGGAGCAAGGCGCGAGCAAGGCGCGAGCAAGGCGCGAGCAAGGCGCGAGCAAGGCGCGAGCAAGGCGCGAGCAAGGCGCGAGCAAGGCGCGAGCAAGGCACACCAGGCATGCAAGTGTCGGTGCGAGCCCATGCGAGTAGGGAAACAGATCCAATACGGAAAGCAAGAAAAAGAGAAATAGGGGAGAGAGAGGAGAGGGACAGGGGAAAGAGGGGGAGAGAGAGGAAAGCACCACGTCAGTACTCGCAAAACAACGATAATTGTGCGAAAGAGTAGCAAAAGTTACTCTGCATTACTCTCGGTTTTTATTTAGCAGCGCAGGGTTAACTGGTTTAGAAGGTCCCGGACTGTCATCCTGCCGTCCCGCGGTTAGTTTGTGAGCCGCCCTGTGTCCTCGGGCCGCTGCCGGCCGAGCAGGGGGAGAGGAAAAACAATACAACATGCTCAGCAGCAGTCACGCTCGTGGTCACGCTCGTGGTCACGCTGCCCAGTCGGTCATGCCTAAGCGTTACGCGGCCATGTCATACGAACGTTGGTGGTCGCCATGGCGCTGCGAAAGGCGTGGTAGTCCACAGGGAAGCCCCGATGGCTACCGGGGCCGGAGCCCAGCTCCAGGCAGAGCCGAGACGCGTAGCACAGTTTGCCCTGCAAGGTCAGACGCCAGGGGGAAACCTTTGACTCAAGCAGCAGGCGGCGCGCCGGGGGGAGGAGCGCCTCCGAACGGATCGGCTAATATGACGCTTTGAAAGAGGTAGTTTAGTTTATATACACTAGATGCGGTGTAAATGTAAAAGCTCGAATCAGGGCCTCTGACTTCGAGTTAAAATGTTACGAAAGCTGCATTTCGACCAAGGCATATTAGTGAAAGAGAGAATAAAAAAGAGTAAAAGAAGAAGAGGAAAAGATCCAAAAGTACACGATAAAATTGGATAAAAAGTAATGATAAATGAGTATGCAGTGTTCGATGCTTCACCTGCTTCTCCTTGCCGCCGGTCCACTGGCCCACCCCTTTCGACACGTTCGTCATGTACTTCCCCGCCGTGACCAGCGCCTCCTGCACGTCCTCGATGCTGGGCTTGATGGTGACCTTGGGGATCATGAGCGTGGCGTACAGCATGAACACGGGCTTGGCTGAGGAACCTATGCGGAGAACAGGCGAGAAAAGTGGGCGGCCGGTCATGTTTTCAGCAGGGTTTTCACAGAGGGGAAATTTGGTATCAAAATGCAACGAGATATTCACCCTTCTCTATGTTAAACCTCTTCCGCATTGCGTCCACGGACTGTCGCGTCACCCGGATGAGCACGTCCACCACCTTGCGGCTGTAGTAGCGGCGCATCTCCGCCACGGCGTTGCGCACCAGGTCCTGCCGGCAGAGGAGCACAGGTGAGCCGCGCGGTGAGCGGGCGGGGGTCACCCGAGGTGTCATCCGGGGCGTCACCCGAGGGGTCACCCAAGGGGGTCACCCTAGGGGTTACCCAAGGGGGTCACCCGAGGTGTCATCCGAGGCGTCACCCGCGGGGGCCACCCGAGGTGTCATCCAAGGCGTCACCCGAGGCGTCACCCAAGGTGTCATTCGAGGCGTCACCCGAGGGTTTACCTGCATGCCCTTGGGCAGGCCGCCGTTGATGGCGAGCAGGGTGTGCGGCTCGTCGAAGCACTGCCACACCACGCTCCAGTCCTGCTGCTGCTGCTGTTGCAGGGAGGCGGGTGACGGGTTGATGGGTCCGGTGTTGGCCGGCTCTGCGGACAGAGAGAGCGAGAGCGACATGGTGAGAGCCGCCCGCCACCGTCGCCCCGCCGGTCACCGCTCACCGCACACCAAACACGTTGGTAATGCACTCGGAACACTTTCTAGTGCTCTTCTAGCGCTCACCTTCCATCATAAACTCGAACTCGTCGTTGTCCGTCCTGAACTCCCGCGCCGCCTTCCGCACCAGCTCCAGGACCTCCTCCACCGCCTCCTCCACCATCAGGCTTTTACGATGCAGTTCCTGTAATAAATATCGGGTGGTGCGGGGATGGTGCCGTGCATGCAGCCAGACCTCCTCCGCCCTCCCCGCGCCGCCCCGCGCCGCCCCGCGCCGCCCCGCGCCCCAGTTCGCCTGAACACACATGTGGGCGGGCGGGGCGCGCTGCGGTGCAACCCTAGCAGCACTAGCCTCCCCCCGCCCCCTCTCCACACTCACCACGGCGGCCTGCCGACACGTGTCCTCCGTCTTCTCCAGGAACTCGTCGACGCTCCAGGGGTCGCCGTCGGGCAGCGCCTGCAGCGTCACCTTCTGCATGGACGTGAGCACCTGCAGGATGCGGTTCGAGTACACGTCGTGCACCCGGGTGACGAGCACGTCGAACTTGTGTATGGCGGCGGCCGTGTGCTGGCAGAAGGCCTCCCAGGCCGCGTCCGTCCAGGTGAGCGTCTGGAGCGCGGGGTTGAGCAGCGCGACGAGGCGCACGAGCTGCGGCAGGAACAGCGGCCGCACCTCCAGCTTGACGCGCTGCACCGTGCGCAGGAACTGGTGCACCAGGAACTGCAGCGAGTCCCGCACCAGCGTGAAGTAGTGGCGCTTGGACAGCAGCGCGCTCGTCACCACGGGCATGGCGATGCCCAGCTTGGCCAGGCACGACGCCTCGCGGATCAGCAGCGGCACCCGCTGGTCCAGGTTGACGGACAGCTTGCCGCTGTTCTCCGTCTCGAGCGAGAGCAGGCGGCGCGTCAGGCACTCGTCCGTCACCCACACGTTGTGGTGCAGCCAGGCGTTGACCATCTCGGCCTCGTAGTTGTGCAGCGTGTTGGACACGTGGTTGTACTTGCGCACGAGCTCGGCCGTGGCGTGCAGCGTGCACAGCACAGGGTGCGCCGACACGCCCTGCACCAGCTCCTCCAGGTGGCTGTTGAGCGAGCGCGACCACTTGATGCGGCCTGCAGGAGCGACACAGTCAGTGTTAGCACTTTTTAATATTTTTTCTTTGGGGGCGAAACGACTAAGGTAATCCGGCTGACAGGCTTTTGGGTAATCCGGGTGGAGTAATCCGAGGAAATTTGAGGTGATGATTCAGAGTAATCCGAGGTAATTCGAGGTAATTCGAGGTAATTCGAGGTAATCCTAGAGAAAACGCAACGTAATCCGGGTAACCAGTGATCGGACTGACACAGAATTTGGTAGTCGTTTCCCCTTGTTTTTTGTGTTTTTGTTTTGTTTTTTAGATTTTTCTGCACTTTGACTCCGCGGACTCACCGGCTATGGGAGGGAAGTTCCTGGGCAGCGGCGGGTCGTCCTTCTGGCGGCGGAACAGGCGCAGGATGTGCTCCACCTCCCTCTCGCAGTACTGCAGCACGCGCGAGTACTTCTCGTCCATGCGCGCCAGCGGGATCTTGGTGCTCACCTTCTCGAAGCGCACGAGGAACCGGATGCCCTGCGGCGTCTCCCACACGCTCGCAAAGTTCTGCTCGATGATGGACGCGATGTTGCTCTTGAGGTCGTTGGCCTTGGTGATGAAGTGTTTAAAGTCGTCGTCGAACTCAGAGTTGCGCTGGTCCAGGTAGTCGTACTGTTTACCCGTCACGCCGGCCTTGGCCTCGTTGAAGGTCTTCATGGCGTCGTCCAGCGCTGAGCATATAAACAAATGCGAAAACGAGATTTTTATCTCAATCGTACGTTTAATCCGGGTATCACACAAATACGATAAAAAGCATACCTTCGCCGAGAAGCAGGCCTGAAAACAACATAAACATTTACATTAGTCCACGGAGTTCCCTTTTGAAACTTGACTCCGAGCCGCGGGCGCCCACCGCCCCGCCGCGCCCTCACCACGCCCGCCACTTGCCTTCCATCCTGCGCTCGAAGAGACTGTTGTAGTCGTCTACCAGGTCGAACATGCAGATGATCTTGGCGAGGCGGTCGCAAAACGTGTCAAACTTGCCGAACACGTAGTTCTCCGAGAAGTTAAAGGACGTCTGATTGGGCAGGAAAGGCTGGCTCTTGACCAACTGGTACGTCTTGCGGTACGTCCGGTTGAGCTGGATGCACTGCTGCAGCTTCTGGCGCACCTCCCGCCTGTCCTGCGACCAGATGGACTCCTGGCCGCGACACGTCACGTACTGCTTGCACGTCTCGATCATCTGGTTCGTGATCTGCGCCGGAGAGAACACGGGGTCAGTGCGCGCAAAGCGTGGAATGGAGTGAAGAGCAGAGTGAAGAGTGAAATGGAGTGAAGAGTGGAATGAAGAGTGGAATTGCGTGAAGAGCAAAATGAAGAGTGGAATTGATTGAGGAGCAGAATGAAGAGTGGAATTGAGTGAAGAGCAGAATGAAGAGTGGAATGAAGTCAAGGCCATAGTAAAGTGAAGAGTGGTGAAGAGTGAAGGCACCTTGACCATGAGTGAGGAGGTGCGCTCGGAGGTGTTGTAGAACTGGGACACGCTGTGGATGAGCCTGACGGTCTGCAGCAGGCTGAGGATGGACTCCTTCATGCGCACGGGGTCGTGGAGGTACAGCGAGTGACAGCACTTCTCCATCGCCTGGATGAACTTGGCGTTGTCGCGGGCCTCGTTGTAGCAGAAGGTGATCTTGCGGTCTGTCTCCTTCCACAGCTTCATGAGCTTGGACCTCGACAGCTGCAGACACTGCAGCGTCATCTGCACCTGCGGTGGCCGGCGGGCCATGGAGTACGGTCAGAACTGCAAGCCTCCTCTGCGAGAAAAACCTAATTCGAATCGCGTTTTATAATGTCGTGCTACCTCGGGGCTCTGCAGCTGTGAGACTATTTGCGAGAACTGCGCACCGCGCTTCTTCCAGTACTCCAGCTCGTCCTGCGGGCCGCTGGAGTCGTTCTCCCGCCGGAGCTGCTCGCTCTCCATGAGCACTTGCTAGGGGCAGCCAAAATTAACAGCATTAAAATGACATTTTAAAAAACCGGCGGATGTGCGTGGATCCTCACCTCCTGCACGCGCTTAATCCACTCCTTGACGCGCTCCTCCAGGACGGCGACGTCCTCGGGCCGGCTCGCGATGTCCACCGCCTCCGCCATGCTCGGCACGTTGGCCACCAGGGTCTTCTCGTCGTCGAAGATGTTGGGCTCGTCGCAGACCTCCTCGCAGACGCGCAGCGCGCTGCAGAAGGAGCGCAGCCCGGGCAGCAGCAGGTTCTTCACCATGGGGCAGTTGCTGTCGTCCTCCTCGACGTCGGCGGCCGGGTGCGCCAGCGCCTCCATGAACACGTGCTCCATGATGCGCTCCACGGACGTGACGAGGCCCACCCGCTCCGCGTCCAGCACGCCGCAGTACAGGTCCTGCGCGCCGCGCCGCGCCGCGCCGCGCCGAGGAGAGAAGATGAGTCAGCAGACGACACGTAAGGCTTCAACTTTAAACTTTCAACCCCAATTAGAGTTTTCTAAAATGCAGTTGAACATCGTTTAAAAATTTAACTTCGTTAAACTTCAGTTGAAGTTCGAGGAGAAATTTTGAAAAACTTCAGAAGCGAAGTTCGATTAAACATGACAAATTAATTATGGGCCTGGGTAAAAATGCAACCTTTCCTTAATACCCCCCTGTATACCGAGGGGGGTACAAGATCCCTAGGCGTTCTATACCGGGGGGTATTAATCGCCCAGAAAATTAAAAAGGTCGTACTTTGTGAGGAGGCCCTGCCCTGACCTCGTGCGCGGTCGGGTCGACTCACCTTGTGGAAGCCCTCCTCGGGCAGCTGTTTGCCGGTGTTGAGCCTGAACATGTAGATGCATATCCCGGTGAGCGGCACCTGCCATCCGTCGGTGAGAAAGAGCTTCTTCTTGGCGGGCAGGGCGGGGCCGCTCGCGCCCGCCGGCTTACCCTGAGTCTGCGCCGGCCCCCTCGCACCCCCTGCCGGTTTCTGCGGAGCGAAATACCGTCGTAACAAACCAGTGATCAAATACACACCACCCACTAGAAACAGAGAGAGAGAGGGGGGGGGCGTCCACTCCACTCACTCCATCGGCCGGGACGTCCCCGTCGTCGACCTCCTGGTAGAACCAGAGGAGCTTGTTGCGCATGTGGGGCAGGAACAGCTGGTTGATCTCGTCCAGCATGTTGCCCTCGAAGACGTGGTCCATGATGTCGGACCTGGGCAGCCCCGTGCCGTCGATGAGCAGCTGGAAGGTGAACTCCAGGCGCGGGTCCATCTCCCCGCGCCGCGCCTTGCGCTCGCATTCCTCCCGGCGCCGCTGCAGAGACACACAACACAACGGAAATTGAATTTACATTTTCCCCCCTCGTTTGTCGAGACAGCTTTTCCCTTCCAGATGCGATTTGAGGAGAAAAGCGGTGGATCGCCATGGTCTGTAGGGGTCTGAAAGACGGCCAGTTTCCTGTACGAAACCCCTGTATGTATAGGCAACCCCCGGTGCACAACGCCGTACAGTGCGTGCCGGACGCCTTTGCACAGCGAGTTGACCGAGTTGGTGGCGCTCTGAGCGGTCACCTGCAGGATGTCGCCGGGTCTCTCCTCGTCCACCTCCTCCTCCTCTTCTGACTCCGAGTCCTGGCGGACCATCTTGGGCGCGTGGACGAACATCCTAGCCCGGCGGCGAAAGCCACTACTGGCTCGCGGCGTCGAGGAAGTCAGAAAGCACCTAACTCTGGTGCTTTGTTGAGTGAGTTACGCGGCGGCGCGCCGCGTGGCCGCGGCCGGCACCATGGCCGAGCGGTGGCGCGGGTGGGGCGGTAGCGGGCCGCTGGTGCTCCGCACTGCGACTGGGCTGGGCGTTGCTGGGCGTCCTCGTCCCCGGCCCCGGCGTGGTGCCTGGAGCAGCGCCCCGCGCCCCCCGCGCCCCGCCCCGCCCCGCCCCGCCCCGCCTGGTTCAACGACAGCCAGGGACTCTTCATGTTATTGCCCGGGCGCCGCCGCCAGCGGCATCACTGCCACCGCCTCCCCCGGGGGCGGCAGCGGGGGCGGCAGCGGGGGCGGCGGCAGCAGCAGCAGGGACAGGCGCCGCCCCCGCGACCGGCCACCGCCGCTGCAGCAGGCGAGGCGAGGGTGATTGACGCGCGCAGGGCGAGGCGCTGGGCGGGGCGCGGGGCGGGGCGCGGGGCGGGGCGCGCGGGGCGCGCGGGCGCGGGGCGGCGCGGCGCGCGCGGGCGCGGGGCGGGGCGCCGCGCGCCGCCACGCCGCCCTCTGTCAGCCGTCAGCTGACGGCAGCGCACGGCAGGCATCGGGAGGCCTCGACGCGGACGTACGCCCCCCTCGCCCCAGGCACGACCTAGAGCATGCAGGTTCGCGACGCCCTTTCCCATCACCCTCCCAGAGAACCAGTTAGCTGGTACAACCAAATCGGGGTTGTAGGCAACAAAATTTAATTCCTGACACAGACTAAATATTTTTTAAAAAATAAGATTTAGTCAAATTAATTAAATTATTTGATCAAATCAGTTCAAATTTTAGTTCATAAATTTTTAAAAATAGATTTTGAATTTGGTTCTCTTAAACTACATGGTTTTCTGGGTCCCTGAGGAGCCGCGTGCTGGTTCTCCTATACATACACGAAGACTCCAACGACCCTCGAGAGGAACAAATATTATTTTTAGGCGGAATTGAAGGCATGACACGGTTTGCAGTTTATGCCCCAAATTGCAAATTATTGGTTCTCGGCGGATATCGGCATCTGTAACATTGACAGTGGCACAGACGTGGTGCAGTGCAGTTCCAGTACCCGGTTCTCGCCGGCAGCTGTCTGGCGCGAGCAGTGTCGCAGCTTGGTCTGGGTCTTCTTGGAGAGGGTGGGGCTGGCCGGGGTCTTGTCCGCCTCCACCGCCTCCTCCACCGCCTCCTTGCCCGGTCGGAGGGTGGCGGCCAAAGAGGCGAAAATGCCGCTTTCCGAGTTCATTATTATTCACCTCCTTTCGCATTTGTGGCCTGAATTGTTCAGGTCAAAGTCACCAATAACACACCACGGCACGGCAACCATGCTGTCGAATGTTCTCTGACTGCTTCATTTGAAGAGGAGCGCATTGAGCTCTGGTGCAGGAAAATTAACCAACGAGCGGAAATATCGTTGCGTAGAGCGGGCTGTGACTGTGCCTGATAAAATATATTTTATAAATATTACCTATGTGCCTTATATGCCTTTATATTCATAATATGTATTGCATATAGGCTTATAGCCTAGTAAGGTCGTCCCGAGTACAGTAGCCAACACATGCGACACGGTGTAACAGTTTCTCTATACTTTATAAAATAAATATGTTTCGAGTTGGTTGGTAACTGATGGTTATATAGTGGCGGGGGCTCTAGGGGGAACAGGGTGGAGCAGGGGTGGCCTGGGCTCGATAGGGGTGGCTGGCTGCGCGGTGGAGGGTGGTGCTGGGGCTGCGCCGGTGTGGGGTGGGGGTGGGTGGTCTCGGGAGGGCTGGGAAGGGAGGGCATGGGGATCGGGCAGGGACGGCTATTCGATGGAATCACTCTGACAGAGCCGAGTGCGCGCTTAGGTTAGGGACCGCCACCTGTTAGAGACGCGGCGGGGTGTGGCGGGGCGTGGCGGGCACTAGACCGCAGGGTGCTCACACGGTCCACAGGGGTGGGGTGGGGGTGGGGCGCCCCGCCCCGCCGGTAGAATCGAGAGCATAGGCAGGCAATCCCAGCCGCGTAAGGGTGATGCTTGTCAAGCGCTGACTCACCTTGCGAACGCGTTCCTGAAACTTCCTACCAGGCCGCAGGAGCCGCGAGTAGTAAGAGGCGACGCCCCCGCGGGCGTGGGCGCCGCGGGCGGACATGCCGTGGGCACGGGACGGGAAGGGTAGTAGTGGACCCGGGACCCTCCCTCCAGCGGACCGCTCGGCTCCACTCCGAGGCTCTGCAGAGCGGGTACCGTGCGGACTGGGCTGGGCTGGGGCAGAGCAGGTTAGGCCTCGCGGCTTTGGGAGGCCGAGGGAACTTACTCGGACAAGTATGTGTGCGGGGCGGGGCGGGGCGGGGCGTGGCGGGGCTGAACGGGCAGTGCAACTCGGGAGCACGGCGCACACCACCACCCACCCGAACTTCTTCCCAGCCTGCGCGCAACCCCCCATACCCACCACCTGCGCCACACCTCGCTCTCCCGAAGGGCTAACAACCCCGGAGGTTTTCAACATTCAAAGGAATTAGGAATTGAAGCAAACTCAAACTCTGAGAAGTTCAAGATAAATTCAGGACAAAGTGTGGCAATCTAGTGCTGAAAAATCCTGTTTCGTTCTACATTGACATTAGCAGCGGCAGCCTGCCCGGGGCAACACTTTCTCCTTCATTCATTCCACTAGAGCAACAGCACAGAACAACGGCACGCGTGTGTTCAGGTCCCCGCAGCCTTGCGCGGGCGCGGGTCGGCACGGCCGTGCGCGTGACAGTACAGCGACGGCAGCGGTAGGCAGTGCCGGGCCGGGCGCCGCCACGGGGGCACACCGCACACCGCGCACCGGGACCAGGAAGGGACACGAGCGCCCTCCCGCGGACAGGGGCGGACAGAGGCGGACAGGGCGCCTTCTCGCGGACAGGGGCGGACAGGGCGCCTTCCGCGATCTCCCCACTCGCCTGGTCTGGCCTGGCCCCTACCCGGCTGAGGTGTGCGGCGGACTGCCGGCACCCTGCCCGGCCCAGCCCAGGGCGCGGGGGCAGACCCGCGGAGGGCCATTACCGCGTGCTTGTATCGACAACTCTACACGATAACAGAGTGTTTCCCGCCCCGCCCCGACCCACCCCGCCGACCGCAGCGTGCCGATGGGAAGTTTTCCCGAGAACGGCGGGATAGAGAACGGAGCGGTGGAGGGGCGAGGGGCCTAACGCCCATCGAGCATGAGAGTAAGTGTGAGCGAGACGGAGCGAGCGGAGGAGTGAGATCCGCGCTCGGCTCGGCTCGCCTGCCCCGTGCCCGTCCCGTTCTTCACTTGGCCAGCCCTAATGACGCGAAGCCCCGCCCCGGATGGGTCCGCTTTACGGCCCCGGCCTGCCTCTCGGCGACCATTACCTTGTGGAGCGCATCTTCGGTCTGCGAGGACGTCATCATTGCGGTTCGGGGTCGTCCCGTCACCAGTCCAGCTCAGAGGTCCTCTCCTCTGGTGCCGACTGCCCCGCGGGGCGCGGCGCGGCGCGGCGGTCCCTGTCCGCGGCGCCGTTACGTCCCGGTCGCCCCGTGGATCAGCACCGACTAGCGCCGCACGCTAAACAATCATCCCCGCTACGCGGCCGCGGGTCGGCAGACAACGGGGAGGCTCTGCTCGCGCTGCTTCCGGAGGTTCCGGGGGCGTTTCCGGTCCCGGCGGGGCGCGCGCGCGCGCGGTGCCGGGGCCCGCGCGGCCCGGAGCTGGGCCCCCGAGCTTCCCTCAAGGTGCGCGGCGGGGTACGGAGCACCGCTATGAGTCCGAGGGCACGGCGCTCTGTGCTAGGATATGCCATGCGACATTGGAGCCTATTACGCTAAGCGGGCCGCGCCCTACCCGCCCCGCCCCGCACCACCCCGCCCCGCCCCGCACGCCCCCGTCCCCCGCGACCGGCGCTGGGACCGCGAGGCCCGCGTCGACTCGCGGGGGGCATGCCTCGCTGTACGTATTATGACAGCGGTGCATTGCAGGCCATCAGATTAAGAGGACTCGACGTCCGCGGCACGACAACGACAACCCCGTGTCTTGCGGCGGGCCGGGTCGTGGGGAGAGGCGGGGGCGGTGGTGGCGGCTGGGGGCGGTGCGGGGGCGGCGGGGCGGCGGGGGCGGCGGGGGCGGCGGGGGCGGCTGGGCGGTGGTGGCGGCTGGGCGGCGGGGGCTGCGGGGGTGGAGTGGGCGGATGGGGCGGCTGGTGCGCACATGTCATATTGATCAGTGTAATCCCCTTGCTCCGTTGTATGTACAGGGGGTGGTGAGGGTGAGGGACCGGACCGCACCGTGTCTCCACAGTGGACTCCAGGCGCGCGCGCTATCGGGAGAAGAAGCTGCGGAGAAAGGACCTCTGCGGCGCCTGGTCGCGAGCTGGCGAAGCGGCAGAAGTTTGGAAACACGAAACAAAACTATAGTCGTCGGACAATCTTCTCGAGTCTTGCGACCGTTACTGCATTGTAAATTTAGCGTGTAACCTACTTTTTTTATAAATCGTTAAATTAGCAGGTTATAAGATCACAGACTTTTTGAGAACTGCTTTTAAACCACGGTATTAATTACAGTCTGTGTAGAGCAAAAGGCCCGGCTGTAGTCTGTAGTGCAAGGGCGTGGAGACTGCAACGCGGGTGGCGTCCCAAGCCCCTGCCGGTGGACCCCCCGCCCGGGTATACATGACAGCGTCATCGCGGAAAATGTTGCAATAAGGTGCCCAATTACAGTGTAGTAAAGCGGGCTGTATCTGCGCCTGCCTACTAGACCTGTGCTAGGGTGCTGCCTAGTTGACTTGACTTGACTTGAGAGAACCAGCACAGCGCACACCCCACTTCAGCGCGACCGAGACGGCGAGACAACTGAGACGGCGGAACTTGATTTTAACGATCGCAATATTTGTCTGGGGCGAGTGTAAACTCTCGAGAGACTGGTCTCTTAGTAGAATACAAATAATTGCAAGCTGAATCGAAAAAGCAATTCCCTCCTACTTGAAACAGCGTGCTGCGCACTGGGACGGGACGGCCACATCTTCATCCTTGGATCTTGAGCTCCGCCGAGCCGGGCCGGGCGCGGGCGAAACGGACCGAGAACAACTCGAACACCAGTCTGTCCTGTCTCCAGTTTCAAGGGTCGCGCGGCCGACGGAAACGCGATTCGCGATCATTTCAGCAGTTTGAGGCAAGCTAAACTATCACCAGACTTTTTGAATTAGATTTCACTCGCGGCGCGAGACAATGAGACGGCGCGACACAACACGGCTAGGCGCACGGACGGCTGGCCGACAACTGACTGACGAGGGAGTGCGATTCAAACAACCGTTTCATTTAGGTACTGCCAACTTATGCATGTTGCAATTCAGCTTCAAACAACATCGCTGCTAAACGAGCTGCTACACGACATTGAGAAGCACGAAGATAATAATTAAAAACGTGATTCGTGGTCTTGCAAGGCCAGGAATTTTTTTTTTTTGAAATTTTGACAAAGAATACATGGTGTGGCCTACTTTTCTGGCACCACTGTCGCGGATCCCACACCCGATTGATTTCGAGTGTTGGGCATCGAAGTTGGCACACCTGCCTGCCAACTATCAGCTGTTTGTTATTATATATACACCTGCTGAGCACTCAAATCAGTCTTCGGCGGGCTTCCGTCGTACTTCAGTCCAAGATACAACACCAAGGAGCGCTCTCATGGCCGGTACCTATCCTTTAGGGCAGGGGGTTGCGACAAGAGCGGCGGGAAAATGTCGACGGGGACTTGAAGCCGCGCCTGGAGCCTGGAGCTACTCACGGAGAAGAAGGGCGAGAAGAAATTCACGCGCAGAATCATGGTTGGACAACTGTAGGCCTAGGCTGCAGAGCGGCGGGTGAGTCGCGTCGCGGAGGTCCGCCCGCGCGCGCCGTGAGCGTCACGGCCACATTGGCCCTCCAGGATGAGCAGGGATTCGACTCGCATCCCGACGAGCAGGGGGAGAAAAAAAAGTTGTGCTCGTTTTGTAAAAGTTTCGGGGAGTCGGGGAGAGGGACGACAACGGCCAATCGCTGAACGACATTTGTATCGGAATGATGGAGACATCGGTGGAGGAAAAGAAAACGGGAGGGAAAAGCGCGCCACGCTGACCCCCGGGGGGGGGGGAGGGACCTACCAGCAGTGTGGAGAACATGGCGAGGAGCATCATGGTGGCGGTGAAGAGTCTGACGTCTGCCGCAGGGCTCGGGGCGTTGCGTCATCCCCGTAGTGTGTCCTCGCCTCGACCCGACACTGAGCTGGTGGCGCGCGTCGCCCGTCGTGCGTTCCCCGCGCGGGCCAGGATCACGAGGTGGGAGGCCACTTTTGGCACGCGAACCTCAAGATAAAAACGCAGGGGGGAAACCTCACATGGTGGCCCCTTTTTCCCTCCCAACCCCACCTCATCACGCACGGCGACACTCCGCTCCGGGCGCGCGAGAGAGCAGCGTGCAGTGCGGCCTGGTCGAGTGTGTGCAGCGACACGAGCATCTTGTCGGTGTCAAAGTGCATAAGTGCTCCACAAGTGCCAGGCCAGGCCAGGCCAGGCAAGTCGGGCGCGCGCCCTCGACCTCAAGCTCGGCCCTGGGCTGGAGCCGTGTTGTGTGTGTGTGTGAGTCCGCGGGACCAAACAGCGTTGTTTCATCTCCAGCCCGCCCGCCCGCGGCCGGCGGGGCACGCTGAGGCGGGGCGGGGCGCGGGGCGGGGCGGGGCGGGGCGGGCGGGGCGAACTCTCAACGCCTTCACACGTTTGGGAATCCTCTTCATCCGGATCATTAGCGTCAGCGTCAGCCCCGCTCCCCCACCCCCCGGAGCCCGGCGGGGCAGACTCTCTACGCCTCTACGCTACGCGCAGCTGGCCTGGCGGGAGCAAGGGAGGGAGGGAGGAAGGGATGGACGGAGGGAGGCAGGGAGGGAAGGGAGGAAGACGGGGTTCTGCAATAAGGGGTGAAAGGGGTAGGGGTGCCCGCGACGCCCGTGCCAGTCGACGCGGGTCGGGTGGGGTCGGATCGGCGGAGAGGGGAGTCCCATAGCGCGTCCCGGAGCCAATGGCGGTGCGCCCGTCCCCACCCTCACCGCCGTGCACGGGGGCCTGCGCCTGCGGGACGACGGGGGGATGCCTGCGGGCCACCCTCAAGGCGGTCTCTCTCGCTCGCACCTGCCGACTGGTTCAGAGGATCTCTCTCACACATTTGTCCTTGTTGCATTCATTGCAGTGCCCTATGCCGGGCAGCAGGGCGCTCTTGCGTACTTACTCCCTGTCCTTGTCGCACTCATGGGACACTGCCATGCTCAACGTGGGGTACCACCAGAGGTGCGACAAGGACGGAGGTGAGAGAGCGATCTTCTGAATGAGGCGGCGTCTCCGGAGCGGCGGCAGGTGGGGGCGGGAGGGGGGCGCAGGTGAGCCAGCGGCAGGTGGGGGTTGGATGAAGCGCTGGAGGGGAGAGAAGTCTCATGGCCGGGATGAGGTGGAAGGTGGGGAGAGTGGGTGGGTGGATTTCTCTTCTTTTTTTTTGGGGGGGGGGGGGGCAGGGGGCGGGGGCATGGAGAGGCCGAGCGAGGCGACAACACAAAAGAGGGTTGTTGATAGACAGACATCAGCGGCGGGTGAGGGGGCGATACCACTCGCCGCGCCTCGCCGCGCCACCTGATGCGGGCCCGGGCGAGAGGCACTTCCCCGCACAATCGCACTCGCTTTTCAGGAATATTGATTCCGGAATCGGCCGGGGTGCCTTAATACCCCGCGCTCCCTGGGAAGGCTGGCGGGACGGGCCAGAAATACGAGCCAAAGTGCGGAAAATAAGGTAAAAGTGAAAAATAAACAGACTTTTTGACTTCAGTCGCCAAGAACTCTGCCTGCAGACTTTCAGCTGAGTCACCGCACTGTACTGGCACTTCATCAACGGTCAGAGTTTGGCAATATTTCAAGGTTTATCAGTTTATTGTCTTGGAAGTACAGTCAGAATTTTTATTAAGAATTTACGGGGACAGTGGGTCGAAGACGGCGCGTTTTTTCAGTGGAGTGAGACGAAACGCCTCGGGCCTGCAGGCAGGCGCAGGCCAGGCGCCATCCAGGCGCCTCGGCGATTCACGGCAGGATAAGGCAGAGGAGTACGAGAACGTCCCGCGCGCACGCGAGGGCGAGGCGAGGGGGCGCCGCCGGGACGCGACGCGACGGCAGATAATGAATCACAGCGATGTCTCTCACAGTGGGAAGGGGATGGAAAACGGGTGAAAATCGCGTACGAGAGTACTTAAGACCAAAATTTAAGAAGAACCCCTTCCGTTTCAGGGTTCTCGGAAAATCACCAGGACCACTCAGCAGTGATTTGGTCCGAGTGGAGCGTTTCTCACTGACTTAAGGAGCACGCCCGTCGAAAAATAAGAAGAAACCTTATACAGAAAGTTTCTACAGTCGAATACTGGACCGTTCATCTCATATCACAAGCACACAAATACTTGCCCAGGCATCGATGCACGTGTCCATGATGCCGCACACGTCGGCAAAGCCGACGCCGGGGGTGTCCTTGCTCATGGTGGCGTCCGGTGGCAGCCGGCGTGCTGGAGCTGGCGCCGCAGCCCGTACGGCTCGACGCGGTAGGTGGGCACGCGGAGCGGCGGCGCGGGCGCAGAGCGCCAGCCGGACGCGGCAGCGGACGGGCCCGGGGGCGACGGCGACGCGGAGGCCCGGGGCGTCGTCCGGGCGCCGGGACGCCGCGGCGCGGGGTGACGCATACGAGGTCGGGCTGGGTCAGGGCGGACGGGACGCCGCGCCGCCGGCGCTCGCGGCGGGGGGACTCGTGCGAATAACGAGCACCTCGGCCGTGGCGAGGCGACCCGCCGCGTCCCGCCACGTAGCGTCGCCTCCCTGCGCGACCCGCACCACCTGCGCGACCCCCGCCCGCGCCCTACCCGGCCGGGCCGGGCCGGGCCTGGCGGGGCTCCTCCGCCCTTACCCGCCCCGCCCCGCCCCGCCCCGCCCCGACGCACTCAACCAGCCTCGTTCAAGTCGGGCTGGAGACCCTGGGAACGGGAACACTCCACCCCGCCCCATCCGCGCCACGCCACGCCACACTATGCCGTTATAGCGGCGGCGGGGCGGGGCGCGACAATAATGCCCCAAAGTACCGGCCCGGCCTCGGCCTTTCCGCGGCTGAGGCCCGGCAGAGGCCCAGCAGAGGCCCTGGTGAGGCCCGGCTACGCTTGCCCCAGGTCCGATCGCCACTACGGCGGCGTGGGGCTCGGCCCGGCCTAGGCCCCGGCCCCCTGGCACCCAAGTGTCACTCGGCGCGGCGCGCCCGCCCTTCCCGCGCCACACTGCTCCACCCCGCTGCTGCCGCTGGCGCAGGGCGCGGGGCGGGGCGGGGCGGGGGCGGGGCGGGGGCGGGGCCCACCGGGGGGCGAATGGATGTCAATCCCAGCGCGGAATTCAGTTTCAGTTTGGACATCCCAATTCTCTTGGGCGCGGCGCAGGGGACGGGGGAGGTACACGCGGGGGGGTTGATCGCGCAGGGGTTGGGTTGGGCGCAGCCCGCCCCGCCGCTCCTCGCGAAATTGGATACCGCTGGATGTCATCCCCCCCCCCCTCCCCCCTCCTCCACCACCACCAGGGTATTCGTGCACAGAGCCGTCATCGCCATACTCGTGCGGAGTGGAGGAGAGGGGCCCTACCCTGCCGGGCCCGGGGCCGGGCCATACACTCGGGATCGGATCACTCTCTTACCTCTTTCCTTGTCACACTCATGGCGGTGGCCTCCGTAGGGTATGGCTGTGCCCCGCGAGTGCGACAAGGACGGAGGTACTAGAGCGATCCTCTGAATCTACCGGCTGGGCTGTCATCTTCGTCCGCACGACACAGACACAATGAGACCATGCACGCGGAATACCAACAACGGTGCGAATCACAACGCTGGGTTGCATGGCCTAAGACCAAGGCGCGGATCCAGGGGTGTGAGGGGGTGATTACGCCCATTACCCCCTCACCTGACACTAGGTAGGCCGCCTAGAAGGTAGGCAAAAAGCATTACTTTACCCCTGTAAGTAGGCAAAACGCGCTACTTTACCCCTTCCTTAGAACATTTCTGGATCCGCGCCTGCTAATACCCGACACGACGCGACACTCACCTTCGGGCTACGAGGAAGGCCTTCTCCCGGGGCCGGCGGCGGCGGTGTGAAGTCCCGTCCCGCCCCCGTCGACTCTAGCAGGGCAGCGCAGCACCCGGGCCGGACGCAGCCCCTCCGAGCACATCTCTGAAGTCGTCACCGAAGAGGAAGAAGAGGCTGATGCACGAGTGGGAAAAGTCTGAACTGAGCTGACAAGTCGAAGGAAGCATCTTCCGCGGGCCGGCGGCGGCAGCTCGCCTACACTACACCGGAAACACGAGTGTGTGAATGTCGCACACATGCAGCTGAGTGAATTTTCATTCGCATACGTTTGCCTCTCAGTGTGCGCAACTCACTCCGGTGCTTGTGTGTGAATGCAAATTCGCACACCTACAAGCGTGCGACATTCATACACTTGGGACTGCAATGTACCGGTGGACCCCGCGGCTGGTGCTCCGCTCCGCTCCGCTGTGCCCATTGGCCCCGCGGCCCGGCCCGGCCCGGCTCAGGACGCCGCTCTGGCCCCGCGGCCCGCGCTCTCTTTCTTTTAATGGACAAGTTGCCACTGACAGGGTTACACCACGCCACACCTCCGCGACTGGTTCGCGGTTTCCCGAACTGCGGCTGGAGGAGGACGAGGAGGAGGGGAAGGAGGAGGAGGAGCAAGAGGAGCAGGGGCCGGAGGGGGAGGAGGCGTTAGGCGTGAGGGCGAGGGGAGGGCAGCCTGAGCCCAGACACGGAAGCACCATTACGTCTAGCTGGGGCCCTGGCCTGGCCCGGGCCCGTCACCCCAGCCCTGCAGAGCAGGGCTGCAGTCCGTGCAGCTCGCGCCCCGCCCCGCCCCGCCCAGGCCAAAAGCCTTGTCCCAGTTCACAAACTCGTGGATCTCATCGTGCCTCTTGTCTGCAAACAAGACGTCCTCCTGTTAAAATTAAAAAAAAAAAAAAAACGGGTTTTATAACCAGGTGGACCGGAGCGCGTGAGGCAATGATTTGTTGAGTTGGTACAAACTGACAGTAAATTTGGTTTTACATATAGATTTTTTTTATTGAAAAGTGTTACTTTAATAAAATGAATATTTAAACATAAGTTGCACCAAGCAACCAGAAATAAAAGCATGAACTTCTAAATTACGCTGTACACATCAGGTTTTAGACAATTCAACTGACCCGTCAGTTTCCTTCACCAACTGTACTGACACTTTTCACTAATTCATTAAGTCTGTAGTTGCCAATCCAACACCAGTTCAAATAATATGTTTAGTTATAATAATTCTTTTACTGGTATTAAATGGACCAACATACATACAATAGTTAGATAACATTCAAGTAATTCACATCAAGAGACTGAGCACTTCACACTGAAAGAAAAGTAGTAGTTTCCAGCTTTCTGCTAAAATTTTCAGAAACCCCAAAGCCCAGTTTTTGGCAATGATCCAAAAATTCAACTTTCTCTAACAGCTCTGATTAATGTAAAATACTTGTCCACATAAACATGCAATATAATTGAGCTAACAAGTGCTGGGCTCCAGGAAAAATTTCATCACGGATGAATCCACAAAATAGACAATATAAGATAATCTTTTTATCGACATTCAAATTTTTCCTTTAACCAATGAAAGAAAAACAATACATACGTCAAGCACCGCAGAAAATAAAACACATTTAATACTGCATGTTACCACAGCACTGCCCTGAGATGCTTCTCAGTAAACACTAAATTATAAATCAAACTCAGGAAAAAATGTTAAATGCTCAATATTAATTAGTCTGCAAAACCCTTCAGAAGTTGAGGATTCCCACGTAAAGAAAAACATCACAAAGGAATCACCCTTAAAGTTGGCAGTTGACAACAATTCCAATTATTAGACTAAAAAATATGATTTAAAAGGATGATATTTCTACAAACTCTGCTACTCCAAATAACAGTTATACGCAATTGCAAAACAGGAAAAAATTATCATCCATCAAGGTGGACAAAATACAAGGAATGGCAACTTTGTCACTTTAAATGATTTAAGAAACAAAATGCACATAATATTTCTTTAAAATGAACATCACAGGGACGTTTATAACTCAAATGTTTCTTTCCTCTCACTTACATGCACTCTTACTACAACAATGTAAAAAGAAAATAACTGTAAAAGAAAATTGATATTTCATTTTGCCTAAGACTCTGAAGCTTGACATGAGAATTGAATAATACATAATTGTCCTCAACATTCATGTCTGCAACATAAGGATGAAACCAGTTGTTACTTATAGAAAAATTTGAAAACCATTCCAAAAACATTTGAGCATATCATACAAGCTATGAGGAGGAAATAGATAAAAATTGTTGACCTTGAAAGAGGAAAAATGCAAAAGTACCAGTTCAATAACATATCACATTTTTCAAAAGTCTATTGCAATTTTAGTGAAGGTCTATTGTGGGTACAAAACCTACTTCACAGTATAACTTTTATAACAAGGTATTAGACTAAGTCATTGTTCCAAGGACAGGGTTATGACGACATATGCTTGGTCCATACTCCTGATAGTCAGCTTTGGTGTGACATACTTCATAGTACTCAGGCTGCAATGATAAAATATCAGTTAGTTTGAATCATTTAATGAAAATATGCAAGTCATGTGTTACTTGACAATAAAGTTTAACTTACTGTTGAGGCAAGCATGCTTCCACCAAACCATACAGCATAACGCTGCATATGATGGGTGACAACTTGCACATCTATAGGCTTTGGCTGAAACAGGATTGATCCCATAAATTATTTATAATATCATGAAATGAAACATAATGGTAGCTAGAATAAGCAAGACTTACAGTGATTCGTCCACCACTAAGACTTTCACTAAGCTTCAACCGTGCATCTACATTTCGTTTGATATCTCTCTGAAGCCTTCGTCCAAAGTCCCTGAACATGGTAGAGCCTCCTGACAGCACAATATTGTTGTATAATGGCCTTCTGACATCAATAGGGCAGTTCTGAATGACTTGGTCCACAGTTTCAGACAAGGGAATGGTAAAATCTGGGTTGGAGAACTGTAAAAGTAACAGTAATTTATTGCAATGTGAATTTAAAAAAATGCAATCTGAACATACAGAAGCAAATATAATATATAAGTTTTACCTCTGGGTGGAAAAAAATTTCAGGGCCAAGGAATCTTTCATAACCAACATCAACTGAAAAAGGCTGCTTAGTTACAGAATTGACTCCTTTAAACTTTCTCATCCATTTCGAAGGATCAGAGTCATATTTTGCAAATTCCTTTGCAATATCGGGACAAATGTAACAATGGCGTTCTTTAATTGCTTTGGCAGTTTCCAATGACTGTTCAGGGGGTATTCCAACTTCTCTTTCACGAAGCAATGACTGAATAAAATAGGTGATGTCCCTGCCAGCAATTGGAATATGCTTGATGCAGCTTCCAATCACATAACCCTCAGCCTGAGAAAACATGGAAAGTTCTTTGTACAGATGTCAAAAATTTAGATATGTATAAAAAATTTGTCACATCAAAAACATACCACTGGAATAACATGAGTTACTCCGTCACCACTGTCAACAACAATGCCAGTTAAAGTCCTTTCTTCAATAGGTCTTGATGCCCATGAAGCAGCAAGAGCTAAAACTGCTTGAACAGCAATATATAATCCTGGCACATTGAAGGATTCAAACATAATTTCTGGGGAGGAAAAAGAAAAACATTCACACATATATTTTTTTTTTCTTAAAGTGAGGAGTGTTACAAATTAAAATAACAACAGACTAATTTAAGACATTATACTCATTCAACATCTGAAACTACTTTTAAAAAGTACTGACCAGCAAGATATTCCCTGTTTTCGGGAGTGTTTAATGGTGGTTCTGTGAGCAGAAAATGGTGGTCTTCTGGCTCAGCTCGCAGATATTTAAAAATACATTGTTCAAGAAAGCGTTCCATCAGATTCCAATCTTCTACTAAACCATGTCTCACAGGATACTGTATCATTTTAAAAAGAAAAGACGATGGGAGATGGAAGACATTTTAATACATTATTAACCAAACCAAACAAAGAACTACTCTAATCTTGGGAATAAATACCTTCACTGCATATCCTGTAGCATCAAATGCTTCATCACCAATAAAGAAGTCCAAATCTTCAACACCTTTGGCTAACCTGCGAATCGCTTGATCACCAACCTTAGCAGATTCTCTGATGGCAATTGCTGATGGGATAATAAACTGCGGTTCCTTGTTAGGCGCAAATCCTAACTTAGTGTACCTGTAAAGAAATTAATATCATGTATGAGGATTCATATATGTAAGAGTGAAGTGATATAAGTGATGTTTTAATTACTAATAACCTTGGAAGATATTACATAAAGCATAATATATAAACACAAAATTGTTATAAACATAAATCCATTGGAACAAGTGTTTTGAGACTACATAGATTATCATTTCAAGCCCAATGTAAGTAAAGATACACAAATTGGAAACCTAAATCCGTTAAGGTATAAAGCTGATAAAGAACTGAAAAAATCTTTCAAAATTTCTTGGCATAGAATTCACCAAACCATTCTTTATCACTAGGTGGGCGGATGCGGATGATAAGATAACATAACCTTATAAGTTAAGGGATTTTGCAACATAACGATACTCATGAAGTAACACCAGAAAAGATTCAATGTAAGTTACTTCGGGGATATATTTTTCATGACTGTCATTTTCCGAAAAATAAATTAAGTCTGAATTGCAGAAAACAAGTCAAAAATGATTTCAGACACAACATTACAAAAGCGGTTGCCGATAATATTCCAGTTTTTCTCTCAACTTACCCCGTTCCCACATCAATGACACACGCAGGTAATCTACCTGTCATGTTTGCAATTAAATAATAGCCACTTTCCAGACAAAAAAGGTAGTTACAGGGTAAATTTACAGACTTCTCTAACCACACCTAAATTGTTGACAGATTGCTCATAACCGTGGCCATGTTTTTTCAGGCCGAACAACTGACATCCGAATGCTTGACCGCGAATGACCGCGCACAACCAAACAAAAATCAATTACTTTTAAATAATACAATATAAAGGCATTGAGTTAGGCTCAGAACTAGAGCGTAAAAGGAATTAAATCTTAAACCTATGGCTACATGCAAAAAGAGGGAAACGTTGGAACAAATGTAAACTGCATTGGTCCCATTTACTTTCTACCATGTTGGCAATTTATTCACCATGCCATTTGAATTCTGTCACTGGCATATACCGGTTGTGCGCTGCGTTTGTAGACGGTTCGTCTTGCCTCCTTTCCTTGTTTGGTTTGTAAACAGAAAGAAATACATTTTACATCGTGTCAGAGATTACAACCAACGCGGTGGTTGTTAATAGTTCCAGGTAATAAATGCGCCCTCATGTTATAATTCAATTTTTTAATGCCATTGCTCAACAGACCCAGGAAGCTCTCTGTAGTCTCTTGTATAACCTTTGAAACAAAACCCAGCTGCTGCTGTCCACATTCTTCTTTTTGCCAGAACTAATCTCTAGGATTCTTCTTATTTATTCTCAGCTTTAAATATGAATACAACAATATGTCATACACCGCCTAGCCAGGGTCTCCTGAGTGCTGAATTGCGATCGTTGATTAATGAAAGGAACATTTTGACAACAAAGACTAGAATCAAAGGTGACAAAATTTTCTAGCTTTTCAGTCTCTGTATTTGTATTTCATGTGACTCATATTTAATTTTTTTCATCTTTGTTTTTCCATTTTAGTTCTGAGTGCTTTGGATGATGTGAGTCGTGATGCTTACCGTTTGAAGCAAGATGAAAGAGAAAGACACCTACGAGCCAATGCAATCCAAGAAATTTTGACATCTGAAGCTTCTTATTTGCAGCAGCTTGAGACTATTATGAAGGTATATTTCATCCCTTGTTAGTTATCTTTTAGATAATGCTTTCATGTATGTACCCAACTAAACCAGTATTAATTTCCATCTATCATAGTTCTTTATGGAACCTCTAAAGGTCAAAGACTTTGTGTCTCAAGCAGAGTGGAATGCACTTTTTGGCAACGTTGAGACATTGTATAAAGTTAATGGAGCCCTATTAGATGAGTTGAAAGTGAATCCTGAAAATGTTGCTGCAGCCTTTTTAAAGTTAGCACCATACTTCAAACTGTACTCAGTTTATGCTTATGATTATAAGCAAATTGTCAGCATTTTGCAGGTAGACTTTGAGCCATATTTCTTTTCCTCACAAATTAAAATTTTTTATGAGCCATTAATTTTGTCTGGTTTTCTGCCAACAGGAAGTGCATCGTAGTAATCCAAGGCTTGCTACCTTCATATCCGGACAAGAGACTCGCCCTGAAGTGAGCAACAAACTTGCAGCTCTCTTAATTGTACCAATTCAGCGCATTCCTCGCTACCGCTTGCTTCTGCAGGAAGTTTTAAGTCATACAACTCCATTTCAACAAGATTATTATACTTTACAGAGTAGGTTCTGAGCAAATCAATTTTTGGTTTATTATATTAATATACCACACAAAAGTATACATGTTTATTATTCCTTCTAAGATGCTCTCCAAGAAGTGGAAAGAACTGCTAGACACATAAATGGTCTAGTTCAGGAACAAGAAAATATGGAAAAAATGATACAGCTCCAGAAAAGTTTACATCACGGTAGACCTGGTATCATCACCCCTGGCAGGAAATTTATCAAAGAAGGGATTTTAATGAAGGTAGTGATTGGTATGTCAGCACAACTGCCACTTTAAAATGTTCTTCACAGTTGATTGATTTCTAACTCATGTTTTCAGGTCTCTTCAAATGGTAGAAGGCCCTTGCCACGTTACTTTATTCTGTTCTCTGATATGCTCATCTACTGTATAATTCGGGGGGGCAAAACACCTTCTCAACCGGGAGCCTTGAAGTGCTGTTGTGTGCTGCCCCTTAAAAGGTGTATAGTTCAACCAGTGCTCAGTCAGGGTGTTCTTCGACTGTCATGTCATGGAGAAACTTTGATCTTGTTCTCTGCTTGTGTTGATGATACTAAGAAATGGCTTGAAGCACTTCAGCAAGCCATGAAACAGGTACTGAAACAAACAGGTTGGCTATTTATGTGGAAAATACTTGTTCAAAGTCAGACTTTGCTAAATTCTACATTCTTTGCAGTATCATGCAAATTTGCAAACATTAAGAAAAGATAGCAGTGCAAGACGCCCAATGCGCCGTAGAGATATTCTCAATGCTACCCATGAAAGTCCTAGCCAACTTGTCGTGCCATCAAGCCGGAAGCGACCTCATTCTGACAATGATGTACATGTCTTTGCTGAGCTTTGCTGTTTTAATTTTTACCTGTGTAACTTCAGTAATTCATTTCAATTATTATTTACAGGATCTGATTACCAGCCCTGCTACAACCATATCCTCTCCAGTCCCTGGCATCCTCTTAACACCAGATACTCCTGACCAGGGAATGCGCAGTTGTTTTCCGGATTGCAGACCTAGCAAGGTGAAACGATTGTTGTCATATTTTCAGCAAGCTCCCCCTCCTCCCCCACCTATGTTTTCTCCGGTAAGCATACTATTATATTCACAATGAAAATCTGAAACACAAGTGCAATAAAAACTTATGTTAACAATGATGTAACTATGTTTATTAAATTGCAGAAGCCCTCAATTTCTTATCCTCTTCGTAGCAGCCTGAGGACAAGAAATTCGGCCTCATGTAGAGAGGAGCATCGCAGAGTCACGGTAAGAGGCAAAAAATAAATCTAATCTCTATTCTCAAAGCAATCAAGTATCCTAAAATTTTACTGACAATTGCAGATTATTTCACCTCGAGGGACTGTGTATGGACAGAGAGACAAAGAAGAAACCCATGAAACTACCCATAAAGATAAACCACAGACAACAATATGTCATTCTCCCTGCAAGGACTCTAATACTAATGGTGAGAAACTGTCCAATGTTCTAAGGGAAAATAATGGGGTGCCGAAAATCTCTAATGAAAATAATCCTGAACCTAATGATGAAGGATCGGGAAAAGAGAACACTACAGTAGCTGCATGGTCTCCTTTTGCTGGAATTCAAGGAATTGGAAATTTAGTCATGGGTATTCATAAGGCCTTAAGACGTTCTCTGAGACGCTCTTTGTTTAGATTCACTCCCGAGCTTCGCCTTCAGTAAGGCAGCATTTCAAATAAAATGTATGTTAGAAGAACAGCCACCAATGTTATTGCTGGCATTGCCTCTGACAGAAATGTGTTAATCTGTGATAATGGGATTTTAGGAATGTTATTCAGTGCTGTGGTGTAAATTAATCTCACCCTTTTACTCTCTGAAATTTACTGCTCCAGTTATGGGAGACCTGTGTCCTACCAGAGCCTAGTTGGTCACTTAGTTGATTTTTGCTCTAGCTAAAAATCTCTCTAGTTTCTGGCTTTTGGTGGGAGACAGGTCTCCCTTGTATGTAATGTGTATTATATGCCTATGGTATTATATGTTGGTAATGTACATTTTAATGTTTAATGAATTATTGTAATTAATTTTGTAATTCACTGACTGTTGTCTGACTTGTGCAACTATTTGCATTGACTGCATTAAATAATTTATTAATTTTATAAAAAAATTGTTACAAATCAAAGATACAATCGCTGCTTACTTGGCAACAGCAATAATTTTTTTGTCTCAATATGTTTTATTGTGACTTCTTTTAACTTTCTTTTTCTAGAGTACGAATTCTGTCCATGAAAGAATCTACTCGTTGCTTTGACACAGGCATTGTCCACCTGTATTATGAAAGAGGGTAAATTCATAGAATTAATTATTTTGCACTAACTTTTTGGCATTGTTATGTCAAATGAGTTTTACACTTACTTTCCCTCCTCTTTGAAAAAAGTGCCTATGATAGCTCCATTTGCATAGGAAAAATATTTTTGTACATTTTGCACATCAATGCCAGATCCAATTAACACTGGCAGTGAAGTATTAGCTGCAACCCCTAAAGAAATTGGAATCCCGTGAAGTACAAATTTAATGTGGAGAGTTGGCTAGTGTACAAGAAATGCGGCTAGAAAAGGAGAATTACCTTTTACTTGGTCTTCATCTGCGGCATGACCTGTTGCAACACCTGTGACTATAAGTCCATCACTTAAGAAAAATTCTGCTGCATGTGCTGTCTCTTCAACACTAACATCTGCTGTTATTGCATGCGAGCTGAAATTTTTCAAGAATTTTACAAGGTTGTTCAAAACGATATTTTTGAAAACAGTGAAGACTGGAGATTTACCTGTGCTTTTTCTTTATATCTGTAAAAATTTGTAGGTGCTCAGCACCAATAAATCTTCTATATCGTAGCAATTGGCCAGCACATCCATCAATGAAACCCTCATCAGCAACATGACTAAATACAAAGCCTTCACAGCGGACAAATTGTAAATTCGAAGCTAGAGCTGTGGCAATCGCTGCTTGATTAGCTCCAGCTAGAATCTGAGAGAGTAATTTCTCTGAATGTGATGTCAAAATATTTTCAGGCTTTAAAGGGCATATATTTTCTAAAGTGAAGACTGGATTATACCTGCACACCACATGGAATATGGCTTGGAAGAATTTTACGGACTTCAGAACAAACTCGTGTCATCACTGCCACAGTTTCAGGAGAAAGATGTTGTTGGCGTAAGTATGGGATGTCATGCATATTTTCTAACAAGACACCATTCTTAAACAAAACCAGCATAGATACCATTTCAACATTTTTTGTTATTTTAGTAGTAGAAAGTTTCAATTTATATCACACTGGTGATAACATACCACTGAGCTGTTGGCATAAATTTCAGCATCCTTACATGCATTTTCTACTATCTTTTCTATCGACCCTGCATATCTCGGAGTTCCTATAACAACAAAATCAAAAGCATTTTCAAAATTCTCTTCTGCTGAGACATGAACAGCAGTGCATTTTCACTCGATCACCGGTGTTTACATGGCGTGACCCAGTGCCGTATTATGACAGTTGTCACTTTATTTTATTATTGAGGTTCAATATATGTATATATATTATTTGAATAGCGTCAGCTGACTGCGACGCCCTGCAGACGGGCCGGGGGGCGAGGCCCTACGTCTACGTGCCGGGCGGCACGCATGTTACCGCCCCGTGTTTGACACCCCTTTCCCTCCCCCTTCCCCCCTCTCCTGGATCCGCCCACCCCGGCCCCGTTCCTGCAGTAACCGCGCCTTCGCCCGCGGCCTCGCGCCGTTCGCCGTTCAAAGGGTTGCCGGTCCGCCGCGACAACGCATTAACGCGAGTGGAACACACATGTTCCTGTCCGTCGAGCGGCATCGCGAATGCCGCGATATGCCCCGTAGCGTAGCGGAGCTGCGAGCCCCCGTCGTCGCGGGGTGGGACCATATGGAGAGAAGGTTAGGTGCCGGGTGCCTGCCATGCCATGCTCTGGCCATGCTGCCCAGCAGTGCCCTGCTGCCCTGCCCAGCCCAGCCTCAGCGAGCTTTTCTCAGGTGACTCTTCGCCGATAAAAAGGGACACAAATGCAGATAAAGTTGCGAGTGTAATACGTACCCGGCAGTGCCGCTACGTGGATCATGCCTATGACGGCGAATCGGACACCCCCGAACAGCTGATGGAAACGAATCATGGCTCAGGCGGGGGTGTCTATTTAGACTGCGGTGCTAGGAGGTTTAGAGAATGATGAGGTTGTTTTCTTGACGGCTCGTCTCTCGTTTTTTCTCTGCACGCGTTATTTGTGGTCTTGTGAGTTGTGTAGAGAATACATGCCACAGTATAGGGTGACAAAAAAAATCGAGAGAAAAGGGGTGGGACGGCCTTGGCCTTGATATGATGAGAAATTAGGCTTTTAAACTCATCAGCTTAACATATTTCATGAGGGGAAGTCCCAACAATGAAAGTTCTATTTTTTTAGTTGTTCGAAAGAAGCAATGAGTGGGATTATATGGAGTTTAAATCATTCAGAAATTTTTAATATAATATTCAACATTTTTATTTCATTATGATATTTTAATGATTTTTATGATCTTTTCCTCATTTAAAGCATGAAGAACATCATGAGAATGTCAGTGATACATTATTTTGCATGGTTTGCATATTTTCCAATTATTTCTTATTACAATAAAGACTGCATGTATCTGAAGAAATACAGTAGCACAGGTACCATTGTATTGGACTGGATTCTCTCAAGTTATCACTGCAGTTACTTACAGAAAGAACAAACAAACTGAAGAGCAAAAGTTTAAACCACCTAACAATCAAACAATCTCTTAATACATAGTATAAGTTTTGATTCCCTCCTAGATTTTTGTTTCCTTTTTAACATAGTACATTACATAATACTTCCGCTATGGTTATCCTCTCCTCTCAAGGCTATTATTACCTTGTGGAGAATTTGAGGGCTGGTGACAAAGTGCAGGCATATCTATGTTACATATTTATCTTATGTGTGGGTTTTCGGTTTTCTATATACACAAGTACACACGCATACACTCACTTAAAAAGAAAACAAAAATCTCTGAATAGCAGTAATTTCCTGATGAGAGAGGTAAAATCTCAGCTGATGTGAAGCACACCAAATTAACTCCCTCTGTAGGAAGTCAATTTATTATACAGCATTTGTATGGATCTCAGATTCTATATCTTTGTATGTCAATTCTACATTTACATACACTTTTTTTAAAAAATGTATATGGGTTCCTGTCTGAATAGCACAAGTACAATAATGGAAACGGGATTTGAATATTTGCAATATATATTGTTGCAAGTATTATTGTAATAAAACTATACAGTTTGACTTACAACATAAATAAATAAATAAAAACTCAGTCCAACACACATTGTGCATGAAACATTATTGCAAAAATAGTAACTTTACCTGTTTTTTCCCTTCTTAGCGTGAAGTATTAATGCTAATGCACAAATAGAAAGAGCACTCAAACAGAACGACAAAAGTATAAGACCATGGAGATTTGCTTTGCTGTGTTAAGCATGTTCTTAAAAGTTTTTAAAGGAAATGAATCCTATCTTCCCGCATACAATTTCAATAAATAATATGGATGGGATTTAAAAGATAGAATCAGTTCATTCACCTCTTTTCATTTGAGGGTTTCTTAGAATTTCGTATTAGTGGTGCCCGCCCTTTGGGTGGACTCACTTTAATTTTCATTTCCTGCCAGAGGTAGGACAGTTCTCATATCTCACATGATACCTAGCATGAAACAAAAACAGTTAAGAAGTATGCATAAGAAGTTTAGAATCATAGCCACAGATAGTGATAGATTTAAAAAAGGACTTAACATTTACATGCACCATAATATCAACACAGCACATTCACTCAACTACAGAGGCTAAAACCTAATCATGTCCTACTCACAAACTATAAGATATTTGTTTCATATTAGAATTTTTTTTTCCATATTTTGTTCTAAGTACCCAGTTATGAAAAAAAAAAAAAACAATCACGACACAAACAGTAATCTGCATGGTTTCTATGCTTTCATCTTTTGCCTCTGTTTTCATTTCTTTCACACAATGCATTCTTGCATCCTTTCACTCCCTGTACAGAAGGTCAAGGCTCATAGAGCTTATAAATCATTTTGTGCCAGAATAAATACAACTCAAAACCACAGTTGCACATGTGAACTTAAATTGTCCAACCAATGCGTGGCTCCATGATATTTTTCAGACTATTTGTTAAGTACTACGACTTTATATTTTAAAAATGTAATAACATAAGCCATTAGCAATGGGGTCTGCGTCCTAATATGCTGCCTGTGATTTTGAATGTACCTCCCCAGCAAGACAGTTTTCTATACAGCACGTTTTGGTATCTTAACTTTTTAAATAGTTACTCGTCACAGTATCAATTTATAAAAGTTCTCACAATTAATGATGTGCTTAAATCTATATAAAACATAATGAGATGACACAATCCTTCATAGATTTGAAGGACCTTGTGAAAGCTAATTACAATGACAGTTAATGATATCACAAACCAGGCTAGGCTAGATCTAGTATTTTGGCTTTTGGCTGGTGCTGGGCAAGGAGATGACAAACTAAGTAAACTACATTATTTATCAGCAAGGCCTTTTAAAAAGCTCTTTGATTCATTTTTCAATACTGAAGGTATAAATGTTTGAAACTGAAAACTTGAAACTTCCATTTTACAAATAGTTATATTCTATTCTCCTTTAGGTGGGCATATTAGCAGCCTATTACTGTTACAGGGAGCCATGTTTCAGTGACTTACTATGATGGGTACCCAGCGTTTTAAATTAATTTAAAAACAAAACAAGTATATCAAAGCAAACTTAAAAACTATAAAATAAATTCTACATAACTCATATTAAAAAAAATAGCACTGCGTTTCATGCAGTTTCTCTTATAAACACCAAACAAGAAAAAAAGATAAATACTCCTCATATGAGGCAGGAGGTTACACAAGCACTATCAAGTGTACTTGAGAAGCAAAAGGGTGGAGAAAGAGTAGTTAAAAGCTCCCATTGTAGATCACTACAATATTGCATAATATAAGAAAGGAAAGTGGAAGAATTGAGGCCTAAAGGTGTCTTCACATTAATTGACAAAGGTTGTCAGCGGGGAATTGCATGACAAGTTTGTCTTCTCAAGTAAATGGTTAAATTTGATTTTTTTAAAAATAGAAAACAAACATTGCATTAATGTGAGAAAGATTGTGAAACGCTCAAGCTACCCACCCATGCTATTCAAATAACAAAAAGTTGATGTGACCATTAGCATGTGAGTAAGTGGCTACTGGCTAGCAAATTGTTAGCTTTGTGTCTTAAAAACTAAGTGCTAGACCTAACTTATGTTCAGTGAGCGTCCCGGGGAATTCAAAATTTTAGTTACTACTTCATCCTCTAAAGTTCTCTCAGCATGTTAGAGATGAACATAGATTTAAATATAAGCAAAGGTAGTATCTCAAAAGTTCTGAAATGTTTCAAAAAATTATCATAGACTTTCCATGTATATAGGTCAAGGATGGTAAATCTAGTGTCTTACTCCTCACCTGGTAAAATGGCCAAATTTTAAGATGAAAACTTTAAAGTTCATGCAATGTCACCATTGCAAGAACTGAATTTCTCTTTCTTTCTCACAAAATTCTAAAAGATTTTGAAAAAGACAATTTTGAGCCTGCTTTCTCCTCCAACTGATCACCTGTAAATAGTATATTTGACATTGCGCCTTACTTTCAGTGTGATCAGGAACTTTCCCTGTCATCAACAAGTAAACATAAATTTTACTCCTTTGATTACGTGATGACAAACAGTAATATTATTATTATTATTTTTTTGATGTTTTATAACTTAATAATTTTTTTTGTTTTTAACTTTCATCTGCCCTTTCAAGTTTGTAACAAATAGCAAAGCACTGATCTATCTGACAAAACCACTTTAGTTCCTCTTCAAATTTACTTAGTCAAAAAAGAGAAGTGGATGTACATCATGTAAATTTCATCATGGTTATTAGTTTGTACTCGAGACTAGAACACATACTTACTTTAAATAATCACATTATGTTAGCCTGGACCTTTAGTTAAAGGAGATAGTAACCATGGTCGTTTGATTGGCGATCAGTGGCTTTGCTACTTGAGGCAACATTCTTACGTACACTCGGTGGTTGTGGTCATGAGATCAATGGCGTGCAAGGCGCTAGCACTTGCGGTTATTGTTGGCCCCAGAGTGGCGCCCGTGCTGCATGTGGTCACTGCGGCGCTGTCGCTTGTTGCGGGACGAGCGAATTTCACGAGCCTTGTTGGTGCGCTCCAGGGAGTCGCGCTTGAGCTGCTGGCAGGCAGCCCGTTGTACCAGCTGCACAACAGAAAGACAGGCATGAAGTCAGTGACGTCGTTTTTGAACAGAATAATTTCCTTTTTACTATAAGGGATCGTCCCCACACTACGTGACCTAGAGGGGGGGGGGGGGGTAAAAATACTATGGGCCCTAATAAGTTTCAGGACCTCCTCCCCAATGTATACAAATCCCATAATATTTGTACCCAGGGGTACAAATATTATGATGGTCTATGAACTCCGATAAAGGTCCTGAAACTAATGAGGGCCCATAATATTTGTACCCCCCTCTAGGTCACGTAGTACTATATGAACGATTCCGCGTGCTGTATAAGCAAATGATTGCCCACCTTTTGTGCTGTTCGGTACTGGATGGATTGCTGTTGCTGCTGGTAGGGGGAGAAGGCGTTGGGCCTTCTGGGCGAGGCCTGGACCGCCGTGGTCTGGGCGGGGTTGGGGCTGCTCGACCGGGTGGGGGAGGCGGGGGCGGCGGGGGAGGCGCTCGGGGACGGGGAGGCGGTTCTTGGCGGGGCGGAGGTGTTGGCGGCGGCGGCGACCTGGGCGGCGGCGGGGGCGGGGGCGGGTCGGTTGAGCTTCCTCACGTTGGCCCGGCCCTGGGCGTGGCCCTGGGGAGACCGCGGTGGCGGGGAGGGGGAGGCGCCCACGGAGCTGGACAGGGGGGTGGCGGGCGCCTGGGGCGCGGCGGACCGGTGGTACACCGACATGCTCGGGTGCTCGATGAGCAGGTTCTCGAGCGGGGAGGTCTCCAGCGGCACGGAGCCGGAGGTGAAGCACGGCGGAGGAGTGACGAACCAGGACTCCTCGAGCGGGCCCGCCCCCGCGGCTCCGAGCGCCGCCCCCGCCCCCGAGCTCGCGGCCTCGTCGCTGTCGGGCCAGTGGTAGGAGGTGGTGCTCACGGCCAGGGTCAGCCTGGCCGCCGCGGCCGCCGCCGGGACGGTGACCGCCGGGGAGGTCGAGGACGCCGCCTCGCTGCTGGCCTCGTCATCTGAAAAAATGGGAGATATATTTTTTTTTTTTTTTGGCCAACAGATTGGGCGTTGATAACGCCCTCCTCGCGAGTATCGTCGGCACTGCAGCCCCGGCGGGGTGTGGTTGGTACCCAGGCTTACCGGTCTTGTCGACGAGGAGCCAGTCGTCGTCCGCCTCCACGGCGCTCAGCCGGACGTCCACGGGCAGAGCCGCGGAGGGGACGTGGGCGGTGATGGTCGCATCGCCCTCAGCCGCGGAGCTGGGCGCCGAGCCGGGCGCCGCCGCGGTCGAGCCCGGGTACCCGAGCAGGTAGCTGGCCAAGCTGTTGAGCATCTTGAGCTGCAAACAGAGACACATGGGAGGTAAGACACCATGCCACCTTTATTATTATGATTTGTTTACTGTCCTCGCCCCGCCCCGCCCCGCCCCGACCGTTGCGCTGAGCGGTCAGCGTGCTACCCGCGATTTGGCCGTTCGCCCGAAACCCTTCTTTTCACTCTAATTTAAGAAGAGGGGTGCTGCGGGGCGGGGCGATCCGTAAATACAGATGACTCTGTGCTGCAGCCTCGCCCCCCCCCCCCTCCCGCCACCTACCACCACCCCGGGCACGCGAGTCACCCCCCTCCCCACCCCCACCTCGTGATGCCATGCGAGGCAAGGAGGGTTGCCGTTGCGTAAGATTCGGTCGGTCCGTCCTTTGTAGAGGCCCCGCCCGGCCCGGCCCGGCCCGGCTCACGAGGCCTGCTGTGCTGCCGCAGCAGCGTCCTGCTGTCCGGTCCGCTCCACCGAAAGCGACAGGAATAACTCGGATCAGCTGCGCGAGTTCAAACCCCACATCCGTCAGGGTACTCGCTCGAAATACCGCCCGGGCCGGGCTGGGCTGGGCGTGCGCCCTCCACGCGACCGCTCAGTAGGCATCCCCCCCCCCTCTCTCTCTCTCTCTCTCTCTCGCTCACATCCCTCTCCCTCATCTCCCTCCCTACCCTCGCTCTTTGCACGCGGGCGAGGCCTGTCTTGTTGGTCAACAAAATGACGAGCGCACGCTAACATCACACACCAACACGGCCCACTGCTGAGCTGCGCTCCTCGCTCCTCTCAAGCTGCAGCGGAGCGGGCTTGACCGGCCCCGCCCCGCCCCGCCCCGCCCGTGTCGCTAGTCGCTGCACGCTTGTTGCCACCCGGGCGGGGCGCGGCCGAAATGCCAGTGACGTATTTCGTGCGCGGCAGCACACTACTTGTTCGTGACGGGAGCAGCCGACTGGTTCCGAGGACCGCTCTCGTACTTCTGTCCTTGTCGCACTCATGTAGCTCTGCCATGCCCAGCATAGGGCACCGCCATATGTGCGACAAGCAAGGAGCGATCTTCTGACTCATAGTCGGCAGGGTGGGACGCAGTGCGGCCCGGAGGGAGGGTTGCCCTGAGGAGCGCCAGGAGCCAAGGGACTTCCCTTAGGGCTTCCCTGCCCACACCGGCGCGGCTGTCACTCGGGTGACAGGACGAGCTGTCACTCGGGTTACAGGATGACGGACAACAGGCTCCTCCCTCCTGTGCGGCGGCACTAACCCCCCCTCCCCCCTCCTCAATATCTCCTGCGAGCGTACCGCTCCGCAGTTTATATCGGTCAAGGTGTCCCTCCCGCCGTTGCTCTCGGGACAGGCGTCCTCCTGCTGCTCCTGCTGCGCTCCGCGGCCGAGGCGAGGCGAGGCACTGCTGTGCGTCGCGTCGCTCGGACGGACGGACGAGGGGGCGCGGCGCAGCGCGGTGCGGCGCTCCGAATGCCAAGGCCACTCACTATACGCGCCGCGCCGCGCCTCAGCCTCTCTACTCAGCATGCCGGCCAGTTACGCCTTGTGCCTCTGCCCGCCCCGCCCCGCCCCGCCCCGCCCCGCCCCGCCCCGCCCCGCCCCGCCCCGCCCCGCCCCGCCCCGCCCGGGGCGCTCATGATGAGCGCGCCCTTTCGGGTCGCGCTGTCTGCGGCCCGTGTACCACCGCGGGTGTTTCACAGTGTTGCCAGAGAAAAGTAGGCTATACGGCGCCCAAACACAGTGGAGTAAAGTGGGCTGCGTCCACGCCTGCCCGCTAGGCAACATGGACGCACCTGTGTTAGGATGCTGCCTAGCAGGCAGGCGCAGATGCAGCCCGCTCTACTCCACTGTGTTTCGACGCCGTATTGCCTACTTTTCTGGCAACACCGAGGTTTTTCAGAGAACAGTGTTGCGGGTCTGCCTACTCAAGGGTGCCCTCTGGCCGGCCGGGGCGGGGACCGTGTCACGTGTTCTCTGAAACACCCGGTACGAGCGGGTCCACTTGGTCGCCTGCCAGCCTCAGCGCCAGCGGCCCAGCTGACGCTGACAGCGCGCAGCTGACCTGGAGGCGCGGGGCGGGGGGGCGGGGCGGGCGCAGCTGCGGGCGGGTGCTTTCTGCCGTCCGGCCCGGCCCGGTCCGGCCCCGCCTCTAGCCTCGCCTAGGCCAGCTAGACTAGACAGCTCCGAGACGGGAACGGGAAGCCAAGCGAAGCGGCCGTATCATGAGTAATCGCGGCCCGGACCGGGGCCCGGGGCCGCAAAGCTCAGACTATCACGAGGCGTTTCTATTCTTTTTTTTTTGTTTTGAGTCTTGAAGCGGCAGGGCAGCACGTCCCAGTGACGGGCCGGGCCGGGCCTCATCACCTGGAGCGCCACGGCGCGGCGGGTATAGGGGCGTGCCGGCCCGGCCCGGCCCGCCCCGCCCCGCCCCGCCCCGCCTCGCCCCACCCCGCCCAGCGGTCCATCCATACTGGGATGGAGCGAGCGAGAGGAGAGGAGAGGAGATCGCGCTCGATTACCGCGCTCTAAGCAATTGTACCCCCCTTCTTCCTCCGCTCCTTTCCCCTCCTCTTCCCTTCACCATCGCAGTTCCAGCCCCCCCCTCCCCCTCCCCCCGCTCTCCCGCTTCAAGGACGGACCGTCGCGAGGCCGGCGCGAGACTCGTTGTTTCCGGACCACACAGTACCTCGCGCTCGCGTGCGTGTGAAGAAGCGCGCGCGCTCGTGTGTGTGTGTGTGTTGCTCTAAATGCCGTATAGTTTTATCGTCACGATGGAAATAAGTGCCATGCCTCGTAGCCCTGCCACTTAGTCCAATAGAACGCATTTCCGGATGAGTACGTGCGGAAGTATTTTAAAGGCTCCGCAGTATCTTAGTATTGCAGTAGCAGCGCGGGAAATCCCCTTGTACTTTTTTCCGTACCAGCCCCTGCGCTCCGGTGGTTAGACTGTACCGCACTCGCGCGTGTGGGAGGGTTGCCTACTCTCACGGCGCGCAGCCCCTACGCTCCGGTGGTTAGACTGTACCGCACGCGCGCGCGTGGGAGGGTTGCCTACTCTCACGGCGCGCAGCCCCTGCGCTCCGGTGGTTAGACTGTACCGCACGCGCGCGCGTGGGAGGGTTGCCTACTTTTACGGCGCGCAGCCCCCGGGCCTCGACGGTGACGAGGTATTCGCACGGCTCACCCGCAGAGCCGCAGACTATACGCCCCCGCTCCGCTCCGCCCCGCCCCGCCCCGCCCCGCCCCGCCCGAGCCGCGGCGCGCCGCCCAGCTGATCGTCGGGACGAACTCCAGCATGAACACGGCGTCGGCCGCGGTCGGCCGCAGCGTTGCCATGACGCTCATTAGTCATAGTCGCGCGTCGGCCGGTCGGCTCCTCCGGGAGGGAGACAAGGTCGCCCCCGGCCCGGCCCGGCCCCGCGCACTGTACTTCCCTAAGTACTGTACAGCGGGTACCGCGTGCTGCGTCACCCACATAAATAAACAAACGGAGCATGCCGATCTCCGCCCCGCTCCGCCCCGCCCCGCGGACAGTGACGCGGGTTAGGTCGACGATTTCACCTTGGAGCCGACGCCGTGATGCAATTATATTGCGCACCCCCCCCCCCCCCCCCCCTAACCCGCGCTCTCTTGTATTCTCAAATATGCAAATTTCGGTTTGATTTTTATTTTCAAGTGCCGCCCGCCCCGTCGGAGCCGAAGTGTTTATTAATCCTTCTCTCTCTCTCGCGGCACAGCCTAAACGGGCAGCTTGCGAGTGCGATCCCCGCTCCGCCCGCCCACGCGCCCCAACCAATCCCACCCCACCCCACCGCGCCCCACCCCCTCCACGCTGCGCACAGCCGCGAAATCCGGGAGGAAAGAGCCAGGGGGGGCGGAGCAGTCGGTTCGGTATCAGACGGTGGCGGCAGCGGCCAGGATTAGGATTCGCGCAAACGAAAGTCATCGTCATGATAATAAATTAACACTAAATTTGCGGAACCGTTTCCCGCGCCTTGTCCATCGTAGCGTAGCTGGTGGCCGCGGAAAGAGATGGGAGATATATACGGAGGAAGGAAGGAGTTGGAGGGGGGGGGGGGTTAGTGGGAAGTGAGATCCGCAAGAAGTGTTTGCCCTCGGCTCGGCCCCGCCCCGCCACCGCTGGCGCCACGGCCGCACTGCCCACACACACACACACACACACATCTTCGCGTCGCCTCTCGTCGACAACCTCGGGTTGGCGGACCCCTGCAAATATATTTATGGGAAGGAGGGGGGGGGGGAGTCCGATGAGACGAGCTTATCTTTGCCCGGCTGCGACCTCGCGGTTCGCGGCGAGGCGAGGGGAGGGGGAAGGGTCCAGGCCTTCCCTCCGCCCAGGCAGGCCGCGGCTTGGAGCCGTTCCCGCCCATTCTCGGCACGTATCCAAAGCGAGCTGCTGGCCGGGCCCGACCGGGCTGGGCCGCGGGCCCGACTACACCGTGTGGACGGACGCGGCGCTAGCCTGCCGACCGATTCAGAAGAGCAGCGATCTCTTATTCGCTCTGTCTCTCTCGTACTGATGCGGTTCGCCGTAGAGGTGCGAGAGAGACAGAGCGATAAAAGCGCTCTTCAGTCAGCTGGCCCGGGGCCGCGCCATAGCCGCGTGCCAAAGCCAAGCCGAGCGGGCCGCTCTGCTATAGCTGCTCTGCCGTGTCCTGCCCTGAGCTTTGCACCTCCTCTCCTTCTCCTTCCTTCCGCTCCCTCACCTAGCACACAGGTTTCTCCTGGGGCTTCCCCCACCCACTTCTCCTCCTCCTCCTCTTACCAAAGTGCAAGTGGGCGGCCAACTTGGCGGCCTCCCTGGCCTGCAGCAGCAGCAGCTTGGCCCGTCCCGCACCGCCCGTCTGCGACCAAGGGTCGTGGCGCGTAGCGTGGCGTGGCGGGGCCGGGCCGAAGATCGCTCTCATACCTTTGTCCTTGTCGCACTCATGGGACACTTCCATGTCCAGCATAGGGCACCGCCATTGGTGCGACAAGGAGGGAGGTAACAAGAGCGATCCTCGGAATAAGTCGTCGGGACGCGCAGGATCAGGGGGACAGGACCGACCTCTTTTATCCCATGAGTTCCGGTCCGGCTGTCTGAGGATGGCCGCCCCGCCCCGCCCCGCCCCGCCCCGCCCGACCATTACCAGGGCGTAATTACACCTTGAGCACCACGCACGCCACGCCAGGCCGCGGTCAGGATTAGCCAGACGTCGGTCAGACCAGACGCCCCCCTCCCTCCCCATCCTCCCCCCTCCGGCTCTTGGCCGCTCTTGGCCCGTCTCCCTTTGAACGCCACCGCACCCGAGCAGCGGGCCGGCCCTGGCGCACTTGGCTACACCGTGGGCGCCCTTGGGGAGGTTGGTCTAAGGGCAACCACGTGGCGCTTGCCCCCAGCGACCTGCCCCCCCTCCGTCAGGGGCTAAGGGCGACTGTGCCGTGCGTTAGGGGCCTTGCGTGGGGAGCCGCGGCCCCCGCAGTACATCTAGAAAGGGAAGGGAAGGGGAGGTGGGGTGAGGCACGTGGCCGCGGCATGGCCCGACCCGGCCCGGCCCGGCGCGGGGTCCCTCGGGAAGAACCGGACCTGCAAGGTCAGTGAGTGTGGGGGCCCCGCGCCGCGCCGCCCCGCCCCGCCCCGCCGGGGCCCCACGGGGTCATCACCTGTACAGGAGACAGCACCCCGCCCGCCGCCCCCCTCCAGGCCCATCAGCAGCTTACCCGACCTAATTCTGCCCCCCCCCCCCCGCTCGGGTTTGACCTAATTCCTAGCAGGGCTCCGAGAGGCATAGGGCTTAGCGCGAAATGTCGCGCGGCGGGCGGGGCGGCACAGAGCGACTTGTGCGAGCGCGCCTGGCCGCAGCGCGCGGGGCGGGGCGGGGCGGGGCGGGGCGGGCCAGCGCCGCGGGTGGACAGGGCGGCGCAGCGCAACGCAGGCCATGACAGGGGCTCCCTGCTGGGCCAGGCCCGGCCCGGCCCGGCCCGATGGGGCTGCGCGAGGAGGGCCAGAACGGCCTGGTCGATATCTCATAGCTCCGCGGGGCGGGCCTGGCCGCCACCCCCGCCGCCGCCCGCGTGCTGCGCTGCGCCGCGTGCCCGCCCCGGGCCCGGCCCGGGCCCGTCACCTCACCGAGGCCCCCGCCGTCCCCAGGGTGTCCCCAGCCCCGGGGCGCTGGCTTGCCGCGCGCTGCTACAGGAAGTCGCCGTCCGTCCCGGCCCGTCAGTGCGCCTGTTGATCTGGCGCTCATTTTCGATTCCGCCGTGCACGCCAGTGCTGCATGCATTAGGACAGGACGTGATTCACCCGCGAGCTCGGCTCGGCTCGCCCCGCCCCGCACGGGGCTGCTCGGGCTTGCCTGGCGGGGCGGGGCGGGGCGGGGCGCGACGCGGGCCCGACCTTTGTTGAACTGGCTAGACGCAGCAGGGGCGGGGCGGGGCGGGGCGGGGCGGGGCGGGGCGGGTCAAACCTGAGGTCACGGTCAGGTGGCACGTGACCCGTGACCTGTAGCCAGTGAGTCAGAGACCAGGTTGCCTACGCGCCGTCGGAGGTTATTGCACACCCCAGTTTTGTCACCCTTCGGGTGGATCTCGCGGGTATTGGCGAGGGGGTTGTCAGCCCGGCTGCGGCCCGGGCGCGGGCGCGCGCTCAATGAGCTCGAAGTCGCGGTGGCCGGGCGGGCATTGCAATGGATTTGCGGGGAGCGGACTCGGGTGATCTGATCCGCCACAGCACGGCGCGGGGGGCGGGCGGGGGCGGGGCCGTGCGGGCGCGTGGGGGCGGGTTTCCTTCCTCTTCCTGCCCCCACTCCGGCCTCCCACGTCACCCTCCCGCTCCTCGATCGATCGCCCTCCACCCCGTTCTCATCCACCCCCGAGAGCCTCCCTCCCCGCGGGGCGGGGCGGGGCGGGGCGGGGGTGGCGGCGGAGCTCGGTGCGCCCCTGGCAACCAGTGCAGGCGGGGCGTACAACACCACATGTCCTGCCTGTCGCGGCCGGCCCGGCCGGAGCCTTGACTCGGCCCCGTGCGGGCCGGGCTGTAGAGGGCCCCGCGGCGCGGCCCACACTAGGAAATCCAACTGTACTCACTAAAGTCTTCGGAATATTTTTTATTATTCGTACTTATGATTTTTTTGGGCGCATGCTCAGATTATGCATTTTATAATATACGCATTTATGAACAAATTTTTCATAACTATTCTTAATTGCGTATTAAAAAGCGCGTAAGCTGAGCATGTGGAGTAAGCATTTAGTGTGCACACATGTTAGTGGTTTTTTTCACTCCTTTTTATTAGGTGTGCGACACAATATTTACTACACACTTGTGGGTGAGCGAACGCCAAATTTTACACATGCAATCCACAGCCACAGGCACTTGCTGGGCATTTGCTCACCTTGCAAGTGTGTAGATAACTTGTCGTGCACCTGCAAAGAGTGTGTAAAATTAGCTCAGCTCCGAAAGTACACTCGAATTTCCAGTGCAAGACCCGATAGCGACGGTCAGGAGCTGGTTGACGTCCGCGCCCGCCCGGCCCGAGGCTCCCGGCCTCTCCCCTCCACGTCAGGAAGCCGCAGCACGGTGATGGCTGCACGGCACGGCACTACTGGAGGGAGAGAGAGGTCACCTCTGAGCGCTCTGCGGAATCAGTCTACTGGACCCAAAGACACGGAGCTTGGCGGCAGCGCGTGAGGCGCGGGGCGGGGCGGGGCGGGGCGGGGCGGGGCGGGGCGGCGTTAACGTTAATTTGTCCAAGCAATTAAATTGGGTTCGAGTCGGCCGACCTCGGCTCGGCTCGGCGCGCGCGAAGTCCGAGGCCGTTTGGCCGCGTGCCCACACCGCGCGCGGCCGGGGCCGAGGGTCACCCCGGGGCATAAAGTTAATAACAATAATAATAATAATAATTTAACAAGATGCGGATGCGCTCTTTGTGTGGACGCCCCCCCTCCCGCTGCGGCCCCTGGCGTGGGAGGTCCGTGATGTCACCCGCCCCGCCACTGCGCTGTGGTCGCCCCGCCCCGCCCCGCCCCGCCCGGTCTAGTCTGGTGGGGACTCGCGGTCACTTTGACGTTAGACCACACTACGCTACGCCACGCCACGCGGTGCTCGCGGGGTCAGGCCAGGCCCAGCAGGCCAGGGCGGTGGCTCAAGGGATGGGTGGGTAGGGTAGGGGTCTCTGACCGTGACTCGCCATTGGTGAACATCCTGATCGAACACACAATTTGAGGCGGGGGCAGAGGGAGCGGCGGTGCGGGGCGGGGCGGGGCGTGGCGTGGCGGGGCGTGGTATGGCGTGTGGCACTTGGACACTTGTCGCTACGGGCGGGCCGCGCGCGGCTGCTCGGCTGCTCACTCTGGGCTGTACGACGGGTCACCAGTACAGCAGCAGCCTGTGGTCTGACTGCCCCGCCCCCCCCCCCCCCCCCCCCCCCCCCCCCCCCCGCCCCGCCCCGCCCCGCCCCGCCCCGCCACGGCACGCCCCGCCAGCACCGCGGCCTTGAAAATCAGCTGATGAGCGTCTGCGCTGTGCTGCGCGGCCGCGGCCCGCGGCGGCGCCCCGCGCGCTGACACCCGCCGCGCCCGCCGCGGGTGGAGCGTAGCGTCCAGGTCGCCTGAGGCCCCGCCCCGCCCCGCCCCGCCCCGCCCCGCCCCGGGGCCCGGCGTGGCGCCTCGTCAATGCTAAATATTGTAATAAGGAGCCCTGACGCACGGCGTCTGGCCCGGCATCACTGTGCCCCCATCTCCCCCCGCCACCTCGCCATTCGCTGTCCATCACAGAAACGCCCCTCCAGCCGGATCCCTGCTCGCCTCTACCGCACTACGGCCCCCATATTAATTCAAACAATATATTTTTTCCGGCTAGTTTATATTTTTTGTTTAAATTGTCTTTTGCTCCGTTCGAAACACACCACCACCTCTGCCATCCACCGCCGCCCACCTCGCCCGGCCCGGCCGCTCGACGCGCGCGGCAAAGCCAACATTTTTATCCTGTCATCTTTTTTAGGCAGCCTCGTTTTTGTTTTTGTTTTTAAAAAAGAAAAGCATCCATTATTTTTGTCGTGCATTGTTTGCTGGCGCGGTGTGGTGCTGCTGCTGCACCCGCGGCGAGGCCTGCCAACCCGAACCCCTTTGTCCAGCCCCCCCCCCCCTCCTCCTCCAACCTGCCCATTCTACATCCTTCTTCTCCTCTCGCTCGCGCGCTCCCGATAAGATGCAAAGCGGGCAGTAATTAAGGCTCCTCTCTCTAATGTCACCTCTAGCCCGCCCTGCTGCCCCGCGCCCGCGGCCCGGCCATGGCGCTCATGCTGCAGCCCGCGGCCGCGGAGCGGGGCGGGGCGGGGCGGGGCGGAACCGACTGGGACGAGTGCCAAGCGCGAAATGGGAACTTGACATGCAGGGCGCGAATCGAAGAGAGGGGCGAATTAAAACACATGCCAGCAGCAGCGGCAATGCCATGATAGAGGTCGCATTGTGTGTGTGTGTGTGTGTGACGGACCGCAGCGCCGCGCACAGCTGAGCGAGACAGAAACGCATCGCTATATTCTTTGTTGACGTTTTCTAGCTGTTGTTATCAGTGTAGCGGGGCGGGGCAGCGGGCGGGCGGGGGGAGGGGGCGGTGGGCTTGTCCTGACAGGTCGTGGGTCCTGCCCCCCCCCCCTCCCCCCGGCGGAGGAGGAGGAGGCCGAGGCCCGGGGACACCACCCACCAGTACTCTCACTGACGCGACGACACCCCCCCCCCCTCACACACACAGATTCACACATAAACACTTGCGCACTGGGGGGTTTGACTGTCGATCGAGGCGAATAATTTACATGAGCGTTTCTTGGAAGGCACTTTTGCTACTTGTTTTCAGTGCCTGTTAGGACCCGGTCCTTTCCTGCCTCACTAAAGCGCCGATTCAATGTTAACGATCAATAGGTATCGAGGGAGGTGGACGGATCACCCTGAGCGTCCGCACCGGCGGCGCGGCGTACAGCGGTGGGACAAGTGCAGTGTAGCTCTAGCTGCTGCCAGGCCCGGAGCGTACTGCCTCGGGCGTAGCTGCAGTGTAGCTCTAGCTGCTGCCAGGCCAGGAGCGTACAGCCTCGGGCGTAGCTGCAGTGTAGCTCTAGCTGCTGCCAGGCCAGGAGCGTACAGCCTCGGGCGTAGCTGCAGTGTAGCTCTAGCTGCTGCCAGGCCAGGAGCGTACAGCCTCGGGCGTAGCTGCAGTGTAGCTCTAGCTGCTGCCAGGCCAGGAGCGTACAGCCTCGGGCGTAGCTGCAGTGTAGCTCTAGCTGCTGCCAGGCCAGGAGCGTACTGCCTCGGCTTGTGCTCTGCTGGGTCAGCGAACCGAAAGCCCTTCTCGTCCGGCCGCCCCCCCCCCCCCCTGCTGCCTGGCCTGCGCCTGCAGTCCTGCAGTCGTGCAGTAGATCCTGCGGCAGACAGCCCAGGCAGGCAGCAGGGCCACGGCTAGAGCTCCTCGCTGGGACTGGCAGGCTAGCGAGCTGCAGGTCCCTTTGTGAGAGCAATGCTTTGGCAGCCCAGCCCAGCCCTCAGCTGGCAGGACGAGAGGGAGGGGGGGGGGGCGGCCGTCCGACGATATGTCACTTTGGGCCACGGGCGGACCGTTGCACAATTTTCTGTTTGTTTGCGGCCGAGTCTTGCGTTCACTCCACCACTCGCACGACACATTCACTCGTATCCACTGTATCCACACACACACGCACTTGTCCGGACAGAAGAGGCGTCCGCCGGAGAGAACTGGAGTAAAACTCGGTGGTCGCTAGGAGAGCGCACAAGCACAAGGAAACAACACTAGCTGGGACAACCACTCGCCTGATTTTGTGTCTGGCCGATGCTTGGGAGAAGCCGAGAGTCTTGTCTTGAGTTTCGTCGAGTTGTGCTTGTTCTGTTGCTGGTTTCTTGGTTACTTTCTTTGTTACTTTGTTTCCCCGGGACGCACTAGCAGTCGAGTTGAGCTTGACTTGGTCGGTTGCTGGACTCAACTGACTGTTGGGGCGACGCTAGCAGCTGATTCCCTGCCTCGGGCCGCGACGGTGGCGCGCCCTCGCGGTCGCGGGCGGAGGCTGCGGCCAGCCGAGCGCCGCGTCAGCCAATGGGAGGCCGGCACAGCACCGCGCGGGGCCGAGCGGGCCGAGCGGGCCGAGCCGAGCTGCACCCGGCCGCGGCGTGACGAGCAGCGCGCGAGGCGGGGGGAGGGGGCGTGTTGTTGGGATCCCTTTGTCTCATGCGTCCCGCCGTCCTGCTCGCCCGTCCCGTCCGCCTCTCAGCTGTGTGTGTGTGTGTGTGTGCAGGACGGGACAGGACACGCACCCAGCTGATAGCCTGGAGGCCCCGTGCGTGCGTCCTGTTCTGTCCTGCCTGTTCGCTCCCCGTGGAGGCCGCTATGGCCCGTGGCGTGGGCCCGTACCACCATAGAGGCCGTACGTACCCTCCACCACCTCCACCCTCCGCGCGGCTCATGCTCCTCTGACTGCTGGCTGACTGCTACCCGACCCCCTCCGTGCGCTATTGACCCAACTGTGTGGCGGGCCGGGCCGGGGCCGGGCCAGGCGGGCCGGCGCCCTGGTGGTCATGCCCTGTGCACTCGTCACTGACTCGCGGAGATCAGGTGCCTGCCTGCTTGGCGGCGGGCCTCTGCCGGGCCTCTGCTGGGTCTGTGCTGGGCCTCTGCTGGGCCTCTGCGGGGCCTCCGCCCGGCTGTGCCAGTGTTGCACAGGTACGCGGGTGTTGCCTATTAGGCAGTAGGCCGGCAGCAGCAGTGTTGCCAGAAAAGTGTAGGCAATAAGGCGCCCCCGAACACAGTGGCGTAAAGCGGGGGCTGCTTCTGCGCCTGCCTACTAGGCAACATGTACGCACCTGTGCTAGGGTGCTGCCTAGTATAGGCAGGCGCAGATGCAGCCCGCTTTACTTCCCTGTGCTTGGGCTCCTTTGCCTACTTTTCTGGCAGCAGGTCTGGATGCAGCCCGCTTCACTCCGCCGTGTTTCGTCCTCTTTTTGCCCACTTGGCTGGGGCTGGGGCCCCGTCTAGTCCTCGGCCCGTGTGCCGCCTTGCACTCCTGCGCGAGGCCCCGGCCGGCCCCAGCCGCTGTGTACTGCGCAGAGAGAGAGAGAGAGAGAGAGAGAGAGAGAGAGAGAGAGGGAGAGGGAGGGAGAGGGAGGGAGAGGGAGGGAGAGGGACGGGGGTAAGGAATAAATAATGAGCGCAGAGCGAGGAGGCGCAGCAGCACTACTTTCTGCCGACTGATTCAGGAGATCGCTCTTATGTCTCTGTCCTTGTCGCACTCATAGGGCGACTCCATACCCTGCAGTGGACACCTTCGTGAGTGCGACAAGGACAGAGGCATGGGAGCGATTTTCTGAATCAGTCGGCTGCAGCGCCCGCTGGGCCAGGTGGAAACAAAACACACACACGCGCGCGCGCGCTCGGACTCACGCCCGCCTGCACGCGTGAGCACATAATCTCAACCAGTATAAGCGATGCGTAACGTGGACTTGACGTGACATGTATGCCAATGACAGGCTGTGACCATGCTGTGGCCCTGGACCCGTTCACGCTCCTCTTGGCGCTCCGTACGCTCCGGCGGTTGTACTGTGCCGCACGCATGCGTGTGGGAGGGTTGCCTACGCTCACGGGCGCGCAGCCCCTACGCTCCGGTGGTTAGACTGTACCGCACGCACGCGTGTGGGAGGGTTGCCTACGCTCACGGCGCGCAGCCCCTACGCTCCGGTGGTTAGACTGTACCGCACGCACGCGTGTGGGAGGGTTGCCTACGCTCACGGCGCGCAGCCCCCGGGCCTCGCCCGTGAGACGTGGTCTGGTCGGTGTTGCCAGATAAGTAGGCAAAAGTTGCCCACGATACACCTGTGTGGAGCGGGTGGTATCAATGCCTGTCTACTAGGCAAGGCAAACTAAACTCTCGTGTGGGGAGAGTGTGCCTGTAAGGCAGGCGTTGATACCGCTCGCTCCACACAGTGTATCGTGGGCAAATTTTTTCGCCTACTTATCAGGCAAAGGTGGTGTGCGGGCGCACGCTGCACGGTGTTCTACGTACACTTGGTGGTCCTATCCTCGTGGACCTAGTGGCCATTCGCCTCCTCCTCCTGGGGCTAGTGGTCCTCCACTTCCTCCTCCACGTCCCGGGCCTCCTCCGCCTCCTCCTAGACCTAGCAGTCCTCCACCACCTCTTCCTCCTCCTCCTCCTCCTCCTCCTCCCTCTCCCCCTCCTCCTCCCTCTTCCCCTCCTCCTCCTCCTCCTCCTCCCCTCCTCCTCCTCCTCCTCCTCCTCCTCCTCCTCCTCCTCCTCCTCCTCCTCCTCCTCCTCCTCCTCCTCCTCCTCCTCCCAGACCTGGTTGTCCTCCACTTCCTCCGCATCCTGGGCCTGCTTGGTTCTCTCGCCCTCTTCCTCCCCGCTAACGGCGCCGCCGCCGCCCTACTCCGAGCCCCGCCTCCTTCCTTACCTTTCCCTCGGCCGCCGGCCCGGCCGGGCCGTCCCTACTTTCCATGCTCAATATTCGGCGGTGCTCGGCGCGGCGCGGCGCGGCTCGGCGCGGCGCGGCGCGGCTCGGCTGGCGGTGTGGGCGACATCTTCAGAAGAAAGCGGCGCGTCGGCGAAGACCGGAGGGAGAGGGGTGTGGGGGGAGGGGGGGGCGTTACGCCTTTCGGGTCGTGGCCCTGGTGGCCCGGTCGCGGCGCAAAGCACAGCGCCAGTCAGCAGCCCGACCAGACCCAGAGCCCCGGCCAGGCTTCTACCCTGCTTTGTGGCTCGGTGTTCGACGGCCGCCCCGCCACGCCCCGCCACGCCCCGCCACGCCACGCCCCGCCACGCCCCGCTCCCCTTCGCCTCTATCTCGCCGTGCCCGCTGCACTGGAGCGCCGCACCAATCTAAGCGGGGCGGGGGAAGTGTGGTGGAGGGGGGGGGGGGGCAGCCGAGTGCAGCGGGGGGCCATCCTAGCCCAGCGGCAGCAGTGCCCCGTCGCCCCCCCCCTCACTTCCACATCTCGCCCCCCCCCCTCCGCCCCGCTCTCCTCGTTCAGTAGGCAAGCGGAGTTTTGCTATCCTGAGCTGCTGCTATTGCGTTTAGAGTGAAACGCTCTGAAACAGCAGCAGCAGCAGCGCCATGCAGGCCGTTAGCGCGGAGCTGTGATAGCCGCGGGGCGGGGCGCGGGGCGGGGCGCGGGGCGGGGCGGGGCGCTGCATACGGCCCCTCCTATGGCCCCCCGACGCGGGGCTGAACGGTGTCTTAATGAGCGGCCCAGTGCGTAGAAAGCGACTCACCTGCGGTGCGATATTGCAGCAACACCATCACCAGCACCAATACCCCGCCGAGCCGGGGCGGGGCGGGGCGGCCGGCCCCGAGGCACTGCAGGCCCTCGTGCATGTGTGTGTTGTATCGTGCCAATGGCGCGGGACGGGACGGGACGCCCTCTAACCCCCCCCCCCCCCCCCACACACACACACACACCCCTTCCCCCAGCCCCGCTCCTGCTCTCGCGCGCGCTCGCGAACTTTTCGCGCGCAAAATAAACTGTGCCGGTTTAGCGAGAGCTGCTGCTGCTGCACCGCTCCCCTCACCCCCCTCCGCTATCCGTCGCCTCCTTTTCCTTCGCGGCTTTCCGAAAACGCTCACACCCCCCTGCAAATATTTTTTTGCTTGTTTGCATTTTTGGCAAAAAGTTAGCTAAAGCAGCAAAAAGTTTGCAGCAATGACAAAAAAGTTGTCAGCGGTAGCTAAATTATTTTGCTGTTACCATAGTTGAAAAAGTGTTTGCTAAACCAGCTAACCACTGTGAAAAATAGTCGTAGGTTTACGGAAATTTTTTTACACGAAGTGCAGTTGTAAAATTACAATTGCCATATCGTGAAATTTCAAGTACTATATATATCGGCTTGAAATTCATTCACGAGCCAAAAAGGTTCCTCGTAAATTTACAACATAATGCGTAAATCGTAATTTACAAAATTGATCGTAAATCAAGAAAGATATTTTTCATCGTGACCCTCTACTTTGCGTGGGCCATTCGCATTGTGACGGGCGACAGGCGCTGCCGTCGCGTCGCGCTGGACTGGACGGAGTTTTCTCTCCCGTCGAGCGTCATCAATTGGCCGATGTGTTACTGATGGACCTCCGAGGGAGGGATGGGGGGGGGGGGGGGGCAGGTCTCTACGGATCCCTGACCCGGGCTGGCCGGGCCAGGCTAGCTGGTCGGGTCGGGACGGGATGGGACCAGGCTATATGGGCGTTGACGACCTGGACGTGCCGGTGTGCCGACCACGCCCTGCCCTGCCCTGCCCTGCCCTGCCCTGCCCTGCCCTGCCCTGCCCTGCCCTGCCCTAGCCAGTCCACTTTTGGAGCCACTCCCGGCCCGGCCCGGCTCGCGGGCGCGGGTCAGGCCCTGGCCGGTGCGCTATAATCAAAAGGAACTGACACGCACGCACACAACAGAAAACTTGAAACACGTTCAACACTTTTAGACGCCAAGTCGTAAAGCCCACGTATTCCATGGTGTCTCCGACACATCCTGGTGGATTTCTTTTTTCACCAAGCATTTGTTCAACTCTCGTGTGTTTGTGTGTCAGTTGAACACTTTTTTGATGACAGTGTACTCAGCTGCCCCTAGCTGGTCTTGGCTGGGGCCACTCGCCTGCTGCTCGCCTGAGCTAAAAGGTTTTAACGCCTCGGAAAGCGATTGAGTGGCGTACGTGAGACTCACCATTCTGTGGGTGTTGTGATCCGCGGCATGCCAGCTCCCGCTCGACATCCTCTCCTCCTGCACGGAAAAAAAGTAAAATAAAATAAAATGCGTTCAGTAATAAAGTTGCCGCGGAGAAACTTTGGACTGTTCTAATGTTGAATCAGCGATTCCACCCCGGCTGCGGCTGCGACGCACATGACGGAATTCCACGCTTGAGCGGGAGGGACGGGGGAAAAATTGAAATAGCGTCCTTGTTTTAGGCGGGTTTGACGTACGCTGCTAAGTCGTCAGCGCCCATATTGGCCCTCTGCCACTCCTCGCGGCTGGCACTGCTGGCGCTGGGAGGCGGTCAGGAGCCTGACCATCGCGTGCCCCGCCCCGCCCCGCCCCGCCCCGCCCCGCCCCGCCCCGCCCCGCCCCGCTCTGCTCGCCCTTCTCCCCGTCGGTCAGGGCGGGCAGGGCCCTTGAAGCACAGGGTCAGCGCCGCGAACTTGTGCGCTGCGGTATATGCGACACACAAATCCTTGAACCAAGAAAATGTTCTTTAAAAAAAGTTAGAAGGATTATAGTTTTGACCCACATTCTCACTGTTTTCAGGGAAGTTTCGTTAATCTGCCGATAATTTTTAATTAATTTCAATGTTTTTCGCCTTACGCTGAGAAATATTCCCCGAAATTTTTATGGTCCGAACACATTCTTAATGCAAGGCAATTTGAAAAAAAAGGTAAAAACAAAGAAACACTATAGGAAAAAAATAATTAAAAAACTCAAAACGAACTAGGCAATGTAAAAGTGAAAAAAAGTGTAGGTCGTTTCTTTACACCGAGAATTTGTAGTTTCGCTGAGAACGGTGGGCGTTTCTCCGTCCCTCGTCACCTGTGCCGTCCCCCACCGCCCACCCACGGCTCCAGTCGCCACTGGATTTCCCTCCTGGAGTCCAGGGGTTCTTGACCGGCGCCGCGCCGCGCCGCCGTGCCTCGGTGATGCGCCGCCCCGCCCCGCCCCGCCTCGCCCCGCCTCGCCTCGCCCCGCTCCTCAGCCGCGGCGGCGTTGCCGCGACTTTGTGTAGTTCCTGACCTCTTTCTGACCGCGCCCCGCCACGCCCCGCCACGCCCCGCCTCTCCGCGCCGCACGGCTCCTGGCCGTAATAAAACTCTGTGCGGCGCACGCTGCAGCGGGCCCTGCGCGTAAAAAATAAAAAACACACTTACGTACGATCATTGCCGTCGTCCCGTCCCGTCCAGTCCCGTCGCGCGTTACTGTAGGACGCCATCAACATTCATGTGCTCAAAGTTCTGTTATTTTCACGGAGGCGTGTCGGATAAGACACGGACAAAACAGTATTGCGGGTCTGCCTACCCAGGGCGCCTTAGAGCTGGAGCAGATATAGGCAAACCCGCGTACTGTGAACTGAAACACACTGTCTAGTCACGCGTTGTTTCTATTTAGCGCAAGAGCGGGAAGGTTGGCGAGGAGGGAGGTGGGGAGTGTTCTCTAGAGGTGCGGCTAGAACGTGACCAAGGAGCCGCCGGCACGTGAGCATAACAGTCTAGTCACGCCCAAGTCGTCAAAGTCACGTAAACTGCGGCAGCAAGGGCCCAAATCGACATGGAAAACTAAATTCGCAATGTTTTCTGCTCGGGCGTGTTGTTTACTATTCGTCCGTTACTGTGTGAAATGGGCGCCGTGGGCAGACACTTCTAGACGTACAGAGCCCCTTCTGACTGGCTCAGACTTTTCTTGACATTATGCAGAGCGTAAAGGGAAATATACAGTACTCTTCGAGACGCGTAGAGCGCACCACTGACAGACGCAGACTCTTGTAGACGCGCAGAGTAGCCCACCACTGACAGGTGGGCACACACTCTGGCCGGACGTCGCCCCGGATTTCAGATATATTTGTTTTCGTATACTTCGTCCTGATTATAGCAGTCGGTATTCGTCGAGGCTGTGGGTATGGCCGCTATGGCCCCTCCCCTCCCCTTCCCCGTCTGTCTGCGCCGCGCCCGCCTCGGCGGCCTGGCCGACCTGCGCCCCGACCTTCCCCACTCACCCAAAGTCAGACCCGAACCCAGTGTACACATTATTTGTCGGCCGCGATGAGGAACTCGATCTTTATTTTGTTTTTATAGAAGCCGCCAATAATACCAATCATCGTGTGACGAGTGAGACGGCCCCGCCCTGGCCCCGCCCCGCCCGCTGCGAGAGGACTACGCTCGGGCAGGCTCGACCCGTCAGCCGTCGAGATAGGCAACCCGCTGCGGACACTAGCGCGGCGGGCCGGCCTACCCCGCGCCTGCCAGGCCGCAGCAGGCCGCCGCCGCCGCGCCGCCGCCAAGCTCCTCTTCTCTCTGCCTATCGTCGCAGGTATTTGAAATAATCGGAGCTAGAAAAGTTCTGTCGAGTCGGTAACTCACTCTCTAGCGCAGTCAAGACACTGTGAAAAATAGTCGTAGGTTTACGGGAAAATTTTCCACAAAGTGCAGTTTTAAAATTACAATTGTAAATCGTAAAATTACAAGCATCTTTCATCAACGAGCCAAAAAGGTCCGTCGTAAATTTATCGTAAATCTACAAAGATATTTTTCACAGTGTAAAGCACCTCTCTGTGCTACACGGTTGTTATTTATATGACAAAAAAAAAATTGACCACCACCGATATTGTACCCAGCTAGGGACGTTTAGGTGCTGCTTTGGATACAAAATTTGTTTCGTTCGTTCGATCCAAGAACATAGTTACAATATTGTACTTAAAACCAGCCCTGCATTTACCTACGCGTCACCAACTGGTTACGGAAATGTCCGCGGTCAATTTTAAAATTTCCTGTGTTTACCCGAAATCTAGCCAAATGGGCTTTCATCGGCTCCGCTCCCGCCTATGCCTTCTCTGTCGCTAGGTCGGGAGTAGCGCATGCGGAGGGAGCCGTGCTGTGCCGTGCTGCTTGTGCCAATGATCACCAATAACCTACCAGGTGAGGGGGGCGGAGGAGAGGGGGGGGGGGGGGCACAATAGACCATTTGCCCTCTCGCCCGCGCTCAGCCAGCCACGCGCTGCTCCGCCCCGCCCGCCTGTGCAGGTGTATGTACAGTACTGTAGGGCGGGGCGGGGCGGGGCGGGGCGGGGCGGGGCGCTCAGCCGCGGTAGACAGCGCGGCGGCCTGGCCCGGCCCGGCCGCGCAGAGCTGGCGTGTCGCTAGGCGCACTAGGCGCACTGGGCGGGAGAGGAGAGGCGGACAAGTGCAGCGTGCAGAGCGCGCGGAGTGTACTGGCGCTGGCGCTGGGGCTGTGCTGAGCGCTCAGCTCAGGGGACTGATTCACAAGATCGCTCTCGTTCCTCCTCCGTGTCGCACCTTCACCCAGAAAAGATTTTCCTTAAAACTAGGAAAATTTTCCTTACAGTAAAGTCCCCCTCCCCCCTTTGAATCACGGAAATTTTCCTAAAATAAACATAACGAAAACTTTTTCTTTATTTTGAAGAAAAGTTTGTCTTATTTCATGGGAAATTGTTTATCTTAAGAAGGTAATGTTTACGTTAACACAATGCTATTTCTTTGAAACTAGGAAAAACTTTCCTCATGTTTTTTCAAGGAAACACTTTTCGGGGTGGCCTATGCTGGGCGCGGCAGCGCTACATGAGTGCGACAAGGACAGGAATAAGTACGAGAGCGATCCTCGGAATCAGTCGGCTCGGCTGCTGCAGCTGCGAACACACGAAACGTATGTGTGTGGTGTGTTGCTGGGACCGGCCGGCACGGGACGGGACGGGACGGGCTGCTCGGAGCGTCGCGGAGCTAAGGTACACGGGTGCGGTCCTCGGCCCCGCCCCGCCCCACCTCGCCCCGCCCTGCCCCGCCCTGCCCCGCCCTGCCCCGCCCCGCCCTTCCACGCGGGTGACTCGGTGACCGCCCTGCATGTGCTCAGCAACCGACACAAACAAAACACAACTGAAAGGCGCGCGACACGTGAACCCCACAAGCGCGGTAAAATTCAAACAAACCGTGAAATACGCGGGGCGGTTGCGCCTCTCAACCGATCTAAAACAAACAGAGAGGGGGGGGGGGGGGTCCCTATTGCCCCCTCCCACACTCCCACCGTCCTGGCATGTCCCTCTCCTGCTGACGTCAGACCGTCTCTTCGTCCTCTCATTTTTTTTTTTGGCAGCGAGATAGTAAACTCCCTTCTACCGACCCCTAATTCCCCCCCCCCCTTCCCCAGTCACACAAACAGACAATTAAAAGTCTTGAAATATTTGCGATCTTTTACCGTTCGTAGAATCTCAGTTAAAACAGTTGGCCGTTGGCCGTTTTGTCAACCGTTTGCCCTTGCCTATCTCTCTATTTTGCTCGTCATTGTACGGAGGGCCCCGTTGATCCGAGTTGAGAGGACCCGACCCGCCCGCTCATGACCCTCGTGACCCCGTCACATGCAGCAGCGGCCGGGCCGGATCATCGTTCCTCCTTTTCAGATTCGTTTTCAGCGGAAAGTTACCCGCGCGCAGAAGCAAACCCGTCGCCTTCCCTTTGCTCGCGAGCGGGCTTAACCTTAACAAATTGTTTTTTTTCGCCGCAACCGACGGCATTGCCCCGTGCGCGCAGGCCGGCGCAGGCTGCCGGGCCGGGGCGGGGCGGGGGGCCTAAAGGGTTATTTGCAGATATGCAGAGTACAGTCCTAGTCCGCTTGGCCCGCCCCGCCCCGCCCCGCCCCGCCCCGCCCCGCCCCGCCCCGCCCCGCCTCGCCCCGCCCCGCCCCGCCCCGCCCGGCCGCGGGCTAGAGAGGCTTGTTGCCACGCGCAGCACTGGCAGCACTGTGCCGTGCAGCCGTGCAGCAGCGCTCCTATCCGCTCTGCGCGCGCCGCGCCGCGCCACTCCGCGATCTGCTCTGGAATTTTTTGTCACTTTATTTCTTTTAATGGAAGAAACCCTAACCATTGTCTGTCATCGTCCATCTTCAAACTTTTCCAGGAGTGCGTCAGCTAGAAATAAGGATCGATATATAAGCAGCGATTATTTTTTTCCGCACACTTGCGGGTTTCCAGTGTGATAGAGTCGACGCCGACGGGGTAAGGAGGAGGGGGGGGGGGGCACGGATACACCACCGCGACCGCGGCGACGCCTCGGCTGTTCGCGATCTCGACGGGGCGGGGCGGGGCGGGGCGGGGCGGGGTGGGGCGGGGCGGGGAGCAGCAGCGAGTGCTTGTGCGGCCTGCCTGCCTGCCTGCAGCGCCGCGGACCAGTGCATTGCCTCGCGCTGGATTGATCTGTGGTCGTGACTACACCGATGCAGCGAGACGTGGCGGGGTGGGGTGGGGTGGGGTGGGGTGGGGTGAGGCGGGGCGGGGTGGCGTGGTGGTTGCCTGGACCAGCCTGGACTGACATTCACCTTGGCGCTACGCCACGCCACGCCGCTCCACGCTTGGCTTGGGACTGACTGACTAGCGCAGAGTAGAGCACTGGACCGGACGCGCCCTGCACTGCTATCGGCGGCTGCAGAGAGAGAGAGAGAGAGAGAGAGAGAGAGAGAGAGAGAGAGAGAGAGAGAGAGAGAGAGAGTGCTGCTACGCTGCAGTCCGGGCCTCGGTCCCTCGGTGTGTCCGCCCCGCCATGAGCAGCCACGGCCCCGTGCACTGCCTGAGGCTAGATAAAACCAGAAATTTATTGTCGTAAAATGCGGCATTTGCCCGCCCCTCCCATGGCCTGGACCTTCCCTTCATGTCTGTCTGTCTGTCTGTCCGTCTGGCAGTCTGTCTGGCAGTCTGTCTGGCAGTCTGTGCGGCAGTCTGTCCGTCCGCGTCGTTCGTACCCGCCTGTTGCCGGTCGCCCTCTCCCGGCCAATATTATCTTGTCTGGTTAATTTCTAGTGGAGATAGCAGAAACGTAACGGGGTCAGGCCTCACCCCGTGTCTCTGGGCATATCTACACGCGCGCGCGCGCGTGTGTGTGTGTGTGTGTGTGTCTGGAGAGAGAGAAAGATAGGGGGAGGGGGGTGAGAGAGGGAGAGAGAGAGTTCGGGCGCTCCATCAAAGCAATGTGGACGGGACGAAACGGGGCAGTCGCATGTCTCTCTCATTACCATCGTAATGTTTGTTTGAATGTGTTACACATCTGCCCGTCGGTCTCACTCTGTCAGCTTCGAGAGTGACGCCCATGTGTGGTGGATTACTCCGACTTTTCTAACGAAAGATGAGTGATATTTCCGAAATTGGGACACTCGCACACAAACCTCTTTTTTAAAGGCACAGCAGCACCTCATCAAACGATAAATGAGTTCAGTAAACTGTCTACGCTTGCCGCTTATCAATATCTTATCCTCTCCCCCCCCCCCTATCTCCCTCTCTCTCTCTCCCTCTCTCCGTACGCACAGTTCGTGACGGTCGCGTGCACGGCGCGTGGCGCGGCGCGGCGCAGAAGTCCTCTGAGCTCCTCTCTCCCCCGCCCTCACCACCCTCCTGCTCCATATCCCCGCTCTTCTCGCCGCTCTCTGGTTGGACCTAAAATTGGGTCACATTAATTGCAGCCAAATGGCCCGGGCCGCGCCAGGGGAAGGGGGGGGGGGGGGTTGGTTTGGGGCGTACCCGCGAGCGAGTCGTATACGACACATGTTCGCACACGACAATATGTCGGAATGGGGGTACCGCGGGGTACCTACATCCGACATCCAACATGGCACACTCTGAGAATAAAACCGTCATAGTACCTCAGAAAAGCAAGCCGCTAACTCGAGCAAGGGCGTATGGGTTTTTTAGGGGGTGGAGCAGGTGGTGTGTTTGTGTGCCCGCCCGCGCGGGTTCTTGACCCCCGGCCTGGCCACTCAACTTGTGTTGCAGAACGGCCCGGCCTGTCACGCTGATGTCTACCCGGCCTCAAGAGGTCAGGGCGCCCTGCAGTGGCAGATTAGTCGCCCGTTGATTGGGCAGTAGCGACACGCCCCTCCGGCCCGCCCCGCCCCGCCCCGCCCCGCCCCGCCCCGCCCCGCCCCGCCCCGCGCTGTACCCCGCCCCATCATGGCCGCGGCCGGGGCCTAAAGAGCCACCGCAGTGCTGCCAGAAAAGTAGGCAATAAGAACACAGTGCGCTGCATCTGCGCGCCCGCATACTATAGGCAACATGCACGCGCCTGTGCTGGTGTGCTGCCTAATAGTAGGCAAAACACGTTCTTAATTTTCAGAAAATATTTGTCCTTAAATTTAAGAGCGAATTTGTTTTGTAAATTGCTTCATAACTCGTGTTCTTAAAATTAAGGTGGATTTTTTTGACAGTACATCAAATGATTAGCTCATGGATAACCTTGAAATCCACAAGAATATTGCAATACCGACCGAGTTTCAGTGCTTTTTATCTGACGTACTCGACCACCCCATCTTATTCTATTTTCCATGCGCAATAAACGTTTGCTGGAGCTCACGGCACGCAAGCGATCCTAAAAAAAAATTTGAACCTCTCCTCATTGTGCATTTGTCCACGGCGCGGCCTAGCCAAGGCCTAGCCTCGCAGAGCGTAGGCTAGTGGGGTGATGCAAAATGGAGAGGGGTGGGGTGGGACCGCCCTCCCCACCTTGGCGTTGGTGCAGGTCGACGAACCCGGTGTGCCTTCCTGCCCCGCCCCGCCCCGCCCCGCCCCGCCCCGCCCCGCCCCGCCCAGGGGGCATTGCCTAACGCAGCGCGCGGGACAGAGAGGAGTGGAGTGTCCTGTCCGAGGAAAAGCTTCCTCGTTGCATCATGTCATCCGGGCAGCAGCGCCATGGCGCCCCGCCCCGCCCCGCCCCGCCCCGCCCACCCCGCCCCGCCCTACCCTGCCCCGCCGTGCCGCACCCACCCCGCCCCGCCCGGCGGGGCTGGACTGTGCGTTTCGTCCAGTGGGCATATAGCCTTTGGCCGCGCACCGCACCGCACCGGCGCGGCGCGGCGGCGTAGCAAGACCTGTTGGTCGGGTGAATCACCATGGTATCATGAGGAGAGGAGGCGGGTAGCGTGGCGTGGCGTGGCGTGGCGGCGCTGAGCGGGGCAGAGTGATGTCACGCGAGCAGTGCAGGCAGCAGCAGGTGCATGGCGAAACAAAGAGAAAATTTCGCAACTTTGGGAAACCTTCGGAAAGCAAAGCTGTGTGGGCAAAGCTTTGGTTTGCGCGCGCATGCTGCTGGCTTGCTAAGCTCGCGGTGTCAACCTAACCGCGGACAGGACAGGGGCCCTTCCTAACCGTTAGACCCTCACGACTAACGACCATGCACTAGACCACTCAGTCAACTTTCCCAAAGCAGAAGGGCCGGCCTACAATGTTATCAATACTGGAAATAAATCTGAGTGAAAAGCGACAGAGGGAGCGGTACATGAAGTTGCGTATTTGATTCTTATCTGCGATAAATTTGCCAAGACGTAAAAACAAATTCGTCAGAATTCCCCTGTTTTTGCAAAGCTTGCTACGCAGCTCATTTAATATGTGCGCGCTCTCCCAGCCGGCCGTGGTCGGTTCGGTCTAACGCACCGTCAGTAGAGCACTCGCAATTACGCACGATGGCACCCGCCCCGCCCCGCCCGGCGCCGCTCGCCCCGGCCTCGCCCCGGTACGGCTCCGACCCAACCCATCCGAACGCTTTTGTCTGGCGCTGGCGATAAGAAAAATCCCAGACATCGCCATCATGGCTGCATTGCATCATAGTGGCACGGGACGGTCAAAGTCCTCTTTTTATTTTCTCTTTTGTTAATTTTTTTCTTTTCTGCCCCGCGTTTGTAATTTGAGAATGGTCAAATCTTTACAGGCCTTTGTCTTAAGGTTCGTCAATAGAGGCCGTGGTCGTCGGCGCAGTCGTAGGAGAACTGTTTCTGGTCGTGGCGTGCAGGTCGGAGGTCGGACCTACGCATATTATGGTTCAGCTACGACCGGAAAGTTGAAAGTTCTCCTACGACCGCGCTGACGATCAAGCCAAGCACCATGATCTCTATTGACGCACCACACTTGTTCCAAGGGAAGTTTACCTCTGTCGAACAAAGCATTGTTATAAAACCTTACGTACGGTGAATTTCACTGTAAGCTACAGTGAACCCTCCTCCAGCTTTGCAGCTTACGGTGAATTTTGACCGTAAGCCACTGCAAGCTACGGTGAATCAGGGTGCGGATAAAGTAAAAACGCCACTCTCAACCCTAAACCGTTTTAGTGCGTCATGCTGTGATGAGGAGAGGAGGGTCTCGTGGCGGGACGCTTGCCGCTTGCACGTGCTAGAGCTGTGCGTCCGGCCCCGCCCCCGCCCCCCGCCCCCCCCCCTCCGCCCCTTGCCCCGCCGGTATAACTTTTTAGTTTCTCTTTGTCTCCAGCAGTAGTAAGTGCAGTGGAGCGCGGACAAAGAAGCGGACGGACTGCACTCCTCCTCCGACTCGTCCGGCCTGGTCCGGTCCACGTCTGCCCTGCTCTGCTGTGGTCTGCTCTGCGCTGTCGCTTTGCTTACCACGGCGCTGCGCTGCGCTGCTAGGCGGTAGGGGGAGGGGGAGGGGGGGGGGGCAGGTGAAAGCGGCACGGGGTCAGGACTCGGCGCTGGCGCTAGATAGGAGGCCCCTGCCTGTCGTTATTGTTAGTATTGCCCGCCCGGCGACTCTGCTGCTTGCGTACCTGCTCCTCACGCCCCCGGGCACAAGACGCGTCGCTACGCTGCCATTGCGTCATGTATTCACGGCCACTTAGAATGCGTCTGCACACCGCGTGATAGCGGGTGCGCGCGCGCGCGTCTGTGTGTGTGTGCGTGTGTGGGTGTCACATCCTTTCGCGCCATGTTGGTGTGCTTGGAGTACCCGGTCACTCGGTCAACGTCCCTCCGTGTGCGCGCTGCATATCTTAGTGACCTTCACCGATCACTACAGTGCTTTGCCTATGACGAATCCCCGCCACACTGCCTCAGCGGTGGTGGCGGGGCGGGGTGGGGCGAGGCGGGGCGGGGCCGGGCGCGGCGAGGACCGTAAGACAGCTGAAGCAGTCACACACACACACGCACACCATGCCCCGCCCTGTGCGGCTGCAGTCGCAGTTGCAACCCCAATCAGAGGCGCAGATCCAGCGGAAAGGAAGAGTGGGGGTGGAAGGGAGGTAGGGCGTTCCCTTACCCTTGGGCCCTTCACAAACCGCCTGATAGGTAGGCAACCCGTGCCACAATCCGCCTGAATTTAGGCACCGCGCCCCCTTTCCCCAGGGATCGGCTGGGTATCTGCCCCTGCCCCTCCCCCGGATCTTGTACCCCCCTCGGTATACAGGGGGGTATTAATTTTCAATATGAACCGTTTACAACGCCCGGTATCTTGTAAATTCACACAGTGCTACATTTACACTTGTACCAGCCCACAATATAACGTCCAGTTCTGCCTGGAACATCCCCCGCAGTGTACAAGGTGCACGCGGTGTGGAGAACGCCGGAGGAAAAGAGTGTCACCGAAAGTTTACAGTGACAATCTGCTATACTTAAATTATCCTTGAGACACTTAAAGTACAGCGGCTTTGCACTGCATACTTTTAGTGACACTATTTCTCAGGCGTGCCCGGGCCGGCCCTGGTGTAATGCAATGTCTGGCCCGTCTGGCCCCGCCACAATGCAGGCGGCTGGCGGCGTCTTGTCCGGCCCACCACACTGAGAAATAGTATAGAAACTTATCGCGCTGTGTTGTTTGCGGGGAGATAAGCGACTCGTAATGAAATACATAGTACGCGCGGGCCGTCCCGCCGCGCCCCGTCACGCCCCCGCCGCGCCCCGTCACGCCCCCGCCGCGCCCCGTCACGCCCCCGCCGCGCCCCGTCACGCCCCCGCCGCGCCCCGTCACGCCCCCGCCACGCCGAGTTGTGACCACGAGGCGCGGGACGCGACGGGGCGACGCGACGTCACCTCGGCCCTGGTCGGAGCAGCTGTGCCGTGCGGGGCGGGGCGGGGCGGGGCCCCTGCGGCGAGCACCTAGCACGGGGCCAGCACGGGCCCTGCGAGTGAACAGCACCCCGCCTCGCCCCGCCCGGTCGCCAGGCTCCACCGCGCCCCGCCCCGCCCCGCCCCGCCCCGCCTCGCCCACCCCACCACTGCTCGCTCCACTCCGGGCGCGGGGGGAGGAGGCGCAGGGCGCGGCGCGGCTTGAAGGGAGGGGGTCCGGGTCAACGACTCCCGCCCCGCCCCGCCCCGCCCCGCCTGGGGGCCGAACGCTGCCGGCACTTGTTTTTTTCATGCGATCTCTATTTGCTACTGCGTTTCTGCGTCACAACGAGAGATCTTCTCCTCGAGCGCATTTGTGATACTATTTCTCTTTGAGCGTAGTTCTGATAGCCACCCTCCCAATCCCCTTATAAAAAAAAAGAAAGGGAAGAGCCGAATAATGGTGCAATCAACATCAGTAAATAGCGCAAGTACCTATTTATTTCTCTTTTAGGCGTCTAGTCAAAGGTCTCACACAGCACTTCACAGGGCAAACACTTGAGGACTTAGCGTTGCCACGCCGACGCTCGGCGGCGCGCGTGTATCGCAAACGACAGGACACTTCTGATGAGTTGAGCCAAACAGACTGCCCTCCCCCCCTCCACCTTCCCTCCTCGTGACGGGGCGGGACAGCTTTGCATGGCATGGCAACGTAGCGGGCACGTGGGCACGTGTAAACAGCAGTAAGAATATTAACCATTAATCTCTGTAAGTGGGTTTCGTCATTTCTTGATAAAAATCCTCACGAATAGTGTCAAAAGAAATAAGGAACGTGCGAAAAATTATTTTGGACGAAACGGGAAGCACTGAATTGCGACGGTCAATCGAAACCGAGTTCGTATTCTTTTGAATTTTGCGAAAGAGAAGTGTGCCCCAGCCAGCTGGGCGTCATTTTCGGGCCTTATATTTTTTTCTGAGCCCGCCCACATGCCCCTCCCCCTGCGCACTTGCTCGTGTTGACATGCTAGGCCCCGCGGCTCCCCATCAGCCTATCAGTTACGAGCCGAGTTATGGCCGTCAAGTTGGGTACAGAAGCTTAGCTTGCAATTTCAAGCAAGTTGAGCAATCATGAGTGAACAATGCAAATAGTCGTCGGAACTCGGAGCGAAATTCACCGTAAACTTCAATGTCGTTCCACAGGTTCCACTTTTACTTAACGGCGCGTTTTTATGGAAGCCTTCGCCCCCCTGTGCCCCGACCGACTCGTGGGCGTTGGATACTTAACCCTTTCCGCGTCTAGGAGAGATAAGGCCTATGAGTGGAATGTGAGTCTAAGTCTCGGCAATCTGAACGGTTATGGATGTTTTTATTGTCATCTTTTTATCTTTTTTTGTCTATCTTGTGGACGTACAAGCATGGCCAAGTTGGGGGCGTTATCGTGTATTGTTAGCGACATAGTTTACACCGCGGTGGACCGTGGACATCCTCATCCTCCCTCCTGTCCATTTGGCATAATATGATCACAAAAGTACTATTCATGGCACGGAATTGTGTGGAAAAGGAATAATAAATAATACGAAATAAAGGCGACGCCATGATAAGAGTGCAATATTTTTGTGCAATCTCATCATATTGCGAAAAATCCTGTGGTACGTATTTAATTTTTGGACAGCTGCTGTGGCGTAGTTTTACGAATCGCAACAAGCATTGTTTCCCCACCCCTCCTCTTTTGTTTTTTTCCCTCTTTCTGCCACACACACACACACACACACAACTCGTCACACCCACCCACACACTCCCCCAATGTTTTCGCGGCTGTCGAGACCTGAGCGAACGGCGCAGTCTCCGCAGCGCCTGCTGGCCTTCTGTTTTCAGCACTTTTCTCGACCGCGTGCGTCGCACAGTGGCGCAAAAATTCAGCGCGCGACAGCAGCGCGAACGGGTTTCGCACGCAGCCCGCCCGCGCCACTGCATAGCAGAGTGCGGCCGCCGCGCCGGGCTCGGCTGCCTCCGAACCAGCCTGAGCGATACCCGGCGGCGGCCGGGCCCCGGGCCGCGGCGCAAAACTCGCGAGAATAACAATAAATACCTTCCCTACGCCACGCCGCGCTACGCTACGCCACGCCACGGCGGCGCGGGTGACGCGCTTTGTCGCAGGTCCGGTCCGGTCCGCGCTAGGAGGAGTGGGGGTGTGTGTGTTTACAGACGCGTCAGCTGATCCGGCGCTGCGCACCGCCGCACCGCACGCGTCGCGCAGCGTCTTGAAGAAATTGTACACGACTGTTTGCAGTTTTTAAAGGTGATTCGAGAAAATGAAAAAGCCAGGAGTCGCGGGGGGACTTGCATAGGGGCAACTATGCAGGCGCACCGTCAAGGTAGGGCAGCGCCGGAATATTGGACGATAGGCAACCCAACGCACGCCAGTGTACGTTGTAGTGCCAGGCAAGGAGGCAAGAAAAGTAGCTAGGCACGCTAGGCACAGTTTTTTACACCTGTGGGGGACAAGGGTTTTTTTTGGCCCTCCTCTCAAAGGACCTTACTAAAATGCATATCCTATGCAAAAAGCAAAATTTTGCCGCCCCCCTTTCAGGCCCGGTCTAGATCTGCCCCTGTAAGAGGGATGCATCTGCCCCGGCCTGCTATAGGCAACATGCACGCGCATGTGCTCACGTGTTGCCTTCTAGGTGGGCTTAGAGATGCGGCACGATGTTTCGAAGGTTTCGCTCCACTGTGCTCAGGCTGAGTGAGCATTGCAGTGTTGTGACTCACCCTCGACTCGAACGAAACTCGACCTTTGAACCAATCATCAAAACGTTTCCCCCAAGCTCATTTCCTTTTTTGTGAGAAAAAGAAACATCGGCCGATACGCTGGTCGTACTGATTTGCTCACCTTTGGCCGGCGGCTGGCCCCGCCCTGATGCTGCTGCTGCTGATGCTGCTCGTGCCGGCAATAATAATGAGCGCTCGCTCCACTTGCAGGGGCCGCTGTCGACAGGCGCTCGCGACAAGTGTTTCTTTTTTTTTTTTTTTAAGTTAAGTCACACGCTTTTTTATTTTAAGTTAAGTCACACGTTTACTTGCTGACGCTGCCGTACTGCTGCAGTTGCTTTTGACACTACAGGTTACACAGTATCGCGCGCCCTCCGCGTGGAACGGGTTGCTTAATTTGCCCTGTATACTCGGCTACTCGGAAGAGGTTCGCGCGTATGGTCCTCCGTGTCGGCGGTTAGTTTGGTCACTGGCCGTCGCTTCTGGCCGCTCGTCTCTCCTCCTCCCGTCTCTCTCTCTTTCTCCGCCGTGGTGTTCCTTCCTCGTGGATGCCCCCCCCCCCCTCCCCCGCGTCAAACCCTACCCACTCCCTATTCTTGTTTACTAACACGCGGGGCGGGCACGAGGCCTTGCGGCCCGGGGCGCCCGTACCAGCCCGTACGTAGATGCGTATTCTCACCAAACTCAAACATGAACTTGTCATAGTTACATACTGCCTCTGAACCCTGCAAATATATAAGCACTTTTGCCATGTCTGAAAATATGCCTCATCTGTGTTTGTTGTGATTTGTTTTTATGACGGGTTTCTATGAGGTGTTTTTCAACAAGAAACAACTTTAACTTCTAAACGGTACTTTTTCCATCCGTCCAGAAAAACAATCTAGTTTGACAAAATTGACAAAACCGGAGGTTAGACTACTAAATTTAGTACATTCCTAACACATCTCTGACATCTGCTCCCATAAACTCCTCGATGTTTTTGTCGATTTTTTTTCTGGTCACTCTGGTTATCGCAGCGCCCCGTGAGATGAGGTCCAACGCCACGTCACGCGGGCAAATGCGTTGGCCTCTTCCTGACTTTTCTTTTTCGGAAAACCTGCAGTTTTCATTTTTTAAAGTATTATTTTTATTCCGAGGGGGTCGTTCGGGGTCGTTATACTGTACGCCTCTCGCGAGTTCTGAGCCTTCATCACGCCGCGTACTGCGTGTTGTGATGTCACCGGATGACTCTCTAAACCAAGAGTTGCCTGTGTTTTCTTAGGTAATTCTTTTTCTGCAGCCAGCGCGGAGTGCGCGGGGCAGTTAAGGTGCTACCACAATGATCTCACACTTAAGCGATTTCATGTAAGCTTCTCATAGTAAGTGAGATATGGGCCTTTTGCAAAGTTTTGGGTGTTCTGAACCGTGTATTTTTTGAATAATTTTCTTATGAAAATAAAGGTACTCTATGAATTAACGGGGGCGAGACCCTTTAACTATATATCTTTGATTGCTTTAAGCTTATGGTTTTTATCTCCATTCGCCCCCTATTGCTGGCATGTTGACCCTGGACCTCCCTGTTTGCCTTGCTTTTGCTTTTTAACTTATTGAATGGATGCTTTTTGCTGCTCTCTGCTGTGCCGTGTCCCTCCTGGCTTTGGTATGAATACGACCTCATGGAGTGGGACTTTGTCTTGCTGCTGGGTTCGAATCCCGGCGGGTCTCATACCACGCCTTTTCTGCTGTCTTCCACTCTGAATGTACTGGGTGTGTATGTCAAGTGTTAAGGTGCCGCAAGAATGAACTCTTCGGGTGGTGACGGCACGAAAATTTGGGTACCAGGAATTTAATGTCTGCTTCACCCTGCTCTCCGGGTAGGAGGCCGCCACCTTCACACGAGTGCTTGACGGGTTGGCCTATCCAGTGTGTCGCAGGCGCTCTCAGTAAATCTCCGCCTCGGTAACGTTCATTGTGGGCATGAAATAAGTGGAATACCGTACTGAAGCTTGTAAATGAGAAAGGGTGAAAGGTGAATGTGGTAAATGTATGGTTCGTTCTAATTTTTTCTATTTTCAATTTAAACTTTTCGCGGGCGAACGTTGTGAGCTCTTTAACTAAACACTCCCTGCCAATAGTTTGGTCAATGAGCGGTAAAGATCCGAATGTAGCCGTCATTGAATCTCAGCTTTTTTGTGAACTCTCACGTGCTTCTCAATATTTAATTAAGCTATTGTACATTTATATTAACTGTACTATACAACCTGTCTTCTCAAGTTTTTCATTCCATTTTTTAATGGTGTCAGTCCGGCTGAGGAGGGGATAGAGGGGTCATATTGCCGTGTACCAAAAAATAAGCAAATTTTCTTCGTATCAATTTAATTTAATTCTCCGATTGAGTATCATCTATCTAGTAATCCTATTTCCAACATTTTCGTGTTCCATACCACATAATAATTTGGATATGACTGTTTCAAGAACAACTTCAGTCTCATTTAGCGTCTGCTAGTTTCCTAACCTCTTTTGAGTGTTGTGAATGAAACTGGTTAGGAATGAGTAAATATGAAGAACAAAAGCATAATCTCAGCTTAAAACTGAAAGACATTTGTAGGCCTTATCCACCTTTAGAAGAAAAGCCTCCAAAAGCGTCTCAACCAATATCTGCTTTTGAATCCCATCGCAAAAAAACAAATGTGGAAGAAGCTAAGTATGTATTATTTGCACTGCATCATTAGTTTACCAGGAAAGGTTTGATCTAATTTTAAAAACAGTGATATGTAACTCATCTCAACTTAATTTTTCTCCTCTTTTCTCCCAGGAAAGCATCTCTTGCCGTTGTCGAGGAATGGGATGATGTTGCCACAGTCACCCCAAAACTCAATGAACCTCCTGAGTACCAGGTTAAAACTTGTACTGCTGTAGTTTCTTTCCATGAGGCATACGATCACTTCAGGAAGTCTGACTTGAGTCAGCACTTGGTATGTTACTTGAGAAACTGAAGATTTCCGGTTTTGTCTCATTGTCGTTGATTATCACGTGTATCAATCTCCTCGAATTTGCAGAAAAATATTCAACCTTTCACAGAGAGACATGGTTTATCAGCAGTTTTCAACATGATTTTTGGGCCTCCGAAATTGAAACCGAACCTTGAATCTGAAAGAGATATTGTGTTTGCTATCGCCTTATGTAAGTAATCCGTGTTGTCTTACCTCTTTACTTTCCCTTTCGCTTGCAATTTTAAAATATTATAACTCCAGTTCAATGAAAGATCATTTTAAGATGCTGAGGGTTTGGAGGAGTGTAGTATTTAAGGTTAACCTCATGTTTCAATACCTTTTCTGGTTTTCTATTACAATTTAGAATTCCACTACTAACAGATTTGTTTAAAGGCAAAGCCTTTGGCCATGTCAGTCTATTTTCAGTTAGTTGCATGGGCCTTTGGCGCCACTCAATCCAGTATGGTGGCACTGGAATAATCAAAGAGAAATCAATGCTAAACTTTGTAAAGAAAAATGTTTGTGTGGAAAAGAAAATTTTCACCAAATTAAAGGTTGCACTTACATTTTACTGTTGCTTCGTCATCAAAACAGCTTTTGTCTCCTTTTCGAGGCAGCTTTCTGTACAAGTGGCTGAATGGAAATTCATCACACTCACAGTGCACGCTTTCCATTTTTATCATTGGTTTTCGATATGGATTAATTGTAGCAAATGAATATGGTGTAAACTTCTCAATAATTTTCTCGTATTTGTCACACTTACACAATTCGTTTGCAGCCTCCATGGCTGTATAGTTCCATCTCCTTATTTAGTGGTTGCTATAGAAACATATCTCAAAAATACTTCATAAACCTTCATTGTCATGTTTTCATTTGATCATTGCTTGGATTTGCATTACAATGTTAGTTTTATTATTATTATCATTCTCTTTCGATACAGGTCAGCTTGAATGGGAAACCCCAATGCATGTCCAAATTCTTCAAACCATTTACAAAAAGTTGACTGGGGCAAAGTTTGATTGCCCCTCAAATGGAAATCATTGGCAAGATGTTGGCTTTCAGGTACAGTTTGAACATAAAAATTACTGTCTAATTTATATCTTACCACTTACCAGTTTTCTAAAACATAGTTGTTTTTTTTTTCTTTTTTTTTTTTTTTAGGGCACTGATCCAAGCACTGATGTAAGGGGAGTTGGCATGCTAGGTATTCTCCAATTCTTACACCTAGTTGTTTCTCCACCATTGGAGCCACTAGCAAGGGATATCTACCGCATAGCCAGATCTGAAAGACAAAACTTCCCTTTAGCTGTCATGAGTATCAACCTGACAAAGATAGCTTTAGATTCTTTGCGCCGGGGCCAGTTAAATAGGTGAGCATACATTTTGTTGTTGCTTTTTTTTTTCTTTTTCCCACAAAGCTTTTCATGTTTTTTTACATTTACTTATACAGTGCATCTCTCTTAAACCGTGTACCACCTAAAATGTTTTTACGCTTAAACCGCTGCTAAGTATCAATCCCCAATGGAGTGAAAGTCCCATAACTTCAACCCCATAAACCGTTTCCCCACCTAAACCATTGCAATCATTTGCAAGTCGGCCAACACAGTTTAAAAGGGATATACAGTACATATGTAATTAGAACTTTTTTTCTGCTTTGTAACCTTTTGCCATGTTTCACACATTATTTATTACTATTTCAGAGAATGCAATAGTCAAGGGAATGTGATTGATGTTCTCAATGAATTTTATGCAGCTGTATTCTGTCACATTTTTTTAATTTGGAGCCATCAACAAAAGACAATTGTGGATGCAGGATACATATTAAAAGGTGATATATCCTATCCATCTGTTATTTACAGTGTTTACCCAAGGTTGAAAAGATATCTCTTATTCATGTTCATGATATGTTGTGTAATTTTTGTACTTTTCTGTTTCTGTGACCCATAGATGCAGAACGTTTCTGTGGGCATAATGTTAGCAAGGCATTACGCAATCTCCACCTTCATTTAGCATCATATGCTAATGGCAAAAGTAATGCTTTTGAACCTTCTTTGAAGAAGGCAAAGCGTTGTACAGATGAAGCTGGATCAGAACTTGCCAGAGGTTTTCACAATGTTGCATCTTAAGAAAAAAGTAACAATAGAATTCATACATCTGAAAATCTGTAACCGCTGTTTGCAATTTACATGCACAATTCAGTCACTTTAGTTAGGCCTTTGTTTTGTTTTTTATTCTAGTCCTTTGCTTGATTATAAACTGTTGTCAATTTATATAAGAATTTATATCAATATATGTTTTTGTATGTCAACAGTAGGTCATCCTCATCATGAAGTATTAAGACTTTTGAATAGTAATTTCTGGAACCTAATGGGAGCAGAATATTTTTTTAGATCTTAGTTTCCCCAGGAAACAGTAGTGTAATATTTTTATCTAACTGCCCTATTTTCTAGTCACAACTATTTATGTCATTTATGAAACTTGGTCTGTATCTTGTCTGCAGAATACCAAATGAATTGAAACAAAATATTTCTGATTAGATACTCTTCATGAAACTGAATCATATTGTTTTTATGTAATTGTAAAATTGTAACAACTTTGAATTGTACTTTCACCACTTTTAGTCCCTCTTTATTTACATACTTGTTTTCTAGGTTTTGTGAATTGACAAACTAATATTTTAAATTTTGTAATGTCTTCTTTTTGTACAAGGTTTTCTTTACAAAGTATGGCAATGTTTTAATTTTATTAATTAATTTATCTAAGGTTTTTGTCTTTTTTTTCAAGAGTTATACAAGTTAGGTGTCTGTCCCACCTATTAACATCTTGCCATTTTAATGTGATTTTGAAGGACTGAGTTTGGGACACAGTCTCACAACCGCACTGGTTTCTTCGCTGCTCAAAAGTATTTGTATTTCACCTAGTTTGCTATGGACCATCTGATTAGCAAAGTATCATCCTTGTATGCGCTTTCTACTTAGTATTTTAAATAGTCTGCATGCATAAATCCAAGGACCTGCCAAAAATTTTCCATGTATAAATGATTGACAGTTATTTTAAACTGCAGAAATAACATGATATTCTAGCTTTTATTTATTACTCTCACATTTTATCTATATTATTCTCAAAGTCTTGGCTAATACAGAATTTTTTGACTGTATTGAACCATGGTAGTGATGGTTTGTCAGAGCTGGTAGCCTTTATCATCCCAGGTTGTGATTAAAATAATAGTGTACTAGTCCTGAGTTTATCTAATCAGAAAGTATTCTACTGTGATATCTTTGTACTCTGGTTGAAAACCAGATAGTGGATGATCTCAGCTCTGTCAATTATAACTATTTAGCTGTCCACAGATATTAATTCAATGTAATGTAGAATCAAATCTGAAATCTTCTAGTCAAAGATTTCTTGTGACCAAAGTTGAACCTTTGAATGATTGCGTAGAAATGGAAACTGGTCCATTGTATTTCCCTGTTAGCAGCACCTCTTACTTTCAGCCAAATATAATGTTCTGCCTAATTGTTTTGTTTTAACCTTAAATTTACTTTAGTAATGTAACATTAAATGTTTATACCAAAACTAAGCCTTTTTTATTTAAGGTCTTCATCTTATTTTCTGTTGGTGTATTTGAAATATGTGTATTTAAAGTGTTAACCTAAAGTGTTACATGTGTAAACTTAAAATTCAATGCGTTTGTGGCTAAGCAAATTAAATTGCTTAATTCACCAGGTTTAGAGTTGTTCTGCAGAGCTCATTTATTTTTCCTGTTTTGGTGTCAAACAAATTGTGATCTTAGTATAACAATACTTGACAATAGTAACAATTTTGAAGGAAAATTTTTAAAAGATGAGCCACGGGCAAAATTGTCCACAATGTGAATTTTCCAGCCCATATTGTTATGAGTGAAGCTATTGTAATATACAATATCTGGCCACGAGGTATTTGGTGTCACTTCCAGTATAGCTGGGTCACCTAAATGTAATATAAAGAAAATGAAAAATGAAAAACAATTTTCAAAAAGCCCAAATATTAAATTTACCATCCCACCAGGTATAGTTTAAATTATTAAGAGATTTTCTTTAATATTACCTTGTTCACATGTAAACTCCAGGCTACGATTAAATTTTTTAAAGGTAGGAAAGTCATCATCAAGTCGGCGATCTTTACCCTTATGGCGGCTTATGCACAGAGGTCCAGCTGAAATGTATGAAAATAATAAATTAGACCACTGTAATTTTGGTAGTAATGAAAGTCTTTGGAGAACATGTTTTCCTTTAGGTCCGTAGCTTTAAATTATACTAATGGACTCACCAGCAAGGGGACGGGGTTGGCCACGCCGCAAAAATTCAACACCTGCCAAAACTCTTACTTCTCTTTGAGCAGCATCAGAAAGGCGATCAAAACCACCATGAGGTTCATCAGTGATAATTAGAGGATGATATGTTTCTGCACTATGAGGGTTGTTTCCACCACGCACCCGGAAAGCATAAGTCAAGCCTCGTCTCATCCAAATCTCTGGTATGAGCATGCCGTTGATATACCAGGCAAGACCCATTGATGTCATTCCTAGAAGAATGAGTTAATTACAAAGTATGTTAATATATATTCTATGCACACAAAGACGGGATTCTAGAGTGATGCAAACAGTGCAGCAAGAACTACCTGTCTGTCCTTGATATCCACGTTTACCCCCTGAGGGACCTAGGGTTGCAGTAAATGTACGGGTTGTTCGATCTAAGATGAGATTTGGTTCCCAAGGCTCTCTGTGAATTTTAAAATGGACTTTTCAAGTCTTGTTGCATAGCTGTCAATTTCAAAACATTTCATACCACAAGTAATAACCACCTGACTTTTTCCAAGGGCTTTGTAAAGGAAAAGCAATTATCATAGTTGTCTTTCCGTGATAATTCAAGCCGAACATTTCCACGTGTGTAAAAATCATGGAAGGTAGGTTCTTTATTGTGATCAAGATGACCCATGGCCCAGACAACATAGACACCCCCATCAGTTGGAAATTCTCTATCACCTTTATCAGCTGTAAGAAGATGTGCAATGTAAATCTTTTTGTTTTTTGTGCAAATGAAAAATGTATCATCTAATTACAGTAATTTAAATTTACCAGACATTAAAGTACGTCTATAGGTGATGTATGTCACACCATCTACTCTTTCAGCTGTATGAAGCTGATTATCGTCCAAGCCTCCAATCAAGTCATCGCGGCAAACCCCTTTGTGTTGGCCAAGAACTTTAATACACTGAAAAAATAAAAATAAACTTGTGCTCAGGTATATATAACATGCATTACATAAATAATCTTTCATTGAACTCACAGGAGACAAGGCAGTGATATTGTAATCTGTTGAATACCCTCGGAAACCATCCATATAAGCAACAGCAACATCAGCACCCATCATCTGACTGCGATCCACTGCACCACTCAGACCAAATGACATATATGCATCATCATCTGATTGAAAAGAAACAAAAGAAAAGAAACTTAAGATAGGATGATGGAAACATAGGACAGTTAGAATCAATGACAAATGTTGGTTCCTACCCATTTGCCCTGCCAGTTGAATAGTGATTTGTGGTCCAAAAACTTCCCATCCAACTTGTAAATCCTTGTGTAACTGATAACAGTTTGGAAGAGCCTTCTTTCTGGGCTGTAATAAGTAGTGGTATGAGTAAATATCAGTTAAAAATTTACAAGGAAAGAAAAAGAAGAATAAAATAGAGATAGTGTAAAGAAACATAAATAATTGCTCACAATTATTTTGACTAGCGAAGGAGGCACATTCAAACCGTCAGGCACAATTACAGAACCATAGTTTTCTTTCGATTCAACATCATAGATACTAAGCCAGTCTATGTCAAATATTGTTAAATCGCCAGGCAATTCCAAAGTGACTGTTTCCTTCTTATATGCCCGGATTGGATCCAAGCTGGAACAAAAATGTGTCACCACTCTGAAACTTCTCAAACACCTTGCATCTATGGAGAAAATTTAAATTATGAACTTACTAGCCGTATTCATCAGGTACTTTTGTTCCCTTTGATGATGGCTGAGGTCCAACTCCAACATAAAAGTAGGTGTCTGTAATAACAGATAATTGCTGCGTAAGTATGTTGTGATAATACATATTTTTTTTTTAAATCACAATAATCTATTGATTTGAAATAGATATCAATCAAACCTTTTCCTGCTCCATTATAGGACAGCTCAGGTATGCGGAAGGTCTTGGCATCTATTATTTCAATGGACTCTGATCCCACTTCATGCGATCTTTTTGAAAGCTGTGAAATTTTTTGGACTGTAGGGGGTTCAAAGTCCTCTGGTATGTATAAGTCACCAAAAGCATTCTGTAAAAATAATAAATGAGAAATGTATAAAAATAAATAATGAGTTCTCTATGGAATTTCTTACCAGCAATACATACCTGACTTGTCAGATCATAAATAGCAAACCATTTGATTTCTGTGATTTTCTTACCATCAGGTAACGTAATAGTAAAGTCTTTGTTGAAGTACCGTGCCAAAATGTTTGTCCTAAAAAATAAGTTTTTTTCATTTTAATCTAGACTTTTGAATTTTTTGAAAATAGAAGACATTACTTACTTTCCATATTCATCAGGCACTATAAATCCTTGTGGTCCTGGGCGATTGGATGCACCAGCCCAGAAAAATGTGTCTGCTCCATTTCCATCATAATTAAATTCAGTCAGCAGAAATGTATATTCATCAACGGCATACACATCTCCAGATACTTGGTGATGGTATGAATTGATTTTGCCTAAGAATTTTCCTCTGTATACCTCTCTTTCCTCACATTGTGAAGGGCACAGAATTAGAAGTAGCACTGAAATGCAGAAATATCAAAAAAAACTTTTTGAAAAATGTGTAAGTCGCGTGGTATCTGCGGTTTCACCGCGCGTGCAAGTCACCAAAAGGTAAAAGGTGCAAAAGTAACTGGGTAGAGAAATATTGGCTCGAGGGCCGAACACCGAGGAGCGTCAGTTTGGACCGACCAAACATAGAGGGAAGACACCTGTAGAACATTTACTGATTTATGCAGAATTTTGTGTAAATTGCAATTGATGATTATGATTACTTTAATTGATATCTCTCGTATTTGTTTAAGGGTTGAAGTGACTGGCTAGCTCAGAACTTTCATTAGATAATTGAAAATAAAACAATTCTCTATTCGGCATTTTTTTCCCTTCCAGAAGTAGATCTGCATAGCGCCGCAATCAAACATCTGCTTCCGCTCTACTTCGCCTTGAACACACTCCGGACCGGAGCGGACACGAAATCTTTTATTTTAGCGAGGTTGTAACATAATTTAGAACCACGGTAGCAGGTGCTCCATGAGTACTTGCGCGCAATGAATCAAGATAAGACTGAAAAGACAAAGGAGAAAGCGGGCCTCACCTCCAGCGGCTAATAACACTTTTGTACGTGTGGCATTCTTGAAATATGTCATCTTTCTCCTCGGCCCGTGCTAATACAACACATTTCTAGCGAGTGGAGCAGTGAGTCGACCTTAACTGCATTTTTACATGCTCCTTTGTAGGCCAGAGCCGGCGAGGAAATAACTATGACACCCAAGAAAATGTTTCGCAAAGCGCTAGTGCTATCCACCTTCAAGTCTACTTCCCACTTGCCACTCACGGACAGCATAAGCGGAGGGGGAGGGGGGGGGGCAGCGCCGGGATAACGGAGGCACGCGAGACGCGAGTAACGGGAAATTAAGGAAAGAGAGTGGGGGCAAGCCATATAAATTAGGCGACAGGGTTATAAGCAGCAGCACCCTCCCCCTTTTCACAGTTTTCATCATCGCTATAATTACACCCCTTTCTAAGTACCTCCGCCGGAGCAGACTTTAGGAAGCGTAGAATTAAAATAGATCCATACTGACACTTCCCTTTAATATACGCGCGCACGGGGGTTCGACCTCTCGTTGGACCTTCAAGGGGTAGCAATCTTTTAGCTTGTTACTAGTACTAGTTTATTTTGGAAGAAAGAAACTCTTCGACTTTATCGGAATTGTACAGGAATTAACAAAGACGCAAGTAGGGAAGTTGTTATCAGAAAATAAAATTTTTCGCGACTACGGGAAGTAAAGTACGTTCTTTTCAAATGTTTATTTACGTATGTTATGTTGCACGATGATCAGCTGATCGAAAGAAAAGGGCGGCAAAGCCCGCACGCAGAAGCCCGGAGAGAAAAGTTGACTTTTTGCCACCTTTGTTTTCTTGGTTAGTTGTGTGGAGGTTTGTGAAGGACAAATTGTACTAGAAACTAGAAATTACCTAGACACTTTAAGCTTGTCGTATGCTTCGTACGCAATTAATTTCCCGAACGATTCGACTAAACATAGAGGGAAGACACCTGTAGAAAATTTACTGATTTATGCAGAATTTTGTGTAAATTGCAAGGAGGCTCCCATGTCTTCCCAAAAGAATTTGATGTCCTTTTTCAAGCCGGTACCTAAGAAGCGCTCGCTGACAGCAGATGTATGTAATGAAGAATGCAACGAAACGAACAGCAAGAAAAAGTTAAAATTACAATCAGATACGACTGGTGTAAGTAGTCAACCAGATACCGATAACAGAGATATCGCCGATAATGTAAAGGATAGCATTGTAGAACCCAAACCCGAGTCAAAGTCAGTAAAAAATGATGAAGATACTGTAAAATTTGCCGATGAAAGTCAAGAACACACCTGTGATGAAAATAGTGATGATAGATGTAAAGATCCCGAAGATACTGAGAAGACATCTAAGGAAAACAATCAAAACGTCATGAACACTGTGATGAGCACCCCACCCAATAAAAATACCCAAGATAAAACAATTATGTCACCCTTTGGCATGCTCACACCTTTACAGTGCCTCGCTAGAATCAAGAGTCAAGTAGCTAAAACTCCTGTGCTTCATCCTTCTATTGGGTCTTCATGGTTTTTTGCTCTACAACCTGAGTTTCAGAAACCATACTTTGCTAAGGTTAGTAATTCTATTTGACAGAGGCAAATGTAATTTTACTTTCTTTTTCTATCTCACATTAGTAGTAGTCGAGTACTGTTGCTAGCTGTAATTGTCTTTACTTACACTCAGCTAAGTGAATTTGTGACACGTGAACGCCAAAGAGGAACAGTGTATCCCCCAGCAGACCAAGTGTGGACGTGGACAACAAAGGTCCCAATCAGAGACATAAAAGTTGTAATCCTTGGCCAAGATCCGTACCACAACCCAGGACAAGCCCATGGTAAGATCCATGGAAATTATTTTTCATGTATTAATGCATGTTATATCAAATCTTTTTATCATCACTTCCAGGTCTTTGCTTTAGTGTCCCCAAAGGAGTATCTCCACCCCCTAGGTAATGTGGATATGTGGAGACAAAGTCATTTTTGTTTTATTGTTGAAGTAGTAGAAATGTGTATTTTTTGTCTATCTGCAGCTTATTAAATATGTATAAGGAACTTGCTACTGATATAGCAGGATTTACTGCCCCTAAACATGGCTATCTGGAAGGATGGGCCGAGCAAGGTACTTATCTACTCCATGAATATCTAGCATAAGTGTGTCACAATTTGTTCAGTCCTCTATAACATCTCCATCTTTATTTTTCTTCAGGTGTTCTTCTTCTCAATGCATGTCTCACTGTGCGAGTTAACTCTCCCAACTCTCACAAGGACCAGGGTTGGGAACAGCTCACTGATGCAGTTATCAAGTATATAAGTGAAAAGAACAGGAATGTTGTGTTTTTACTATGGGGTTCATATGCTCAGAAAAAGGGAATGGTTGTTGATAAGAAAAAGCATCATATTCTTAAAACTGTTCATCCTTCACCGCTGTCAGCTCACCGAGGATTTTTTGGTTGTAAACATTTTTCACAGTGCAATGAGTTTCTAAAAAAGGCTGGAAAGAAACCCATTGATTGGTCTCACCTACCATAAGCATGCACAGTTTAATATTTGATTGACCAATGTGACTAACACGCTCCTCCCTGTTTCCTTTATTTGCATGGCACTTCTAGTAATTTTAAATTTTGACCGTTCTTTGAGAGATACATTTGATACGATTAATTAATATTTTATGCTCTGTTTGTTTTCTTTTTGTGACTTCCTTTTCTATCAATTCCAGAATAAAATAGTTTATTTTACTGAAATCAGGTCAACAATTTTTTGTTCTTTTGTCCTTAAGGCTTTGGTGTTCAGTTTTAATTTGAAAATGGCGCCAATAAAGTGGATGGGACTTCCCCTAATCACTTATCTAATCTAATCTAATCTTTGTCCTTAAGGCTTTGGTGTTCAGTTTTAATTTGAAAATGGCGCCAATAAAGTGGATGGGACTTATTTCAGTTTCCAATGTTGGCAATGTTTTCGTTGGCTGCGTGTGGAAAATTGCCTTTCAACTCCGTCGCGCGCATCGCAGTAGTGGGGAGGGGGAAAAGGACCGCAGAAAAGAAGGACATGGTTGCTGTTTTCGTAGACGTCGTGCATGTACTTGTCCTCGCTCGAGTCACGTAGTGTCATGGAATGAAAGGAATCTTCTAATTTGGCCTCCTCTTTTACCGTCGTCTGCATTTGACGAAGAGGGCATGACCCAAGTCATTTCCTGGCTTGTATTAATTGGAACTATGCGCAAGGATTTGATGGTAGCTTTCGCTCGATGCCCTGGCAAAAAGGCCTGCACTTGCTGTTCTCTCGTATCCCGGCGTGTGATAGGCCATCGTGCGGGGGAGTGGTCGTGGAAACCGTGATAAGCGAAACGAAAACTTTGACAACTGTTAATCGCGATCGTTATCAAATTTGTATTACGTTGTGTGAAGTGCTAGTCTATTTATGGTAGGCCAAAACAAGTGTTGGCTGCCTCAGCTGAGGCTTGGCAGACCTTGGTGCATGGCCCACTCCTCGCCGTGAGCTCTCTACGAGTCTCTTTCAGGATAAATGGTTGATTTGAAACGTCTGAAACTTAATGGATTTTATTGTGAAGTATCGTCGCTTTAAAAATGGCAGCTGTTAAACTGGGAATGCAGGACAAGAAAGACTTGGACAAGTTCACTAAGTTCCTTGCCCTAAAAGCTGCCCAGATTATTGTTCAATCTCGTCTTGGAGAAAAAGTGCACACAAAGTGCAAACCCCATTCGTCTGGAACTGATTGGGTAAGAAAACAAACTAATTTTAAAAACAATAGTCATTGCTCTAAATATTTGGTGTGGTGTGAGATTACCTACTGTGATTTCTTTAAAAAGCACCTTTGTTTACAAACCTGAACATCAATTATAACCTATTAATTTCTTTTTAAGTGGCATGTTGTAGATTTTACCTCTACATATTACTCATATAGCATATTTTAACAGCACTGCTCATTTTTAGTTTAAGGGGGTTTAGATTGTTTCATCCAAGCCCATCGTGAGAACACCACTAAAACTTGGCCGATGTCGTCCTTCCATGTCTTTACGAACTAGATTTCATTCTTTTGTACCTAAACAAATGAGGAACGTGTCTCAGTTGGATGGAAATCAGGAGGACCAAAGAGCTTTATTGACGTTCTGTTGTTTTTATGAACAGTCGTAAAATTTTAAACTCTTTTTGGATTTAGTTTTACACTAGTTCTTTACCACACCACCACTTCTACATGGTAGTGGAAAGAACGATTATTGTTGTGGGTGCAGTGATCCACTTCTCCTATCCCCTTTTTCATATCAAAATATGCAATACCTAAAGATATAGAAGTAGTACCAATCTATTGTAAAACATGGTTTCAATTTCAACAATGAACTTTTTCACAAAATTATTTTTGAGATTTCTTTTCTCCTTGTCTGTCCTTTCATCTAAGTTTACTTTCAAAACATTTTTTTTAAAATAATTATTTGTTGTAATGAAAACTAAAAGCTGCAATGCTTTCTCCCTAGCGCTTGCTAAATGAGCCCTTAGCTTAAGAATGTGCTGTGTGTTGTTGATAATGCTGTAGGAAGTAAACAAGTTTCTATCGATTCATAAAATTTTACACATGATGTCCAAACGCAATTCACTCATTAATCATAATGCGTAGTGCATTTTGGGCCCTAATATCAAGGATATTTGATATGCATTAAAATTGATAAAATACAGTAATAATATTGTGTGCATTTCAGTGCAGCTAAATCTATCAGTAATTTTATTGTTCTAATATCACCACATGCTCACCTGCACAGTTAAATAACCAACTCCTCTTTTTTTTGCAGTTTAATTTGGCAATCAAGGATTTACCAGAGGTGCTAACAGAGGCGAAGAAAGTGCTTTGTGGTGAAGTTGCCACTGCACAACTACCATTATGTGTTGAGATTTCTTTACGCACTGTGGAGGGGGATACAATGATGCTTGAAACATGGTGCCTAGGAATGCTTCCTGATCAATGTGATCCATCTGTAAGTAACATTTACCTATTAAAATTTTTAGAATTATGATGACCCCAATAACTAGTGCTTAAGTCGTCTTTTCATACCTCTTATTTTCTTATTTTCTTCTTTCCTTACTTGCTTTCATGTTTCAGGTCAGAATAACATACACAGTTTATAACAGGATGAGCATTTTGTTGAAATCACTTGTGTCTGTGACAAGATGCACTCCTGCCTACAAACTGTCACGCCGCCAGGGCCCTGATTCATTTGTAATATGCTATCGTATATATGTTGGTGAACCCCAATTCCACAATTTAGGTATTGTATTCTAATTTGTAAGTATTTATGTTCTTCACTATTTTTCTGTCTACATCTTTTCTCTTGTTCAGGCGAAGGTTACAGCCAAGTTCGTGTTGGTCAGCTTAGCACGCCTGTGGGAACATTGCAGCTTTCAGTAGCCTATCGCACAAAAATGACAATAAGTCCGCAGCACACTGGAAGAGATACATCAATTATGCTAAAATCTGACCATTTTCGTCCAGATCTTAGTCCAAGAATTGTTGCAAGAAAAGAAAGGTATGGAACCTTTAATAAAATGAGTTTTACAGGTCTTCATTCAATTCTGTATGTGCATAGAAATTATTTTTCCAACACTTTCAAATATTGTTTTTATTTCAGTGTTTCAAGCTCTGTTCTGACTGCTGAGGACAATACCACTTCCCTCAGTGAAACTATTAAAGTTGGGGCTTTTGCAGACAATAGTAGACCTCCTGCGCCTCCTGGAGATTCAGACTTAGTTTTTCCAGATGTTCCTTTTAGCAGTTTACTTTTACCAAAACAGCAGTCTCCTCCTCAAGTAAGTATCAACTTCAAAGTTTTTTCTTTTTATGTGTTAATGTCACAAACTTTACAAATTTTACCTCGACCTTACCCTGTGAGAACTACTTCTTTAATTTACTTCTGTTATTTTGCTCAGGGATCACCACTCCAAATGCCTGTACTTTCTACACAATTTTCTAAACAAGAGACAATTACTAATACTGCCATTAATACTCCGCTTCCTGACGATAACTCAGAGTTGAGTAGTGACTCCAATGGCAATGTCACTCCTCGTGCTGTTTCTGCTTCAAATTCTCGACGTTCAAGCTGTTCACTTGCATCAGCAAATGAAGACTTCATTATGGTAGACTTGGTAATATATTATAGCTGACTAACATGAGGGTCCTTGCTTTTCTTTTGTCTTTTTAACTGCATTTAGGACTGATTTTGTTTTTTCTTTACTCGACAAAAAGTCAACTTTTGGTAAACAAAGTAGTTTCAAACTTGGCACAAAATTAATTTTTTTTTTTTTTTTTTTTTTTTTGTATAGTTTTTCAAAGAAAGTTTAAAAGTGTTTTATTGGCAATAGAACATTATGTACTTGGTTGGCTTGTATGACCTCTTTACCCTAAAGAACTAACTCCTAGCTGTTTTTCTTTGGATATATCAGTCTGGTTTTAATTACCTAGTTGCTTTTATTTTGTCTATAGGCTCTCCAACTGTTAAATAGGTGTTTTGTTTTCCATTTACAGAAAACACCTTTTGCTGGTAGCAATGCCAACAGTGATTTGGGGGCTTTCTACAGGGAGTGCCAAAGTGCACCTCCCCTCAGGACTTTTCAGGAAGTCCCAACCCTTGCTCAACAAGTGGAAGATTTAACTGAGCAGCTAGAGGCATTCGAAAGTAATATGGCAGAATATGAAGAAGTGCTAGGGCAGCTATGCCCACACGCACCAACAGAAGCTAATTAACTTAATTTGTTCCTCGTGTTTATTCCAATATTGTGTACTGAAAGGTACATTTTTTCAGAAGAGGTTTCCAATTCCAGGCCTCATATTTGTTCTCTTGAGCCTCTGCATTGCATTTGCAGTCTTCTAGAAGTGTGGCTGTTTAGTCAGATTGGAAAATCTAAAGCATATACTTTATAAGCTTTGAGGTGTATTTATAACAATTTAATGAGGTGAGCTGTTTTGGGAACACATTTGGCAACTGTTAGACTGTGGTTAAAATTCATCTCTAAAATTAAAAATACCATAGCAATACTGCCTATAATCAGATTGTTCTTGGCATGATGAAAATTTTGTACTGAAAATTTTGGACAAACCATACTTCTATACCCATCTTTTTTGAATTTGGTCAAATTTGGAGAATTTTGGTGAGGAAAGAGTAATGCTGTGATGATTCAGAATTAACTTATTTAGCTTAATAAATGGTGAAAGCTTTTAAAAGAGCATTCATATTTGTTATTTATCGTGTAAGTATTTCTGTGACAATTTAATTAATCTTTGAGGCCTACCAATAATTCAGTTGTAATCTAGATGACAACTTTGACAGGATGATGCCTGGCAGCAAGTAGAAATATTCCTCTAAATCTTCGTATTAGTTGTCTTGGTCGTACAAACTCACCTGTAAATTTGGCATCAAGCATAGAAATAATTGTTTTATTGGCAAATTGAAAGAGACATTCTTAAATGTGTCTTTGTTCAAAACAATTCTATTCCAAGTTGAGTTGCAGATTATGAAATGTACTAGCCCCTCATTCATTGCTGGAGACGTGAATGTTGCAATCAAGTTCAAAAGTGTTTAACAGTTTCGCAAAGACTGAAAAGTTAGCATTTTACTGGCACATGTGCAGATTGTGAGTGTCAAACCCGTTTATAACATATCCCAATAGAATTGAATCCCTGTTATAATGTTGTATTTTACGAATCCCGTGCAACATTTCAGCGTTCCAACAGGCCCGCTCACAATGTAATCCTTGTTATAAATTAACTTATCGTGGGCTCTGAACGGTTACGTTATAAGCGGGTTTGAGTAAACTTACCTGAGTATAGATGATGTTTGACATGCAGGTGAAGGTTTTCATGTTGACTTGAGCTTTTCTTCAATATAAGGTGCATTGTATTTTAATTATAAGGTGTGGTATGCAGTTAAAATTTCTAGTCCTGTTACTGAAGTCATAAAGCTCATTCGTGTTACTATGATGGAAGTTTGTTAGCAATTTTTTGTTGTCAAATTTTAAGACTGTTTTGTTAAAATTGTTAGGCAAAATAACTGATGTTGCCTGAAATGTAATACTGAATGCGTATTCCTTTCTATTTTTGCATTTTGGCCTTACTATAATGTTATGTATGCTTGGCTAGTTTTGGCTCAGTGGTACTGCTTTGTTTAATATTGGTGTTCGGAGCCATAAGGTGCAGGTCATGCTTAAACATACTTGGAATTTAAAGTGCCTTGTCAGCCCTTATTTCTTCTATTCTGAAAAAAAAAAAAATGTTGAAAGAATGCCCATATTCTTGCTCTTATGCCAGTGATCCAGTTGGAAGACCTCCCTTTCTCTATAAGGCCTGAAGTTATGCAATCAAAATTTGTGCAATATATGTATAAGCTTTCAGTCATGTAAGGAGTGACAATCTATGTATAAAATTGTGGAAGCATATCCAATTGAATCAATCATAAGAACATTTTACGAAAATACTTGTTGTGTACCGCAGTAGGGTGGGGTGATATTCATCTCTTCTCTTATTATTTTCATTCATACTGATGTTTTCTTATGAATTTTGTGTGGTTTATTTTTAAATGTGCTCCTGTTCTATTGTTATAATATTGCTGACAGCCAGCCCTTTAGCTGCTTACTCATTATGTTAATCCCTGTTCATAAAATGTGATATGTATGGGACTGATTGTGCCAAAGTGGCATAGTTCTTCTAAGATAAGAATATGCTGAGACTTAAAAATTGTCTTCTTTGCTCTGATTACTCAAAATAGAGGTTGAGCAAAACCAGTTTTGCTCTGTTCATTTTCTAAGGTGTACATACTTAAAGATTGGTCAAACCTGTTAGTTTTGGCATGTGATATTTATTATTATATTTTAATATTATTCATTCAAACAGCTTTGTAATATATATATATGCAGTGTCTTGCATAATTACATTCATTTTAAACCATGGCTAATAGTTGAAATCGATAACCCCAATCCAAAAGAACGGTACTGTTCTCCGTTTAGCCGCTCGCTCGAGATCGGCTTTACAGTACCATACTTTCTTCAGAACGACTATAGCAAGGTGCCATAATCAGGACCATCAGGGCACAACGGCACAACTGTCACCGGCAAACTATACCCCCCTCCCTCCCCGCACCTAGCATGCATAAGCCCGCGCGCACAGAAGTTGTATAACGTGTTGTCAAGCCAGCCTGTCTAGACTAACTCGGTATGCGTAGTGGCATTCATTCCAACAGATCGTGAAACGCGGTGAAAAAAGGCCACAATGACGTATAACGCACCAAAATAACCTGTTATGGGTCGTAGGGGCAAACTAAAGGACTCTCTGAGCAATGTCGTAGTAAAGTCATCTTGACTTCTCCGGGTTTTCTCTATTTTCATGATAAGATCCGGCGTCCGGTCGTCCGGTCGTTACCAGTGTCGTAGGCCGAATATTATGCATTAATTAGTGGTTCACCTTGACTTTAGCGAGTCCCAGACATAGGCTAAACCCAGGGGTTACTGAGTCAGCGAGTCAGTCAAGGTACAGTACTCATAGAAAGGACTTCTTTTTCCACAATAAAATGACCTTCGCCATCCGCCCCAGTGATTTTTGTCGATTAGCTCCGTATTTTCGAGCGTGGTTGTTGTCGGAGCCTATCTTGCCGCAGTAGCTGCTCTGACAGAGGCCGGTGAACATGCAAGTTCTATAGGTTTCCTATATTCCTGAAGGAGCAGCTGTTTTTCTGAACCTCTGCTTGTGCATTCCCTTCAATGGTCAACCCCTTTACCACCCCTTGCAGTCATCGCCATTTCTGAAGTTTGCCAGACTGCCGCATTCATCTGTTGCTGGTTGGGGCGATCTGTGGCGATGTGTCAACAATGAACAATCATGGCCGCCTAAAAGTCATCTGTACGTGCGATGGAGTAAATAATTCTAAGGTAACTATATGTAATGCTATTTTTACGTGCGGAATGTGTTCTTGACTATGTTATAGAACACCATGTTACTTTCCCATGTACAGAGTGCAGTGAATAAATCGTAAATACGTGTTTCACAACTTGTGCACAGTCAATGATCTAGGCCATAGCAACAGGAAATTTATTACTTCAAATTGAACTTAAATCTACGTAAAATTGCAATTATGAATGCTGCAAGTAGTACATACTCGGCTTCAGATTTAGTGAAATGTTAGGTGTCTTGTAAACACGTTGTTTTATGCATTCAGGCCTCTTTTTTTGTTAGTGTTTATGACTGAGCTGAATCATCTTGCTCATCAGTTAAAATGTCAACAGTGTTTTTAAGTAACATTTCAAAATCTTTTTTGGCCGCCAGAACCAATTTTAAGATGTAAAATGTGCCACACTACTTTAAACATACTAGATTTATTCCAGCTTGTCATTTTTTCACGTGGAGTGTAGCAGTACATGAACTACTTTTTGTACTGTATTACAATCCAAGTGTTTATGAAACAGAAAGGTGTACTTTCAGAAATATTTTTGGTGTCTGTTCTCTTTATTTTGTTTTATCAGTTCTGTATTTTTCTGTGTCACAGAATGCCGATCCAGGCTCCACAGTGGACCGAATTCCTTTCGTGTCCAGTGTGTACTAATGAATTTGCACCTGCTCTCCGCAGTCCCATCAGTCTAGGATGTGGACACACTGTATGCAGGACATGTCTAAATAATTTGCACTGTAAGCAGTGCCCATTTGATCAGGTATATATACATTTTTTTAAATTTGTTTTCTTTATTTCTATTGTTTATTGTGAAAATAAATAATTCATTTGTATAAGTTTATAAAAATATTTTAATACCCAAAACAGGCAACTATCAACACAGATTTAGAAGAATTACCTGTAAATTATGCCTTGTTGCAATTGGTCCTTTTGAATGGGCCACAGGATGCAAATGAAGAGCTGCAAAATTACGTCCCCAATAACTTGCTCCCCGAAGATTCAAGGCTTTATCTCCAATCCAAAAAATGTATAGAGGAACTTGCTCTGTATCTCAAACCATTTTCTACTGGTAAGACCAAAAATGTTAATACATATTCGGTTGTTTGTCTATTTTTATCTCTTTTTCTTGTGCTAGATGATTGCTTGTTATTATTAGGTACTATATAAAATGTGTGTGCATTCATTGTTGTAGGAAATGGAGGTGGAGGCACAAGTTTCCTTTCTCGACCCATGCAAAGGAAATTGGTCACTCTAATAAATTGTCAATTAATGGAAGCTGAGGGAAGAGCCAGAGCGTTGAGGGCAGCTCGGTCTCTTGGTGAACGAACTGTTATGGAATTGATTTTGCAACACCAAAATCCACAACAGCTATCGGCTAACTTATGGGCAGCAGTTCGAGCGCGTGGTTGTCAGTTCCTTGGTCCAGGTAACCATAATTTTTTTTTCATTAATTATTACACTTTTTTCTTTTTTTATTACCAATTTAAATGTGAAAATTCACTATGACTGAAACTGATTTTCCAGCAATGCAAGAAGAAGTCTTAAAACTGGTTCTACTTGCTTTAGAAGATGGTTCTGCCTTGTCTCGAAAAGTGTTAGTGATGTTTGTTGTGCAGAGATTAGAACAACATTTCCCTCAAGCTTCCAAAACAAGTATTGGACATGTGGTACAGCTCCTGTATCGTGCATCATGCTTTAAGGTTTGCTTATTCATGAATCATTCACATTTATAAACATACAAGTTTATGTAAAAAAAATTACTAATCATATTTTTTAATATATTTTGCTTTAGGTTTCTAAACGAGAAGGAGATTCATCCCTCATGCAACTGAAAGACGAGTTTAGAACATATGAAGCTCTTAGAAGAGAGCATGATGCCCAGATTGTCCAGATTGCCACTGAAGCAGGATTAAGAATTGCTCCTGATCAGTGGAGTGCCCTTCTTTATGGTGATACCGTGCACAAATCACAGATGCAAAGCATTATTGATAAGTTGCAAAGCCCCCAATCTTTCTCCCAGTCAGTACATGAACTCATCATTGCCCTTCAAAGAACTGGAGATCCAGGGAAACTCTCAGTTCTTCGCTCTCACTTGGAACTCCTTGCAGAAATTGATCCAAGTCCAGGTTTGTACCAGAGGTTGTAAATTAAGGTTTCAGTTCCTTTTCCCATTTATGTCATGTCTTCTTCAACAACAAAGCCTAGAAAGTAGAATTATATCCTTCAAAACCCGTGGGGTTTCATGCTTTGGGAAAATCATCCCTATAAAGGTTTGTATTGATAGGAATTAAACCCCAAAACATTGTTCTACATCTCCTCAAGTGTTCTTTTCTTGCTAGGCTTTAGTACCCATAAGAAAATGACAAGAATGGTAAAAGAAACAAACCTTTGATTGTAAATCATGTCATTGGTGACAAAAGACAACTTTCTCAATCATCTGTTATGCAATTTGATATATTTTTGTAACTCTTGCAGAGTGTGAAGCTCCCGCCTGGAATGAGCTGTGGCATGCTTTAGATGGAGTGCGTGCTGTAGTGGCCGGTTTGGTGGAGTTTATTCAGTTGCACGGATCCCGTAAATTAACTGATCAAAACGGACAACATGGTGCAAAATACAAAATCAGCATGTGCAGAGACCTGACTTTGCGAAGTTCTTGTCCCAGAGGTGCTAATTGTACCTTTGCCCACACTGAAGAAGAACTTGATAGGTAACATTATCCTTGTGACCTCTTTAAGGTGTCTATTTTACTGTATTTACTATTTATATAATATCTTATATCTAACTATTGTCTTGCAGATATCGGGCAAAAAATCGCAAAAATGCTGTGAGATTAATGAAGATGACTAATGACATGAAAGAAGAGAGAGAGGATGGGGATGGTGTTGCCTCAGGTGAAGAAACTGTGTATGGCAGTCCACCTTTAGAGTCTTGCTCCGTACGGAAAGGTTTGTTATCTAACAGTAGAAGATATTAACTTTTTCTGTTCTGATCTATTCATTAATTAATCATTTATACTGCAGGATTTATGGCTTCTGGATCTCAAGCTGTGCCCAATCTTAACTATCGACCTGTCATTAATATGGCTTCCTCTCGACCTGATGTGGATTTCAATGTCCCTTTTTCGGGTGGAGCAGCACTGGCACCTCCATCACAACTTCTCACTCCAACACAAACATCTCTTCAACAGGTGTCACCTATCCAAGTCACTGCTTTTAGGCCTATGCAACCAGCCATGTTTGCTCAACCTCCAGTCTTTCCCCCTGATATTTACAGGTGTTGTATTGTTTATCATTCTTGCAAATACATGTGTAGTGTGGTATGTGAGGTAAAGCACCTCCGGTAATTTATGCTTTAACTTTACAGCCAATCTCCACATGCATCTATGCTTGGAATCCATTCAGGGCAACAGTTTAAAGCAATCTCTATGCAAAATGTAGATTATACCTCTCCACCTTCACCATTGCCTATGGAAAATGCACGAAATGCCTCTAAAATGGAAACTCTACATCATCAGAAACAAGTTCATCCTAGAATTATTCAAACTACTCCAGCCAAAGCAATGTCATCAAGAGAACTATTTATGCTGCAACAACGTAAAAATAAAATTGTGTCGCAGCTTGAGAAAGTTGTGGGAAAGCATTTAGCCAATGCAATTTCAAGTCAAGTCAGAGTAAGTCACATAATTTATTTCAATTCCCAATCAAGGATATTCTAGAGTTAGGGAGCTTTTCAGGCCACATGTATTTGACATTAATTTTTTTTCTCTGCTCACCATGTTTTTTTCTTTTATCACATTAGATATCCCAGATGCTAAATGTTGACCCACAGTTGTGTGGCCAACCTCCTTGCTGGAGTGTTGGCGCAGGTGATACTGTTGATGGCCACAGAGCACCTCACATTAATGCACCATCCTTAATCAGCAGGCAAGTCTATCAAACAATCTTAACACATTCAGTGCGGGCAGTTTTTGTCACCTATGATTTATCATACAGTGACAACATACGTGACCATACATAAGTCATGCAGCACTCAATCTGTTAAAACTTTTTCTTTGGTCAAATGTGATGTTTCTGTCCTTAATGTTATCATACTTGGTTTAGGTCAAATTCACTGCAAACAGATGACGAAGTTGTCCCTCATGAGGGGCCAGTAATGAGTAAATATGGTCCAATTTCAAGAATGACAAAAACGTTGATACAATCAGGTAACCCATTTGCTGAATCCGCCATACCTGGTTCAGTCAGTAGACGTCCGCTAACACCATCCAGTTCTATGGCGTCAATGTTGCTTCATAATATACCGGGTTAGTATTCTCTCTGTTTATAAATTTACCTATTATATCTGATAAAAGCGTCAACTTACCTTCTTCCTTTTTTTTTTGGTATGAAGGATATCCTTCAAGTTCTCACATTTTGACTACCCAAGCTCCTGCAGGCAGTGATGGATATATTACAATTGGGCACAGTATTCTTGATTCAACCCAATTCATTATGCCTGAAGACAAGTAAGAACCCTTTATTTTAATGACTTATTACAGTGTGATCCTAAGTTTGTACGTCAACATTTCTATCTGCATTTCTGCTAGGCAACAATTGGAGTCTCAACTCATGCATTTGCATATGAGGAACTTGGAGCAGGGGATTCATAACCTTAAGTTGGACCCAGAAACACATTGTATGCAGGTGTGTATGACTGTTTTTCAAGAACACTGCACTGGGAATTTATCTTATTACACTGTACTTCATTGAGAATTAATTCTTGTTTCAAATGACAAATGACTTTTATGTTTTGACTTCAGGAGAGTGAAAAGCTAACATCTGAACTATTTGCTATTGAGCAGGGCATTCGTGAACAGATCCGAATGGTAAGAGTAGCTTCTCAGTATCGGTGAGATTTCTTGTTGTAGTAAGTAAAAACTCTTGAATCTAAAAACCATTATTCCATTTAAATGAATTGCAGAGCCAGCCTATGAATTCTTCAGATATGAGCTCTTGGAGCAAAGAAGGGAGTAATTTAAATTGGAACATCAGACCACCAGGGAACATTCATGTTCAAGGCGTAAGTTCTGTGGAAAATTATTTCGCAAGGACTGGTCTTGCATTTTTGCTATAGCCTATCTAACTGTGTGTCTTCATCAGGAGGACAGCTATGACGCAGTCATAGCAAATGATATGATGGAGCAGGCATTACGCCTTGAATTGGACCTAGAGGAACAAGAAAAACGCTGGTGCAATGAGGATGGCACTGCCAAGCCATAAGAGTCAGCATCTTGAAAATTGTGGTGTGATGGGCAGTGGTGAAACCAACTCAAGCTATTTTGACTGCCCTGTATTCCTGTTGTTAGTTGTGTTCTGACAGCAACTGCTATCAAGCCTTCTTATTTTCTTTGTCTAGTGATTTCTAGTAATTTACATTTCTCATGATTTTTCTTATAGCATAGTGCATGTATGCTACTGAAGAAGATCTAATCAAATGTTTTGTTTTATTTTGTTTTCTAAGAAAACAGCAATATGCCCTTTTACATTTTACTCTTGCTGTTGCTTACTTTTGACGCTTGGTCAGTACTTGAACCTGAGGGACAATCTGTATGCCCTGGCAGCGGTTTGCTTCGTATTGGTTAAGAGAGTAGGACAAACCCTTGTTTTATTGATTGACAGTAACTTTTATTTGTGGGCCCGTTCTTGTTTGACTTTGGCTGCAAATAATTGGCTTGAAACAAGCCAAAGTCTATTCATTTCTCTTCTTTTTAATAATGTGCAGTGTCAACAAGATTTTCTTGTGTTTTAATCTAGTAATAAACTCTCAATTCTCTGAGGGTATTAGGAAGAAACCTATAGCAATTTCTTAAAATGTGATCTTTTATTATGTGATGCAGCCAAATGTTCACAGCATTTAGCCATATCTCCACTTTTAAAGTGTATATACAGATTTGACATTTTTTTTTCTATTGCATGTTCCCTTTACACAGCTGTGAGAAGATGCTGATTTTGGGAACTTGTGGTGGAATGAGAAGGAGAGTAATTATTATTATGTGTGTATCCTTGCATGTTGAGGAATATTGCAATCCAGCTGGGTAAGAAACCCGTTGTGTTGGGTGTGATTTTGCTCCCAGTTGAGCAGTTATGGATAGTGGTGCAACCTGTGATAATGTGATGCTGTTAGCAACCTCTTCTGTCCTTTGGCATTATAGCCAATATTTAAAAAGGGTTTTAAAGTGAACTGTGCAACCAGCAGTCAAATTATTTTTATGTCATATAAAAAATTTTACTATTGTTATCTATCTATTTATTAAGATACTAGGAAATGCAATGTATGTATATGTATATTGTTATATAGCTACTGAAATAGCATACTTGTCTAGTAATCAGAGATTTTACAACCGCCAGTGCATAGCCTACTCTCCATTCTTCTCTTTTTTCAAAAAAAGAGCATTTATTACTTTTTGTTTTGTACAGATGTTTTTGCTTCCCTAGATGGCCCATGTTAGCCATTCCTAATCCACAATAGGCAGCCGGATCAAAAGTGTTCAATAAGAAGGGAAGAAAGGTTTCCTTCCACTTAGCCTGCTATTGGCTAAGCAGTGTGATTTGTCCACTGAAGGAAGAGAATAGCAGGGTCTACCTTTCTTCAGCACATACATATTAAGCAACTAGGTCAAAATATAATTGCCAAAATGTCTACAATGTATTCATAATCAAAATATTTATCACTGGGCAACTTTTTTTGGTTCTCTCTTCATGACAAAAGTTTAGTATTCTTTTGATCTGAAATGTACATCAATGGTGTTCTGGTAAAGATGTTTTCTTTTGTTTTTGTATTATGTTTCTTTTTAAAAATGCACTATTGGCATTTGTTAGTGGTTTTATTTAATTAGTTGTGCAACTACTACTTTTATCTTTGTGTCACATACATGCACAATGAAAGCTACTGGTTTGTTGTATAGTGTTCTCACATTGTGTTTTTCTTTTCTAATGGTGGATGAAAGCTGAAAACCAAGATTAAGCTTTTCCTTCTTCTGATGATTCTAAAGTTTTCCATTAACATACTTCAATGTGCACTGAAATTTGGATGACGGTTTATGATTCAACATATTTTCATATGTTACTTTTCATCAAATATTTATTTTAAATTAATAAAGAAAACAATATTTTCTCAGATTGGACTTACAAGAATTAAGGATACTTGAGATAGAGTAGCTGAAAGTAGCTGGTAATCCCTGTTCTAGTTAATGTTCTTGCATCAAACGCTGAGTCCCAAGGCTGGTTGAGTAAATTTTAAAATTAGCCAGATTTGCAATTGTGTCAAGTGATTAACAGTTCATATGTTTGTTCTTTGAAATCTGAATTAAAATTAATCCAAAGTGCTTTGGCTGAATAATGTGTACCTTTGTGAAGTTTTTCAGAGACAATCAAATTAGACAGGACTCTTCTAATTTTATCATACTTGCAGGCTTTTGTATGTAAGATAAAGATAGTAGTAAATCTGGCTAATTTCTCTTTGGGATGAAATTTTGTATGGTTGAGTGAATGGTTGATAAGTGGACTGAAACTGCACCTAGGCACATTATTTAAAAACATGTATTCTTAATATTAGATGTGATCCCTATGGGTTAAGACACCTTTCTGCTTTACTGTATAAACGTGATAAAAATATTCTGAGTGATCTTATACAATAACACTGGATTGCTTGAGAGATTGCTTTAAGTCACTTAATAGCCCTTATGTTTTAAAGTGCTAGCAGTGGTGGTCCTATCTTGATGGAATAAAAGTTTGTGATTCGAAAGCGTTAAATGCTTTTTTATGCTTTCTTAGTTTGAAAAGGTATGTGACATGACTGATTTTTTTTTTTTTTGTTTTGTTTTTTTGGAGACACAGTACTGTTATCAACCTTATCAGCAGATGTATTAAACAGAATATGAATGTGTTTCCAAACTTATTCCAAGTTTTTAAGGGAACAAGCAAATACATGTTTAAATGACTCTTAGTCCTGCTTTGTCTTTGTACTTGTGTTATCATTCGGACTGTTTGCCTCTTGAACATTGGTTTGTCATTATTTGTCAGCAGAGTTTTTATTTTTTCTGGGATTTCAATCTGGTAAACAAAGTTGCGTATGACTTGTATTTTTAAATCTATCTATAACATTTTTCATAACTTTTTAAATGGTATTTTGATTGTCTTCTGAGCTCAGACGTAGTCCAGTGTTTGAAGCTTCTCCTGTGTTACTAGTAAATGACTAAAATTAGATCCGGAAGTTGTTTTCTCCTGAAGTTGTTTGATATCTCACTCCTAATGGCTATTGGTGGCTGGTGTCATTCATCATGGTAGTCTGTAATGTTAATTTGTTGTGTTTACTTTTTCTCTGTTCAAAAAATGAAAATACAGTACTGTAGGCATATCTTGGTGAAAATTTGATTTCCTTAGCATTAGTTGTGATTGTCTTCAAAAGTTTTTGACTGAATTTATAATTCTGTGTTATTTATATCTGGATTCTCAGTGCCTCTAAAATGTAGGCCAACAGTCTTGTTACAGATGTGTCTCAAAATTGATAAGAGACTAGCAAGTAGTTTGCTTTTCATGTGAGACTGACATTGCGCCACCTGAAGCATAGCTGGAATGCTTATTGAAAACTTACGTAGCTCAGTCTAAACTTTATTTTTATAATTCCAATTGGGAACTTGGTCTGAATTGTGTGCTAGGTTGAAATCATATGAATGCAGTATACAGTAGTTGTATCTATCTATCTATCTATATGGTGTGTGGGATATCATTCTAACAAGTATTCTGTGGTATAATGTATCGTTGGACTGTTTGGAGTTCTGTTGCTAGTTTGAGTTTTAAATATGAAAATTTTATTCCCTTTAAAGATAAACTTAATCTGTGCCTTAATTTTATTTATCGGTCTTTATATTTCCAAATTTATAGGCCAATTGATCATCATCTTAGGTATTTTATAAAATCTTCCAAGATAGTATTCCATTATTTATTTCCTTACAGCCTGGCAGTTTAGTGCATTAGAGCAGCTTCTCAAATCAGAAAGTGCTGCTGTGGTTTTTCTTTATTTGTATTTGGGGCAGGATAATTCATTTTAAGGTTCAAATATTTGGTATCATTCCCCATATATATTTTCAGTTCTTCTCTTCTGTGTGTGCTGTGTGTCCTGCAACAGTTATTTCCCATCTTCCCTCTAGAGATCTGTCTTAGTAGACGATCATTAATCCACAGTATTTGCTTTTACTTTGATTCTTCTCAATGGTTACTTAGTAAGAACCCTATTGTTTTGCTTTATGAGATAGATCTTTATGCGTTTTGCTGAACAGCATGGATTAAAATCTGACTTAATTTTTCTTAATGTTAAGATCCATTCCTGTGTACATGACTCATTTTTCTCCTATATTATTTTGCCTGTATGCAACACCCTACAAACAGTCGAACAAACACTTGGATCTCTTGGAAGACCCTAATTTTCCTGGAGTGTTCAGGTCAATTTTGTTGATTACTTCATGGAACTTCATGGAAGTGTATTTAGTTGAACACATTACTTTAATACTTGCAGTGTGAACTACAATTTTTGCTTATGTAGTCTAACCTGTAGCTAATGCCTCTGTTGAAAGTTTCTTTAGTTTCCTTTGTGATTTATGTTGTGGATGAGATCTCTTTCTAGTTTTCCTGATATGTTTCTTCATTATTTAAACAATCTCATCTTCAGACCTTGGCTCTTTGTTGCTGAAATCGCAATATAAAATGTTATACTGTTTGTTGGTTGCACATGTATATTGGAGCGTTCATTACAATTTTTATCTATTACATTTATTCTTATTATCACTATTATTAGCATCACTATGTCTATCATTTTTGTTATGTTTACCATCACAAGTTTTGTTGTGGAAAGAGCTGTCAAAATGAAGTCTAAAGAGGGTGAGGAAAAATGTATTTAAAACTATTAATGTAGCTGTACCCTTCTTAATAGCTGTGTGCTGTTAACCCAGATATTTTAGTGGTTCGATTATATGGACTGAAGAAGTAGTTACTCAATTGCCAAAGTACTTGATGCTTGATAGGTGAAGCTCAAAATGAACAGTTCCAATTTTTCCCCTTAACTACAGCAAACATTAGCTCTGAAGAATATTTTTTGAAAATAGTCATAATGTCAAGTGATGGTGATAGCTTACAGTGCCATTCTGGCATTGCTGTTATTGAAATATGTTCAGACTGAGCTCATGCAAAATGTATTTGCTTTTGTTCTCTTGTTATTTTGCTTCTGTATGTATGTTTTACTGTATTGCTCATATAAATCATGAAAGAGGCAAGAGTCTAAGTAGTTGTGTTCACTAGAATTTTCTTATTAGCTCATTCTCACGAATTGCTTAATATGTTGTATGTATGATGGCATTCTAAGCTGTATGTTAACAGGATTTTCATGATTTTTATGACTCCTTGCCTCATTTGTTTTGCAACCGTTTTTTGTGACTGCTGCTTGTTTTGTTTCTTCATTTAAATTGACTCTTTTTTTTAAATTATGGTTACCATCCCAGCAAATTTAAGAGATATTTTCAATAAATGTTAAACAGTAAATGAAGGATTTAAAAAATATTTCGTGAAGGACGTTCCGCTCTAGTGACTGGCTTTCTATCCTCTACTCTATCCCCCCCCCCCCCCTCTCCAAGGCCGCAGCTTCCTCCTTTCCCCTTCCCATCACACATGCCAACCCGTTTGACAGCCGGCGGGGCGGGACTGCTTGTCATCGTCCCCACCCCCTCTCCCTCTCACTCAGTTGGGAAGAACTGTGGGAAAGGTGGGGGGGGGGGGGGGGGGGTACGGGGTATACACAGGTACAGGCACCCACGCACCCATTCACGACATGACACGACGCGCCTGACTGTGCCTTCATTCGTTATCAGGGGGCCGACCTGGACCTGACTTGCCATAACCGTGAGTCGACAAATTCCGAAGTTTACCCATTTGTGGAGATGTGTCGCGACTGGACGGGCGCCGGGCGCCTCTCGCCTCCGCTCGGGGCGGGTGGGGGAAAGGGGGGGGGGGGGTGCATGAGGCCGCGCCGCACCGCGCCGCCACAGCCGCAGCCGCAAACGAACCTCCCACACCACTCGCCACGCGATCGCGGAAGCGAGAGGAAGCAGGAGTTAGCCAGCGCGGTGCAGTGTGCAGTGTCGTGCCCCGCCCCGCCCCGGGAAAAGATTTGGTAAGTGTTGGTGGGCTTTATCGTCGTTTACTTACTTAAAAATGTGTCGTAATTCACACTCTGCATTCACTTTCCTTGGCAGTGATACTCTCTGGTGATAACCACGCCGCGCCTCGGCAATGTCTGACGGTGGGAAACTCGACGGTCTTCCGTTGAAGGAGGTGAAGTGCTTGACGGCGCTCATCTCCGCACAGCTCGCGGACGGGGAAGAGGTCGAGCAGTGCACCTCGAAGCTAGCAACAGCCCCGGGGGAGAATTACGGCAGCACCATACTCGCCCTGGACGTGACTATCAGTAAGAAGGTAAGTCACCCTGCCTTGTGTGACCCTCTCCCCTCCCCTTAAGTCTTTCGAGTAGACTGTACGGTTTAACGATTCGCAGGCAGGGGACGAGACCTCCCGTCGGCATCTGTTTGCCTTCTGCAAGATGCTCCCGGACGACCCCCAGCGGCGCGAGGTCTTCAACGTGGGAGTGACCTTCGTTAAGGAGCTGGAGATGTACACCCTGGTGGTTCCCGCCATGCTGCAACTGCAGCTCGACAATGGCGTCCCGGAGCAGGATGTCGTCACTAACCTGGTTCCAAGGTACGGTGCGTGGGCGTATCTCAATCCTAACACCTGTGACGGGTTAGGTCGGGCCCCTTATCTCAATTTTCCTAATTATCTCTGGAGGTGCGATATCAGCATCTCCCCCGATACGGCTTGGCACGTCTAAAGAACCGACAAGTATGCTCTTTGGTCGGCCCAATCTGAGCGGGGGCTGATTCGGGGTAAACCAGGGGTAATCCACAGGAAATCTGGGGCTAATCCATGGGATCTCTTGCAGGCTCTACGGCGGCCGCGTCAACCTCCAGAACAGCGGCCCCGTGGACGACGACGCCGTCATCCTGCTGGAGGACATGCGGCAGCGACGCTACGGGACCGGCGACCGCAGGACGGGCCTCGGCCTGGAGACGGTCAAGCTCGTCCTGGAGAAGCTGGCCGTGTTCCACGCGCTGCCCGTCGCGCTGCGGCTGAAGAGGCCGCGGGTGTACGAGGAGACCGTGCTGCGGGCGTGCTGCGACTTCAAGATGGGGGGCCCGGACCAGGAGGAGGAAATGCCCCGCTTCAGGCAGGCCATCCTCGCCAACGTGAAGAAGAGCGCGCTGGCGACCAAGCACCTCGCGGCCGTCGAGAAGGCGATCGACGAGTCCAAATTCTCGGATGATTATCCGCCAGCCAGGGAGCCTTTTGCCACAATTCTCCACAATGATCTGTGGACCAATAATGTGCTGGTGCAGATGGACGGCGACTCTCCCACCAACGTCGCCTTCATCGACTTTCAGGTGAGTGAGAGAGAGGAGGGTCCATGAGCCGGGGACCGAAGACGGGAGTCCACACCGACCTTCGTATCACATGAGTGTTAAATTTTAACTCCGATCACAGGGGGTGCGGGTTAATTCGCCCTTCAAGGACTTCGCGTTCTTCCTTTTCACGTCGGCAAAGAAGGACGTCGCCACCAACCACTTTGACGCCATGCTCGACACGTACGTCTCCAGCTTCCGTCGGTGTCTGTCTCAGGTACGTGCTCGCTAGTTAGTTATTAAAGTTAAGGGCGGCGCCCTTCCCAAGGGGAGAGCAACTTGAATAATCCGGTAGACGCGGCCTGGGTTAATCCGGAAGTAATCGGGTGGGAAGTTGAAGATAATCCAGGGGTAATTCGGTGACTATGAGGAGTATGTTGTGGCGGTACAAGACTAGTTCTCATGACCGTGGGCCGCCCCTTCCAGGTGGACGTGGACACGGCGCCGTTCACGCTGGAGGCCGCGCGGGCCGAGTTGGCGGCCGTCGCCCGCTCCGAGCTCTTCCACATTCTCTTTATGCTGCGCTTCCTGAACGCGGACCCAGCGATGCTCCGCGAGGACCCGGAGGGCTTCGCGTACAGGGAGGACCTGGGCGGCGAGTCGTACGCCGAGTGGGTCGAACACGTGGTCGTGCAGTACGCCAAGCACGGCTGGCTGGACTAACTGTATCCACGCTCCGTCCAAAGACAAACAAACCGTGCTGTGATATAACAATAAAGCTAAGTCAAGCAACATCTTTTTCTGTATGTACTGTGTCGTTAATTTCCACCCTGCCTCGGGCGAAGGCGGTAGCTTGACGCTCACCGTTGCAACGTCATAAGTGTTTTGCCGCCCCAGGGTGGCCTGACGGCCAACAAGACAAGAAGCCGTTTATGTGTCCAGCAAAAGCGACATCACTGAGAATTGTTTTTTTCCTGACAGGCACAATACTTTTGTTTAACGCTGCCAAAATTTTGGGTGCCACGAGTGGGATTGGGAGCATTAAACTCAAGTATTGTGCCTGTCAAGAATGTTTTTCTTAGTGCGCGCGCCTGTGAGCTCATGTGCTAAGTTCCCCCACCGGGCAGCAGCAACAGCAGTCCTGGACGCTGAGCTACATCCACGCCACTCACCTGGGGAGTAAACAGCGTAAACAGGCCACGCTACGCCCACTGCTGAAGGACCTTTGTACAACCATTGAACTATCCTCAAGTGGAGTGCCTGCAGTATAACGTCAGACAAGGCAGGAGGTGGGGGGAGAGGAAAAGAAACAACACGCAGATAACCCCTAAGCTCACAATAAATCTTTATGCAAGTCCTGTAGGGTAGCGCTGCGCGGCGGGATCGGAGTAGCGCAGTCAGGTCCACGACGGCCACCCGCACCGCGCGACCATGGGAGCGGACATGTCCTTCTCCGCGCTGGCCCTGCTGATCCTGCTGGCCCTGGCCGTGTCCGCGGCGCGCCAGGACCCCGACGACGAGGAGGGCCGCGACGCCGGGGAGGTCCTCAGGCTCCCGGACGGCTTCATCATCGGCGCGGCCACGTCGGCCTACCAGATCGAGGGGGCGTGGGACCAGGACGGTGAGTCGAGGGATCGTCAACTCGTATATTACTTCGTACGCGATGGCTATATTACCTGTATATTACCTAATATATTACCATATATTACTTGCATATTACCACAATTTCGCCTCTATATTACCCCTATATTACCATATATTACTTTATATTATTTTATATTACACAATATTACCTATATTACTGGTAATATACGTATACTACCTCGTACACGGGTAAGGGGAGTTGACGACCCCTCGCGGTGAGTCAGGCCAGGTCAGGCGAGGCGGGCACAGGCTCGGTCAGGCCGGGGAGGACCCCGTCGTGCGCCCGTTGGTATATACAATTAGGAGAGCGTAGTCCGAGAGCGTGAGCGTGAGAGTGCTTGAAACTTCGTGGGCATGTGTGACAGAAAAAATAAATAAGTTTTACGTGAGGAATGATGCCCGCCAAAGCCAACACCAATGCTCAGGCGTCGCGCTCACGCCCTCACGCTCTCGGACTACGCTCTCCTAATTGTATGTACCACACATCTCTCCCTCTCTCTCTCCCTCTCCCCGTGTCAGGCGGAGATGCTGAGCGCGCGCACGCGTGTCGGCGCGTTGCCTACCCTCACGGCCCCCTCAGACGACGCCCCGCACCGCCGCTGGCGGCGTTACGCCGCGCCCAGGTCATGTCGAGCGTCGCGTGTAAAATACGGTTTTCGATGCGTTCGCGCCCCGCGAAGAGAATCGGATGACTTCACACATGGCAGCAGTATATCGCGACAGCGCCTCGCCTTATCAGTTTTCACTAATACGCGTTCGTATGGCCCGGCCCGGCCCGCCCGGCCCATCTGCTCGTGGCGCACCAGCGTTGTAAAGATAAATATTGTCCGAGAATTGTTTATGCCACCCAGGATATCGAAAGACTTCACTGTTCTCCTTGGGTATAGTTCTGCGATCATCGAAATTCGGTCGTCATGTCAAACCGTAACATTACTGTCCCTCAACTTGTGAGAATGCGGGTCAAGCCCTAAAGCTACACGATATGGTTGTAACATTTTTTTTCTCATGTTTTTTTTGGGTGTTTGGTGGTGCAGGTAAGGGACTCAGCAACCTGGACGTGGCCAGCGAGGGGCGGGCGGACGGCGGCGGCACCGTGGCGTGCGACTCGTACCACAAGTACCCGGACGACGTCCGGCTGCTCAAGATGATGAACGCCACGCACTACCGCTTCTCCATCGCGTGGACGCGCCTGCTGCCCACCGGCGAGGCCGACAACGTCAACGACCTGGGCGTGCGCTACTACAACGCGCTGCTGGACGAGCTGGAGGACAACGGCATCCAGCCCATGGTACCCACAATGAGCCCGACCCGACCCGACCCGAGGGGCCCTTCACTAGAAATTCAGTAAATTTTGTGAGGACGTGGACCAGGGCGTCACTCATTGTCTGCGCTGCGCAGGTCACGCTGTACCACATGGACGTCCCGCAGACCCTGCAGGAGGCGTTCGGAGCCTGGGACGACGAGAGGATCGTCGACTACTTCGAGGTCTACGCCAAAACTGCCTTTCGACTTTTCGGGGACCGGGTAAGTGACGGGTCTTATGCACGCACACGAAGGTGGCGCACTGAGAGAAAATTTTTCTGCTTGGCACAATACGTTTGCTTTACGCTCCCAACACTAATTCTAGCACCACATTTTTAGGAGCCAGGCATTAAACGTTTCATGCCCAGCTCCAAAAATGTTCGTGCCAGGATTAGAGTTGGGAGCATTAAGCAAAAATATTGCCGTTTTCGCGGTTTCTTGCCCAGGTGAAGCTGTGGACGACGCTGAATGAGCCGCTGACATTCTGCATCATCGGCGCGGAGCACGGGCGCCTGGGCAACCCCAACCACCAGACCGGCGTGAGCGGCTACCGCGCGGCCCACAACATGCTGCTGGCGCACGCGCGCGCCCACCGCGCCTACCACCAGGGCTTCGCCCACCAGGGGGGTGAGTGCCCGCCCCCATCCCCGCTCCACCCCGCCCACTACGTCCCGTGGAACATCCTCCGACCCACCCCCGACGCCCACCCTGGTGCGCCCCCGCCCCGCCCCTACCACGCCCCTACCCCGACCTCACCTCGCCCCTCACCCCGCTCCGCCCTCCCGGCCCCCGCCCCACCCCCAGTGCTGCCAGATAAGTAGGCAAAAATTACCCACGATACAGCTGTGTGAAGTGGACGGTATCAACGCCAGCCTACCAGGCAACTTCTCCCCACAGGAGAGTTTACTTTGCCTAGTAGGCAGGCGTTGATAACACCCGCCTCACACAGGTGTATCGTGGGCAATTTTCGCCTACTTGGCTGGCAACACTGTCCACCCCGTGGCACCCGCCCCGCCCGAACCCCCCGGTAGCCTTGAGCTTGTCCCTCCCTCCCGCAGGCATGGTGGGGCTGACGCTGAGCGGGCTGTTCACGCGGCCGTGCAGCACGGCCCCCGATGACGTCCGCGCGGCCGAGCGCCACTTGCAGTTCGAGCTGGGCTGGTTCCTGGACCCGCTGCTGCTGGGCGGCGAGTACCCGCCCTGGATGCGGCAGAACGTGGACCCCGACAGGCTGCCCACCTTCGACTCCGCGCAGCGCGAGCTCCTCAACGGTGAGCTAGCTGTGCACACTAGATTCGTATCAACATTTTTATTCGCAGCTTGCGATTTTTTTTCCGCACATGCTCTTCTTACGCATTTTTAATTCGCAATTGTGAACAAATTGTGCATGTGCAAACAATTCATAAGTGACGAATAAAAATGTTCATAAGAATTAAATGTGTGGGGTCCGCGCCGGACACAGACACAACTTAGTGGGAGAGAGGTCACCCAGAAAAATGATAAGTGGTGTTGGGCCTCTCCCCTCGCCTCCTCCGCGCCGCTGGACTGACGGGGTGCTGCCGGGGCCAACAGGTGCCATTGACTTCATCGGGCTCAACTCGTACTTCGGCGGCAGCGCCTGCGACGGCGTGCCCAAGAACGCAGCCTCGCCGTCGTACGAACGCGACCAGGCCGTCGTGGTACCCGAGAGCGGCGACCCGGACCTCGACCCAGACAACCCCATGATGTCCGTCGTGTTTTCGGTGAGCCCCGGGATTGTGCACGCGCAAAATAGAGCTGGTGTATCAAACACTTTTGCCACTATGGTAACAGCAAAATTCTTTTGCTACAATTGATAACTTGTTTGCAGCAATCGCAAAAAAGGTATCAGTGGTAGCAAAATTATTTTGCTGTTACCATAGTAGCAAACGTGTTTGCTAAACCAGCTCACCCTCTATTTTGCGAGTGTACCGGCAGTTTCAGGGAACACGTAACTGTAAGCGGGTTTGCCTACAGGCTCCAGCCGTAAGGCGCTGAGGCCCCTGGGGTAGGCAGACCCGCAACACGACGTGTCCTCTGAGACGCCCGGTACGACGTCAAACACTTTTATCGACGAGGGCGTTTCGGCTCAACCCCCTCTCTGTCTGCTCGAATCAGTGGACTCCGTCGAGCATCCGCAACAGCCTGCGCTGGATCCGGGACCGCTACGACCCCTACAACAAGATCCCCCTCATTGTGACGGAGAACGGTTACAGAGGCGAGGATGACTTCAGGGTGGCCTACCTCAGTGTAAGTTGCCTGATCGTGGGCCCGGGATATGGGCAGATATCAGGGTTTGATGTCGCGATGTGAATGTTATGACCCCTCTCTCTCTCCGATTTCAGCAATGGCTACGATCCGTATTGCGGGGCGTGTACCAAGACAAGCTCAACATCTGGGGCTACTTCGTCTGGTCACTTATGGACAACTTCGAGTGGGGTGTCGGCTACGAGTGAGTGTTTTCATCTACCGTTTCCTCCTCCGAATCTCCGAGCACGCGGTCGAGTCTTCCCTCTCTCTGTCGTCTGCCAGGGCCAAGTACGGTCTCGCGGAGGTGGACTTCAGCTCGGAGAACCGAACGCGCTACCCTCGAGAGTCGCTTTACTTCATGAGGGACGTCATCGCTAACCGGAATGTGCCCCTGGTAGCGCGGCCGGTCCCGGCGGTCACGGACCCGCCCGCCAGCACCGCGCCGTCGGCGCACCGCGGCGCCTGGACCTGGGCGGCGCTCCTGCTGCTCGCCATCCCCCTCGTGTAGATGTACGCGCCGTTAGACGTAGAGGGCTATGGACGCTACGGGCTGCGGGCGTCTCCTCCTCCAACATTCGCCACCCCACCCCGCCCCGCCCCGCCCCGCCCCGCCCCGCCCCGCTTCGCCCCGCCCCTCCCCGCTCCGGCCCGCAGGGCCCAGAACGTTATCTCCTGAGGACTTGGCCGAGCGAGCGAACGGCGGAGCGACGCGTGAAGTGAAATCCTGATGTTTTGGGAAATAGACTGGAAATATGATTATTCTTCTGCAGACATTCTGACGTCTTTGAAGACATTGATATGGGTCGGTGCACGACACCCCCTCTTAGATCTTTTCAATCTTTCTACCTCTCCGATCTCCTCCTCGTCATACTTGACTAATTTCAAAAATACCTAGGTTCATTCACCTCACGTGTAAAATACCTTTTATTCGCTCGTTTCCCGTCGCGCTCCCGCTCGCTCGGCCAACTGCATGGCGTCCGGTTGCGTCCGGCGCGGCCCCAGCGCACTCGCTTTTATGTTCGGCTGCTTACCCGGCTCCGAGGAGTCTTATCGAAACTCTCTACCCGCGCAAGGCGGCCCTGCCGTGCCCTGGTCAGGCTCTCCAGTCGTTCAGTTGGAGCCAAGCTTTAAGAGAGGACGGAGCTCGAATCAGACGAGCCTCCCCTCCCAGTCCCGCGAGTGCCGCTGCCTGGCCGGACTTGTCAATCTCTACGGTGAGTGCCGTTAGGGAATCTTACTTGTACTAGTCGAGGTGATAGGTATTAGGATAATCCGCTAATAAAGTAGCAAAAACCCAGCTCATTCTCACTGCTCGCCGGAGGTCGCTAGATCAATTAAAGTCGTAAACGACTTGAGTCAAGTCAGATGACAACTCCTAAAGATAACCGCCGCAGGGCCCAAACAGTGCACCCAGAAAAATTCGCTCTTGAAATGATGGATATTTGCAATAAGACTAGTCAGAACTTGCATTGCATGTGCTACGGAAGATTTTTCTGCAGGAAACAATTAGTGCAAGTGGATCGCGCTACCCCCGTGACCTCGCGGTGTGGTCCGCGGTGTCCTCGCAACTTCACAATTTAAAAAAATTATTAAAAAATCTTAGATTCCTAGATAAGTGCTCTCGGAAAAGGTTAGATTTTGTTCTTGATCTCAGATACTTTGGTTCTTCAAAAAAAAAAAAAAAAAAAAAAAAAAATTCTTACATTGTTTTCAGAACATTTTTTTCTGGGTGTGTAAGTGCGTCGTGGTGTGTGGTGTGTCCGGGCCGGGCCGGGCCGGTTCTGCGACCAGCACCTCAAGGCCGTTACAGCCGCCGCGCCGCGCCGGTCAGCTGTTAGTGGTTAGCGGCGCGGTGGCGGCTGACGAGCCGCGCAGGGCTGCTGCCGCGTTTCCGGTGAAGACGAGACACATTGAACGCGCATCTTTTTACTTATTTCTTATAAACAAGAACAATAACAAAACTTATATTTACACTCGGGACGGAAATATCGACGGCAGCCCAGCTGCTTAAAGCTGCTTAAAGCGCACGCAGTATCACCCTGTTGCCGCCCTTGACCTTGGTCACGAAGCTCCTCTCCACGAACACCGACGGGTAGTACTTGTCGCCCTCCACGGGCAGCACGCGGTACGACCTGAGAATGGTCGCCAGTCCCGACTTCATCTGCATCATCGCGAAGCGCAGACCTGCGGGCAGGGTGAACAGATGAAAAGTGTGTTTAACACCGGTGAGCTCAGCGCGGCCACCGCGTGGCGAACCTGGTGTGCACGCTACAGTGTCGCGGGTTTACCCGTAGGGCCCCATGGCCCCTACGGTCCGAACGGGTATGCAGTCCCGCGACACTGCACTCTGTCACACCCGGTACGTGGCACGGTACAGTCGCGCGCGCATCTACCGCCGGTAGGCTATTCACGCAAATCGCTGCAAAATTTTTGCTGCCTTAGCTAACTTTTTGCTAAAACAGCTAACAAGCAAAAAGTTTGCAACAATGGCAAAAAAGTTATCGGTGGAAGCACAATTATTTCGCTGTTACTATAGTAGCTTGAACTGAATGTCCCGTACTCACCGATACAGATCCGCGGGCCCTCTCCGAACGGCATGAACGAGAAGTGCGGCCTGCCCTGCTTGGCCTCGGCGGTGAAGTTGTCCGGGTTGAACTTGTCGGGCTCCGGGTAGAACTCGGGGTCCCGGTGGATGGCGTAGATCGGAATGATGACCTTGACGCCCTTGGGGAGCACGGCGGGCTTGCCGTCGGCAGTGGTGGTCGGCAGCACGTAGTCCTCATTGGCCACGCGCGCCATGTTGGACGCGGCCGGGTACAGCCGCATCGTCTCTGAGGACCACAGGAGAGGCACCGAGGGGTTAATCACTCCTGTCATGTGTACACCTCAAGCCGTACTCATCTGTACTCTGCGACAATTTTCAGTCAAAATTTTCAAACCTAAGCTATACGTGTTCAATTTTTTGCTCGATGATGCCATTTTTTCAAAGTTTTTAAAGTTTTTAAATTGTAAAAGAAAATTGGAATCGACCTCTTGAAATTTGATGTGTAACCCTGTACTCACGTACTCATGTGTACACTCCAGCCATGAGTGATCTATAATACCCCTCGGGAGGCACCGTGTTATAGGCAAAGTACGGAGTGTTGTCTACCTCGACGGCACACACGATGGGTCGATTGTCTATCGGCCGATGTGGAACTGAACTTGCAAACGCCAGGCTCTGCGAGCTCTCAGAGCGCCGGAGAGGTAGGCAACATCTTGCCTGCTGTGCACGCGTGTGGTGCGGGGTGGCCTACCATGCGTCTCTCAGGCGTTTGACTCCCTTCATTCGCGGAATGAAGCTGAGCGAACCGGACGATACCCTGTAGGCGCGGCTAGATACTGCTGGTATTGTTGGTTACTATTGCCGCCTTTATCAAACCCCGGCCGTACGCGAGATTAAAAAACTTTTTATGGAGTAAGCTATGTATGAAGTTATCGTTTTAGCTAGGACCCACCCACCCCGCCGCACCTCGCCCCGCCTCGCGGCTACACACGCATATCCTCCCACGATCTCGTGCAAATCTATTTTCCGGAGCATCGCCCAAATATTTTGGAGTGGCGTGCTCCGCCCCCGCCTCGCTCTACTCGTCCGCTTGACGCGGCCTTGGCGCGACCGCGCACGGCACCGGTGCCATGCGGCTCGGCGGGCGTGCTGCAGTCATCGCAGAGACGTCTGTCTTTGAGAACGCTCTGAAAAGCCAAGCCATGTTTAAATATGCCCCCGACTGGGAGGGAGCACTGGTCGCGGGCCATCTTTTCCACTTTTCTTCATCAAGGAAGTACGGAAATGGCCTTGTCTATCGGAACCGAGTTTAGCTTTGAGACCGCGCGGTGGTCACGTGGGGTCTGGAGGAGAGGAGAGGGGAGAGGACCTATTATTACACCGGCTATTACACGGCGAAGCACGGCCGCGGGCGGGGCGGGGCGGGGCAGGGCGGAGGCGGGGCGGGGCGGGGCGGAGACGGGGCGGGGCAGGGCAGGGCGGGGCAGAGGCGGGGCGCGGCGCCGGCCGGTTTGCGGCCGGTTCTCTCTGGTTCTCTTTACTGTTCCGTAGGTCGGGTCCGGGTCGGGCGAATCCACATAATCGCGAATCAGTTTGATGTCGCACGCACACGCGCACGCGCAGAAACTCTTTGCCGCTCCAGCACTGCTCTTATATTGCGTAACCATACCATTTGCACTCTGGGAATCCGAGTGTACGGATGTCGCTCACTTGCAGTTGAGTGGATGTTTCCACACTCTTGTAGATGTGCGACAAACTATTCACACACATGTATGTGTGCAAATGCCCATTTGTACACTTCCAAGCCATAGTCATCGCCATGAATATGGGCAGTCGCTCACCTACAAGTGTGTGAATAATGTGGCTCACACCTACAAGTTTTCACACAAATTCACTCACCAGTAGTAAGAGTGACAGTCACTCTTACTACTCTCACCTGAGAAATAGCGACATTTGCACCAAACATGAGCAATATTTCTTTCGCAAATACTTTTTTCGCAAAATCTCTCGTTGTTCGCATCCCGCCCAGCCCCGCCCCGCCCACCAGGCACTCACCGTCGATGACCTGCTCCATGTAGGTGAGCTCGCTGAGCGCCTCGTAGGTGATCTTGCCGTCGCTTTTGGCGAGCACGCGCTCCACCTCGGCGCGCACCTTGTCCTGCACCTCCGGGTTGTGGGCCAGCTCTGTCATGACGTTGCCCAGCGTGCTCGAGGAGGTCTCGAAGCCCGCCAGGAAGAAGACGAAGGCCTGCGCCGGCAGGATATCGGCGTCGATGCCCTCTGAAACGGTTCCGCCTCGGATGTTAGACCGAAACGCCAAGCTTTGTGGATCTTTATGGTCCTTATGTTATGTTTCGTGTTGCGGTTTTACCAGTGTCGGCCGTATTCTTGCTTTTAAGCTGCATCAGAATGTCTACGAAGTCGTGTCTAACAACTTTATTCTTCTGTCTGTATTCTACGTTTTCCTCGAAAGTCCTGAAAAAGAACCACTTGATTAATAGCGAGTTGGGCGTGAGCGTCCAGCTCAGACTGTAGAGACGCTCGCTTGCCTGGTGAAGAAGTCCGCGACATTCTTGTTAATGAGTCTCACGTTGGGGAAGACGGCCTTGATGTAGGGCAGGGCTTTGGGCATGACTATGCCTACGAAGGTCTGAATCGCGTTCATGTCGAAGGCCTGCCTGCCCATGGCGCGGAATTCCGAGTTGGGGTCCTTGAGGGCGTTAGCCTGCAAGATAAGGGCGTGAGGAAACTGGTCTGCAGAAGCAACTCCGCGGCGCGGACACACAGGAAAAACGGAAAGTCGTCGCGGATGGAGGTAGCGCTCTAGCTCACCTGAATGCCGAAGGCGCAGCTGCCAATGATGTCCGTGGTGAAGCGCGCCAGCAGCTCGAACATCTCGACGGGCCTGCCGGCGGCGGCCTCGGCGGCCAGCACCGCCGTCAGCTCGTCAGCGCACGCCTGCACCAGCGGGAACATGTTGCGCATCTTGCCCGACGTGAAGGTGGGCGTGAGCTTGTGCCGGAGCGCGCGCCACTCGGCGCCCTCGATGTTGAAGAGGTTGGCGGTGAGCGGCTCCCGGTGCCGGTCGAACGGCATGCCGCGGTCAACGAAGCTCGAGAAGTCCTTGACCAGGACGCTGCGCAGCATGTCCTGGTCCACGATAATCAGCAGGGGCTGCGAGCCCACGAACATCCCCACGCACGGCTCGTTCTGCGGGCAGGACACGCGCACGGGGCTAGGGAGACGCACTCTGGGCGACAGCGGCAGCACACCCACACAACGCAAACCCAACAGTACACGCACTCACTTCCTGTGTGCACTCGGAAGCACACACTAGGAAGTGTGTACATCACCAGGAATTGTGTACATAGCACACACTAGGATGTGGGTCCACAGCACACACTAGAAAGAGTTGACATGGAACACACTTGGAATTGTGTACATAGAACACACTGCGAAGTGTGTACTTAGCTCACACTAAGAATTGTGCACACATCTCACACTTAGAAGTGCGTACTTGCCATGGCACACGCGTATAAGCGTGTACTTGTCGGGACTCGCGCTTCCCTGTCGGCTGCCATTGTGCTATGGCAGGTACTACACACTTCCTTGTGTGTGATTGTAAGTGCACACCGGGATATGTGTACTGTTCAGTTTGCACTGCAGCAGGTCCATCTTCCCCTTAGGCCCACCTTGGCGCGCGCCTCTTTGTAGAACCTCTGCATGATGGTGCCGCGGAACTCGGTCTGCAGGAGGAAGGCCGGAGAGCTGCCCAGGATGGGCACGCCGCCCTTGGACATGACGCCGCGGGAGCTCCAGAACGTGGCGGTCCTGTCGGACGTCGGGGAACAGGGCGTGAGAAATATCGCGAAGAGGATGTCGGGATCAAAGGGAGGAGCATTCCGGGGCCCAGCGCACCTGACATAGTAGCGGATGGTGAGGAGCACCACGAAGGCGACGAGCACCTCGAACACGCCCATGGCGGGCACGAGGCCCAGGACGGCAGACAGCACCATGGCGGCGGCGGTCGGCGGCGGTGAGCGATGTGAGCGGCTGAGATAGCGTGCCCGCAATGTCGTGCTGCTGGCGGCCGCGCGGTGTCACTGCGGTGGCTAGGTCGGCGTCGGCGCGGGCGGGGGTGGGGTGGGGGGCCCTGGAGCCTGCTTATAGGGAGACCCCCCCACCCGTGTTCTGCTGCGTCATGGTTCCAGGAGCCACGCGCCGGGCTGGGTAGGAGATTTCAGAAAACTGGTCATCCATATGATGAAGGTAAAATTGTTGCGAGTCATTGTCTCTCCATATGCTCAAAGGTTAGAGTCGCAACCTAATTTAAGGTTTCATCAGACGCGCGGCGGTAAGATAGTGATACGTCAGTCGTTGTTCGGCCTAGATAAAGTTAAAAAGCAGAAAGCAGCGCCCGTATAGCTCAGGGACAATGCTCGAGACAGCACTATTTAAGGCTGTCACCAGTCGTGGCGCATACATGTTTGGTGGTCACAACCATAACATTGCTGTTTGGACCATGATTTCATGGTTTATTGTCCCTCATCTAACATGACGATAGTGACTACAACTATTTTTTTATTATCTTTCTGTGTGCGTGATGTAAGTGAGTTATCCATGAACATGTGACAGTGTCGCCGACAGACAGTTCGATTTCAGTCATTTTTGTGAGTGAGTGTACTGGGCTGTCCACATAATGACAGCCATCGGCCGACGAAGCCGCGAGCGCCAACTCCGCCGCTGTCGCTGCCGGTGGTGCAGCCGCAGCCGCAGCCGCGTCGGCAGGCAACCCATTTATACTCTGAGTTGTTTTGGATGCCTGCCTAGCCACGCCTAGCCACACCTAGTTCCCGTGCCCGTGGACGCCGATATCAGTTGTTGGGTGGGCACGGAAAGCTGCAAGCAGTGTTGCCAGACAAGTATGCAAAAATTGCCCACGATACGCCTGTGTGAAGCGGGGCGGTATCAACGCCTGCCTTCTAGGCAAAGTAAACTCTCCTGTGAGGAGAGTCTGTCTTCCTCTGTCGGCCCATGTCAGTATGACCTTTATATATACAGAAGTGAGGATGGAGCTAAATAACGGGCAATAAAAAACCAGGAAAACACATAAACAGAATTGTTTCGCACATGTAAATGTGCACACTCTACTATCTTTCGTATCGTAGGCCGTACACTACGGCGGCTGCACAGAGCAGCTTACTCCTGTCGGTAGTAGTCTGAGCACCGGCCCGGCAGCTTGACGCTGGTGACCGTGACCATGAGGCCGCTGTACTCTCGGGTGGCCGCCCTGGGCCGCGCCCACGCCCACAGGCCGCTGGTCGCCGCCGTCGCCACTGTCCATGGAGGAGCCGCCCACGAGGAGGCGGCGCAGGCCGCGGCCGCCAAACAGCTGGCCGCCGACCGCAGGGAGCTCGTGTCCTTCTTCCCCACCCTGGTCGAGGCCGTCCAGGACGAGTCGCTGGTCGTCGGCATCCCATCCGAGACGGAATGGATTGGAAAAGTAAGGGCTGCTGTAGCCTAGGCTTCCCTTTCTGAAGTAAGTGCGCGCTGCCAAACTTTCCCCGACCTCACAACAATTTTTTTAATTTTTTTATTATTTTTTAATTTTTGTTTTATTTTTTTAAATTGGTCGGGATACGAACGAAAAATGTCTCGCGACAACCTGGAGGTATCGTACCTGGCCCCCGTGCCACTACCCTCTAGGCTGTCGAGACGTTTTTGGTTCAAATCCTGCTGACCGGAATTCTGGTCCTGGCCTTTTTTTGCCCTCTGTTGTTTGTCCGCTTTTCCAAAAATGTATGGGTTTGTATGTCCCTTCGCTGTGTGTAGGGCGCCGCTCGTTCTCACGTGAGCGTGAGCTCTCTCGCTCACGGGCGTAACTTGACACGCCCTCTGCTCGGCTGCCACACAGCTCATGCACTACGTGGTGCCGAAGGGCCGCCTCTTCCGCGGCTGCAGCGCGCTCAATGCGTGCCGGGAGCTCCTGCCGCCGGACCGCGCCGACCTCGGCAAGCCCCTGGGGCTGGCCTTCGAGATGGTGAGTGCTGTCCTGGTCATTCGCTTCGGCACCTCTGCTCCACGCCGTGCTCATAGTCCCGCCCCGCACCGCCCAGACGCAGGGCCTCATCGTCATCATGGACGACCTGGTGGACGAGGCCGAGCTGCGCCGTGGGCTGCCCTGCTGGCACACGCTGCCCGGGGTGGGCGTGCACGCCGTCAACGACGCCTTCCTCTTGCTGTCGGCCGTTAATAAAGTCCTGCAGCGCTACTTCCGCGCCGAGCCGAGCTACGTCTCCCTGTTCGAGTTGTTCAACGAGGTGAGTTCCATACACCCCCGGCCCGGCGGCGGCGCCTGAGTGCACACTTAATTCTTCTGAACTTTTTTTATACGCATCTATAGATCTCTGTAAACATGCCCTATATGCGCATAATTTTGTGCCCAACTACATTAAAAAAAAAAAAAAAAAAAAAGCCCAACATGAACAATTTTGTTCATAGATCTGCATTAAATTATACATAAACAAAGCATGTTTACAGAAATCTGTAGCTGCGTACAAACGAAGTTCATAAGAATTTAGTGTGTGTCCCGGGGTGAGAACTGGCGAAATGCTTGCGCTGCGCAGAGCATTTTCCGCGCCGTCATCTCCCAGAACTACGAGTGCCACAACGGCTCCCCCGGCAGCGGCGCGGCCAGGTTCGACGCCTTCGACCACACGGTGCACGCCGCCCAGGCTACCTTCAAGATCTCGTACTACACGTTCTACAGCCCGCTGGCCGCCGCCATGCACCTGGCGGGCGCCTCGGACCGCGCGCGCCGCGAGGCGCTCTGGAGCCTCGCAAAGGACATCGGGCTGCTCTTCGTCGTGCAGGTCAGCTGTCAGCGCCCGACGTGGCGGGGAAGAAACTCAAGGGGGAAACGACTATCAAATTCTGTGTCAGCCGGATTACTGATTACCTGGACTACCCCCGGATTACCCCCCGGATGAAATTGTTGTTTTTTCTCTCTAGGATTACCATGGATTACCCGCGAATTTCCTCAATTATTTTCCTCGGATTACCGCTCCCGAATTACCGAAACGGCTGTCAGCCGGATTACCTTAGTCGTTTCCCCCTAGTGGAAACTTCTTTTAAATTTGGTGAATCTGCAGTTAATTTGAGAGGGAACCACGGCAAGCCACGGCACTGTTCCGTACACTGCACGTTGCCGTACATGACGCTGTCAGTCATTGCGCGTAGTGAGTGTACAGTGTACGGCGTCGCCGCACCGCCCGAAGTCCACACGGGCACGGTGTAAGATGACGGCTCCACCGTATACCATTTAGGCTCTATGGCCGTCCGGTACTCTGCTGTCCGTACCAGATTTAGAACATTGATGGTACGGCAATGCCGTTTTCCCTTTTTGACGCATCTTCCTGGAAAATAATTAACGGTGCACTGCCTTCACCTTACCGTCATTATTTCTGGCAGTGCAAGTTTTCTTTACAAAACTACGGATTTTTTTTCAGTGGTCTTAGCGCTATCACAGTCGCCTTTTTCCTTCTCCGAACAAAACTTTTTTTTCATCGCCCCGTTTCCAGGACGACTACAGCGACTGCTACGAGCCTGAGGCCGTGTCCGGCAAGACCCAGTGTGACATTCGCAACGGCAAGTGTACGTGGCTGGTGGCCGAGGCCAAGCGGCGGGCCAGCGAGAGCCAGCGGGCCCTGCTCAAGGTGAGTCAGCGCCCCGGGAGGGTAGGCAACCTCGGGCGCGCCTGCCGTGCGGGAGGGCCTACCCGCGCAGGCGCTCGCCGCCGCGACCGGGACTATCAGAGTCTCAAACGGACTCTGTGCTTTATTTGACAGGCGAACTACGGGTCCGACGACGCCGAGAAAGTGGCGGCCGTCATGGATCTGTACGCGCAGCTGGGCGTGCAGGAGGCCGCCCAGGAGTGGATGCGCAGTGGCTACGCCAGGATCGCAGAGGAGATCGACCGCCAGCGCGAACTACCGCCCCGCATGCTGCATTACGTCCTGGACAGCATGCGCCACCCCCTGCCAACGCCGTGACGTCAAATACTGTATTATTTATTTCATCCCCCTTTTGACTCGCTCTTCGCCATCTCGTCCAATTCTTTTGTACAGAACTGCTAAACCAGTGGCATCGTCCAAAAGAACACCAATATTTTGCCATTTTTACCGCAAAAAATTTGGCGCTCTTCACTCTTTGGACGCAAAAACTTGGCGTTCTTTTCAGAAAATGCCAAAAATTGGCATTAAAAATGGCCAATAAATGGCGTTCTTTAGAGAACCCCAAAATTTTGGCACTAAATACGGCCACTGCGTTTACAGTGTACAATACCCTAAATCAGAAAAAAGTCAATTTCAGGCGTTGGAGTGGCGGTTCATAATAAAATTGTCTCCGAAATCGACCAAATTCGAAGGTTGCCTCCTTCTGAGTACCCAAAACACATAGCAAGTCAAAGGAGCCCGATACCGAAGTACAGTTACTTAATTTGGGACAAATACTGCACATCCCTTTGCGTCGCACAAAACTTTGCTCGCGTTTCCTTACTGTAAACTCTGGTTTTCGTGCGAACCTACCCTCGGGGGTTGGTCTGGGGGTTCATTAGAGTCCCCCTACACAACCCCCGTCATTTTGGAGCAATTTTTTTTGACCGAAAATCGTAAAAATGCAAAGGCTATAGCCTTTGCGTTTTTGCGATTTTCAGCCGAGAAAAAATTGTCTCTGATTTCGACCAAACTCACAGTTTACCTCCTTCTGGGTCCAAAATACACATTGCAAGTCCAAGGAGCCCGATACCGGACTTCGTTAGTGAAAAAATCAGCCCGGAAGCCACCTCGCCCGGATCGTTGCGCGCTATCAGGAATACTAGATTTTTTCGCTGAAATCCCCGGTTTCCGTGCGAACCCACCCTCGGGGGCTGGTCTGGGGGTTCATTAGAGTCCCCTTGCACAACCCGAGGCAAAATAATACACTGACCTGCATCTGGAGCTTATCGATGGTGACGGTCAACTAGTAGGTAAAGCGTAGATATAGGGCAGACCATCGACAGACAATGAACAGTCCATTCTCAGCCAAACCGTTATCAGACGGCAGACAATCCTCTCCGACGAACGACAGACTATCGGCAGACAACCCATAGCCAATAAAATAGCGCGCAATGTGTTCGGGCGAGGTGGCTTAGGGGCCTATTTTGTCACTTACGAAGTCCGGTAAAGGACTCCTAGGACTTTCTATGTGTTTTTTGGTCCCGTAAGTAAGTAACCTGTGAGTTTGGTCGAAATCCGAGACAATTTATTTTCGACCGAAATTCGCGAAAACGCAAAGGCTATAGCCTTTGCATTTTTACGATTTTGGGTCGAATTTTTTTATCGCTCCAAAATGACAGGGGTTGTACAGGAGGACTCTAAGGTACCCCTAGACCAACCCCCAAGGGTCAGTTCGTCCGAAAACCCGGTTTGCCTGCGAGGGAATGCAGTATTCCTAATAGCGCGCAATGTGTTCGGACGAGGTGGCTTAGGGGCCTATTTTGTCACTAACGAAGACCGGTATAGGACTCCTAGGACTTGCTATGTGTTTTTTGGTCCCAGAAGGAGGTAACCTGTGAGTTTGGTCGAAATCCGAGACAATTTATTTTCGACCGAAAATCGCAAAAACGCCAAGGCTATAGCCTTTGGATTTTTACGATTTTGAGGTCGAATTTTTCTCTCCAAAATTACGGGGGTTGTACAGGGGGACTCTAACGTGCCTCTAGACCAACCCCCAAGGGTCAGTTCGTCCGAAAACCCGGTTTGTCTGCGAGGGAATGCAGTATTCTTAATAGCGCGCAGTGTGTTAGGACAAGGTGGCTTAGGGGCCTATTTTGTCACTAACGAAGACCGGTATAGGACTCCTAGGACTTGCTATGTGTTTTTTGGTCCCAGAAGGAGGTAACCTGTGAGTTTGGTCGAAATCCGAGACAATTTTTTTTTCGACCGAAAATCGCAAAAACGCCAAGGCTATAGCCTTTGCATTTTTACGATTTTGGGTCGAATTTTTTTTTCTCTCTAAAATGACGGGGGTTGTACAGGAGGACTCTAACGTGCCCCTAGACCAACCCCCAAGGGTCAGTTCGTCCGAAAACCCGGTTTGTCTGCGAGGGAATGCAGTATTCCTAATAGCGCGCAATGTGTTCGGACGAGGTGGCTTAGGGGCCTATTTTGTCACTAACGAAGTCCGTTATAGGACTCCTAGGACTTGCTATGTGTTTTTTGGTCCCAGAAGGAGGTAACCTGTGAGTTTGGTCGAAATCCGAGACAATTTATTTTCGACCGAAAATCGCAAAAACGCCAAGGCTATAGCCTTTGCATTTTTAAGATTTTGGGTCGAATTTTTTTTTTCTCTCCAAAATGACGGGGGTTGTACATGGGGACTCTAGCGTGCCTCTAGACCAACCCCAAGGGTCAGTTCGTCCGAAAACCCGGTTTGTCTGCGAGGGAATGCAGTATTCCTAATAGCGCGCAATGTGTTCGGACGAGGTGGCTTAGGGGCCTATTTTGTCACTAACGAAGACCGGTATAGGACTCCTAGGACTTGCTATGTGTTTTTTGGTCCCAGAAGGAGGTAACCTGTGAGTTTGGTCGAAATCCGAGACAATTTATTTTCGACCGAAAATCGCAAAAACGCAAAGGCTATAGCCTTTGCATTTTTACGATTTTGGGTCGAAATTTTTTATCTCTCCAAAATGACAGGGGTTGTACAGGTTGACTGTAACGTACCCCTAGACCAACCCCCAAGGGTCAGTTCGTCCGAAAACCCGGTTTGTCTGCGAGGGAATGCAGTATTCCTAATAGCGCGCAATGTGTTCGGGCGAGGTGGCTTAGGGGCCTATTTTGTCACTTACGAAGTCCGGTAAAGGACTCCTAGGACTTGCTATGTGTTTTTTGGTCCCAGAAGGAGGTTACCTGTGAGTTTGGTCGAAATCCGAGACAATTTATTTTCGGCCGAAAATCGCAAAAACGCAAAGGCTATAGCCTTTGCATTTTTACGATTATCGTCCGAAAAATAATATTGCTCCAAAGTGACGGGGGTTGTGCAGGGGGACTCTAACGCACCCCTAGACCAACCCCCGAGGGTAGCCTGTGAGTTTGGTCGAAATCGGAGACAATTTTGTTTTCGGCCGAAAATCGCAAAAACGCAAAGGCTATAGCCTTTGCATTTTTACGATATTTGGCTGAAAAATAATGTTGCTCCAAAGTGATGGGGATTGTGCAAGAGGACTCTAACACACCCCTAGACCAACCCCCGAGGGTAGCCTGTGAGTTTGGTCGAAATCGGAGACAATTTTTTTTTCGGCCGAAAATCGCAAAAACGCAAAGGCTATAGCCTTTGCATTTTTACGATTTTTGGCCAAAAAATAATGTTGCTCCAAATTGACGGGGGTTGTGCAAGGGGACTCTAACGCACCCCTAGACCAACCCCCGAGGGTAGCCTGTGAGTTTGGTCGAAATCGGAGACAATTTTTTCTGGTTCGAAAATCGCCCGGCTATAGCCTTTGCATTTTTACGATTATCGTCCGAAAAATAATGTTGCTCCGAAGTAACGGGGGTTGTGCAGGGGGACTCTGATGTACGTACCTCTTACCCAACCCCGGAGGGTTGGGTTGTCGGAAAACCCGGTGTCCAGGGAGTTGGTCTGTGGGTACATGGGAGTTCCCTGGTTCAACCTCGGTTTAAAGTGAATTTCACGTGTAATTGTTGCTTTGCTGTTTGAATTATTGCGCGGTTGGCGCGCGGGTAACGTCATTCAGTCTTCCGTTTTGAAGTTGCGCGCCGAAGCACCGCCTTGGCGGCCGAAATACCGCCTTGGCAAACGCCGCGTACCACCCTGTAGCGGCCAGAGGTTGGCAACGCTGGCTACCGCCCTCCCACCTCTCCCCTCCCCTCTCCCTCCTACCGCCGCCTCACACCGTCAGACCAGGATCGGCTCTCATTCTGCTGGTGCTTGTCGAAGAGGTAAGATGTACTATAGTTCAAGGTCGCTGTAGGTTGGTTAGGTTTGAATGGAAACACCACGTGTTGGGAGCTACATGCGTTTCCTGTGTCCGTCTGGACTGGAATTGGGGTGTGTAGAGGTTTTGTTCAGATTCTCCGAACGGTTGCGCATTTCCTTCTTGGGTTCTCGGTGTTGGCCTTGAGCTCGAGTTTCCTCGGTCGCACTTGACTCTTCCGAAATGCAGGCGTCGCGTAACTTGCTCTCATTCGCGTTCAAGAGAGGGCTGCTCTGAGTTCACATCTAGGTTAGAATGCCTGCCTCGTGTTTCAGTATTTCAGTATAGAGCTGTGTATGGGACGTCTAGGTTAGAATGCCTGCCTCGTGTTTCAGTATTTCACTATACAGCTGTGTATGGGGCAGGATAGGAAAAACGTACCTTAATTTGGGATCTTCTCATTTATTTTGAAACATTCGACATACTAATTTAGTGCTATCTTTTGTTATTCTTCAGGATGATGCTGCTTCTTTCGTCTATCCAGTACCTTGAATGCTGATTGAAAGTATGGGGCCAGGGGCCACGGGCCACCTTTACATGGACCCTGCTGATGAATGCTCGAATATATTGGCCTGCTTGGAATTCCTTTTGCGATGTTTGAGGCTGCATTGCAACATGACCAATAGCTCAAGGTGTGTATATATACTGGCCTATGCTGGGCTCTATTATCCATCACATTTCTTGGCTACCTGCTTGTCAGTCTCCAGGTCTTTTCCTGCCATGCTAATAAATATTGTTTGTCTGTTTCAGATTGCCAAGTTGCATTCGTTCTGTTGAACCCTGCCCTTGACGGCTCCCACTTCACTTCCAAAGACTTCACGGGGCTGCTTAGATCTTTACTCTGTCTGCCATCGCAGTGCTGATAAGCTGTTTTCATCTGTGATGTCATGTCGCATGTCTGGTGCTTCTGTTGAGCACATGGTGGGTATTTCATGGTTCAGCTGTGCTCTTTTATACATCAGATTTGTTGCTATCTGCTTGCCCTTCTTTCCTTTCTTTCATGCTAATAGGTTTTTCTTAATTCTTTCAGGTATTCACCATGTTCTGCATAATGTACTGAAGCTGTTATTTCACCTCTTAATCTCCACCCGGTGTTTGCTGTTGCAACCTTATCATCTGCAGTGGTCATGCTGCTTATGTGAAGGTAAGCAATGTTAAGAGCAAGACCTACTCGATCAGCTACACTGGACGTTTTGTTGTATACGATACCCTCTCAAAACGCATTCTAAACCCGAGCCTCGCCCAAGCCCACCTCCTGGCTCCACCACTTAGTGGAAGGGACTAAGGACGTTTTGGAACTACATCAGAGCCTTTAAAGAATTGTTAACCCCCATAGTGGAGTTTTTATTTAAAACATAAAATATTCTGAATTTAGTTTCAATGAAAGTGATGTAATTGTTCCCCTAATTTATTTGAGAATATTTTCATCTGGTTGTGTGATGATCAACTTCAACAATCATGAGCAGTAATTCGGGCGGAGACCGTAGAGCTATTTGCTACCACTGGCTGTAGGCTGGGGGGAGGGGGGGGTCCCCAGAGTGGCTTACTTTTGGCACGTTCAGACTTAGTCCTGTCAGGGTTTTGTACGCAGCGGAATATCCAGTGGAGCTGATCAAGGTGGTCTTATTTAAGTGTGACGGTATTGATCTTTGAAAGAAATCTGAGAAGTTAAAAATGACTTGTATATTTTGATTTGCACCCACTTCAAATAATTTTTTGAAGCGTCTTTGCTTATAATTGGCTATTCCTGTGGCTAAGGCTAATGTCTTACCTTTAATGAAGAGTGGTGCATTTATATTTATACAATTTGCAAATGAGTGCCCAAAGAGAAATCCTGTTCTTTGTCTGCCGAACAGCACATTGTTGCTGCTGCCTCAAAGATCTTTTCCCATTTGGATTCCAAATTCAGATCTTGGAGCTAAATAGCCATTTTGGCAATGTTCATTTCCTGCCTCACCAGTACACTGGACATGCTTTCAAGGATGATTCATTGAATCTTATCCTTTGGAGTAAGGATTTAATACTGTATAGCTCTGATCAGATTATTGAACTTTTTCTCAAAATAAAAGAAATTAGGTTGCCAGTCTCTTTTGGAGAACATTTGTAGTAGTAAAAGCAGTAGTTCATATTGCAATTTGTAATTGAGCACTTGGGAGTTTCATCTCAAGGTAGTTTGCAGACTAACTGTGATTGGTTCGGGAAGACAGACCTTTGACAACAGGAACTGAGTTAATCCTTACATTTGGAGTGTATTCCTGGCACAGCACTACCTGTTTGGTTGGGCTGCTGTACAAGCTATAGTAAATGAATGATAATATTCAGCACTTTAATATTTTAAGTAACTTCTATTAGTATGAGTAGACCTTTCATGACAGTAACTTTGTTAATCAATGAATTTTTTGAGCTTGCCTAGTACAGCACCACTCCTGTGGTGAATTTTAATGTCTAGTCTGTTACTTTGATTTCTTTCATTTTGAAAGTCAGTGCCCTGAATTTAAGATCAGGCAGTAAGAAATATTTCCCTTTTGCAGAATGGTGAAAAAGCATTGAATTATTTGTATTTTAAATATCTGTCGAGGGAAGCTTTGACATAAGTTATGAAAGTCTACTCATTCCTTTCATTTGAAAAGTTCACTTGGTATTGCACCACTGTTCTGAATCAGAATATCTCTTAAACTCACCTATGAAGTAGAAGGCAATTGGCTTTCAAAATTAAACTGCTACTTTCTACCTTTGCTGGTTGTGAAATCAATAGAAAATTGCAATATTGCTGCTAGTACTTTGGTCTCCATTAAAATACTAGAAATCATAGTGGGTAAATTTTGACACTAAAATCGTGGAATGTTTTTGAGTTGCTGCCATAGTGACTAAAACAGAGATGCATGTCATGTTGAATAAGTTACCTGTATAATGGTGAATAACATCACGCATTTGTTTGATAGTTTAATTGATTTTATTACCATTCATAGAAAATCACTTGCTGCAGTGTTAGTCTGCTCAGAGCTACCAATAACTGAAAGCAAACTTATGGTGGGAGTGAATTTTATGTCTGTTTGCCACTTTGGTTTGTGGTAATCATTTTAAATAAAATATTTGAAGTAGACGTAACTTTGGGCTCGTTAAAGCTTTACCTTCTTTCAATTCCTGATTATATTTGGATTTTAAATTGAAATACCTTAGCAAGATGTAATATTTTGGCAAGTCATCACTTGTACCTGCCATATTGAATTAAAGAGGGATTGTAGAATATTTTTTTTATTTTGTTTGTCTTTCTAAATAAATCAACAGAATTGTGATGAAACGATACTCTTTTCTTGAACTGCTTCTGATAGATATTTATTTTTGCAGGTGACAAGACAAAGTTACCGGGAAAGAGGAACCAAATGTGCAGCTATTGACGATTCTTCAAAGCAAGCAACCAACTCAAGAATGGACGACTGTGAAGATTCTTCGAAACTCAAGTCTGGATCTTCAGCATGAAGAAATGAACTTACTTGCTTCTGGTAATTTTTTAAAACTAATATTTATAGTTGAAATAGATGCAACTGACTTCATTTTAGCTTCACCTTCCAATTGCTGAATATATATTGATTGCTAATAGCAAGATGGAAAATTTTGGCATGTTCTCTCTATTAAAGACGGATTGGATAATTTTTTTCACGTCATATCTTCCCTAAATAAAGTCAACCAAATCGTGAAATAATGATACTCTTTTATTGAACTGCTTCTGATACATATTGGTTTTTGCAGGTTACAAGACGAAGTTACGGGGAAAGCAGAACCAAATATACAGCCGTTGACGATTCTTCAAATCAAGCAACCAACTCGAGCAAGGACGACTGTGAAGATTCTTCGAAACTCAAGACGAGGCTGTCGGCATGAAGAAATGAACTTACTTTGAGCTTACTTTTGCTAATGTGAGCAACGATTGCTTCATGTGGAGGAGAGATCAGTCACAGTGGAACATGGAATGGCCCGAGGTCCTGGTACGCATTTCTCGGGCTCCTTTAGTGACATGTTATTGAAGGTTCACCAGGCCACTGCTTGCTCTCGGGTCCTGTGTTTCATCTCGTCGGCTGTGATTGAGTTCATATGAAGTGATTGTTGCGTAGAGTCAGTTTATGAGGTGTTTTAATTAAACTCCTCTTGACAGTTAAATTGACCAGTTTTTCCAGATCGAACTTTCTTTGACCCCCCCAGAAATTTTACTTGGGCCGCATCACATAGGGATCTCGAGGTAGCCTAAAAAGGGGCCTTTTTTGGGGGGGGCCTCCCATTGGACCGGCTGCTATTGCTTCTTTTTGTTCTTCTTCCAATAAAGCTTGTTTTTCTTTATTCAACTGTTTGTTTGTTTGTTTGTTTGTTTATTTATTTATTTATTTATTTATTTATTTTTTTTTTTCTTGCCGCTGTTCCACTGCTCCAAGTCCCGAGCTCAGCTACGACTTTAAAGGCGCAGCAGCTGAGCTCGGGACTTGGAGCAGTGGAACATCGGCAACAAAAATTCTTTTTCCCCTCCTTGGTTGTTGGCTTTGGCCTTCCTTGGCCGAGCGGCTCACTGGTGGAAACCAATGAGCAGCTCGAGCAAAGAAAAATAACAACAAGAAAAAAAAAAAAAAAAAAAATACAAGTGCTGAAAAGTAAACAAAGCATGAATGTCAACAACAACAAAGAGCAGAAGACACAGAGGATGAGAAAGTGAGAGGAACACTGCAAAGGCCAAATACTAAGTCCCAAAAAAAGAGAAGAAGAAATTGGCCAGTGGCAGAGCAGCACAAATGTCAACAAAATTGTAAACAAGTGTAAACAAAATTGTAAACAAAGCACTGTGTTCCTCTAAATTTCTCATACATTCAGAGAGAAGGAAGGCAGACAAAGGCGAGGCATAGGACCCGCTGGGATTCGAACCCAGCAGTAGGACAAGTCCCACTCCAGGAGGCCGTATTATACCAAAGCCAGAAGGGAAACACAGCAGAGCACAGAGCAGTAAAAAGTATCCATTCAAAAATTGAAATTCAAAAGCAAAGAGAGGAATCCCCTCTCATTCGCCCCCTCTCACCCACACATTGACCTTCAGGAGTCTGGCCTGGGTCAACATGCCAGCAAGAGGGGGCAACTACAACAAGTTTAAAGCAAGCAAAAATTTACATTTCAAAAGTACAAGAGCAAGACACCCACTCCTCACACCCTGACCATGAGGAGTCTGGCCGAGGTCAAAGTGCGAGGAAGCAAGCAAAATTTTAGATTTGAAAGGTTACCACTAAAATGCCTACTCCTCACACCCTGACCTTTAGGAGTCTGGCCGAGGTCAAAGTGAGAGGAAGCAGGCAGGCCAAATGGCGCAAAACAAAGCATTCAATGGATACTTTTGCAATAGAGCAAGTAAAGAACAGCAGACACAGGGGCAACAGGGCAACACTCAAATATCAGTAAGCAAAAGCCGTCACTCATCTCTGTTCTCAACAAAACAAGATTTACTACTTTAAAAGCCTCTATCCGAATTATTAAATGCATCCAGCATCTGACTAGTTGGCAAGATACCACCCTTAAATAAGATGGATGGAAAAGTGAACAAGTATTATTTTTAAAAGCCAAATACCTTAGAAAGGTAATTGCACATCGATAAAATGCTGATGATATCTCTCATGGATATCAGTTGGCAAGATACCAACCATAAATTAGATCAACAAGTGAACAACTAGTATTTATACAATTGACAAACAAATTCTGGATAAAGACGAGTGACTGGCCATACACTTTAAACAATATTGCATTGAAAACAAATAAATCTACACAAGACTATTGTATTATTAAGTTTGTTTGAAAACTAGAAGGCGTTTTGAGAATGAACATGACTTACTCCAAATGATAAATATCTAAACAATACTTTCAGTTCTTGAAAAAGAAAAGATCTCATTTACATTTAATTATTCTCACTACGAAGATGCAATATTGTTCAAAGAAGAAGAATCATCATGAGCACAGAACTGCGATTTCAAGTGGAAGGATACCCACTAATGCAACAAGCCCTACTGACTCAGCCAAGAGTCCAAGCTTCCCTATTTTCCCCCCAATGTTAACTTATACAAAACCCTTTGATTTTGAAATGAACAGGCAAGTGTGCCTGATAGAAAATGCTAATACTGTTGTGGGCTGTCTGTCGCCTAATCGGAATCCATCTGGTCCAAGATTTCCTCACAGAGAGTACTAAGGACAACCCCACTTTCACATTTAAACAAGAACGCAACGTAAAATAGATTTCTGATTCACACTAATGCCCAAATTAAGAGCTTCATGGATAACCCTATCCTTACCCTCAGCCTGCCATGAGGTGGCCTAACCTTCATAGCTAACCTCCCTTGGGCACTACATAATGTGCTACAAGAAAATAACAGCCTTTCAAGGAAATAACGACATTCCGCTAATAAGAATATCATTGAAAAGTTACACCCAATGCTGGTGGTTAATTCTAGGCTTACAGTAGGCGCTCAGCAGAAAGACGAACCATCAGCCATCCTAGAAGCGAGGACGTTCAATTTGTCCTCCCCAGCACAATAAAATATATCGAATTTAATCATAAAGAAAATATGACACTCCCCTTAATTGATTATTTAAAAAATATTACGTTGGAAACAAATATTATCACAATTTCACTCACACTTTTCGCAAAACCACACGCAGCCGCCATGATGCCAGATCCATAGTTGCAAGCAACCCCAGCCAACTGACGGCAAAGGCGGTGTTCGCTTAAAACTCTCAAGAAAAAGAAAAATAATAACATCACTCTACAAGCTGACAACCTACAAGCGACAAAATGTGAACCCTAACCGAACCTCTTTCGTGCTCATGGGTTGGTACACCTGAAGACATCGCGGGACTGGGCGGGTACGGCCTTAGGCCTTCAAAGAAACGGCAAAAATAGCGGAAATTGCGTTAGAATGTAATGTGTAGGCTGTCACAGGGGTAGCGAAGAGCTATTTATGAGGTTAAATGGTCGTTTAACTATTGCAGGAACGGAAATAAAACAGGTTAATTAGGTCCATCTCAGCAAATTTTATTTTGATCACTTGTGTATTACTTATTTAAACTGAGATGTGAAAGTGCAAATTCTCGACATTCGTCCCTTCTTAGTCGCGAGAAGCCCTTTAACCCCCAAGATTTGAGGAGGGCTTGTAGCTCACGCAGCTTTAATGACTCCACCTGGAAATTAAGTATATTTTTAATTAATCATTTGCTAATAACTTTCATATGTGTCAACTTTGTAATTGTTTGTGAGTACTAACATATTGTTTATTTATTTTAGGTTGAGCCACGACGCTCTCCATGGCTCCTTGTGTGGAGGTTGGCTTCAAAGCTGCAGAAATGTGATAGAAAGTGTTAATGCATTTAGTGGATCTGCTGTTTACCCAAGGGACAGAAATTTGTCGCAGAGACATCATAAATGTCTTTGTGACAAATTTCTGTCTCTTGGGAAACTCAAAGTTCAATCCATAACAAGGTACGTACTCATGCTAACTGTTGAAGTGGCAGCCTCGAATGCATCGAGAAGTGAATTATTATCATCTGTTGACCATGTAATAAATTTAGTTCAACCATTTGCTTTTAGAGACAGTTTATGAAAGAAATTTTGTACATTTACTTACCACCAACTACAGCTATGCCCTGCTGAGAGGTGGCTTGCACCTGCATTTCAGAATCTGTAACTGTTTGAGTTTCAGATGTAAGACAAAGTTGTTTATCTGCTTTCCATTATTACCTTAAAAATTTGTAACCTATAATAACTTACCTGGGCTTAAATTTATATCCTCACTGTCTGTTGCTGAACAAGCCTGCTGCGCAGTTTGGATTGCTGTTCAAAAATTCAGATTTCACATTAAATTTTATATTTAAGTGCTCATATCTCAGCAACATAAGAAAAGTGTACCTTACCAGTTCTAAGCAATTCCTTGCTTTTTACAAGGGGGTTTGTGTCCTGCAAGACCTGGGCAGCATTTTTGTCTTTTCCTGAGAGAGGACAAAATACATTAATGCATGTTTTTTTTTTGTTTTTTTTTTAATTTTGTAGGTAATCAAGTATCAACATACCAGGGATGCCAGTAAGTAGTGTCCAGTCCATTGGGTTTATTTCTTCAAAGCCCAAATCAGGAGGAATTAAAGCAGTTTTTGGGCTACTGCGAAGTGCTTGCCTAGTAACCCTTTTCCTCCTGGCTTTGATCAGCTTATTTTGTGCAGAGCAGTGCAAATTAATAATCCTGCATGCTAACATATGTAGCAGCTTTTCTTTCATCTCTTTAGAATGCTGAGAGCAGGTAAGCCATTTGAGATCATCTTGTTTTTCAATTTCTTCTGTCACAATGAACAGTAATTTTTTTTTCCAGGCAATATCTTTCCATAATTTATTTACTTCTGTTTCAGATGCTGTGAAGAGTCGTACAAGAGCAGGAGATGGTTTGTCGAGGCCAACCATTTCCTCACGTGCCAGGGCCAAAGCAATATCAGGGGTGACTTCTTGGGTGGTCAAATTTTTGAGGCATTCTGAACACCGCTCAGTGGCTGCTATTAATTTGCTGCAGATGGTCATGCAGGTCAAAGAAACACCTTGTCTTGCCACTATGCCAGGTGGAGAAGGCAAAGGCGAGTCAAGGTTGTCCAGCCCTCGCCTCAAGGTAGGAATTTCTTGCTCTGGCCTGTCATCCACTTCAGCCTCTAAGAGATCTGCCAAAGTTGCCATGAAGGTAGCTCCATCATCCTGACAATTGCCCTGATCAACAGCTGATGTGACATTCTGAATAATTGCAGTTTTGATGCCACCAACAAACTGTGAGACAGTGGGGTCAGAATTTGAACCACAAGTTTGACGCACCTGCCCAAAAAAATTCTCCAGTCCATCTTGGTTGAAGCGGCGCAGATTCATAGATGTACAGCCCAATTTCTCCATCTTCTTCCATACTCTTTCATAACCAATCAGGTTAGAGTGCAAGGCTTCAAGGCAAGGGGGTACATGTCGCTGGCCACCCTCTTTACGTATGTACACCCACTCTTTTATTTTTTTCCTAGCATCTCTCCAGTGTTGGTGGTGGAACGAGTCTGCTGTAACCTTACATCTAAATTCCTTTGGCTTATCTTTTCTCCCAGGACCATTCAAGGAGTCAAATAATAAATCAATCTCGGTAACAAATTGTGCTGTTGGTTGCCAGTGACCTAATTCTTCCCCCTTTAAATGGCTGAAGGTTACCATAGCAGAGGCAACCTTCTGACTTAGCACTTGGGTGGCCAGCTTCACCCTCATTTTATTTTTGCCTGTTGGACAGAGGTGAGCATATGATAATGATGAGGTCTTGCAAATACTTTCATCAAGCTTGAAGTATTGAATAATGTGTTTCCACTGTGCCAACTGCCCTGGTCCAAACTGGAGATCACTTGTTAACAAATTATTTCTGATGTTTTTCAGAACATGAGGAGTGTCCCACAGGTGAGTAATCATTTTTCCATCAATACAATACACAGGATCCACAGCTCCTTGAGGACACATGCTGCGCAGTGTATTGATAGCACCAACATTAGTGGAGCCCTGGTCTGAGATTGTTGATAGAACTTCGAAGCCTATCCTCTGGAGGTCCCTTACCACATCAGGTATTAAAATAGCTAGCATTTCTGAAGGACAGGTGGAATTAACATGGTAATAACCAACAATAAATTTCAATTCTTCTTCTATTCCCTGTACCATGAAGACTAGGGTGTGGTTGGCTGCCTTGTGAGTTCTTCCATGGGCTCCAAAGTCTTCATATCCTTCAATCAGGTCTGTGCGGGTGTTATAGTGAAGATTTTCTTCAATGAACATTTCGTCAAACGCGACAGTGCACAAAACCTTTTTACCACCACTAATTTGATTTTCAATTTTTTTTTCCAGCACTTTCAGCAAAAATGGTGACACCCCAGGTTCGAGTTTTATGGACTGCAGCACAGTTTTCAGGGTGTTGACACTGGGTAAAGTGAGGCTTTGTCTCAACCACCGGTAAGTACGTGGACTTCTTTTGTACACTCCAAGGGCCCAACACTTCTGCTTAACCGTCCACTTTCTTGACTTTGGTTTTTTAAGGAAGTTTTCCATCTCTCCCTGCAGGATTGTTTGTGCACCCACAGACATGTCAACATTACCAATGATCTTGGCCTGCAGGTCTACTCTACAAAAATTTTTAACAATTCTGGCTTTCTTCAAAGAATATTTAAGTCTTCTTTGGACTTTGGAGACCTCTTGCTGCCTCTCCTGAACCATCTGCAGAAGTTTTTTTTTTTTTGGTGTTAGTTCATTGGCCTTGAGCCCTGCCTTCCTTGCGAGGCTCATTTTGGTGGTGCGCCTTTTTACTGGAGTTGAGTCTGTAAGAATTCAGCATGTTTCAATGCATAAAGTACCAAGCCCCAAGCCTATTAAATAATAGGCTTCGCTGTCGCTCAGCCAACAACTGAGGAATGTCACTTACGTTTCAGGAGACTTGGAGGCCTTGGAGGACTTGATAGCAGAGACTCAAAAGACAAAGAAGAAGATGGATGAGATAGTAGAGACTCTGAGGAGATGGATAGATCAGCTAGAGAACTAAGAGTTTGAGTGGGTGGATGAGAAGACTGAGACTGTGACTGTGACTCTGACTGAGGATCGAGAAGTAGACCAGAATTCAAGGGAGGAGGAGGCGAGACAGAAAGTGATTGAAGAGGAGGCACAGAACTGACAGAATGAGAGGTGAGTGGGCAGAGTTTCCTTCGTTTACCTGGTGGTTATGACAAATTACTGATTATTGTTCTGTCACCTATATTCTAACAGTAGCCATTTCCCCCCCCAGATGTTGATATTATTTCTTACCTTCTGCACCAGCTGCCTGAAGAATTTCATGACTCCTTTTAGTAGCCAGTGCTGTTGTAGTTGGATCTGGAGTAATAATTAATGTTTGAAGATTTCGACCAATAAATGCAACAGTTCATTGTATCTTTTGTCATTTTACTGTACCTGCATGAGTGACAGGAAATTTTGCCATTTGATCAATACTCAAAGGATTGTTTTGGAAAACTGAGGGAATCACCACTCCACGTTTTAATGTGTTTTTGTACTTATTTTGAAAATCTGTATCACAGAAGTGAAGGGCGCACAAGTGCTTATTTTTATGAAGATTTGTTGAAACACACTCCAAGAGGTCGGCATTCCCTGCCAGACGCACCCATTCTCTGCACCTGAAGTAAGGCATTCCCTGTCATGAGATATTTATAACGAAAACTCCATGGTGTAATTTTTGGGATGGAAGTGAATTAAAATGATTTTAATTAATTTGTCAATGACCTCAATGCTTTTTTTGGAACTCTCAATTCTCATCATATGGAATTTCATTAGGTGACAACTGTATATTGTATGAATACTGAGATGATGTCATGAGCAATGAGCAATGCATTTGCTTCCTATAATACTGCACACTTAGTTTACCTTTCCAAGTCTGAGGGAAATTTAAATAATCTGACTGCTGTTGGGTCTGATAAATCAGACCTTGTAGGGCAGGCAGCACACTTCAAGACACCCATTATAATTTTTATTTTCTACACTTATTTTTTTTTTTTTTTTAAATAATAATGATTAGTCTGAAACCAGCCGTCAAACGTGGTGGACGCATGTGTACGTAGTCTGCTTGTCGTCTGCTACGTCAAAAATCCGCGGCAAACAGCCATCTTCAATGCCACCCTGCATAATTTATTGTTATAATTTTTTGTCGGATTTTTAGATTATGTATAGGGAAAAACCTCATTTTATTTCATTTATAGTGGTGTTGCTGTCAATAATTTGTAGTTGAGTGGAACCGTTGTGGTGATAAAGGTTTTTATTCGGATGTGAGTTTTAGTGCCGGAAGCTTGTCAGTATGGAGAGTGAACCCCACACTTGAACGCCGCTCGCCAGCGCGCCCCGCGTAAGCAGCCGGAACCAGTCTATGCCGTTGGCTGGGGTTGGTTGCAAGTTTGCCCACCAGGTGGCGCGGAAACCACACCTCCACCAACATGGCCGCCGGAAACCGCGAAAATTTATCCCATGGTTAAATCGCAGCTGCCGCCGCGCGAAAATTTAAACCGGAGAAGCGCCGTATGCATTACAGAAAGGCAGGAAAGAGTAAAGTAGAGCAGGCTCTGCTCTCCTCCCAGCTTTCGCCTGCTTTCGCCCTCCAGAGTCTGCCTGCACAACAACCGTCAATTTGGAGAGAAAAAAAAAATCGACCCAAAATCGTAAAAATGCAAAGGCTATAGCCTTTGCGTTTTTGCGATTTTCGGTCGAAAATAAATTGTCTCGGATTTCGACCAAACTCACAGGTTACCTCCTTCTGGGACCAAAAAACACATAGCAAGTCCTAGGAGTCCTATACCGGTCTTCGTTAGTGACAAAATAGGCCCCTAAGCCACCTCGTCCGAACACATTGCGCGCTATTAGGAATACTGCATTCCCTCGCAGACAAACCGGGTTTTCGGACGAACTGACCCTTGGGGGTTGGTCTAGGGGTACGTTAGAGTCAACCTGTACAACCCCTGTCATTTTGGAGAGATAAAAAATTTCGACCCAAAATCGTAAAAATGCAAAGGCTATAGCCTTTGCGTTTTCGCGAATTTCGGTCGAAAATAAATTGTCTCGGATTTCGACCAAACTCACAGGTTACCTCCTTCTGGGACCAAAAAACACATAGCAAGTCCTAGGAGTCCTTTACCGGACTTCGTAAGTGACAAAATAGGCCCCTAAGCCACCTCGCCCGAACACATTGCGCGCTATTAGGAATACTGCATTCCCTCGCAGACAAACCGGGTTTTCGGACGAACTGACCCTTGGGGGTTGGTCTAGGGGCACGTTAGAGTCCCCCTGTACAACCCCCGTCATTTTGGAGAGAAAAAAAAATCGACCCAAAATCGTAAAAATGCAAAGGCTATAGCCTTGGCGTTTTTGCGATTTTCGGTCGAAAATAAATTGTCTCGGATTTCGACCAAACTCACAGGTTACATCCTTCTGGGACCAAAAAACACATAGCAAGTCCTAGGAGTCCTATACCGGTCTTCGCTAGTGACAAAATAGGCCCCTAAGCCACCTCGTCCTAACACACTGCGCGCTATTAGAAATACTGCATTCCCTCGCAGACAAACCGGGTTTTCGGACGAACGGACCCTTAGGGGTTGGTCTAGGGGCACGTTAGAGTACCCCTGTACAACCCCCGTCATTTTGGAGAGAAAAAAAAAATCGACCCAAAATCGTGAAAATGCAAAGGCTATAGCCTTGGCGTTTTTGCGATTTTCGGTCGAAAATAAATTGTCTCGGATTTCGACCAAACTCACAGGTTACCTCCTTCTGGGACCAAAAAACACATAGCAAGTCCTAGGAGTCCTATACCGGTCTTCGTTAGTGACAAAATAGGCCCCTAAGCCACCTCGTCCTAACACACTGCGCGCTATTAGGAATACTGCATTCCCTCGCAGACAAACCGGGTTTTCGGACGAACTGACCCTTGGGGGTTTGTCTAGGGGTACGTTATAGTCAACCTGTACAACCCTTGTCATTTTGGAGCGTTACAAGTACATTTTCTCACCTAAATCCAACCTACAGTATTGCTACTTGTGTTTGTGGGAGTCAGATTTCTATAAACTAATCATTTTTTAGAAACAAATTTACTCCGTATCATTACTTTTATAGAGCAGCTTTCCTTTCATTCAAATTCATAGCCAAAACGGATCAAGCAGTATGTTTGGTTTAATACATAAGATAACTTGATCAGAAATCGTATCACTGGGAAGAACAGCAAAGGTTCGGAACAAAATCCTACTAAATTTATCTGAATAATACCCATACTATTTACTTTTTCTAGTTGTGTTTAAGGGTTATAAGATTTTAATACTTTCACCACACTTTGATGAGTCTTCTGCAGTAGAATGAGACTCCAAATGTTTCTCTTTAATATTTATAAATTAATTACCTTTTTTTATAACAAATGTCTGTTATATTACGTCTAAAAGGAGCACAGTTCTACTACAGCATCAATACCGTATTGGGGAAACCGTTTGGCTGGTAATTTGTGGTGGCTCAATAAGAAATCACAATACTTGGGTATCGAGCAAAGGTTTACAACAAAATTTAAATAAATATAAGTAAATAATGTCACAGCTAGTAACTCTTACTTGTCAGATCAAGGTATTATGTGATTTTAATACTCAGACCAAAGTCTGCTGTCTCCCAGACAGAACTGTGTGTACTCTATTGTAAACAGCATTGTTTATGTTGTTAGGTTATGTCACTCACCCAAATAATAAGTTCGGAAGGAAGTTGAAGCGATCCTGGCCGTCATTTCAGCAATCCGTGACGTTCATTTCACAAATCCATTACAATCAGAGGTTTTTTTGAAACTTCGTGAGACAACTACTACCACTCTAAAAACTATTTTAGACAGCATATTTCGTCGAACTGACACTTAAATTTCTAATTTTGATGTTGTAAACAATCGTGGTAGACACCGGGCTTGGCTGGGCCGTTGTGACGTAGTTCGCACACTGCCGCTAGGTGGGGCTACCACTTAAGGCCCCCCCCCCCCACAATGGACGTTACCGGGGCGGAGCGCCTGCGAAACACGGGATAGGCCAACCCGCCAAGCACTCATGTGAAGTTGGCGGCCTACCCGGAGAGCCCAAGCGCAGGGAAAAGCAGGAATTGAATTCCTAGTACACAAAATTTCGTGCCGTCACCTCCCGATTAGTTCATTGTGGGGGCACCTTAACTCCTTTCGTTGCCAACCTCTCCGGAGTGAAGTTTACATTAAACATTTCAATATTTCAAACTCCCTTTAGAGGAAAAGTCTGGACAAATATTATAGCGCTGAAATTAGTAGATTACGGAACACTACAGCTTTTTACGATTACTTCTGTACTTTAAGAGGAGAACCGGCTAGGACAGACAGACAGACTCACGACCAAGTACACTTCCGATCCCCTGCAGGAGTAAGCTTCGCTTCGCTCAGCGAAAAGTAAAGAAATACACATTACTATAGTTGTTCCAATTCTGTTTATTTTGAACTTTGTGATATTTTGAAGTTTGCACATTTACATAGAAAGATGTATACACAGCTCTTCTTCTTAATCTAGAAAAAGTAAATTTTTGTGTTCTATCAAACTGGGTCAGGACAAATAATTTAAGGTGGACACAAATTGATTTTTGTTACTTGTGATCTGGGCTTGGACTTGAGGCTTTTTGATCGTTTATTGGTTAGGAGAGATTAATGAAGAGAGCAATGCAAGAATGAGGCAGATAATTCAATCCTGGAAATTGAGGCACCCCTTATGTTGGACAAAAGATATTTTCTGATCCCAATAGTAAGCATAAAAATTTACAAATGGGTTAAAAATTGTGTTTACCTCATCCCTAGAATGTGTGGTCCACTAGATAGAAACAGAAGCAGCCAGCATAATTAAATACACAACATTCTTCAAAAAAACTTACAAGCACACACAACATTGGAATACCAATAAAACACTAACATGTAAAGATTTCATTAAGGAAAAACATTTAAGCAGCTTTAATTTGTAACAACAAGATTAATGACAAGGACAAAGAAACAGTCCCTAAAATCTGAACCACATGGGCCAGCAGTTCTGTTCTGATATCTTTACCAACTTTACATTGTAAAGTTTTTTCAAAGATAATGCACACTATAACCACCTTTTCTACATCTAAGTCTTTTAACAGATATTAATTCTCCACACTATGAACAACAACAGAAAGCATGGGCTATACTACAAAACCCAAGCATAAAAAGCACCACCTTAATACAATATTTTGGAACAGAATAATGTTATTCTTAAATTAACAAATATATTTACAATCATAACAATAAAAGTTACTGGCCTAACGCTAGTTAGTACAAAACAATCAATAAAGAAGGCATAATGAAACGTGATGTAATGACACAATGGAGTTGAAATGATAGTGAACATTTTGAGATTTGAAACCTTCATAGTTCAATGGGGTTCATGCACATCTACATTTGATAACAAACACCACAAAGTAAAGGAAGTTAATAGTTCACAGATAACAATATACTAAATGAAAATATTCATCCAGAAGGGTTAAGACTCCAGAAGTGAATGAAAGGAATTGTGCCATGTATCATTAAATTTACTTAAATAAGTTACTTTCTCATGTGGCTTGAGCGCTTTGCCATTAATATTGTAAGATATGGTTGGCAGTTAAGTCTTAAAGTTAGGTTGATATTCAGTCATGTCTGTGAACATAAGGTATTCCCTTCTAACTAATTCAATAATATGAAATAGCCTGCTCAGTTCACAAAGTCTTTGAAAACCATAAAACTATGTAACACTTTTAAAAACCATGCGCAACATACAAATTGCCAATCTGTAAGGGGATTGGATAGAATTTAAAAGTAAGATAGCCACTTGTCTAACAGGACAAAATGCCCAAGTGCAGCGTTAGAAAATGGACCTTTACCAATGCTAATACTTTAAAAGTCAAAGATATCCATGAATTTCTTACACTAACACTTTATAACCATAAATATATATCAACACTGACTTAAAAGCATTTTAATTAAAAACTTGGGTGTGTTTCCACAAACTTTGTTCATTAAAACTAGTCAAGATAAGACTAAAAGACACTGACTAAGAGGCAGACAAAAATCTGAAAAAATAGATGTTTACAATACTATTAGAACAGGCAAAATATTTTCAAATGAGCCAAATTTGCATGATAAGTTGTTAGTTAATGATTTCAATCAAATCTGTCTCTATCTTACATAAATTGTACTAAGATAGAAAGGAAATAAAACACGCATGCTGCAAAACTCCAAGGTTATGTGCAAACAATCGCCCAAACCAAAATTTACTGTAGAATATCATGAAGAAGTCACACAGGTCAGTGAAAATTGGTTTTATCTGCAAATATTTGGCTTACTTAAATGCCTATGTAAGACTAAAGTTACACTAGGATAACATACTCTGTCATGAAGAATTAAGATTCTTTTGAACATGACCCCAAAAATTGTGCTAGTATCATAGCATTGATTACAAAACTAAGTGAACTACATATGACATATCTGTGTTAACTTACTATTATCATACACTTATAAAACTTTTGGTGCCTTAAATTACTATCACAAATTATACACAAATTCAATGGTAAATTTACTCCATGGATAAATTGCTACCCAATAAGGTTTGAAGTTGTACATTCAAGAAAAGAGGGTTGTGCAAGTCACCAGAAAAGTGAATCAGATTTTAAGGTACGCCCAAAACAGTCATAAATAAAATAAAATTTGAATTGGTTGAATCCATAAATGCGAGAAATATATACAGTAAAACCAGCATATATATTGAATTTCAGGGGACCCACAAAGAATTTTGATAAGCTGAATTTCACTATAACAGGGATGCGATAGAATTTTGAAGGGAATATCCAAAAGATTAGATATAAGCGGGAATTCAATACATGCTGGTTCGATGAATACAGGTTTTACTATATTTAAAACTCATGTTTTTGACACAGATCTGAACCAAAGTTTCAGACTAGATGAGAAAATAAATGATCATCAGACACAACCCTTACTCATGGTATGTAGACAAAGCAATACCACTATAAAGCAGAAAGTAATTGATCAAGACTTTTTTCAACAGATAAATTTAAAGTAAATTCTTGCAAGGACTTTCATATGCTCAAACAATATTGAAATGACGGTGGCTAATGGCTAGTAAAATCTTATTACAGTTCATAATACAAAGAAAAAAAAGAGAAAAAAAGGGGGGAAGGGGGGCAGTATAAAGTTAACTAATTGCAAATGAATAACAAAGATGTAGTTTTTTTCTCTTAGCCTTCATTAATGGTCCTGTTTTTTTGGTGTGTGTTTTTTTTTTGTTTTTGTTTTTTTTTGTCTTTTGTAAGTTTGAATAAATCTGAGCTTTAGTTGTCCCCACAATTAACGTTAGTATTGTAGCCTTATCATTACAAATATGGTAACTCAAATATAGTTCTAAAGAGGGAGGGCTTACAATCTTCTGATACTTAAATCATGTTCATGTTGTTTCCTGGTACACTGAAGTTACTTAAGGTCTTCTTTACCCGCAGAGCAGTTAAGCGAGCAGCAGCACTCTGATACCAACATTCTTTCATAACCTTGGACATTCCAGATAATGCCTGTAAGAACAAAGTTCATTTAAAATATGGTTAAACAACTAAACAATCCGCAAAGGCTACATACTTAGAAAGGGAAGAAATGAAAGAGAATGAGACTACAAACCTCACATGCCTGCCACCTATTAGGAATTGATGGACGTTGACCATCCACACAGACAACTTTTCTCATTTCTTCAATTGTAGGGTCTGAGGGAACCATATCATAGAAAGGCAATTGATACTCATCATAAATACCCCCAACATTGCATCTACGGGCTATTTCCCAAAATACAAGTCCCATGGCATAGACATCAGCTCTTTTAAAGGAATCAAAATGATTCATATTAATAGTATCATCCAAAACTTCTGGAGCCATATATCGTTTCGTGCCAACCCTGTTATTTAGGGGTATGTCAACCCTGTCAGTAGCTACATCGTATCGAACTGCAAGTCCCAAATCTCCAATGGCACAAGTGCCATTAATTTTAACAAGAATATTTTTGGACTTCAAGTCTCGGTGTGCAATGGCTGGTTTACCTGTAAAACATAGACAAGAGCAAGGATGTTGACTTATTCTACGCATCTTTTGGGGAAAAGACAGCTCCTCATTGTGATGAAGATTATGTTACCTTGAGTCCCAACAATTTCCATATGTAGGTGAGCAAGGCCTGTAGCAATAGATAGAGCCATGCGTATCATCCCAGCAACATCCACTGTGTTGCGATAAAGATAGTCAAAAAGAGATCCATACTCATGGTAATCCGTTACAAGCCACAGTTGCGTCCATGTACCATTATCTGAGGGGAATAAAGTAACAAAATAATGACAGTAAAATGCAAAGTTACAATAGGTAATAGCATGTGAAAAAAATGTACCTTTGTTGTCAGCAGCAATAAAGCCTAAGATGTTGTCATGCCTTAACATAACAGTTTGATATATTTCAGCTTCACGGAACCAGGACCGTTCTTCGCGAGATGAAAATATCTTAACAGCAACATTTTCTCCACGCCACCGTCCACGCCAAACCTCTCCAAACCGTCCCTTTCCAATACTGTCTGCTAGCTGTATTTGCCGAGCAATACTCCGTTGTACCAACAGCGGTAACCCTTCACAAGACAATGATATATAATGTTAATTTTCAGCATAGGAACAGATACATATAAAAGATACTGAAAGTGCATTAAAAAGAAAAAAAACATACCGGAACCTGAGCCACTGGTTGTCATTTCAATCATAGATTTTAGTGACACACCGCCTAAAATTGGGTGATCAGGAGCTTCAGTGCTGTCATCACAATTATAGTGCGGGCGCAGCCGTTGATGACGATGTTTTCTTACGGTGAAACAGATGAGCACAAGAACTACCACTAGAAGTACAAAAACTGTACATATGATTGCCACCCAATTTTCCCAATTTCCTGTTATAGGGTCTGGTGGACCTGAAAATACACAACACATAATAATTCAGTTCTAAAATAACATTTTTGTAAAAATATACATCAAAAATTATATGTACAAAATAAGTAAGTATACAATTTTATTCATTGTATGGTATTATTAAAACAAGAATAAACAGTGCTTGAAGTCATCCATGCACAGTCAAATTTTCCATGCTGAAGCAAGCAGAAATATAAGAAAGCAATTTCATAGACATGCACAGGCATCATGCAGCATTCCAAAACGATAGGTGAGGAAGAGAACCATAATAGATAATTACAAGTGAAAATGTGTGCTTACCTCCAGTTAAAATTTGTCATATGGACAATCCTACCACAAAATAAAATTAAGAATAACTTGACTCACAAATGGAGATAACATATTATTATCATTTTCCTTATCTGCCAAATAAACCTTGGTGGTTTATTTTCACCCTAACACTAGCTTCCTAACATTTTAAATTTGATTGAGCAAATACAATCAAAATGTTTCATCAATATTGAAGGCAATTGTGATGAGGTTCAATATATGGGGGCTCAAGAAATTTGGGAGATGAAACTACTAGAAAATATTATTACCTTCATAACCTGTAATAAGTAGATAATTTAACCCATGAGCCACCCTGAAAACAATTTCCTTAAGCAAGAATTGGCCTTGCCCCAAACACTCACAAAAAGCTTTTTTCCCCATTTCTTTTTTTTCATCCCATTGAATGAATTGCTCTTATTAAGTTGCTTGTTTCTATCTCACCTTTACGGTTGCAATAATCAAAATCGTTGCAGCACCTATAAAGACGTGATTCTTTTCCAATTTCTTCAGACCCTGATGTCATACAAAAATTCCATGTGGATTCGTTGACAGGAAAATGATTGGCCTTATCATAGCACCTGCAGGCCCAACAAAACGAAATTGAACACAACCCAAGGGCTGTGGATTACTTTTACCTTCACCTTCTTAATTAATATTTTGTCAATTGAGGAACATGTTACTATACTGGAGGCTTGGATGCATAACATCACGTGCTTCACTCTTATTCCTTCGGAAAAGTGTATCGGTAGTTTTAATTCACAGTTACAAATAAGGTAAGAAAGAGCATCTGGTAATTGTAAATTAAAAGCAAAGATAAGTGTACAGTATTACAGTGCATTAAAGCAGGAAAATGCCATTGGCTTGTTTGTACACTAAGCCAAAGTGCTAAGAAAAAAGGAAGTGTTAAGAGAACTTCAAATTGGAATGCATGGTACTAATGACTAATAGACTTTTTCTTTTTTATGTACACAAGAAATCAGAAACATTGAAAACATAAAGTCTTCTCAATTTCTCAATGCTACATCATGTGGTAGCAATCAAAAAATAGTTACACTTTAAAAAAAAGGAGGTGAAAGATAAAAGAAAACAGAAGAGATTTCACATGAAACAAACAGTATCACAATATAAAAATTATGCAAAATTGTGAAGACAAGAGAAACACAGTCTGTAAGAGAAGGGGGAAAAAACAACAGATAAAGTGGATTGAAGCTGTTGTTGAGACTTTTGCAGTTCTACTATCATGCAAGAGCATGCAGGTTCTTAGCCAAACCTTCACCTGTTAGAACTTTAGAATAGAAAAAAAGAACTCAGTGCTTATAAACAAGTCAAAAGTAGAGCGGTACACATGTACTTTCAAATGCAGTCTACTTCATAATCTGGCAAATCTTAAGGAGTGCAGGGTGCTAAAACGTGAATAATTTTCTAGTAGCAGCATTCATGTTCTAAACATATACGTTTAAGGTAATTGTGACACAAAACAAGAATAGACAAAGAAGAATATTAACAAAGAACCATGGAAGCACACAAGAGACTACTTTCTTTATACTTTGCCGATAAAATTAAATGAAAACCTACCTTCATCCTTCTTAAATTCAATAGGAATACTCAAATTTTTATTACAGAAGTCGTAATCCTTGCAACACTTTATACCATGTGTACTCCTGTGTGTGTTGGCATAGTGGCAAAGGAAAGGGTTATCAGCAGGAGCAGCCTGCATTTTGTCCAGGCACCTGGATAATGAAACACACACAACACACCAAACATTATTAGCAACACCCAAACTCACACACACACGCACACACACTCTTGCGGAAAGGCTTTACATTATTAGGAAAAGGTAATATGTTGAATCAAAAATAGGCATTGGGCAACATGCAGGGTAGGTTTAGGAGCACAGAAATTATCTTCTATTACTATAAGTTGTGCTATGTGAATTGATATACAAAGTTCAAGATGACAATCTGACTAGATTCATTAATCTCACAATAATTTTCCAGTATTAAGAAAGTATATGGAATAATTAAATGTTTCTAAACATTACTTTTTGGAGAATTGAGAAAAAAGTTAAAGTCAACTTTAGAGAGAAATTGATTGATAAATTGTCCTATTTGAAAAAGGACTTATATTTCTCCTGAGAAACCTTACACAAAGAAGTGAAATGCAAGGAATTTAGTGGGTTCAGAGCTGCACACATAGCTGGGAATACACAAACAGCACACACAAATTAATTTTATAAAGTAGAGGAAATTGCAGCAGACACTGAAAAATAACACTTCTATGAAAATCCTTTGCCACATTATGATGGTATGACGTATGACCTGTCTGTAGATCCTCAGGCATTTTACAGTGTCTTGACTGAAATTAAAGAGTCAAACAAAACTGATTAGTACACTATGACATTGGCTTGGCAAAATCATCATTTAAATCACCAAATATTGACGATTAAATCTAGGCCTGTTCCTCAACTTTAAAAAATCGGAGTTACACACATACTTATGCATTCCACGTCAGTCATGCTCGTAATCACGTCAAGTACACATCTATCCTGAAAGTCAGTTAAAACTCCGCAAACTCATAAAACTGTTAGGATAAGTACTTGGAATCACAAACCCGTGAACAGAGCTCAAAGACCTTACCTGAGCGAAAAAATGGAGGGGCTATAGTGCTCAGAACAGGTTTTAATGCTCTGTTGCAAAAGTCTGTTGAGTTACAACAGATTGCTGACTCTCCTACAGGTTGATGCACACACCACCTTGGAAATTCCGGTGGAAAAAAATTTGTTCTATGCAGGCACCCAATTCTAGATAAACATAAATTGACACACGTAATGAAGATCTGAAAGGGCGACACAGTGGGATATGCAAATGTGTAAGAATCTTTGAATTTGTGACCTGGCCTGTAAATAAAATGACTCCTAGCCATGAATGTGTATATCCTTCAATCATGCACAATATACTAATTTAAATGTCCATTCCAAAGAGTAGCATTATGTCCACAACTTTGGTAACATCCAAGTAATTTCTTTATCTTTGGAGACAAAAGACATTTGACGAGTTTGCACCACAAAAGAATTAAAATCTTAGATATACATAAGTATCGCCATGGAAATCTTGATACTCCAAAGCTAAGTTGGAACAGTAATTAGTAGCTGGCCTTAAGACACTGAACTCACAACTGTACATGGAAGACAAGAAGAGCATTATGCTTATCAAAGATATCTGACCATCCTAAGGAAGCCAAGAAAACAATTAAAGCAACAGTCAAAGCATAGCAGTCGACATTATCGTTTCAAAATCCCAGTTGTGCTAATGATATTTAAAGAACAGTATTTTTTTTTTTTTTAAATAATAGAGTTACAAGGGTTTTAACCATACCTGCTAGCTTCAACAATTTTTCCTGTATCCTTTTGGTAGGATTTAGATGAAAAGCAGTATCCATCTGTTGTGCATGTAGAGTTTGGACAAATATCACAGTAGCATAGAAGGCCTGAAAAAAGTAAAAGAAACACAAAATATGATTTAAGGGATAAAATATAGCAGCTTAAAGTAGTTTTTATTGCAACTGTAACTCATTCATCATGAAAATTATAAGGGGTAAACAAGACTTTTAGAAGGTAAATATCCATTACTTAGCAAGATAAACTCTGTAACAGAGACCATTGCATAAAAAGTAAGTGCTAAAATTGGGAACGCCACCATTTAATGGCAAAATTGTTAACAGAGGTTCCTTGACAAAAATAAACAATGGGAGGAGGACAATCAAAGCAACTCACCATAACCTACATAAACATAAATTACTAACTGGGTAAGTGGAAATCATAAGAACGAAACCAGAGCAGGATGGAAGTTGAGAAGTAACAGTTGTAACTAATAGAGCGACGCTGTAAGTCGTTTATTTTGATGGTAATAAACTTAGCCTACACCTGCCTACTCACCATTCGCCGCTGTGATAAAAACACATATGCAGCCCAGGAAAAGAATAGGTCTGAATTCTGAGGACGACATTGTCTCCACTAAAATGCTGATGTCTCAACAGCCACAATGTTTACTCAGTAATATCAAAACATTGCAGTAATCAACAGTAGTCTTTCTCAAGTAACGACGGCGATCTATCGGCTGCCTGTAGGCTCACGCCATACTCTTTCTCTCAGTGCCCTTTCGCTTCCAAAAACATACACCTGAATACGGTCCAATAACTTCACTAAAATCGGCCTCACATACTATTGAAAGGCGTTTCTGAGAGATCACACATACGAAATCATACACATAAACATTGAAATTCTGCCTCTAAAAGAATGTCATAGTGGGCATTCGTAATTTCTTTAGCCTTTGTTGTAAACATCAACAGAATTATTTGTGTTTGCAATGGTGGCACTTTGACCTACAGATACATACTGCCAACAGTTTCAAGCAAAGAGTTCCCATATTTCTATTGAAAGTAATGTTATACAAGAACTTAATTGTATATGTATAACGAGCTCTAGTGAATTCAAAACAATCTGCCGGACTAGAAAGCATACCTAGTTTAGAATTTGTTTGATGCAATAGATTTAATGTCGCTTTTGAGCTGGTCAACGACGTGTTTACATCGCCAGTCAGTCTTCTCATAAAGGGGGAAGTTCGAGGACGTATCCATCGTCGGACAAATGAGACGTGATAAAAAAGTATGATTTAATTTATTTATGGTCATGTACATCGATTTCAGGAAACAATACATTGACATGTGGACCACTGAAAAAAACAATAAGAGCTTCTGGTCTTTGGTGTATGTTTCATTGGTTTGTTGTTAATACCCCGATAAACTTCAAAGTAGCACTGGCTACAGTACCATCTGTATCTTCGTTTTCTTCTCTGACAAACGGAACAAGATTGATCACAGGCATTGACAATTATCTTATGTTATAAAATTAAAAGGGCAAGAATAAAAGCACATTTTAAAAAAAAGAAGCTATAAATACAAGAAAACAATTTCTAAAATGTGTTTAGATTAGACATGTTCCATTGCATTTGCTTTAGATTACTTAGAGCCCTGCACACCTTATAAATTTTATCTTGAACTTTGGTTAGCACTTTTTTAAAACGAGTTTTACCAATAATATTACTACTGTATTGCAATATATCACAGAAAATATAAAATACATTCACATCAATCATAGAAATAACAAATTAACAATCATATGTTAATTAGTTGGCCATTTATTAATGATGTTACCTATACCCATAATGTGTTCTGATTCATGATTCATTTAAATATAACAATTGGGTTAAATAAACAGTTCAATACAAATCTTATACAAATGTAGAAGTATGTGGCAAGAGAAGCAAGGGAAAAGGTTTGATTGTTCTTTTCCCATAGTAAAACAGGCCCTCTTTCACACTGAAGGCAACCCATGGTTTCTAATTCAATTCTTGGCTCTGGGCCATTTTTTGTTTCTATACGGGCAATCGTTCCGCTAAACCATATGTGATCCCCTGGTCGGAGATGAAATGTCATGTTGCGGAACTGATCATCAACTTGTAAGAAGGCGTCAACCGTTGATTTTCCCCAAAGATGATTTTTCATTTTTATAGACACTTCAAACTCATAGCTGAAAAAAAATTATTAATGTGTACTGGAGAACAAAAGATTGATAAGGTATCAACATATATAATTAACTATACCTGTTATAATCAATCAAAGAGCATCTCTCAGTGTGACTTGAGAGCTGCCTGATTCTTTTGCAGTGCTGCTGGTCAGATGCTGAGGCATAGAGATTAGGGCTGCAAATTTCCTCATGAGATTTTCTCTCATTGAGGCTACCAATGGCACAAGCAACCACAGACCCAAGCCCTCGAGGAAGTCTGTTCACTATTTCCAGCCAAGGGTTGCGTACCCTGGAAATTTTTGTATTTGAAACATAACCATCCCACTTCACTCGAAGACCTGGGAAATAAATAAGTCACAAGATTAATCAGTTACCTAAAACCTTTCATGTCTTCTACTGTCACTTACCTTCTAACGGTGAACATAACTGTTGTACATAAGCTATGGTGCTTTGTTCCCAAGCTGGCTTATGACACATTGATTCATATTGATCCCATGTCAACACAAAATCATTCACTTCCCTATTCTCATCCCTCATAACATGGTTATCAGAACCAGAAACTGAATGCGGATGATGGATATGGTCAGCATCCATGGATATGAAAAATGGTGTTAAAAGGAGAACTGTAGCTCCCGCAGCTAAAACCAGCTGAAATTAAATTTATATTTTAAATTATTAACAGATGACAGAGAATGATGAAATTATGTGTATTCCACATACCTGCACTGTAGCTGCAATTTTCGCTAGTTTTGCTGAACGAGATCCATCTGGACTATAACGACCACGCAACCAGAGTAAAATGAGTAAAGGTGATGCAGCAAGAAGAGTTGCAGCTCCTTGTAGTATTTCTCTTCCTGCTGATAAGTACAGCATTCGAATGGCAGCAGCAATAGGCACTAGGAGAGAGGCGAGTCCAGCAAGAGGTAGAAAAAATACAAGTCCCACAAGAGCAAGAGCCGCCCTAATGAGTCCATACCTATGAATAAAAATAAAACAGCAATTTCAGCAATACATGCAAAAAACATAAATATCAAAAAAGTGTTGGGCTCTAAAAAGAAGTAACAATGCTCTATTACCATGTGCTACCCTGGGCTGTCAAAACTGCAATCTGCCACCAAGCAAGAGTCACACAATGTGGGATTAGAGTTCTATATGTTCCTCGCCAGTGGTCACGAGCTGCAATCTTAAAGAAGACTGCTGGCATCAAAAGGTAAAACACTGCTCGAAAATTTAGACAGAACTCAATACCATGTCCAATAACATACGATGGAAATGTTGGAATCTAGGGATAAATAACAATATTCTCATTAAAATACAATACTTTTACAGATGAAAAGTAAGACTTGAATCTCAAACCATAAGAGCAGATACTCTATTAAGATAAAAATACCTTCACATCCAAAAATCTCCAGCTCTGAAGGACTACGGTGTCCAAGTCATAAGGATATTTAGCAAGCACGTTTACAGCAAATGAAAACAGTACTAATATGTCAGGCTGCTTGCGCGGAAATTCAAAGTTTAATGTACGCCGCTGCTCTATTGGACGTGGCACAGAATTCAAGAATGCATAGAGGGACAAGAACATGAAGCTTGAAGACAGCACTGTTAATTCACTGTGAGGAGTCCAATGGGGAGCAAGAAGAGGGTACATCTACAGAACAGAACAAATTATTAAGAAAAATACAATAGATTAGCCTGGTTGAGAAAAGAAAAAGGATAAAAGCCTCTCACACACAGAAGAAATGTCAACTTACTGTCAAATTGAGGATCAGAGCAAAAAAAAAGTGAGCATACGGTTTTAAGTTGTTTTTACAGTATTGATATTCTGCTTCATCAGGGTTCAGGCTACCTTCACTATAGCGTAGAAATAAACCAGACCAGGCTCGGAAGTGCTGAAATTCATGCCGGTGGTGTAACATCTGCAACAAGTTTTAAGAAAAATGAATTTGGAAACAGTTCAAACTTATCACGGAGATGTATGGTACAACTTACAAACCTGGAACGTAAATATTATCATAGCCATAAAAGATCCATGGTACACTGCAATGGGAACAACAGTGCTCCAGTTGACTGATTCAATTATGGAGTAAATTATAAGAGCAATAATTATCTGAAATCAAATTCCAAATATTATCTTTCCTTGTTCCCTTCACGAAAGATTTCTATCTGACAGGGGGTAGGGAGAACTTAATGACAGCTCATACCTGGACTGAAGTTGTAATCAAGGGTCTGCTTATCAGAGATGTACGACTGCCAACAACAGCAGTTACAAACAGGTACATATGGACTATAATACTCAATGGGTTAAGGGAAAGAGCTGGTGTAGGTCTTTGCAAATCTAAGATTTTTTGAACAAGGGGCAGTTCGCCTTGAGCGTACATCACTGCGGCAGATACCAGATGCTCCTCAGATAATTTCTCTCCCGGCGGGTCTGTTCTTCCAAGCCAATCTAAAATTTTTAAAAAAATGTTAACTTGTGTCTGCTATTTCTCATCCATTGACAAATTTAGATTAAGATAAGTATTAAAATAAACCTTCAGATTGTGATGGTGCTTTAGGTTTATCATCATCATCACTGACAAGATTAGTATGATCATGTGGCGAACCATTAATTCCATTCGTCTGTTTGTTATCATTTGAAATTCCTTCTAATGATCTGGTTCCAGACAATCCTCCGAAAGTGAGGTGATTAAAAGACCATTGATGGGTGCCAGTTGAAATACCAATGGCTTGTTTGACTCGTTGAATTTCTCGAATTAGCTGCTCACTTGTGATGAAATCTTCACCAGCTGACAACCTAAATGAACCCAATGATAGAATACATATGGAACCAATTTAAATACATAGTGGTGGTATACATATCGTATTATCATGAATGGCTACAATGATCATACCTCTCAAACAACTTTCTTGCTGCCCTTCTGGCTAATTTTTCAATCTGAGTCATATTTAAACAAGCTTTAACATCAAGGAAGTTTAGTTCTGTGATGCCTGTGAAAGCAAAAGAAATTAATTTACCATAAAGGATAATAAGAGAATAAATAAACAGAATTTGAACTGTCAGAACCTTTTCCATTCTCTAGGCATTGCTGCAAGGTATGTGTTGCTTCTTCATTGCCTTGCTCTGAAGCCCTAATAAGCCAGTAGACCCCTTGTCTTGCATTTTCCTCAGCATCACCTGAGCACAATAATCCAGTTAATATTTCTTTCAGAATGAATGTGACTTTGTACAAAATTCCATGTATTTGAGATTCATACAAGTACATAAGAAACATATACTAAATATACCTGATTGATCCTGAAGTAAATCCTTTGCAATTACTAACTGAGAATCCGCACAGCCATCCCTGGCCAGTTGTCCTCTCAACCCATACAGAGTGTCGTATCCCACATCTGGTTGAGAACGATGAAATGTCATATGTGAAAACACAAGTAAATCTCAATGTTGAATGTTGCAATTATAAAATAAAAACATATTTAGGAAAGATTAAGATTCGTCCATTAAACATTTTTGAGGTAAACTGTGTTATAATTACTTAGTTATGAAACGAGTGATAATGAATAAGGTAAACAAGTTCAAAGCCCCTCGGTAAGGTTAGGGATCAGAGGATACCAACAACTTTGACACAATAACTGACCGTAAATAATGTAAGATAAAGTTTTTCAGCAATTTGTGTAGTTTATTTAAGAAAGGTATAAACTTTAAGTGAATGAAGTCCTTACCTCGGCGTACTTGCCATTGTTTTCGACCAGACGCTTTATAGGTGAAACCGGCCATGACCTGGAAGCTGAGCAAGACAGTGCAGACAGACGACAGCCCACCCGGCCCACCCACATCTCGATGACGTTTGACGGGCGGAGGGAGGGAGGGGGGGGAGGGGACCATGGCATAGCATTTCGCGGGTACGGTTTGAACGTGTCCTAAATATATTGAGCGGATTATGAGGATTATTACGTACAGGATGTAATTGTCAATATAGGAACAAAAATTCTGTGTAACTCTGCTGAGCCGGATATTGGCAGCTCTAGTCGGTATGAGAGAGGAAGACGGGAAGACTTATATTGGCGCCTCAAGAGAGCGAGAGAGCGCGAGAGTGAAAATATAATGGCCATAGTGGCCCGCGACTTATCTCTCTTCGGGGGCGACGGCACGAAAATTTGGATACCAGGAATTCCTGCTTCCCTCTGCGCTTGGGCTCTCCGGGTAGGCTGCCATCTTCACACCAGTGCTTGGCGGGTTGGCCTACCCAGTGTGTCGCAGGCGCTCTCATCGCCTCAGTAATGTCCGTTGTGGGGGGGCCATTTGATTGTGATGTTGGTGTACATCTTTTAAATATACTCTCATTTAAAAAATATTAAATTTAAAAAACTCATAAAATTCATCAATTTTATTTAAATATCACATTTTTATAAGAAAGAAAATTGGACATTGCTTCAAAAAAAGTGAAACACCTTAACTGCTCAACATAAATATGTACTAAATTAATTGCCACTGTTTGATTTCTATATCCTGAAATAAGTTAATGAAGCTAACTATTTACAAAAGGAAAGCAAGACAAAATCTATCATTATACAAGTCAAGATCTCAATCTATTTACAAAACTAAATACTATGAAAATAACAAACACTGCCTTGAGTAACAATAGACAGTATATTAAGAGAACAGATTTCTTAAAGCTAATTTTTCAAAACATAAATTACTCCTTTTCATTTTCAAAGCCTGCTCCTACACTGTCATGAGTCATCAACCATAACAACAGCACCGGTATTATAAATATATTTACAGTTGTTTTAATTTGATGCACCTGTCATTCTGAATGTTGATGTGAGTTTTAACACTACAAAATGAAGGCAGTTATTTCTATCAGAATTACACCCATCAAATTATAGATATAAAAGAGCAAAAACAACAATAAAATAATTGAGTGGATGAGAAGATATAAATTTGGCACAGTCAGTTGAATGTCATACAACTGTGTACACAAAACGACTAACAGCACGCATATGGAATAGTAAGTGCTTAGTTCCACGGAATTTTCTTTGGGCCAAGCCATTTCGTTTACAATAATTCTTTTTTTTTTTCCGCACAGAAAACTTGAGAGGTGCTACCCCTAAAAACAATAATACCATGAACATTTTCTTTGAACATAACGTTTGCCAACATAAGACCTGACTGACGTGATCTGTGGACTCGTGGCGTGGCAGGTCCCTTGGGGTGGTGGGATACGACAGACTGACGGGGCTTGACTTCCCTCTCTACTGCGAGTGGGGCCGAGCGGCTGCGGCTATCCTGAAGTTCATGCCGGGAGGTGGCAGGGCAAACTTGGCGTGCGGCTGGGACGCGCTCACCAGGCGGCTGAAGTGTCCCGCCGGCAGCTGCGGATGCAGCGCCCCGGAGGAGGCGGGGCCCGCGGGGCTCGGCTTGTACCTGACGACACACAGCGGCATATCCCCAGTCAGGAGTGATTTGTCGATTCGATGTCGATTCGACATCGACGGTCTCGACCGACTGTCGCTGTCGACAGGTTGTCGACAATCGACAACTGTTTGTCGACAATCGACACACAATTTCGTGACTTCAAATTCTAGTTGCAAACTTAATTTTTTGCTGTTTTTGATGTTCTTTTTCTATTTACACACCGGTTTGATAAAATTTGGTCACTTTTGGCTAAGGTGTCGATTCGATGTCGATTCAATATCGAATCGACATAGGGTCAAACTTGTTAGCTCTCGCGGATGAAATGCAACGCCCTAACAACCATATGCCAGAGGCGTTTCAGTACGGGTACGGGAGCCACCCATGGGGGTTTGGGACTCCTGTCGAAATTTTTGCAAGTGTTGCTCATCCGGGGAGGTGGTACGTCCCTGGGGTAACAGAATCTTTAAAATTGTACCATGTTTGAGAAAATTAGCAACGGATTATTGATTTATGGGGGTAAACCGATTTCGACTTTCGAAAGAAAATCGACATCGATTTTCGGGCCATATCGCTGTCGATTCGACAACAAAAATCGACACAAAATATCGTTTACGAATCGACATCGAATCGAGAAATCATTCCTGACTGGGATCAGGGCATGTTTATATGCGATCCGGACAAGAGGCCGGGGCCGAGGCCGGGGCGGGGGAGATGCGAGCCCCAAACCATGAGACTAGTCTCATGCCCAAACACTATGTGAAAAATATCTTCGTAAATTTACAATTTATTTTGTAGTCACGATTTACAAAATATGTTGTAAATTTACGACCGCCCTTTCTTGCTCGTCAATGAATTCCAAGTCGATACAAAGTAATTTTAATTTTACAAATTCAAGTTGTAATTTTACAACATTTATCATTTATCATTGAAAATTTCCCCGTAACCTTGACGAGTATTTTTCACAGCGGCAGCACGTCCACAGTGTGGTCACAGCCAGGCCTCACCTGTCGTGGTCCGGGGCGGCGATGCCGGAGGCGGGCCCGCGGTGCCGCGGCAGGTGCTGAGGCCCCCGGCCGCGCTGCAGCTCCTCCACGGAAGGCATGGGGTGGCCGCGCATCAGTCGGAACTCCTCGGCGTCCTCGTCCCTCGGCAGCAGCCTCTCAGCGTCCCCTGCAGCCCACGTGCCCAGAACCCAAGTGCACTTTCAGTGACAGTTTCACCAGGAAGCTACCGGGTATAGTAGAGGGACAACTGTAGAATAGCAGTGTTGCCAGAAAAGTAGGCAATAAGGCGCCCAAACACAGAGAAGAAAAGCGGGCTGCATCTGCGCCCGCCTACTAGGCAGCAACCTAGCACTGGTGCGTACATGTTGCGTGGATACAGCCCGCTTTGCTTCACTGTGTTTTGGCGCCGTATTGCCTACTTTTCTGGCAACACTGGTCGAATAAACCAAGGATGAAGCGATGCTGCTGTTACTAATCACCAAGTAAGTTTACACCGCCTATGGAACAGGATCGTCCCGATGATAACAAGGCCCATGCAAATTTTACAACATGGTACATCCGCCCTTTGGCACGCCGTGCTTTATATCGACAAGTAGGGCACGAGGAGCCATGGCGCGGCGCGGCACTGGTATGTACAAACACCGAGGGGGAAACGACTAAGGTACTCCGGCTGACAGGCCTTCGGGTATTCCGGGTGGGAATTTGAGGTAATCTGTGATAATTCTGGGGTAATCCAGGGGCAATCCAAGGTAGTTTAAGGTAATCCTAAAGAAAGAAAAACAACGCAATCCGGGGGGTAATCCGGGGGTAGTCCGGGTAATCAGTAATATGGCTGACACAGAATTTGGTAGTCGTTTCCCCCTCGACAGACCCTGCCCGGCTCAGCGCCCTGTACGTACCGGGGACAGGAGAGCCGTCGGGCATGACCCGCACCACCATGGGCCCGCCGGCGTGGCCGAGCACGAAGCGGTCGTCCTGGTCCTGCGCGCCGGCGCCCGGGCCGCCCAGGCTGTTGCCGCCGTCTGTCAGCTCGCCGTCTGCAAAGGAAGCAAGGGGTGGGGTAGACATGGGTGGGGAGGGGCTAGGACATCCGGATAGGACTCTCGGAGGAGTGGAGGGTGGAGACCCCCGCCCAGGCCCAGCCCAGCCCGTCACCTCTGTACATTGAAGGAGGAATATCATTATATTTTGGTTGGGCCGCAATTTGACGTTTATTTCTTTGCCATAGTTACAGTGGCATAGGCGGAACTGTTATGGCCACTCAAAGAGGACTGCTTTCCAGTAGTTTGCAGTTCGGCCGCGCCGCTGCACACGTGTGACCCACGTGGAATACTGACGAGGGTGGGAGTCGTATGTGCAACGGCCTCCTCACATGCACATGCACTTCACGGGGCGGGGCGGGGCGCGGCTGGGTCGGTCACCCTGCCCCGGCCCGGCCCGCCCTGCCCCGCACGCACAGCCAACCCGGAATTCCACCTTCTTGCAGAGTTGCAGTGCCAAGCCACGCTCCGGAGGCGAACTGCAACCTGCCCACGGCCTCATATGTACACCCTGCCACCCCTGCCCCGCAGCATTGCCGCAGAAAAGTAGGCAATACGTAAGCCTAAACACTGTGGAGTAAAGTGTGCTGCATCTGCGCCTGCACACGAGGCAACATGCGCGCACCTGTGACAAGGTGTCGCCTAGCCTAATAGGCAGGGGCAGACGCAGGCCGCTTTACTCGCTTTACTCACCTCATTGTGTTCGGTCTACTCATTGCCTACTTTTCTGTCAACACTTCCCGGCGCCCCACTCTGCGCTATACACTTTGTAACAGTTGAGACTCGCTCCCTGAACCTGGTCCTCACCATCGTCGTAGACATCCTGCCCCTCGTTGCGCCTGCTGGGGCTGGTGCTGGTGGCGGCGCTGGTGGCGGCGCTGGGCGTGGGGCTCGCGCCGGCGGGGCTCTTGTAGCTGCCCTTCATCATCGAGTCCCAGACTGCGGAAGAGACGCATTTATACTGTCACCGCTTGCACCCCAAAATAATTGCGCACGGTAAAAAAACAAAACATAATGTCTGATTTTTTGAGGAAAAAGAGAAAACTTTGAAAAACTTCCAAACCTCCTCAGATTTTGAGGAAGTCTCATGACTTCAAAATCTGATGTTCCCTCAAATTTTAGAAGTTCCTCAAAGTTTTCCCCTTTTCCTCAAAAAATCAGGCATTGTTTTTACCGTGCGTATAAAAGTATACTGTGCGTATTTTTATGTGGTCGTGATTGGGGACTTACTGATGTCCTGGGCGCCCCGCTGGTAGGGGTCCATCTTGTCCAGGCTGTCGTCGTCCATCTTCGCCAGGTTGGTGAGCCCGTAGACCATCAGCACCTTGTTGCAGTCTGTAATAAGAGAGGAAAAAAGAGGAGAAATATTATTGCATGAAGTTAAGTATTATCCGCGGGTCAGCGCGGCGCGGCGGCGTGTAAAGCCGTGAGGAGTGAAGGAAGGCAGAGCAGGGCAGAGCACTGCTTCACACGGTCGGCTGCCGCGTGGCGCCACTGACCCGACATGGAAAAGGCCTCATGAAAAGGCTAACGCGGAACCCCTGGCCCAGCCCGCCACAATAAGTACGCCAGCTTCCCACCTCTGGCGTGGGCCGCAACACGCCGAAAAATAATATACCTCGCCATTGCTAAACGCAGGATTGCCAGACAAGTAGGCAAAAAATGTCCACGATACGCACGCCTGCGTGCGGTATCAACGCCTGCCTACTAGGCAAAGTAAACTCTCCTGTAATAGGGAGAGGTAGCCTGGTAGGCTGGCGTTGATACCGTCCGCTTCACACAGGTGTATCGTGGCCAACCTTGCTTTTTATCTGGCAACCCTGGTTAACGCAAAAAGAAACACACAAAACAAAGGATAGAGAAAACGCCGTCCCGTCGGGCAATAGACTGTACCGCAGGCCAGGCGTGCGCGGCGGGCTTGCCTACCCCCACGGCGCTCCCCGCCCGCCCCGCTCCCGCCGCCGCGCCGCCGTGTAGGCGCGGGGCGAATTATAAGGATCGGACGGAACGGATCCACAAAACGCACAAGCATATAATGAATTTGTCGAGAGCAGCTCACTCAAGAGCAGCGCAGCTGCGCCCCGCCCCGCCCCGCCCCGCACCGTACGCCACCACCGCCCCGCCGTGCGAGCTTCCGGCATCCAGAGCGCGCTCAGGCGTGCAGCATGCGTTATCTGGCTTCCGGTGTGAAGGCCAGCTGGGCTGGCCCGTCCCGGCCGGAGCCGCTCTGATTTCAATGCGAAAATCACTCTCCAGAGGCGGAGAATCGCGTCGTCTGCACGCGCGCGACGGGATGCTCATTTCTGAAGTGTTTTTTTTTTTAAAGGACCCACACTGGTAAACCAAGTTACGAAAGTCACTCACTCTTAGGAGTAAATATTTTCCCAACATTTTGTAAGTGTGCGACAAAACATTCACACACTTGTTGGTGAGGGAATGACCGTTGGCACACTCGTGGATACGGGATACGGGAAGATACGGGAAAATGGTCAGAGTTTACAAGGGTACGAATGCAAGTGTGTAAAATAATTTCGCACACATCCACAAATCGGTGGAAGAAAATTCAGTCAGCTGCTGGTGAACGAAGCGAGATTCGTACATTTCTATTTCCAGCAGTGTGGGGAAAAAAATTAATTGATAATGTATAGCGTTTAACAAATAATCTTTTCTGCATGAGAATATTTATTGACGCTGTCTCGAGCTATCGCACCAGGTCCTCCCTCCCTCTCCTCCGCGCTCCGTCCGGCTTCCTCGGGCGTGGCGCGGCGTGGCGCGGCGTGGCGCGGGACTGGCATACTGACCCGCAGCACCGCACAACGGCGGTGGCGGTAGGCGCGCGGGGACCAGGGCGTGGGAGCAGGCGCGGCCCCGCGGCCCTGCGGCGCCACGGCCGTCCTGGAATATCCTGCTACGTAGGCAGGCGCCGGCTGGAAGGGACCTCACTATGGACCTGCGGAGGCCTGCCTGGAGCCTGGAGGGGGAGGGAATGACCTCAGGTCAAATCATCTCGCCCTCGCCTTGGTATACGCCTCGCGCGCGAGGAAATGTTTCCGAGGCTAGTCGAGCACCTCCGGCCCGCGCCGCGCCAGCGCACAGTGGGCGGCGGGATACCTTGCGCGCCAGATTTCCTTGAATGGAAACGTAGATAACCCGAATGAAAATGAGAAAATAAACGCTCGTATCTTTTGAGGAGGAGAATACGCTGAAAATACTACGTTGCGTGCGAGTTGATCGGTTTACCGGTAAATACAACCGTAAATTCTCGGTATAAAAAGTATATTTCTGTATCGAACTGCCTGCTGCGGCTTTCTCCGTCATGCTACGGTGCATCGAGAGGAGGCAGTTTTCGGTCTGGCGCGGCAAGGCGGAGCGGAGCGGCGTCTCAACATCAACATTGGCGGTCTGTCACCCCCGGCTCGGGCCGGCCCGGCGCGGCGGGGGAAACGCGTTTGGCGAGTCCTAAGGAACTGGGCCACGCCCTCCCCCTCCACTCCCCTCCCCTCCTCCCTACCCTCAGCAGCGCCACGCTCCGCCACGACATCTGCATACAGGCGGGCCCCCGGGGGCAGCGGGCCCCACCCCGCCCCGCCCCGCCCCTCGCGGCGGGGTTAATTGCGTGTTATCACGATGCGACGCGATATGCAGCGCGGGCGGGGTGGGGCGGGGCGGGCGGGGCGGGGGACCCGCGGGTGCGGCGATGAGACGGGACGCTGCCGCCTGAGCCATGGGATGAGCGAGGGAGTGAGGAAGGTTATGAGAACTCCCTCGCTCCCTCCGCCCTGCCCGGCCCGGCCCGGCCCGCGCCTCATAGCCTTGCGACCCAGCACCGCCGCCCCACCCCACCCCACCCCGCCCCACCCCACCCCGCCCCGCCACTGCAGCCTGCCTGTGCGCACCGCGTTTGCTTTATCAAGATTTTGACTCGGAATTTAATGAGGATAACAATGCAAAGATGAGCCAAGCGGGTGAGTTTGTATACGCCGCGGGCTTTGAAGGATATGCGCATGCGCATACGGCGACGAGAAGAAGGTTATAGAGCCGCATGTGTGTGTGTGTGTGTGAGCGCGCGCGTATGTGTGTGACTGGATTATTGTGCGTACGCGATCACGGCTCATCATCATGATTGTGTGTGTGTGTGTGTGTGTTTGTGCGTCTTCCGAAGAAGATGAGCGTGCTTGTTGTTCCTTCCGGACTGGTGTGCGGCGGGGTGACGGTCAGCCCGCCCCGCCCCACCCCGCCCCGCCCCGCCCCGCCGTGACGCTCCTCACTCCTTGATCCCATGCCATAGGGGCCCCACCGCACCGCGCCGCACCCCGCCCCGCCCCCGCCTCACCTCACGCCCGCGCTCCTGTACTGTTTGTTCCGGCGTTCATCTCAATAAGGTCCGGCTCGTCGCCGCCGTCTAAGGCGGTGACGCCACGTGCCCCCCGCCCCGCCACGCGACACCTTGACGTCATGCTCGAGCCAGAACATTGCGTCTGCAAGCGTGTACGATTTACCGCACACCTGCAAGTGAGCGACGTTATTCGTGCACTTATTCTTCCAGTGCACACTGTAAAAACCATGTCTAATTTTTTTGAGGTAAACGAGAAAACTTTGAGGAACTTCCATAATTTGAGGGAACCTCCTCAGATCTTGAGAAAGTCTCCTCGGAACATGTGGGTGGGTGGGTGAGTGAGTGAGTGAGTGAGTGAGTGAGTGAGTGAGTGAGTGAGTGAGTGAGTGAGTGAGTGAGTGAGTGAGTGAGTGAGTGAGTAAGGTGAGCGCCAGCCGAGTCGCTTATGTTTCTCCCACGACTCACGTTATACACTCCCCCCCTCCTTCTCCGGCTCCACCATCATCTCTCTTTATTTTCTTTCTTTCCTTCCGACCGCCCCGTCCCGCCCCATCTCAGATATTGACAGTCTGCCATATAACCTTATTCGCACGCGCATCGCCCTGTCCGTGTAACGGCGTGGCGCGGCGCGGCGTCCGTTTCCTCGTGAGAGGCCAGCAGCACCGGCAGCAGCAGCACTAAAGCAAAACGCTCGCGCACGCACACGCGGCCATACACGCACGCACGCACGCACGCACGCACGCGGGGAGGACAGACCTTTGGGAGAAAGGGGCTGCTGCTGCCTTACGCTATTGCATAAGGCCCCTCATGACGCGCGCGCGGTGCCGCCGGGCCGCGATGGATGACGCTCCTCCTGGGAAAACGAATCCAAGAAATTCTGCGAATGACGGTGGTCGACAGACGGCGCGGCGCGGCGCTCATGGCACTCACTGCTGGCCTGGCGCAGGACGAGTGCGCTCATGACGACTCGGACCTAGGAGCCGGCGCGGCGCGGCGCCACTGGCAAAAATCGTGTACCGAAGTACTGGAAAAGTACGGGATCCCGTACAGGATGAGGTACGGGATGTCCGTCCAGTGTTGCCATAGAGAAGTAGGCAATAAGGCGCCCAAACGCAGTGGAGTAAAGCGGGCTGCATCTGCGCCTGCCTACTAGGTAACATGTACGCACCTGTGCTAGGGTGCTGCCTAGTAGGCAGGCGCAGATGCAGCCCGCTTTACTTCGCAGTGTTTGAGCTACTTATTGCCTACTTTCCTTAAGGAGAGACCAGGCAAATAATTGACTATAACGTCCAGTACTTTTTTCTGCCAGTGCCAGCCGCACCTAGGCCAGCCACTTCCAGGTACCAGCACCATAGCACTCGCAGGTATACCAAAGAACTTTCGAATGTGTGCGACACATGCGGGCACCTCACACTGAAAGTGAGTTTGGCACTTACTTACTAGCGCTTGGCGGATGATAAAGTCCGAGACATGTTTTATGGACATCCATATGACAGCAGCTTCCCGCGCCAAGCCTGATCCCGTGACAACTCATGAGGGAAGGCCCAGCGGGAGCGGGACCTCCCCCGCCCCCCGCTATAACACCAGCCTCACGACTGCATACATATACATATCTCGTGTCATGAGAAGCATGCGGGCCGGGCCCAGCCGGGTGGGCCCATGGGAGCCATGGGATGCCATGTGTCAGTGCCGCGGACGAGGCGCCAGTCCATTCAGAGACGGACTCTAAATCTTTCTACTCCCAGGATCCTTATGGCTCAGTCACGATGATACACTCGCCACTCACAGTCTCACACACACACACACACGGATATCCGACTGGCGAAAGGATCTGTAATAAATATAGCGGGAGGAAGGATTTGCATACAACATACTAAACGTTCAAAATGAGGTATGGGCGGGTATGGATAGAGCGGGAGAGAGTTAATCCCTAACGAGAATTTGTATCCTTCGGCTTGAACCGTTTACGGAGGGAGGGAGGGAGGGAGGGAGAGAGAGGGAGAGAGAGAGAGAGAGAGAGAGAGAGAGAGAGAGAGAGAGAGAGAGAGAGAGAGAGAGAGAGAGAGAGAGAGAGAGAGAGAGAGAGAGAGAGAGAGATACTTTCCCCTTCCACACGATGACAATCCTCGCGGTGAGGTGGGGTGGGGTGGGACGGGGTGGGGCGGGGTGGGGCGGGGTGGGGCGGGACTTCCCCCTCTCGGAACGCCCCGCCTGCGGTTGGTTTTCATTGCCGCGGGCGGCCCCGCCCCGCTAGATCGTGTTGTGCAGACAGAGCGGCGCAGTGAATTTTCATTCGAGTCGCTAACGAGTCCACCGCACCCGGCCGCACCAAGCAGGCACGAGATGTGTGTGTGTGTGCGGCATGGGCAGGGTGTCGTATAACTCATCAAAAACTCAGGGATTAAAGATACAATCAAAGTAAAAGCTGCAAGGTAGACCCTTGAATTAGCTAAGTGGCGTCAAAGTTTTGTAAACTTTAACATTTATGCGTCCATCTTCGTTAAGTTTGTAAAGAACCCTAACATTATTTGTTACGGGCTGGTATTTGACATTCTGAAAAAGGTATCTTCAGGTCTGGCCCCCTTGTCACAGGGTGACCCGTGGCGGTTACCGCGACTGGAAATGGTCGAGTCATACCGGCGCGCATAATATTAACCACAATACTGTTCATTTATTTGACAGTAATATAGTCTGGAACTGATAATACAGCATCGCGGGAGCAGCCGGGTGGGTATCGCCACCGTCGTCGCCTTGGCGGACCCTCTGCTCTTTCCCTCTCTCTCTCTCTCTCTCTCTCTCTCCGCCTCCCTCTTGTCGAACGGTCATAAATCAGTAATCGCAGCTGGATAGGAAAGTGGAGGTTGTAAATGTTGTCCGTTATATTGGCTTGCCGTGCCAATAGTGTTCCCCTCGCACGCGCCCGTCTCGTCCCCCCCCCCCCCCCTCTACCGCGGTGCGGCCACTCCTCCACTAATATCACTACACGTGGTGAGGTGTGGCGGGGCGGGGCGGGGCGGGGCGGGGCGGGGCGGGGCGGACCAGCACCTGCTCACTTCATGCCTATCAATGGCTGTTAATCCGCGACATTACGAAACGCCTAACGCTCTTGCAGATAACACCTAACCCACACGTTCGCGTGACAAAGTGACGCACTGCTGTATATTTTCTTGCGTGGTTACTGGACATTATTGGCAGCATTCACACTGAAGCACAGTATCCACTGCAGCTGACTCCAGCAGCATCCAGGCAGAGCTCCCCGCCTCCTCTCAGATAATAACGCTAATAGTCGCCTCGCCGCCGCCGCCCCGCCTCTCCTCGGAAATAATTTGGGCGCGAATGAGCGGCAGACGCGGCCTCTCTTCTCTCTAGAAGGCGCTGCCTGGCGCTGCGCGGCGCCATACGATCGACCAGACTGTCGGACACTCTGTTTTGGGATCATCATTCTTTGGTTCCCAAACAACAGTGGAAAAAAAGTCAGTATAGCGACTATACCTAGAAAAATGAAAATCTGTTGAAATCACTGTATGGTTACCTCAACCATTAAATCATGGTTGAGGTAACAATACTACAGTTGAGTTCACCGAAATTCGTTTCAGCTTGACCATAGTATTGCTGTCTCAACCATAATTTTATGGTTGTCCCTGAGCTAGGCTAACCATACGATGGTTGCTGCAATTTTTTTCATTTTTCTGCGTGCAGGGAAAATAACAATAAGAAGTCAGCGCGGTGCTTTCCGGGCCCCAGCGCCGCGGTGAGAGCAGCTCTAGGGGGTGAGGGGCGATACTCTGACGGAACACGTGCGCCTGGCCCGGCCCCGGAGCCCGGAGCTCTTAGACTTGCTTTTAGAAAGTTTTGCATGGCTTTTTAGGAGGCGTTGCCGAGCAGTCTCGCGGGCAGCAGCTCTGCTCTTTTTTTCCACATACAATGTACGACGACGACAACAGCAAAAGGTTTGCGCCGCTCGTGGGAACGCCCCGCCCCGCCCCGCCCCGCCCCGCCCCGCCGCGCCGGGAGAGAGGAGGGAATGCCCGCGCCGGGAAACTGCTGCGATAAAAATGGAGCAGGCATGACGCAGGCTTCGAGGGTCTGTTTGTGTGAAGGGGCAAGAAATTCCGATGCTTCCGGAAAAAAGAAAAAAAAAAAAACCACGAAACAACATCGAACACTTACAGTGCTATATGCCCAGACATTTTGATTTAGACGACGCGATTCACAGCTACGCGGCCGTGTTCCGCTCAGCGGTTACTGTGCTCCCTAGCGTTAAAGTTCCCACACGGGGCTGGACGGAGATACCATCTCTGCCATCTTTCAGACGAGTGAAATAAATGTTATCATCGCACAGCACTTAATAATACACATCTTAAATGAATTGGTGAGTTGTTGACGATTTACAAAGTGCATGGTCGCGCGATCACGACACGGCAGATAACCGCTGCAGAGAGGAGAGGATCTCTCCGCCGGCCTCGGAAGTAAATAATGACGAAACAGGTTCCGCTCATCAGTTTGATTGGTTTCCATGTCGTATTTCGGATCGGGCGACGGGATATCGCGGCGCGGTAAACGAGGCACACCGCGGCGCTGGAGCGTGGTGGGGCGGGGCGGGGCGGGGTGGGGCGGGGCGGGGTGGGGTGGCACGGAACTCGCGGGGACGGGACGGGGCCACTTACCAGCCTCACAGCCGCTCCTGCTCCGTGCCGTGCCGCGCTCTACAGGGGACGGGGTTTCACCTCAGCACACTTAGGGCCGGGCCCCACCCCTAACGCCTGCATAATATGATAAAACAGGCCCTCAGCCTCAGGAGAGGACGTCGACCCCACTGGCGGCGCGGCGGCCCGGTCAAATAGGGCCGCCCGAACGGCACCGGCCCGCCACACGGCAGCCCAGCAGGAAAAAAAAATTAAAACTAGCCGCACTGCCGAGTGATTCAGCGGGAGGACAGGCTTGGCGCCAGTTTTCAACTCTCTGTGCCTCTGTAAAGGCACTACTGTGGCGGCACCTTTGTATTCCAGAGTGTAATTACTCGCTTTATGTGTGTGAAGGGCGAGGACCCGAGCGCATCCCCCTCCCTTCGCGGATGCTATATTAGATCAGAGCTTTACGTCACGTCTAACAGCGAGCCCGCTCCTAAAGCACACGCTTTAAAATTTAAAATAAGCGCCGCGCAGTGGGGGCTTTACGTGTCAGAAGGCTAGCAAAAAGAGGGGGCGGGGCTGGAGGGGGGGGGGGTCACGCAATCGTATACTAACACTGACGGTGACGTAGGCCAATGGAAAGGGGCGAGGAGGATTTCTTCCGCTTTTAGGGAGGGCTTCCATCATATAATCCCGACAACATTAGAATAATAATAAAAATGCAGCCGACACCCGCACCCAAGGAATTATCTGCTAAAAATAGCAAGGAAATAGATATTTATTGTCTTTACTCGGCCTTAAAATATTCCGAACAACTACCCCACTTGCTTGCATTCCGGCTGCAGTGGGCGGTACTGAGCACCAAAGCGCATACGCCAAAAGCAACACGGCAGGAATGCAGAGTGCAGCCCGCTTTATGGCGGCGATGAAAATTCCGGACGGCGCAGCGGCAGCCGTGGGTGGGGGCCCGGGGGAATTTGCCAAAGCTTTTGATTGCCGCCATGCGGTGCAGAGGCGGCCGCGAGCTCGTCCGCGTTATTGCGCTATTGGCGCTGCATTACTGGCACCATCATTGCACTGAGCGCGCCCCACCCCACCCCGCCCCGCCCGCCGCCATGACCTCTGCGCTGCGCACGGCGGTCCGGTGCGTACCGTCGGGCTGAGGCAACCCCTCCTCTCCTCCCCCCGGCTGGCTGAGGACGACACGACACTTTGTGCCGACAGACAGACAGACCAGCCATAGCCTAAATTATCTCACTTGGGCCGCAATCGTCCTTGGAGTAAGTCGCAGTCCCAGCCTCCCCCCTCCCCTTCCCCTAATCTGAGAGCCGATATCGGTTTCACCCGGCCGGGCGTGCAGCACCGCTAATGTCAACCATAACGTGGGGCACGACTGACTAGACTCGGCTCGCCTCGCGCTGGTCGTGGTCGAGCAGGGACTGCTCTTTACCTTGAGAGGGAAAAGAGGAAGATCGGGATCGGGGCAGAGGACAAAACGGCAGAGACCAGAATTAACAGAGCACACTGGAAAACGCATGAATGATTATTGAACTGTGTTACATTTCGGCGCCCCTGGAAACACTGTGAAAAATATCTTCGTAGATTGACGAAAAATTTTGTAAATTTCGATTTACGAAATATGTTGTAAATTTACGACGGACCTTTTTTTGCTCGTGACTGATATGTAGTGCTTGTACTTTTACGATTTGCAACTGTAGTTTTACAACTGCATTTCGTGGAAAATTTTCTCGTAAACTTGCGACTATTTTTCACAGTGAAGGCTTAAAATTTGTTGTCCAAAGGGATCAAAATTTAGCATCGGGTGGAACGATATCAAATAGTTTCACTAGAGGCTAGGGCAAAGGAAGCGACGCCCCATCTCCGCACCGCAGCCTCCAGACTTCCGATTTGTTTTATCGCACATGAAATGTCAAGGATGCCTCGTGCAGAACGCACAGCACAGCGCAGCACAATATCCGTAGCGCAACGCAAACACGGCGTGCGTGTTGCGGTCTGTCTGTCTGTCTGTCTGTCTGTACGTCTGTCCGACACAAATGTGCGGATTCCCCCTCCCCCTCTCTCTCTCTAGCTCGCGAGCGTGCACATATCCGTCACGGGTAACGGGTTCAACGTTCAACTCCCTCCCCCCCTCTCTCTCTCTCTCTCCACGTATCTCGTCGCTTGTCTCATTGTGTCTTTTTTTTCTTTCTTTTTCTAAACGCTTGTGCGCAACGCCGGCGTTGGGACGCACGCGCCGCGCCGCACCGCACCGCACCGGCCTAACGGCCAATTGTAGCCACATTTAACTGCTTGCTAAGCCTAACAATGGGACAGCCCCAGGCCGCAGCAGAAAGCAGGCATGCGGGGTGGGGTGGGGTGGGGCGGGGCGGGGCGGGGCGGGGCGGGGTAGCGGGAGGGTGGCCTGCCCTCCGGCTCCGGACCCATACCACACGAATGATGAAAAGAGATGCTTCTACATGCAGTTCAATTATAAGCAGGATCAAGAAGTTATCACTTGAAAATTAAAGGAGTAACAGCCGAGGGGGAGAAAAAGCACCTCTCCCCTGTAATCCTGTGTCTAGGGCGGGTCGCCGGGGCGCGGTGGGGTGCGGCGGGGCGTGACGGGGCGCGGCGGGGTGCGGCGGGGAGTCCCGCGGGGCAGGTCAAGTGTGCGGAGGAGCCGCAGCAAGGGCTTAAGGGATCTGGGTCAGGGGTGACGTCAGCACCGATCCCTTCCCTTATCCACCTCCGCCCCGCGCCCCGCCCCGCCCGCGCCCACTAAGCACGGCGATAACGGTTGTCAACCCCCTTTGGCTCCAGTTAGCGAGGCGGCGGGTCGCGCTACGCCCCTCGGCCAGGCCTGGCCGGGCCTGGCGGACTCGGCTGGGCTGAGCTAGGCGCTAATTGCCAAGGGCACGGCACACACTAGAGGAGGAGCAGGGTCTGCGGCTCGACCTCAGGGCCCTCAGAGCCAGTCTTTCAGAAAAATGACATCAGCTCAATCAGCTCTAAGAAAGTTCATACGTCGAATATCCTTAAAAAACTATGTCAGTCTTAAGCGTTATTTCTTTGAACTACGATTCTAGCTACAACGCAACAACAACTTACCCGGCATAGTAGACTGATCGCAGTGGTCCTCAACCTGCTTGACGAACATGTTGAACAGGTGGCTCATCTGGAACACACGGACGGAAGGCACAGAGTGAGACACCGTCGGACAGCTATAGCGCAGGCGCAGGCACAGGCAGGGCAGTGGCCGCCAGCCGCCAGGCCGGGCAGGAACACCTATCTACCTGGCAGTCACTGGGTCGCGCCCCGCTGGAGGTGCGGCGGCACAGGCGGGGCGGGGCGGGGCGGGGCGGGGCGTACCGACCGGGGCTGACGGAGCGCTGCGCGGCGCGGACAGTATGCGTCCAGGAAGGCGTTATATAAGCCATAACGCGGCCTATTGCCGCTCGGCCGTAAGCCCCTCCCCTCCCTAACGCACTTTTTTTTTTTTTTGCCCGCTCCGCCACGAGGCCCCCTTATTCGTGGATTCGCGCGCCCGCTGCCGCGCCGCGCCGCGCCACGGTGCGACCGTTTATTCACGTTACGTTTCAGAATAGATCCCTTTGTGTCGCAACGCGCAGGGCGTGCGTAGCGACGAGGTGCCTGCCACCGCCCCGCCCCGCCCCGCCCCGCCGCGCCCCACCCCGCCCGCGGGTACGCAGCACCGTGAGTAGTACACCGACGCACCTGCCGCGACGCCCCGCCGCCGCGCCGCGCCAGGGAGGCATTCGGCCGACGCTCTCTGGCATGCAAATGAAAACACAGCGGTACTGGGTGAACCGTTGTTGTGGCGTGGCGGGGCGGGGTCGGTCGCGCGGTCTGGTCCGTTCTGGATGGGCTGGGCTGGTGCAATGCGGGTCAGTGTGCGTACGGCGCACAGCGGCCGAGGCCGGCGCAATTACCGGCGCGAGTATTCGAGCCCGCAGGGGGCGTGGCGCGGCGTGGCGTGGCGTTGTGGCCTGGCCCGTGTCGGGGACGCCGCAGTGCGGGGCCTCCTGTTGTTTCGGCCCCAGGTCAAGTGTGAATTCGCGGAGGGGTGACCGTGGCACACACAACCATTCAGGCCAGAAACACAGGGTGACCCTTCCGCCCTCTTTCTCCCCCTCCCCTTTCTCTTCACTCACTCACTCACTCACTCACTCACTCACTCACTCACTCACTCACTCACTCACTCACTCACTCACTCACTCACTCACTCTTTCTTTCTTTTCTCGAGTTCATAAATTAGCGGGGAGACAAAATGACAAGGCCTGGAGGGATAGTAGAGATGTCAATAAGTGTACGATCAATCAAGCAAGAGGCCAGAGCAATTGGGGCAGAAGAGCGCGCACCGCCGTGGCCCCTGCGCCGCGCCGCGCCACTGCCGCAACTGTGACCCGCGCGCGCAGCCCCGCCCGCCACGGCCCGCGGCTCTGGGCGAGGGCAGGAGTCTCGGGCCACTGCTCGCCCCACCCCGCCCCGCCCCGCCCCGCCCCACCGCGGCCACTTAGGCCCCTGGATGGACTGGGCAATTATCTGGTTGGGAAACGCGTGCCCTCCGCACGTCGCGGGCACGCACCGCGGGGCGTGGTGTGGCGGGGCGTGGCGGGGCGGGGCGTGGCGTGGCGTGGCGGGGCGCGGCGGGGTGGGGTGGGCCGTGGCGGGTTCGCCCCCGGCGGGGTGGGCCGTGGCGGGACGGTGGCCTACAGACTCATTGCACTTGCAGGTGCTAGTGGTCGCTGTGGGCCTCTGACATTTCGTCCCGAGTGCTCCGCCTGAGTGGATCCGATCGATATATGCGCCTCCTCGTGCGACTCCTCGCGTCCAAGACCGACACCTGAGAGCAGAGTTTTGGTTTCAAACTAATGCCCTCCGCCTCTTTAATTTTTCTTTAAAATTCTTTTTTAAAAAAGCGTACATTTTTGATGATATCTAGTGGCAGTGGACCGTACCATAGATATTTTCACTCCAGCGATATTGACGCGGGTGATGACGTGAAGGTCTCAGCAGAGTCCGCAATTGACGCTCCGCCCCGCCCCGCCCCGCCGGCTACGACCTGTAATCCCATTCCTCAGTGCTGGGCCATTACTGTGCCTCCACTGCGCTCCGCTCCGGTCACACACACACACACAATGCTCCGCAACCTACAGCGCCCCCTCGATCTTCCCCTCCCTCCGCACCGCGGCCAGCCGAATTCACCCGCGCTGTTGTGCGCATATCATGTACAGACCACCACTGGACCACAACCAAAAAAAAAATAAATGCGAAAATCCAAATCAAAACGTACAAGCAAAAGGTATGCGCGTGTCCCGGAAATATTGCGATTCCCAACAACGGAAATTCTTTTTCTTATTCTCTTCTCATAGTGCACATGCACACGGCCCGGTGACGATATGCGCCTGTCCTCGAGATCTCGATCGTATCTCTCGGCCCGCGCGCAATTAATCGCGCGCGTTCAAATATGCGCGCCAATTTGGTCGCCGCACTTAATTGGCCGAGCCACGCGCGCGCTCCGAACGCGAGAGGTAAATTGATACCGCCGATCCAAAGCGCGCTCTGTTGCGCCTATAATCGATAGCATACCACCGATGAGCTGTCGATCCCGGAGTGCGGCGTGACTTCTATATGGTCGCGGTCCCCGTGTTCAATCATTCGGAATAAAAAAACAATCCCCGCATTGAACGTGTTATAACGCCACTCCTGGACGCAGGCCTCTGCACAACGTAACACCTGCTATCAAACAGCTGAATGCGCTCCTGGAAGCAAAGTCGCCGGACAAGTAGGCAAAATTTGCCCACGATACAGCTGTGTGAAGCGGGCGGTATCAACGCCTGCCTACCAGGCAACATCTCACCACAAGAGAGTTTACTTTGCCTAGTAGGCAGGCGTTGATACCGCCCGCTTCACACTGCTGCATCGTGGGCAATTTTTGCCTACTTGCCTGGCAACCTGGGAGGTAGGCAACCCGCCCCCCGTGTGCTGAGGTCCCCGGCCCGGCCCGCTGGCCCGGCCTGCAGCCCCTGCAGCGCCCAGCCTCCTCGCCTCGCCTCGCCTCGACGAGATGCTTTCTAAACGGGCTGCCGTATGTGAGCGAGCGGACCTACCCCGCCCCGCCCCGCCCCGCCCCGCCCGCGCCAAGGTTTCTCACGCTTGTGACCAAGTTGGCAGTGCAGCAGGGCGAGTCGAGCCCGGGCGGGGCGGGGCGGGGCGGGGCGAGAGACGCGAGTGAGCCCCGAGAGCGCCGAGAGCGCCCGGCCAGCCCAGCGAGCTCAGGCTCAGGCCACGCCACCGGGTGAAAGGTACAGCGGAGACATTGTAGCTAATTACCGAGTCGACACACACGGCACCTGTGACTGCCCGGCCCCGCCCCGCCCGGCCCGGTACACCTCGGCTACCCGTCTCAGGTCGAGTACCTCCAGCTCCCGCCAGGCGCCGCCCCGCGCCGCGCGGCCGCTCTCCAACGCCTCTGGACCAACATGGACTGGAACGATTAGGGCAGCCGACACGGTATGACAGCTTCACGACGGAGAGTGCGGCGGCAGCGGCAGCGGCGGTGACACGGAAGGTCAAGATCAGGTAAACGGCCGCCTCAGCGCTGACAGGGCGCAGCGCAGCGCGGCCGGGCCGGGCTGGGGCGGCGGGGTTGCTCTTGTGTGCCCGCTGCGATACACACCGCCCTGCTTCCGGTCGATTGTACACTCAGAAAACCGCTTCTTTGGCGGAAAGAAAATTTATTTCCCTTAACGAAAATCTTTCGTTCCTGAAATCAAAGTTAAACTTTCGTTGGGACGACGACAAGTTTTATTTGATCCAGTTTCTAATTTTTTTAATTGAATAATTTCGTTAAGCTTGCGATTTTTATTTGTTACTACTAAAATTATGTTGATTACGGGGACGAAACGATTTCCTTAGCACAGAGAAGTGGTTTTCTGAGAGTATAGGTACCGGATGTTTCAGAGAACGCAACGCGTAGCAGTGTTGCGGGTCTGCCTACCCAAGGCTTCCACGGCGGCGCCTTGTTCTCTGAAACACTCGGGTCTCTTTTATACCTTAACAGGTGGAGCGTGCATTATGAAAAGACTCTTTTTTGTATACCTCCTTCCTTGTACCTACACTTTGTTTCGCCTGTTCATCGGTTCCGCAGTCACCGTCCGCCCCGCCCCGCCCCGCCACGCCCCGCCACGCTTGACACTCCGCACTAAGTCACGCTTTCTTCCACCGATCCGATCCCTCCCCACTTCCTTCCAATTCCCGCCAGATTTCCTCGCGGTGGGCGGCGTGGTAGGGGGTGGTGCGGAGCAATGGGGCGGGGCGGGGCGGGGCGGGGCCAAAGACACCTGGGCATGAAGCCCAAAGGATGCCATACCGTCCAGAAGAAACTAAACCACGGGCGTGAGCAATACACACTCCTAACGGGGGCCTAAAAGAATTGGAAAACAACAAAACGGTGTCCTCCGACCCAACATAGCCCGGCCCGTCGCCGCCCTGCCGCCGACCAGAAGCCGTTTCTCTCCTGCCTCCGGCAGCCTCGCGGCGCCCCTACCCGCACACGGCACGGCTAGTCCCGGACAGTCTATGACCAGATGATCCACGCCACTTTGCACCGACCGGACCGCATTGCGATACGTGGCGGGGCGTTGCGCAGCGCGGCGTGGCGGAGCGTGGCGCGGCGTGGCGTGGCGGGGAGCTTGCCGCGGCGTGGCGCGGCGTAGTGTAGCGTTTGCCATTTCTCGTCAGCCTTCACCTTGGCGGGGAGCGGAGCGGGCGGTATCGGCCGCGGGCGGACACGGCAGACGGCGGCGGGCAAACGCTGGACTGTGTTTCCGGCATGTTTGTTTGCCCATAGGGAGTAGTTTTATTGGGACCGTCCCAACCTGACAATGTTTACACTCGCATCGAGTTCAGCGGCCTCGTACCAGGGGCGAGTTGCAGAAGGAGAGAGAGAGAGGGGGGGAGAGGGAGGGGGAGGGAGGGGGAGAGGGAGGGGGACAGGGAGGGGAAAGAACTGGCACTGCAGGATTAGACGCAGACGGCACGAGACGGGACTTCTGTGCGGGTCCGTATGGTGCCGCCTGCTGCCGCGAGCCCCTGCCTGAGCGAGGGTAGGCCAGCCCGCGACACACCACTCTCTCCCAACAGTGGTCGACAACTTCGAATATTCCTTGTACAAGACTTCACATGCATTTATCAATATTTATCGAAATTCGGCCACATTCATTAAAATTCAGCAATATTAGCAACCATCTAGTCCTACTCTTCACACATGATAGGCGGTATACACCCACTCGTATTCACTCTCTCGTATTCAATATTCATTGCGCACGGGTTTTCGAAGTTTTTGACCGCTCGGTCTCGCAGTTGCCTATCGCATGCACGCCCCTTTCTTCCATTCCACATCGGAAGAGCACCGCATCACCGTAAAAAAAAAGGGCAATCCTCCCGTGGTGGTGCTGGCAGCATTCTCCAGCTGAGGAACAAGTGCACGGCGTGTAGCGCACACATGCAGGGCGGGGCGGGGCGGGGCCGGGCGGCCTGCCGGCGTCCGGCTGCTAGCGCACGCTGCTTTCTCCTGGAAAAGCAAAGCGAAGCAGAGCCTGGACAGGCTGGACACACACGCACACACACTCACGCGCGCGACATGTAGACCCAGGAGAAGCGAGTGCGTTCGTTTGTTCGTTTACCCAACGGGTTATACAAGCAAACTAATACTACGTCACCGGAGATTTGCAATCGCACCTTCCTCCTTTGACGAGATGTGTCGCTTAGCGGGGGGAGGGGTCACTGTGCGTATGCGCCTTACTGGTAGATGCGACTGGAAGAAACAACCGCAAATAATCTGAGAAACTATCGAAATGTTTTTCGAGTTAATAATTAAACCCCGCTCCCCACCCCTCTGTCGCTCACTCGACACGATACTTCGCACTGTTAAAACCTTACGGTGAATTTCACTCTAAGCTTCTGTGAATCCTGCAGCTCTGTAGCTGACGGTGAAATTTCTCACGGTAAAAACCACGTCTTGGTTTTCAAGACGTTTTGGGAAAACCAAGACGCTGCAATGCATTTTCTCCATAAGAAAACCGTGGCGTCTTGAAAACCAAAACGTTGTTTTTTTTTTCCGTGCTCTGTATAGGCTACGATGATTCAGGGTGCCACTTTACGACGACATTCACTGTAGCTTTCGGTTTAATTCGCCGTAAGCTACAGTGCTTCAGGGTTGACCGTAAGCTTGCATTAGTCCGTGTCGTCATGCAATGCAGCGCCACTCGGCAGGGCAGGAGCGACATGTCTTGCTGCTGGACTGTTTGCATTGGCCCCGGCCGGCCCGGCCCGGCCCGCACTCGCTATAGTGCTGTGCTGTACGCTGACCTTGCGGGGGTCGCAGAGGAGAGGAGCGAAGCGCCTTGCGCCGCCCCCACCGCGTGGGCGGCCAGCCGGGCCGGGCCGGGCCGGGCCTGTGGGCTCTGGTGTGTCATCGTGTACATGCACAGCAGGCGCGGCGAGGCCCGGCGAGGAGACACAACAGCCCATTCACAGCTTGGTATTTTTTTTTTTTGGTAAGGCTCATATACGACTTTGCATGTCGCGTGACACATGCCGGCGGAGGGAGAGAGAAAAAAACATAAACAAAGTCCTACTCCGAGTCATGTACTGGCACATAAAGAATGCTTATGGACGAAACATAGATGTGAAATCGCTTCTCTTAAGCAAATTCTTAAAGGATAAAAAACAGAATTTGTTACGTAGTTTTTTGGCAGGACATAATGGCCAAGGGAAGTTAAAAACCTTAGCGTAAGAGTTAGCAGAGGACAAAACGAACAACGAGTGCGTAAAGGTAGGGCTTTTGCAAAATGTCGACCCCGCGGTGACGCTAGAGGGCGCGGGGCGAGGCGGGGCCGGTGGGAATCTAAGCGCACAGCGGAGGCAAGAGCTCAAGAGCTGCATGACCTGCGCGCCGCTGACGGCGTTGCGTTGGAGGGGCGGGGCGGGGCGGGGCGGGGCGGGGCGGGGCGGGGCGTCGTGGAGCGGGCGGGGTGCTTAAGGCTGCTGCGGGATGCTGGCGTTGTTGCGGTCCCTATGGCGGTTCCTCGCTCACCTGATGCACCTCGCGTTCTTGCCCGCGCTGGTACGCCCCGCCCCGCCCCGCCCCGCCCCGCCCCGCCCCGCCCCGCCCCGCACACGCACACGCACACCCCCCGGCGTCCAAGGTCCCTATACACTACTAGCGCCGGCGCGGCCGCGGGGATGCGAGAGCCGATCTGATTACCATCGACAAATAGCGACCAGCAGCCGAGGATTTCCACTTGTCAGCGCCTCCCACCTGCAGGTCCGCGGGGCGCGCGTACACGAGGGCGTGCGCCCCGCGCCCACATGCAGGCCGTGGGGCATGGCGAGGCGACCGACAGCGGCACCTGCAGGAGCTTTTAACACCTTCGTTGGGGCCGCACGCGCACGTACACGTATCTTTCTCTCTCTCTCACTCTCTCACTCTCTTCCTCCCTCTCACACATCCAAGTAAAAACTTTCAGAAAAATAAAATTTAAAAATCTGCGGCAATGAATGATCTGAAGAGCTTAGCCGAGGATGACCATGTTATGACTCGCAAAAGAAAAACTTGAATTTCAGTGTTCGGGACAATTAAAACAACACAGTATACATTTTGGCGAATGGCGAATGGCGAATGCGCGTTCGCGTTATGGAGTTTGTCAGTTTGTCATCAAACCAAATTAAATTTCTTTAAGTATGAACTTTGTTCTAAAACCATTAAGGCAATGTTCTTGAATCAAGAAACACAATTTTTTGGGTGCGATGCCGTCGTGCTCAGTGGGGCGCTGCGCTCGGCGCCTACTCCCTACCCGTGCGCACGTACGACGCGCTGCCGTCGTCCCGTAGGGCACGTCCCCGATGGTATCGGAGCAGGGGGGAGGACGTGCCCCTCTCGTAGCGCCCCGTCCCGCGTGCAGGCCGCCCAAGGACGCGCAGCAGTGACGTCTCTGGCCCGGCCGCGCCGCGCGGGTCGAGCCTCCTAGGCGTGGCGGGCGGGGCGGGCGGGGCGGGGCGGGGCGGGGCGGGGCGGGGCGGGGCGGGGCGGGGCGAGGCGGGCCAGAGGTGAGCGTCGTTTTCTTCTGCGCGTCGCTCGCGTCCCGTCCCGCCCCGCCCCGCCCCGCGTGTCGCGCGCGGCTGGAATTCCCCCGCGGGTCGCTGAGCGCGCGCACTATACCTGCTGCTTTGCACTTGCATGATTTTCGCGTCGCGAATTTCCCCGCGGCAATTGTTATGACAAAAAAAAATCATCAAGTCGAACTCGCCTGGTGCTGCCTGCGCGGAAAATAATTGCTCGCTGGCCTTTTAGCAGAGAGGAGAAAAACCAAAGAGAAAAAAATAAAGGAGGATTCAGAAAGAAGCAGGACAAAAAAAAAATTACGAACGAAACAAATGCAATGTCGGAGTACGCTGACTGCCTGCTAATGCGGTGATGTCACCCCCGCCGCGCCCGGCCCGGCCCGGCCGCACCGCGCTCCACATTCACGCGTGGACCACCCCGGGCGGGCGCGGCGCGGCGCGGCGGCATGACACCTGCTGACGAGTTGCGTGGCGACACGACACAACACGACATGGTATACCTGGCAGGTCAGGTCAGGGCTGCGTGAGTGAGTGAGTGAGTGAGTGAGTGAGTGAGTGAGTGAGTGAGTGAGTGAGTGAGTGAGTGAGTGAGTGAGTGAGTGCAAAATGGCGTTGCCTACCTGCAAGGGTTACTGTGCGCGCGGCGCGCACTGGACACCTGAGCCTGCGGCCAGCATAGCCGGGAGCCCCTGCCTGCGCGAGGGTAGGCAAACCCGCCACGCACCGGTGCACTCGGTACAGTATAACCACGAGAAAGAAGGCGGGCCCTCCTGTATAAAGGCGCTGTGAAACGGAGGGCAGCGAGGCCCACTCGGAAACACACGATTACAAGACGTTTCCCCCATCATTCTCGTTCTAGAGAGAGGATCACGAAAATGAAAGAAAAAACAACTGGCCCCGTTGTCTTTACATCCACGCCGCGCCGCCACGCTCTCGATAAAGTCATTCGGTCACGCACCGTCAGATCAATTTCCTCGTCCGGGCCGGGGCGGCGGTGCTCCGGCAGACCGACCGGTGCCGAAGATCGCCCTCGTCCCTCTGTCCTTGTCGCACTCACGGGGGCCCGCCAAGCCCTGCAGGGCCGACGCCATGAGTGCGACAAGGACGGAGGGACGAGAGCGATCCTCGGACTCAGTCGACAGGCGGGCCGCACCACCGCACCGCCTCCCGTCACGTCTGCCCGCGGTGCAGGCAGAGGCAGCGCTACGGTGCGGTGCCTATTGACACGTCCTCCTCCTTCTCCTCCCCCTCCTCCCCCTCCTCGTACACTTTCTACGGCAATAAATTCATCTCTATCAGAGGGCGCCCCCGCCACAGGTGGTGACGTGAGAAGCCAGCTGGATGCACCTGTGTACTATAGGGCCGCCTGCACCTGTACAGCTAGCAGCCGCAGCTGCACGGCCGAAGCAGACAGGTGATGTCGAGGGGTACCTCACTTCCTCCAATCAGTGGACGCCACGCCCTGCGTTCCAATCATTTTCCAATCCCAGTCCAATCGCATAATTTTACGACAAAAAAATGCAGTTTTAACACCTTAAAATTGCAACAAAATCGATTCCCAAACGAGAATTTTATAGGTTTCTTATAAAGTTTGGTAAAATTTTCCTTCTGATCACAGCACAACCCTCCAATCAGAGTACACCCATCTCTGAAGAGTGAGCAGGTACCCCTCGGGTGATGTTGGTACCGCCCGGCCGCCTCGCCAACCATTACCACTATCCCGGATCCTGAGGACGGAGAGGGGCCGTAGACTTTAAGGGGACACAAATTAACCTCCAGAGTACTTGCGCTGCGCTCTGGACGTGGACCGGACCGGACCGCCACAAAAGGCGGGGCACCGCGTTTCTTTTTCGGTTTCCGCGTAAACGCGGCGCGACCAGGAAGATGACCGAGGACGGCGAATACCGTGACGTTATGTCCGCTGCTAATACACGGGGGGCTGGGCTGGGCTGGGCTGCCACCGCACCGCACCACACTCCCGTAAGACCTGGGTCACGACGAGCTTGGGGGAGAGGGGAGAGGGGGGAGGGGCACGGGACACGCGGGCCCGGCGTACAGGCACAGGACTGGCGTACATTAGCCGGGGACCGGGGAAAGTGTGGAGAAGGTGAAAGCGGGGAGGGAGGAGAGACGGAGAGGAGGAGGAGGAGGAGGAGGAAAAGGAGGAGGAGGGAGAGGGCGAGGGAGAGGGAGGGAGAGGAGGAGAGAGGCCGTGGCCGTGTTATCAGTCCACGGCGGGATACACGGTGGTGTCTGGAGCGGTATAGCGGCCGCCGTCGGTATCGCTCCCATTGACGTGTCCTGCCCGGCGCGGCGCCTAGACCTGTTCCTGGTCAGGTCCTGGCCCTAGCCCGCGGTCGACACCGTGATCGTAGTCGTGATCGTAGTCGTGGTGAGGCCAGCGCGCCGGGGGGTCCTGCCCAGTGCTGCCAGAAAAGTAGGCAATAAAGCGCTGGATGGAGAACAGCGGGCTGCATTTCCTCGTGCCTACTAGGCAACACCTTAGCACTGGTGCGCGCGAGTTGCCTAGTAGGCAGGCGCAGATGCAGCCCGCTTCACTCCGCCGAGTTTGGGCGCTTTATTGCCTACTTTTCTGGCAGCACTGGTCCTGCCTGCCGAGGTCCGGCCGAGTAAAGGAGATTGGGCCACAAAAAAAAAAATAGCAAAAAAGCATCCATCGGTGGAGGCGGCAGGCGGGGCCGCGGGGCGGGAGCGCGAGCGGAGCGCGGCAGGTGCCCCGTCCCGCCACGCTCCGCCACGCCCAGAGTCAAATGTCGAGTCAAAGGTTGTGAGGGCCCCACGCCCCGCCCGCAGGCCGCAGCAGGGCCCCTGCTGACCTCACGAGGAGCCCCCGCGGGGCCCCGGGCCCCCAGGGCCCCAGGGCCCAGCCCACCTGTTACCTTGGTCACCTCCATTCATCATACACAAAAACAAACAACGTCTGGAGCGGGCCGGGCAGCGCCGGGCAGCGCGCAGCCGCGGGAATGTTTCTCCGGCAGGAGAGAGGGGCCTTCCAGTCCAGCCGCGCGTCCAGCTCCAGCCGCCTCCAGCCACACGGGGCCTCCACGCCCTCACCGGCGAGGTGCCCCGGGACCACGCGGGGCTCAGAGGACCCCAAGCAATGTTGCCAGAAAGTAGGCAAAAATTGACCACGATGCACCTGTGTGTAGCGGGCGGTATCAACGCCTGCCTACGAGGCAAACTCTCCCCAAAGGAGAGTTTACTTGGCCTAGAAGGCGCAGGCGTTGATACCGCCCGCTTCACAAGCGGCCCGCGGCCAGAGAGCCAGTCCACCTGCTGTATACAGACAAGCGGGTGACATGACATTACGTGGGAGTGAGTGGGGTGAGTATCACAACCTGCCAGTCCCGTCGCGTCCCGTCACATCCCGTCACCCGAGTCACCTGTCGCCCGCAATGTCTCATTATTTAACGTGGTCCGCGCAGTTACAAGGCGTTACAAGTCGTCGCCGAGTGACCGCCCGCGTCACCGTGCGTCAAAGCAAAGGCGGTCGAGCGAGCACATGGCGCGTCCGAGTACTGTACAAACTATCACCCCCCTGCTCCAACCCCACCGAAGCGCATATTCATTATTGCGAAACGCGTAAAGGGGAAAACGAATTTGGCTTATTGCGCGGCGCGTAGTGCGGCGCAATGCAGCAGTAGTTTGGGGAGCGGATGGGGCAAGAGCATGTGTCTCAGCCGGGCTGGGCGGCGGCCGCAGCAGCAGCAGCGGTGGTTGCGGGATGAGCGCGGCAGAGCCGAGCCGAGCAGCGGACGGCTGGCTGGATGACTCGTCCTGTACAACGCCCCGCCCTGCTGCCCGGCCCGGCCCGGCCCAGCCTGACATTGCCCAACGCTTGTCCTCCTTTGATCCGCCACGCCCCACCCCGCCCCGCCTGGCCCCGCCCCGCTGGCCGATCGAAACGCGCCTTTTTCAGCCCGAGGATGGCCTGGCCTGATGCGCCGGCGTGCCGTGCCGCGCCACGCCACGCCGCTACGGCTCCCAAGTCGGCAGGGCAGCCAATAGTAATGTCACCCCGGAAACAGATGTCGTGGCTGAGAGCCTGGAGCGCGCCTGCGGCTGGGCGCGGCGGGGCGGGGCGGGGCGGAGCAGCAGGAGTCTCCCGGGCCATAAAGGTCCCCGTCCCGGAGTACACACGGTTGTGCGGTCATTGAGTAAATAAGTCGGGTACGGAGGGAAACGAGACTCCACCGCGGTACACAAGTGGGAGGACGAGGAGGAGGAGGCAGAGGAGGGGGGAGGAAGAGGAGGAGGAGGACGAGGAGAAAGAGGAGGATAACGAGAAGTAAACCGCCTGAAAGGTAGGCAACGAGGCCCCTGTATGTAGGCAACCCAGAAGGCACTGCCCTCCTATCTACAAGACCTTATACCGCGCCTGAGGAGGACGAGGAGGACAAGAACGCGAAGGAGGACGAGAAGGCCGAGGAGGACGAGGCCGAGAAGGCGATGACCCGGAAGGATTCGCCTGGTCAGGCCCCTGCCAACGCGCATCACGCCCGTATGACGCAGGCTACTCGCGAAAAACAATATTTGTAAGGTGCGAAAACAAAAACAAAAGCGGACTGTTAATCTTTTTAACTTAAAGATCATTGCATTACATACCCCGTCACTTATCATATTGTAATTGCAAAATACTATACACAGCTTTCCTGTGTAACCCCACGCTCCGAACCTTAAGACACGAGACAGCCGAGTAAAAGGTTACGCCCACGTTTGGTCCGGCACCAGGCGACATTCCTCCATTTTAATCCTTGTTTTATTTTCCGGGTTCCCCTCCGCTGGCGACGGTAAAGTTCCGCGCCGATCCCGGAAAACTGGCCCAGTCTGGCGCCGAGCGGCGCGGCAATAAGGGGGAATGCAGAGGTACTGTATTGCGTCTGACGGGATGAGACCAGAGTGTAAGCCACGGCAGCCCCGCCCCGCCCCGCCCCGCCCCGCTCCGGCGGGAGCTGACAGTAGGGCTGCAGCAAACACAATACCTTTCTGTAGATATTTGTATTAGGACCAAAATATACTTTTTATCTGTTCCCCCTGAACCCCTAACAGTGTGAGACTGCTATACACTTGCCAACAAATCGGAACACACTTCACATTAAAAGTTTATAGCAAGTACATGGCAGTACCCGAGCGCAAGTGTATAACAGTCGCACATCTGAGTTACTGCTACTCTTCCGCAAAACAACCCACATGGCTGCGTTCGCGACCCGCTGTCGTCTGGAATACTCCAGATGTGTTTTCCTCCAGTTCACATGGACCGGCCTGGCCTGCAGCACCGGCCGCAGGGGGATGGGGTGGGGCGGCCGGTAGGTCACAGGAGTCGAGTCGTCCCCAAAACAAACCTGTTCCTCGCGGCGGCGCGGCGGGGCGGGGCGGGGGCAGGGCACTGGCAAAGCCCCAGGAGGGGCGGATTAAGGTTCTGTAAAGAGGAGGGCGGTGTCCTGCGGGTTGTCTACGTACAGCGGGACTTATGTTGCCTACCCTTCAGGCAGTTCACTAGGGCCCAACAGTGAGGGGTCGGGTCGACTGCCAACCCCCCCTCCTTAACCCGTACCTGCAAAGCCATCTGGAAATGCGTGGCGGGGCGGGTGGAAGGGAGGGGAATCAACTCCCATGCCGTTACACCCGGTTTGGAGGTAGTACGGTAATCTTTACGTTTTGGATTTGATTGCCGCGGCACTGGAGTACGGAGAGGCACGTGGCAGACGCGTCGCGTAAGCGATGTTGTTGTCGAATCGGAGTCGCGCCAACGGCGGGTGCGCCCCGCCCCGCCCCGCCCCGCCCCGCCCCGCCCCGCCCCGCCCCGCCTCGTCTCACCCAGGCCCGCCTCATGCGTGGGGCCCAAGTGGGGCTCCGATGAGACAGCGGGGGGGACCGACTCGTGCGATTCCGGGTCCAGGGCCCCAGCGGGGCGGGGAACAATGGCAAGCAATCATCGCCCGCCCCCCACCTCCACACCCCACGCGTTCCGCCTCTTTCTCCTCTCCGGCGTGAAACAGTTGTTGTTAAACGAGGGGAGCCACTAATAATAAGTTGAGGAAGTCCCGGCCCGGCCACAGGGGCGAGGCATGGCGGGGCGCCACGCAAAAGCTGGCCCCGCCCCGCCCCGCCCCGCCCCGCCCCGCCGCGGGCCAGCGCTGGAATGCCGACGGGCGGCGCGGCGTCGAACGAGCCGAGTTCTGGAGCTTTCCGCGAGGGCTGAGGCTGAAACACTCTCCCGAGTACTTGCCAGGACGCCAGGACCTGCCTCCACATGCGCACCGTAACATTCGAGAGTTTTTCTTTTCGTGTCCCGCACAGGCGCAGTGGCCAGGCTTCGGGCATTACTTAATCGATGGAACAAGTAGTGTGACGTCCGACGATTAGAATAATTGACATTTCTGAATTTTCGCGGCCTAAACTATATGGTACTTCCGACCACTGCGTGCCGCCGCTGGCGCTGCCGACGACGGCGACGTGCGGAACGGCGAGGAGCAGAGTCGTGGGACATTACATAAGCCGATCATGAGGAGAGAGAAGGAGCATGAGGAGAGCGGGAAACCTGTGGCATGGCATTCCTGTGTAACCCTACGGCCTGATTCAGTCCAAGCAGCGCCTCCTCAAACACTAACGCGCCGTGGCCGTGGCGTCCACCGCGTCCAGCCCAGGCGCGGCACCTGTCCGGCCCGGCCCGGGCCCCACCATGGTGCGGTGCGGGAGCGCCCCGCCCCCCGCGGCCCCGCCTCCCTAATCCTCCCCTTTCAATAACGCCGGACCGTAAAAATCTCCACGCTCCGGGTGATTATGAAGCAGCCGAGCCGAGCCGACCGAGCCACCGAGCCGAGCCGAGCCGAGCCGAGCTGAGCCGAGCCCCATGCACACAGCTTCCTGTAGTAAATTAAAGGCCGAAGTCCGGCCAGGCCGCCCCGCCAGGCCGCCCCGCCCCGGCACGCCTCAGCCTCTGGGCGCAGCGCAGCCCGCGGTCCACGGTGCGCGGCGACACACCGCGACACGGCGCGGCGCAGCCAGCGCAGCAGTCGGATCAGGAGGCGCGAACAGCCTGCCTGACCCTGCATGTGCTGCCCCTACGGGGCTCCGCACCGGGACCTGGAGAGGGGTGGGTGGAGAGTGGTGGAGAGGCAATATGCGCGCCTGAATCAGTTTTGCCAGATAAGTAGGCCACAATTGCCCACGATACACCTGTAAGGGGGCGGTATCAACGCCTGCCGCCTACTAGGCAAAGTAAACTCTCCTGTGAGGCGAGGTTGCCCGCCTCAAACAGGGGTGTATTGTGGGCAATTTTTGCCTACTTGTCTGGGTAATACTGGACTGAATATAGGCAACAGGCCGTGCGCCAGGCTGCTGGCCGCGCCAGTGACCCAGCAGCGCTGCGCTGCAACACAGAGGTAGCGCCTCCAGTTAAGATAACGGGTAATTGCTTCCCAATGCACTCAGTAACGGTGCCGGCCAGCGATGATAATGTTCCGAGAAGGTTGGCAGGCTGGCTCGCTTCTTAACCCCCGCCCCACTAGGCCCCGCCCCGCCCCGCCTCGCCCCGCCTCACCACGCCTTCCCTGGTAATGGCGCGCGATGGTCGACCGGAAGAAACACGCCGTGATAACCAAGAAATGCGATAAGCCTGGGGTTGCCGTCCACCCCCTCCCCCGCGCCCCGCCCCTCCCCCTCCGCGCCCCGCCCCAAGCGCCGCCACACCCCCTTTCTCAGCTCAACTCGAGCGATAACTCCCAGACAGTGGCAAGGACGAGTACAGGGGCGGGGGCGGAAGCAGCCGCACTTCAGAGTTAAACAGTACAGAGGCGTTTCCAACGGAACGTAAAGCACTGGGGAGGATGGAGTGATAGCGTGCTATACTCTTCAAACAAAATCGCAAAAATTCAAAAAAATAAAATAAAATCAGAGACATTCAGGAAAAATTAGCGCAAAAATTCAACAAAATCTCAATAAAAATTCAAGAAACATTCACAAATATTCACTACATTTGTACACCAAAATTCAGAGTTGTTTCCCCCTTGCTCCATGCCCAGCGCAGTAATCGACTCACCTTCTCTCCCCGGCTGAGGAACTCCCACATGGGGATGGCGGACCCGGAGACTAATCCACAGGTGACGAGCACCAGGAAGGCGACGGCGCGCCGCATGGCTGGTGCGGGGGAGGCACACTGGGGGGTCACACACAGGGGCGGGGCCGGGCCGGGGTCCAGTCGAGTCGAGCTCGAGCGCGCACTCGTCGGGGCTGAGCGCGGTGCGGAGCGGCTGTTCGCGGTACGGGGCGGGGCGTATCTCTGCTCGCCGCGGCGGTCGGCTCTCGATTGACGGGTTGCGCCGCGCCGGGCCCGGGCCGGGTGGCGGGCGCGGCGGGTCGGGCCGGGAGGGGGGGCGGGCACAGCACAGCTCGCACGGAGCGGCGGCGCAGCGCAGCCGCAGCCCGGCAGCCAGTAGAGCGACCTTGCCTCGTAGTTCGCGCTCCGGCCGCGCTCCAGCCGGCCGCGCCACCGTATCGTCGCGCCAAGAAGATGCTCGCGGTGCGCGGCGCGCCCCGCCCGGGCCGCGGGGGCAGCTGTCTTCTGCTATTGCCGCGACGCGACGGCGCGAGCCGCGCGGGATGTTTGACACGCCCCCGCCGCCCCGCCCGCCCCGCCCCGCCGAGTTGTAAAGTGACGTTGTGTGGACGAGGACGCACACAGTCACGGACGCCGCCCCGCCCCGCCGCGCAGGGCACCCCCCACACGTCCGGAAGTGTGAGGTGGAGTGTAGCGATGTTACAGCATCGGATATCGGATGTATCCGTGCGGGGCCGGGCCGCCGGTCGCTCACGGGGATGTACCAGTTTTTGGCGGGAGAGAAGCCCTCCCCTCGTCTCACACTACAGTATCGCGGGCGGCCATCTCACCGGGCGGGCCGGGGCCGGGCCGGGCCGGACAGGTCCAGGGCGGCTGGTGGCGGCTGGGCTGGCCGAGTCGCTTTCACGGCGATTTGAACGCCCGGCCCGCACGACGCCGCAGGACGGCGCGCGACCCGGAGTGCGGTTACACGCGAGAGATGAATTGTGTCTCCCGGGTGACGCAATGACGCGTCACCGCGCGTCACCCCCATCCCCTACCCTGCATCCCTGTCATCGCCTACTCGCTTCGCAGCGCTCGTCTGGAAGTAGGCAATCTGAACGAACATGCGTTTTGGTAAGATAAACAGTTAACTCGCAGAAACCAAAAACAGAGAAAACATATGTCGTGTAAAGATCGAATTTGGTACAGAAAAAATCGGATCCTGAGACAGATCCATAAGGCTACTTCCTCGAATTCGTGCCTAAAAATGCGGAATAAGTTGAGAACAAACTCATCTATACCAACATGTTGAACAAAGAGAGTTACACGTTTTCCTGATCTCACGGGGACCATAATGCCTCTGAGCTCTGAGCCTAGGCCTCCCGTTCAATTTCACTGCATTTCACACTCGCCAAGAACCAAGAACCCCGTGAGCCGTAAGCACCGCAACGACTGCGAGCGTTTCCTGGGGTTACTCATACCGCAGGCTGGAGGGTAGGGCAGCGGCAGGCAGCGGGGCGCCGACTGCTGGGCGAGCTCTACACACTAAATTCTTATGAACTTTTTTTATACGCAGCTACAGATTTCTGTACACATGCTCTATATACGCATAATTTTGTGCCCAACTATGAACAAAATAAGCCCACTATGAACTATTTTTGTTCAGAGATGTGCATTACATTATTCATAAATACAGCATAATACAGAAATCTGTAGCTGCGTATAAAAAAAGTTCATAAGAATTTAGTGTGTATGTGCGCGTGCTATTCTTTACCACCCCGCCTCATAGCGCCGGGAGTGTTACACTCTAAATGGGAAAGGACAATATTGTATCCAGCGAAGTTGTGCCCTTGTGCACATCTAGAGAAGATATAAATTTGTTTCCAATCTAGGGACAAAATAGGCTAAATTGTCCCTAGATTGGAAACAAATTTATATCTTGTCTGTGCACAAGGGCACAACTTGGCTGGATACAATATTGTCCTTTCTCATTTAGAGTGTACACACACAAACACACACACAGGCACACAACATAACTCATTTGCATTTTCTCTTTTATACCTCTAACCTCTTCCGATCGGCCCGTCCGCCGCGTGTGTGTTCGCACTCACACCCGCATACGCACCCAGCAGCGTCGAGACCCGGCCCGGCCCGGCCCGGCCCGGTCCCGTGCGGCACCCCGCAGTTATGCAACATGACGTGTTTGTGTGCGGCGCGGCGCGGCGGCAGACACAAAAGGACCAGTCCGTTGACCTCCTCGCGTATACCCCCCCACCCCGCTGCCAAATCCACCTGCTGCTGCAACTCGCCCTGGACCTGCTCGCAGCCAAACCGCTTCCGAATTCCTACGTGACCCGCCCAATGTCACGCTATAACCAAACGCTACCTCGATGCCCGAGGCGGGCCTGAGAAGAAAGTTTTCAGCTGCTTTTCCTGCGGCTGCTGCTTGTGTTGCTGTTGTTTCTTTCTTTTTCTTTCTTTTTTTTCTTTTCTAAGGGAAATCGGCGGCCCGCTGCCGCTGCGCCTCGTTCAGGAAACGCGCATATGCCCTCAGTGGAGCTCCACTGTGGCTAGCCACGCGGCCGCTATGCATATGGAGTAGAAAGGGAGCGAGCCCTACACAAGATTTTTCCTATTCCAAAACTTTGGCTCTGGCTCGTAACAAATGACAATGAAAAAAAAGCGACCACCAAACCACACCGAAATTTCTTGAAATGTTATCTCGATCACACACGGGCAAGTCCAGTGTGTGAATGTCGCACACTTGTAGGTGCGTGAATTTCCACTCGTACATTTTGTCCCTTCAAATGTGCGAAATTTATCGAAATAAAATTCTCACGAACGGAAATTCGCAGATATTCAAGTGTGCAACATTCACACATAAGTTTGTTTTTTTCGAGCTTAAACGGCGCACTGGCATGCAGGATCGTGATACCCGCCATCTGACCATCTGCGATCGAGCCGACGCGGACTGCGGCCCATCAGTCCCCCCAGGCACCATATATATAGGGCACTGGACTCTAAGAGCTACACTGTAATTTAGGGGTGTACTCTGAGAGTACGCCATAGGCGTATGCTACAGAAAACAGAGCGCCTTAAGGCATACTGTCAGAGTACGCCTAGGCGTACTCTGGGAGTACGCCAAGGCCTATTGATCTGACACACCTTTCTATCAAAGTCGACAGAGACGCCACACAAGGCGCATTCCATGCAGACACCTCTGGGCTGCGCTGCAGCCAAACCCACAGGATGCTCTGGCCAAATGTGTTTACATGGCAGGCACCTTTACATGCATATATCATGTAAGGTGAAGTGAAAAATGCCTACAATGCACGCACCCTGACCAGGGCATGTGCTGTGCTGTGGGGATTGTCTGCTACGCATGCAATGATAAAGGTGTGTCAGATCAATACGCCTAGGCGTACTCTCAGAGTACGCCTAGGCGTACTCTGACAGTATGCCTTAAGGCGCTCTGTTTTCTGTAGCATACGCCTATGGCGTACTCTCAGAGTACACCCCTAAATTACAGTGTAGCTGACACCTTAAAATGTTGAGTAACATTTATGTTTAGTGCAGGGTTTTAAGGTATCATCTGGCCGTCATTACGTCTGAATACTCGCCGATCACGACTCTTTCCGGGCAGCAGAGACGTGACGGCGCGGCGCGGTGCGCCCCCCGGAGCTCTCCAGGTGATCAACTTTTCTCTTGAATGGAATCGGGATCAGCGCCACTGATAGACTCTATGGCGTTGAGGGGAAACCAACCGGTCGCCACAACACGGCGATATCACGCGGGGCGGGGCGGGGCGGGGCGGGGCGGGGCGGGGCGGGGCGGGGTGGGGTGGGGCGGGGCGGGGCGGGGCGGCCCGCGGTAGGAAGCGCCTCGCCCGCAGCCTCGCCGCCTTCGAGTTAAATACTTCTATTTTGTATCGCATCGCGATCCGACGGACGAGATCGTCCGGGAGGCGACGCGCGGCTGTGCTGCTGTAGTCGCCCTGTCCGATCCGATAGATCGAATCCCACGCGAGGCATCGGCCCCGTCCGTCCGCGCGCGATATCGAGAGCGCCGAGTCGAGTCGGGCCAACACGGCGGGCAAAACGCGCGAGCGAGCGGGCGAGCGAGTATCCGGAACTAGACGTCAGACGTCAGTGCTTACTTGTTGTGGTCTGCTGAACGGCAATTAAGCCTAACCTGCCGGCCGGCACAGCAGGTGCTGCTGCTCTCACTGCTGACATCCACCAAGACTCCCTGCAGCTCAGCCACTTGCTTCGCGCAGACAAGACGGAGACTGCGTCCAAAACTGTCACACCACTCTGCAAAATGAAAAAAAAAAGGAATATAAAATATACTGTTGATAACTCATGGGTGTTGATCGATCTTCAGTCACCTCGATACGTGCACTGCTCCGGATAAGATTTTCATGAACCTGACACTTTAAAAACGTAGAAATTGCTAAATCCAACGCGACGCCACACCCTTGGTCTCGCGTGAAGTGAAGTGCGATTTCTCCCGTGAATTATAATATATTTTTCGCCAGAAAAAAAAGGACGAAGAATATTTTGGCCGCGGTGCGTGCCGCGTGCCTACCGTACAAACGTTTCCTTTTGAACACTACAGGTCCGCTACTTTCTCTGGCCGCGGCGCGGGGCTGCGCGGGGCTGCTCGGCAGGACATGGACATCTCGCGAGGTGATGGAGACGCGGGACGGGACGGGACGGGACGGGACGCGCTGCCTGTACGCTACTCTGTACTTATCCCTCCTAGCGCTCCCCACCTGCCCGCCTGCAGGCCTGCATGGACTCAGTCTGGTCGTTTTCCTCAGCGAGGCGCTGGGCCGGGATATATATATAGGGAGAACGGAGTCTACATCGGTTGTCCGACTGTCAACCGCAGGGCCGGTGTTCAATTCCCACCTACTTCATTTTCATTTCATTCTCGAACACCCTTGAAAGAGGCGTACAACTACGCTACAGTTTTACGTGGCCCGAAGTGGCGTGGAGGTCGTGAGGGAGGGGGCGTCAGGAGTGGCTCGCAAGCGCTACAGTTCACAACCGCTACAGGTCACAAGCGCTACAGCTCGCTAACGCTACGGGTCGCAAGCGCTACGAGTCACAAGCGCTACAGCTCGGTAGCGCTACGGGTCACAAGCGCTACAGCGAGAATCCGCGCGTTAGGCGGAGCCAGACATTTTCGAGCTGAAACTTGAAAAATTACGTACGTGCTCTGCAAGTGAAAGGGTGGCGTGAAAACATGGAAAATTTTGCGACAGTAAACCTCCCGAAGGAGGTTGCGGTTCCCGCCAGGCACAGGGCTTTAACCCCCCGTGGCAGCCAACTACTTCGGTGTTCTTATGGGAACCGGTGCTTTTTGGACTGCGATCCTGTCGCGCAATTCGACAGATTTGATCCCCGTACTGCCAGATTTAGTCGTACGGTGGTTAACCGAACTGCCCTGTCCCCAGAGCATGGAATAGCTATTTTTGGAGCCAGATTCTAGGACTTATGACCCCACGACCGACCACCAGTCGTGGGCATGGGACGGAACTTCCTGGCAACCCGCTGTCGCTACCAGTGAAGAACCTACCTGGGTTTGAACCAGGCCCCATGTGCCGAGTCTCACAGACACCCCACGGTTTTCGCGGCACCACTAGACCACTAGACCGTCGGCTATTCCACGAGGGAGCTCGGTTGAAATGGGGGGCTTGAATTCCACTCTCCAAATTGTTGTCCTCAGAAAAATTAAATGTTTTGGTAAGATTCGAACCTCCGTCCTGCGACTCTCCGGGCGGACACTGTGCCGGCACGGCTACGACGCCACGGTACCAGATGCTGGACCACTAGGAGGCATGCTGCGCGAGAAGCCACAGTCACCGAAGAAACGAACCCGGTGTCATCAGTACGCCTGCTCCCCGTGCGCTGCCAGGCCAGCCGCGTAGCGTGATTGGTATCGACACTGCTTATATAATCAGGTGGGCAGTGGTTCAAATACCGCGTATTTATTTTTATTTTTTTTTCTTCTGTCGTCTCCCTGACGTCTCTGCGCCGCCCCCACCCCCTCCCCCTCCCGGCGCCGCCCCCACACCCTCCCCCTCCCTGCGCCGCCCCCGCCCCCGACCACGACCCCGCCCCTCCCTGCCCTAGCCCAACCCGCGAGCCTCACGGCGGTGTTGTGTTGCCCGTCCCGTCCCGTCCCGTCCAGGCGGTGAGCAGTACCAAGAAAAGCAAGGTCTTCCCTGCAGGCAGAGTGGTGTTGTGCGGCCCGCGGCGGTGCGGCGCGGCGCGGCGCCCCTGTCCCGCTCCCGGTGGTGTGTTCCCTCCTCGCGAACAGCGTGTGTAAAAATGTGCATGTAGATGTCTAGCTCCCGCTCCACCACAAACATGACATGACCTCCCTCTTCCTATACGACTGGAGGGCGCGCGGCGGCGGCGGTTTGGGGATGAGCCTGACTCATGACTCACGCGTGTGAGCTCTTGATCTAAATCTCTCTCCAGCCGCCCCTCCCCCCCAACCTCTACCCCGCCTCGCCCCACCCCACCCCGCACCTCTCGAACCGTCTTATTTCCCTATTCACGGAATCGCGGCCTGCGGTGGACTCGCCGCGACCGGGGCGGTGCGGGGCGGGGCGGGGTGGGGCGGGGCGGCCTGGCTCTGGAGACCAGAGCGCCAGACGGTCCAGGGCGGCACCCCCTGGAGGGGTTTGTCATCGTTTGGGCGGCTCTGCTCGCTCTGCTACTCGGAGAAATGTTTGTTTGTGGTCTCCTCAGCGGGAGGTCAGTGCGTCTGCCTGGCGGGGCGCGGCTGGGCGCGGCGGGGCGCGGCGTCCGCTAATCCGCTTCGCATTACTTTGCCCAGGGCGGCGGGCTGTAATCCGTGTAACGGGTAATGAGGAAGTGAGCGGACGGGACGGGCGGGGCGGCACCAGGCGGCAATCATTATCAGTAATTAGCGGTACCTATGTCCGTTCGCCTCCGGCGACCATCGCGGGAACCCTTTCTTTGTGTTCGCGGCGGCTAAACGTCATGTTGGAATTTGGGACCCCACCAGGCTATTTCCAATTACGTTCGGCGAGCCAGAAGGTCTTGCTCGTTTAACGGATTCCCTAATATTTTCGCGTCGGAGTAACGGTGCAAGTCGTCGCTATTTTTTTCCACGCGTATGTGCTGTGCTGACTTACCTCGATCTGGGCAAACACTTTTGTTGGATTTCGCGTCGTGACGATCGAGGCGGCCCGCCCCGCCCGCCTCTCACCTCTGCCGTCCCCGCCCTAACCCCCAACCACCCTGCCCCGGCCCGCCCCACTCCGCTCAGGCGAATAACGGTTGCAATATTTGTCTGGGGCGAGTGTAGACTCAAGAGACTAGTCCCTTGGTAGAATACAAATAATTCCAAGCTGAATCGAAAAATCATTTCCTTCCTACCTGAAACACCGGGACGGCGACATCTTGAGCTCCACCGAGCCTGGCCGGGCGCTGGCGGAACTGGCAGAACGGACCGAGAACAACTCTTAACACCAGTCTGCCCTGTCTCCAGTTTCAAGGGACACGCGGCCGACGGAAACGCGACTCGCGATCATTTATTTAAGTTTCAGGCAAGCTAAACTTAAATAGTTTCCTGTCCGAACCATCACCAGACGTTTTGAATTAGATTTCACTCGCGGCGGGACGGCGCGACACAGCCAGGCGCACGGACGACTGGCCGACAACTGACTGACGAGGGAGGGCGATTCCTAACAACACCGTTTCATGTACTGCCAACTTATGCATGATGCAATTCGGCTTCAAACAACATCGCTGCCAAACGAGCTGCTACACGATATTGAGAAGCACATGTAAAAACAAGTTCCCCGAAAATATAAGACTTATTAAATATTTCCTTTTTCTAAAAAAAAAAAAAAGGTGAAATTTTTGGCTCAGCCTTAAGTGTTCACTTTTCCTAGTATAAGTATTATGAAAAATTCTCCAGACGGCGCTTCCGGCGAGCTCACTGATGAGCCTGCATATGGCGGGACTAATAACCAGCAGGGAGTAGTGTTGAAACTTTGCTTCTACCCCACGCCTCACGCCTAGTGACGGGCCACCGACTTTCATGTCTGCTGAGAGGTAGAAACCACCTCGCGCGTGGGGCATAGTCTAGCCTGGCGGTGCTTAAAGTTTCTCGACGGCTCACTCAGTACATGGCGGGGCGGGCGGAATTCCCCGCCTCTCCAGCACCTCATCCGGCCTTCCGAGCTTTCCAACACGCTGTACGGTCGAATGGGTTGCCTACACAACCGGCGCAAAATGTTCTTCAACCTTACCTGACACCTGTCTGTCTGTCCCCTTCAGTCTTCAGTCCCCTTCAACCCTTTTGCTGAAAGCTGTAATTTGTAATTAAACGCCTGTCCCTGTTGTTGGCACGTGCGGAGTCCAGTTCGGTTCTGTCCCCTTTAGTCCAAATAATCTAAACGAGAGAAAAGAAAACAAAACTGTGTTGGAATTATTTTTATTTCATAGAGGTCACACCAAAACTGTCCATTTGAGGAAAGCACTGAAAATACAGCTGGTTTATTCATATATTTTCAAAAGCAAAATTTCATTGCAAGCATTTAAGAACACAGAAATTTAAAACTTTAACACATACTAAATGATTTAAGTTATATAGAACAAATAATAAACTTCCTTTTAATAAATTTGCACAAACCAATTTTATTAAATGCCCAGCATATCATTCTGAAAACTTTTGCCTTTATAGAATCTGTTAAAAACAGTTGATTCAATCCACGAAGTTTCAAGCAAAAGAGCAAGCGAAAAATGCTTGATTCTAAATTATCTGGTTACAGGATATATCATTCATATCAAAACCTCACTAATACTCAACTTTTCCATTAACAAAAAAAAAAAAAAAAATGTCTGGGGCTGAACACTCTTCAACAAATCAAAACAAACAAGGAGTATCTACAAGAAACAAGCAGTATCAAATGAAATATTTACATCAAAGAATATAAAATTGTTAAGGTAGATAACTGAACAGAAAAGTTAAATGAACATAAAGATGAAAGAAAAAACAAGACAATTCTCATCTATCACCGTGGATTGCACACTGTAACAGCACTGATACGCATGTAATATAGATCAAGCACAGAAAAAGAAACACATAGGTCTCACAGAAAAGTGCTGAGAAATAAATATAGAAATAAAATTCATTGTGCTGAGCACCAAAATTACAATAGTTACGTCTTTGTTCATAGTTTGACAGGAAAACCCCACAAAAGAAATTCCTTAAATTAAAGAATACTAAACAACATGCTAGCTTTGCTGGTAACAAATTATCAGTAAAACTGAAAGGTATCTATGTCCACATAAACCTCTTCATAGCTCAGCTGCATTTAGAACTTGGTCTAGAAAATCATTAGCCATAACACATCTTTCTTAAAAAGAGAGCACTTTTCACCATGCATCATGATGTCGTTTGTACAGAATTTCCATGACTCTTACTTGATTTAGAAATTTTTTTGTCTCAAGTTAAATCATTCCAGACACATCACCCGTTTGCTATTCTTATTTGTTGCAACATAATCCTCAAAATAAATAAAATACATCTAGATAAACTGTACATCAATACTCTCAGAATATTCATAAATATAAAACAATTGATCTACATTTCAGAAAAAGCACTACTTACACCAAAAAGATTGATTGACCAAGACAAATAGTTGCAACAGTTTAGAATTATTTCTCCTTTATAGAAATTGAATACAGTCAAATTTATTGACGTTTTCTGCCAATAGCAAACTTAAGGTGCAAATGTCTGTTTTGTCATTCTAATCAAATATAATATCCCGTAAAATGTAAAACATATTACTAACATATTACGAGTTATGTCGGCGCACAAGGGCTAAGTCAGCACACGACACTCTTATTAAAGTTTAATGGAATTCTAAAGAACAAAGATTTCCAATCAGTTTATCGAATGTCGAGGAGGCAGGTGCCTGTAGGGTAGGCAAACCAGCACGACTGCAGAGTTGTACTTGATGGCCTACCATACCCCACCTTTCCCTTTTGCACAGAGCCTTTGGCATAAGCCTGTTGAAAGCCAGCCATTCTAGTTATCAGCCAGTTCACCACTAAGAGCACAATTAAGGCCGCAAATTTTGCTGCTCACTACTGCAAAATATTCTGAGAGCTTTCGGTATATAATTTACAATGGAATTAATAGTAAATTGTACATCTGTAAGAAAATAGGCTTTTCAACACCTGCAACCGCGAGATCTAAGGATATTTTTATAACAAAACTACCTCTAAACACTACTAACTACCCGACCAAAAGGTTTGTAAGCTGTCCATTATGGATGTCTGCCTCCACATCAGTACACACACATTAAAAGTACGGTAATGGTAACCACGATGTCGCTGGTGACGTCCTTAACGGATAGGCATATCACATATTTAGTCTACAAGTATTTCATGTAAAGGTCACACTTTCTTAAATGACACTCCCATTTTTGGATATTTTTGACATACACATATGGATACTTAAAATGCTTATATGTACAAGTCAGAGGTAGCACTCCAAATATATATCTACCTGTTGATTACAAACACACAACTTTCAGCTGAATGTTTATGCATCAGTTGAATCATACAACTACTTTCAAAACTACCTAGACAACACGTATGTAAAACATCACAATGTCCAAACCTTTATTCAAAATAACAAACACAGATTCTTTCAGAGAGCAATTTTATCATCGACAGGGGCTAGTCCTTCAATGTAATAAACCAACATACAACACCATAGTTTAAAACCAAAATCAAGAATAGAGCATAGAGTGTTCTTAGTATAAATTCTCAACAATTGGAAAATGAAAGAAACTTCCCATTTAAAAAAAATTCCAATAATTTCTGAAATTTTATCAATTTACTGCAAAAACTTGCAATAATTTTAACATTAAACACAGATATTGGACTTTTGCTTTTGAAAATAAAAGGGGTTGTAAAACTGAGATGACAAAAAATGTAACTGGAAAATTGATGGACAACATAAAATATAATAAGCTTACAGCAGTCGATTTCGTCTGGATGTAATGATTGTAAGGATATAGAAGTGTCTGTAATGTACTTAAAAATATCACTTGTAAATATATACAGTATAACAAGTAAAATAGCTTTCATACTAGCTACCTCTAATCTCTGTTGACTTAATATTCAATATCTTGAATCAGGAGTGCAAAGGCTGACCGGCAGTTAGAGATTAATTTTTAGCCTATCAAAGATATCTGATACATGTTAATGTCTTACACGTCTGTTGGAAATTTTGCTACTTGATCTCGAAGTACCAAATTTTCTTTCTTCAGCCGTTCAATCTCTTGTCTTAAGCCCAGATTCTGAAAATTTAACAGAGTATTAGGTCATTTCCAACAACTACACTAAACTCAACGGTCATTCTGCACTTACCTCTTTCTCTAGGTACCCTGCCCGTAAGGCTATCTGGTTTTCTTTCATGCGGCGGGCATCCCTTGAACGCTTTGCTGCCATGTTGTTTTTGCGTCGTCGTGCCCAATATTTTTCATCTTTCAATCCTTCTGGGACGAACTGAGGAAAAAACGAGACACAAATACATTCAGACGGTTAGGTAGTTGATTGAAGAGGAATAATTATTTTACGTAATTAATAAAAATAGTCTTCAATAGCCATTCAATAGCATGCCTTTAAAGGCAAGTGATTCTAGAAAAGTTCGTGCTTCACATCTCAAAATAAGCATTGATGTTTTAGTTCGAAACCTTGAAAGAGACTGTACTTTGGAAATTATAACAAAAAAAACTGGCTTTGCGATAGAATATCCTACATAAGGTTTACTAGGTGGGCTGAGTTATTTAAAATAAGGGATAATTAATGACAGCAAAACAAAATATTTTTAAGAGCCCTAATTGGCAAAATTTCTCTCCAAACTCACATTGCATGAGAGCATGTCGTCCTCTGCCAGCCCACCTTGATGCATTCCTGTGGACTAATCTCAGTGGGTTAGAACAACAGTTCACAGAATTACTAAATCCACAAACTCAAAGAGCTACTTTGATGTGTGAAACACGAACAGCGTTACGTTACTGAAATGTAACAAGACGAAGGACATGTACACGTTATGCTTTACCACTTACCTGTTTACGGGACTTTTTGATCATGGGCTGAGGCTTCAGCTCCTCGTCTGAGAATGGTCTTGTCCGAGGATCGAAATCTCGACTCGATGATGCGAACGACATTGCTATCATAAACATGACGAAGAGACGGCAATCAGACAACTTTTCAACTCAACTGTTCCCATTGCGTTCACCTTCCGTGCAACTCACTCGAGTCTGCGGGTGATGGAGGGCTGAGTCCGATGGGTGTCATGGGCTCCGAGGGGCTCAGGGACCTCTCCCTCTTTGTGGGGAGGCGAATCGGAGTGAGGGGAGGGTCGGGCCCGACTCCGAGGAGCATGCTGCTGTCGTGGAGGCCGAGGCTCGAACTGTTGGTGTCCGGGTCCGGTGACAACGCCTGCGGGCAGAACAGAAACGAGACGGGCCGTGAGTGAGAACGCGAGGACCAGGCGGGACGGGACGCCTCGAGGCGGGGGCGCGTGCCCGCACCGCACTCTCGATCCTACAGTGACTTTTTCGATGGTAAACTATCTACGAAATTGTGCAAGGATACGGTGTGAACAATTTTGTTACCAGCTCGCAACAATAATATTGATAGCTTATCAACCTTTCTTATCAGCAAAATGTTTTTGTTGATGATCACTAAACAAATTTCTTGGTAGCTATTAATAATATTATTGATACCTTCTCTTTGCACAAATACGTGGATAGCAAGTTACAAAATTCTCCATAAGGAATCTGAGAGTGCGGGGAGATACCAGGCTTCAGATTCACCATGCTTCATGACATGCATATCGACACCTCTACCCACCACCCAGCTTCCCCCATGCACTGCATCTACTCCACGGTAAATACAATGCCTGATTTTTTTGAGGAAAAGGGGAAAACTTTGAGAAATTCCTATAATTTGAGGGAACCGCCTCAGATATTGAGGATGTCTCCTCAAAACTTGAGGGGAACTCCCACATGTTTTCAGGAGGCTTTTCAAATTATGGAAGTTCCGCAAAGTTTTCTCGTTATCCTCAAAAAATCAGACATCGCTTTTACCGCGTATATCCACGGCGTTACCCACCTGCAGCTTGTGCAGCTGCTGCAGCTGCGGCGCCTGCTGCTGCTGCTGCGGACTGTTGCCTGCGGCGGGGACGGGAGAGGGCAGCATGTTGTTGCTGCCGATGAGGTTTGGGGCCTGCTGCGGAGTCGGTCCGTCCATGGGAATGCCATTCTCGGACAGGAACTCATCGAGATCCACGTACTGAAAGTCAAGCAAATGCGCGTTAGACTTGGGGGGAAGGGAAAGCAGCTGCGAACCCGAGAGCTTGTAGAAAGAAAGTCCGAAGCCGACAAAAGACGATCTGTGTCCTGAAGAAATGATCACAGAACAAAACTGCGGAAACGTTACGCTCGGCCTGCCCTCGCGTCGGGCGAGCGCCTGGAGGGTATGCAACCCACTGGCACGCACAGCACCCGCGCGCCGCGGGACGGTATCCTCACGGACGCAGGGGCCCGAGCCCGAGTAAGTGAGATGGCAGGACTTGACTTCACTTGACTTGAGAGAACCAGGCCACAATAGGCTTTTATATTTAACCAATCGAGCATATTAAAAATTAAAAAAAACATATTTAAATATTTACCGCCCGCGTCATTACTAATAGAAGCAAAAAAAGGGGCTACTACCCCGTGCTCTTAATAGGAACTCGCTTTTCCCGGCAATTACTTTATTATTTTTATACATTCCAGCCGAACCCAAAGCGTCCCTGCAGAAGCAAGCAGCCAGTGAGGTCAGTTTGTCCGTAACATTCAAGCTGAATTACAAACGAGTCAGTCGGTCGTCGCTCTCGCGGTGGGCTGTAAAGTACAGAGGGTTGGGTCGGTTGTTGCAAAGTATAAGCGAAAATACTTGCAGGGTCCGTGGAATCCTCGTCACTTGTCGACACGGCGATCAAATGTCAAAGTGAGCTGATGTTTTGGTAAAAAGTACACTGAACTAGTAACATTACTTAAAATGTCTTCTTGGAAAGCTGTACCCTCTGTTGAGCCGTTCAAAGGTGTACCGAGCTGTAAACATAGTCAACAGTTTTCCAACACGTATTAATAGCTTGGGACAAACATGCTTGTCCTTCGACCATGTACGCGTTTAAGCATTCCATACAGCAAACATTTACTCCATTAAAAGCTGCCAAACAAAAAAACTGGGAGGCATTTCTCATAGTTTAAAATAATAAGAATTTAGCTCCGCAATATCAATTATTTAATGGGCCAGTGCCAACTCAGTCTCACTGCCATGCCCTCATTACAAAGCATGCTGCAAGCTGCTTACAACAATCGTATACAATAAGGAATCACCACTGTGCGTTTGGGTTACCTTAAGGTCCGCATCGTAGGGCAGGGTCTTGTCCCAGAGGTTGGGCCCAAGGAAGGCGGCCTGTGCCTCGACCTGGCTCCACAGCTCGGTGTCATCCTTCTTCTGCTCAGGGCTCTCCTTGCCTGCCCCCGACTTGCCTGAAACAAGCACAACGTCCCTTGGCGTCATTCAACAAAACACGAACGGGGCGAAAGATAGTAGTAGTTTCCCCCAATCGCCGAGAGAAATTTGTCGCTCACAAAATATCGTAAAATGAAGACATCAAACTTCAAAAGTACAAAACTGTAAAGGCACTTTGTATGGACTTCGTTGTATCCTTCGACTTGCACGAATGTGCTAGTCTAGACTGCTTACGACAATAATCGTAAATTTACAAAATTATTTGTAAATTATTATACTGTAAATTTACAAAGATATTTCTCGGAGCTAGTGGCCGGAAGATAAAGTAGTCTAAGTTATTGTTACTGCGCAAGGGGTGCGTTATGGGACAAGATAAGTTAGGAAAATGGGTAAGCTTATTTTAAGATCTATGGCAAGAGGGGGCCTTTAAAACAAAATAAAATACAAAGCTTGTTAAGAGTATCAAGCCGCACACAGCTGGCAGGGCGGGGCGGGGCGGGGCGGGGCGGGGCGAGGCGGAGCGGGGTGCGAGAACGCCCTGACCTTGGTGGGCGGGGCGGGGCGGGGCGGGGCGGGGGCCACGCAAAGACGCGCACACAGCGGGCGATTCGGCCCGGCCAGCCGACCTTGACCACTGCGAACGAAACGGTGATGTGGTCGCTACTCGTTTTCGTGACACGCCAAATCACACTCATTGGGTCTTAAGGGGCCCGGCGGGGCCCGGAGGCGTCGCTATACACCCACACCCACGCGGCGGGACGGGACGAGACGAGGCGAGGCAGGACGGACATGATGACCACCACGTCCACGATCCTCGGCTTCCTGCACTACCAAAAAATAAAAATAAAAAGTTTACGGGGAATTTCACTGCAGGCTACAGTGAACCCTGCAGTGAAATACACTGTACGCTTTTCTTCGTGTGAACTTTGACCGCCCTGGCCGCACCCGCGGCGTCATGCACCGGGTGTCTCTCTCAGAGGGAGGGTCCAGGAGGGTAGAAGAGTACTTCTTGCGTGGTACTGGAAGTACAAACTTGTTGCCGGGAGGGAAACCCTGGGATTCCCAGGACAAGCACTGCGCGAGGGGACGTCCAGTCGGACGAGACAGCACTTCCCCTGAGAACCCCTTAGCTGTTCCTCATGTGCGCGTTAAACATTTCCATTTCATTTTTTTTGTTTTTTTCGAAAAATGTGAACCGCGGGTGCGGCGCTGTTCTGCCGGAGGGGGGGGGGGGGGGGCGCTCTACCTGTACACTCCATCGGAACAAGTTCCTGGCGCGGCGCGGGGCGGGCACGGGACTCGTGGCGGCTGGCTGAGGGAAACTGGTTCCCTAGTTTCTTTCCACAAATGTTGCGCGCAACACAAAACGTTCGAAAACTTACACGCGGCGTCGGAAGGATCCTCCATCTCCATCCTCGCGAGGGGGACACTACAGAGAGTTTATCATCACGTTCCTACTCACGCGTAAACATTTTTCACACGACCAAATATTTATAGTGTAAATTTAGAGGGTTGACATTACATGAACCAACGGAAAAAATTTCCAGCCAATGAATCGAGCAATTTAAAACAATTTAACTTGTAATAAAAACTGGCGGAAAAATCGCAAATTTTCAAAATTTGAAAATAGGGGATATAGGAGGAGCTTCCCTCCCCGCCGGGCCTGGCCGGGGCGCGAGGGGGTGCGTGGCGTGGCGTGGCGCGGCGTGGCGTGGCGTGGCGTGGCGTGGCGTGGCGGCTGCGCTGCGCATCCGGTCGCCGCGCGCCTCGTGACTGGCTCTCCGCCGGTGCAGCACCGCACCGCGGCGCCGCGATTCGGAATGAATAACCGGTTCCTTCGGTGACGTCAATAAAATGCCGCCTCTGTCTAGAGTCTAGAGTCCTCCTCCGGAGCAGTCCCGCCTATAGACCGTGCGAAGCGAAGCTCCGTGGTGGGCAGCCCACCCCGCCACCCCGCGCACTGCACGCGCGGAATCACGAATGAAAGGAGCGACAGTCGGTCGTCAACAGATCCGGAAGTGCGGGAAATTGGTGCCGACGGCGTCAAAATGGGGGTCTATTACCCACGCTGAAAACTAAAACGTGTACATTGTACACTGTACATGCGATGTACACTGATTTATCAGTGATCATTGTCATGTACCCTGATTAATCACGTTTTAGTTTTCAGAGCACGTTACAGAAAACCACTAAAATGACGATTTTTTTTTAGTGTACACACAGAGGTCTTGGCTCATCTACGACGGGAAAGAGTTCTCCTACGACTGCGCCGAGGACTACGACCTCTGTTGTAGACGAGCCTTAAGAATGCCGCCGGCGCATGCGCTTGTAGATCTGAGACTGAACCGACGGGACGGGGCACCAATCCGTCCCCACCCCGCCCGGGCCGACCCCTGCCACTAGACACCACACCACCACCCCGCCCCGCCCCGCCCCGCCCCGCCCCACCCGCACGTGCGGAACGCCCCCGAAAGACTTTGCCCGGAGAACAATCAAAGATCCCAAACTGGGCGCATCGTAGAGCAAACAGCTCGACTGTTTGCCGCCTGCCCCGCCCCGCCCCGCCCCACCTCGCCCCGCCCCGCCCCGCCCCGCCCCGCCCCGCCCCGCCCCGCCCCACCGCCCCGGCCGATAAGGTCCGGCAGAAGCGTCTAGCTCTGCCGGGCACTCAGGCGCGAGTGGACATGCGGCTGCCTCACCACGCCATCAGTAACTCCAGCTGCCATTTCCTCCCTCCCCACCTTTCATACTTGCAATTTTTTTCACACTTTTTTTTTTTCAAAATGATGCTTTTACGAGGCGTGCGCGCGCGCAGCGCCACTGACTAATGCCCGCCCCACCGCAGCCAAGCCCAGCAGGACGCTGATGATGGAGTCGGAGTGAAGAAAGCGACCGAGAGCCGCGCCTGGCCAGCGCAGTGGCGGGAGGGGAGGGGCAGACGGACCACTGCGTTCTCGATTAAGTTTTAACAACTTTTCATGTTTCTTAAAGTGACATTTTAGTGGCGTGACAACATGGCGATTTATATTCGGGTTTGCTTATTGCACTGAGGCTTCCCTCCCTCCTCGACCAGAACCGGAGACCGTCTCTTGGCCGAAGAGTCAGGAGCTAAGTTCGCGCCGCCCTGCTGCTGGGGGTGACTCTAGATGCACCCCCTGTCCCCATCTCACCCCGCCACGCCCCGCCACGCCCCGCCACGCCCCGCCACGCGCTCCGACGGCTGAGTGGCGTCTTGTTGCATCACCGGTCCAGCCGGCAGCCGGCGGCGCCGCGACGCGACGAGACGGGCCCGAGGCGTCGCGGCGTGGAAGTCCTGACAGAGCTAGGCGAGGCGGTGTGGCGTGCGCTCGCGGGCGGGGCGGGGCGGGGCGGGGCGGGGCGAGGCGCGGCGAGCACTTTGAGTGCCGCGGCGAGGCGAGGGAACGCCAGACCGGAAGCAGCGCAGCGGCAGTGCTCAGCACGCTGCGCAGGAGAGGAACGCCCGTCCCGATAGGAACACCCGCGGGCGTTCCCCGCCCCGCCCCATCCCGTTCACCACCACCCCCCACCCCCTTTCACACCCCTTGCGCGGGTGTGATCCAGGCCAGGCCGACGGCCTTTCAAGCCGTTCTTTCCGCTACCATCATACACTCTGTTCGAACGGAGCACGACAGTTTTGCAGGAAAAGTAGGCAATAAGTCTCCCAAATACAGTGGAGTAAAGCGTGCTGCATCTGCGCCTGCCTAGTAGGCAGCACTCTAGCACAGGTGCGTACATATTGCCTAGTCGGCAGGCTCAGGTGCAGCCCGCTTAGCTCCACTGTGCTTGCAGGCGACTTAGTATTGCCTACTTTTCTGGCAACACTGGAGCGCGATATGGCTTCCAAACAGCCGCGTGGCCCTCGCCATCCCAAAAAACCAACCCCTAGCCGTGAGCCGTGCGGTCATGCAGAGAGACCGCACTGGTCCTCCGGGCCGGACCGAGTACTACTAGAGCCGTGCGGTCATGCAGAGAGACCGCACTGGTCCTCCGGGCCGGACCGAGTACGGCGCGGCGCCGTTGCCAAGTATAAGCTGGAGGAGCCTCGAGCTCGAGCCGGGAATCCCGTCGTGCACTTTAGTACAGTCCGTCCAACATAGTTTACATAGACAGACCAGACGGTCCAATCGCAGAGACGGTGGACGGCCATGAAAAATGTATCCCTGCGATGGGGTCCAAGTTAAATGACAATTGTAATCTGGGACACATTTTCCTATTTTCCGATTTATTCCCTTTTCACAAAAGAGCAGTGTGGTCTGCGATTGTCACCCGCCAGCCTAGCAGGATCTCAAGCACCCTCGTCACCACCCCGCCGCGCCCCGCCGCACCCCACCCCGCCCCGCCCCACCCCGCCGCGCCCTTTCGCACGCGGCGGCGCTGCGCCGGGCCGGACGCGCGGTCGCGTGGGCGGGACCGGCACCGGCAAGAGACGCGCACAGCCGGAAAAATATATAGTTTGCTGGAGAAAGGTTCCTTCCGGAACCGGAGCGGAGCGGGGAGAGGAGGTGAAAGCCAAATGTGTGGGACATTTGAGTGCTCCTGTAAATCACAAAGCCATTTTGTGCCGCCGGCCGGAGCCGGGGCCTGGCCGGGCGCGCGCACGCCCGTCAAGATGTTGGCACTGCAACCAGCCCCGCCACGCCACGCCAAGCTGCGCCCCAAAGAGTTGATCTCGCCAGACCGGCGGTCGACCATTCGCGTCGGTATGTGAGGGGGGGTTTGCCATACCATACCGCTGTGCCCCCCCCCCCCCCCGACTCTTCCGGAGGCAGCCCGCTGCCCGCCGGTTGCCCGCCCGTGTCCGTGGACCGCAGCCAATCTCAAAATTGCGGCTGTCGCTTCATAAAATGGCGGACAGTCCGCGGCGTCGTGGCAGTTCTCGGGGCGGGGCGGGGCGGGGCTGGGCATTCCCCGCGAGCGGCTCGCGGTGGAGATCCGCGGGGAAGGGACGGATCAGCACTTCGTTCATCCCTTTTTGGAATCGCAGCAGGCGAAACCTTCCTGTTTGCGCTGCATACCCGAGTGTGCGAATGTGAATTTTCACTCGTACACTGGGTACTGCATTCGTGCGTTGAATTCCGCAGAACATTCAGGAAAATCCACACCCTTGCCTCCAAGTGTGCGAATGAGAGTTCACACGCCTAATTTTATGAATGGGAGTTCACACATCCAAGTATGCGACAGTTAAATACTTTGGGCCGCCATCCAGTGTACGTACAACAGTGAAAGAATTCTCTTTCGCTTCCGATCGCGAGCTTTCGGCGGCACACCACCACCCGGAGACCTGAACGCCGGGCCGGGGCCCGCGGGGTGCGGCCGGCCCGACCCGACCCGACCCGACCCGACCCGAACCTTCCCCGCGTCCGCTAAATCGCGTGCGAGAGGGTTTTTGAAACCCGCGGGTATCGGGATGAGGCGCGGGAAATATGAGACCAGCCGCGTCGATTACATACGCAGCCGCAGGGCGCGGTATCCGGTTACCAGCGCGCTGCTGTTCGCACCTTTTCCCATGCCCTTCCCTCCTCCTCCTCCTCCTCCTCCTCCTCCTCCTCCTCCTCCTCCTCCTCCTCCTCCTCCTCCTCCTCCTCCTCCTCCTCCTCCTTCGCCGCGAGGGTTCATATCTCCGCGCCAGACTCCACCTCTCCTTTAGGAGTGAGGAAGAAATGTGCTCGTGGGAGAAGAAGCACAAGTTATTGTATTGAACGTGGCGGCGCACGCGTGGTCCGCGCCGGGCCGGGCCTACCACTGTGTCAGTGTGCCTGCCGGCCCGTGTGCCCGGCCGCCCGACCGACCAGCCGTCTGTCTGTCTGTCTGCCTGTCTGCCGGCCAGCCGTCTGGCCGCCCCGCCCCGCCCCGCCCCGCCCCACCACTCCGACTGAAGAAAGTGCTTCCTGAAGGACTCTCCAGGCGCCCCGCTCGCCTCGCCTCCCCACTCCTTGTTTTTCTCGCCCGCCCGGAGCGGCGGCGGGTTGTAGAGAAAGAGGAGGGCGAGGACGAAGGGAGGTGCGAGGAATCGAGGAGGAGGAGGAGGAGGAGGAGGAGGAGGAGGAGGAGGAGGAGGAGGAAGAGGAGGAGGAGGAGGAGGAGGAGGAGGAGGAGGAGGAGGAGGAGGAGGGGGAGGAGGAGGAGGAGGAGGAGGAGGAGGAGGAGGAAAAAGAGGAAGAGGAAAGAAGCAAGCAGAAGACATTAGCCTACATGGAAGGGGGTGGTGCGGGCTCGCTCTTGCCAGTGCGGGAAGGAAGGGGAGGGGGCGTGCAAAGGGGGTTTGTCGGAGGGAAACTATATTATTATTATTATTATTATTCACAGATTCCCTCCTCCGGCTTCCTCATGCTAGACGGTGGCGTGTTTACTCACTAGGCTTCTCGGAACCAAGCCAGGCATCTTTATTACCTGCAACAGAGAAAAATGGATATTAATGAAACGGTTTACATTTAACGTTAAAAAAGTGGCGCTTAAATATGACATTTGTCACGCATGTATAAACAGAGGAACTGCGACAAAACCGCGGCGTGTTTGCTTGACATCAAGGAGCAAATATCCTCCAAATCACCGAAAAAAAATACAATTCCGAACCGTAGTCTTTCACCTCCCCTTCTCTCCTAATAGGGCTCTTTGGGACGGCTGACAGGTTGACGTTTCTAGTCGACCATGTCGGCAGCACCGCGCCGGGCCGGGCCGGGCGCGCGCCGTTGACAGCACTAGTCCGGGCCGGGGGCCGGGGGCCGGGGGCCGGGCGGGCGGGCGGGCGAAGGCCAGCCACGAAATTGAAAGTGTGAGCCAGTGAGAGTGGAATCACGAGGAGAGGGTCCACAAGGGATCCCGACGCGGCGGCGGCGGCAGGAGAGGGGGGTTAGAGGTGAGGAGAGGGGGGGGGGGCAGAGAAAGCATACGCCCCGTGCCCCTCGCGCGCCGCGTACTGCATACCACACTCCGATGTGTCAAGTGCGCTGGCGCTGGCCTTATCTGCGGTGACGCAAGGACACTACACGCGTGGCAGCGCACGGCGCCGCGTAGGCAGACCCGCAACGCACGGCAGCTCGGCGGGATAGTATCGCCTCCGCAGCCGGGGGCTCTCGAGAGACCAGCGGCAGTGGCGGGGCCAATAACTTATTTGAAAGAGTCAGAATAGGAGTTACACGTTGTAACTTTAACGCTTGACATAACTTTTAACGAGCTTAAGTAATAAGTTACGGAGCCCTGGGCACTGGGCAGTGGAGGTGGTTGTCAGTTTGACAGCGAAGCCACAAGTAGCCAGATTTCGCCGATGGGGCGATCACGCACGCACTGCGTGAAGAACATTGGCAGGATTACACGAGGGAAAAATGACCCATTCAAATTTTGCGTTTCGTGAAATTAAAATAAACTTTTAAAACAACAAGTACTACACTGGTAAAACAAAGGTAGGACGGACTAAATGCCTTTGCAGTGGCATTAAAAATTAGCACCCCTCCAAAGGAATTATACCCGTCGAAAGGTAAGACATCATCGCGCCTATCCTGATGGACGTATCGCCATCGCCTCAGAATTCATTGACAAGCAAGGATTGTAAATGTGTTGAAAATTGACGGTGTACTTTGTACATAGCAAATTAAAAAACATATTGTACATCTACGAGGATATATGTTTACTTCTTTTGCTGCAGTGGGCGGCGGGGCGGGGCGGGGCAGGGGAAGGGACGGGAACACTCAAAAAATCATGTGTACTCTTGGGCCCGGAAATCATCGAGATTCACAATGGAAATCAATAGATATCGCGTCGAAAATCATTGAAACATCAATGGGAATCGTGATTCCTGGGGAACACCGTACTTGAGCTAAAATGCGAGTCATTGCCCTCTTGAGCCTCGCGCCGCCACGCCCCCGGGCCCCGCCTCGCCCCGCCCCGCCCCGCCCCGCCCCGGCCCACCAGACCAGCAGTGCACTTTTTCCGACGTCGCCAGTTCGCGAACAAAATGACGGCGGCGGCGGGCGCCCGCCCCGGAGCCCGTCCCGGAGCCCGGAGCCGGGCCGGAGCTGCGATGCGCGCCGCGGCGCGTTTCGTGCGGCTTGGCGGCTCCGGCCCGGCGGCGGCGCTTGGCGCGGGGTCACCGACCTGCGGCGTCGCGGCGCCGTCGAGAGTTAGGCCCTAGTGCCTCGGCGGCGCAGTCCTCCGCGGCGCCACACAAAAGCTAATCATTACACGGTCTGTGGGGTGCTTCAGCCCCCCCCCGCCCCGCCCCGCCCCGCCGCGGAGATGCACACACTGATTCTAGCGGAGAGAGAACCACGAGAGAGGACACGGGGAGTGAATTTGTTTCTGCTATGCAAACAACTACTTTTGTCCGCTGACGTCATCCGCCATACGCCATGCCATGCTGTACACTCGAAATGGGAAGGGACTCTTTTTGTCCATAGAAAGTGAAATTTTTGTTCACATCTTCACAAGGTGTAAATCTGCATTTGGCACGTAACAAATTTTCCCGTAACCTTTACAAACATTTCTCACAGACCGCGAGTGAGCACAGTACGAAAAATTGGGCAGACGTTGCCAACTTTCCAACAGTAAACTAATTATCTTCGTGGCCATATGCGAGCGCGCCCGCCCGGCCGGCCCCTCCCCCTCTCCAAAAGAGAAGGCAGTCGTTCCGTTCTGTGCACGCCCGCGGGCGAGCTGTCATCACCGCGGACCCGCGCGGACCAAACCATAAAACCATGCGCGGGCAGCGGAGGGAACCATAGAGGGAGCCAAAGACAACAGAACCATGACCATGAGGGACGGAAACCATCGCAGCATGCACGCCCCTGTGCTGAGGTGTTGCCTAGCAGGCGCAGATGCAGCCTATACAACCTAGACACGGTAAAAAAGTTTCTTGAATTTCAAGACTCGATCTTGGATTTTATGGAGAACGTCAATGGCATACAAGACTTGTCTTGAAATTCAAGAAACTTTTTTTTACCGTGGATGAAGTCCACGCTGACCTTAGTCGGTTTTTGACTAGCTGAAAGTAGCCGTAAATGACTAAAATCGACTGAGAATAGGTGAGTTAATTTTTAATTTTACTGGTTTTACCTAAACTTGCATAACTGTTTAGCTGGACTAGAATCAGTCAAATTCGTCAACCTAGAAACGAACTGAAATTAGCCGATGACATCGGCTGAGTTGAACTTCGCGTTTGAGCGCAGTTTGACTGGATTGTGGGACTCAATTGGCTGGACAAATAAGTTGGATTCTCGCTGAGATAATACAACCGTCCTGTGTCACCGAAATAATCAGTTCAATCACTACGAAACTACAGTCGCGGAGCCCCGCGTCGGCAGAGAAGAAAGCTCGGTGCGCGGGCGCGGGCGCGGGCCGGGCCGGGCCGGGCCGCGGGCTGTTTTTGGCAGTGCACTTTTCGGGGAAAGCTCTGGCCGGAGCGGGCGGGGCGGGGCGGGGCGGGGCGGGGCGGGGCGGCGCGGTGGCGGCAGGGCCCGACCGGAGCGGCAGCAGAGCGGCAGCGGCTGCAGAGCACAACATTTTGGGAAAACTTTCACTCTCTGCGAGGCCCGGCCCGGCCAGGCGGGCGGCCCGGCCAACAGCAGGGCCTTTACACAGCCACGGCCACGGCCCGGGGGTTAGGATTAGGTGCACATTCAGTGACACGGAACGGATTGTTAAACAACATTCCGAAACGAGTTAGAAAGAGGAAAAAAACAACAAATGATTACGGATTAAATATAGATAATTAGCCCCAGAGGTTAAGCTCTTATTAATTCACCATGAAAAACACAATGATATTCAAAAGAAAAACCCTAGGAAATATTTTAAAAGATTTTCCACCCTTTGAGGAACATTCATAAGGCAGAGAAGGTTCAGTCCCCGTAAAAAAAAGAAAGATAAAGTTCTTACTGACCAGGCGGCCGGCGCCGAAGATATTCTGTGAAAAAAATATCTGAATATCTTACGATTTTCTTTGTCATTTTTGATTTACAAACGGCAGTTGTAACTTTACGATCGAAATCATAAATTTACGAAAGCCTATTTGTGCTCGTTTAAGAATTTCAAGTCGATACCGTCCTTCCCATTTAGTAATTTTACAATTTGATATCGTAACTTTACGAGTCATTTCTCATGGAAAATTTTCCCGCAACTCTTACAAACATTTCTCAGTGTAGATCATTGCGCCGCCACCGTATGTAAACATTTTCCTCCAGAGGTTAGAAAGAGAGACTGCCAGGAGGAAAGCTCCGCTCCGCTCCCGGCCCGGTCCTCTACCCCGCCCCGCCCCGCCCCGTCCAGCACCAGGCTGGAGTCCAGCGCCAGGCTCCAGGCAGGCCCGAGCCCCTTGGGCGGGGTTTTAATTACACCGCGTCCCATGCACAGTGAGCAGCTTCTTTTCCTTGCGCCATAAGGTTACTGCCCTTTCTTTCGGGGAAAACAGAGGCGCGAAGCGTTGTGGCCCGCCACACCCACGCAGACCCCCCCCCCCCCAACAACAACTCCCTTTTCACTCTTCTCCAGCTCCAGCAGCGAGACAGACAGCCGGGCAGAGCGGAGCAGGCAGGGGCAGCGTGGCGTGCGTACAGCCGCCCCGACCCCCACTGCATAATCATCAGACAACTGACCGGCCGGCCGGGCAGGAGCTGAGCTCAGCTTCATTACTATTTCGTTTCTTCGTGAGGCGGGGCGGGGCGGGGCGGGGCGGGGCGGGGCGAAGATGCGCGCCGTGTTTTCTAATCAGAGAGAAATTCACAGGCGACGCGACGCCCCAGAAGTTTCTTTGGGCGAAATCTATTTGACATTCACTGTAAAAAATATCTTTGTAAATTTACGACTTTTTTCGTAATTTGTGATTTACAAACGGTGATGTAACTTTACGATCGAAATCGAGCCTATTGGTGCTCGTTTAAGAATCACAAGTCGATACCAAGTGTCCTTATAATTTTGTAATTATACAATGTGATATCGTAGCTTTACGACAGTTATCATGGAAAATTTTCCCTTAACTCTTACAAATATTTATAACAGTGTTCAGTCATTTGGAATGGAAGCGGGCAGTCATATGTTTATTTTTCTTGTTTGAGAAATAGAATGGACTTATGGCTCAGGTAAACCGCGAAGGTCTTAAAAAGGCCCGCAGCACGGAGTAGTGACGTATGTTTGCTCGGGCTCGGACTCATAGCTGACGCCGATTGATACCAAACCGACCAAACGACCTAATCACATATAATCCCTCTTGACGTAAATGGGTGATAAAATGTTACAGAGGCAAGCACCGCCCTCAGATAACACAATTCGATTACGGCGTGACACGAATTCTGAAATGTTATTGCTTTTCGTCAACTCAAACTAAGTATGCAGGTGGGTTTTAGTTGTTTTAGCATACCGTACCTCCGACGTACCTCGCAGTACGTTACTTGGAGTGCGAATAAAGTCTACCTCGTCCTCATTATTTGCCCTGACGTACCCTGCTGTAAAATTAAATAATAAAAAAAGACCGTATTTTTTGTCCATATAGTCAGAAGTAATGACCTTAAACAAGGTGGATTTTCCCCCTACAGCGCGCCGCGCGTACCCACAAGAGGTACCCGCCACTAGGATAGGTACCCGGAAGGCGCAGCGCGACGCAGGGCATCGTGGGCGGGGCGGGGCGGGGTACTGCAGAGTGGTACTGCGGAGTGCAGCTCGGCCCGGCCCGGCCCGAGGTAGAAAGCACTTTTCCTTTCGCCGGCTCCCCCCTCCTCTCCCTCCCTCTCTCTCTCTCCCCCCGCAGGATGCCCCCTCCTGCTCACCGCGCGGCCCGGAGCCCCCCCCCTCCCCCCTCCCGCTGCAGCTTGCACTCCGGCCGAGTCTCTTCCGGGTCGTCCCTTGCAGTGCCTTGCAGCGCTGCACTTCCACGCCGCGCCACGCCACGCCACGCCACGCCGCGCTCACCTACACAGGGATTGTGTCAGGTAGCTCCCGCAATGTGGAGCGTGGGGCTCGAGGAGGGCCTGGCGCGAGGCTAGCGGCCGCGCGGGCGGGGGTCAAACGCGGCTCGGAACACAGCGTGCGGCTCCCGCGCCCCGCGCGCGCCTCTCAAAATCAAGTCATTTACACATGACGGGACGGAGGCTACAGTTAAAAAGTATTTCGTACCTTGCGGGTTATGGCGTTTTTATTGCATCGCTCAAAAAAGTTATCTGTCATTTGCCAATCGCAGTCATCAAATAAATAATATATAGATGAATATAAAGAGAGGAGAGCTTGCCTTTTTCGCGCCTCCGCTCCGCTCTTCCGCGCGGCAATCGCAAAAACTCCACCGCCGCCGCTGGCTGGGCCCGCGCAAACACACAAACCTGTTGCAGCGGCCCGACCCGCGGCCCGCCCCGGCCCCATGCCAAGCGATATACAGTGTGTGCATTGCATACCTTTATGAGAAAGTATACATGACATTTATATTTCAAATAATGTCTACATACCATGTATTTATTTTTAAATGTGTATACATGCCCATGTATGCATTTTTAAATGTATACATACTCCTGTATGCACGCAACGTATATAACACACATACTTCTGTCAGTTTGCATATCATGTACACAAGATGTATACATTCATTACAGTATACATGGATATGTAGGCTATTCGTCTATCAGAGAGTACATATGGTATGTATACATTTTTTTTACAGAGTGCAATGAACACATTTGTGTTACGGGCCGCACATTTCCGGTACGACCGGAACGGCGCCTCGCACGAAAAAGGCGCGCCAAAGTAAACGTGTTAATGACGTATTTGGCACTCTCGTGCGTTCCGGCGCCCCGCCCCGCCCCGCTCTCACGCTCCACAGCGCCGCGCGCCGCCCAGGCCGGCGGGCACCGGCGGGACTTGGAGGGTTCGAGGCTTGTAAAGTTTCACAGAAAAAGAAAAGAAAAATGTGGCTATTTCATCAAAAGAAAATATTGTCTTTCTGTTGCGAGTATGGTTTTGACTATTTAGGTTTGACAAAAAACCTAGAGCTAGAAGCTCACTAAAGAGCGCTTCGAACGAGAAGAAATTGAGTATTCCATTTTTGGCAAATTGGTAAACTTACTTAAACGAGGACAACCGCGCGCGAATTTTTTGCTTTTTTACAGTCATTGCCCTGGCGCGGTTCTAAAAAGAAACATTTCGAGAAAATTCTCGGGCACGCACCGCGCACCCCATATGAAAAGCGACATCTGGAAAAATAACTCCCAGGTGAGATCGGCCAATCCGAGAAGATATATGGTAGCAGATATCCTCCCCGCAGCCTCCACGGGGGACATGGGCCCGGCCCGCCACGTTTTACTGCCCTGCATGACATTTCACGATGCGCCTCGTGGACATGAGAACAAACGTCCCCTTCTCTATATCGCGTCAGTGATGTTAGTCCGCTGCAGTCCCCCCCACCCCTCCCTGCGCATGCAGTCAGTGCAGTAACGGTGTTACCGGCGTTACATCTGGCGAGCTCACAGCGCTTCCCCCCCTCTAACCTCACCTCCGGGCCCCCTGGCTGCTGCTGCTGCTGAGAGCACTTTCTCCAGCCCCTCGCCGCCACGCCGCGGCGGCCGCCCCGCCCCGCCCCGCGCCCCGCCCGGTCTGTCTAGGCCGGCTCCTTCCGGGATCTTTGTTTCCGCCGTGTCCCGCCCGTCCCGTCCCGTCCCGGCGCGGCGCAGCGCTAGCTGTGCGCTCCACTCCACTGCCTTGCTGCTCGTCGCCACCGCCTCGAGTCGTCGTCGTCAGAGAAGCGCAGGGGGAGGGGGCGGTGATTGCCCTGGGAATGATAAAACAACCTCATCCCCGCGAGCAGCGCTGACATCTCAATTCCTGAACACGGCGAGAACTGGCGTCGCCTATCACGAGGCTCAAGCTCTTCGCCTTCCCGCGGTCATATGGCTGTTCAACGGGGAAGATGGATACTTTTGGAAAACAGCCACACAGAAAACAACGCCAGAGAAACATTCATTGCCAAAATCATAGCCAAATATAATTGTCAAATTCAGAAAAAAAATGATCTTAAAATGTATTAAGTACGTATAAAAATCAAGATAACACATGTGTAAGCGATTCAGACCAACAACGGCCGTCTAGTAGTCCTCGCTCCGCGGCGCACCCGCCGAGTCGGAGATAGGCAGCCAGCCCACAGGGGTGCGGGAGGGTTGCCTACCCACACGGCGGCGGAGGTAGGCAGCCAGCCCACAGGGGTGCGGGAGGGTTGCCTACCCACACGGCGGCGGAGGTAGGCAGCCAGCCCACAGGGGTGCGGGAGGGTTGCCTACCCACACGGCTCCCGCCTATCTGGAGTCAGCGAAGAGATGCCTTTGGACTGCTGGGGCGCAAAACGCATACCAACGCTATTTTGTAGCGTGTTGTCGTGATCAGAAATACATTTCAAATACGACCAACGACACAGAATCACTCCCAAGAGTCAGCAAAATGAATGATAGACAGGGGAGCAAATATACCGCGCCGTTTACAAAATAATTCGACGATGTTAGGCGGAAGCCCTTTGGCCTTTGGGCCAGGGTTACTGTCATGGCGACCGGGCGCAGTCGACCACGGCGAAGTTCAGTGTCGCAGCGACGCGACGCGACGGGACCCAACGCGCTTCCCTCCAGGAAGAGTCTCGATCATTTTTATCTTTCTTTGCCCGCGGTGGCGGCGGCCAGCGGGGCCCACGAGACATATCGAATAAAACAAGTGGCCAAGGCGTCGCTATCTTCCTTTATCTAGCGACGCACCGAGCGACCCGAGCGTCCCGAACTGACATGGGCACGACTTTAAGGTTTGTTATTTAAAAAAAAAAAGAAAAGAAAAAGGGACATTAACTGTTTACAAAATTTCCAGGAACGCTCTCATACCTTTACAGAGGCACTGCACGCAGAATTTCCTTTGCTACCCAGGAAAGGTGCGATCTCCTACCTTTGTTGTACTATAGCGGGTGGCATCACGTTTGTGCAGAGCACTACGTGGAACATCAATGTTTTAAATTTCACTTCCGAAAGTCTTTACAATGGTTTCCGCATTATAATTTAAGAAAAAAACATGTCGCAGTGTTTTTAGGAGAGGCCGCAATTTCGAAGCGGCTGGATTCGCGCTGAAGGAAAACGCCATATACGCCATGGTGCAGTAGGCAGCGAGTTATGACATTGTAAACAGGCCATTTTACTTATCAGTGCCCTGCAACCTGCAACTTTGCACCCGGCTCGGCTAGTGCACAGCTCGGCGGGATTATTTTCGACCCTCCTTTTTGTGGTCGACAAATAACAATTTCGCTGCGAAGGCCATTTAAAGTAACGATTAAAGCCCCCCGCAAGAGAAGGCACATTTGTGAGAAGGATGAAAGAAGTAACGTTTGTAACGTTACTACAAAATGGAAAAAGTAAATTAGGTGGAACATTTCTACCGGTGCTCAGTCACAAGTGTGAAAACCCCAACGCATTCATTCTTATCGCGATGGATGATCATATCATGCCTCCTCTGCGGCGTGTCACCGGCGGTCACCGGCGGTCACCACCGGTGGTCACCATCCCCGCGCAGCATCCGGATGGGTGCCCAGCTCTGCTGTGCGGCGCGCGTTGCTCCAGCGGCGGAGCAGGCGGCGTCGTCACGCCGAAATTCAAGAGCGAGGTGACAGTCAGGCGTTCGTCACGGTGACACTAGGCAAGGACGGGGCGGGGCGTACAGTGCGCGCGTGGCGGGCGAAGCGCGGCGGGCGTTATCAACGTGAGCTAGCGCGCGAGGATTTAACAGGCCTCGTGATTAGGCCTTCCTTTCGTGCTACTGATAAGACGAGGGCGGCGCTTACCATCCAAAGATCACACAGACCATTATTAGAATGAAAAAGTTTTAAGGCAGAACACAAATTGCGGCTATGCAAGAATTACTATAAAATTATTTCAAAGTGAAATAATTTTAACTTTGCCAGTGAAAGAAACCCACGAGGAAACAATTTTCTGCGACACATGACGAGGGAGAAGAAAAATCAAACATACGCGGTGAATGTAGTGTTTTCGTCATTAAACTGATCGCAAATTGAGAATTGGTGCGCTGGCCTGACGCATAGACCAAGCTGCCGACGTCGAGCCGGGCAAGCTATCGTCTGATAGCGATCCATCGGCCACAAACTACGCAGCGCTGCACCAAGAAAAGTCGTCACACGACATCCACAAGTAGGCTTGCGCGCCCGACGGAGAAGTGGACAAGCGGCGTGGGCTCAGCCCCAGGTGGACCGGGGCTCGCCGAGCCGCTCAAATAGTACGTCCCTTACAAAGAAAATTCAGTGGCAGGCGCAAAAAAATGATTTCAAAAAGCTACACGCGGCTTTTCTCTAGCGTCAGCTTGATGTAGGCCCGGATCGTGGACCAGTGTCCAACGGTGAGGGGGGCCGTGTCAAGGGGTCAGTCGATTGCCCCCGGGGTCTTCCCCACAGCGTTCCCATGGCGTGGCGGGGGCGTGGCGGGGGCGTGGCGGGCCGACGTGGGGCGTGGTGAGGCGGGGCGGGGCGGGGCGGGTTACACGTTTGGGGTACGATGTCCGCGCTGGGAGGGCAGGGACGGCATGGTCTTCCCCCGCAGGCCTGCGGAGCCTGCAGGGCTGCACAGCGGCAGGTAGGGTCCAGCAGGCGGCCGGGCCGGGCCGCGGGCGCGCGGGCGGAAGAAGCCGGCTCCTAGCCGTAGTCCCTTCGGTAATTCCTTCCGCCAGCACTCGGCTCGGCTCGGCTCGGCTCGGCTCGGCTCGGCTCGGCTCGGCTCGGCTCGGCTCAGCCAGCGCGCGCCGCGCCTTCGACTGTTACACAAAACGTTTCCGAGGTGAAAGTGTTTCCTCCCCAGCTGAGCCGCGCGCCGCCGCCCCCACCACAGCCCCCCTCCCCAACCCACCCCACCCCACTCCACCAAGCTGCGCCACGCTGCGTCACCGGCGTCTCCGTACCGTCTCGTCCCGCCGCACCCCGCCCCGCCCCGCCCCGCCCCGCCCTCTCCCTCGCCCGGCCGCGCACGGAGAGCTCCGGCGCTGCAAACCCTAGCCACGTAAAATTCGCAAAATGATTTAGCTAGTTTGTGAGGACCGGCTGAGAAAGAAATTAATTATATTTCTGAGCGATGACAAACACACTAAAAGGCGCTCCTGATGTGAGATCGTTTCAGTTTCTATTTTAGATAGTACTTCTCTAAGAATTGTCCGGATGATGTAGGAAACTTTATAAAACGAAACAGATGTCCCAATAACGTTATCAGCTGCACCACTACCTCGCCATGCTACTTCTTGTTATCCGTGCTTGTGAGCTCTGGTTTCAAACGCCATAAACAGTAATCTGAACGTATAAAAAGAGAGAAAGACCGAAAGATGGTGCAAGTGCAGAAGTTGATAGACACTACAAGCTTCCCACATACACAACATTCTCATGAACTTGATCAATATTCCCGTTTCAGATTTCCGTAAACCTCCTTTGTTGCGTATAATTGAATGAAAAGTCATTAACAAAATTGTTTGTAATGTGTATTTAAATAAATAGAACTCATTCATTCGCAGTTTTGTTCATTACTGCACATTTAAGCAGGTTTACAGAAATCTGTACATGAGAATAAATAAAAAAAACAGTTCATAAGAATTTAGTGTGCATAGAAAGCGGCGCTCCGCCTCCCCCGCCACCCACCCACACACCCAGAGCGCTTCCCTGTGGATGTGTTTTCCTGGGCGTACAAAGCGTTCGGCACATTTCTCCGCGAGGCGTTGGCTACAGTACACTTTCGGCTGATTGTATGCACACCGCCCGGGGCCCGGCCCGGCACAAAGGGCGTGGCTATGACAAACGAAACCTTTCAAGGAGCCATTCAACCGTCTAGAGAACGCTGCTAGCACAACGCAAGTAATAGATACTGCAGAAAAAAAATGTTGACGCGATAGTGTTCGAGGGGAGGGAGGGTGCTTTCGCCAGCGCAGCAATCCCAATATAAGAAAAGGCTGACTGACGCCGCCCACCTTTGGCCTCATTGCGTAATTCGCGGGCGCGGCAGGGTGGCATGTACGTGCTCCTTGGGGCAGGTCAGGGGAGCGCGATAACAGAGGACGGAGCTAGGCGACCTCCGGGGTACGCATCGGACATACATGTGGGGCTGATGGGCATGGCTGCACACTAAACCACACACTTTGTTGTGCATAAGATAAGCCTTGCAGGATTTTAAGAAACCATGACTATGCACATTTTTTTCTGCATGCTTAACTATGCTTAACTCTGTCCCTTATGCAAAAATTTGTGCATAATGGTTGCTTAAAATTGTGCATAATGATCCAAAAATCGTGCATGAGGGTTTGTGTGTTTCGGGATCAGCATGGCGCTTAACACCGGCAGACAGCGCTGGGGACGAGGGCGCATCCTCCACCGTCCTTAGGGCGGATATACTTTGCTGCCGAAAGCAGAGGTACGCTGGCACAGCGGAGTCCGTCCAAGGCCTTCCGCGCATACTGTATTCCTTCAGAGGAATAACTTTTGTCATTATCTCAGATGAATCCATTTAAAGCAGCATACTTCTGTTTTTGCCGTAAAGCACTGGCTATCCACTCCACTACATCTCTCTGTATTGGTAGAAATATATATATCAGGAAAGAAAATCCCCGCGTCCACAGGGTACTCAATACGTTTAATCGGCATAAGCATCTACCACGAGAGAAGGGCCGATGGTACCCCATTCCATCCGCAGACCCCGCGACTCACCCCGCCCCACCACACCCCGCCCCGCCCCGCCCCGCCCCGCCCCGCCCCGCCCGACCACTCGGCCAGAGATAAGACTACGACAGCTTATCTCTGCCACTGCATGCCCGCCGTGTATTTTTCGGGGAGACATGGGCAAGGCCGGCCGGCCGGGGCGGGGCGGGAGGGGCCTCGCCCGAGCGCAGGGCGGAGCGGGGCGGGGCTATCACCGCAATGATGGCCACTTTCCACTATTTTTAGAGCGGCGCGATATTTTTCGGAAGTGTAGGTGAGGAGGTGGGGAAGTCCCACGCCCATCCCCCATCCCCATAGCCCAGCAGCAGCAGCGGCGGGGGTGGTGGGGCCGGCAAGGGTGATTGAGGCACCCCACCGACAGGGGCGACGACTGCCCCTCGCCTACAAGGATGCCTCGAGCTATTCGAGTCCCCCGCCCGCCTCAGGTCGCCAGAAGGTCATAGCATTTGCTATCAAATAGGGTTGACGGAAACGTGCGTACTGCCACGACTTTAGCACACGCACGACCCGAACCCCAAGCCCTACTCCTTTTGAAGAAGAAGAAGAAGAAGAAGAAGAAGAAGAAGAAGAAGAAGAAGAAGAAGAAGAAGAAGAAGAAGAAGAAGAAGAAGAAGAAGAAGAAGAAGAGACCTAAACGCATAGCAGCTCGCTGGCTCTCCCTCTGCTGGTCTGAGCCGGCCCCAGCCCGGCCCAGGCCCCAGCAGAACCCGTACCCGCGACCTTTGCGGACAGGAGGCTCAGGCCGCGGGCCGGTGCTGGGCCTGATGGCCTGGACCAGCTCCGAGCCGATTTTTTGGTAGCGGAGCGGACTTTGGAAACGACTTGACCAACCCATTCTCGAATCCAGGGGGGGTCGGGCGCAAAGGATCAATTGTCCCTCATGGCACCTAGATTCAATTTTCCCCCATGGCACCTAGATACTCGCCTGCAAGGTAGGCAAAAGGCCATACTTTGCCCCTGTAAGCAGGCAAAAAGTGCTACTTTGCCCTTGCAAAAGACAGCCTCCGGATGCGCCACTGGACCGACCTGGCCCGGCGCTGCCGCTGCGGTGATATTAACAGCAATAATAACAAAAAGGAAACGACGCCGGGGCGGGGCGTTCTGCTGCCGGTCGGCAGAGTCACTACTTCTAGAAACTGTCGTGGCGAGAGGGCTACATTTCGAGCAGCGGTCGACACCCCCAGCAGGAGAAGAAAGAGGAGGCTGATGCACCTCGGCGCTGACTGCGGCTCGGGGTGCGTGTCGGCGCGGCGAGGGGGGGGGGGGGGGGGGGGGAGGGACAACACTATGGGGACAGGGCAGGGGCAAGGGGGATCACTTTCACCTTGGGCACAGCCCAGCCGCATCCCGTGGGCAGACACGCAACTGCTTGATGTCACAAACACACACGCACGCACGCACGCACGCTGACTCGCGCGCGTATCCAGGGTGGCGTTGCGCTGCTGGTGGTGGTGCAGCCAGGGCCTGCCTGCTTACCGTTGAGGATGATCTGGTGCTGGCGCCACAGCTGCTGGTAGTGCGTCCAGCGCGCGGCCGAGTCCTCCGTCACGGGGCTGGACTGCAGCTGGTGCAGCTGGTGCAGGTGGTGCTGGGGCGCGGGCAGGTGGTGCTGCAGCTGCCGGTGCGCGCCGCCAATGTTGTGTTGCGAGGGTAATCCACCGTTCATGTTGTTGTTAGCGGCGTTGTTGTTGTTGTTAAGTCCATGGTGGCCGTTGAGGCCCAGCAGGGGCAGCGCGTGCGCGGCGTGCGTGGCGGGGCTTGGCGGCGGCGGCGGGGGCAGGCCCTGGAAGTCGGCGGTCGCGGCGCCGCCCCCCACGGCAGCCACCCTCGCCCCGCCGTCCAAGTACTGCACGTTCACCGACACGCTGCACATCGACATGGTCCCGGGTATGCGCGCGCACTGCACTCACTCACTGGCACCCGCACTCACAGCGGCGCTCAGCCGCTCAGCTCAGCTCCATAGCACTCACACGGGTAGCACTCACACGCGCCCGGCCGACAGGCACTCACAGGCTCACGCGGCGCTCACAGGCCAGGACGGGACGGCTCTCGGACGGGTACTGACTGCATGTTCCGGGCTGGCCAGGGCCGGGCGGGGCGGGGCGGGGCGGGGGGCCCCGCGGGGGAGCGGGCCGGGCGGCGCGGGGCGGGCGGGCGGGCGGGGCGGCCGGGGCGGCGGGGACGTGGGGGAGGGGGGCGTTTTTGTGAGTTTCACTTTCACCAGGACCAAGACGGCCCGGGCCAGCCGCCCAAAACCTCGGCGCGGTGTGGCGCGGCGCGCCTTCCCTGCTCGGCAGCCCGGCCCCCCACCACAAGACTGTCCAGTCCACGCTCGGCGCGACGCTGCTGCCCAGACCGGCTCGACCACTTTTTCTTTCTATGCTGCGGGGCGGCGCAACACAAAACACCCCCCGAGGTGAGGTGAGGTGAGGTGAGGTGGGCTTCCCTCGGCTGGGGCGGCGCGAGGCGGGGCGGGGCGGCGCGGGGCGGGGCGGCACTTCCCCGACGGACACTCTCGGCGCTCGGCTCGGCTCGGCTCGACTCGACTCGTCTGGGCCACTCGGCAGCCAACCGTCCCGTACCGGCGCGTTCTACTGCCGCTAGCAGACTGTGGAGCCGCGCGGCGCGCCGAGCCGCAGCCATGCGGCGGGGCGGGGCGGGCAGCGCGCGGGCCCGCGGTACCAGCGCCCCGCCCCGCCCCGCGCCACCGCGCCCCGCCCCGCCCCGCCCCGCCCCGCCGCGGGCAGTACACGCGCCTAGGTGAACCTGTGTTCCCGCGGGACCCCGGGCGGCGTGGCGCCGGGGCACGGCCACACGTGTACGATCAAGCATCACTGTACAGGATGCGTCGCAGCTTGAGCCGCGTGCGCTCGCGTCCGAGCGACCTGACCGCCGGCTGCACCTCGCTCCTCAGCTCCTCCATGACCCCCCTGCCGCATACCTCACAGTGGTCACTGCACTGGAAATCCAACAGCGTGCTTAGTTGCTGGTGTGCTGATAAATCAGTATGCTTACGCCCACTTAAGCTTCATATGCTTAAGTTTGAAAAGCATGCCGTTCAGTCCGCATGCCTGCTTACAGGCATGCTGATCTATCAGCATACTAAGCACACTGTTGGATATCCAGTATGGGCTCGTTAGACTTATCCTCCCCTGGCCTCTCCCGTACTGGCGACAAAATCCTGTACAAAAGTACAGGAAAAGTACAGGATCCCGTAGAGGGTGAGGCACGGGAGGCCCGTACTTGTTTACTGTACTGCGTACTCGTTCACTGTACTGGCCACGACTGCCCATAAGACTCCGTGCTAAAGAGTCCAGTACTCCGTAACCGAACCACCGCACCTAAGCAAGTACCAGGCAAATGATTGACCATAACGTCACGTACGTTTTGCCGTTCTGGTTCTGGCAGTGCGGACACTGCTGGGCCCTCAAGACGGTCCTCGCCCCAGCGGCCTGCCGGTGCTCCCCCCAGCACACGACACTGGCACTACACTGTACCTGCTAGCTGCAGGCCAGGCAGGGCGCCACGGACTGGACGCCGACCTGCTACCTACTCGTGGTACTCACGCACACGACAGCACGCGGTCCAATAGGCCGGCGGGGCGGCGCGGGCACGACTCACCTGCAAACGCAAAGAAAAAGAGATTAGTTTGACATTGCCACGTGCGACATAGAGGATACATACACACGCGTCGCATCACTGTACATCAAGAAAGCGGAAATGACCTAACCTTGCGCTGAGGTGAGCTGGCCTGACCTGGCCATCAGCAGCACGGCCGGCCTTCGCCCCGACAACCAAAACTTTTCGTCAAACACTATTGCCCCCCACCCACACTCCCAGACCTGCTAATGCTTCAGCTTATCCGTTTTGACGGCGCACCGTCCGGCCTGTGAGAGTTGACGACGATACGGACGTAGCCCTGCCTAGCCCAGTCCAGCCCAGCTCGTCCCTAATTAGCCGCTTTACCTGTTTCTTTTTTCGTAGCTCTCTGTTCTTTTTCCTGGCGGACATTACGGCATTCAAGCGATAAGATGCGCCGGGCTCTCCTCTGTGCCCGCCGTGCCTGGCTGCAGGCCGGCCGCGGTCCCGTCCGCTCCGGTCCGCTCCGGTCCGGAACCACGTGGTCGGGCTCAGCTCCGCACCGCGGCCGGGCCGGGCCGGGCGGCCGGGCGGGCCAAGCCGAAAACTTCACTCTCACTTGTTGGTCCCCCCTTCCCCCTCCCGGCGCTCTCGCTCTCGTGTGCTCTCCTCCGGTCGCTCTCTCTGTCGTCTGCTTCTCTCCCGGCTGTGCCCGGCTGCTGCAGCGCGCAGGCCTCTCTCCTCCCCCACACGGCCAGGCCCGGCCAAGGTATTCGAGGTGCAGATGAACCCCGCCCCCCTCCTCCACGCGTGCCGCCCCGCTCCGCCGCCGCCGCCGCGTCGGCCGGGTGGGCGCGGCAGCGCGCCTTCCTCCCCAAAATTAATGCTCATTTGTTTTGTGTTTGCATTCTATTTTTGGGCGGGTCAGTTTCGGTGGGCGCGCCGCCGCCCAGGTGAGTGCGAACTTTCGCGTTTCATTCCCTCGTTATCGCGGCGCATGTCGCTGCCGCCCGGCCCCGCCCCGCCGGACTGTGCGCCACCTGCAACGTATATGATAATACGCTTAAAAGAAGCGCTACAAATATTTCCAAGAAAATGACTCTTGTGACTCTTCTCGCCGTGCATTCTCTTTAACGCACTGTCAAAAAAAGCTTACTGTGAACTTTCCCCTACAGTTACAGTGAAGCCCTCGCACTGTAAGCTTTACACGTTAAATCCTTATGCACTTTACTGTGCATAAGCCTTGCAGGATTTTAAGAAACCATAATTATGCACATTTCCCCCCTGAAAAACTATGATTAGCTCCGTCTGTTGTGCACAAATTTATGCATAATTATGCACAATTTGTACACAGTTATGCATAAAAGTTTGTGCATAACTATGGTTGTATTAAATTGTGCATAAATATGCATAAATTTGTGCATTTGTGCAAGTTATGGTTGCTTCTGCAAGGCTTATGCACAACACAGTGCACCAGGGCTTAGTGTGAACCCTTCTGCTCGTGGCGGGGCGGGCGGCGGCCAGTGCGGCCGGGAGCCCAGTCAGTCAACAGACGTCCGGCCAAAGAGTGTATACCTTGATAAGTGCAAGATACGTCCGCATGAAAACAAGAGAGCGCTGGACTCCAAAGTCCGGCCGGGCCGGCCCGGCTCGGTCGCCACCCCGCCGGCGGCCTGACCCGGATACCGTTCAGACATGAGATCGGAGCGCAACGATCATGGCTACCAGTTGAAACCCTTACTTATTTCTAATAAATCCGTTGTTGAATAATCAGGAATTGCTCTATAACAAACATAAACATTGCATGTTCGCAATGCAGTGCCCTATACACTACATTCTTATGAACAATGTTTTTACTCAGTCATATGCACTGTAAAATGCTTGCAAAGAATTGGTTCGTATTGCAAACTATTTTCGTTGTAAGTTGCAAAGAATGGTGAAGCATTGTATTACGAACTAATTCTTCGTAAGCTTACGAACTATTTCTTCGGCATACAAACAAATAGTTTGTAAGAATTCTGGTAGCTTGCCAAGAAGTTCTTTGCAATACGAACAAATTGTTCGTAATACGAAAACTAAAAATTCTTCGCAATGTTGCAAAGAATTTAGTTTGCAAGCATTTTACAGTGTGCACAGTTATGAACTTCATGCTATTCTTCCGTATAAATTTTGTTCATAATTGCAAAGAAAAGAGTCAAATTGTTTATAATTACTAACGAAATTTTGTGCATTTAAATAATGCGCAACAGTAGCAGGCACACAAAAGTTCACAAATATTAAGCGTGTAAGGTATATTCTCGATTCAAGAACTAATCTTTCTGATCAGGGAAGGAAATAGATACTCAGTTACTTTGAGTGCTAGACGAACCAAAAGAAACCTGCAAAATCTTAGTTAGCTAATTTACTAATGTCCGCATACAACATATTGTCCTCAAAATAAAAATCTAGGAACTACGGACTGTCCTTCATTTTGCATTTTTTAAGAAGGGAATTCCTGCGCGTGACGTTTGTGGCTGCGCCGTGCGGTGGGGCATTTTTTTTCAGAAATTCTTTTCGGTAGCAAGGAAGCAGAAACGGCGGCGAAGGCGCCCGGGCCGCACCCGGCCGGCCGGCGCCCCGGCAACACCACGCCGCGCCGCGCCACGCCACACCACGACATTCGCACAATGTGCACACGTCCTCCCAGATGCTACAATGAAAGAGCGAGAGAGGGAGAGGGAGAGAGGCGAGAAAGGCAGAATGAGAGAGAGGGAGAGAGAGGGGGAGTAAGGGGGCTCCAGACATGAATGCATCTCTGCCAGGCCGTGGGCCGTGGGTCCCGCCCCGCCCCGCCCCGCCCCGCCCCGCCCGGCCGGCCCAGACATTGGGCCGGGCCTCGTGGGCCAGCCGCGCCGTGGAGAAAGTACTCGGAGAGATTTTCGGCGGCCTCCACTCGGCGGGGCGGCGGGCCCGGCGCTGGCCCCCCTCACCCCCCTCCTCCCCTCTTTTTTTCACTTCCCCTTCCCCCTTTCTCCCAGGTCCGCCCGCCCGGGCCGGGCCCCTGCGGGGGGGCGTCACCAAATGGTGACGTCAGCGCAAGGTCGACCACGAGGATGCGGCCCGTGTAACTACTCTCTCTCTCTCTCTCTCTCTCTCTCTCTCTCTCTCTCTCTCTCGCTCCTCTAGTCCTTAACAGCTACACGCATTCCTGGTACTATAGGCAGGCAAGAGTTTCCTGTCCATTTGCTTCACACAACTCAATCGTCCCTCCTTACTAATCACACAGCTACTCTCCTCTCGCCGCAGGCAGAAAAGAGAAGGAGAGAAGAAACAAAAGTAAACGATGGAGATGGAGGTGGGAGAATTAGTGGTCAGCACTGATCGAGTTTCACGCTTGCTGCATGGAATTGTCATCGGCACCACCCATGCAGTGTCGTAGAAAGTGGAAGCGCTTTGTGGAAAAAAATAGCTCTTGGTTAAGTGTACGAGGACCAGGCGTCCTATAACCCCTCACACTGTACGCAGGCGCGCCTTTGCGGTCCCCGTCAGTGGACGGTCCAAAACGCCGGGCGGGTAGGCAACCCTCCCACACCAGAGTGTGCGGTGCAGTATACCTATGAAAAAGCACGGGGGTTCGCGTCACATTTTCTTCGTTCTTTTCGCACACACTGTGGAAACTATCTTTGTAGATTTACGATACATTTTGTAAATTCCAATTTACTTCCAATTTACGAGATAGGATGTAAATTTGCGACGGAAGTTTTTTGCTCGTGAATAAATTTCAAGCCGATTTGAAGTGCTTGTAATTTTACACCTGCATTTCGTAGAAAATTTCCCCGTAAGCCTACGACTATTTTTCACAGTGCAATAGAAGTGTGGAGTAGTATATCGCTAGGAGGGACACTGTTAAAATGTGTGTTGTCTTACTCAAACGCTATAGGGCACAACGACGTCATTCCCCGAATAATGTCTGCGATGCGTCTGCATTTATCTGCGAGAGCCAGACAATCACCGAATTATACCCCCGAAGGGAGCCATCCGGGACGACCATTGGGGACGGGGCGGGGCGGGGCGGGGCGGGGCGGGGCGGGGCGGGGCGGGGCGGGGGGTAGTTCAGCAGGGCGCCGCTGCCAGCGTCACTCGCCCCACCCCGCGCCGCGCCGCGCTCTGCCTGCCCCTGACGGCACAATAAGCTCGCGGATCCATTTGCCTGGAACAGGACAGGTGGTGCAGCAAAGAATGGACGTGGATGGGCAGAGACAGCAGCGCAGCGCAGGAGAGGAGAGGAGAGGAGAGGAGAGGGAGAGGGAGAGGGAGAGGAGAGGAGAGGAGAGGGAGAGGGAGAGGGAGAGGAGAGGAGAGGGAGAGGGAGAGGGAGAGGAGAGCGGAGAGGACGCGGAAACATGCGGCGTGGCGCGGCGTGGTGGCCGATTGGAACGCATTCTCTCCCTCTCCCATCTTACTCCCGCCTCTCTCTCTCTCTCTCTCTCTCTCTCTCTCTCTCTCTCTCTCTCTCTCTCTCTCTCTCTCTCTCATATGTGAGACGCGAGTCCCAGTCATTCTCCCTTACACACACTCAGCCACGAGCTCCTCCTCACTAGGAATGCATAGACGGGCCGCACCCCCGCGCCTACATCCAGCCCGTCTGACGCCCTCCCCTCCCCTCCCCTCCCCCTCCCCCTCCCCTCTCGCGGGCGGGCGCGGCCTGGCCCCGGCCGTGGAAGGGGTGGGACGCGCGTGGCAGAGACAGCAGTACAAACACTAGCGGCAGATCTGCGTCTGTCTGCTCTGTCTGTCCACGCCCAGTTACCCTTCTACTGAAACCGGCCAACACGTACACACACATACACACATCACTCCTACCTCCATTTTTCTTTCCGCGCTAATTTCTATCATTTTCCTTCAAAAAAAAAAAAAAAAGAAAAAAAAAAAAGTTGACAGTTGACAACAATTACAGAAAAAGATATCGCGTGAAAAAAGGGATATAGACGCGGGGGAAGAACCAAATAAGAGGAAAAAGAAATGCGTGGCGGCGAGGGAGAGAGGGAGAGAGAGAGAGAGAGAGAGAGAGAGAGAGAGAGAGAGAGAGAGAGAGAGAGAGAGAGAGAGAGAGAGAGAGAGAGAGAGAGGGGAGGGGGGGCACCCGAGCCCGAGCCCAGGTGGGGAGCGTAAGGGAGGGTCGTAAGGTTAGCACCCTTATTAAGGTGGCGGGCCGAGGCGGGCCCGGCTCAGCCCCGTGCCCGGGAGCAACACGTGACCCGCTGCCAATAACGCCGCCACACCACGCCACGCCACGCCACGCCACGCCACGCCCTGCCCCACCCCGCTCCGCCCCGCCCCACCCCGCCACCTGTTTGGTGGCAAAAAAGGGCGGAAAGCACTGGGATCTTCATAGCGATATAGGGTTTTACCGCATTAATTAGAATTTTTTTTTCTGAGGAATTTTATAGTTTCAGCCTCAACATATTTCTACACCCTTTTTTGGATCTTCACCCAAATTTCATGAGCATCCCAGACATGAAAATAAAAACACTGTGACTGTGACAGACAACGTAACGACAACGACTACCCCCCCCCCCCCCCCAGCCCGCCCCACGCGCCCGCTGCACGACCGTTCATCGTCACTCTATTATTATTAAATCTAATCAGAGGAGAGCCCCCCCCCCCCTTCTACCCCGCCACTGTTATTCCGCATATCGGGCCGCGGCGCCTTATTCGCACGACACAGGAGTGATAAGAGGCGGGGCGGGGCTGGGCGGGGCGGGGCGGGGCGGGGCGGGCCGCAAGGACACGCACTTGACACTGATGCACACGTGGGTGCTTCACGGGAAGGGTCTTCAAGTGGGCAGGGAGCCGGGGGACATATGACTTTAGGACTCACGTTGCGGCACACTAAGAAAATATGGCAGAAAGTTATAACGCCAAGAGCGGGGGAAGCCAGCCGACGTGGTAGAGACAGGAACTATCGAGTGGATGATGCAGGCGTGAGACGATAGTTTAACATAAGAACATGGTCACGGGCGAGGTCACGGGTCACAAAACTCGCGAGTCGTGGACCCCAAGGCGACGGCCGCGGGTCGCGGGCCAGGGCAAGGGCGAGCTGGGCTGGGCAGTGAATGACACAGGGAGGCCGCCACGCGAGCGCCCCGCCCCCCGCCACACAGTAAGCCATCACCGGTTGCATAATAGTGCAGTGCCAACCCCAAGTCAGTCGGACTGCCCGGCTTGGCCCGGCCCGGCCGCACGGCACATGCTTATCGTGGCAGTGTAACCGCCCGTGATTAAAGCCCCTCTAGCGCTGCCTCCACGGCCCGCGCCGGCCCGCCCCGCCCCGCCCCGCGGTGGCGCCACTATACTACCTCCGCACACCGACCGGCGGGAAACAACAAAACCCTCGACGGCAAACGCCAAAGCGGCCGGCCAACTTTGAGGAGGAGGGCGAGGGCGACCCCAGCCGCGCCAGGGCGGGGCGCACTACAGCAGCGCGCGGCGCGGCGCATGTCGCAGCTGGAGGGATTCCTCGCCGATAGAGTTCTGCGAGCGGCGGCGGCGGCAGCGGGGGAGGCTGTGGCGTGCTGGGCGTGCTCGGCGTGCAAGCAAAACAATAATTTCGCCTCTGGGTCAAAAAATTTGCAGGTGTACTAATTTTTTAGCTGTATATGCGCAGCTAGTGTTTTTCAGCTACGGTGCTTATTATTTTCTAGCTACCCTGCTATTTATTTTTCTGTCGAGTTAAGCTTTTAGCCGTGGTGCTAATTTTTCGCATCTTATTTCAGGTGAGCGATTTTTTTTTTTTTTGCGTGTGGCGCGGTTAGCCGCGAGGCGTTCAATGCCGTCCTACGCGCCACCCCACCGGCCCAGCCCGGCCCCGCCCGGCCCCGCCCCCCCACGCTGGCGCGGCGTGGATGCCATGGATATCAAATTGCCATTCTGATCTGCTGTGCGGGGGTCCGCGCCGCCCCGCGCCCCCCTGGGGGATAGGCAACCTGCGGTGGCGCCGTGCGACCGCGGCGGTGACCAACAGGACGGGCAGGGGAAGGCCAGCAGGCGGGAGGGGCGGGGGCAGGGTCACGGCAAAAATAAATTGCGTTCAGGTAGAAACTGCGGGTTACAGTAGTTGTCACAGAATATTATGACTTTTGGGGTGTGATTAATCACAGGAGGCGGAATTAAAAATACCCTGTACCGGGTGGTATGAACCCCTGAAGAGCTTAATTACCCCCTCCCCCTAAACCGGGGGTATGAAGTACTTCTTAGGATATTTATACCACCGAGGGGTAAATCACTGGGGGTCTAGTGTGCAGAGGGGGTGCAGATTCCCTGTATGATTAGTACTCCCTAGGCCAGGGGGTATGAATGCCCCAGTGGATTTGGACCGCAGGTACGGGGGGGTACAAATTCCCTCCTACACCGACCGCCGGCTCCCAGCCCAGCCCAGCCCGAGCGCGCCCAGCCCGGCACGGCGTACCTTTCCAAAGCGGCCTTGGAAACTAATAGCGCCACTCATCCGGTGAGCCTATGTCCCCCCACCCCGATCCCTGTCTTTTTAACACACACACACACACACACACACACATTTACAAACACAAACACACCCACACGATGCGCACAGAGAAAGAGACATGCACGAATGTTGTTTCGGTGTTGCAGCCATCGACAGCACGCGTCTCTGCTATTAGACAAAAGACGTGACGAGAGCTCGTGAAGAGCGGGAACCGGGAACGCGCACGCGCGGGAACGATTCGAACGAGATAAGCGCCAGCCCCAGTCACCCTCATGCAAATAGGTGCAGGCAAGGCGAGGGATAACGTGAAAGAAAAAAGGGGACTACATTCACTCCAAATGTACACAAAACGGAACTAAGCGTTGTCCATTTGGTAGTGTGCGTATCATGCAGGAATTCGAACAGGCATCATATGTTAACGCACACACATTTCGGATGTCCGGGAGAAAACCTTCAGGCAAAGATCGAAAAAAACATACATTTTTTCTTGTCTCAAAACACGGCACACCTGAGCTGTGTTTATCAGTGGGGTCTCAAGTAGCCCGTCTTTATGGTGACTAACGTTAGGGGCAGACGCCGGCAGACGCTTCCGGACCGACGTGACGCCGCCGGGGCCCGATTGAATAGCTCCTCTGCAGCGCCGTGCGGCTCAAAACAAAGCGCGAGGCGAAAATGTTCCTACGCTTAAGCTACTTAGGAGTAAACGTACCCCCCCTGGGCCCGCCGAGCACAAGTCTAAGTCAGAGAAGTACCAAGTGCTATTGCAACAAAGTGTACAGTTTCGTTGGATGCTATTCCACGATGCATATTTCAAGTATATGATTTTCTTTTCCTTACGGTGCGCGAGCCATTCCCCGTGCACACTCCTCTCTCTCTCTCTCTCTCTCTCTCTCTCTCTCTCTCTCTCTCTCTCTCTCTCTCTCTGCTCTGCTCTGCTCTGCTCTGCTCTTCTCATCTCTACACCACGCCGTCTCTCACTCATCGTCTCTCCGCCTCTCCACGCCATCTCCCATCAAGCCCTCTTCCAACAAACTTTCTCCCTTCTTCGCTACGGAGACTCACGCGGACGGGAGAGGAGGAGGAAGAGGAGGACGGAGGAGAGGGGGTGGAAACGAGGGAAAGAGGAGAGAGGGGGATGGAGGAGGGTGAAGGAGAGTGGAGGAGAGCAGAGGAGAGAGGGGAGAGGACGAGAGAGGAGAGAGGACGAGGGAGGAGAGGAAACGACGAGGAAGGAGGAAGTGAGGGAAGGCAATAAGCAACGACGCGAGGAGCGCAAAGGGAAACGAAGCAGGATGGAAGGAAGAAGGAAGAAAGGAAGGGAGTACTCTTCAGTACTGTACTGTCACCTTGTGCTGACATTGTGCAGCGGTGGCCTGGTCGGTCGGCCGAGCCTCGGCAGCGCCCGGCCCCCGCCCCGCCAGCCCAAGCTCGGCACGGTCCGCCTGTGGTAGGTACCCTACCCTACAGGAGCAGAGGGCTACCTCGACGACACACGCCCCGCCCCGCCAGCCCAAGCTCGGCACGGTCCGCCTGTGGTAGGTACCCTACCCTACAGGAGCAGAGGGCTACCTCGACGACACACGCCCCGCCCCGCCAGCCCAAGCTCGGCACGGTCCGCCTGTGGTAGGTACCCTACCCTACAGGAGCAGAGGGCTACCTCGACGACACACGCCCCGCCCCGCGACTCGCCACGCCACGCCGCGCCACGCCGCGCTGCCGATATATATGAGAGATGGCGTCGCACACGGTGGCGATGGCGCACAGCACAGCAGCACCACAGAGGCCAGCACCTCCCGCCCGCGGTCACACAGTTCAGGGATACACGCGAAAAGTGCCGGCCGATATCGCCAAATGTCATCGGTGAGACACTCGATATCGCGCCAGCTCGCAACCAATCAGGCAGCCGCGCGGGCCGCAACAAGCCGCCTCACCGCGTCCCGCCCCGCACTGCCCGCCGCCCGCGCACCGCGCTTCCATTCGTATACTCTCATTTAGTGCTTTCCTCCAAGGATCCGTAGTACGGCAAAAAGTGCGGGACGTTATGATCAATCATTTGCCTGGTCCGTCCGTACTTGCCTAGGTACGGTGTAACGAGTACGGAGTGCAGGACTCTTATGGGCAGTACAGTATAAACAAGTACGCGCATCCCGTCGTACCTCATCTTGTACAGGATCCCGTATTTTTTCTGTACTTTGAAACAGTATTTTCGCCAGTGCTGCTTGCGAGCATATCCTGGGGGCGGTATACCGCACCGCAGGCTCGTCGCTCACCCCCTGAGCGAACACGTCAACGACGCTAGCAGTTAGAAACAGTCCTGGCCAGTTCGTCTCACGCCACAACAAGGACGGTCGCCGAGCGGAACACACGTTTCCCCAAAGGGTCGTCAACTACCTTTAGCCATGTGCGGAGGAATATTGGTATTATTAGTAATATCAGAGTCATATTGTGGTAATATTGTAAGTAATATGGGGAATATTGATCTAATATTGACAAAAACATGAGTAATATCGATGTAATATGAAGGTATTCTTGGTGATTTTCAAGGAATATTGGTGTAATATCAGTCCTGTGTACGAAGGAATATCAGAATTGACGACCCTTTGCGTTTCCCGGTTCGACCGAATGTCCCGCCCAGCCCAGCCGGCTCGCGGCAGCCCGGCCCGGCTCAGCTCCCGCAGCTTTCTAAAAGAGTCGGGCGGGACGGGAAGCTGGCCAGCCTGCCAGCCAGCCGGGCCCAGCCCGCGCCGTGCTGCCCGTCTAGGCCGCGGACCCCGCCGCGAGTTGGGCTGCCTACCTGCCCGGCGCGGGCGCTCAGCGAGCGAGGGAGCGGGAGAGAGAGAGGGAGAGAGAGAGAGAGAGAGAGAGAGAGAGAATGGAGAGAGAGGGAGAGAGAGAGGGAGGAGAGAGAGAGCGGGGGGCGTGCGGCGCGCGGCTCAACAGGCAGGGGCAGCTAGTGGTGGCCCGCTCACTGCGGGCCAAAGTGCGCGCCAGCCGAGGGGCAATAGGGTGAGTTATACGGATCACTTCAAGCACCGAAGCAGGGCCGAGGCGGGCGGATCCGTGTGCACATCACGCAATGCCCGTAGAAAGAGTTTCGGGCGAGGAGGGTGCTCGAGACGAGACGGCAGCTCTACCGGGGCGGGGCGGGGGCGGGGAGGAGGCGGGCCGCGGGGCGGGACGGGGCGGGGCGGGGCGGCTCCACCACCAGCCCGCCCCCACCGGCGCCTCCCGCCCTCCCCTCCCCGCGAGCCTCTCCGCGGGGCGCCACCCCTCCCGGCCAAGTCACGTGCGCGTCCACCTGACGGGCGCCCTCCTCCCCCCTCCACCCCTCCCTCCTCACCGCACCGCGCGCCGCGCCGGCCGCCGCGCCGCTAACTAGCCCTCCTCGCCAGACCACACCACGCCCCGCCACGCTCCTTTACGTTCGCTATATTCCATTCGATCAAGCACCCGTCAAATTCCGTGAGTGCCGTGCGTCTGTCGACGCTGTCGGTACCCGACGCTCCGCTCCGCTCCGGCCCGCCGCGCCGCGCCCTGTGCCCGCGCGGGTTGGGCCCTCAGCCCGACCGGCTCGGCTCGGCTCGGCGGCCAGGCCAGGCTCGGGCCTTTCTCTCTGACCCTGTGGATTTCCCTTTCAAATGGCTGGCGAGCGGCGCGGTGCGGCGGGGCGCGCCACGACGGCGCTGCAGGAGGCTGCTGCCTGGTGGACGCCCCGCCCCGCCCCGCCCGGTGGTGGGCTGGTGGTGGGCCGGGCCGGGCCGGCTCGACTCACCTGCGTGGAGGTAGCGCTTGGCGGGCGGCGGCGGCGCCTGGCTGGCTCCCACCGGCTCCCACTGCCGCCCGTGGGCTGGCTGCCACGACGAGTAGCCGCTCATGTCGTGCGAGGCGCGCTGGTGCTGCTGCTGCTGCTGGCGGAGGTACTCGCGGTCCTGGTCGCCGCAGCTGCTGCCGCCACAGTCGGCGAAGGTGTCGCAGCTGGTGCTCGCGCAGCCCTGGCCGCAGTCCTGGCCGCAGCCCTGAGCGCAGCCCGGAGCGCAGCCCTGCTGGTTGTGGTGCGGCAGCATGAAGTGCTGGTAGTGGTGCTGCAGGTGCATGCTGCCGGGCGAGTACGGCGGCCCCTCTACGGGGTGCTGCTCGCATGGCTGCTCGCCCTCCTGGCCCTGTTGGCCCCGCTGACCCTCGCCGCCATCCCAGAGTCCCTCCCGCGACTCGGTGCGGCCCAGCTTGACGGACGACGCGCAGGACCGCGGGCGCGCCGGGGTCTCTGCAACTGACGCAAGCTGCGCAAGCTCGGCGAGCAGGCTCTCCGCCTATGGGCGGCCGGGGGCGGCCGTCGTGGGGGTCCAAGGGTCCCGGGGGGCGGAGCGTGCGGAGCAGGCGCTGAATAGAAAAGGGCCAAAGGCTCAACGAGGCTATCACCACGGTGCAAGCCGTACGCGCATCAGGTACCTTACCCTGCACCGTCACTGCAGCGCCGCGAGCGAGCGAAAACCAACGTCCGTAACACGGCAAGCGCACACACCCCACGACGCCCCCAGGGCGCCGCGCCGGAGCTCCGAGCTCAGCCGCAAGCAGACAAAAATTACAAAAATTTAAATTCTAGGCCTGCGGGCTTAAACGCGAGTGAGACTCAGTTTTGTGGTCGGGTCTAGGAAGGACGGAACAGTCGATAGCGCTTGCATGTAAGCAGCACACGGCGCGTCCTAGCGGGGGCAGTCGGGGTGGGGCGGGGTGGGTCGGGGTGAGGCGGGGCGGGGTGGGGCGGCAGGGCCTCCAGGGGCTGGCGGTTGCCCGTCCCCGAGGAGAGGCAAGACTCCATTAAGACCAAGTGCCACGCCACGACCCGACTCGGGCATGCTGGCCCCCGCCCCGCCGCGGACAAACCTGGAGCTGGCGTGCCGTGCGCACGCGTGCGCCGCGCGCCCCGAGCCCTTCCTAGCCGCTCCTTACTCTTCGGAACCGCGATGTCCGGTCCCGCACCACCGAACACCACCCATGATAACATAGCCTCACGGAGGGGAGCCGGTAGGCAGGGCGGGACAGACCAGGGACAGACGGGGGTGGGGGCCCGGGAGGGACCCGGAAGACGTCGGGAGGGACCCGGGAGGGACCCGGGAGGCACCCGGGGGGAGGCACCCGGGAGACACCCGGAAGACGTCGGGAGGGACCCGGGAGGCACCCGGGGGGAGGCACCAGGGAGACACCCGAAAGACGTCGGGAGGGACCCGGGAGGCACCCGGGGGGAAGGCACCCGGGAGACACCCGGAAGACGTCGGGAGGGACCCGGGAGACACCCGGAAGACGTCGTGACGGGTTTGGCTGGGGAGCTAGTGGGAGCCATCCATAGGTGCATGGGACATGGGCGCCCCGCCCCGCCCCCGCCCCGCCCCGCCCCGCCCCGCCCGACCCGCCGCGCCCTGCCTGCCAGTCATACAGCTGCTGACCCCTCCGGTAGGGCGGCCAGACGTCAAGCTGCTCATTCGGGTCGGTTCTGGTTTATCAGTGGCACTCATCTCACTTTGCTCCGAGCCGAAAAACAAATTGATGGTATGGAGAAAGGACGGAAGTTTGATTGAATCTGAGGCGGGAACTCGAACAGCGGGTCAGGTGGACATTTAGTGAAGGGAACGCGGTGACTTGGGCTGAGGAACTCGCCTCGACCCTTGGACCCCTACGCACTGCACATATGCGACTGGCTTTGTGAATACGAATACAACAAACAACACTAAATTATATCCAATAAAATCACAGCCTACAACACACCTTGACATTTGCAAGTGCACTGCGCCCAGCGTGGGGTGCAAGAAACGCGCATTAAGTCGCAAGAGTGCCACTGTGATTATTACTTTGTAAAATTAATTGACATGTATCGTGAAAACTTCCGCACAAAGTACACAAAGTGTGCTCGATAACAAGGAAAAAGCTTGTAAAGTAAGTACAATGTAAAACAACTTCGAAAACTTACAATATCGTCCGGAAATCTACAAAAAACTGTTCATCTCTGCGTTCAACGCGACTGAAGTCGAACGAAATATCCAGGAACTTCCTGCGAACAGCCCTGCACACTACGCACTAGGCGCAACTAAAAACACCCGCCCACACAGACACACATGCACACGCTCAGCAGCACATACACGCGGCGGGTCACACGGCGAGGCTCAGACGGACCGGGCGCACTACTCCCCAAACGCTCAGCTCAGCGCGGCTGTTGGGGGCGGCGGTGTCAGACACATCGAGTGCGGCGGGGCGCGGCGACCAGAGCGATCTGCCAGGGCTGGCCCGCGCTGCGCCCCCCGGCCCGACCCGGCCCGAGCGTCGCGGGCCTCGGCGGCTCAGGTGGGCGGGGCGGGGGGGAGCGCTGCGCCGTGGAGGGGCGGAGTTAGGCAACGCGCCGCGCAGCTCAACACGTGGTGGAGCACGCTACCGGCGGCATGCTCACGGCTGCGTGATCCGTCACCCTGCCGCCCCGCCCCACCCCGCCCCGCCCCGCCCCGCGTCCAGAGAGCCGGTGCGCAGCGCAGCTACCATTACCGATGACGCCCGTCCGCACCCAGTCGTGCTCCAGACTACCTCTTTTACGGAGAGGGGACGAAAGATTCGTGTCACGTGACGAATGATTCATATCATGAGACGAAAGATTCATGTCAAGTGACGAAATTTCTGTCATGTGACGACTGTTTCATCACAGCTCTTGTGACGAAATATTCGTAGCAATATTTATCGTCACATGACAATTTGGTTGAACAGTGCGGGAGGATTGGGGAGGGGCGACATTTTTCATGCGAAGCAGGCGCCGAAATGCTCAGCGCGGGCGTGTAGAGTGTAATAATGCCGCGAGCTGGATCGTCAAGTACGTGGATGTTTGAGATCCACTCGCCCCCTTCCCCTCCCGCTAGTCCCGCGAAAGCTTCAGATAAAAAGTAAGTGAGGTGGGTGGGGTCGAGTGTTCCCAGAAAGCACTCACCGTGTCCGTCACAAAGAATGCGATACCTAATTAATCCATTGCTTATAAGCGTACACATACGTGCATACGTAGATAAACAAGTTCTGGTACTTTATCGGGTCTTTTTTTTTTTTTGTTATCCAGCGACAAAATGCATCATTCAGAGGGATCAACAACTGTGTCATCGGGAATCGCTATTATTGAAATCAAAAGAAATCGACGAAAATATCGGAAGCATCAATGGGAATCCCGATTCCTGGGAACCGTGCGCGCGCCCCTCGATTGGTCCAATGACAGATATACTAGTATATCTAAAGTGGGCTAAGGTTTTGTTATGCACGGCCCTGTTGGGTCCTGCCCGGCCCTGTCCGGCTATTGCGCCAGAGGATATTTTCTGCTGTCCGTTAACCCTCCCCTCTCACAACAGATGCGCCCGGGCCGCGGCGCACGGCGCGCTACACGTGACAGCGACAAGGTGGGGGTTGTACTCTGGAAATCCAAGCGTGTAAGAACGTCGCTCACATACAGGTGAGAGAAGTCTTTCACACACTTGTAGGTGTGCAAACATTTAATAATCACATACTTGTCTGGTGTGCGAAAAGCTTACAACTGTTATTGAATTACTGTGACGTCACATTCTTTTTTTATGTGAAAACTGTCACATAGGTCGGAAAGTGATGTCCCATTCGTTTGAACGTGAATCGGTCGGACTATGCGGGCTGAAGTTTACAGTTACAGTCACATTCTCTCTCTCTCTAACAAACAAATCTCGATGAGCGCGACAGTCACTTGTTGCTAATTAGACGGATCCCAGGGCAGGGCACACCTGCCCACGACCACCCCCGCCCAGCACCCTACGCAATCACGTCGATATGACGAGGGCGGTGCGCGGAGGTGACTCGTTAATTTAAATTGGCAGCAGACGACACGTTTCGTCTTCAATATTTCGTTTTATTGTTTCTTATTATTGCTTCTTTTGACTCTGCGACGCCTTTGGCGTCCTTCGTCACCTTTACCACCCCCCGCTCATTACATTTCTCGTCGGCGAGTGACGGCCGGCCATACACCCCGTGACACGAGCCCGTCACGAGAGAGATGGCGGAGAGGAGGAGGAGGAGGAGGAGGAGGAGGAGGAGGAGGAGGAGGAGGAGGAGGAGGAGGAGGAGGAGGAGGAGGAGGAGGAGGAGGAGGAGGAGGACGAGGAGGAGGAGAGCACCACCGTCGACTCAGCGCGCAGCCTCGGCGCGATCATCGATCTCCATTTCAAAGAGGTATCGTTTTCCTCCGCGCGCGGGCGAGGCGAGGACACGCAGCATCGCGCCAATACCACGTTAATCAAGACTTTTTCCGATATAAGCATCAACTGGAGAAACACAATCCTCCGGGCCGGGCCGCTGGAGCGGGCTGCTGGAGCCGGCTGGAGTGCGAGCAGATACGCCCTCCGCACCGGGGCGGCAGCTGCACCGCGGCGGCGCCACGGCGCCAGGCCTCCGCTCCTCATTTGGCTAAAAACGCCCCACGGCCCTTACCGAGAATAGACCAGGGAGGACCGACTTGGCCGGCCATAACCTCACAGTCGCCGGACAAGTTTGTGAATGGAGGTGTGTGTGAGGGGCGGGGCGGGGTCCGCACAGGGCGGCGCACGTGGCCCCGGCCCGCGGCCAGCCCCCTCGCGCCACGTGAGGCGTTGCGCGTCGTGCGAGCCCCTCGGCCGGGCCGGGCCGGGCCGGCCCTCCCCCTCGAGAGGCCACCAGAGCCGGGCCGGCCGCCTCCAGCAGCCTCCTGCGCCTCATTCACAACTAGTTATGCACGCAGGGCCCTGCAGGGCAGGGGGCGAGGGGCTGAGGCAGGCTCACTCACATTGACCGGCACGCCGCTGCTGCTATATCCTCCTCCTCTGGCCCTGGCGGGCGCTGACTATGCCGCTCATCCTCTCGACTCACCTGGAAATAGAAAAGAAGAAAAGGTTAAGTCGAGTTGTATATAAAGCGCCCTCAATTCTACTGACTTGTGCGTTCGTAAACTATCAACGTATTTGTGCAAGGATAAGGTGAAAACAATTTTCTTATCAACTCGCAAAAATAATATTTTTCTTACCAACAAAATGCTTTTGTTAATATAATCACTAAACAAATTTCTTAGTACCGTTCAACCATATTGTTGATACCTTCATTTCAAAAATACGTTGACAACAAGAAACAGTACTCTCCATAAGACATCTGAGAGTACGTTATCAAAGAGGCGGAATTTGATTGATGGGGGAAACTTCACTAGTCACAATAATTGACGGTTAAAAAAAAAAAAAAAGAAACAAAACTGCAGGTGTGGAAAAACCATAGAAACGACCTCTCCTACCTCTACCCACCCCTCCCCTTATTCCTAAAGGTGCTAGACGATGACCACCCTGACACTGAGCAACGCAAGTCACTCATTACCAGCCACGTTAAACGAGATGCCGCCATCATCAGAGGTTCAATCAGTCAACCGCGTCAAAACTCAATCAAGTCCGCCACAACGATTGTGGTCAATCTGTTCCAAACAATTTCCCCTTCGCGATACGATAGCCGTCGTCGATCATTCCTGACGGCCAGAGACGAAAAGCCGCTGGCTATAAACACAATTATCCAGGCCGCGGGTCTTATAGATCGAGAAACGGTCAAATGCAGAGGCGCCACATTTCACATGGAAATATCAGTGTAGTCGAGGAGAACCGAGAAGAGAGGGAGAGGGAGAGAGAGGGAGGAAGAGGGAGGAAGAGGGAGGGAGAGAAAGGGAGGAAGAGAGAGAGAGAGAGGGAGGGAGAGAGGGAGAGAGATACGGGCCGGGCTGGGATGTCAGCGGCTGCCGCCGCTCCCGTGCGGCACGCAGCGCTCTCTGTGGGCCGCCGGCCGCACTGCAGGCCGCCAGGTCAAACTTGAGCGGCCGACCGCCAGAGTGCGTCGCGTACAGCCGGCGCGGGAAGGAGAAGCCATTCAAACACCGCAGGAGAACGTGCATACCGCCGTATAACTCAGGTGAAATATGTGCGGTGTGTCAGCTGTCGATCATGCGACAGTTTTCGCGGTGATGGAAGGCTCATTGTGAGCAGGACCGCGAAACATTCATTGAAACAGACCGCAAGTGCCTTGCCGGAGGACGCTAAATATACTCACTAGAAGGCCCTCCTCGTACTGCAGCCCCGGCCCGGCCCGGCCGGCGACCCATGCCTATATCTAGTTACTCTCGCTCCAAGTTCCGAGTCCACTCCAGCGGCTCAGGGGGGAGGGAAACCGAACCCCACTTGCTTCCTGATCAGCCGGGCCGTTCGGAGTCGCAGTCGCTGGCAGAGATAATAGGAGAAAGAACCTCGGGCTGCGGCCAAGTTCCACGCCGGAGTCTGGTCTGGCGTGCGGCTGCGGGTGTAACTTTGGCGTCCGATTCCGCAGCCGCTGCTCTTTTGCATGCTAAGGAGACAGCGCAACGGCGAGCACGTGCGCGCCTTGGTCCAGGGATGCTGTCACTCTTGTATATGAGTTGCGATGACTCGGTAAACATTTTGTAATATGTAAATGCCGTCGCGGGGCTGCGGCTGGCGAATAGTGTTGGCGCCGAGGGGGCCACCACTCCTTTGACGGACGTACACAGGATTACAAGATTACATGGATTACACATGATTGAATACCTGATTTTAGGTGCTAAATCGTTAAATTGTATTATATTTTTAATATTTTGCGTACTTTGACTAGGGATTACAGTGGGAATACACGTGGATTACAGGCTAATGTGTACACAGGATTACAGGAGTGGTGCCCCTCCCTCGGTTGGCGCCACGTATCTTGGGGAGGTAAGCGTTCGTCCTAGTGGACACAAGATCAGGGCTGTATGGGCGGAAACCAAGACTGGGGCACCCGGGCCTTTCGCCCCGCCCCGTCCACGATCGTAAGGAGCAGTCATCAGCATTTTTACCAGTGCAGGGCGGCACGCACCCCGTGCCTCTACCTGCGCTCACTCACTTCGTCTGGCCACTCGCCAGCCTCACGTCGACACCAAACCAACAGCTGTAAATTTCGATACCACAACCATCTTTCAACGCTCCTCGATCGTATTGAACGTCCAGGAGGGTATCCGCTCTTTGCGCAACCGAGAATTTTCCACACCTCGCGATAGAGGAAACCAAAGCTCACAGGGCAGGAAGGTGCGAGTGGGACTTTGGCAACGATTGGCGCTGATGCATGGATCGGCTGAAGGCCCCTGTGCAGAATGACGGACTTGTGGGAAAATTTTAATTTAGTGGTGCGTCAGATGGAATATTTTGCATAGCATTTCCTCTGGAATTTGGCGCGCCTCCAGATTGGTTGCAGCCCGCACATTAGTCCGACTGCAGACATCCAGCACCCGATCCGCCGGGACAGCCGGAGGATCGTCCTGGTCAAGGTGTCAAGGTGGCTGGGGTCTGCACTAGGTCATCGCAGGACACACGGCACTACCGTTTGGGTGTTTTTAAAGAAGTCGTCAACGACCTAGCTGTCACCAGCCATACATGTTCCCTGACACAATAGGTTATAACATTTTGCACAAGAGAAATACATTCTGACTCTATACGTGTTGAGTATGCGTTCAAGTCACCGCGTGTTTTGACGGGGCGTTTCTACCGGGTCGCCGCTTGAAATGTAACCGCACCAACATGACATCACTTTAACACCGCAGCTATTAGCGTTCAATGGCGGCTCACCGCCATAGTCACCACCTGTCACGCGAAACCGACAGACCAGAGACAGACCTCAAACAGATGAGGCACCAATAAAATGCATTAGTCGCCTCAAACAATTCCTCAAAGTGACACCTCGGCCGCCGGCTGACCTCACTCGGATAACACGAGACTCCATTTTGTCTCATCCGTCACGGTCTCGCGGGTATGCAATGACTAAAATCGCAATTTCTTTTTGCTATCGGTCTGGAATCTGGCTTCCAATTCGATTAACATGCACCGCGCACCATGGCTCAATGACGCTAACAAGGCCGTTAGAGTGCAGCACCGTCGCATCGTGCCGTGCATGGCACCCAGCGCAGTGCTGCCTGTCCGCGGAAGGAATACCTCCCTCACACTAAAAACTTTCAACGGATGCTATTCACCATTTATACAATAACTACAGACTCGCGACATTTGCGTGCGTGCGGGTGTGGATATTCACGAGAAGCTTGTCAAAACCAAGTTTTGAAAAATGCATACTTGAGGGAGCTGCAGAAGGCAGGGCAGGGGGAAGCAGGGGGGCGCAGCGGGGCCCGATATGGGAAAGCGGAGTACCTTCTCTCCACCTGATAGGATCACAGGCCGGTCGAAGGCGCGGGAGGGGAGGGGGAAAGGGTAGAGGGCGAGGAGCGGGGGAGCGTGCTGGTGGGGGGAGTGACACTCGATCCCTTGACCAGACCACAGAGCGCATGCAGGGACAGCTTGGCTTCTCCCGACCCGAGCGGAGCGGCTCCACGGCCCGCTTTCCAGTCAATGACAGATTTATTTTTTCATTATTTTAAAAAGGAAAGCCCAAGTTCCAAGGCCTTTTAAAACTGTGTGAGTTGAAATTTAGAAGCGTCATCACTAGATGAAAAAAAATAAAATTGGAGAGTAACCTTTGAATTTTGAGTCTACCAAACAAGTTTACACATTTTTGATAAAAGATGACAGTAAACTCGGAAGCCCTGCTCATTCGGTAAATCAATACATTTTTCCTTCTCGTGCTTAAAGATTTGATAAAACCGGTTCTGCTGTTTAGACAGGCGGTCCGAGGCGGGTACGGCGCCTGGGGTGGTGCCCTGGGGCTCTACAACCTTGGGGCGGACCCTTCAAAACAGAGTGAACACTCCCTAAGAGACCCTTCTAGCAGCGCAGGGCAGGCCCAGGTAATGAAGACGCCAGGTAGGAGCCGTCGCTGGCATACGGAAATAACTATTAATTACAGTCTGCACCTCACCACTCCCAGGTCCCGACGAGGCAGGACGGGCCGCCTGAGCAGCGAGTGACGCGCATGCATACTTAGTGCGGTCAGTCAGCCGTCACACCCCTATAAGAGGGCTATTTCATTCGAAATAATTATTACACATCACTAATACAAACCCCCACGGTTTATGTGAAAATCACTTGTCTACGCACACTTACATTAGTGTTGTTCACCCAAAAAAGATTTTGGTTGAAACGCTGGTCTCTCCGTGGAGCACAAGAAAATGTAGTTGAGGTGAAGTTGTGATACAGTCAAGACAAAAAATATTATGGGGGCCTCTACTGTGTCGTTGCCTCCTCAACCATTCGTAAGGCTGCTCCCTAATATAACCATAATATGGTTGCCTGGCTGCTGAAGGCAAATATTTCTCTGGGTTCTGCCGTATCTCCTGACAGTCAGGCAATGCGTCCCAAGTGATTCTAACGAGCTCAAAGAGGGCGCCCCCACATTTATCCATTTTTAAAATCTATCAATGGGACAGTCCAGAATGTATCCAGTGGCACGAGCTTCTCCCACTGTTGGCGCGAAATACCATTCTGTTCAAACAGTGGCACTGTCCCACTCATATATTTTCAGAGCAGTCGACAAGCACCTCCAGCCATGCGGCAAATAAATCCGCTGCGCAAGGATAGCGCGCGGTAGCAGCACTAGTACACGCACTCGCCTCAGCAGAGCCTCCTCAATAAACAGCATGACTGTCGGTGAGCCCGGGCTCGTTGGACACTCATTACGAGCGCTATTGGGCGGCGCATCCTTGCAACACACACTCATCACCCTGGATAGCGCCCTCTTAGCGTTTGTAATTGCTACATTGAGGCTCAAACCGGCACTAAACGTGTCCGCGGGGCAGTGCGAAGTGATGGGACCTCAGCAGCCACGCCACGTTACGACTCAAACTCGTCACCTCGCGTGCATGTCTCTGGCATGGCGTGAATGCTCTGGAAAACCAAGCGTGTACATGTATTCATTATTTACTGCATACTTACAGGTATTCAGTAAATAGTGTGTACATGGCCATGTGTATGCAGTAAGTAGTGTGTACGTGCCAAAGGTACACACTATTTACTGAATACCTGTAAGTATGCAGTAAGTAATGAATACATGTACACGCTTGGTTTTCCAGAGTGCTCTCGCTCCGAATAAAACACTCTCTCAGCATATTGAAATTCAAAATCATCTCCAAGCAGAGATTTAATATGCGGCACCAGCCGCGTCTACAATTTCAATTTCACTCGCGAAAATTTGCAGAATTCGAAAAAAACGTGCAGTTTACAAATGTTTTTTTTTCTAAACTGCATGCCAGGCAAACGCCAGAGACCAGTCAGATCCCAAGTCCACCATATACCATACTATAAAAAGAAGCCATATATACAATGTATATTTCTGCCGGGCTTGCTACCCGGTGTTCATTTTCCAGTGGCCGTCGTCGAAAGGGATAGTGTTGTTGTAACCGATCCAGCGCGGCCCACGGTAGTGGCAGCAGCGAGCGGCAGCCGGCTCTCATTTGGCTAGATCCTGAGCCACGATAAATTTCCATTAGCGTGTGTGGACGCAGGCCCAGACAAAAATACTTTTCACGAAGCACAATCGAAATGGCGATTATAGGCGGGCAACAATGTTTGGAAGACGCCGAGCCTAAAAAAGGGAAGAGAAAAAAACTAGTTTGTCCGCGGCTGAAAAAGGAACAGGACCGTTCGTTACCGCCACGCGCGTCACTCGTCACGCGGAGCCCCACGTTCTCTCCCGCCGAATAACACAACATTCCAAATATCAGCAAGGTACTTCTCGGAGATGTATATACCAGACGGCAGGAGAAGTGGGAGGAGGCTGCGAAAGGAGTGAATAAGGAGCGAAGGAGAGTGATAGAGAGGGGGAGAATTAAATTTGAGTTGAAATGCTTTTTAAAAATCGATGTTTTTTTTTCTCCAAATTTATTAAATGATACGTACTGGGTGGAGAGAATGAGAGAGAGAGAGATAACGGATGCGAGGGTGGGAAAGAGAGGGAGAAAGAGAGCGCATTGAATTCAATATTTTTATTAAAGGTTAAATACATACGACAAAGATGTCCCTTTCAGGTATTCAACCTGCTCTCAGAAAGAGAGAGAATTGAATTTGAATTTATTAAGGGTAAATAAAGAAGCTGAAAAGCCCCGCTACAATACAAACCCGCTCTCTAGAGAGAGAGAGAGGGAGAGAGGGAGAGAGGGAGAGGGAGAGAGAGAGAGAGAGAGAGAGAGAGAGAGAGAGAGAGAGAGAGAGAGAGAGAGAGAGAGAGAGAGAGAGAGAGAGAGAGAGAGCAGGGAGACGAGAGCACACGCACGGGTGCGACTTTTACGACATGCTCCGCGATGCTTTATTGGGTGGCTGGCCAGGAGTACGATCACGTCCATCACCAGCCGTAATGACTTACTCGCCCTCCGCGCGAGCCAAGCCGAGCCGAGCCGAGCCGAGCGCCGGGCCGGGCCGCCCGGCTACGGCTATGGCACAGCCAAGACACGGCAACGCCCCAGGAAGACATTTCGGCGCCAACACAACACAATGCACGAGCCACCAGAGAGGGCGTTCCAATCCACCGCGATGATTTGAGACACCTGTCGCTAAATGCGTAGAGCTCGAATAGATAAGATCGATCAATGCATACAAAACTTGCTAGACACTGTAAAAAAACATCTTTGTAAATTTACGACTTTTTTTCGTAATTTGTTATTTACAAGCGGTGTTGTAACTATACGATCGAAATCGTAAATTTACAAAAGCCTATTTGTGCTCGTTTAAGAATCACAGGTCGATACCAAGTGTCCTAATAATTTTGTAATTTTACTATGTAATACCGTAACTTGACGACATTTTTCATGGAAAATTTTCCCGTAACTCTTAAAAACATTTCTCACAGTGGATATCTTCAGCGTAAAGTAATTTATCGCAGTAACCGAGGGTAAATACAGAAAACATGCAAAAGAAAAATAATAGAGACAGCAGAGAACGTGAGATTGGCTGAACTTGTCATTTAACTTAAAGTTTAAGTTATATAGAAACTAAACATGATTGCATGCGATAGGCAGCTGAGGTAGCTGGAATGGCGCGATGTCGCCGCGCCGCCACGCCTCGCCTCCTCTTATTGAGTCCCAAGGTGTGTCAGGCGCGGACAGCGATGACATTACTGATTAGGCCTTTCTTTGCATTTGCACGATTGCGGTTTTATTTCCCTCTCTTCAGCGCCCAGGACAGGGCGGGACGGGCCGGCGCCGGCGCCCGGTGAAAATAGCAACAACTTGCCGATAGCAGCGTCAAGGCGACGACTTCCCGTCCAACGAAAACGAGAGTCTATCCACAAGGCAAAGGGCACGTTTGCGCCACCCGCCCCGTGGAGCGGGACTTGTCGTAAAACTGAGAGATTTTTCCTTGCGATTTGCGCCCAATGGCTGCTTTTCCCGCGACGCGCGGACCGCTGCTGCGGGCCGCGGCTGGAGAAAGGGACAGCACAGGGGACGGTCGTCCTGCCACATGGGCCTAAAGGAAAAGAGGCATCCGATATAAAAAAAAGAAAAAAACTTCAGAAACCGGGAGGATGTCACGCGATTCTTCATTGGAATAAATTCAGTATGAGTTCGCTTACTCGTACAAACTTGTCCTTTCGAGTGAGTTTAGTTCTAAGAACAAAATATGTTAATTGTTTGAGAGTACGAATGGAAATTCACACTCCTGCGCGACATTCTCGAACCTAGTTTTCCAGTGGTGTGTTAAAAATGAACATAGCTGATACTAACGTATCATCTGCTAGAAATCTGCTCTTTCCCCACAGTCGAAATAACGGCAGTTTTGTCGAGTGAGCGGAGCGGCCGAAGGAAAGTGAGGTGAAGTCCTGTCTGACCATCCTATCGACCTTGCGGCACCGCGACACGCCGGCAGTGGGCCTTATCGTGTGTGGCAGAGCGAGCGAGCGAGCGAGAGAGAGAGAGAGAGAAGAATGTATGAGAGAGCGTATGCATGTGAGACTGTGTATGTATGAATGCGCGCCTATGTGTGTGTGTGTGAGCAACAGCAAATGCCCGCGCATAGAAAGCCTGCGAGACCTGCTATATTTATTGACAACAAGCACTCCTGGCTGAGAGGCGACAGAGGCACCTCGGAACGCGGCGTGGCGTGGCGTGGCGCGACAAGGCGCGGCAGCGCGCCGCGATTCACGAGGACAATTATTTTAATTATTGATCCCTCTGTCGCTCCTGCGATCTCTCTCGCTCTCTCTTGCGCTGCGCGTTTGCCGCAGAGCCAGAGCAAGGTGGTGGCTGCCGCCACCGCCTGGGAGGTAGGCAACGCCGTCAAGGAAGAGCACCCGTGACGAGCGGTTGCCTACCTCGCCGGCTGTAGACACGTCCCGAACCGCAATATAGTAATAAATCTTTAACATTGTTCTACTACTCTCCAGTCCACAGACAGTCCCTGGACGAGAAGCTCTTGGGGAACACCTCCCCGGGGGTGCCCTTTCCCCACAGTTTCCACCAAGCCCTGGCAGCCACTAAACTTAATACTACTACTAATAATAAACTTAATGTTTGGCCTCTACCTTAATCATAAACATCCAGCTAATCTGTGTCTCAGGCCAATAGGCAACAGCTCACATGATCTTAAATTTTAAATGGACGCAAAAGGAATCAATAAACCATTGCTGAACTGAAATAATGGGATTGCCATTAAGAAGTATTCGCGTGTTGAGCGTTCAGACACTGCGCTCACGCTTTTTGTCTTTGGCTGCAGTAGCAGACGGCGATGGTGAAACCTTGTTGCGTTTTTCTGCTCCAGGCACATCCACACAGTCACGACGCGCCGCACCGCGCCGCCGCATTGTCGCCGAGTGGACAAAGCAAATGCTTATGCAAAGAGTATTGATTCGTTAGAGCTCTAGACGGCCCAGACCTGCCCCCGCCCCGCGGCCCGCGGCGCCGCGCGCCATACCCGGATGAGTAGCGGCCGCATAATTCTGTCATTAGGAACGTCGCTTCCGAAGATGTATGTCGCAGATAAACCTCTTTATCACGAAAGTGCCGTTAATTCGTCAGTTGTATCTATACATTATGGGGCTCCATCCAGGCTTGTCAGAAGGGTCGAGCTCACCCTTCACCGGCGTGTCGCTAAGATTTGGAAATTGAGTAGAGAAGGCCAGATAGCCCGAAGAGTTAATGCGCGAGTGCGATGAGGCTTGAATCCGCAATTCTTTCGAAATCCTCCGCATTCAACACCCACGCACGCACGCACACACGCACGCGCTCACCCGCGTAAGGCGCGAGGTGCGTTGCTCAGGTGCACGCGGGTGGACCGTGGCACACGCGTGGCGTAAAGGGGGGGGGGAGAAGGTTGGGGGGAAGGGGGCTGGAGAGGAAGCGAGGAGCGACTATTGGCTCGCGTCGTCCCCACACGGTAAAAACATTGCCTTATTTTCTGAGGAAATAGGGAAATCTTTGAGAAGCTCTCGTATATTTTGAGGAAACCTCCTCAGATTTTAAGGATGTCTCCTCAAAACTTGCGGGAAGTTCTCACATTTTTTGAGGAGACTTCCTCAAAATCTGAGGAGGTTCCCTCAAAATCTGAGGAGGTTCCTAAAATAAATACCAGCCACCGCGCTACGCCACAAATCCTCTGCAGGGCAAAGAGACTCGGCACCCTCCCCCTTATTGAAATATAGGGTTTCCGGTAGAAAGAAACTAAACACAGAAATGCAGCACTTATCCCACTTACAGGGTGGGCTGCTGCAGCCGGAGCATTCCACCTCCTTCTTATTGCGAGGCTAACCGTTTCATAGTCATAACCCAATCTTATATTCCTGTTTAATCAGGCTGTCCGGCGCTGGCACGCGATTGACCAGCCCCCTCCTCCTTCCTCCGTCCCTCCCTCCCTCCCTCCCTCCCTCTCTCTCCTCTCCCCTCCCTCCCCCTCTCCTCTCTTGCTCTCCTCTCCCTCCTCCCCCTCTCTCTCTCCCTCTCTACCACCCCTGCCCCCTCCACGTCTTCCTGTTCCTGCCCCCCACCCCCTCTCCCCTCTCTGCACTTGCCACGTTGTCGGTCGGGGTGAGCCGCTCAATGAATGAACGGGAGCGTGGAGGGGATAGTATTTCCTCGCACGGGATCGACGCGTGCGTATTAATCCCTCTCCCGCCTTATATTTGCATGGAGGGGCGTACCCGCGCGCGGCGGTGCCCGCGGCGGCGGCGCCAGAAAGAGAGCAAAAGAGGTACAAGCAGCGCGGGGGGCATGAATGGACAGGAAAGAGAGGGAATGAATCAGGGCCAATCCTCCCAGCGTCCATCCATCATCGATAAGGAATCTCCCCCACGCAGCTTCCGCAGTCCACCGCCCCCCTCACCCGCCGAGCACCGCGCCACGCCGCGCCGCGCCAGTAGGTGGGTCCAGCGCGGCGGCGGCCGGCCGGCCGGCCGGGCCTACAGGTGCAGCGGCCTTTGCCGTGCCCCGCGCTGCTTGCGCCTGGCACCCGGCCAGCACCTCTTTTACCAATAGCCGCTGCAATAAAAAACGCGTTCTGGAAACAATCAAACGCTTCCCGGAGCGCACCTCACTACCATCCCTTGAGAGACGGTTAAATTAATCGTAAATTACTGGGTAATTTACGGTAAATTTACCGTTAATTTACAGATGTGTAATTAAGAAGGTATTAGACTATAATTAGAAGCTAAAAATGTAATTACTGGGTAATTACTAATCATTAAAAATTAATTAACGTTCAATTACCCAGTAATTGAATTTTGCTAGTTTAATTTAACGTTAATGGACAGTAGTAAATTACAATTTAATGGAAAAAAATGATAAATTTGGGGATTTGAACCCGCAACTTTGTGGTTACAACTCCGCTGTTCTACCCACTCAGCCATTACTGCTTCTTAGTCCAGCTGAGGTCCGGTACGCTCCACTATCGACCAGCACTGGTCGTTCATAAGATGTTAATTACTGTTCAATTAACGGTCCTTAAATTAACGCTTAATTAAGTCAATCTCTCGTAAAATTGCTAAGTCGTCAAATGACAAATACTTTAATTACGCTGACATTAAAGTTACATTAACTGTCTTAGAATTCTCTAAACCAACCTGTGCTAATGAACTTCAAATGTCTATCATATTGAGAGTTAATTAAACATGTAGTAATTACACTTGTGTAAATTACCAGCAAATGTAACACAAATAAGAGTTAAACTAACCGAAAGTTGATTAAATTAACGGTTAATTGATTTCTTTAACTGTAATTACAGTTTAATTTCACTTTAATTTACCAGAAATTTACCAGTTATTAAACCGTTTTACAAGGGATGTGCCAGCCAGGGCGCATTAAAGCACAGTGCCGCGGAGTGAATTTTTCTATAGACAGAGCGTCTCCTGAGAGACGTTTGGTTTAGCGGTGTTGGTCCGCGTCCGGTAGCCGTGCGGTGCGGCGCGGCGGCCCCGCTTGAGCCCCGGCGCGGTGAGGCTGGGGCGAATTGATAGAGTTCCAGCTCATCAATGTCAGAGATGTTTGTTTTGGGTTACAGGAAAGATTAAAATAAAAAAAAAATGTTGTCAAGTTACGAAATCAAATTGCAAAATCTCTCGAGACAACTTCTCGAGACACTAGCGACTTTTTATTCTTCGCCTAGGAAACAAGGTATTTCTAATAGGCTGCCGTAAATTTATAAACGATACGTAGATTTACAACATAATTTTCAAATTACTAAAAATGTTGTAAATTTACGAAGACAGCTTTCACAATTTTCTTTGTCTTTTTTTATTCTCCGAAAAGAATTTTTTTTTCAATCAACTCATTGAGTGTATGTGAGATATTTCGTTGAGCGTTGCGGTTAACACTCACTGAGAAGCTCAGCTAACCAAAAAGCAGCATTTCGCGATGCCTTGCAGAGGATCTCAAAAGATCGCCAGCCCAACTGTTTGCTACGACGCTCACGTTCCTCCTGCACCTCCGACAGTCCTCATGCAAACCGTTGCCTCCGGTCCGGTCCGGCCGGGTCGGGTTCGCTCTCCACAGGCTGCGCCCCCGGGCGCCCCGCCCCGCCCCGCCCCGCCCCGCCCCGCCAGGCTGCAAGCCATGCTGCACGCCCCCAGACGTCCCTCACCCCCACGCCACGCCACGCTGCGCGCGCGGCCGCAGCACACGAGGCGCTGCCAGTGCGCCAAACAGGCCATCACTCTCCTAATGCTCTGTGTCGCGAGCGCACCAGCCGCCATCTCGAAAATTATATCCCATGGTAATGAGCGAAACAATACCTCAGAAAATAGTCCCACTGTTTGCGGTACGGAATAAGAGCAAGTCCCACTGTTGAATATTACCATAGTATCGTCCCTCTGATAAAAGACAGGCACTATGCCTCACAGTTCGAGCGAATTACCACACAAGTCAGACAACACTTTTCATGTTTTCGTCGTCGCATAATGAGAAAAATGAAAATAAAAATTTTAAAAATCTTGTATTTCGGAATAAAATAATTTTTTTACGAAAATCAGTATGAACAAAATGGTAATTTCTTTTCATGTTCACACGTGTAACTCGAACAATTAGGCAATTTGAGGCCGGCGCGCGGCGCGCAGAGAGCGAGGCGAGGCCGCGGCCGCGCCCCGCTAGAGTGCGTCGCAGTGTAGCGATGGCAGCTCGTTTAGCTCGAGCCAATCCGCGGAAAACTCGGCCTCTCCTTCTTTTGCTCGGGTTATTAATTGTTGATCGGTTCGTGCCCGCGGTTCTATCGGCTAGTCGAGCCTCGCGCCACGCCGCGCCACGCCGCGCCACGCCGCGCCGTCGCCACCGCGAGCCTTGCTTTATTTGCTTAGGGGCGTGACATACTTTAAAGCACACACACTCGCATGCGCCATGCTCACTCACACACACACACACGCACGGTGTTGAGCAGTCGCCGCTGCAGCGCGCACGGCACATCTTTGCTGATCGAATCCGATGACGGAAACCCTTGACGGCGGCGTGGCGAGGCGCGGCGTGGCGTGGCGTGGCGCGGCGCGGAGGAGAGGCTGCCGGCCGGCCTTGCGCTGCCCCGCGATGCACCTAGCTCCAGCTCCAGCCGCGGCTCCAGCGGCGGCGCGGGGTGCATGCGTGTAAATCAAGACCTTTCGCTGCCGGCCGCGAGGCAGGTGCCGTGTATCACATCAAAATGCCATTCAGCCGGCCTCATTCATTTCAGGTCATTCATTCATTCATTCACTGGCGCGTTCATTCGCGCGTTGAAGGTGTTTACATTCCCCCCCACACACGCCGATAGCGATCGCACGCGAGTATAACGCATTCATCAGTCCAACTCTTAGGGATCGTCCATGTACTACTACGTGACCTAGAGGGGGGGGGGGTACAAATATTATGGACCCTCATAAGTTTCAGGACCTCCTCTCGAATGTATACGCAGGTCCCATAATATTTGTACCCAGGGGTACAAATATTACGATGGTCTATGAGCCCATAATATTTGTACCCTCCTATAGTTCACTTAGTAAATGGACGATCCTTTAGAATAGGCACCATACGAGTCTTTATAAGATAAGTTATCGAAGTAGTTTTTAAATAGGAACGTCTCGTCATACATTCGGCAAAGTTTAATGGTTTTTTCTGCATTGCAAATAAGGTGTTCCAGTTCTCTTAGAGCGCTTACTGCAAGCAGCGGCCGGGCTCCTTCGCCACTCGCGCCTCGCAGATCCCACATTAGCATACGATTGATTCCGAACGCGCAGGGGTCAGCGGCTCCCATAACGATCCGTAACGAATAATAATCAGTCGAAATAATTGGAGGGGCGGTGACGAAGTGACAGGTTTTATGGCTCCCGCACCGCGCCGGGCCGCGCGCCGGCTCCACGTCCACGTGAGAGGCGTCCTCTTGGCGCACGTACTCCCGCGCGCGCGCGTACACGCACACTCGTGCGGAAATGGCGGAGGCGCGGATAAACAGCACCGCACCCAGCGGCTTTTCTGCGAGATAACTGAACGTTTGCCCGCGTTCGTCAGCTGTAACTAACACCGCCACGTGGTGTGTACACGCCACGTGTACCCCTGAGGGCTCTTGCGAGAAAAAGTTGTCAGGTCAAAGGAATCACAAATCGTGCGTTACGGAATTTTTGTTAAATTTTGTTACGATATCCACATTTAGTGTGGGCGTAGTACGTTCCTGGATGAAGGAGTGGTTGGACGTATAGTCCTCAGGGTTGGAGCAGGAATAAGGAAGGCAGCAAGTATGGTGTTTATTTGACTTTCAACGCTATCACCATCCTCGCTGCTTGGTCTAATCTTATTTAGCTTGGTAACCCCCTCCCCCCTGTAGGTGTACCCACCCAGTGAACCGCCGGGGAACTAGTGCTTTTTTTTTTCCTATACGTCTTCCCTCCATCTTCCTCTTCCTCACACACGGGCTGATTGGCATTAGCGATGGTCCGGAGAATAGAGCGGGAATGGGGTGTGGTGAGCCGGAAGGATTACTCGCATGGTCCGCCAGATGTCGCTCGCGCCACGCCGCGACACCGCACGCCCTCTAGCCGCGCAGAAGCGGGCGGGCGGAGAAGGATCCTCCATCCTCTTTCAACTTTCTGCGGATATTAAAGGCCACCCAATGACAGGCGCGACCTTAGTCGCGACACAGTCGTAAATATCAAGTAAAAAAACCGACCGCAGCGAGGGCCGTGGAAGATGAGAGCTTTTGGAGTGCCTCCTAGCGCCGCATACAAATTGGACTAAAGAACCGAATTGCCCTCAAAATGTCAATCAGTGCTGTCCGCGGCTCGTCGTTGTCGTCAACCTGTCAAACGTTTAGTCTTTTCGTGGAAAACACTAAAATCGCCAACAGCGGTCAAGAATAGAAAACGAACTTCGAGCCAAGTGGAGGGACATATAGACCTCGTTCATGAGGATTCCAAAGAAAAAGTTACAGCTATAGCCACCTTCACAAAGCGTGACTACTGTCAGAAATTTCCACTATGATTACTATGGAATTTTCCGTCAATTTTTACCAGGCCTGGCCCGTATTAATATGGCACAGAACGTCCGTTCCTGACTTAAAATGGTGGTGTCCGTACTTCAGAAATACTTTCCTACCACTTCCTATCACATTCCGTACCTGTTCAGATCCGCATACGGAAATCACCGTATTTTCAAGGTACGGACTGTTCCGTTATCAAATAAAACGGATTTTTCTAACTCTCAGCAAAATTAGGCACATAATATTTAACAGGGCAGATGTCTGATAACGTTTTTGATTTTTTCTCTCTGTCCGCGGACCGCGGGGTTTGCGCTGCGACACAACAACTTTCTACACTACCGCCTTTAAAACGTCCTGGGCGTAGTAAAAGATTAAATCCTGCCATTCATTTGTTTGCTGTTTTCCTTTATTGCATTTTCTTTACATCTATTTCGGGTACCAATTGATGTGATAGTACACTAGTCAGTACAACTACACCCTTTCCCTCAACGACGCACACATTACTCCGGTTTTCAAGCGACTGCCCGAGGCGAGTCTGTTGTAGGAGTACGGCGCGCCTGGGCAGGCTGCCGTGAACAGGTTTGGCTGGACGCGGAAGTCTATGCGTCCATGGCTGTCCCTCTCTATCCGCATCTAACGCACCTCCTATCCTTGTCGCTCCCGGGCCCCGTAGCGACAGAGGGTAGAGGCAGCAGCTTTTATATGTCCACCCCACCGCTAATGAAATTCCTTTTTATTTTTTATTTTTTCTTCGGGTTCCCTCCGCTTCGTCCTTCTCTGTCCTGGCTACACCCTTCTCGACGCAGAAGAATGTCTGACTATTACCCTCTAAGAATCAGATTCTTAACGACGGAAAGTTTTACCGACGAGGGAAGAGCATTATACACACGCGCGGTGCAAGCCAAAGAGGAATAAAAACGATTCCGAAGACAAGTCGTAATTTTATGATGTTAGTTCATGCCCAATAAAACTCGACCTGCATTAAGGAAACCTGCGCAGAACAATAGTGCCGCCATATATGGTGAATATATTCCCTTTGTTCTGGATTAGAGACCGACCAGGTTTTCAATACAAATTTTTTGACGGTGTTGGTTATTTTTACTTTTGAATAATCTCTACGTGTTGACGTCGATATAAACACACGTCAACATGAAAACTGGCGTTTTTAAAGATGAAATCCCAACCTCTGCGAAAAGGTAATTGTAAGCTAGAACAGGATGCCGGCACTTCTTCGCCAAGTCTAATAGAGACGCGTCCCCTGCCTTGTTAGTCCACGTAAAGCGATTGATTAAAGAGATCAGAGATGCGGTAATTGCGAAATGAGACGTCTTACTGACTGACAAGCGCGAGTCCCGCTTACACTACTTAGGTCTAGAAACAAACAAAATGACTAAATACAGTCTATTCATTTTAAAACATTACGTGTAAAAAAACAACGACTCCCTCGTGGTATAAACGCAGTGAAGGCAGGAGCAAATTGCACTCTGCATACTCTTGATTTCAGAGACTAACTTTTTGGGGTGTAATGCTATCCGTGCCCAGCTGGCACCGTCGAAGGTACACGATACACGAGACCGTGTGGAAATAATAAATTCTGCTCGCACATTAAGTCAGAATCGCAATCATCTCGCCTACTTAGACAGTGACAAAGTGCGCCAGCGGCGCGAAGTGTCGCACTGACTCATCATCCAGCGCTGCGTGACAAAACTCCATCAAATCGGAGGATTCAGCTGGCTCGGCCTCAAGTTTTACCTCTCACTGGAAAGACAAAGAAGCCCGGAAAAATACGCCTAGCAGTTAACAAAACGCCAGTAAGTTCTACAACTTCACTGAAATAATGTAAATACATGAACCAGACCAGACATTGTCTCATACAAACAGAGCGAGGTTTTCTTCCTTGCTCCATTTAAGTGGTAAGTCAGAAACAACACTCTAATTGAATGATACAATACATCAATCAGAGTTAGTGAGATTAAGAAAAATCCTCACTGAAAAAGCGAGATGTTTCCCAATCTTCACTCGAATATAGTGGGATACATATTTAAACCATCGCTGAAATCGTGGGGGGAACCCTCGCGCAAGTATTTGCAGTGAAAAGGGCTTTAATAGGTTTTTTCCGCCAGTGACAAAAACAGAAACGACTGACATTTCATACCAAAAGTCTCCACTCGAGCTAACACATTGGGCACGCGAATGCATAAGTAACACATCTGGGGCTAGCAGGCCCTCATTCACATGCAGACCCGTGCGGGGTAGGGCCCACCGATTCGTCATTTCCTCGCTTTGATAGCCGTGGGACACTGCCCTCGGACTGGTCCAGATATTCCTCAAGGATAGGCAAAGGAAAACGAGATTACTTAAGCGTCCGAACGAGCAGCTCGCTGTGAAGGGTCGGCTCAAGTACATCCATCACGACGTATAGATTTTCACATGAGATCTGGAATATCATATCACAAAAAGGAACGATTCATAACCTGCTTCGACAATACGTGAAAAGTGATAGGTTCTGAAACTGTCAGAGGAATTTTCAAAATACCCACTTCGGGTACATTTAACTTCAGCCTCTTTTTTTTTTCAGGACGCAGCAGTATGCCGCCGCCCGTGGAACGGCACAGAGCACGTTTTACCAGAGTGTGCCGGCCGGACACTTTGCGGCGTTCGCCAGAATGCGCCGCGCCACGCCACACCCGCGCAGGCTTCTTTCCTTCCTGATTCCCCCTTGCCCCTTTCTCCCGGGGACCGGACGGGGCAGTAAGGAGGGAGCATGGAGGGGGGGGGGGGGAGGTAGGGACACAGACGTGTGCGGGGACGTGTGGCCTACTCTGTATACTCGGGACGAATCACAACATATCTTAATTATGTCCGCCACCTGCGCGCTGCGATCACGAGGACTGGCGCAGGGCATATCGGTCGTCAACCCAGCGGGCCGGCGGCGCGGCGCGGCGTGCACAGTGACGATAACGCTCCTGGATCGTGCAGGTCCGTGTGCTGCGTGAACGACCTCCCGCACCCACCACCTTAGAGGTTGACTCACGACATTAATTTAAAATTGCGTACATGGTTGCGCCATAACGTCACCAATTCCCCATAGAAAATTTTTTAAACATCGTCAGACAACATGTGGTTGCCGCCGGGCCCAGGAATCTGTGCCTTGGAGGCAAACGATACCGCAGGAAAGGGGAGAGGCGCACCGGACATGGCCGCACCGCCGTCAGTTAGGAAACCAGCTAAGGCTAAGGCGAGGGGAGGGGACACTAGCCGGAGGTACTGGCACCGGCCGGGGGCGCGGGGCGGGCTGAGCCAGCACACCAGGACTCGGCGTACAAAAAAAATATATTTATCAATTCGACAGTCCGTGCTTATTCCGTATTCCTCGGCCCACGCGCATTGCCGCTTCATAATTAATTGCAATCCCAACCTAACACGGCTCGGCACTCAGCTAGGGGGCGCCACTAGTCGAGGAAGAAGGGGGCGGCGGGCGGGGGCCGGCGGGGGCCGCACCACGCTCTCGATAGGACCGATCTGTAAGTTCTAAAAGGCGCTGGCCGGCCGGCCGGCTGGACCTGAGAAGGGCTAGGCTACCGGGCAGGTCCGCCGGCCGGCGACGAGATGCCGTATCGTGCATTGATCTGTTCTCTCCCTATCCCCCCTTCCTCCCTCCCCGTCTCTCCCGTCTCTCTCTCTCTCTCTCTCTCTCTCTCTCTCTCTCTCTCTCTCTCTCTCTCTCTCTCTCTCTCAGACACACACACACACACACACACTCAAGACAGAAAGCGGCGGCCGGCGCCGTAGGGCCATGCAGAGGTGCGCGGAGCAGTTGAGAGGGGGGGCTGCGCTATACGCCTCCGGGGCCTGAGCCGGTAGCAATAACACCGGCATACTCAAGTGGACATTTGGCTGATAAATGCGACAGGCAGAACTATGAGAATTCCAATTCATTTCAAAGCCAATGAAAACCACGAGACAGCATAGGCACGCGACTAATTCATCCACGTATTTTTGACTCAAACAACCGATAAACCAGGAATGCGGTAAATATGCGGGCATCAAGTGTGAGAAATTTGGGCTCAAAACTTGGACGATATCCTACAAGGCAATCCACTCGTGCCAGCTAAATGAAACTAAAGTTTGAGTCGGAGATAGAAAACAAATCTTACACCTTGTTAGTGCTGATTTATACCCACGGAAAAGGAATTCAAATAGAAGGCTGCGCACCGGTTTTCCCAGCGGAATTGATGGCACCCGCCTCTTGATCAGAGGCATGTTCGTTTGATTATTATGGTATTAATGAACACGGCTCCAATGGAATAAAAAGAAAATTGAACAATTCGTCATCTGAGCCCCACCCATATCAATCACGGTACCCGCCCCCCGGCATGGCCAAAAAAAAACGCGCAGGACATCGACAGCGCTCCCGTCCTCGCGAAGGTTTTAGAAAAGCAGCATATCGTTTCCTATTCTGAGGTCGACAAAAAAAAAAGAGAAAATGGGAGATGCGGCGGCGGGGAAGTCCAGCATGCAGGCGCCGTATCTGCAATCACGGGCCGGCCGGCGGCATGGCCCGGCCCAGCCCGGCCCGGGCGGAAGGACGGTCCCATTACCTGGCATCAGAATGCAGCAGTGGCGGGGCGGGGCGGGGCGGGGCGGGGCGGGCGCGCCGTGGGTGGTTGGGAGGGCCAAGGTAGGACCGGGGCGCCACGTCACAGCCTTGTTGACACGGGCGAAACAAATCGGCCATCCGCAGACGGAAGAAGACGATCGTGACGCGGCGCACAGCCCCGGGCGGGCGGGAGCGAAGCCACCCGCGGCGGGCGGGGCGGGGTGGCCGTTGGGCCCCTGCTCACGCAGCCCCACCCCACCCCGCCCCGCCCCACCCCGCCACGCCACACACGGCGGATTAGGGGCCGGTGCAGATGGGCGGGGTGGGCGGAGGGGACGGAGTCCACGGCAGCGGCCCCCAACCACCCCGTCAGTTATCGCCATACGGTCACCAACGTGTTTGCAAGTGGCAAAAGCAAAAACATGAGAATAGATTTAAAAAAAAAATTGACGCGCTTCTCGCGAAACTCCTACCACAAAAGATCCACCTCCTGAAGATTCACACATGTGCTACCGCCTTATAGAGTGCAGCCGGCTTGTAACAGTTTTGTGGGGAACTAACTTTAAACCCACACTCTTTGCCAAAATCAAAAATCTGACGACGACAACAACAACGATATCCTTAGCATCAACAGCCTGCTTCTGCCGAGGAGCGGACAACGGGCCTTGCCAAGGGGCCCCGCCATGGGCCCCGCCATGGGCCCCGCCATGTGCCTCGCCAGGGGCCTCGCCAGTGGCCCCACCATGGGCCCTGGCCCTCGCTAAGGGCCTCGCCAAGGGCCTCGCCGTGGACCTCGCCATGGACCCCGCCATGGGCCTTGCCATGGGTCCCGCCACGGGCCCCGCCATGGGCCTTGCCATGGGTCCCGCCATGGGCCCCGCCATGGGCCACGCCGTGGACCTGGCCGTGGGCCTCACCATGGGCCTCACCATGGGCCTCACCATGGGCCTCACCATAGGTTGCGCCATGGGCCGGGCCTAGGTCTAGCGGCGTCACATGACCGTGCCAGGTAACACCGCCCAGTGTACGACGTGGTAAAAATAAGCAGCCGAGACCAGAGCAGCCGGCCTGCGGGCGGGCGGGCCCACGGCCACCGGGGCTGCACAGGGCGCCATGTGCAGCACGTGGTTGGAAGGGTGTCAACGCGACGACGGCAAGGGCTGCGACGACGACAGCGCATGACTCACGGCACAACAAAATTCGAAAATGAAGTTTTAAATGTAAAATACGGAAAAACTTAATGTGAATGTGATAGGCAGACCTAGAGAGCGAGAGGAGGCCCGCCTCACACAGGTGCGTTCGTGGGATTATTTTTTACCTACTTATCTTGCAACAGTGTTGGGTACCCCCCCCCCCCCCCCTTCGTCCCTTAGCCGCACATAGTGGTTCCCCGCCCTGCCTCGCCCGACGGCGCAATAAGGATTTTCAGCGAAAACGTCATGATCGAGGCAGCGCAGCAGCCCACCCACGTATGGCCTGAAAAGTGACACCTCGTCACACGATCTGCATCCCTGACGTGGCGTGGCGTGGCGTGGCGGGGCGTGGCGGGGCGTGGCGGGGCGGGGCGGGGCGGGGCGGGGCTGCGTGTGAGTGCATGCGTGTGACGCGCTGCAGCAGATCGGCCCCGCTCTACTCTTTTGCACCTGCCATGCACCTCCAGCCGCCCGCGTCCGAGCCGAGAGTGCAGGAGAGCGAGAGAGAGGGAGGGAGAGGGAGTTAGAGAGAGAGGGAGGGAGAGGGAGTTAGAGAGAGAGGGAGAGAGATCTACAAGTTTGCAATCCCTTGATATACAAACACACACACGCACCATACGCATCGCAGCGGGGCAGGGGCAGCTATAGGGATAGCAAAAGCACAGGTTGAGCTGAATGAAATTGAAACGTAGGACCTGTCATACTTCCCAAATTGTACTTTCGTCCCAAATTTGACGTAAAAAACGTAAAACAAAAACAAAAAAAACTATCAGATAACTGCTAAAATTGAAAGATGAAAGGCCCGCGCGTATCGAAAACAACCAGCAAAATAGTTTCTTTCGCGTGTACCATAAAATTTTGCGAGTCACGCTAGGCTGGTCGGTGAAGTGCAGTATGTCTTGTGGGAGTCGACTAGATGCGCCCCGGCCGGCCGGCCGAGCGGGGCCAGAGTGGACACAGGGGAGGCGGCACCCGATACCGGACCGGACCGTCAGCTAGATAACCGCAGGCTGCTTGTCACCAGCCCGCACCGCCCCGGCCGCAGCCCAGCCGCCAGCAGCGCGGCCAGCGTCACAGACAAGCCACGAGCGCGGCGCGGCGCGGCGCGGCTCGAAGACTGACACAAAAATATCTTTTAAATGGGGCAAACACCTCGCGAGCGAGCGCGGGGCTCACCCGTCTCGTTTACGTAACGCACCAATAGTTTTTAGGCAGTCGATTAGACTGACTTGTTTTCCTTTCGCGTTTGAACGTGGTGCGGACTGAAATAATTATTTATAAAATTTGCGCGAGAATTTCGCGCCTATTCCCTGTGAGGAATGTTTGTAGGGGTTACGAGAAAATTTTCCATGAGAAATGTCGTCAAGTTACGATATCAAATTGTAAAATTACAAAATTTTAAGGGCACTTGGTATTAACTTGTGGTTCTTAAACGAGCACAAATATGCTTCCGTAAATTTACGATTTCGATCGTAAAGTTACAACACCGTTTGCAAATCACAACTTACGAAAAAAGTCGTCAATTTACAAAGATATTTTTTACAGTGTTTGCGACTTTTCCAAAGGGACTTCGACACTCGCGCTGTTCGCACGCTTCGAATGTGGGCCCAGCACAGGCCATACGTGACGAGCCGAACAGGGGCTGGCCGCCGCCCGCTTCAGTGTCAGACGGGAAGATGATGACAAAGTCCCTCATTAGTTTGTTTTGGTCTAGTTTTCGTCTTATCTCCGGACCGGACGTCCGCCTTGGCGCGCTGCTGCCGCGCTGCCCTTAAGACAAAGCAGAAGAGCGTTTATACTTTACACGCTTCAGCACCAAACCGCCCGACGCTTCAAGTCAAGCGCACTAAAAGGTAGTCAACTGCCGAAGAAAATAAATCAGTTCAAAAAAAGGATTAACTGGCAACTGTCATCCGAGATGAGTAAAGAAGAACGCGCAAGCCCCACCTCCTCCAGACAGGAGCCAACTATCGATGTTTCGGATTATCCGAGGTTTCCTGCGCAGTGTATTGTAACCGAGAGGAGAGGGCTGGAGAGGTCCCATCACGGAACCAACCTATGCATGCCTGTTCACCCTACAGAGGCCCAGGCCAGCCCCGGGCCGACCCTACTCCCCCCCCCCCTCCTCCCTCTCTTTTCCCCAACCTCTCCGGCACCCTGATCGTAGATGCCCGGTCAGCATGCCACGATAGAAACTGACATCCCCGAATTAAGACTGGGACGCACGCAACAAAAATATTTTAGTAAAACAGGAAAGGCAGCGGAGCACACTCGGCGTGATGAACAGGTGCAGCGCCCAGCAGCCCTGCGGCTCAATGTTAAACTAACAACAGAAACTGTCAAATTTCTCCTCCCCGGTGTTTTGCTACCTCGCTGTCCCGACGACACGATACAGGAATTTGAATATTGAGGGAACTTTTTCCGTTCCAGAACAATACAAGGACGTGAATAGGGAACGAAGAAATAGAGTTGGAAGTGGACACGCGACCAAGAGGATTGTCTTCCATTTCAGCACTCGGTTTTTCTGCTGCTGTAATGGCATCAATTAGAGGCGAGCGCCCCGCCCCCCTCCGCATCCTCTCAAATACGATGCGCCGCGCATCGCGTGGCAGTGTTGTGAATGGGAGGGGACGACATGGACTGGCGGGGCGGGGCGGGGCGGGGCGGGGCGGGGCGGGGCGGGGCGGGGCGGGGCTCGACGGCGCGGCTCCGCGACTGCAAAGTCCGGCGCAATCAAGGACACACGGCGCGCGTTTCGGCTGACGCCTCTCTAGCCGTCTCAAACGGGCCGCGTCGTCGGGGACGTCCATCTCCGACCAGCAGGTCGGGTACCCAGAGCCCTACACCCAGAAAAAAAAAAAAAAAAAACGTTTCTGCATCTAAGCACGCATGCCCAGGATTATTGACCATAGATCAATTTCACTTCTGATACCAAGGTAATATTCTGCTCAGACCAAGAAATTTTCTTTCAAATAAGAGCATTTCTGCTTTGTTTCAAGTGCAAATTTGATCTAGGGCCACATTGTACTTGGATCAAGAAACTATTTTTCTAGGTGTACACAGACCAAGCCCTTCTGTACAGTCCACGGCGGTCCCCATCGGAGCGCGCGGCGTGCCTCCTGGACCGCGCAGCGCAGTACAGTTACGGCGGGCCTTCCTTTACCCGCGGCCCAGGCCCACGCCCTGGCACACCAGGACCAGGACCAGGTCCGCGGCCAGAGGCTTCACATCATCGGACGGCTTCTGGAACAGCGTGGAACGTGAGCGGGCGGGGGCGGGGGACGCCGCCAGCGACGGCAGCAGCGCGGGGACGTCACTTCGAGAAGGCTCGGGATCCACGACGACGACGTCTCGGCCCGCCTCGCGCTGCTGCTGGAGGGAAGGCCCAGCCCGGGCCGTCGCGGAGGTCGCCCCAACCGAGTGACGCGTCCGCCCCGCCCCGCCCCGCCCCGCGACCATCGTGTGATAGCACAGCCCGGTGCCGCCAGGCCGCCGGGGGACTAGTGTGTGACATTGACATTGGCCCGGCCCGGGGACGGGAGGGGAGGGGAGGAAGGGAGAGCGGAAGAGAGGGGTAAGCCGCGCACGCGGCCCGGCCTGGGCTGGGCTGCCCCTGCCAGCAATTGAAGCAGACGCTCCACCACGCCCCGCCCCGCCCCGCCCCGCCCCGCCCCGCTGTGATGCGCAAAACAACCGGGCGCGGGCGTGGCGCGGCGAGGTGCTGTACGATTCACTCGCGCTAGTACACCTGTGCTACGGCCTGCTGGCCTGGCTCTAAAAACAGGACCGACTTTAAATGTTTTTTTTTTTTATTATTTTGTCATTGCGGTTACTGCTTATCCTACACGCGGTGGAGACAATTTAAATGTAGTAAAGGTTTGAGCCAAAAATAATGCATATATTGTGAAGATTAAAGTAATTAGAATTTTGAATTGAGCAGAACGCTGTGGAAGCTTACGGTGACTTTCGCCGTAAGCTAGGGGTGACTGTCCCTGTAAGTGACAGTGGTGCACCCTGATTCACCGCTGCTTACAGTGACATTCACCCGTAGCTTAGGGTGAAAACTCACCGTAAGCTAGTGCTGCAGTGTTCGCTGTAGCTTCCAGTGCAATTCACCATCTGATTTTTAGAGTGAATAAAGTCCTAGTTCGAAAACCGGCCCTGCACAATATGGTGCCCGCGTAGGGTTCTTGTTCCCGGGCCCTGAGCGGGCCGGGCCGGGCCGGTCCAGGCCCGGTCCAGGCTCCCAGGAGTCGTCAAGGGCCTTTCCAGTCCTGACATTCGAGTCAGCATGGGCCGCATGGCGCTGCACAGCCGAGCCGGCCGGCCGCAGAGGCCAGCGGGCAGACCAGGCCGGCCGGCCGGCCGGCGACACCGCGCCGCGTCCGACTGGACCCGACGAACAAGCAGCAATCCCACAACATATCTCACTTCTCTGACTACCCGGCAGCATCCTAGGCTGGAACCGGGCCTGCCGAGACCTTGAGGGGCGGAGGTCCAAGCGGAGGTCCGTCCAGGGCTCAGGCACCCAGAAAACCGTTTAGGTACCAATTTCAAAACCGACGATCATTAAACTTGATTTCATCACAACATTTAGTCACGTTGACTTATTTTATATTATTTCTCTAACCTTATTTAGTACACTAAACACTGCCCGTGCGGGGGCCTTTTTTTTTCAAGCGCCCACTCTCACACTCACAGGGGAAATTTTTATAGGTCTTAGTTTACCTGAGGACTCTGAAACCCCTACTACCACACCACATCAAGGGAGGGAAATCGGGGGTCGACCCACCACCCAATAAGCCCGTCGCACGGAAGCGACTATTCTGCCGGGTCGCACGGAGTGTGTTGAACACGGGAGGGACTGAAACTTGGTCGGTTGTAGGAACTGAATTTCGTTTCAGAATTGGTGGTATTCACTAACTGGTTTTGTGGGCGCGCCCGCACTAGCTCCGGCTCCGAGCTCCGTCCGCCGGGTCCAGGCTGGTCCAGGCGTACTCCGGCAGAGGCAGCAGACTCCAGCGGGCCGCCGTCCTTGACCCTGGCCGCCCCGCCCCACCCCGCCCCGAACGCCCCGCCCCGAACGCCCCGCCCTACCCGGCCCGGGCCCGGCTCCTCCACACTCGGCCCGTCCAGGCCCAGCTGATGAGCGCGCCGCCGCGCCGGGCTCCCAGGTCCCACCTCCACCAATAACCCCTCACGCTCAAACTCCACTTTACACTCCACATTTTCCTACAGTATCCCCGTTTCTTCTTTACTATCTTCTTGTTGCCTTTGATTTCAGAGAGCCCGCGCGCCCATAAATGCGACTGCGCCTTTGAATATTCAAAGCCTAATGAGTGCGCGCGCGGCCGGCCGGCAGCATTCCGCGGGTCCCCTGAGTTTGACGCGCCAGCTGGCATTGGGCTGCTAAGCCGAGCCGAGCCGAGCCGAGCCGAGCCGAGCCGAGCCGAGCCGAGCCGAGCCGAGCCGAGCCGAGCCGAGCGCCCCGCGCCACTATCTGCACATCACGCCGCCCGGCCCGGCCCGGCCCCCGTCACTTTTATATGCGCGTGCCTGGAGGAAACAAGCGAGCGTCGCCTCGGCACATATAAGTAGTATAAAAAAAAATAGAAATAAAAATAAAAATAAACAGAATGTAATAATAAAGCGTCGAGGCGCAAATGGTTTGATTCGCCGCCTATGCTTCTTCTCCTCAGCGACCGTCTGCATACACACACTCTGATAAGACTCTGTCGTCATCACTTTCGCGCGCGCGCGACCACGATGCACCCGCCGCCGCAGCAGTCCCACCAACTGGGTCAGTGCACGCAGCCTAAATGTCCCGCCACGCTCCGCCACGCCGGCCCGGGGCCCAGCCCGGCCCGGCCCGGCCTCACGAGCCAGTGTGAGGCAGACCATTTAATCCGACGTGAGCGTGATTCGGTCGAGTAGTGCCATGACGGCGTGCTGTCTGGGGGAGGGGAGGGGGCGGGGCGGGGCGGGGCGGGGGCCCACCCGGGTAAGATATTCACTTGTCAGCCCCGCCCTGAGCTCGGTCCGTCAGTGCAGCCTCCGCCCCGCCCCTGCCGGCTAGCAGGGATAAACGTGTTGAAGGTTCACCTCCGCTCCGTGAGCCCCTTAGCCAGCCATCCCCTTGCCTCCCGACCAGTGTTAGAGGGACCAAAACTACTTTAAAGAATTTCAGATCCAGTTAATAATCATCGATTTACGTGTTGTTTGCGTCATGAGCCGTGTACAGTCGGCTTGATGCAAGCAATTCGCTACCAAGAGACGTCGAATAATGTGTAGACAAATTTATAAGTCATAAACTTTCAAGTTTCGGAAATTTATGAGAGTTTACGCCCATAGCCTGATCCCGTGCGGAGACGGAAACGCAGGATCAAAGAGAAAACAAACTATAAGCCCCCAAAAAAAGGGTGCTTTGGTCGGTCCGTTTTGGCCGAAGGTTAAACGAGCCGTGGACGTCGGTCGCTCCGGCCGGACAGTCGATAACTCGTTGTACTCGAGCCGAGCTCGAGACTAAACCATCGGCTGATTGATAAGGGACCCGCGGAGGTTGTCACTCCGGCTGGCCGTATCGAAACAGAGACTGCCGAGCGTGATTCATCAGCATGTATGGATGACAAAATGTTTTCTTTCCAGCAAAAAAAATAAAAAATAAAATAGCGATAGGCCATTTCCCTCGCGCTTTTTGAGGCAAAACCAAACTGGACGAGAGCAACACAAACACTGCCGTGCCGCGTGGGCTGAGCCTCTAGCAGAGCGTACCTGCCGCTCGCGCCTTCCGAGACGCGCCCGAATAACTCTGCTCATTTGGAATCATCAAACAACTGATTTATCGGGGCGACCAAAACCGAAGCGCTAGCGGTGATGCGATTATCTCCACTCGGAATGACGAGATTTCGGAAAACCTTGCGTGTCATGTCACTCCCTGAAACGTTCTCCTTCCTCGCCCCGTTCACAAAAACGCGCGTAGGCGATCATGAATAAAACTATGCGAGAGCTAGCGCACGCACACACAGCTCGACGCGAAACCTCTCTGCTCGCTCGAGGAGGCATGCGGCTCCCCCTGGAGGCCGAAACGTCGTCGCCGCCGCGCGGCGAATTACCCAGTACATTTAACACAAACACTCGAGGCCTGGCCTGGCCTGTCCTTCAGGCACCTGTCAGCGACGATATGGAAGCATGAATCAACACCTATCTGCTTTGCATGCTCCGCACACCTTGCACGCAGTTGCCTACCCTCGAGTACGCGATGGGATGACGCGCCACACCGCGCTACCGGGCAGGGCGCGCCAAGCACCTCCGCCAGGCCACCGGGACGGGGCAGGCCAGCGGCACTATTGGCAGAGTACATTATTGGCACCGCAGGCCTCTATAGAGGTAGTGCTACCTCACACACTGCGAATGGATTTCAAGCGAGGTGCTTGTTGTTTGATTTAAAAAATTAGCTTTGAAACTTAAGACATTTTGAACGCCGGTTTGGTGTAGTTTTAGTTTGCACTATGGCATGCACTTGAGGGGAGTTCCAGCAGCGGCGTCAATGGGGCCGACAGCCCCCAGTATATTAATCTGCCAATTCAGCGCCGTTCGCTGAATGAGAGTACAAGGAACAAGCTACCTGATACATTACATTTAGAAATGGCAATTTAGTTGAGCATAACGATATTTGAATGTACCATCTGCTAAAGATACACAAAAATTACAAAATAAAAACCGAGCCGGGACTCGACTACCACCACGCTGATAGCCCCACGTGGACCTGAAGGCCTCTCCGCCTGATCGTCGAACCCCACATTTTTCATCCCAGACCAGTCGGGCGAGGTTTTCCCGACAGAATGTGTGGGGAACGCTAGTTTGGGGCCGCTTAAATAGGCGACATGTCGCAAGGTGGGGACCCGCGGGTCGGGCTCGGTCGGGACTCGTGGTGGCGTTGTGGCCGGCGTAGAGCAATCCCAAGGCTTCTCTGGGCAGAGAATTCATCTCCACACAGCCGGACCGGGCCGGGCCGGGCTGGGTGGCGACAGGCGGGCGGGGCGGGGCGGGCAGGGCGTCGCGTGTGAACCAGTTCTAAACTAACATCCGACCGGTTCCAGCCCAAGACGAATATGACGGAGGCTCCCCGACGGCCACTTCTGCCCCGGCCCGGCCCGGCCTGCCGGCCGGCGCGCCTAGCTCACGCGCCGCGCCACCGCCAACCTTCTGGAACGCGCGCTTTCTGATAAGAGATCGGCTCTAAACGCGAGATGGAAACACGCCACGCCGCGCTAGAGTGGCCGGCCGTCGTCAACGCGCCGCGCTTTGATTTACTACCACGAAAATGTTAAATTTCAGTTTGTGTCTGGACTAGAGAGACTAGAGATTCTCTCTAGTCTGGACGCAGCGCGCCAGCGCCAGCTAGCAGCGCCGCCAGAGTAAAGCGGCGGCTGCTGCGGGTCTCGCCTAGTCCGCAGCATCCACTCACACCTGTGCCGAAATGTTCGCCTAGTAGGCAGGCGCGGATGCAGACCAGTGCACTCTTCAGTGTTTAAGAAGGTACAGTGTTGCCGGATAAGTAGGCAAAGATTCCCAAGACACGAATACAGGAGGGTATCTCCGCCTACCTATAGGCAAACTGTCCACACATGAGACAACTTTTTGCCTAGAAGCCAGGCGGTGATGGCCGTCTTCAACACACAGGTGTAGGGAATTTTCGCCTACTTATCTGCCAAGACTGTCGAGGCTGCTCTTTGGCCTGACTTTTCAGGAAACAGTCAGCGCGGCACCTGCTGTCTCTCCCGCACAGCGGACCGGCAGTGACGTCAGGAGGGAAAATATTAAACGTTGATAACGTTTGCTGTTTGAAAGAGATGAGGTGGCAGATCCACGAGGCCTGCTCGACGGGGCTGCGGCTGGGGTGGGCTAACGGGCGGGCGGCAGACTGTAGCTGCCCCACCCCGCCCCGCCCCGCCCCGCCGGGGAGTTTTCCAGTGTTTACGCGAATAACACAACAGTCTGTTTGTCGTGCGAGTGCAACTCACCTCACCTCACCCCGGCCCGCCCCGGCCCCCTCCCCGTGACCCGCCCCCCGCCCCCCTCGCGCCCCCGAATTGCTTCCCCGCGACATGGTGGACCACGGCACCGCAGCCACCGCACACGCTCCCCCACCACGCCAAAACGCGGCCTTTATCTCCGCGCTCATCCGTTGACACGCAGAGTTAGAGTTCTAAAAATATTGTCACGCAAAGTGCTCTGCAGTTTCTTTCTTCCCTGGCAAACGCGAACTGTATGAGAAGAGGTCTCCGGACGACACACACGCCCTGCCCACCCCTACACAGTCACTCGACTTTACACTTACACTGAGGCGATGCACATACACACACACACAGAGGCGCTAGCGTTCACTTCCGGGGGGACCCGGGGACGATCGGGCTCACATACATGCTCATATGCGCATGGGAATCGCACACGCAAAAACACAATGATGCACCTGAGTAATGCATTTGCGACACAGACACGACACTGCGCGTGGCGGCTGGCAACGCCCCGCCACGCCACGCCCCGCCCCGTCACGCCCCGCCCCGCCCCGCCACGCCCGCCGGGTGCACCGGGAGACTGGACCCGCCCCGCGGTCCTGCCGGGCCTACGGGTCGGGGGAGGCAAGTGCATCCAGAGGGTTCAGGTCGCGGACACCAACGCCGTCGGACACACGGCCGGCGCAGCGGGCGCGGCGTCAGCTGACGGCGACCTCTCGAAGGGCGGCGGTGACGTCCCTCCCGTGGGGGCGTCGCGGCGGCGTGGCGCCGGCGGCGAGCCGGTAGCGCAAGCGGTGGTGCTGGTGATGTTGGGAGGGCGGGGGCGGAGTTTGAATGTTGGCACTGTCGGTACCCGCGCACTCACCAATGATAGGCAGTAGCAGTGACTGCTGTTCGAGGAAAGATTTAAGAGTAGACTCCACCGAGATGGGTGACAGTGGAAGTTGCAGGATGTCTTCGCGCTCGGTCATGGCGCCACTACAACTATCCAGGGGGCAGACACTCTCACTCTCGCTCACGCGCTCGACCTCTCTCTCTCTCCCTCACTCACTCACTCGCGCTCGGTGCGTCGCACACGCTGTACACGCTGTGCGCCTCGCTGTGCGCTGTACGCGACCATGCGCGCGACCGGTCCGGGCCTACCGCGGGTAGGGGCACTACTAAGCTGCCTGCGGTCAGCCGCGCAGCCCGCCCCGCCCCGCCCCGCCACGCCCCGCAGGAAGGCCCGGGCAGGCCCGGCGGCGGACGCCAAGAGTCGAGCAGAGCCGGCAGGCGGCGAGCCCAGCCGGGCCGCGGCGGCCCGGGCGGCGCCGAGCCGAGCCCGGCCACCGGCACACGAGGCCTACGCTCACGTCGTCTGCTGCGGCCAGCTTCACGCCTCGGCCGCCGGGCCGCGCCACTGTCAGGCTTCGGCGGCGGGGTGGGGCCCGACCGGGGCCCCCCAGCCCCAGCCCCAGCCAGGCCTATGGCCGCGCAGCACAGGGGCACCTGCACCGGGGTACCGCCGGGGTGCAGCGCTGCCAGCACCCTGGTCACGGAGACCCGTCCCTGGCCGCCCCGCTTGCACCAGCCGACTGATTCAGAAGGATCGCTCCCGAAGCTCCGCCCTTGTCGCACTAACGGGGTGCAGCCGTGCCCTGGATAGGGCACTGCCACGAGTGCGACAAGGACGGAACCCTCTGAATCAGTCGACAGGGGCACGTACCGCACGGCGCAGGGCGGAGGGACGCCGCCGCCGTTACGCAAGACGCGCCCTTGCCAAAACCGCACGTAACCGTTTACAGCAGCGAGGCGAGGGGTGTCGACTGCGCCGCGGCCGCGCTCTGCATGTGCAACGACCACCGCGGCCACCGCTGCACCAGGGCGGGGCGGGGCGGGGCGGGGCGGGGTGGGGCGAGGAGCATCACAGCCCGAACCCGCCACGCCCCACCCCGCCGGCCGGACGCTTTTAGCCCCAGCTCCACCACGCGCCCCGCACGCAGCCGCGGCCGCGACGTGTGGGAACCGACGGCGGGCGGAAGGGCGAGCGGGGCGGGCGCGTCCCCGAGGCCGCACGGGGGCGCGAGCGAGAGGGGACGGAGCTGCGAGTCGGAGAGGAAAGGAGAGAAGGGAGAGAGGGAAAGGGAGGGAGGGAGATGGAGAGGGAGAGGGAGAGAGGGAGGGGGAGGGAGAGGGAGGGAGAGAGAGAGGGAGAGAGAGAGAGAGAGAGAGAGAGAGAGAGAGAGAGAGAGAGAGAGAGAGAGAGAGAGAGAGAGAGAGAGAAGTGAACGAAAAAAAAACAAGGGTAGGTCTTTCCTCCCCGTCCGTACCGCAGCAACGTCGAGTGAAAAATGTCACACTCGTCGCGGTGCCATTCCCCTTCACCCTGGCGGCAGCAGGGGCGACCGTGGCTGTGGAGGGGGAGGCTGGGCGGGGCATGGCGGGGCAAGGCGGGGCGGGGCGGCGGACTCCCCCAGGCTCCGCCAGGACCGCGTCAAAGTCGCGGAGCGGGGCGGGGCCGGCAGACAGAGCCACGCCGAGTGGCAGAGCTGCCGCGACAGAGCGCCGCGCCTCCGCCGCGCACGTGTCGTCCTCACCCCCGCGCCGGCGCCGCGCCCCTGGAGAAAGGGTGGTAGCCAGCGCCCCCGCGGAGCAACAAGTAGCACGAGCAGCTGTTGAGGACGCCTCCGCCGCCGCCGCCGGGAGCTCCAGCGGCCGTCGCCGACCAGGAGGGTGGCATGCCGGCAGCCTCGACGACAAGGATATGACAATCACGACAGGTGAGCGCTAGAGGGACGCGGAGTAACAACGGGTATATCAGGAAACACGTGAAAGTGTGCGGGTCTGCAGGAGCCGTAAGGCGCCGTAGGCAAACCCGCAATGCTCCTACGTGTTTCCCGTTGTCTAGAAAGGGTTACACAGAGGGACAAGGTGGCGGCGGGATATGGTTCAAGCGGGGTGCGTGTGCATCATAGCATATGCCCCATCCCCATCCAAGTACTTTCCGAGGTCAGGGGTCTGACTGACAATCCCGTGTGACACTAAGCCCTGCCGCAGTCCGCCCCACGTGTGCGGCGGGGAACGGCGGGGCGCGGCGGGTTGCGGTGCGGTGCGGCGAGGTGTGGTGGGGTGCGGTGGGGTGCGGTGGGGTGCGGTCGGGTGCGGTGAGGTGCGGTGGGGTGCGGTGGGGTGCGGTGGGGTGCGGTCGGGTGCGGTGGGGTGCGGTGGGGTGCGGTGGGGTGCGGTGGGGTGTTCGTCCCGCAGGGCGCGCTCCTGCCCGCGCCGCGCCCCGGCCGATGCCAAGTTTATCTCCGCCGGTTCAAAGTGGCCGCCACGCCCGCCGTGCCCCGCAGCCGAACCGGGACCGCCAAAAATCACCGTGGAGTGTTCGTACAAAATCCCCCCCCCCTCCCCAATAAAAAAGACAACAGAAAAGTGATAAAAAAAAAAGAAGCTGTGCTACAAGTCGCGCGCGTCTTCGTGCCGCACGGACCACAAAAATAGCGCGTGTATTTAAAAACACGCGCGCGCGGCCCGCGCTTCGGACTCATTAGAGCCCCTCGTAAGCGGCGCTGGCCGTTTAATGCCGGGCCGCGCGCCACGCCGCCCCGCCCCGCCCCGCCTTTGCAAAAACATGAGTTACGGATTACATTCGCGTGCGTCTGTGCGCTGCGCTTTCCGCGGCGGCTCGAGTACTCTAGCTTTGGCTTTGGCTCTCGGTGACCTTCCCTGTCGACGCGGGGCATGACACTGGATTGACAGAAATGGCGTGAAGGCTGGCGCCCCGCCCCCCGCCCCGCCCCGCCCCGCCCCGCCCTGCGCAGGTGTCTGCGCTCAGCAGCGCGGTAGCGGGTGGGCCAGCGGCGCCTGCCGCACCCACGACGCGTCGCGCGGGTCGGTGGAAAAACAGAGCAGTTTTACGAAAACACAGAACACTCAGTTTTGGACCACATAGAAGCTATGGTTCAAATCGAGGGGGACAAAACTCTGAATTTTTGTGTACAATTGTCGTGAGTTTTTGTAAATTTTCCTGACTATTTGCGAATTTTTCTGAACTTTCATGATTTTTTTTTGAAATTTTTGCAATTTTTGCTCGAATTTTTCCTAAATTTTTGAGAACTTTTGTGAATTTTTCTAATTTTTTGAACTTTGCTGTATTTCTTTTGAATTCCGAGGTGTACCCAAATTTCAGAGTTGTTTCTCCCCTCGGTTAAAATGGTGTTACGGGAGTCAATACCCCCACCTCAACGCGGCCACTCTGCCTATTGCTGAGGGGGGAACGACCCTTCCCTAACGTCTATTCAGATCCAGATGCACCACAAGAGACCAAGATGACGTCGCGTCGCGCACATCATGACTGCTGGCAGTGTGCGCTAATCGTCCGCGACACACACACACACACACACACACACGCGCGCGCGCGCGCACGCACGGCGGCGGGTGGTGTGGGGCAGGTCAGTGGGCCGGGCCGGGCCGGGCCACCCCGGCGCCCCCCGCGTGACGACACGACAAGTTGCAGACACGACAGGCCGGCCGGCCGGGCGCGGGCCTCAGTGATCCGCAGGACGCCATGCTCAGCGTGCTCTGCTGCGCACTCGACCAGGGGAGATGTAAGTTCCGCCGCGCGCGGCTAGCACTTAGGTGGTTAGAATCGTTTGTAGTGCCGGAGGAGCGAGGCGACGACACCGGCGCGACTCATCGCGGCCCCCGCCCAGTGTCGCCAGAAAAGTAGGCAATAAGGCGCCTAAACACAGTGGAGTAAAGCGGGCTGCATCTGCGCCTGCCTACTAGGCAGCACCCTAGCACAGGCGCGTACATGTTGCCTAGTAGGTAGGCGCAGATGCAGCCCGCTTAACTCCACTGTGTTTGGGCTGCTGATTGCCTACTTTTTTGGCAACACTCGCCCCGCCCCGCCGCAGTGGAAGCCGTCCTGTCCCGTCCCGCCGACTTGTTGCTTAATTAAGTGAAAATTATTGTGCTCGCGGGATGATCGGGACGCGGTGGGACTTAAAATAGCTCACTGAGTGGGAGTGTTAACAAATACTCGGTGTGCACGAGGTACACTGCACTCTCAGATTCCTTGTGGAGAGTTTTGTTACTTGCTATCCACGTAGGATAAGGTATCAATAATATTGTTAAAAGCTACCAAGAAATGTGTTTAGTGATTACCAACAAAAGCATTTTGTTGATAAGAAATGTTGATAGGCTATCAATAATATTGTTGCGAGTTGGTAACAAAATTGTTTATGCATTATCCTTGCACAAATTAGTTCGTTCGATAATTTACCAACGAAAGTCACTATAGGATTGATAGTGTGGTAAACAAAGGTTTGACTCAGCTCCTTCACCTTTGCAAAGCTTGTTCAAGAAGGCCCCAAGCGTGCCTTTTAAAAGGCGTTTAAATAATAAAATGTTCTGAAAGGTTCAGCGAGACAGCTTATTGTTTTTCCAGTGTATTAGGGAGGAAAGAGTTTTTTGAAAAAGAAAATATATCAGCTGCAGTGCGCCGTAAATGAGCTGCGGGTATAGTGAGTTCGCTAATTGTTTGCGAGATGACGTTCTACGAGACAGAGCCACGTCACATCTCACAACGGAGCATCATATTAATGTTGAATGATAAAATGTACACGTCTGCATAGCAAAAAAAGTAGGCGAATTCGCAAATAATGTGCAAAACACAGGGGTGCGAGGCGTGTAGCACGCCTGCCTGCCAGCCGCGCCGTCGCGGACGCTTCTCACACACGCGCCCGTATCGTCAATTTTTCCCTTATTTTTTTGGCAACACATTTGTTGTGGGGGGGAGGTTAAGTGCATCTGCGCTGGCGATACCCCGCGCGGGGCGGGCGCTTGGCGCGGGGCGTATGCCGCGCGGCGCTGCACCGGGCGCGCTGGCCGCTAGGTGGCGCCTGCCGGCCTGCGCCCCAGCCAGAGACACGGGCGAGGCGGGGCGGGCCCACCTGCAGGGCATTATTAATAGGTCATTAGTTCACCGCCGGAGATAATCGTGAAGAAAGAGAGAGGGGGAAGAGAGAGAGAGGGAGAGAGAGAGAGAGAGAGAGAGAGAGAGGGAAGAGAGAGAGGGAGAGAGAGGGAGAGAGAGAGAGAGAGAGAGAGAGAGAGAGAGAGAGAGAAAGAGAGAAAGAGAGAGAGAGAGAGAGAGAGAGAGAGAGAGAGAGGGAGGGAGAGAGAGGGAGAGAGAGAGAGAGAGAGAGAGAGAGAGAGAGAGAGAGAGAGAGAGAGAGAGAGAGAGGGGGGGGGGAGATAGGAATGTGAGAAAGGGGCGGCCGGCGCCAGTGGTTCAAGTCCTAAGGGGTGAGGCGCCCCGCCCGGCCCCGCCCCGCCCCGCCTCGCCCCGCGATTGGAAGCGTTTCATAAAGGAGAGAACACGGCAGGTGAATCTCCTTGGCGCAGACGAGCATTGAGCAGCGCGTCCCGCCCGCGGGGCGGGCCCGCAGGAATAGCCTCACGCCAGCCAGCAGTGGCGCGGCGTACCGCCTAGCTCTATTTTTGGGGGGCCCGCCACCGCGCGGAAAGGTTGCCGGCGAGGCGAGGTGGTGGGCCGGTGGAGGCGGCGGGGGCTGGCGGAAGGGGGAAAAGGGGGAGGGGAGGTACCCAATCAGCATTTAAGATATGTTATTCTCTATCGATAGAGGTACGCACGCCGATTTAAGCACGTGTGGGAAGCTTCATGACAAGGAAACGGAATGTCTCTACGACGTGACACCTCGCAGACTTGGCGCCTACGCATAGTCCGCCGCGCCGCTGACGGCGCCGTATCGACAGGCATCTGCGCCACGCTCGGCAGCGCTGTGTTGCCTGAAAAGTAGGCAATGAGTAGGCAAAATACAGTGGAGTACAGCGGGCTGCATCTGTTTCCATGGGTGCCACATGTGGGTACATGTTTGTGTTGCCTAGTAGGCTTGCGCAGATGCAGCCCGCTTCACTCCCCCGCTCTTGGCCTACTTATTGCCTACTTTTCTGCCAACACTCACACAGAGGCTCACGCTTGCCGCGCCGTAGAGCTTGAGCATGGATGACGCTAACTCCAGCAGCAGCAGCATTGTAACGTTACGGCCGCACCCACGTCACGTGACGGATACCTGTGCGCGCTCAAGAGCAGAAGACGTCTGCCGCCGCTGGCTCGGCTGGTGAGTCAATTCGCAATTCTTGTCGCCGCATGCGTTTTATCTACTCCCTTAGTTTTCTAATCCTGCATCCCGTGTCACTTAAAAAAATCTTTGAAGGTTTACAGGAAAATTTTCTATGAAGCATGTGTTGTCAAATTAAAATTTAAATTTACAAATTACGAGCTCTACGTATCGATCATTTGTTATTGACGAGCGAGAATGCGCTAAATTTAAAGTAAATAGTATAAATTACAAAATAGACTGTAAATCTTCGAAGATATTTTTTACAGCGTCACAGAGTGGTTCCCTGCTGCCCTTGCATTTATCTGGTTTACATCCTGACTGACGCTTTCTCCTTCATGTAACTAAACCTCGTTGACATCGCTTAACCGCCGCCTCACGCCGCGAAACAATGCGGGAGAACAGCCTGATTTATTCCGCCATTGCCACAGGCAGAAGACAGATACATTCCGAAAAACAGGAGTGGAGGAAAAAAATGGGTCGATCTAACTTCGTTAAAATAAAAAATAAACACTGTGAACAACATCTTCGTAAAGTTACAACAAATTTCGAAATTTGTGATTTACAAATTAAGTTGTAAATTCACGGTCTGTTTCGTAAATTTACTAAAGCCTATTTGAGCTCGTTTAAGAGCAACAAGTCGACACCAAGTGTCTTTTCAGTTTTGTAATTTATAAATTAATATCGTAACTTTACGACATTTCTCACGGAAAATTTTCCCATAACCCTTTTTAAAAAATTTCTCACAGTGAAAAGTTGTAGCCTCGAGAGGTCAAGAGTCTGTGAGCCGCCCGCGCGGTAGGCAGCCCACCACTCACCTGTGCTGGGCGGGCGAGCGTCGCGCTCCTGGCAGCAAAGTGACGCAGAAGAGTCCTCGTGTGGGAGTCGGGAGTGCTCGGCCCGGCTAGCTCTGTGACGCAGTACAGCAGGTCGAGCGTCACTTCTGTAAAGAAAGAATAGAGAAGTCAGCAGACCTGCCAGGCCAGGAGAGGAGAGGAGAGGCCCGGCCGGGGACGGATTAACTCTAGCCACTGCCAGGCCTGTCGGCCATTGTCGACCGGCCCGGCACACTGGTCCGGGTTCCGGCCCGCCCGCCGGCCCGCCGTTTAAAATGGACTCATTATGGGAAATAATGACCGTCAGTGCTGCGATTAAAAAAAAAGGTAGAAGCTGCCTCCAAACACAGCGGAGTACAGCGGGCTGCATTTTTGCGCCAGACTTGTGGTAGAAACCATTTGCGTGTCCGTTTCGGGAAAAAGGGTAGGACTGCCTGTACGGTACAATTATAAAAGTATAAAAGTAACTCTTGCCTCACTGGAAGCGTTTCAATTGTTATCATCAACTCTAATCATCCTTTTTTTGCACAAATGATTGACCGAAACATCTAACTTTCGCTCTTTTCGAACCCCCCCCCTCCCCGGCCCCCGCCCCGAGATTGAGAAATACTGCAAAAGACAACCTTTATCCAAGCAGAACGCATCCATAGTGCCTTCAAGTTTCCCGCCCGCGGTTGCGCCCACGCGAGGCTCTGACTCGCCTCTCGGTTGCAGGGACAGTGCGCCGGGCCTTGCTAGGGCTCCTGGTTCAGCACTCGGCGAGGTGCGGGTCTGCTGTCGGGGCCAAGGCCGTGGCCGGGGCCGTCAGAGCGGCCACCGCCCCAGGACCAGCGCCTCTGCTCGCCCGCCGAGGAGGTACGCGCTGCGGGAAGGAAAGGGTGCCCTTCTTTTCACACGGTAAAAACAATGCCTGATTTTTTTGAGGAAAAAGGGAAAACTTTGAGGAAGCCCAAAAATTTGAGGGAACCTCCTCAGATTTTGGGGATGTCTCCTCAAAACTTGAGGGGAAAGTCCCACATTTTCTGAGGAGTCTTCCTCGAAACCTGCGGAGGCTCAAACTATGGAAATTCCTCAAAGTTCGTCTATTTTCCCTTAAAATGTGAGACATCGCTTTTACCGTGCACCTCATTCACTTTTTATATACGTTCCATAAGGCGGGAGCGTGCTCTTGCTTATAACCCCATGAGTTAGTTTCCTCCGCAGGTCGGAATGAACGATATGGCGGCGCCTACGAGCTTCTCGTATTGACATGGAGCGGTACGTTTATATGGCCTGGAAATCCAAGGGGGGCGAACTTTGCTCACTTGCAAACGACTGTTCACTCGCTGACGTGCAAGTCATAGCCATTTCCACATACCTACAAGAGTGTGCGAATAGACATTCGCTCACCTACAAGTGTGGGAATTATTTGTCGCACGCCTACAAATGTGAATTAAATTCACCTACCATGTGGAAAATAGTTGTAGGTTTACGGGGAAAATTTCCACGAAATGCAATTGTAATTGCAAATCGTAAAACTGCAAGCACTTCAAATCGGCTTGAAATTCATTCACGAGCAAAAAAAGGTCCGTCGTAAATTTACAACAAATTTCATAAATCGTAATTTACATATTTTTTCGTAAGCCTACAAAGATATTTTCCACAGTGATGTATTACTGATCGATGCCTGTATTTCTAGAGAGGGCAGGCAGGCAGGGCGTTGACCTCTCGGTGTGTTGGGCCCCCCGCAGGGATGATGGCGCGCGCCGCCCGGAGCGCCGAGTGCCTGCAGCGCCTGCGCGCCATGGAGACCCGCGTGCTCATGCTCATCGCCACGTGCACGGCGGCCTCGGCGGCCGGCCAGGACCACGCCGAGGACACGGCGGCCGCGGCCGGCACCGGCACCGGGCCGCAGGGGGACGGCCACGGTAACCAGCGCAGCGGCCACCACTACTACTGCTGCTCTATTTGGAGAACCATGTTTGTCGCGAATAAAGATTTTTTTTGTGCAAGAAACAATCGAGTGAAGTTGATGATTCTAGCCGCGACCACCCCATTCCAGTGTTGCCACATATAGTCTCAATGTTCTTATTCTCCTCTGATAAAAACCTTCACATGTTTTAGATTTTCCTGAGTTTGTAAACAAACAAATTATATTGCACGATTTTTAGGCCACCTTTTTTTACTTGCAGGGGACAACAAGGAGAGCGCAGCCCCCGCCAGCCCTCCCCTGGCCACTCCCCCTCCCCCGCCACCTCCGGAGGTCCTGCCCCCGCCCCAGGAGAGCGTCGCCGTGCAGGAGGGCGATGACGTCACCTTCACTCTCCACCTCGCCGGCGGGGAGCCCACCGACTTCTACTGGTGAGCGGCATTCAAATGAAACACAGATATCACACAAACGTGTTATGCAAATGGTTTGCCCTCTCGAAGCGTAGGAGTAAAACTACCCTAGGGGGATGATGCATGTACTCCCCTTGGACCAGGGCTGCCAGAAAAGTAAGCAAAATGAAGACTCAACTACTAGTTAGGCGAACTGTTTTTACGGTACAGTGAGCTGCATCCCCTCAATGAGTCCTCTAGTACCCGTGAAGTGCTAAGTCCCCTACGGCTAGAGCGATTGAAAGTTTCAAAGGTGACCAAAAACGTACTGCTTAGCGGGCTGATCCCCAGGGTGAGTCCTATGCGAACCCCAATTCCCTGCTGCGGTACCTGCTGGGCGACTTCACCGGTGGCTAGTCCGTTCGGACTTCCTACCAATGACTTCTTTCTCTATCTGGTACACGCGGTACGCGGTACACCTTGTAGATCTGACAGCGGAGACCCTTTCTCTCGGAGGCAAAACTATCCGGCCGCAGCTTGAGCCCCCGTTTGTAAACACGTGCCAAAGCAAAAAATATGCGGACGACGAGTGTCTACTGTTGCTGTTTTCAAAAAAAGAGGGGGTCCAAAACCTCCTACGCGTCGTCTCGTAAACAAGTCGCGGACGTAACGCACGTTTCTGCTGGGCGGGAGCAAAAGGGGGGGGGGGGGGCGTATAGCACGTGAGAGCCGGTGCTAGGGGAGGGGGAACCGACGGGAAAAAGTCAGGTCGAAAGCGAGGAAGCCGAGTCGAGCCGGGCCGGGAGTCTACTGGCGTGAGGGATGTACCGGACCAGACCCACTCGGCTCGGGCGGGCGCGGCTGCTACTTGCACTTGTTTACGCCGCCGGCGAGTCACGTTAGACACAATTGGCCCGCACCGCGAGCGCCGGGGCCAAAGCTAGAACGAAATAGATGCGCCGCCAATGACTTTCCGTTTCGAGAGGGAGACGGAGAGAGAAAGAGGGAAAGAGAGGGAAAGAGAGGAAGAGACAGGGAGAGAGAGAGAGAGAGAGAGAGAGAGAGAGAGAGAGAAAGAGGGGGAGCGAGGGAGAGATGGGGGAGAAAAAGAGATAGGGGAGGGCTTAGCAGTGTATAACCGAGAGGAGAAAACAGGTGGCGCGACTTGAGGCGCGGGCGGGCTGACGGGACAGTGGCGGAGCACCGTGGCGGCCGTTATGCTAACCTCCCCCCGGTACACACACTACCACTGCTTGCTACGCCGCCGAGTCCCAACATCGCATCGGGGCCGTCACTAAACGCCAAAGACGGGCGCGCGCCGGGGGCCGGGCCGGGCCGGTCAGCGTGGCGGCCGCGCGTCTGGGGCGGTGCGGCGCTGTCGAGCCCACGAGATCGCGCAATTAATCCGCTATTGATAGTTGAGGCCGGCAGCCAAGTGGCTTGTCGCGGCTTGTGGCGGGCACGGCCCGGGGCAGGAGGGGGCGCCCGCCCCGCCCCGCCCCGCCCGCCCCGCCCCGCCCCGCCGTTCTCAGGGACCGTGGCGTCCGTCGCGGCGCCCCGCCCCGCCCAGTCCGCGGCGTCCCGTCGCGCCTCGCGTCCCGTCCGCCCGCGACGACCCCTTATTGCTTCCGGCCTGATGCGCGGACCAATCAGCGCGCCCGTTTCTCACCCCGACGCGTGATTGCGCGCGACGCCACCGCGCGGCGGACGCCGGGACGACGACGCCGGTACGCTACGCGACACTGTCCGCGCGACGCCCCCGCGCGACGCCCCCGCGTGGACGCCGCCCGCCGCGCCGCCGGCATTTTTATGAGCGTCCATCGGGAGGCGGCTGACACCGGCGGCGCAACTCCACAAGGTATGCGTGAGGAGCAAGGGCAGGGCCGCGGGGACGACCACCTTGGGACGGGACGGGCGGGGCGGGGGGCGGCGCGGCGCGGCCGTCGGGGTCGGGGGCGTCCTCTACCTAGGGCGGCGATGTGTTTCGACGACGCCTTCAGAATGACGGTACATCCGACCAGTAGTCTAATGACTCATTACTCAAGATTCCCTTTTCACTTTAGCCCTTGTTAAGTGCGCGGCCTGTCAGGTGACCCCGCGCCCGCGACGCGCCACACCGGCAGCAGGGCGTCCCGAGGAGGGCGGGGCGCCGCGCCGCGCCGGTCACAACGGATCTCACCAGCCGGCGTGCACAACGCCGTCGTGCGCGCGCGCGCGCCCCTCTGTGCGTGTGTGCGAGAGTGTGTGTATTAATCGGCATCTTCCCCGCACGTCTTTCTCAACGACAAAAATACCCCGTTGAGCACCCACCACCACACTGGTGTGGGAAGGGAGGGAGGGGCCGGCGCGGCACGGCGCGCGACAAGGACGTAGCTGGCGGGCGGGCGGGGCGGGTAAGAGAGAGCGAGGGAGAGCGTGTGCGAGAGGGAGAGAGAGGGAGAGAGAGGGAGAGAGAGAGAGAGAGAGAGAGAGAGAGAGAGAGAGAGAGAGAGCGAGAGAGAGAGAGAGAGAGAGAGAGAGAGAGAGAGAGAGAGAGAGAGAGAGAGAGAGAGAGAGAGAGAGAGAGAGAGAAGAGGGCGCCTTGCACAGGGGCGGCGGGGCTCTATGGTCCGCGTTGAATGCGCGCGGGCGGGGCGGGGCGGGACCGGGCCGGCCAGCAGCCCAGGGCGCGGGAATCTGTCAGTCCGCTCCGCTCCGCCCCGGGAGCAGAAGCGCCGCGCCGTGCCGCTCCCGCGCCTCCCAGACTCGAACAAGACCCTCTCCTCCCCTCCCTCGCGTCCGGGCCGCCCCCCGCCGCCCCCGCCCCGCCGGCCAGCCATGCGCCCGCGCAGTGCATCCCCGCCGCAGCAGTGAAGTGCATCAGTGTGACGAGCGCGGCTGGAGCTCAAGGGGATTACCGCTGGCCGCTGCAGTGCACACCTCACCCCGCCCCGCCGCACCCCGCCCCGCCCCGCCCCGCCGCAGGCCGCGCTGCGCCGCGCCCAGCCGTGCCGCGGGGTGTGTGCTATGTGTCTGAGGCATGGGCAGCTCGTGCTGCAAGTCCCAGTGTGCGGACGGCAAGGCGGCAGGCTCGGCCAGCTCCTCGGCCTCCTCGAAGGGGTGAGTCCCTGCCTCTGTGCGCGTAACCCATACAAGAAAGAAAAAATTGAAAAAGTCTTAATGGAACGCGCGGGGCGTTTTCGTTGGATGATATGCGAGCCTGCGGGCTTGAGGTCACACGGCACGCCACGAGTTTCGAGATGGTCTACCGCGCCACGCTGCGCCACGCCGCGCCGGCCGGGCGCCGCGCGCCTCCTTGGCACACAAACAGAGGCGCTCCCCCGGCCAAGCTTGCCTATTTCTAGCTAAAGCCATACTCCACCGCCCAGGGCAGCCTCCGCAACAGGCGTGCGACCGGCCACCGGGGCCATGAGGAAGCCAACGACGGCAATCCTCAAAAATTTTCGATCAAAATCTATGCTATTTTCCTACCTTTAGGATGAAAATAGTGCGGTTTGCCTTTTAGGCTTTTTGCGATCTGACAATCTTGGGAGTCTGGTATACAATTTGCACGAGTTGAAGCCTCTTCCGGCACGAGTGCGCACAGGGGGCGGTGACATCCTAACGCAAACCCGTACGACAAACTGGTAGCTAAGTAGCTAGTTGAGTCTTCGCCCAAAAGCACAGCGAAAAGCGAAAGTTATGAACCTGCAAATGCTCACTGAGTCTAATTATACGCGTAATTGAGGGGACTTTGCGTCAAGTTAGACTTCCGCCATTGCGTTGTTATTGTTGATGTTGTTGGTGCGAACTGTCAAACTTTTCAAATAAAATAAGGCCAGCGTCGAACGTCGCGCCGCCCTCCCTCCCCTTCTCTCGTTCCACCCTTCCGCAACGTCCCTCGCCTCTTGCTCTCTCTCCCTCTCTTTCTGTCACACACCACCCCTTTGTCCCTCTCCGTCACACCGTCTCAGAATGCAGCGATGGTTAGTTATTCCTCTGGCCTAACCTTGGCCAAGGCAGTCGGGAATAGCCGAGCGCGCGCGGTGCGTGGGGCGGGGGACGGGGAGCAACACCGGCGGGGCGGGGCGGGGCAGGGCGGGGCGGGGGGAGCAAAGGAACCCGGTCACGCGTTCCGCCCCCCTGGCCCCGGCACGGCCCGCCCGGCCGCGGTCAGGCAGGGCCCCAGGGCCCCGCTCTGATGACCGCGCCAATATATCGCCGTCTTCCTCGATGGCCGGTGACAGCCCGCGACAGCCGCCCGCCACCAAAAGGCTGCAATCCTCGAGCAAAAAATTTGCAGGAATAAAATTGACATCCAGGAGACATAACGGGCTCGAGCGAGAGGGAATCAGCTTCTGACTTGGGATTACGCAAGTGTCTTGAATTACGGAGAAACTGACATGACTTCGAAGAATTTTTTAAAAAATAAATTAAATAAATTAAGGCGGAAATAGCTACTGCGCCCTGCGGGTCCGAGCCGGGCGGTCACCAAAGAGGGTGCGTAGCGTGCGTACGTGTGCGCGTGTGTCTGTGAGTGTGTGGAACACAGCGTGGACCTGGGCCGTGCCCTGCCTTCCCGGCACCCACTCTGCCTTACACCAACTGTTTACCCCCCGGCCCGGCCCGGCCCGGCGCGCCCGGCGGCGCGGCACCAGAGCTCTGCTAGAGTATTTTCGCCTCTGTCGACACGTCATTCGACTTGCAGCCGGCAACACGTTTGCAGGCCCGCCCCGCGCCGCCCCGCGCGCGCAAGAGTGAGTCGAATCGGCAGGTCCGTCGTCGTCCAACGACTGCCAATATTTCAGAGGCGATATATTTTTAGACGGTTGATTTATGGACGCGCCCCGCGCGCCCGCGAGGGTGGCGGAGCAAGACCTTATAACAAAAAAAAAGCGAGAGAAAAGCGCGTAGGGCATTTACACTGGCCCTTCTTCCCCCGTGGCAGCGATCAGTCGCGTGTACCGAGTGTTTCTTTGAATGCCTATAAGAGGGTTGCGGGTTTGCCTACCCCAATCACCCGTAAGGCGCCATGGCCCCTGCAGCACTGGAGAGTATGCAATCCCGCAACACTGTTACGCATTCAAAGAAAAACCCGGGACAACGTCAAAGTTGAACGCTACCGCGTGCGTTCTGCGGCTCCTCCGCGAGCTACCCCTTGCGGGCCCCAGACCCGGCCCCGGCCCCGGCCCCAGCCCAGGCCCGGGCGCTCCACCGCATAATCCTGGGATAACAGTCCGATGAATGATAAGCGCACAATTGTCATCCGTCTCTCGGCACGACGTACTCCTGGCAAAGTACCACGGGGTGCGGCCTGGCGGGCCTGGCGGGCCTGGGGGGGGGGGGGGTGGCTAGCCTGCGCAGGGGCGGCTCAGGCAAAGGGTGGACGGCGAGAGGGAGGCTGCGCTGCGCCGGCCGGCGGGTTGCGTAACACTGTCGCCCAAAAAACTCGATACCGACGGCAGGGCAGAGCAGAGCGGGGGCTGCGCACAGGGATCGCCTGCAGTGCTGCCAGGAAAGTAGGCAACGACGCGCCTAGACGCAGAGGAGTAACGCGGGCTGCATCTGCGCCTGCCCACTAGGCAACAAGTACACACCTGTGCTTGGGTGCTGCCTAGTAGGCAGGCGCAGATGAAGCCCATTTTACTCCACTGTGTTTGGGCGCCTTATTGCCTACTTTTCTGGCAGCACTGATCGCTTGCAAGCGTCTGTAGCACCCTTCTGGTCTGTTAAACCAGGCCGTCGTATGAAACTCTCGAACAAAATCTAGTTTGTACGCTTCCCGAAAAGTGTTTTTGAGGACACAAAAATTACAGGTTGGGATAAGGAAGAGGGTTTAAAGATGCGGGAACTTACCAAACGGGAAGACGCAGACACCACTTCCTTCGGACGTCCACTCCAGAGTAATCCTGGCCGGCCCACCTCCCTCCATCGTCCTGCGTGCGGGCGCGGGGGGCCAAGGGAGGGCCGTGCCGCGCCTGGCAGGGCCCGGCCGGGGGTGGCGTCACCGGCAGCAATTCGGCCCTGGACCCGACAGCCGGCTGCAGTGCAAAGAGACCAAGGCTTGAAAAACAGATAAACAAGAGCCGTTATCAGACGGACCCGCCAAGGGCGGCGAATAAAACATGGAGGAGTGGCGATTAATTAAAGGGGCAAACGAGCCGGCCGACGACGGGCAAACACGTTCGGGGGGCGCTGCCGGGCGAAAACTACTCCTGCTTAGGCGAAAATCGTTTTACACCGTTCCACCCTATTCCCCCTCCACTGCTCGGCCGCCGCCAACGGAGCGTAGCGAGGCTTCGTTGATCGTCATCCACAATAAAACGCCCAGGAAAAAAAAAACGCGCTTGAATCAAGAATCTTTCTAGAATTGCTTTGAATTAATACAGTGTTTTTATACCTGTTCTATATAGAAAGAATCTTGAATCAAGAACGGATATTACTGGGTGAACATGGTCGGCAGAGTGGAGAGCGCTGACGACAGGCCCAGGGCGCACGCGGGGTCGGCCCGCGGCCTCGGCCACCGGTACCCTCGGTGAGGCGGGCCTCGCCCCCGGGGCTCACCCCCGGGGCCTGCGCCGCCCCGCCCCGCCCCCGCGACCGGCCTGCGCCGCGCCGTTCTGCGTGACAGAGGTTCTGTCTGGCTGCAGGCCAGCGGCTCGCCCGGCCCGGGGCCCGGCCGTCAGACACGCGTGTCGTTGGCACAGACTCCTGTTATGATGCTCCAGGTTGTCTCCCGATGCGTCGCGCGACGCGGATCTCGCGCGCACTACTCCCCTGCTGGCCAGAACCTCAATCATCTTTATGCGAAAGCTGGAGGCTTCGCACCAATTTTTTTCTTATTTATGTCAGCAACTATTGTATAGGGGACTGCATAGATGTACCGGGTATTACTTTGAATACGTAAGAGGGTTGCGGGTTTGCCTACGCGCCGCCCGTAAGGCGCCATGGCCCCTGCAGCGCTGGAGAGTATGAAATCCCGCAACACTGTTACGCATTCAAGGAAACACCCGGTACGTCGAAAAGACTCTATAGTATTGAAATAATCGAAAAACGCCATTATTTTAACTAAAACATTTGTTGTTCTCCATGCCCACAGGTCCCGCAACGACCGGCGGATTCTGGAGGACCGCTTCCACATCGCGCGCAAGGACGGACGCTCTGTGCAACTGTCGCTGACCCGCGTGTCCCGTGACGACTCGGGCCGCTACACCCTCACCGCCTCCAACTCGTCGGGCGAGTCGCGCGCCGGCTACGACCTGCGCGTCGACTCCAGGATGTCCATGTCCGACTCGCTGTCGGTCCCCACGCACGACGACGCCCCGCACTTCATCCGCACCCTCGCCGACCTCGCCGTCAAGGTCGGCACCCGGACCAGGTTCCTCGTCGAGCTGCGCAGTCCCACCGACCTACGGGTGAGCATACGGCACTGGGCGATACTTTTGTATCACGCGCACTCACACTGTTAACGCCGCCGACGCTCACACACACAAAAATCAGTCATTTCGCGATATATTCACGATATAACTTATGAATCGAACAATGCTCATATTACGGCTTAGATAATCCAAATAGCGGACACTTTAATTACAGATGATTTGTGATCCATAATACGCTTCCACGACATTCTCCGTAACTTACAGATAGAAAATCCGCAAGAAAATGAGAGTGCGGTGTTTACACTGCAGTAATAATCCTACTAATCGTATCATTGCCTACTCTCGCAGGTGACATGGCTCCGAAACGACAGGCCGGTCAAGGAGAGCGACCGCTTCCACTTCCTGAACGAGGGCAACTACTGGTGCGTGGACGTGGGGCCCGTGATGGTAGAGGACCACGGCCTGTGGACGTGTGTGGCCGAGAACGACGCCGGCCGTGCAGCCTGCTCCTGCCAGCTCAGTGTATTAGGTCAGTGTGCCGAGTCCACAGACAGTACCAGGTAGCCGCCCTCGTGTTGGACTGTACCGCCGCACAGGCGTGCCAGCGAGTTGCCTACTCGCCAGGCGCAGTATGGTCACAGACAAGAGGCAGGCCATAAGCGCACTGGAAATCCACGAATGTCGCTCACTTGTAGGTGAGCAAATAACTATTCGTTCACTTGTAGGTACAAGTGCGTAAATGGTTATTCGCACACCTACAAGTGAGTGAATTTATTTGCTCACATACAAGTGGGCGACATTCGTACACTTGGATTTCCAGTGCGAATGCGCAGGATTGATTTCCACGATTCTATTACAACATGGCTATATAAATTTTAATGCGACTTGCCCTGATGACTTTGCAGTTCCAAAGGCGTACAAAGGCCCCGAGTTTCTCGAGGAGCTGCGCGCGCTCCTCACCGAGCAGGGCACCGTTTCCCTCGAGTGCAAGGTGGTGGGCGTGCCCACCCCTGCCCTGCGCTGGTACAAGGACGCCAAGGAAATACGGGCCGGCGACGTGTTCGCGCTCACCGCCGACGCGTCAGACCCGACATCGCTCGGGACCTACACCTGCGAGGCTGTCAACTGCATGGGCAGAGCCTATTCGTCCTCCAGGGTGCACGTCGTGGGCCATGGCAGCAGAGAGGGCTCACTCAAACCAGCAGACCAGTGAGTGTTGGAACACGGATATTGTTACAAGAGGAACAATTTTCAAGCAATATTTCTGACTAACCCATTCTCGTGGTTAATAGCTTACTCCCAACTGGACCGCCACCTACGTTTGATGAAGAGCTTCGACCCGAAAAAGCGAGGATTGGGGACTCACTCACCCTTGCCTGCCACGGTATGCCACAGATTTACCTCGTTGCAGCTCTTTAAGAAAGCAAACATTGATGTGACGTAATTCTGCCTACCTTTCAGTACAAGTACCGCCGTGGCCGAAGAGCATCCAGTGGTACAACAGCGAGGGTCGGGTCGAAACAGGGGAGCGATACCGCATTCTAGAAGATGGGCTCGGCGGCTATTCCGTGGAGATCTCGGCCCTCGAGGCATGCGACGATGGCGAATGGAAATGTGTCGCCACGTCGTTCGAGGGTGTCCGAGGCATCTCAACAGCCACCGTCACCTTAACATGTACGGAAAAATAAAACATTAGAAATCGTCACTCAAAAAACAAAATAATTTTACAATTTTTTTTCTTGCAGATCCCAAGAACTACAGAAAACCCAGATTTTTGGAGAGTTTGCGTGCGATATTAACAGAAGAGGGTCTCGTGTCGTTTGAGTGCAAGGTGGTTGGGTTTCCTACGCCGCAGCTACGATGGTTTAAAGATGGACAAGAACTGCGGCCTGGTGATGTGTACCAGTTAACAGGAACTAATTCACTTGGTAAGCTAACAATAAGACGCAAAAAAAAATATTCACGGTAAAATATTTTTTGAATCAACATGCTGCTTATTTCCTTTCCAGGTTCGTATTGTTGTATAGCGCGAAACTGCATGGGAGAGGCCAGCAGTACAGCAGAACTCACTGTAGAAGACATTCAAAGTCAGCTGAGTGAGGAGGAAAGGTTGTCTCTTTTCTCAAGCGACAGTGTGCCACACTTTGTCAGGGGACTCCGCTCTCAGGAGGCTCGTGTGGGGGACAACTTCCGCTTCACTGTACAGGGTACGACCACAACAGCGAGCGTGGTCCAAGAGGGTCTCACTCTTTTAATACTAATGCATCCTTCGTATTCACAGTAAGCGTCGCTCCTGAGCCTAGGCTGGAGTGGTTCCGTGACGATGACCCAGTTGTGGAGGGGGAGAAATTCCGAGTTACTCGCGAAAATCTGGGCACCTGCCACCTCGACATACGACCAATCGATATAAACGATCAGGTAAGAGACATGATATGTGCATAGTTGCCCACAGAGGAGTGGCACATCCGGTGCAATAATTTGATGTATCTATGCTGCAGGCGGAGTGGAAATGCGTAGCAACGAACGAATTCGGGCACAGCGTTACATCCTGCTTTTTAAAACTGACCATTCCAAAACACTTTAAGAAACCTCGGTTCCTTGAGTGTTTGCGCGCTGTGCTCTCCGAAGAAGGGGCAGTCAATTTAGAGTGTAAGGTAAGAACTGTAATGCCTTCCACACAGTCTGATTAATTTGTATAATTGCAAAATATCTTAATTTTATCTCGATGTGGAACAGGTCATAGGCGTACCCCAACCCGTACTTAAATGGTACAAGGACGGTGAAGAATTGAAACCGGGTGACATTCACCGTATTATCTCCGGCCAGGATGGTACCTGTTGCTTGGGTACTTACACCTGCGAGGCTACGAACTGCATGGGTACAGTGTCAAGTTCAGCATCACTCGTCGGCTTTGAAGGTAAGCCCGTGAAATTATATAAACTCAATCGGCTGCAACGCAGATGTTATCTTATGCCATATTTTCGCAGAACGGGGTTCTCCAAAGAGCGGGGCGGGCCGCGCGCCTCAACCAATAGTGCGAGATCCATCTCTCTCTACAATTCACGAGGAACGAACTTCACAAATGCACGATGCGGAGCAGTCACTTTCTCTTGATGAACGAGGTGAGGTGAGCTTCTCTTTCGACGGCAAAGAGGTATCTGTTTCGCTGTACGAAACTCCAGACTTGACAGAGGAAGAAGCATTACAAGTAGTAGAAATGTACGCCGATGAACTAAGCGAGCACATATCAGGTAAAATAATGTTGTACTTAAAATGCAGTCATATACCAGTGACAACGTCTTATAGAACATTCTCTCACATTACAGAACATAACATAGTTGAGTTGCCTCCACTACGCTTCATGAAGGAATCGTCGACGTCTGGAAACCTTCTTATGGAAGCTGTGCTTGTAGACGTTTCGCCTGATTACTTTGGCCCCGCTGGGGAGGATGACTTAAGGACGGACGCTGATATGGACGAGTTCTCAATAACAGATGAGGCGCTAACATTGCACACTCCAAACGACGTATCACAAGCAGACGAAGAAAAGTCAGAGAGGCTGGACTCCGACGAGATTTTCGATCGTGCTCTGGAACCGTTGGGCAAAAGAAGCACAAGTAAAGACGGCAGTCCTCCGATGCGCCCTCCTCGAAAATCACGAAATCTGTCGAAAACTAAATCTGGTAGCAAAGAATCGCGCTCTCTAGAAGAAAAGAGCGACTCCTACTCAGACGCTAAGGCCCAATCCTTAGAAATGGACACTAGTTACAAGAGTGCACAAGAAAACCTAGATCAAGGTGAAAGGTCGGACTCCCGAGGGAGAGACGGGAAGGCATCAAAACGAAAGGCTTCTGATACTACCGAAGAAAATGTAAAATTAAGGAAAGAAGAAAAGCCGCATTCAGACAACCAAGGTAATGCTACAACTAAGGTAACTGCAGAGAGCGCCGTTAAAGCTTCACCTAAGGGACTTTTACAGCGAAGTAGAACAGCTTCTATGGACTCAAATAGTATGACAGAGGATGATACAATTTACGATGACAACATTCCAGGACATCTAAAAGTCGGTGTAGCAGCAGCTCCTCTAGAGCAAATTTCTGTAATAGATTCACTCGCACATTCCCTGCAAAGAATTCAGAACGGATTACTTATGGTTGAAAGTCAAGTTGTTTCAGAATCTCTAGATCAAAGTTCCGCCAAAGAGAGTTTCGAAATTCTTGGCAATCTATCACACTCTCTACAGGACATCCAGAGAGCCCTGAGTTTAATTGAGTCCCAGGTGGACGAAGAGGCTGTCGTCCCTTCCGGGCAGACAGAAATGTCTATCTTGGAGACTTTGGACCAGCCACTACAAGAATTCCAGCGAAAACTTGCATTGATTGAGCAGCAAACTGTCCTCGGGGGGACCGAAGAGACATTACTGGAGCGGACAACCCATTCAATAATGGAATCCGTCTCTCAACCAATGCAAGAGTTTCAGCGGGAAATGGGCCTTATACAACAACGAGCAGCTATAAAAATGGGCCAGAATGTTGTATTTGAGGGGCTACAAACCTTTTTTGTCCCATCAGGTAAACGCGGCAGCATCGAAGACAAGAAATTCCAGGTTCAACAAGCTGACAGGACATCTGAGGACGGTGAATCAAAGCTTAAAGCATCGCTTTCATTGCAAACTCTGGCAGAACCCGTAACAGAGCTTTTAAATGCTCTTGAGAACTTCCAATCTGATGTTCAGCAAGTAGGCGATGGGAATATACTCTCAGATAAGCCGAAGTTTTCTTCACTAGAAAAGTTGTTACACCCCATGAAGGTATTAAAGGCAGAAATTGAGCTTATTGAACAGCAAGCAATATTGGAGGCCGATGGAAAAGTTCAACACAGTAAAAGTCTATCTATTCTAGAGGCTGTCTCACAGCCGATGGATGAGCTTCGTAGAGGAATCGCTCTGGTTGAGCAGCAGGCGGTTATGGAGACCGGGCTTGAGTTTAGCTCAGTATCAACTCTGGAAGCGCTTGAAAAGCCAATACGAAGACTGAAACGAGGCCTGAACCAAATACAGCAGCAGGTTTCATTAGAAGCCAGCCTGGAATCCATTCCCCAAAGCTATGAAATAGCAGTGCTGCAAGGTTTAGAAATATCTTTGCACAATATAAAAAGGGCATTAACCGCTCTTCAGAAAAAATGTGCAGCGGAGCAATCAGAAGAGGTATTTCATTTGTTTGAAGTTTGTACTTTATATGAACCAATTGAAGCACTTGCACTAGGTGTAACAAAAGCCAGCGAAAGTGTTATGGCAGGCCACACGGAAAGTGGACCAAGCCCTTCTATTGGTGCTTTAGATTGCCTGGCAGCTCCATTGAACGAGTTAAATAAAAGTCTTGTACAGGTTGAAGATACTTTCTTCCCCGAAAATGTGCCAGCATCTTCTGCAGAGCAAGTAACAGTCTCAGAATTAGTCCAGAATTCTTTAAAAACAGTAAAAGAGGCGGTTCAAAAATCTGCAAAGGACATTTGTATTGACAAGTGTACAGAAGAGAATCTGAAGCCAGAAAATACCCCCGCTATCGAATATTTGGTTCCCGCTCTACGGAATATTGAAAAATATTTGGGTTCTCTTTTAACACAACTAAGGCGTCCAAAGGAAACAGACGAGGTTTCACTTGCTGAAAGTCTGGAAACTCTTCAATCACTTTTCAAGTGTGCTTACGAAGTTGAGAACACTGTTTCTCAAATACGCCGCCTTGCTATGAAAAGAATTCCCATGGACAAGACGGGAGCTCTGGTTTTGGGTTCTCTGAAGGACCCGTTCCACGAGCTAGGGACTAAATTAATTGAGAAACAACAGGGACTTCTTTTGCAGCCAGGCGATCTCACGATGTTTGTGAAGCCACTTGATATAGATCTACAGACACTTTTTCCTCAACTGGATTCTGTTTGTGAGGCACTTAATGATGTGAAGGTTTTTGCATCATTGCAGATACCATCTGAACCATCGACTCGACACAGTCTAAATCTGCGAGAACTTGATGAACCCATTACGGAAATAACTAAAGAAGTGTCAAAGATAAAGGCAGATGTCCCGAAATCAGATATCAACTCAACAAATTATCCTCTACTAAAAACACTTGTACCTCCTATGCAGAAGCTCATCGTTGGCTTGGTTCAATTAGAGGCAGTTTACATGGAATTCAGTGTCTCTACTGGTGTTCCAAGTGAAAACTACCTAGAAGCAATGAAACAAACATCACTGACATTGCGTTCATTGTTCGAGCTCATCTCCACTATACCGCCCCAGGGTATAGAAGGCATCCCTACTAGAAAAATTAAGGATGCCTTTTTGAATTTAATACAGCCTCTCGCCGGTTTTGAATTTCTTGTACAAAAGTTATGCTCAGACCTTGAACGAGAAGTAACCTCTACAACATTGCATAATGCTTTGACACATCTTTCAAAAGCAATGTCATCGTTGTCAAACGAAGTATCTACCACTTCCACAATTTTAGAAGAAAGCCTTTCAAGTGTTAAGTCACCGCAAGCGGAAATAATTCAAACCGTTTTGGCTTCTATGTGCGATGTTCAAAGATCCATCCGCAGCGCCCAAGTGCAAATTGCCATGGAATCTGGCGAAGAAGATCTCAGCAACAGTCTCACACCAGCAAAGTTTATTGAGATAAGCGACACTCTAAGAGAACTTAAATCAAACTTACAGAGCTTCGAGATAGCTTCCTCTCTTAATTCAAGGGAAATTGTATTATCACATGTGAATGCGATAGAAGACTGTCTTCGCGAGACCCTACTTAAAATAGAAAAGCTTCCAGTGTCGCAAACATCAACTAAAACACCATTTCCAGATTGGAACTCTATTTTTGATTCGTTGCATACTTTAGAGCCAATCTTTAAATCATTCGGAGGCCTCTTAAATAGCATTGAAACGAAGCTAAAGGATGCCAAGGGTAAAGAGCCACCGTTTGAGCGCAGCATGACGTCGAGCATGATGAATATTCTGCAAGATTTATACCTTCACTTGGAGACTATTTCTTCACAAGTAGTTCTGGCCCAAGGCAATGTTCCCCACTCTGCCGCAGTAGAAAAATTTCTTTTCAGTGCTAACGATTTGAAAAATCATGTCAGTGCAATTAAAAATGCAGCTAATACGAGGTCTGAAGATACGCGTGAACTTATTGAGGTATCGTCAGAGACCTCATACTTGTGTACATTATTAGCACCCTTTGATGCATTCTCCAAGGGCATTGACAGTATCTCCAGTTTCAAAAGTGAAGCTTGCCAAGGAGAAAAGCTTCTGCCACATTTGGAACAACTCCAAGATTCAGTTGGCGAGCTCCAGGTCACGTTGGATTCCTTGAAATCACATGCTACTACAGAGGCAGCTCTTAGCCTCGGTAGCCAAGTTGTGTTCGAAAGTCTGACAGCACCCCTCAAAAAGTTGAATAACGGTTTATCAGTGGCGTGCAGCGCTGGACAAGAAATGCAGGCGGTGCCTATTTCTATTTTGAGATCTTCGGTAGCTCAGCCACTTGAAGAAATTTTATCGGCAGTAGACTTTGAAAATGAACGCCTCACTCACATCGTCGACTCATTTGTTCCAGAGACCGATAGAGACATAAAGAAATCCCAAATTACGTTACCAGTAGAAGGGTTCAAAGCAAAAATAAGAGAAATGCACGCCGCAGTTCTAAGCCCCGTCTTTACAGACAATGACGCACAAATTGCAGCACTAGACTGTCTGACACAATGTGTGCGTGAGTTCCAGCAGCTCGTGGGCGCAGTCCAAAATGAGGTTGCGAAAATGTGTGAGCCCATGCAAATATCTGACAAAGGCAGCTTGCCATTACTTCAAAATTTGCAGCAGACCGTCCATGATGTACAGCTGAACGCAGTTACAACCTTATCAATCGCATCTCTACATTTGGAAAATGCGCCAGAACAATTTAAGACTTCTGCTTTGTTAGTCAATCAATTAGTAGAGCCACTCCGAGACTTACTCCAGAGCCTCTCACAATTTGAAAGTGTCATCGTAACACAAAACGATATGGTTCCATTAGTAAAGTCATCGGCCGCAAAAAGTCTTGTAGAACCCCTTTCAAAACTTAAACAGTCATTGGTGACAATAGGCCATGGAGTGTCTAGTAATCTTGCCTGTTTAAGTGTAGAAAAATTACAAAGGCCGATCCAAGATCTCCAAAGAGGTGTAATGATGATTGAAGAAGAAATATTCATGTATTCCGACGAGTCTCTTACTTTGAAGGACGGTGTTTCCATTCTAGACACTCTTTCACAACCGATTCAAGACATGCATAAATTGATCACAGAAATGCAGGAGAAGTGCTTAACTGAGGCGGGTGTGTCTCCTTCAGAAGTAGTGGGACCAAAACCATGTCTTAAAATTTTAGCAAACTCAGCCGGCAAGCTTCAATCCACATTGCAAGATGCAGAGAAATTATTAAAAAGTACGAAATATCTTCCTCAAGATTCAGTTGACGTTTGTAATGCAGTCCAGTGTGGATTTGCTGAATCCGTACAAGGTCTCGGCTTTTGGACTCGTAATTTACTGCAAAAGATTGAATCCGGAGCAGTATTGGTTGATGATGATATCGAAGTACTTCTAAGGCCACTTCGTCAATTTCCCAAGTCATTAGATGTTCTGAAGAAAACACTAGAATCATCATCTAAGGAAGAACCGACTTTCGAGGCAGTGCGACAGAAATTAGAAGACCTTAAAAGTGCTTTGTTTTTTACTACTGAACAACTTGACTCAGGCATCAAAAAGGGTGTCGGCTTTGAAAGAAACGTTTCTCAGCTGGAAGGTATAGCAAATCCGATGGAAGATATAAACAGGGCAATGCGTGGTTTTATAGAAAAGGCATATATGATGGAAAATAGCGCAAAACAGGCAGAGCTGGTAAATAAAATTGACAGTCTAGCTACATACCTAACAACAAACCTCGCATCTGAAAACACTGAGAGTTTACAGGAGTATGCAAGAAATATTTCCAACATTCAGGCAACCCTCGGGACTCTGCAAGGTACTCGCCTAGAAGAAAAATGTAAGTTGGAGGAATTAATTCAAACAACGTTAGAAGTGTTGAAAGTACCCGAGGATTTCAAGGCCGATTTAGACGATAGTCAAATTAGCATGTTAGCGAAAAACCGTGATACGTTAGCATCAATGGCACATCAATTTCAATCAAAGGCAGAGATCAAAAGCAATGAGGCTAATGATATTTTAGAAACAATGGTGCTATGTATGCACGACTTTACGGACATGGCAAAGTTGGGGGTAGAGAGTAAAGTGCAAAAGAATAGGGCAGCATCTTTAAATCTGCAGCCGTTAACACAGAACTTGGCCCGGTCAGCCAAATCTGCACAAAACGAAATAAGCCGAATCCTTTCATTTATAGAAGCCGCAAGTACCACAGCCTTTGGAACGATAGGAAGAGAGATGTGTGAAATTGAAGCAAACATGATTGGCCCGGTAAACTCAGGTTCCGCCCTAAACTATTTGCAAACAAGCGGGTGTCTTCAGAGACTGATTTCTGAGCTATCCACTTTAGAAAAAGAGGTCCTCCCTGTATCCCAGAAAAATAAGATAGTGGCAACAGCATTAACTGCAGCGGTGAAACAACTTGAGTGGAGTCTCAAGTTGATTTATGAAGATCTGGTCACCCCATCAAGAGCTGGTACAGTGGAGAAGGAGGAATTACTCGTCCAGACAATAACTGAATCTCTCTACGAGTTTTGTGATCAGCTGTCGAAAATACAGGGAGAGTTGCCCGTAAAGATGGAAGTCAGCGCCTCAAATGCTCTGCTTGACAGTGTAACCGAAAATGTGAATGATGTCCGCCAGGTGATAGCCTCGAACGATGATCTTCCTTCATCTATTCTTCAATACGTGAGTGACAGCGGCGTGCTAGATAGTGTGATGGCCATGCTTTCATCTCCTTTAAATGCTTTGTGGAGTGGAATACAGCAGTTGCGAGAAGACCAACAGACTCCATCCAGGGAGCATTCTTCTCATATCGTAAGTCCCGTAGTGGACCTTAGAGACTCCTTAATAGCAGTTTCCGAGAAACTGGTACAGTCAGAACAGTTTGCCGAATCAGCATCAGTTCTTGAGCCTTCAGTGCAGAAAATAAAAATGGCCGTTGAGAAGATTCAAACAAGCGATGCCAGTACCAAAAAGGATATGGGTCCACAGTCCCAGGAAATACTTCAAGCTCTAGCTGAGCCACTAATGGAACTAAAAGAAAGTGTGTCAGCACTTAAAACGGCACATTGTGCAAATGAGATAGCAGATGGTATCAAGAAATGCGCGGAGGATATACGCACTGATATAATAACAGCTAAATCTACAATAGAATGCCAAACACAAATAAATCCTCAAGTAAGTGTTGTCAAAGCATTAGAAGGATTAGGAGAACCTCTACGGGTAATATGTGAGGAGGTAGGCAAAACCAAAAAGAACTTTAAAAAGCCCCAGCCAAAGCCAGCGGCGAATGAGATATCTCCGATGCTCATCAGTGCATTAAGTGAACTTACAGGATGTCTTGAAAATGTAAAAGCACAGGTGCACAGGTGTGCCGACGAAAAATCTTTGCTCCAGCCAATCGAAAATATTCAAAGTTTAGTGCACGATTTACTTCAAGGCTACGAGCAACCGAGTTCCGCCTCTGACTTGGGCGTCTTAGCTGTAGTTGCAGAAACTTTGCAATGGCTAAAAGAAGAAACAAAAATTGTTCTTGGAAGTGTGCAAAGCATTGCACATCCAGAATTAGAGTCTCCCCAGGAAAGTGAAAAGTATGACGAGGAAATAATCTCAGCCGTCAATACCCTGCAACCAGCCTTAGTTGAGTTAATACGGGAGTGTGAGGAACTAGCAAACAATACTGGGGATGTGCATGTACAAGATGCTGTCAAAACCCTCTCAAAAACCATAGCCAGGTTTGATGTCGAAGTTGAGAACGGATCACCGGAAGAAAGAGAATTAATCGACCAAGTCAAAAAACTAAAATGGGCAATACTGTCTGTTGAAAGCTCGGCAGTTCCAACCATTTCCGATGAACCAGCTTCTCCACCCGTAGAAGAGATTATTAAGTCAATGAAAAAGTTAGAGAAACGCCTCTCCGAAGTCGAAGATGCGGGCCAAACTGTGGTCGATGTTGTGTCAGCTGCCGCGACCATAGGTAAATCAGTTAATGGCCTCAAGCATGTCCTAAGTTCTATAGATGCTAAACGAGTCCAAACGGCTCAATGCATTCAAGCACTTCAGACCCTTGTGAAGCCAATAGATCGTTTTTCGAAAGAAGTTGGATTGACAGCTGCAGGGCACGAAGCAAAGGTCCCATTAATAACCTCTGCTTTAGTTGAGTTGAAAAAGGCATTGAGTACAGCAAAGACTGACCTGGAAGCATTGAAGATCTCTGGCATGGATATAACTACCGAATTCTTAAAACCATTGCAGGAGTTCGAACTCTGTCTGCAAACAATAGAGGACGACTGCATGCGGAAGGAGGTGAGAGGAGACCCATCTCAAACGATCAATGAGACTATTATTAGAGCAATATTTAAGCCTATAGAAAAGTTCGAAGAGTCAATTTCGAAAGCAAGAGAAATAGAAGCACTAAAATTGATAGCGGAAACACATGCCCCTCTAGTTCAGGAAATAACTGACAGTGTGGAGAGTATAAGAACGGCAATAGCTCTGGCCAAAGCAACTGGCAGCGAAAGCATGGAGGCATTAAGAGCAATAGAGACAGTGCAAACGTTACAAACTCCTCTGCATAGCCTAGTAACAGCAATCACGCAAGTTGAAGAGCACACTGGCCCATATGAAGACGCTGTAAGTAAGGTAGTCAAGCCACTTCATGAATTAAACAAATCACTAGCGCTAGCCATGTCAATTTTTACAACGACATTTACTCAAGACATTGACAATGAACTAGCCGAATCGCTAAGCAACCTGCAACAGGTGTCAATGGTGACCGAAGAAACAGCGAAACACGCATCCGCAGCAGGAGAAAAACCATTGGTAATACAAGACATAATACTTGAAGCATTAGACCAGCCACTGAAAGAACTCAAATCTGCGATTACATCAATCAATGCGAAACTATTGCAAAAGACAAAAGCAGAAGAAGACCACGCGAAAAAAGTTGATAAAAGGGAAGCAGACGACAGCAAACATGTCAAAGACGAAGAAAAGAAACCAGAGACAAATCAGTCAGAAAAAGATTACATTGAAAATTTTGTTGAGAAAACCACACAACAAAGTGTTACCTCTTTCGTAGAAAACACCACACAGAGCATCAAGGAGCTCGAGAGGGAGATTGGCGTCGCACAGGAATCCGTCCAGAAGACTGAAATCTCGGAGGCGCTCAAGCCATTGCTAGAGCCTCTTCAGCACTTCGAGCAAAGTCTCAAGCTCGTCAAAGAGGAGGTGCAGCGCGGGTCGGTTCCAGAGCCTGAAAAACTTATTGTTGAAACGCTGCAGAAGCCGATAAGCGAAATACAGAAGAGCATTCAAGCAATTCAGGCTGAAATTCACTCACCAAGCACGCCTAGCGAGACCGCAGAGCAACTAAATGCCCCACTTGCAGCACTTCAGAAGAGCATAGAAACGGTTGTCAAGGACACCTTGAGTAAGCCGGAAGACTTGAAGATCGACACGGTCACCTTAGGAACTCTTGCACAGCCCCTGGAAACATTCAAGGAGGACCTGCAGACAATCAACAAAGCTATTGAACTGCAGGCCGCTGAACAAAGTGTTACCTCTTTTGTAGAAAACACAACACAGAGCATCAAGGAGCTCGAGAAGGAGATTGGCGTCGCACAGGAATCCGTCCAGAAGACTGAAATCTCGGAGGCGCTCAAGCCATTGCTAGAGCCTCTTCAGCACTTCGAGCAAAGTCTCAAGCTCGTCAAAGAGGAGGTGCAGCGCGGGTCGGTTCCAGAGCCTGAAAAACTTATTGTTGAAACGCTGCAGAAGCCGATAAGCGAAATACAGAAGAGCATTCAAGCAATTCAGGCTGAAATTCACTCACCAAGCACGCCTAGCGAGACCGCAGAGCAACTAAATGCCCCACTTGCAGCACTTCAGAAGAGCATAGAAACGGTTGTCAAGGACACCTTGAGTAAGCCGGAAGACTTGAAGATCGACACGGTCACCTTAGGAACTCTTGCACAGCCCCTGGAAACATTCAAGGAGGACCTGCAGACAATCAACAAAGCTATTGAACTGCAGGCCGCTGAACAAAGTGTTACCTCTTTCGTAGAGAACACCACACAGAGCATCAAGGAGCTCGAGAGGGAGATTGGCGTCGCACAGGAATCCGTCCAGAAGACTGAAATCTCGGAGGCGCTCAAGCCATTGCTGGAGCCTCTTCAGCACTTCGAGCAAAGTCTCAAGCTCGTCAAAGAGGAGGTGCAGCGCGGGTCGGTTCCAGAGCCTGAAAAACTTATTGTTGAAACGCTGCAGAAGCCGATAAGCGAAATACAGAAGAGCATTCAAGCAATTCAGGCTGAAATTCACTCACCAAGCACGCCTAGCGAGACCGCAGAGCAACTAAATGCCCCACTTGCAGCACTTCAGAAGAGCATAGAAACGGTTGTCAAGGACACCTTGAGTAAGCCGGAAGACTTGAAAATCGACACGGTCACCTTAGGAACTCTTGCACAGCCCCTGGAAACATTCAAGGAGGACCTGCAGACAATCAACAAAGCTATTGAACTGCAGGCCGCTGAACAAAGTGTTACCTCTTTCGTAGAAAACACCACACAGAGCATCAAGGAGCTCGAGAGGGAGATTGGCGTCGCACAGGAATCCGTCCAGAAGACTGAAATCTCGGAGGCGCTCAAGCCATTGCTAGAGCCTCTTCAGCACTTCGAGCAAAGTCTCAAGCTCGTCAAAGAGGAGGTGCAGCGCGGGTCGGTTCCAGAGCCTGAAAAACTTATTGTTGAAACGCTGCAGAAGCCGATAAGCGAAATACAGAAGAGCATTCAAGCAATTCAGGCTGAAATTCACTCACCAAGCACGCCTAGCGAGACCGCAGAGCAACTAAATGCCCCACTTGCAGCACTTCAGAAGAGCATAGAAACGGTTGTCAAGGACACCTTGAGTAAGCCGGAAGACTTGAAGATCGACACGGTCACCTTAGGAACTCTTGCACAGCCCCTGGAAACATTCAAGGAGGACCTGCAGACAATCAACAAAGCTATTGAACTGCAGGCCGCTGAACAAAGTGTTACCTCTTTCGTAGAAAACACCACACAGAGCATCAAGGAGCTCGAGAGGGAGATTGGCGTCGCACAGGAATCCGTCCAGAAGACTGAAATCTCGGAGGCGCTCAAGCCATTGCTAGAGCCTCTTCAGCACTTCGAGCAAAGTCTCAAGCTCGTCAAAGAGGAGGTGCAGCGCGGGTCGGTTCCAGAGCCTGAAAAACTTATTGTTGAAACGCTGCAGAAGCCGATAAGCGAAATACAGAAGAGCATTCAAGCAATTCAGGCTGAAATTCACTCACCAAGCACGCCTAGCGAGACCGCAGAGCAACTAAATGCCCCACTTGCAGCACTTCAGAAGAGCATAGAAACGGTTGTCAAGGACACCTTGAGTAAGCCGGAAGACTTGAAGATCGACACGGTCACCTTAGGAACTCTTGCACAGCCCTGGAAACATTCAAGGAGGACCTGCAGACAATCAACAAAGCTATTGAACTGCAGGCCGCTGAACAAAGTGTTACCTCTTTCGTAGAAAACACCACACAGAGCATCAAGGAGCTCGAGAGGGAGATTGGCGTCGCACAGGAATCCGTCCAGAAGACTGAAATCTCGGAGGCGCTCAAGCCATTGCTAGAGCCTCTTCAGCACTTCGAGCAAAGTCTCAAGCTCGTCAAAGAGGAGGTGCAGCGCGGGTCGGTTCCAGAGCCTGAAAAACTTATTGTTGAAACGCTGCAGAAGCCGATAAGCGAAATACAGAAGAGCATTCAAGCAATTCAGGCTGAAATTCACTCACCAAGCACGCCTAGCGAGACCGCAGAGCAACTAAATGCCCCACTTGCAGCACTTCAGAAGAGCATAGAAACGGTTGTCAAGGACACCTTGAGTAAGCCGGAAGACTTGAAGATCGACACGGTCACCTTAGGAACTCTTGCACAGCCTGGAAACATTCAAGGAGGACCTGCAGACAATCAACAAAGCTATTGAACTGCAGGCCGCTGAACAAAGTGTTACCTCTTTCGTAGAAAACACCACACAGAGCATCAAGGAGCTCGAGAGGGAGATTGGCGTCGCACAGGAATCCGTCCAGAAGACTGAAATCTCGGAGGCGCTCAAGCCATTGCTAGAGCCTCTTCAGCACTTCGAGCAAAGTCTCAAGCTCGTCAAAGAGGAGGTGCAGCGCGGGTCGGTTCCAGAGCCTGAAAAACTTATTGTTGAAACGCTGCAGAAGCCGATAAGCGAAATACAGAAGAGCATTCAAGCAATTCAGGCTGAAATTCACTCACCAAGCACGCCTAGCGAGACCGCAGAGCAACTAAATGCCCCACTTGCAGCACTTCAGAAGAGCATAGAAACGGTTGTCAAGGACACCTTGAGTAAGCCGGAAGACTTGAAGATCGACACGGTCACCTTAGGAACTCTTGCACAGCCCCTGGAAACATTCAAGGAGGACCTGCAGACAATCAACAAAGCTATTGAACTGCAGGCCGCTGAACAAAGTGTTACCTCTTTCGTAGAAAACACCACACAGAGCATCAAGGAGCTCGAGAGGGAGATTGGCGTCGCACAGGAATCCGTCCAGAAGACTGAAATCTCGGAGGCGCTCAAGCCATTGCTAGAGCCTCTTCAGCACTTCGAGCAAAGTCTCAAGCTCGTCAAAGAGGAGGTGCAGCGCGGGTCGGTTCCAGAGCCTGAAAAACTTATTGTTGAAACGCTGCAGAAGCCGATAAGCGAAATACAGAAGAGCATTCAAGCAATTCAGGCTGAAATTCACTCACCAAGCACGCCTAGCGAGACCGCAGAGCAACTCAATGCCCCACTTGCAGCACTTCAGAAGAGCATAGAAACGGTTGTCAAGGACACCTTGAGTAAGCCGGAAGACTTGAAGATCGACACGGTCACCTTAGGAACTCTTGCACAGCCCCTGGAAACATTCAAGGAGGACCTGCAGACAATCAACAAAGCTATTGAACTGCAGGCCGCTGAACAAAGTGTTACCTCTTTCGTAGAAAACACCACACAGAGCATCAAGGAGCTCGAGAGGGAGATTGGCGTCGCACAGGAATCCGTCCAGAAGACTGAAATCTCGGAGGCGCTCAAGCCATTGCTAGAGCCTCTTCAGCACTTCGAGCAAAGTCTCAAGCTCGTCAAAGAGGAGGTGCAGCGCGGGTCGGTTCCAGAGCCTGAAAAACTTATTGTTGAAACGCTGCAGAAGCCGATAAGCGAAATACAGAAGAGCATTCAAGCAATTCAGGCTGAAATTCACTCACCAAGCACGCCTAGCGAGACCGCAGAGCAACTAAATGCCCCACTTGCAGCACTTCAGAAGAGCATAGAAACGGTTGTCAAGGACACCTTGAGTAAGCCGGAAGACTTGAAGATCGACACGGTCACCTTAGGAACTCTTGCACAGCCCCTGGAAACATTCAAGGAGGACCTGCAGACAATCAACAAAGCTATTGAACTGCAGGCCGCTGAACAAAGTGTTACCTCTTTCGTAGAAAACACCACACAGAGCATCAAGGAGCTCGAGAGGGAGATTGGCGTCGCACAGGAATCCGTCCAGAAGACTGAAATCTCGGAGGCGCTCAAGCCATTGCTAGAGCCTCTTCAGCACTTCGAGCAAAGTCTCAAGCTCGTCAAAGAGGAGGTGCAGCGCGGGTCGGTTCCAGAGCCTGAAAAACTTATTGTTGAAACGCTGCAGAAGCCGATAAGCGAAATACAGAAGAGCATTCAAGCAATTCAGGCTGAAATTCACTCACCAAGCACGCCTAGCGAGACCGCAGAGCAACTAAATGCCCCACTTGCAGCACTTCAGAAGAGCATAGAAACGGTTGTCAAGGACACCTTGAGTAAGCCGGAAGACTTGAAGATCGACACGGTCACCTTAGGAACTCTTGCACAGCCCCTGGAAACATTCAAGGAGGACCTGCAGACAATCAACAAAGCTATTGAACTGCAGGCCGCTGAACAAAGTGTTACCTCTTTCGTAGAAAACACCACACAGAGCATCAAGGAGCTCGAGAAGGAGATTGGCGTCGCACAGGAATCCGTCCAGAAGACTGAAATCTCGGAGGCGCTCAAGCCATTGCTAGAGCCTCTTCAGCACTTCGAGCAAAGTCTCAAGCTCGTCAAAGAGGAGGTGCAGCGCGGGTCGGTTCCAGAGCCTGAAAAACTTATTGTTGAAACGCTGCAGAAGCCGATAAGCGAAATACAGAAGAGCATTCAAGCAATTCAGGCTGAAATTCACTCACCAAGCACGCCTAGCGATACTGCAGATCAGCTGAATGCACCTTTGGAGGTCCTGCAAAAGAGATTAGAAACCTTTGAAAGTGTTTTAAATAGCCAAAATGGTCTTGATGTAGATATTGGGCTGATGGCATTTGCTAGCGATTTGAAAGAAGCCAAACGTAAGGATCTTGCAAATAGAATTCAGAAGAGGCTTGACGTAATTGACCAAGTCGTTTCCGAAGTACTTTCGAATACTAGCACTCCGATTCTGCTGCTTGAGCACGTTGTTCTTCCTGTTGCGCATAGGGTTAAACATGTTCAGGTTTTTAAGAACTTACAAAACTCTCTTCAGGAATTTTTGGAAGTAATCAGGGCGTCGAAAGAATTCGTTGAGACCCCTTTAAATGTTAATAAGGATTCAATCTTAATCAAATTGAATGCAATTCTTAACTCAGTGCATTTAGTCCAGTATGAACCGCCTATAGAAGAATACTCTGCCCTGGAAGATTTTGCTGGGGTGCGGAGGTCAATGTCATCTTTAGAGTGCTCCCTTGACCAAGCAATACATGCTTTGCAGGCCTCTAATACTACAGATGGATCATTTATTTCAGCATTTGACCCATTGGCGTTAGCTTTCTCTGACTTTTGCAGCGAGTGTGCGAAGTTGCAGAGTGTGAAGGAAATGAAAGCTACTATTACAATGGCTGAATCGACATTGTCCTGTATGTCAAATTTGCTCAATGTATTTAATTTATCTGAATTTGGAAATCTGGACAAGAAACTATCTATTCAGTCAACTGTTCTGGCACCAATGAGCGATACGTTAAAATGTATAGAGTCATCAGTTGAAAAGATTAAGCAGGCCGCTTTAAATTCTAGTTCCGATGATACAGAAGATTTTGGTTTCCTTTCGGCGTTGTCGCGGCTTCGTGGGAAACTAGCTGATACCGAGAAGTACCTTATGGATCAAACAATTGATTCCCTGGGTGAATTAGCATCGCTTGTGGTACCACTCCATGAGTTCCAAACAGCAATTAAAACAATCGAGAAAAACGCAAGTGTATCTGAGTTGGGCAATAAAAGAAGGCAGAATGAAATGACGCTTAGGTTTGCAGAACCGTTCGCAGAATTTGTTAACAAGGCTTTAGAAGTAAAAGCAGCACAAGATGAAGCTGGTTTAGCAGTTTCAAAGTTAACAGATCTGGAACACGCATCACTCGTTGACTGCGCTCAGAGATCCATTGCCGATGTTAAATTGAGTATGAGCGAAATTCTTCATCCACAGCGAAACTTGAAGTCACTCTTTGCTGAGGCTGCTGTGCTGCAGGATCTCATGGATCCAGTCGAGGGGCTAGATTTGGCCATAGCAGGTATGAATACACTCCAAAAAGATAACAATAGACTAGAGATACTGATCAAACCCCTTCAGAAAATTATTTCCACAGTGAGTGATCTTAAAGACGATTTTAGTACCGGGGAACAGGAGGGTGAAACAGTGGCTAGTATCTTGGCACCGCTTTCCCAACTCTCATGGAGTCTTACATTTATTGAGGAAAATGCCATATTGAAAAAAGAAATTGGCGAAAATCCTGTAGTTATGGAAAACACAATTCTAAAATCGATTCTAGAGCCATTAGCCGAATTTAAGAATGAAATAGCAAAGGTTAAGGCAAAGATTCAAATGAAAGTTCTCGCAAGATGCGATTTGGCTGAGTGCGCAGCAAAGACCATAGACGATTTTACTAATACGTTGAGTTCTATTCAGAAACAAACCACAGATACCAATCTGTCCGTGATTAACTCGCCCGCGAAGAAGTTGCGAGATGACATTTTGGATGTTCGACAGTGCCTCCTCCAGGAGCTATCACCATCTGCTAAAGCGTTGAAAAAATCATTACAGGAAATGGTTAATTGTCTAGATTTATTAGGAAAGACAGATTACGACAGCACACAGAATGCTCTTAAACTGCTTTTTGAATCAGTGTCTAAACTATCGACATCATTAACAGCGGCTCTGAAAATATTGCCATTGGAAAAGCGCCGATTTGCAGAGTGGGAAAAAGATGACACACTCATCAAGGAAATGGCAAAATCTTTTGAAGATTTTAATGCATCGACAATCAATTGCCACCTTTCACTATCTAATAAACCTGCAAAAACTGAAATTAACTCAAATGAGAACCTTGGAGTGGACAGTAGTATCGCCCCTGATTCAACAATCGCATTATTGCTCAGTGCCACTGCAGATTTGAACACAGAAATAGAAAGGATAGAAAACGCACAACAGAAATCAGCGGACGAGATTCCCGAATCAACAAGAAGCACGATACTTACAACGCTCCAGGAGCCAGCACAAGTGTTGAAAGATGTATTGAACGACGTGGCTAATGTTATTGCATCAAGAGATAAAGTATCAGACGGTCAAGTCAACGACCTTACTTTACAAGTGAGAAAACTACATCATGGTCTAGAAGAAATAGAGCAAGAGGTTGTACTTGAGCAAATAAGGGATGGAGAAGTGAATTTGTCTATGCTTCAGGCAATAATTCGCCCTATAGAACAGCTGCACACGTGTATGGCTGTCATTGAAGAGAAACGTGTTCTTCAAGATTCTATCCCAGCATGTAGCAGTGACGAAGAACTGACAGCTAATGCTGTAGCCAAACCCGTCAAGGACCTGGTTAAATGTCTCGCTGTGGCAGAAGAAACTCTTGCAAGCAAACCAACTGTTCAGATCTCCACTCCTGAGCACAAAGTTCTGCAAGCACTTACAAATCCTATTCATGAGTTACGAGCTGGTCTTTTGCAGTTAGGCGACATAGAAGAGGTGGATCAGATTACCGACACACTTCCTGATTTAAAATTAGAGCAACTTTTAAGTTTAGCCAAACCCATTCAAGAGATACAGGTAAGATAATTCAGAATATAGTTTATCAAGGGGGCATTCACTCGGGTTACAGTAAGCTGAGGGTTGATTTCCTCGCAGCTCACAAGTAAAAATAAATAAATATAATTTAATGTTAAATCTAGGTAGTCTGATTCATTTTGTTTGCAGTTATAGAACGTAAAGAACGAAATATAACATTTATTATTCAAAGAATTGGAGAGTGCATGTCCCCTCAATTAAGAAAAATAAGCGTTGGCCAAAAATCACTTACAACCAATTTATTATTTTCAGGTAGCAATTACAGCCGTGGAGTTGACACCTGAGAGCGACGAAATTCAGCATTTAAACACAGATCCAGTTTTAAAGGCACTTGCAGCGCCATTGCAAGAGCTGGGCCATAAAATCGCAATTATTGAGCAGCAACAGATACTAGAGGGACATGCTGGTTCAACAACTGAGGACTCCGTTAGCATATGCCCCAAGCAGGCAGAGGAGAAAACTACATCGATGCGAGCTGTCGGTTTAATTGAACAGCAGGACACAATGGAAGCAGAAGCATCTCTTAAGCTTCAAAAGAAGAAAGCAGACACAACGGATGGTATGAACGCGTCAGACTCATTGGGCATGGCGGTCTGTGCTGACTCTGGTGTACTGGTGTCCTCGAAACGCGACGAGACATCCTCAGAAATGCACGACGAACCAGAAACACTCTCTGAAATAGAAAGCATTCCAGATCTATCTAAACAAGAGACTTGTAAAACTGTCGAGGAAACCTCGGACATTGAAGAGGTTTCCGAGCCAAAGACACCTGCCATAGTTGAGAACACAGAGGCTGAAGAGAAGAAACAGGAAGATGCAACAGATAAGCTTAAAGAACAAAAGAAAAAGAAGGCCGAAGAAAAGGCAAAGGCGGAGGAGGAAAAGGTAAAGAAAGAAAAGGAGGCTGAAGAAAAGACGAGGAAAGAAAAGGCAGAGGCTGAAAAGAAAAGGCAGGACGAGGAAGCCGCTAAGCTTGAAGCACAAAAGAAAAAGGAGGCCGAAGAAAAGGCCAAGGCGGAGGAGGAAAAGGTGAAGAAAGAAAAGGCAGAGGCTGAAAAGAAGAGACAGGAGGAGGAAGCCGCTAAGCTTGAAGCACAAAAGAAAAAGGAGGCCGAAGAAAAGGCAAAGGCGGAGGAGGAAAAGGTAAAGAAAGAAAAGGAGGCTGAAGAAAAGACGAGGAAAGAAAAGGCAGAGGCTGAAAAGAAAAGGCAGGACGAGGAAGCCGGTAAGCTTGAAGCACAAAAGGAAAAGGAGGCCGAAGAAAAGGCAAAGGCAGAGGAGGAAAAGGTGAAGAAAGAAAAGGCAGAGGCTGAAAAGAAGAGACAGGAGGAGGAAGCCGCTAAGCTTGAAGCACAAAAGAAAAAGGAGGCCGAAGAAAAGGCCAAGGCGGAGGAGGAAAAGGTAAAGAAAGAAAAGGAGGGGGAAGAAAGACGAGGAAAGAAAAGGCAGAGGCTGAAAAGAAAAGGCAGGACGAGGAAGCCGGTAAGCTTGAAGCACAAAAGGAAAAGGAGGCCGAAGAAAAGGCAAAGGCAGAGGAGGAAAAGGTGAAGAAAGAAAAGGCAGAGGCTGAAAAGAAGAGACAGGAGGAGGAAGCCGCTAAGCTTGAAGCACAAAAGAAAAAGGAGGCCGAAGAAAAGGCCAAGGCGGAGGAGGAAAAGGTAAAGAAAGAAAAGGAGGCTGAAGAAAAGACGAGGAAAGAAAAGGCAGAGGCTGAAAAGAAGAGGCAGGAGGAGGAAGCCGCTAAGCTTGAAGCACAAAAGAAAAAGGAGGCCGAAGAAAAGGCAAAGGCAGAGGAGGAAAAGGTAAAGAAAGAAAAGGAGGCTGAAGAAAAAACGAGGAAAGAAAAGGCAGAGGCTGAAAAGAAGAGGCAGGAGGAGGAAGCTGCTAAGCTTGAAGCACAAAAGAAAAAGGAGGCCGAAGAAAAGGCAAAGGCAGAGCAGGAAAGGTAAAGAAAGAAAAGGAGGCTGAAGAAAAGACGAGGAAAGAAAAGGCAGAGGCTGAAAAGAAGAGGCAGGAGGAGGAAGCCGCTAAGCTTGAAGCACAGAAGAAAAAGGAGGCCGAAGAAAAGGCAAAGGCAGAGGAGGAAAGGGTGAAGAAAGAAAAGGAGGCTGAAGAAAAGACAAAGAAAGAAAAGGCAGAGGCTGAAAAGAAGAGACAGGAGGAGGAAGCCGCTAAGCTTGAAGCACAAAATAAAAAGGAGGCCGAAGAAAAGGCAAAGGCAGAGGAGGAAAAGGTAAAGAAAGAAAAGGAGGCTGAAGAAAAGGCGAGGAAAGAAAAGGCAGAGGCTGAAAAGAAGAGGCAGGAGGAGGAAGCCGCTAAGCTTGAAGCACAGAAGAAAAAGGAGGCCGAAGAAAAGGCCAAGGCGGAGGAGGAAAAGGTGAAGAAAGAAAAGGAGGCTGAAGAAAAGACAAAGAAAGAAAAGGCAGAGGCTGAAAAGAAGAGGCAGGAGGAGGAAGCCGCTAAGCTTGAAGCACAGAAGAAAAAGGAGGCCGAAGAAAAGGCAAAGGCGGAGGAGGAAAAGGTAAAGAAAGAAAAGGAGGCTGAAGAAAAGGCAAAGAAAGAAAAGGCAGAGGCTGAAAAGAAGAGGCAGGAGGAGGAAGCCGCTAAGCTTGAAGCACAGAAGAAAAAGGAGGCCGAAGAAAAGGCAAAGGCAGAGGAGGAAAGGGTGAAGAAAGAAAAGGAGGCTGAAGAAAAGACGAGGAAAGAAAAGGCAGAGGCTGAAAAGAAGAGGCAGGAGGAGGAAGCCGCTAAGCTTGAAGCACAGAAGAAAAAGGAGGCCGAAGAAAAGGCAAAGGCAGAGGAGGAAACGGTGAAGAAAGAAAAGGAGGCTATAGAAAAGGCGAGGAAAGAAAAGGCAGAGGCTGAAAAGAAGAGGCAGGAGGAGGAAGCCGCTAAGCTTGAAGCACAGAAGAAAAAGGAGGCCGAAGAAAAGGCCAAGGCAGAGGAGGAAAGGTGAAGAAAGAAAAGGAGGCTGAAGAAAAGACAAAGAAAGAAAAGGCAGAGGCTGAAAAGAAGAGACAGGAGGAGGAAGCCGCTAAGCTTGAAGCACAAAAGAAAAAGGAGGCCGAAGAAAAGGCCAAGGCAGAGGAGGAAAAGGTGAAGAAAGAAAAGGAGGCTGAAGATAAGAAGAAGAAAGAAAAAGCAGAGGCTGAAAAGAAGAGACAGGACGAGGAAGCCGCTAAGCTTGACGCGCAAAAGAAAAAGGAGGCCGAAGAAAACGCAAAGGCAGAGGAGGAAAGGGTGAAGAAAGAAAAGGAGGCTGAAGAAAAGACGAGGAAAGAAAAGGCAGAGGCTGAAAAGAAGAGGCAGGAGGAGGAAGCCGCTAAGCTTGAAGCACAAAAGAAAAAGGAGGCCGAAGAAAAGGCAAAGGCAGAGGAGGAAAAGGTGAAGAAAGAAAAGGAGGCTGAAGATAAGAAGAAGAAAGAGAAAGCAGAGGCTGAAAAGAAGAGACAGGACGAGGAAGCCGCTAAGCTTGAAGCACAAAAGAAGAAAAAGGAGGCCGAAGAAAAGGCCAAGGTGGAGAAGGAAAAGGTGAAGAAAGAAAAGGAGGTTGAAGAAAAGGCGAAGAAAGAAAAGGCAGAGGCTGAAAAGAAGAGACAGGATGAGGAGGCGGCTAATCTTGAAGCCCGAAAGAAAAAAGACGCCAAAGAAAAAGCGAAGGCAGAGGAGAAAACAGCTGCCGAGAAGAAGAAAACGGTAGAGGAAGAAGCTCAGCTTGAAGTACAAAAGAAAGATGCAGAGAGTGAGATCAGGGCTGAAGAAGAAAAAGCCACAGAAACATTTGGTGGTAACCAGGGCTCTGATGTGAGAAGGGAAGTAGGAAATCTCTTACAAAGTGGTTATTTGAGTAGAGCGACGCGTGAAGTGAAGTCTGCGATGGAAGAGGATATAGCGCGTCGGGTTGACTTTACATCTAGCCTACTTCAAAGAAGCCGAAAAAATCTTGAAGAAGAGAGTGAACGCCGTTCATTTGTTCGGAACGAAGAGGACGCAGCAAGGCGACGGAAACAGCGGCAAGAGGATGCTGAGAAGTTTCGCAGGGACATGGATCAATTGGAAGAGCGGCAGAAGCGGATACAAGAAGACAAAAAGCGCGTGGAGGAGCTTTCCAGTCGGTTAATGAAAGAGGAAGCAGATCGTAGAAGCCGACATGCGTGGGGCATCAGTGACGATAGCACCGTGAGCAAAATAAGAGCTTCAATGACTGCATCAGTTTCTACTTCACGATACACGGCTCTCTCAAGTAGAGCCTCTGATACCCTTTCGAGCTTGAGATCATCTTTGGATGAGTATGATGTTGGCCGCGGGCGCAGTCGATCCTCATCTTCATATCTTTACAGGCCACCGCGCGATGACGTACCGTACGGAAAGGGCCGCAGCCGAACACCCGATTACTATAGCTACACACCGATTCGTCGACCAGATATTGGGACGTCATACATCGGCCTTAGCAGATCGACCTGGTCGTCAACATCCGCACTTGATCGACGCGGAAGGAGTACCGAGCGCGCTCTGGAGGACCTAAGAATTGGTACAGCACATTTGTACGAGGAAGGTCGACGACTGGCAAGGTCTGTGACTCCATCACCCATGCGAGGCGGACTAAGCGAGCAGTGGCGGACAAGCAGCTCTTACTTGTACGAAGACACTCGCGTGCTTGCTAGGTCAGTCACCCCCTCCCCGATGCGCGGAGGAAGAAGCTCATCAGCGACGACTGGGCGTTACTCCCGACTAAGCTATGAGGATCTGCACAAGGCTGATTCATACGGTTACGAGAGGCGGTCCAGAGCACTGGTAAGACCCTTCACCCCATCACTTTGTTTATGTGTTTGACCTGGACTGGGGTCATACTAATCTCACCGGCTGTTGCAGGAGCGACGACTTCGACCCACGTTCTGCGCGCGCTTGTCGGACCGAGCCGTCTCAAAGGGGACGCGAGTGAGACTGGCCTGTAGTGTCCTCGGTGCACCTGACCTCAGGGTTACGTGGTGCAAGGACGGCTTCCCGCTATTCTCACAACCAAAGTAAGTAGGGCTAGCAAAAACTGTCTGCGAGCTTTGTATGCAAACTAATGGTGAATTTATCTCGACATCTAGCGTGGTTACCAAGGAGGTCGACGGCTTATGCACGCTGGAGATACCTACCGCTGAGGTTTCCGACTCAGGAGTGTACTCGTGCTCGGTGCGGGACAAGAACGGCGAAGCAACTACTAGCTGCACCCTCACCGTCTTCGGTGACAGCAGCCCAGCGCCCCGACCACCTATGTTCATTCGGCAGATATCAGGTGAGTGTCAATTACAATACGCCAGCAGCCTGCAAACAAAATAAGAGCGTTAGATATATTTTTTGTTTTAAGCCATAATAACTTTAGAAAATGGCATCACAAGGCTGAAAATATTCCTTTTAGAACGAACCCTTCGGTCGTAACGTAAAGTGACATTAAATCATATTTTTATTCCTACAACAGAGTGGTACCGCCCGTCAGTAGATGAGCTCACGCTTGAGACCCGCGTGAGTGCCCACCCAATGCCCCGAGTCACCTGGCTGCTCAACGGGTCACCACTGAGGGTGTCGGACCGGTATGAACAGCAGCAGCTCTCCGACGGCACATGCCGACTGATCATAAGAGGCCCCGATTCGGCCGCGGACAGCGGTCGCTACACGTGCAGGGCCGCCAACCTTGTGTCAACCGATCACGTGGCACACACCATCAATTTTACAAGTAAGGACCTAACAGGGCACTCCGGGCGATCCACGCTGTTCAAAACCAACTTCTATAATTACATTTCTCCAAATAGGTCGAGATGAATACGAGAATCGCGCGCGATCTCCGGTGCCTGGATCATCAGCGTCGATACGAGATAATAGATTACCACGGTTTGCCAGTTCTCTGGTCGACAGTCAAGTTCCCGTTGGCGGAACACTCGCTCTGCAGGTTCAGGTGACAGGTAAGTCACTTATGCTATACTTTTGTTACGCAAATTAAAAAAATCCAAAAGTAAAATATCCGCCTCTTTGAAGGATATCCGAGGCCACGCTTGGAATGGCTTCTCGGCAGCGACCCAGTGCCAAGGAGTTCACCTCGGTACAGGTTACTTGAGGACGGTAGGTTTCGAGTCCTCATGTACGCAAGGCTTTCAAATTTTTATTTTTACGAAAATTTGAAAGAGAAATGCGACATTTTTTTAAATCTAGGCACGGTGCACACGCTGCTAGTGTCCGGAGCGACAGCTAAGGACGCGGGACAGTACACTGTGAGAGCAGTTAACCCGCACGGCTCAGCGGACACATCTGCCCGGGTAGACGTCGTAACGCACGGCAGTGGGGGCGTTCATGGCGACCCGGCCATCTTCCTGTCACGCCCCGACACCCTCATCACCGTAGCCCATGGCGAAGACATAACTGTATCGTTCCGCTTGGCAGGGGATCCTAAGCCAAAAGGTAAGCCAACAAGCGCCGTGTAGGCATGCAACCTATCGTACACCACGCCCCATGAGCGGCCAAGTTGGATTTAATTCTAAAATTCAATCTAAATAACTTTAAGATTTCCCGTTGCAGCTTTGTAGTTTTTGGGTCATAATACGCGTGTTTTTGGTTCTAGTGACATGGATGAAAGGAACGAGAGACATCACCAACAGTGGGCGCGCTATGCGAGAAAACGTGGGTGACTACGTTCGCCTCACGCTTAAGCGTGCTATTCTGTCAGACGGAGGAACCTACTTCATCGTCGCCAAGAACATCTTCGGCACTGATCGCGCGTTCTTCACCGTCCAAGTACGTAAAAGTCACGCAGGAGTTATTCTACTTCCAAGCTCAATTTATGAAGTAAACAAATTAACTACGCAAGGCAATTTATGAGACACCGAGGATAGCATACGAAAGTTGCCACTTCAACTCTTTGAGGAGGGAGTCAGCAAACTCATCTTAGGCTAAAACACTTCGCCTCAGCACGACGCAGATTTTTTAAAAAGTGTATTCAATGTATGCAACCCACGCTTTCCCATTCTACAATTGCTTCTTACATCGGCCCCTCCCGCTGCTTTGGCACTTTGCTTCTCTGTTTGAAACTGCGTAGATGTCGCACGTTAGGTTTGCCCATTGTGCTTTCGAATGGCTTTGTTCATACCTTTTGTCACCCCCACAGCTTCAGACCCCCGCTGAAGTTCCCCCTCGGCTAATGTTCGAGGGCTACTACTGCTGAGTCCCTCCAAGCTCCCCAATCGCTCGCCCGGAGCCAGTAACGTGACCAGCAAGAGGACCCTCTGAAGGTAGTAAACCGAGTGGTAAATCGTGCGAAGTCATGGCCATAATGAAACTTCGCGTGCGGTGGAAACATGCTTGAAAGTGGTCCCCGTGCACGGTGCCCCAGAGAATACGTCGCAGTGTTGCGGGTCTGCCTACCCTAGTGGTCGAATCATGGCGCGCCCTACAGACGGAGCGCAAAGGCAGACCCACATTCCGTGGCGTATTCCATAAGACAACCCCCACATGTATCGCCTGTCTCTGTGCAGTTCCGGCAGCGGGCGCGCTCCCTCACGCCCGTGCGCCACCGCCGGGACAGCCTGGGCGCCGGGGACGATTTCTGGGAGCAGAGCGGTGACTGGTCCAGCAGCGGTCACCTGGACGACGCTAGCCAGATACTTCGCGACATTCACGAGAGATCAAAGACTCGAAGAGGTAAGTGGCCTCGGCGCCTGTTGACATAATACACTGGGGTAGGGGACGGGGGGAAAGGGTGGAAGGGTCGGGTCAGGCGTTTAAAAAACCACGCAGAGAAAAGGTACCGGGCTGCCACTTGATTCTAAAAATAAGGATAGACCGACGGACGGGCGGGCGCGGGCGGGCGCCACCTCACCCGCGCCGCGCAAAAATGTGACGACGCTTCAGGATGGGGACGGCATGGCACGCTGTGTATGAGTGATGAGGTCCGGTGTAAAACGAGCGCGCGGTGCTCGTCGCACGGGCGGCCGACAAGCTCACTGCGCGGGTAGGGGCGGGGTGAAGCGGGGAGGGGCGGGGGTGGAGCGGGTAGGGGCGAGTGTGAAGCGGGTAGCGGCGGGGTGGCAGAAAGACGGACGCGGCGAGGGCTGCAATTGCACCGCGTGATGTAAGAGGCGCCCCTTCTGTGAGTGTGGGCGCCAGGGAGGGCGCGCGGGGGAGGGGGGGGGGAGGCGTCGCTGCGACCCTGACAGCTATTTTGCGAATCGGGTGGACCCGGCTGGCCTAGAGAGCGCGGCGGCGTGGCCAGGCCCCAGCCCCAGCCCCCCGCGCAGGCGTGGCCTAGTCTTGGCAGCGCGACCCTCCCGCGCGCGCGAGCGTCTCCCAAACCAGATCTCATCGCGCCGCCGTACCGGTGAGACCCTTCGCGTCCCGCCCCGGGAAGACGTGGTCCGCGAGTTGAGCCGTATTTAAGGAGGCTTGAGCTACCGCCGATATCAGTAAAGATGACCATTACGGAGGGAGAAGGCGACCTGTGCCGGCAGAACCTCATGCACGACCTAAAGGACACGTGGGCCAAGAGCCACGGCTTCGCGTCCGAATTCCTCCTCTACCTCGCCTCCGACCACGGTAAGCATTCCGGGTTCAGTGTTGGTTCTAGTCTGATTCATTGAGTGCAGTAATACATGGTCAGGCCCCTTTCACCCCCCCCCCTCCCAAGTTTTAAATCAAAGTGGGGAAAAAACTCCCTGCGCTAACGGCATTAATGGTCGTTTGAATAGGAAATTATTTTTATAACAGAGTACGGATTATGCCCTACTGTCAAGACCAATACGCGTTTGTCCGTACCAGGCGTTCCGGAGAAACGTAACAGTTACCGAATGGGTCACGGCGCCTTACGTCTGGAGCGGGTAGGCAAACCCGCATACCGTTACGTGTTCTCTGAAACACCCGCTAATTGCACGAAAATTCATCATACTTCATCAGTCACCTCCTTCGTTAACTCGTCAGCCCTTGTATATGGTGGCAGAGTGCCCAAGAGCCGCTGTGATAACCCTAAACCGAAATTGAAGCACCACAGCCGGCGGTGAGGTGCGTGTTCGCGTTAAAAGGGGGGTACATTTATTAATCTTCTTAAGTCCTGAAGTCAACAGCGTCTGCTGGCGTTGGCAACCCCCGCGCCTTGTCGTACATTAAGTAGTCTAGTACGCGCGCTTGCCAAGACGAATCACAGCAGCCCTGTTCTTATGTCCCTCGCACACTGCAGTGTAAGAGTGCGGTAGGTATCGTGGAGGGGGTAGGGAGGGGAAGGAGATAGCGCTTATGACAATTTTCACAGACACCTGGCTTACCCCTTGGCAGGCGCTATAGCACGCCAGGTATTTCTGTACCGTGCTGTCCCTTTGTTCTCGGTGGGTGACCCCTCCCACCCCCACGCACCCGAAACAACAAATTAGGCGCGGAAATAATCTCGCCTACTGAACTCATTTTACCTCATCCTTCGCAACTTCCGCCCCTGCCCGCAAGTCAGACTGACATGACTGTAAAAAATACCGTCAATAAGAACCGTACAAGCCGTTATTGTACATGTAATGAAATTAGCAGTGAAACACTGTACATTCAGCTTGTTGTACTCTACAACCGTCTACAACGTACAATAAATAATAAAATAGATTTAATTCGCTTGCTAAAAAAAAAAAGGCCAAAGTCAGTATATATTTTTTTCACGATAAGTCACTAACGACTTGTTCACAGAGGTGCCGGGGCCGATCGGCGGGGAGCCGTCCATCGCGGACAGCGGGCGCAGCTGCGTGACCCTGACGTGGCCCAAGCCCCTGCACTGCGGCGACGCGCCCGTCCTGGCCTACCGCGTCGAGGCGTGGCGCCTGGGCTCGGAGGGCGGCGCCCGCTGGAGCGAGGTGAGTTGCGCCGCGGCCAATGGGGACATGTATCTAGACACATTGTAAACTTATTCTAGTCTCCTGGAATCTTATTTTTAACGGCATATTAGATAGCAGCTCCTAATTTTAGTAAATTTTTCTACAGTTATCAGATTTTTTAAAACTTTTCTTTACAAATTTTCAGAATTTTCTTGAACCTATTTGAATTTTTTTCGAATTTTTTAAAATTGTCCGGTGTACAAAATTTTCAGAGAAGCTCACCCCTCGATTTTTCATCATTTGTTGTGAAAGTCCGTGCCCACCTGCCCGCACCGCGACCCGCGATTGAGAACAATCTTATTTCCTGACCTTTTTCCCCCCTTTCAGCTGGGCATCTCGCCAACCAACGCGTACGACGCGTTCGGGCTAGTAGCCGGTGCCGACTACCGCCTCCGCATCACGCCGCGCAACCGGCACGGCTGGGGTGAGGCGCTTGTGTCGGCGCCGCTGCGCGTGCAGCCCGGCGCGCCCACGCTGCCCGAGTTCACCAGGCCGCTGGCCGGCCACATCAAGGCGCTCCGCGGCCAGGACATTGTCATCGAGTGCCAGGTAAACCAGCGTCTGCCTTGGACAGTTTTCGTCGAAAGTGGAGGAGGGGAAAGGAGGGGGGCAGAACTATAAATTTCGGTTCACATTTAACGGGAAGTTTCCTTGACTTTTTCTTTTTTCCCCATGTTTTTCAGAAATTTCTTTTTTAAAAATTTCGGAATTTTTCTTAAAGTTTCTGTTTTGCATGGTCTAAAAATAAAAAAAAGAGTCGTTAAACCCTCAACATTTTCCCCGGAATAGAAACCCAAGTGTGTAAATGCCACACACTTGAAGATGTATGAATTTCCATTGGTAAACTTCTTTGGGAAAATTCACACTGCTTGTTAAACTGTGCTAATAACGGGAATTTTCACAAACACCTACAAAGGCGTTTGCGGCATTCCGACACACTCGAGGGCGCTCACTCACCCGCACGTTGGCGTTCCCCGCAGGTCCGAGGCGAGCCGACCCCCGCGACGCGCTGGACGCTGGACTCTGACGCGCTGGAGGCGGTGGAGGGCCGCGTCGCGCTGGTGCGGGAGGGCGGCCTGTGCAGGCTCACGCTCACCGGGGTGCGCGACGAGGACGCGGGCCGCTACTGCTGCGAGGCCTCCAACGCGGCGGGCAGGGTGTCCACCTTCGTGCGGCTGCAGGTCGTCAGCGACCCCCAGCTGCTGCGCGCCGACACCAAGCTACGCAGGTGAGTCGACGAGGAAAGAGAAGACTAAATCCCACGACGCACTGGAAAATAAACGCGACCCAGGTCACCCGAGTTGGTGCACATGTGACACTCGTCCACTGTCTTTCCAGTGCATTCAGGATAATACAAAAGGAGAAAACAATTCTTGTCGTTTTTATGAAGGATTTTTGTGGAAACTGACTTGACAAAAAAATACTGTTTAAAATAACAAAAGCCAGTCACTGTAATACAAAGTGTTCTACTGACACACATTTACAAGTGTTGAACACAGTGTTGAACACTTTTTGATGCAAAGTTAAAAAGCCCATATACTTCTCATAGGTGATAAAAGTGCCCAACGGTACATGGACTTTTTAATGAAGCATATACAAGTGTTCAACACTCTAACACCTGTCAGGAGTGTGTCAGGTGAACACTTTTGATTACAGTGTTCCTATTATGAACCAAAATAACTTTTTGCATCCTGTAAGCCACTGAAACTCAGTGAAACTGTACATAGTGTTAAAATATCGTCCAATAACCAATCCATCATTCAGATTAGAAAAAGGAGACTTCATTCAGTCAACTTTAGAATAATTTGCCCAAAGCATTTAACATTTAACTTGTGCCATTAAAACACTTTGCCCTCACCTGCATGCCAGCTTTCTCCCCGAGGGGGAACAGAATTCGCTGAGCGAGCAGTGGATCAAAAGCAAAGGCAGAATGACATTTTGTCGTCTCTCTGTCCAGGGATTTCAAGGGGGCGGAGATCACGTGATGCGTGCAAGACGGCCGCGATTTGAATTTTCCTTTCGGACGTCGACCACCTGACCTCACCCCGCCCCGCCCCGCCCCGCCCGCCACGCCTGAGAGCGGCCACCGGGGCAGGAGGGAGCCACCTCCACCTGCGGGAGCTAGCCCCCCGACGAGACCGCCCATGCGTAGGTCTCTCTGTTTTGTTTTCATAGATGGTTCTGAACCGGCCTTTCTGGCTGTTTAGGATAGGTGTCTCCAGCTTACTTTTGTGTGATAATTTAATTTCTTTTTGTTCGAATAAAAGTTTTTAAAAACCAAGCAGAGTGTCTTTCTTTTGGTCCACCTTTCTCCTAAACCCTAAAAACAAGCCCACGCTTCTATACCAGAACTCCCTCACGATGCTTAATTCATTAATTTAAAACCAGGTGAGTGAAAAATAAGCGCCTTGCACTTTCAGCCAAAAACGCAGCAGATGCACAACACGGCAAATACATTTTTCTTGATCCAAGAACCCAGTTTTCTGGGTGCAGTTATAAACAAAATAGACGTTAATAAACTGCACCCTCCTGTCGCGCACGCTCGCAGAGACGCCACGCAGCCCGAGGGCGACTTCCCGCCGCAGTTCACGATGCGGCTGCGCGACCGGCGGGTGCAGCAGTCCTTCCCCGTGCGCCTCACCTGCCAGGCCGTGGGCAGCCCCGAGCCCAGCGTCACCTGGGAGCGCGACGGACAGCCGCTCCGCGAGGAGGAGGGCGGTGAGTGCAGCGTCCGAGCGCGCAGTCCACCCGGGAAACAGCAATGTAGCTTTCAAAACTGTATACACTCGAAAGCCCAAGTGCGTGAATGTCATACACTTGCAGTTGTGTGGATTTCCATACGCACACTTACGAAAGTAGAAATGTAAACTTTCCTGGGAATTTCACACACTTTCAAGTGTATTCAATTTACAAAATAAGTTTTCAAGCGTAGGATATCAATTTTACTGAAAGACTCCCCGAGAGTTGGCTTACAGTCCTAGACCCCTCTAGAACTAACACAGCTCACTGCACGCCAGTCGGGTAGGCAATAAGCCTGGCCCGGGTGTGCGTTGGGTTGCCTACCGCGTCGGGCGCTGAGCGGCCGCTTGTTCCCGCCGGCAGGCCGCCTCTCCCTGCTGCGCTCGGACGACGGCTTCCACTCGCTGGAGCTGAGCGGCGCGCTGCTCGAGGACGGCGGCGAGTACTCGGCCACGGCCACCTCGGCCCTCGGCGCCGTCACCTGCCGCTGCACGCTCGTCGTCGACAAGGGCATCCGCGCCTACGTCGCGCCAGAGTTCGTGGCCGAGGTCGGGCCCGGCCGCGAGGTCGAGGTGCGCGAGGGCGACGACCTGCACCTGTTCGCCATCGTCGAGGCCTACCCCAGCGTCGGCGTCGTCTGGTGAGTACTGCTCCGCTGCGACAGAGTCTCGAAGGCAAAACGTTAGACCAGTGTTCAGAACCGTGAGGAGGGGTCGTTCGGAAACTACTTGCCCTGAAGGGGAGGGGGGGTACAAATATTATGGGCCCTCACTGGTGTCAGGACTTTCATCGGAGCTCATAGACCATCATGATATTTGTACCCCTGGATACAAATATTGTGGGATCCTAATACATTCTGAGGGTGACCATGCGACTGGTGGGTGACGCCCCCCTATAATATGTACAATATGTACCTCCCTCCCCCCCCTTTAGGGAACGTAGTTTCTGAACAACCCCTAAAATAGGTCTCTGGCACGCACCTGCAGGCACCGCGACGCCGTGCGCCTCCGCCAGTCGCAGCACACGACGGCGACCCTGGACCGGGACGGGCGCGTCGAGCTGGACGTGCGGCGCGTCACGGCGCGCGACGCCGGCCTGTACACGTGCACGGCGTCCAACGAGGTGGGGCGCGCCACCAGCGCCGCCAGGGTGCGCGTCGTGCCCGCCGACAAGACCGCGGCGGCCACGCTCGTCGACGCCGACCTGGACGAGGACGCCGCGCAGCCCGCCGACCTCCCGTAAGTGAAGTAAAGTGGGCCAACGGCAGCTCTTAATTTTGTGAACACCACGCAAAATGAGTCAGTAAAATGTAACGTAAAGTAAGGAAAATCCAGATTAGAAAAATAGAAAAAACACTCATTTTAACACCAAAATTGTTTGCTCTCGATAACCCGTGACAGTGGAGCCACGGGCGGGGTGGTGCGGGCGGGGCGGGGTGGGGCGGGTGGTGCGGGGAGCGGTGGACTAGCCGGGCGGGGCCGCAGCCGTCCCTTATTGCCGCGCCATGAAAAAGCGCAGCGCATTAGTATCTCATGTGAGCTGTCTTTGCCGGCGGCCGGGATCAGCCGGAGGCCGGCGGGAGGGGCGCCGCCATGCACCCGCGGCACGGCGGCGCGGCGGCCGAGGCCTCCCTGACAGGTGGCGGCACTGCACAGCGAAAAGAGAAGGCCGCCCGCACCGAGCCGGGCCGCGGCCGTCGCCAACGGCGGGCGGCATGGCAGAGTGTGGTCCGAATCGCATCCAGCACCCTCCTCGCTCGCACTCACGACCGTGGGTGCGAGAGAGATGGAGCGACAAGCTGCTCCGGGCCGGCCGCTCACAGACGGAGACGGAACCACGCGGCCGCATTTTTTTTTAACGGGGCGCTACGCTGCGCTGCACCTTCACGTCGGCGGCGGCGGCGTTTGTTTCGGGCGTGCCGCTCCGCCGCCACAGACACGCCGGGGCGGGGCGAGGCGGCGCCGAGGGGCGTAACTGCACACCGCAAGGCGAGGCCGCGGCGTCCAGGCGGGCCCAGAGCCGGGGAGGGGGGGGGGAGAGGTGCACGCCGCGTGTGTCAGTCCAGGCCGGGGCGAGGGGGCCACTCTGTTTCAAAATGACGGTAAAATCTTAGTTCAAGCCGTCAGCTGGCCGAAGTCTGGCTAGGACACCGCCGGGCCGCTAGACAGCGGCGCAGGGTTGGAGGGGGAGGAGGGGGCCAGGAGGGGGCGGGGAGGGGAGGAGGGGGCGGGGCGGAGGGGGATCGCCGCCGGCGACGCCGAGATGAGGCACTTTGTATGAGCGGCCCGTAGAGCGACTGTAGAGCCGCGCGGTGCGTCTGGCGCTCCCGTACGGCGCGAAGGGGACATGCAGTGAGTCACACGCGCCGGACCGCACTGATGGAAAACTTGTTGTGGGGTCTCGAGTCTGACGAGAACAACAAAAATAAAAATAAAATCCCCATGGGCGAAAGAAAAAAAAATATGTCATTGGCGAATGTTGTCATTTCTGTTTCCTCGTCCAGATACTCCAAGGAGCCCGCCTTCATCCGCAAGCCGAGGTCCTTCGACGTCGAGGAGGGCGACAACGTGCTCATCGTGTGCGAGGTGGTCGGCGACCCCAAGCCCGAGGTGTCCTGGCTGCGGGACTGGCTCAAGGTAAGACGCAAGCAGCGCGGGCCCTCTCGCGTCGGAGGGCGGGGCAGGGCAGGGCGGGGCGGGGCGGGGCGGGGCGGGGCGGGGCGGGGCGGGGCGGGGCGGGGCGGGGCGGGGCGGGCCCCCCGGCCGGAGCTGCCCCGCCCCTCCCCGCGACGTGTTCTGCGCAGTCACACAGCCACCGGAGGCGACGCCCGGCCCGGCCCATCTTTTATTAGCGTCCATCCGGGGCGCTCCGCATGGCTGCGGGTCACAAAGCAGCAGGACCCCGCCCCGCCCCGCCCCACCCTACCCCGCCCCACCCCGCGCCCGAAACACGTCGCGCCAATAAACCTGCCGCTGCAGCCGAGCCTTCCGCCGCTGCATATATCCGGGTCGTGTGCCTCCGGTGCCGGAACAACCTCACTTCTTCTCCGGCGTTTCCGCGACATTTCCGGCCAGACAGGACAATAACGTAATAACCATACGAAATGCGGCCCGCGACGCCGTGCGACGGCGACGGCCTCCCCCGAGCAGCCTACTGGCGTGGCGTTCGTCATCTCTGCATCCAGGACCCCACCCCACCCCACCCCGCCCCGCCCCCGCCGTTGCGTTTAAGTCTCCTCGTGACGTCAGGGCGCCGCGCCGGGCCGGGACGCCTCGCCGCCCCATATTATCACTCCGGCGCCACCGCTCCTCGCACTCGCCATGCCTTTTGCGACGTACGACGTCCCACGCCGCGCCGCCCTCGCCCTCCTCCAAAATCGTTCCTTGCGCGCGGTGCGGCGACAGCGACGCGCTCCCTCCAGGCGCTCCTCTCCTCGGGGCGTCGCGTCGCGGCGCTGCTAGACAGGTCCGCGTCTTCGCGTCGACGTCACCGCACTCGCCGGTACAGTGCCGTCTGGTCTAGCAGCGCAAGCAGGCGGGCAGGCGGCGGTGCTGTGCGGTGCGGGGCCAGCACAGCTGCGACGCCCAAATATGGCCAGCGTTGAAGGCCTGCCAAAATACCTCACCACCGCACCGCCGCCGCCGCCGCGAGCCGCGCTCAGCGCCGCCGAGCCCCAGCCCCAGCGACAGCAGCACCCCAACAGCGGCGGCACGGCAGGGTGACCGGCCGGTCACACCGTCCCGCTTTAATCACGTCGCGGAGCAGCAGCAGCAGGCACGGCCTCCTATATGAAACAGCTTCCATAAGGGGCGTCTGGGCGGCAGTGTGTTTACGGACCATCCCCTGCTGCCGCTGCCGCTGATGCCGCCATAAAGTTGGCATGAAAATATTCCCGTGATTAGCAGCGCAAGCCACGCCACGCCACGTGCGCCATCGCGCTGCTCGGCCCGCGGCCCGGCCCCTCCCGTCATTTGAGCCTAATATGGCGCGGGGCGGGGCAGGACGCGGGGCGGGGGGAGGGCAGGGGAGAGGAAGAGCACCACCGCCTTGGTTATTCGCTAATCGCGCCCCGCCCCGCCAACAGGTCGGCAGTGCCAATATAATTTGCAGCGCTGCTGCTCGCCTTCCGATCCTTTTTTCTCGAGTTACGGGCCGTGTTTCGCTTCGCTGCCGGCCGCCGCGCTTCAGCTCAACGACTTGCATTGCTCCTCAATCACACCGCAGCGCAGCGGGTCGATAAAACGCCCCGAGGACACCCATTGGATCACACTACACACACACGCCACGCCACGCCGCACCGTGCCGCGCGCAGCAGGGTGAGGAGAGCAGACGATGACAAAAACCAGATCGAAAACGTGCCGGCCGCCTCCTTATGGTTTCCAGAAAGACACCCGCCGCTGCCACGGCCCTCCGGCCCTCACTCAAAAAAATAATTCGCGTAGGAGCAAAAAAAAAATAAAATTAGCAGGTGTACTAATTTTTTAGCTATATAAGCGCAGATAATTTTAAGGCTACGGTGCTCATTTTTTAGCTACCATGCTATTTATTTTTCTGCTGTCTTAAGTTTTTAGCCGTGGTGGTAATTTTTTACATCAAATTTCAGCTGACCGATTTTTTTAATTTTTTTTTTGCGTGCTGCCCGGCCCGGCGCACTGTGGGGTCCAGTCTGTTAAAAGTAACGCGCCGGTCTCTCGCGTATGGCGAGCCGAGGCGTAAGTCAAGTCGCAGTGTGTTTTTCGTCGTGCCGGTCTGCTCGGTTCGTTTTCCATCAAATCGTTTTGGCACGTTTCACCACCGTGCCGCGGCGTGCAACCGGCGACACGCACAAACGCGCGACTAGGTTTGTTTTTTGTTGTTGTTTTAGTATCTTTTCCCTCATCGATTGTATTTTATTGCGGACATTGTTTCGACAGGTGGTAGATGGTCGTGTACTCTATTTCATTCCGTACCGAGACACTCTTTTTTGCCTGTATCGGTCGCCCTCACTTAAACGCCTTTACATTTGCGACAACGTACTCAATCTTTGTTAGATGAACGAAATGACCATTACTTCCCTGACAAGTCGACCCCTTACAAAAACAAGAAGTACACATTCAGTGCGCGAAAAGTATCATTTACTAGACCCAAGGACTGCTCACTTATAGATTTCGAATGCGGTCACCCTGCCCTACGGCAGATACATTGGAAATCCAAGTTTACGAATGTCGCTCATTTGTAGGTGAGCAAAAAAATTCACTCACCTGTAGGTGAGCAAATAACCATTCACTCACTTGTAGGTGAGCAAATAAATTCACTCACTTGAAGGTGAGCAAATAACTTATTCGGTCACTTGTAGATACAAGCGGATACAAGTGAGCGAATGGTTATTCGCTCACCTACAAGTGAGTGAATTTATTTGCTCACCTACAAAGTGAGTGACATTCGTACACTTGGATTTCCAGTGTAGCGGTGCACCTGCAACTCGCGCTGCAAGGAGAAGTACTCGAGTCCCCCGCGTCCTAGGCCCCGCGGCCCGCGGCCACTAAAACTGGTGCACAACGAGGTGGTGCAGCTGCAGCGCAGCGCTGGCCCGGCCCGGCCAGCCCGCCAGGCACGCGCCAAATTCGAGTCGGACGGGACAGGCGATTTATCAGTTCGACCCATTTTCTGTCGAAATGGTCGCGGCCGGGGGGACGGCGCGGGGCGGGGCGGGGCTGCCTCTCCGGTAAGGCAATACCACATCCAAACGCACTGCTGCACGCGAGGTGCCAATTAGTCATCGGATGCGAGCGGCTCGGCTCGGCTCGGCTCGGCTCGGCTCGGCTCGGCTCGGGCAGCACCGGCCGGCCTCAGGGAGACACTTCACTTGTTGGCGACCCCGTCACCAACGATCAGTAGTCTCGACAACTCGCGCGCTCAGCGATCACCTCGCCAAACTGACCGCACTAATAGAAAAGCTTACGGTGTGAATTTCACTGTAAGCTAACAGTATGAACCCTGCAGCACGCGGTGAATTTTCACCGTAAGCTACGCGGGTGAATACGAAGGTGAATCTCACAGTAAGCTACGGTGATGCACCCTGATTCACCGTAGCTTACCGTGGCATATACCCTAACTTACGGTGAAAATTCACCGCGTAAGCTAGGTCAGTGCTCCAGGGTTCACTGTAGCTTACAGTGAAATTCACTGTAAGGTTTTAAACAGTGCGGTCCTCGTCGTGCGCGCTCTCACGGGACGACTCAAATAGGAGGGAGTAGTCCACCGCGGAGTAGTCGGTAGTCCAGGGGCCGGGCGGGGGCGGGGCGGGGGCGGGGCGGGGGCGGGGCGGGGGCGGCAGCTCCACGGGCACCCCGCAGACCTGTCGTCCCGTGTCTACGCGATGTCTACGTCACCGGCCGGTCACCCGACGACAACCTATATACAATTCAGAGGGCATCCTCGATGGAGTTTGGTCCTAAAGGCCTCATACATGTCCTAAAAGACCATCGCGTCCCAGATGGACGGCGTGGCGTGGCGTGCGTGGGCGCGGGGCGGGCGGCAGCCAGGCGTCGCCATCCTCGGGATGTAAACACGAGACCAAAGGTCGGCCGGGCCGGGCCGGGCCGGGGCGGTCCGGCGGTGTTTGGATCGACAGTTCGCATTTGGATTGGGGCGGCGTGGCGTGGCGTCGCGCGCGTGTGCAAGTCCTCGTGGGCAGTGCATCCGCCCCGCCCCGCCCCACCCCGCCCCACCCCGCTCCGCCCGCCCCGCCCGCTGTCACCAAGCGCCCCGACAGCAGCTTCCATCCACCCACAGGCCCCGCCCCGCCCCGCCGCAGCCGGGCACTAACTCGGAAGGCCGCCCATTCCCAGCGCGCCGTTGACCTCCTTCCCTCGCGGTTTGACCAGCGGGAATCGCGACATCGCGACGAAATTTTGGCGCAGCGCGGCGGGCGAGCGATTTACGCGGCAAGAGAGAGGCCGTTGCGAGGTCTAAGTGGGGGAGGGGGTCGGACAAGGACGTGGTAGGTAGAGGGGTCAACGCGGGGCACGGCGGGCGGGGCGGGGCGAGGCGGGGCGAGGCGGGGCGAGGCGGGGCGAGGCGGGGCGAGGCGGGGCCGGGCGAAGGCGGCAGCGATCAGGTGCATTCATCAGCCTGCGAGCATCGGCCGGCAGGCCAGACACCCACCGCCCCGAGGCGCTCGCAGTGAGGTACCCGCGAGGTGGGTACCCGGCCGGCCCGGCCGGCAGACAGGGCCAACAGGTGGTGGCACAGGGACAATCGTGAGGGGGAGTGGCGGGGCGGGGCAGGGCGAGCTCCAAGTGCAGCGGGCGGGGTGGGGCGGGGCGGGGCGGGTACGGCGGCTGTCCAGGCGGCGACGGCGGCGGGAGGCCGGGTACCCGCGGGGCAGCCGGGGCCGCTCGTGTGGGGAGGAGGCGGGGCCGGGCGGGGCCGCGAGCCGAGGCGCAGATCACTCGCTTCAGTTCGAGTCCAGCCGCCGCCGCCGCGCAGCGTCCTGTCGCGTCCTGTTGCCGTCGCCAAGCAGCAGGAGGAGCAGGAGAGGCGGTCGCGGGTCCCTAAGTGGTAGCGAGCCCAAGCACGCGGGTGGCGCGGGGAGTGCGTGCGAGCGTGAGTGCGAGCGTGCGAGCGTGCGTGCGTATCGCCGAGCGTGAGACAGTGTGTGTACAGTGCCGAGTGCAAGTGAGTGCCACCAGCGCCATCACGACAGGCGGGGCGCAGGAGGCAGCTCCCCGCCGCCGTCCTCGTTGAAAACCGAGACCGTCACCGCGTCGCCGTCAAGCAGGCCGTCCGTGAAGCCGCCCCCAAGGACGGCGCCGCGCCGCGCCGGCGGCCCGGGCCCGGGGGCCGTCAGCGCACAGGTCCCCTCCCCCCAGCCCCAGCCCCGCGACACCCGACACCAGCACCGCGGGCTCAGTGGATTTAAGCGGCGGCGCGGCGGCGCGGGGCGCAGCGGCCGCCAGCCCCCCGCCAGGGCCCCGCCCTACAGCACCAGCAACAGGTAACCGAGGGGAGGGCGCCGCCAGCGCCGCGCCGTGGCTCGACGCCCAGCGAGAGCCAGAGAAGTTCCCGGCCCAGCAGGGCGCGGAGCGGCCCACAGGACCCCGAACACCTGAGGTTCTCTCGTCGCGGAGGCGAAGGCTCCCATCAGGGCTGCCGTTCCCTACAGGTTGCGCTAACGCTACTTGCACGATCAGGCCAGTCTCCTTTCCCGCGTCAGTTACTTGCACCCACGTAAAACCCGACGAAGAGTATGTTCTTGTACCAAAGTAAAAATACTCACAACAAGCGGATTCTCTTCCTGGCAGCAAGAGAATTCACTTACGGTACAGCATTTTCACTTGTGACGAGAATCCTTTTTATTTTGTCCCGGGTGTAGGTCGGGCAGCTCTCAGCGCAATAACGACAAACCATTCGGAAACTGATTATTACCTCGTTTGCCGGTGGGAGGCGCGCGGCGCAGCCTCCGTCCGCCCCGCCCCGCATCCCCTCGCGAGCGCCATAGCGACTTTGATCGAGCAGAGACTGATATCTGAAATGAGGATCGCGACGCGGTGTGATACACGGCTTCCTCTGGCACGCACCTCGTCGCCGCCCCGCCCCGCCCCGCCCCCGCCCCGCCCCGCGGCACGCGTGAGCTGCACGACATTCCCTCGCAGAAGCGCCCCCTCTCGGCGACAGACCGCAGTTCAGACAGAGGGCACGCTCGCTTGCGCACCCATGCCCTCCTCCCCAATACCAATAAGTCCGAAAATCCGGTCCAGCCAGGGTCTAATTAGTGTCATGGAATTGAATGGGCGTCATTACCGCTTAATAGCTGGAGGCCGGGCCCGGCCCCTCACTGTATGGCGCCCCGCCCCACCCCGCCCCGCCCCGCCCCGCCCCGCCCCGCTGTTGTACGCTGCTCCGTGATCCTACTTCAACAACAGCGCGCTTAGGACCCTGCTGCCCTGCGGGGTGGGGCGGGGCACACACACGCCCCCCCTCCCCCTCCCCCCGTCTCAAGGCGATACTGCGCGCTTTATCCGCTCTTGCGCCCAATGATTCGGCAACCCGTTTCCAATCAACCAAACCTTTAACCCCCTCCCCTCCCCTTCCCAGGCTCCATATGGAGACACAGGCAGAGAGTGACTCGACTCGGCCAAGGCGACGCGACGCCATTTTCCAAGCAATTCTTTTAAACAACCTCGTACGCACGGCAATGTTGTAAACGTTGCAGCAGATCGTATGCTAAATAAGCATTTTCACAGTCATTTTATTCGTTCTGCAACTCTTCTTCTCCCCCTAAAACATATACGGCTGCCCTCGACACTCTCCTCTCAGGCCTATTCGGCAATAAGCTGCCGTTCCCGTCATTGCCGCCAGACAAGTAGGCAAAAATTGCCCACGCTACACCGCTGTGTGAAGCGGGCGGTCTCAACGCCTGCCTACTAGGCAGAGTAAACTCTCCTAGGGCGAGAGGTTGCCTGGTAGGCAGGCCTTGGTGCCTCTCGCGCTTCACACAGATGTATCGTGTGGCCAATCGTGGCCTACTTATCTGGCAAGGTTGGTTCCCGCAAGGCAAGGCGCCTGCAGAGGCCGGGTAGGCAACCCGGCGCACCTGTGAGCGCGGCGGGCGGGTCGGCGGCCCCCGCCCACGACGCTCGAGGCAGTCGTCGCGACTCGAATCGGATGATGAGCACAGCGATGCCTCGAGGCCTCGACGCTCCCAGGCCCTAGAGTCCTACAGCGGGAGTCCTAGAGTGCCCTGTGGTACTCTACCAGGCCCATAAGCAGGGACCGGCGATGATTTTTCGTTCGCGCCGCACCACCGCGCACATGCAGCTTCGCCCCGCCAGGCCCCGCCAGGCCCCGCCCACCCGGGGACACCCGCCTAGCGCCGCGTGCGTATTGTGCGCATGCAAATCCAAAGCGGACCAGGCCAGCGGTATGAAAGATGTAGCGGAACGCACGGGGACCTCCCTGCGCCGGGCCGGGCCGGGCCGGGCCGCCGTGCCCCAGCGGGACCGGAATTGGCACGGCCAGCAGCGCCCGGCCCGGCCCGGCCCGCTCCGCTCGCAGCGCGCCGCCATAACGTCGTGCAAATAACGTCCAAACTTGCAAAATAAAAACACAATACGGAGTTGAGCGGGAGCAGGAGGGTCTATCTGGAGGACACAGCGACAGAGCAGGCCGGCCAGGAGGAGGAGGAGGATGAGGGGGGAGGGGAGGAGGGAGTGAGAGTTGGGGGGAGGAGGGGGAGGCGGCGGAGGGATATCGCACGGCAATACGTATAGAATAAGAGAAGGATGATCGTCGAGAAGTGATGAACCGGGTGGGTGGGCCGCGGTGGGCGAGCCCGCCACCCAATTTCTCGCTCTCTCTTTCTTTCTCTCCGTCTCCCACTCGCTTGCTCTCTCTCTCTCTCTCCCTCTTCACGCGATGCGTAAGAAGGCAGCCGCCGTCTCTCACACACTCACACACGCACACCAGTGCTGTCACAACATTTTCTTATCCGTCTTGTCCACCGCAGGCAGGCCTGCGGCCCATTGTTTCTGAATTATTATTGGCCAACCTGACTGCCAGACACTGTGTGTGTGTGCGTGGCGCGGCCTACCGCAACAACACTTGCCAGGCCCGGCCGTGACCCCCATTTACAGCGTACATATAACATGCGCTGCTGCAAAACGCACGCCGCACAGTAAGCGCCGTCGTCTCTTTACCTTGCTAAAATTTTGCTGAACGCCAATGCGCCAATTAGGTCACCTTGTTGACAAGAAAATCCCAGGTGGAATGCGATAATTTTCGGTGTCTTCATTGCCAAACATTGACATTCCTTAGGAGAGACTGCCATTTTATGGCGTCTTTAATTGCCAACTTTCGGCCTTCTTGCATGGAACAGCAATATTTTGACCCTCAAGAGGACATGCCAAAATTTTGGTAAGCAAGGAGATCACACAGTGTAGAGAGGGTGGAAACTCTAAACACCCGCGTAAGAAAAAAAATTAAGGCAGATAGCGATAAGTGGGTGGGAAAGTGACCATCAGCTGTCACACAAAATGCAGTTTATTATTATTAGTATTATTATTGAGCGCGTTCAGCGCCGTAAAGCCGTTTGACGCCACCGACCGAGCCTTGCAGCAGCATTTCCTCATGCGCCCCTGCGTGCGTGGGCGTGGCGGGGCGGGGGCGGGGCGGGGTGTGGCGGGGCGGGGCGCTAGTCGGTGGGCGGGGACCTCACCTCACGGCGCATCACAACCTTCTCATCGTCTCCCCGCATCCGACTGCCTCCACCGCCAGTACGAAGAGGTACACGACCCATGCACCAGAGAGTTGATCCAAAATAATCCATATGTGCGCTTTCCTATACCGCGCGCATTTTTCAAAGCATTCAGATTGCCTTTCTAGCACGCGCCTTCCTCGTGCCTTGAGCACAGCCCCCCGCCCCGCCCGTCGCTCTAATTATCCCAATGAATCGAGCCCTTTGTAGGCGGTGAGCTGCTCGGCGCGCTGCCCGGCCGGCCGGCCAGGTGCGCCGTGGCCACCGTGACCTAGCAGCCCCAGCCCGCTCCGGCGCCCCGCCCCGAGCCCTTGGCGGCAACCAGCCGAAGACTTGGAACACCGTATCCTTAGTACAATTCAAATTGTCAACTCAAACAGCTCGCAAAAGAAACCAATTCCTTATGAACGTTAATGCGTTGAAAAAGTAACTCTAATTACTGTTAAAGTTTTTCAAGGGTACTACACTGCAAAATTTCCGACGCCCTTCTCTCTCTCTCAGAGCTAAAGCCATGGTGCAATACAAGAAGGGTCCTGGGGTGCGGTGGGGTGGGGTGGGTGGGGTGGGGGGGCGTGGGGTGAGGCGGGGCGGGGCGGGGCGGGGTGGGGCGGGGCGGGGTGGGGCGGGGCGAGACAGGGTCAGGCCGCCCGGGGGGCGCCCGGTGTCCTGTCGAGTCCACCTATCGGAACAGCACGCCGGTCAATGCGAGCTAGTGACTCGGCTATTCGGGCGGGGCAATGCGGGGTGAGGTGGAGTGGGACAGTACGGGACGGAAAAATGAGGCAATACATAGAGGGAGACACCCGGGGGGGGGGGGGGATAATTAATACTCTATATACATTTGACCCTGGTATTACGCGGTAATACCCGTGCATTAATGCATTACCGAAATACATCAAAGTACCGGTGTAATATCGTGTAAAACCTTCTACAAGATTCTCCGACGTGAAATACCCGTCGAGGAGAGAGAGAGATATGCTCCAATACACACGGAGTCAGATCCCGGACCATGACCCCCCCCCCCCCCCAACCCCCGCGTCCTTTTGGCGGCCCGCTGTCGCCGAAGACAGCCCAACAAATTTATCGTCCGCGCGTAATGAATGCGTAATAGGCCGTTCGGCGCCGCGTTTACAACCTCATTCATTGAGAGCAGCGCGCCGCCTCCCCCATAAGCGTCCGGCCCCACGACGTCACCGCACCGGCCCCGGCCCCGGCCCCCGGGCCCCGGGTGCACGTCGGGGGCGTGCGTCACACCGGACACAACACAGCTCGCGTCGCCTTAAAGGACGACGGATGGGACCGGCGGGACGGGGCGGGGCCGACCGCCTCATGGCGACCATGAGCGAGGACGACACCACGCTGGTAGCCCCGCGCTCCGACCTGCACAACAAGTGTGTAAACGTCGCGCACACTTGTAGGCGTGTTAATTTTCATGTGTACACTTGTCCTAGCGCGAATTTCCTGCGAAATTCCGGAGGAAATTTCACACTTTTGCCTGTTTTAGTGTACGAATGGAGATTTACAAACGCTTACAAGAGTTAGAACACTCGGACTCCACGGTGCCTCCTACGCTACGCGGCGGCGAGGAGGCAGGCGGTCGCGAGAATCGGGACCTTGGGCTGGCCGGGCCGGACTATAAGGGTGCTCGGCAGGGTGTGCTCCGCGACGGCACGGCACGGGGACCCTTGAGGGCGACATGGACGCAAGGAGTACTCCCTGGGCGAGTGCTTGGAGACGGGTTGAGTGAGCACGCTGGCCGAGAGAGTGAGAAAGAGAGTGCTCCTGCACTCTTAAACCAGTGTTTTCTTTTGGCAATTTTTGGCCATTTTTAACGCCAAAATTTAGCAATCTGCCTCTTTGGACGCCATAAATCGGCGTTCTTTTCGGAAAATGCCAAAAATTGGCATCAAAAATGGTCAAAATTTTAGCATTAAAAATGGCGATTGCGTTTACAGTGTGACTCACTCTCTCTTCTCTCACTCTTCCCGACTCCCTCTCTCTCTCACTCCCTGCTGTGACTGTCTCTCGGTGTCAATTCGCAAAGGTGTCTGAGCTGGAGGCACGCCGCGCCGGGCCGGGCCGGGCCGTCGGGTCCTTCGTCACATCACAGCGAGGCCTACAGCCTGCGCCTTGATTAAACAAACATATCCGTCGAGTCGCCTCAGCGGGGGGCGGGGCGGGGCGGGGACGGATGAGGAGGGCGCTGACGTGACCTCATCCCAGGCCACCGGGCGGGCCAGCCTGCTAGTCTGCGGGACGCTCACCGGCGATTGCACACACCAGCCACACCTGCCCGCCCCGCCCCGCCCCGCCCCGCCCCGCCCTAACTCGCGGCCTGCGGCCAGGCAGGCAGGCAGGGGTGTTCCGGGAGCGCCGTGACATTGGCGGGCGTGGCTGCGTGGCTCAGGCTGGCAGGCAGGGCGTGGCGTGGAAGGGCGCCCTCCCTGGCCTGGCATGCACCGTGTGCACCCGCGGACCCCAGGCCCGGCCCGGCCCGGCGCGGCGTGCACTGTCTCGCTCGACTCGGCTCCGCACGGCCCGGGCTGGGCTCGGTGCGCAGAGGCGGCTCGACTCGTCCCCACGCCGCACCGCGCCGCGCCGCACCACTCCCCGCCACGCCGGCCTCGCGCCGCCCCGCCCCGGCCCGGCCCGGCACCACACCAGACGGCACCAAGACCTGCTTTATAAGGAGAGAAACCAGCTGCTGTGTATCGCTGTGCTCGCATGGCTTTGGCGTTGGCTCGGCTCGACTCGACTTTGCGTCGGTCATGTCGCTTTGCTTTGCTTCTCGCAGCCGGACGCCGGCGGCCGCTTAGCCCCATGAGGCTTGGTGGTGCCATACCCAAGCCGCGAACCACAAGATCGCCAAAACTACAAGCAGCTATCGATTCTTTTAAGTGCCGTCAGAGAGGCAAAACTATACGGGCGGGAGAAATAAAATCTTGCAGGGAACTGCAGAAAATATGACGACACTCCTCGCAAGGCCTCAGAGGAGTCCTCTGCAGGACCGGGAGGCTGCGCCCCCCCCCCTCCCCTCCCCCCGCGCCACGCCGCGGAGGCGCGTAAACAGCACACCCCAAAGGGGAGACACTCGCCAGACATGCGCGCCGCTCGGCCGCGCGGGCCGCGGGCCGTGGGAAAGTGACGGCGCCAGAGTCCTGCAGGGCAGGCCATAGGGCGAGTCGTACAGGGTGGGGAGTAGGGCTGGACCTAGGGCGGGACACAGGGCGGGACATGGGTGGGACGTAGGGCGGGACCCAGGGCGGGACAACCCCGTCCTACTTTTGGACTTGAAATTCTGACAACGAAAAAGCGCACCAAACTCTTTCCACCTCAATCGATGGACAATAATTCCTCCCCCGTCATTTTACTATCGTCATTATCAATACTGAACATGTCGAGCGCGGCGCGCGGCCCGGCGCTGCCCGGCCCGCACATCCCCGCGGGATGTAATTATTGCATCGCCATGTGTTCTGTTATTTCTGTCTGTCCCGCCCCACATCGTGTGCGACAGGCAAAAAGAATAAACCTAAAAACAGTCTCGCTAATTGGGAGCAACTTGGAGAATGGCTCGTCCGCCGCGGGAGGAAGGGGGGGGGGAGCTCTCCTCTCCTCCGCGGCGCGGGGCCAGACTGCCACCCCATTCATAACGGGGGGGGGGGAGAGCACATACAAACCAACTATGGAAGGTTTCAAAGCGAACGGCGCCCAGGTAGTAGCGTGCCGCGCCGCGAGCGCTGCCTGTTTTTAATTACCTGAAAAACGGTCGCGTCGTTTGATAAACATTAAATATGGGGATACCAAGTCTCGTAGCTCCGCCCCGTCCCGTCACGATGAAGGCCGCGAACATCATACTGTAGCCGCCTAGGACGCCCCGGCCCGCCCCGGCCCGCCCGCTCGGCACTCACCACACACACACACCGTAAATGAAGAGATTACATCCGAGCAGCTGGGGCCACGCCACGAGCCACGCCTGCCGCCTGCAGGCCGGAGAGTCTCCGCGCGGAGATGCCAGGAGAGTAGGCAGCCGGGGGCCGGGAGAGCATGTGCACGCCGGCGGAGGGCGGAAGGGTTGCCTAGTAGGCGGGCGCACACAGAGAATACAGTACGGCCCATTCCTTGGGGTCTCGTTGGATTCTCGGACGAGGGCCTACCGCACAGTGTTTTGGGCCCCACAGGCGTCGGCCCCAACGGCAGCGGCCTGCCCGGGCCGGACCGGACCGGGCCCTGCAGGCCGGCAGGCCGGCTGTTACGAGTGCGACGTACATGGCAAGGACGGTCACGACGAGCTGGCCGCTCGGTCTGTCCCGCCCCGCCCCGCGCGCCTCCGGGGAGGAGGAGAGGGAAGTGCCGGCGGCGACGGCGCAGCGCGGCTCGGCCCGGGGGGTGGGATAGGATTTGGCTTTAGGTGAGGATGGGTCCACCCACACCGCGGGACCAGGCCTGAACCTGACCTGAACCTCACCATGCAAGTTCTAGACGCTTCAACATACGAAACACGCGGCCATATTCCTTACATTGGCTTATGGGTTGCGCTAAAAGCCCAACCCCGAAACTCAGGGGATACATATTATGCTACCCCTGTTGTATCCCAGCTGGGCCAGCCCTCTCCAGGTGTGTGTGTCTGTGTTTATGTCCGCAGCCCGACTACTACCACCACTCGCCGCAGTTCGTGCGGGTCGGCTCGGGCCCAGAGTACCGGCTCGAGATCCCACAGGCCCGCCTGGACTTCACCGGCACCTACGCCATCCTGGCCCGCAACCAACATGGGGAGGCTAAAGCCATAATATCTCTGCAAGTCTTCGCCAAGGGTGAGTACAGTACGTACATACCCGCCCCGCCCGCAGTACCGCGCCAGGGCGGGGCGGCTGGGGCGTGCGTGTAAGCCCCCGCGGTAATTGGGCGGGGTAGAGAGGGGAGGGGATGCGGAAAGAGAGTAGGGGAGGGAAGGGGGGGAGAGGGGAGGGGTAGAAAGGGAAGCGGAGCAGCCGAGCGCCGCAGAGCCTCTTCTTCAAGTTGGTCACGGTGCCGGGGCCATTACAAGTTTGGGGAGATGAGAGACTTGTTGCACGCTGCTATGCTGCTGGTCTACGTTTCGGGAGGACGCCGTCTCAGCGCGGCAGGCACGGCGGGGCGGGGCGGGGCGGGGCGGGGCGGGGTGGGGGAGGGCCATGTCGGGAGACGACCCCATCTTAGAGCGTGACGGATACGGAGGGCGACGGCCCGTAGGCGGGCAGGTGTCCGGTCCGTCCGGGGTGGGTCCGCTGCGGCGGCATTGTTCGACCTAGTTCCCGGAAATAGGGCCCCGCGATTTACTCAGGTGTGTAAAACGAACGGGGCCTCAGCGGGGCGAGGAGGTGGCCGCGACGCGTCACCTCGGCGGCGAGGGCTGCGCGGGGCGGGGATGCACCCGGGTGCAGCGCTGCAGCGCCTTGTGCAGCGGGCTGAGTATTGAGGATGCACAAAACTGTGACAACCCGATTATTATTTTTTTTTCGCCGGTTGTCTCGATAACCTGACCTTGGGTGTGCCTAAGGGGCTCGGGGAGCAGCGCGCGCAAGGAGGTAGACGACGTCGCCCGCGCGGTCCTCACCTGCATCAACCCTTTGATAGAAAAAAAAGCAGTTGCATCACAACCGCATATTTACGGACTCGGGCTGCAGCGGGGCGAGGAGGTGCATCGGGACGCGCGGAGTGCAGCACAAGAGATTTCTATAAGACGGCGGACATGGGGAGGCCGGGGCCGGGCCGGCCACCACCTCAGAAAGGTGCGCCGGGAGTGTCCGTCTACCTGCCTCGCCGCCAGGGTCGACAAAGAAAGAAAAAAAACAAACGCAACTTCACTGACCGGGATGGCAGCGGGGCCAGGAGGCGGCCACAACCCCGCTGCCGGGCAAGACGCGTTAACAACCCCCTCCCCCCCCCTTTCCTCAGGACATTACTGTGAGGGTAAGGCGCAGGACCAGTCGCCCAGGTCCTTTGACAGCGGTCATGGCCGAACTAGTTAGACCAGACATCCCCCCGGGTGTCCTTGCTGACCAGGGCAGAAACAGGCCTAGGAGGTGGGCGTGGGCGGGCGAGGGACCGCGAGTAATAGCGCCAAAGGTGAGTCTCGTCTGCTAGGGAATGTGGGGAAAAGGAGGAGGAGGAGGAGGGCGAGGAGGAGGAGGAGGGCGAGGAGGAGGAGGAGGAGGGCGAGGAGGAGGGCGAGGAGGAGGGCGAGGAGGTCGCGCGCGTCATCCCCCCAGGTGTGTGCCTAGGGATCAGGACAGCAGTCGAGGCAGGAGGTGAGGTGGGCGCGGCGAGGTGCACGATTTCTTTTCGACTCCTACCTACTTGTCCCCGACAATTCAATTCAAGATTCAGACGACTTCAGAGAACTCCCTAAAAAGGTGTGTGGACCGACCCGGGGTCCAGCGCCGGCTAGGAGGTGGTCGTGGTCAGTGTCAGTCCCGCGCGAACCTCGGCACCCGGCCCGGCACAGGATGCACCACGGTGGGCAAGTGCAAGCGAACGGGTTGGCACACTTTTAATCAATCGATATTCAGATATCGATCCTTTGGCACACATCAGTGTACTTTCGATCACATAGGTGTGTAAACTGAACCGGAGCTCAGCAACCTTCAGGAGGTCGCCGTCGAGCCAGGAGCCTTGTTCGCCGCACCTACCTGAGGCTGCGCCACGCCACGCCACGCCACGCCACGACCGAGCCCTCCACTGAGGTGGCCGACGAGGCCAGGACAATAGCCTGGCCTGCCCTGGGCTCGGCGCGGCACCCGGCAGGGGCAGGCCCCGGGGCCGAGGCGAGGGAATAGGTGGGCGCGGAGCGGGCGGAAGGGGGGGTGGGGGACTGGCCAGGTAAAAGACAGCCATGTAGAGAAAGAGAGCGAGCCTTCCTCGCCGATACACGGTGGGCGGGCGGCGCGGGGCTGAGCCTGAACTTCGCTCGCTAAATATGACAGAGAGACATCCCGGAGCTTTATGGGCGCGCCTCGTGAGGGGGCGCGGCCGGCCGGGGTGAGAAAGCCACGCGCCAAGGAAGGAAAAACGAAAAGAAAAAAAATTTCCCCTCTGCATTTCCAGGTCAAGGCATGGGGGACGACTCCAGGCGCAAGACAGTCAAGCGTGGGTGAGTACGGCATGCATGGCGCTCTGATGAGACTCGCTTACCCTGGCGGACGGGACGGCCGCATGTCCAGACTGACGCATCCTCGATCCGCAGCAAGGAGGAGACCCTCCCCTCCGTGGTGCAGCCCCTGCAGGACATCCGCTGCTGCGACGGCGACGCCGTGACCCTCGAGTGCCGCCTGGACGCCACGCCGGTCCCCGACGTACACTGGAAAAAGGACGGCAAGGTAAGCGCGCGGCTCCGTGCGGCGACAGATGCGATCAAAGCGGCGCACTGTCCTCCGCGAGAATGTATACATTAAGACAATACGGCGGGGCGAGATTTCAAGTTGGTTTCTAGCAGGGTCCACGTAGAGAGTCTCTAACGTATTTGCATGCTTCTCATTATGGCGTCGGGATCCACTACAATAAGGCTTAGGCAGGCGCGCGGGCGCGCGCGCACACACACACACGTGTGTGTGACTGTGTTGCATTGACGGGGCGTGGCGCGGTGATCCGAGGGCTGCACTACGCCCCGCCCCGCCCCGCCCCGCCCCGCCCCGCCCCGCCCCGCCACGCGGGGGTGAAGATGGCGCTTAATTGCTAGTTTGGCCGCGGCGTCTCGTCGGCAGCACCGCGCCCGACACTTATTTCTGCTTGTGGCGCGCAGCTGGTGCGGCTGAGCGACAAGTACGTGGCCGAGGTGCTGAAGGATGGCGGCCAGCAGCAGCAGCAGCGCGGTGCGGTGCGCGCGCGCCTGCGCATCCAGCGCGTCGTGCCCGAGGACGAGGGCCAGTACAGCTGCGTGGCCTTCAACAGCCTGGGCAGGGCCACGACCCAGGCCTGCCTCGTCGTCAACGGTGAGTGGAGCGGAAGGGGAGTGTGCCTAGCCGAGCGGTTGACAACTTTGAATTTCTTTTTTTGCCACGGGTGCTAAATTGGCGAGCAAAAACGGTCAGCACGGAACTGAATTTTATTTATTTGCATGTATGCACAGTCCCCGAGGAGAAGGAGAACCTCGTGTCCGGCCAGCTGGACAGACCCGACGCGCTGCGGTCCACCGGCTCCACGCCGCGCTCCACGCCCAGGTCCACCCCGAGGTCCACGCCGCCCCGCGGCGGGCTGCGCGAGGTGGCGCCCACGTGGCCGAGCCTCGACCGCCCCCGCCGCACGCGGCCCGCGCCGCCGCGCTTCTACGCCGTGCCGCACAACCGCGTGGCGGAGCAGGGCGAGACGGTGCGCTTCCAGTGCAGCGTGGCGGGCCACCCGCAGCCCTGGGCGCGCTGGGACAAGGACGGCGTCTCGTGCGCCGCCACGGCCCGCCTCACCATCTCCGAGCGCGAGGACGTCCGCGTGCTCGAGGTGCGCGACGTGACGCCCGAGGACGCCGGCCTGTACCGCGTCGTCGTGGAGAACGACTACGGCCGGGTGGAGGCCACCGCGCGCCTGGAGGTGATCGGTGAGTACTGTCCTGCCGCCGCCGCGAGCGTCACGAGCGTTACTTTACACATTTGTAGGACTAGAAACGCACGCGGCTTGCTAAAGTATGAATGGGCACTATTCGCCTACAAGTGTGTGAGTAATTTGTCTCACACCGAAAAGCGAGTGAAAGAATCCACTCATTTACGAGTGAGCGGCGAGCGCCATTCGCACACTTGGTTTACCGCACTGTAAAAATTTGTAAAACAGGTTGATGACATCCCTGTACGAAAAATTGGCCTTGATATTACCATCATGTAAATTTTTACAGTGTGACCCGTGGCCCGTCGGCACCGCGTGAATACATTATCACTCTGATCCCGGCGGAGCGGACGGGGCCCGGCCCGGCCGGGGCGCGCACGCGCACCAGCGCACACGACCAGGATCATGTGTCACATTATGTCCCCCGGCAGGTCACCGCGGCGCCCCCGCCGAGCCCCTGCGCGCCTGGGGCGGCGCCGCGACCAACAGGACGTCGCCGGCGTTCGGCCGCCGCCCCGCCAGCCAGGTGTCCAGGGTGGGCGGGGAGGTGACCCTGGCGTGCGACCTGGACGGCTCGCCCGCGCCCGTCACCAACTGGTACAAGTAAGGAACGGCCCCAATGGTGTAGCAAAGGGTTGGCAGCTATCAATACTTTAAAACGCAACGCACAATCCAGAAAAAAACGTCAATTTTAAAATGGAAAAGTTCGGGAGAAATTTAAGAAAACCCCATGTCATGTGCTGGTCTAAAGTCAAAGCTGTTTCCCCCTAGGGTAGCAGACGTCTGCTCTCTGGGCCGGGGCCATCACGATGCTTCTCTTACCTTTGCCTCGCTCAGGGACGGCGACCTGGTGGTGCGCGGGGCGCGCGCGGAGCCCTCCTGGGACGGGCGGGTGAGCCGCCTCACGCTGCGGGGGCTGTGCGCCGCGGACGCCGGCGTGTACACGTGCGTGGCCTCCAACGAGGCGGGCGAGACGCGCTGCTCCGCGCACCTGCTCGTCCTGGACAAGGGCGACCCCAGCGACGCGGACCGCCGGCCGCCCGTGTTCGTCAGGGGCATCCCCAGGCACACGGACGCGCCCGAGGGGAAGGCCTTGGAGCTGCAGGTCCAGCTCAGAGGTGGGTGCACAAAGCCTGTGAGTGAGTGACAGTGAAGTAAGAAGTTAGGAGGAAAGATTCAACGAATCACACAGATGTATGAATGGGTCTGAAAAGTCAAACTGGAAAATGTTCCAGAGTGAAGCGTAACAAAGCCAAACAGGCTTCGCACTGCATCGGTCCAAAGTATGCAGAAGTGGGTGCATAAAGCCTAAGTGAGTGACAGTGAAGTAAGAAGTTAGGGGCTGAGGAAACATTCAACGAATCACACAGATGTATGAATGGATCTGAAAAGTCAAACTGGAAAATGTTCCAGAGTGAAGCGTAACAAAGCCAAATATAGGCTTCGCACTGCATTGGTCCGAAGTATGCAGATCAACTATCATGAATGCGGTGTAAGACTAGAAACAGGAAATACAGGATGTGTGGAACATTAGCGACAGACAGAATTTAAAGTTATGAGTTTGATGTTGGTCTAAACAGAAGGTTTCCAACAAGTGAATAACAACTAGAGCATAAAATCCAAAACCAAATTAAAATTATTGAAATGACGGCAATGAATAAGCGATTTAAAATCAATAACGGGAGAAGAGAACAAGGCACTTAATTGGTTATTACCATATCAAAATAAGTTTCCTGTTTAGTTTCAAAAAGCAATGCAAGTTTTAGTTTTGGTATAAAAAAGCTCTCTTGAAGTGTTTATTCACAAACAAATCAAGATCTATGACAGTGATGTTGTAACGAAGAAAAGTTGAACTTACCTTGTTAATAAAACAGCTTTTAATTTGAATTTAACATGTGATGATTTAACATTAATATCAAGACACACAGAAACGGATTCATACCGAAAAAAGTAACATCCAAGGGAGTTAGAAGTGGTTAGGTTAGAAGGTTAGGGTAAAACTTACAGAACTCGATAATAGTGATACGCCTGTGTCGAAGTATATGATCATGCATCATGCATTTAAGTTTTTTGAATCAATTTAAACTTATTTCACCTAACACATTCGCTATACGTAACACTGTATTATAGACAAAATTTTAAATTTGAACGGTAACAGACAACAGCTGAGCGCTGAGCGCAGCTCGAACCTCGAACTCTCTCGATAGGCCTAGGCCAGCCGCCCACAGAAGTCGCGCGCGCGCGCTTCGGATATCAAGAGCAGGCAGATAGGGTTTAGGAATAATTTCCATTCAAAATTTCAGACAAATGAGTGAAAAAAACGTTTTAGTGGTTAAGTCGGAGATATCCGATAATCGAAGTAATGCGAGATAGCGAAATGTCAATCAAAAGTCGTGTTACAGAGTAGCTATGTGTACGGAAAGGAGGTAAGGGTGCACCACTTAACCACCAAATGTCTATTCTAACCACTTTCTTTTCTTTTGAGTAATCACCAAGGTGGTAATTACTATTACACATTACATCTCCTACGTTTATTCGAGAGTTTACCTTCGGTTTTCAGGTTCAGCCCCCTTCCAAGTAGTCTGGCTCAAGAACGGGGTGGAGCTGCCGGACTGCAGCGACTTCAAGCAGGTGTCGCTGGGGGAGGGCCGCTTCGCGCTCGTCATGCCCGACATGTTCCCCGAGGACACGGCCACGTACGCCTGCGAGGCCTTCAACGGCCACGGCGAGGCGCGGACACACGGCACCGTCACCGTCATGGGTAAGCAAGTGCCCCGGGAGGACAACTTCGGCGTTCGAGCTCAAAGTTATACACTGGAAATCCAAGTGTGTGAACGTCGCTCATTTTCAGGTGAAGTTTTTCATACACTTGTAGGTCTGCGACAAATTATTCACGCACTTGTAGGTGCGCAGTATAAGTGTGTGAAAATATCTACTCCCGTGTAAGTGAGCAAAGCTCGTACGCTTCGATTCCCAGTGTGTGTACCTCTCTACATTCTTCTCACAAAACCACCCCCCTCAGACTGTGCGCCTAGGGGCGCGCCCGTCGCGGGCGTCGCCGCCACCTGGACCAAGACCCCTCTGGGTGTGATGGCCGTCCCGGGGACGTCGGCGTCCTTCTGCGCGCGCCTCAGCGACCCCATGGACCGGCCCAGGACGGTGACATGGACCGTCGCCGGACGCGTCGTAACACCGGACAACCCCAAGTACCAGGTACAGCTCGGTGGGGGTGGGAGGGGGAGGGGGGGGACACGCTTCCCGCGGTCAGGCTTCTGGCCATTACTCAGGGGTGCCACCGGACCAGAGTTTACGACCACGACTGCCGCCCCGTCCACACCTAGGACACCCCCACCCCCACCCGTCTCATTCCTAAAGCCTTCAGCAGCCTGGCGGTCCCGGCGGCAGCCCTGCTTGCAAATGAGGAGAAGAGTACAGGGTGGGAAGGGGTGAAATATATGGGACAGGGCCACCGGTCGGGTTGCAGCTAGCGGTGCTTCATGTGTCTCAAAGTAGTTATTCTTGCCCAAATCTGTTTTCTCGTCCCCCGCCAGGTGGTGGAGGACGGCGGCGAGCTCGTGCTGCACGTGCGCCGGGTGGGCGCCGCGGACGGCGGCTGCGTGCAGTGCCGCGTGCACGCGTGCGGCGCGCGGGCCAGCTCCGGCTCGTGCTCGCCGTGCGGCGCGGCCTGCTTCGACCTCTCGTGCACGGCGGACCTCATCGTGCTGGGCGACGAGCCGCGCGACGCCCGGGCGGCCAGCCTCGACAGGTAGGAGGGGAGGAGGCGCCGGGGAGGTAGGCAACCCAACGGGCGCGCGCGCCCCGCGGCCGGCCGCGGCGTCACGTGACGTGCGCCAGGTGGGCGTGGCCGAGGCGCCGGGCTGTGTGTGTGTGTGCCCGGAAAGCAGGCCGGGCCGGACACCTCGCCGCTGACGCGGAAAACACGTCCGCGTCTCTAAGTACAGTGAGAGGGGCCTAACTCCTCCGAAATGACAGTCCGGGAGGTGAGCGTTGGCTTCGGCCTTGTCCTTGGGTGTCCGCAGGGTCGTCGCCAACGGGTCGGAGCGCGGCCAGGGCCTGGGCCTGGAGCGGGCGGCCGTGCTGCTGCGGGGCCCCGCCGACACGACGGCGCTGCGCGGGGAGAAGGTGCAGCTCACGGCCCTGTACGCCGGCGAGCCCGAGCCCACCGTGCGCTGGCTCAGGGCGGTACGTCACCTCATCGGCATCTCATGTTGATACTGAACGGTGAACGGTGACTGGCAACCCAAAGTGTGTGAGTGTCGCACAATCGGAGGTGTGTGAATTTCTATTCGCGCACACCTGAACGAGCAAAGGTGTGAGCTTTCCTAAGAGGTGTACTATTACTACAGTACACACTTTGAGGGACAAGTGTACGAGTGGGAATTTATTCAACCACGAGTGTGCAAATTCACACACTTGGGTTTCCAGTGCGTCTACAGATGCGTTCAAATTAGTCTAAAGTGTAACAACGTGTCGTTTGCTGACAGGGCCGCGAGCTGGCCGAGGACGACCGGACGAGCATCCGCACGGCGGCCGGCGTGTCGTGCCTGGCGCTGCAGCCCGTGTCGGCGGACCACGCCGGCAAGTACGTCGTCAGCGTGGAGAACATCTACGGCGCGGACCACCACTACGCGTCCGTGGCCGTGGAAGGTGAGTGCCGCTGCTGCTGCATGAGGTTCCCCCCGGGCCCCGCCCCGCCCCGCCCCGCCCCGCCCCGGGTGTGTCGCAAGGGTCGCTCCGCAGCTGGGCGCCAGGCCGGACCCTCTGCCCGCCTGGCTGTGAGTCATCTCCGGCTCCCGCCCCGCCAGGATCACGGCGTCATCGGCGTGGTGGGGGCTGACGCATGCCCAGGAGCTGCGAGAGCTTAAACACGAACATGGCTAAACTTTCCCGAACCCGTCTCTCTTCGCTCGACAATTCCGCTAAAAACTGCTTCAGATGGACCTCCCGTCGCGGAGTGTAGATAAATACCACGTGGCCGTGTAAGCGTAAGCCAACAGTAGCAGCACGCGTGTCTGGTGCTGCCACCAGGACCACCGGGTGGGTTAGTTCTACCGCCCAACGCGCGCCGTACCCGCGCGCCCGGCCCCGCCCCGCCCCGCCCCGCCCCGCGGAGCCAGGTTCCGGCGCGCAGACATATCGCGGACCATCCGGATTCCGCAAATGAAACGAGGCAGAGCGGGGCGTGTCGGCCGTCGGCGCCCAGTTATGTCCCGGTCCCACCCGCCCCGCCCGCAGGCGAGCCACTCGGTGCGGCACGGTTGTACCTCTGCGAAAATGTTAGACCGCGCAACAAAAGGGGCTTCCCCTCCGCCTCCATGGCGACCCTCCCCCAGATCCATTCGCTCGCCGCGGAGAGACCTTTTCCGCCCTTTATTTTCTACTTTTTTTTTCACCCACATGAACACTGAAATGCGATTATAAACACGTATACCACACTTTGCACGCCCGGCCCGGCCCGGCGCGCTCCAAAGCGGCAGAAAACGGTTAACGTTTCACAGCAGCAAGCCCGGCCCGGCCAGGCCCGGCCAGCGATAAAGAAAGGGCTACTTTACGCATGTGGTGCGCCGGGCGGGGGGCGCTGGAACATAAATTAAAACGCATCGCTGGTTATAAATGGGGGAAGGGCGTAAATGCGAGCGGTAACGTGTTTAGGGGGAGAAGGGATGGGGGAGGGGGAGGGGTTAAGTCAGTCAGCGTCAGGAGAGCGCTCAGCGTTACAGTTGCCCCCCCACCCACCCCCTCCCGAAACACCGCTCCGCGTCTCCGGGTCTTACCCGCGCCCTCGCGCCCCGGCCCGGCCCGGCCCGGCGGGAAAGTTCACATCTGACTTGGGCCGGCCTTGACCGCCATTCGCGCCGCTGGATGCTGCCCCCCCTCCCTCCCCCTCGTCCTCCTGTCCCTGGCGGACGAATGGGCCGACCAGACCAGACCAGAGTGTACAAAAGGCTTTGGCCGCTACGCTACGGCCGAGGACTGCGGTTAGAACGACGCCACTAACACCTCGTGTGGCTCGCCTCGCCTCCGCCAGGGCTGGCCGGGCCGGGGCGCCCTGACCCGACACCATGTGCCAGCGCCGGCGCGGCGCGGCGCCCTGCTGCTGGCTGCTGCTGCTAGCAGCGACAATAATATTCGCTTGCTCGCCATAACCATACGCGCCACCATAGCGCCGCGCCATGAGCTGCAGGCTGTGCTGGTGTCGGTGCTGCTGCTGCTGCTACCACCGCAGGGGCGGCCCCGCCCGCCCTAACGGCCGGCGCTCACCAGACCTAATGGCGCCCCCCCCCGCCACTCACGCACACACTCACACACGTACCGGGTGTGTCAGAGAACGCGTAGCAGTGATGCGGGGCTGCCTACCCAGAGCCACGGCGCCTTACGGCTGGAGCGGGTAGGCAAACCCGCACACCGTTACGTGTTCCGCCTGGAACACCCGACACACCGCACACCGTGGCTGCTGGAGCGGGATGCAGATGCCTTGAACTAGTTCCTGGTGGCGGGGCGCGTCTGCTGTGGCCGGGGCCGGGGGGTGCTGGACCGCAGCCCGCACCCCGCTTGACCCCGGCGCAGGGCTTCTCTTCTCTCATTCTCTCTCTCCTCTCCCTCTCTTTCTCCTCCCCTCTATCTCCCTCCCTCCCCTCTATCTCCCTCTCTCTCCCTCCCCTCTCTTCGCTCTCAGTCTATCTATATCTCCGGGGCGGAGCCGCCCGCTCCCGGATTCCCCCGCGCACCGCGCCGTCGTGTCGCTAAGTGGTTGCATCGCCGAGCAGAGCTCGCAGGGCCCCGCCCAGCGCAGCCCCACGCTGTCCTTCCCTCCTCCCACGAACACACCACACTCTCCCGGCCCGGCCCGGCCCGCCCCGCCCCGGCGTTGCGCAAGGGTGGGCATGTGAGTAAGACATGACTGCGGGGCGGGGGGAGGGGGGTCCCCGCTGAAACAACGACTAGAGTAGACACGGGTAATGTACGCTGCGCTGCGCCGTGTGTGTTCAGGTGCGCCCCCCCCCCTCGCCCCGCTCGGAGCGAGGCGAACGAGGTTCTTAGCCCGCCCGGGCCGTACCCGCCCCCCCCCCCCCCCCTCTGCCACGCCCCGGACCGGCGCGCCAAAGCCAATACCTGAGTCTTCTCCGATTGCCCACAAATCATTGCGCCAAAAACCGATACACACTATCGCGAGCCCCACTGTAAGCCCGAGCCCGGCCCGTGGCAACTGGTGGTGGTGGTGGGGAGGGGCTGGGACGCTCGGGGACCCTGACACCAGACGACACCGACCGCAGACAGAACGGAGCGGTCCCCGTACCCTCGTCAAGGTGTATATCACCGCGGACATGATGTGGCGTCACTCGTATCGCGGGGGCCCAAGCTGAGTTGCGAGTTTGAGAATATCGCGAAACGTTCAACGAAAAGAGAGAAAGAGAGTTTCGATTTCTTGCGGAATAATTGTAGGTCGAATCCCGTGACTGGGATAGCACGCCACGGTGCTGCTTGTCTGCCTACCCTCGTCGTCTTGAAGGCGCGATAGTGATAGTAGCCCCTCGAAGTAAGCAAAGCGGACCCGCATCGTGCTTCCTAATACCCCCCGCGCTACTTTACACAATTCACTGGCGAGCGACACTTCCTCAGGTGCGCGCAGATGCGCCGCGCCACGGCACCACCAGGTGGCGCCCACTCCGCCGCCCCGCCCCGCCCCGCCCCGCCCCGCCCCGCCCCGCCCCGCCCCCGCCCCGCGCCGTGAGCGATGACGTCACGTGACGTGTTCCCGGGCGAGCAGCATGCCTCGCATTCCCGGCCCGTGTGACGTCTCCCTCCGCTCCGCTCGGTGACGCGGCGCGCCCCGCCCAGCCCGGCCCGGCGCCGGACTGTGATGATGACCCAAGCAAAACCGGGACTGGGGTTCTCCACTCCATCTCGCCATGCCATGACTATTACTACACCGACCGTCCTAACACGCACGGCCCGGTCAGCAGTGTTGCCACAAGAGTAGGCAATGCGTCGTCCAGACACAGTGGGGTAAAGCGGGCTGCATCTGCGCCTGTCTTTTTGACTGTAGGCAACATGTACGCACCTGTGCTAAGGGTGATTGCCTCGTAGGCAGGCGCAGATGCAGCCCGCCTTACTCCACTGTGTTTTGGGCTACTTATTGCCTACTTTTTTGGCAAGACTGGCGGCCCGGCCCGGATAAATAACTGTCAGTGAACCGGGTCGGGCGTTGCAGGGGCGCGTGCGTGTGTTATCTTAGGACGACTGTACCGCGGCAGAGCTGGGCGGGAGGCGTCCCGGAACAGGTGGATCGTGTATCTACTGCGCCTCTACCTCTCCTCTCCTCCCCTCTACCTCTCCTCTACCTCTCACCATGCATGCAAGGTGAGAGGCGAGGAGGAGGAAAAGTGGACTTACGACAGTTTACCCACCCTGTTACCACGGACGTGCACACAAGTGCATTCGCTCTTCGACTAGTTTGTGAATAATTTGTCGCACACCTTACAAAGCGTGTGGGGAAAGCACTCACCTTCCAGTGAGTGGTACTGTTTAATTCCTCGTCTCGCGCCGGGCGCGACGCGGACAGGCGGGCCGGGCCTGGCCGGGCGGGGCGTTACACTGCAGGCAGGGCCCCTGCCTGATTGCCAGCCTTGGCCCGCAGCGTCGCTTTTGTTATGGGGGCACACAGCGCGAGCCGAGCGCTGACAGCGGGACGCGACGGGACGCGACGCCGAGGAACGGCCGAGCGTTACGGTTATGTGACGGGGACGGGACGGTCGTCGTCGTCATGGTAACGGCGACGCTCTGCTTTTTAAGCAACGCTCTTCTCGTTTATAGCTCAAACGCAAAAGTGTATGACTGTCGCGCTCTGCTAGGTGTGTGTGTGTGGATTCCTTTACATTCGGACACCCACACAAGGAAAGGTGTGAATGTTTCGTGAGGTTTCTGATACGGAAGACACAAGTGTACGAATGGAAACGCGCCCACCTGCAAGTGTATATGAGAGACGCATGCAGGCGTCCGTGCGTCGTGCGTGTGGGGTGGCCTTCTCCCGCGCGGCACCCTCCAAGCGGGGAAGCGCCTGCAGAGTCCGGTGTAGGCAATCCCTGATAGGATGACTGTAAGCGGGACGAGGAGGAGGATGTGGAGAAGGTGGAGGTGCGCTATGAAGCGAAGCAAACGAGCCGATGCTTATGACAGGGCAGGGCATCGCTTTCTCCCTCGGCGGGTCCTCAGGGGTCACAGCCCCCCCCCCCCTCTCCAATCTCTCGGGCTTACACCGACTGTGTGTCTGCAGCCGCGCTGCGCCTGTATGTATAGCTACACGGCGGCCTTGGTGGCGGCCAGGACCAAGCCTAGGCTGATTAATTCAGGGACGGGCCGCGGGGGGGAGAGACATCACGCCGCCGCCCGCCAGGGTCGCGACCCGGCCCGACCCGACCTAACCCGCCGCCCCCGTGGTCGTTTTGAAAAATAACTCTGAGCCCCGCAGGGCTTAACCTCGCGCCCACCCCCAACCCTCCCGGATCCCCGTCCGGTCCGGAGCAGTGCTGCCAGAAAAGTAGGCAATAATAAGGCCCCGAAACGAAGAGGAGTAAGGCGGGCTGCATCTGCGCCTGCCTACTAGGCTACACCCCAGCATAGGTGTGTACATGTTGCCTAGTAGGCAGGCGGAGATGCAGCCTGCTTTACTCTACTGTGTTTGGGCGCCTTATTGCCTACTTTTCTGGCAACACTGGTCCGGAGGGGTCGGGTCGGGATGCTGCGAAGGTGCGCGAGGTGCAACGGGGCGGGGCGGGCTGGGGCGGGGCGGGGTGGGGCGGGGCCGCCAGGGTGTCACGTTGCCGGTGCAGTAAAGCGTCCTGTTACCGACCGTGCCGCTCGGCCTGACCTGACACGGCACACAACAGCCCAGCCCAGTACAGTAAGACTTCCGCCCTGCTGGCTGAAGCACACCACCACCACCACCGCGGCGCCTGCTTAAAGCCGACCATGATTTTTTTTAACCTGGTTTGCGAGGTTGTAAAAGTATAGCAAACAGAAAGGGAGGAGGGCGTGGTGGGCGGGGCGGGGCGGGGCGGGGCGTGGTGCACCTCGAGAGGAAGGAAGAACGCCGCCGGCGCCTGCTGCCCCATCTTCGCGGCCCCGCCGCGCCACCCCACCAGGTCCGGCCCCGCCCCGCCCCGCCCCGCCCAGGTCCGAGTGAGTGCCTGCCTTTCCGGGTGCGATAAGCCCAGCCGCCACGCCCCGCCACGCCCCGCCCCACCACGCCCGCACAGCGCGCAGCACAGCGCCCCCAGCAGGTACTCCGCGCGATATGGACGCCTTCCCCCCCCTCCCACCCCACCCCACCCCACGCCTCTCCACTGTAATGCCAAACCCGTTACTATGCTCCAAAATAAGGCAGTTGCCAGGAATCCTAACAAGACATTGCATGATGATGTTGTTTATTCTTCGAAAAGCCGCGTGTCGTTGTCGTTTGCTGGTGGTGGACGGGCATGACGGGGTAGAAAGCACCTCAGCAGGGTGGGGTGGGGGTAGGGTGCGGCGGGGCTGAGCGGGGTGGGGTGGGGGTGGGGTGCGGCGGGGTTGTTTGAACTTTCCTCACGCGCGCCCCGCTCCTAATCTCGCCGCTCCGTGGAAGTACGCGGCCCGGCCCGGCCCGGCCCGGCCAGTCCCGACCCGCCGTCTTTTGTATTTTCGACTGATAGCGGTCTCATCCCGCTCCTCGCCCCCTCGTCTCCAAAATATCTGTGCGGGGCGGGCCGCGGGCGGGGCGGGGCGTGGCGGGCGGGGCGGGGCGGGGCGGGGCGGGGCGGGGCTAGCTGGAGGTGCAGCCGTGTTTGCATTCCTGGCCTCGTTCGGCCGACGTTGATATGTACGTGTAGAGTGGTGCCAGTGGCTAAGCTGCTGAAAACTTCAAAGTTTTCCGTATTTGTTTTTTCTTTCTTTTTTTCGTGGGAGGTGAGGTGGGGACACCCCGCCTCGCAGCCCTTCCCAATTTACTTGATAACATAAAAAGAATCCCGCCCTGCTGTCGCTGCAGCGGTGGTAAAAACGATAAGAAAAGTATTATTCGTTTTGAACGCTAAGCCCTCGTCGGCTTACTCTGAGCTCGCCGCCCGCCCCGCCCCGCCCCGCCCCGCCCCCGCCTCACCTGCCTCCCAAAGTTTTCTTTTAATCTCCCCGGTGGAGCTTCCGCTGCGCTGCACTCTGTCGGATCAGGCCGGGGGGAGGGTTCAGGGGGAAGGGGGACGCTCAAGTGACTCTCAAGACTTTCATTATTCCAGGCCTGGGCCCGGGCCCGCCCTGCCCCGCGCTGCGCTGCGCTCCCTGTAAGGCATGGCAGAGTCTCGCGCTTCGCCCCTCTCTCTACTTACCCTGAAACGTGCCCCTCTTTCAAAGTGCCGGGAAAAGTCTACACGACCGCACCGCACGGCGCAGGGCGCAGCCTCGCCCCGGGCTCCGGCCCGCCCCGCGGTGGTACAGGGACCCACCCGGAGCTGCGCTGGCGCGGGACCTGCGACCTGCCCTACCCCACCGTGACCAGAACTACTTTGCAATTTTACCATAACGTTTTGTTACGTAGTTGGTGCAAGAACGATAATGCCCTCATTTTCAAGCAAAAATCTTGGTTTTCAAGCTAAGTTTTTCAAGGAGTCTGATAGAAAATCAAGACATCCTTTTCACCGTGCGCTGGTCGTCACTGGCGCCTGGTGTGCTTTAGTTTCTTGGACCGGCGCTGTCATGTCTACCGAGTCCGCGCGGCGCGTCGGGGTGGTGGAAGTGAGGAGGGCGAGAGGTCGGTTCTCTGCCTCCATGACGAGGATGAGACCAGATGAAGCCGGCTCGCGGGTACCGCCCGCGCCGCGCCGCGCCGCGTGTGTAGTGGGGATCGCTTCCTACAGTAGGCTCGCCGCCGGGCCCGGCCCCCGCCGCCCGCCCCGCCCCGCCCCGCCCCGCGGCGCTCGGCCGGTGCCGGGCTGGTGCCGGGTGCTACAGTGCCGGTGCCTGAGCGCGAGCGCCTGAGTCAGTCAGTCAGTCAGTCTCGTGTTTGTGGTCCGGACGGGACGCTTCGTCGTGGCCGCCGCCCCCGGGAACTTTACGCGCGTCGCCGTCGTCGAGTTGACGCGGAGCAGAGTGACAAGTTCTTTTCGGCGGAGTCCGCCAACTCCCTGCGCACGTCCACCATGCCGTGAGCGTGCCCGGCCGTGCACGAGTGACTTTGCGCGACTGTACTTGGCGACTGTACGGCCCGCGCTGTTTGTGCTGCGATTTCCCACCTCGATCGTCGACTGTTTGCTGATGTGGGAAACGGATGTGCGGTCGATCTTCCCGCGCTCGGAAGGCAAACTTTGAAAAGTTTCGGGGGAGCGTATATAGGGGTGTGTGTGTGTGTGTGCCGCCCAGTGCTGTTTGTGTTGGAGAGCAGCCCAGCCCGCAGCAGCGCCGCCCAATCAGCAAACATGCTGACCCGTTACCGGAGCAACCTGGAGATTTTTATTTCTCCGGGAAAGGAGACAAGTCAGGCGGACGTGATGGACACCGAGGAGGGCGAGGAGGGTCTGAAGCGTATTGGTGAGTCCGGTCGGCCCGGCCCGGCCGCTCTGTTTCGTGTTTGCTATGGAGGAGATGGACAGGGAGGCGGGGAGGGATTGTGTGGCTTGAAGCAAACCGACAGGGGAAGACCATTTTTTTCTCTCTTTTTCTGATTCCGAGCATACACTGCAAAGCCATCTCATCTCCTCCGCCATTTCTTCCATGTTTTCTTTTTCCTTCGCGTGCCGGCGATGACGGCGGCCGTCTGCTCGCGAGGGAAGCGCCCCTACCCGGCGGACCCGGCGGACCGGCCCTCCCGAATGTACACTTGTTGCTGAGAGGGGCGGAGCGAGGCTACTTTTTGTACAGACGGCAGTGAGAGGCGGCAGCAGTCTTCCCCAAGTGGGCGACAGCAAAGAGTCGGCGGGGAGGGAAGGGTCCGCCTGCACTGGAGGCCCAAGTGTGTGAATGTCGCACACTTGTAGACGTGTGAAGTCCCATGCGCGTACCTGAACACGTAAAGGGGTGATTTTTTTCTAAAAATTTCATTCACTTGAAGGGTCAAGTGTGAGAATGGAAATTAACACACCTACAGGAGTGCGATATGCATACACCAGGTTTGGCAGTGAAAATAAGAGTAGGTAGCGCCGCTTCTTCGTAGTTTTCCCTTTTTCCTCAAAAAATCTGACAGTTTTTACCGTGTTTAGGCGGACTGTAATTTTGTGGGGTATATCGCACATCTGGCTGGCTAACGTTGATAACGGACGTGTAGAGGTGGTTGTGGTGGTCCCGGGGTGTGGCGGGGTGCGGGCCACGCGTTGAGGCCTTCCCTCCCGGCCCCGCCCCGCCCCGCCGCGCCCCACCCTGACCCACCCCGCCGCGCCGCGCCCCGCCGCGCCCCGCCCCGCCGCGCCCCGCCCCGCCGCGCCCCGCCCCGCCGGCCCCTAACGAGTACCCACACCGCACGGCACCACTGTGCAGCCCTGCGCGCTGCAGCTGCCGCTATTGATGGCTCTATGGTTTCCTGGAATTTCTCCTATTAGTCTGCAGGCCGCGCGTGTATGCGCGCACAGGTCTCGGGCCCGCCTCCGGCCTCACTTGGACTAATTACCTGCCTCCAGATCTCCTTCCCTTCCTCTGTAAGTGGGGGGGAGGGGGGCACGTCCTCTTCGAGCGAGCTTTGAACACAACCTGTGTGTGGCGGATCCGGATCCGCGCGTCGCACCGCGCCTTCGCAACGCACCGGCGCGGGGAGCGGCAAACACGCACTCACACGCGCGCGCGCGCACACACACACACACACACACACACACACTTGCACACGGCAATGGCGTCATTTTTAAAGTCTTAAAAAAAAATAATTCTGCGGCAAACACTGTGACGCCCGCGCTTATGAGATAAACAACAAAATAAAATCCACACATAAATAATGAGAGAGGGGGAGAAATAAAAAGGTGGTAATCGCGTTTTAATCTGTGAGTAGCGTGAGAATAGAGATAACGTCGTATTAACCTCCACGGGGCGGCGGGGCTTCCATGTACGCCACTACCTATGGTGCTGCCGGCCGGACAGGCGGGCCGTGAAATCGAATCACACTCGTTTTCCCCGTAATAAGCCTGTTCATCTGTAACCGGGCTGGTGCTGGTGTGTGGTGGCCCGGAGCGACGCGCGGCACGCTGCTGGCCTTTGATAACAGCAATCAGGGGCAGAGTAAGGGGGGGGGATCCCTCTCCGAAATACTCGTTATTGCAGGCGTCGCGCAGGCGTCTTACAATATGTAGCTTCGGGCTAAATAATAGGGCGCCATGATAATAATATTCGTTTTACATTTATTTTTTGAAGAGAAAATTAATTTTTAACATGGTCGGTTTTTAAGACGGAAAGCTGAAATCTGAGCTTGTCGGAGCGTTTTAGGCCTGGAAACTGCGGTAAAAATTTCAACTCGATATCTAAACTTGTTTTCGAGTTATCGTGCGCACAAACAGACAAACATTGACAAACATGGAACTTGGAATCGCTCAGTAGCATACCGTGAAATTCAACTCAAGGTTTCAACAGTGCGATAGGGACTTCCCTAAGGGGAATCTGACCCGCGGAGTAGAAGCTCCTTCCCTTGTATTTTTACCCGTCTCGTTTTTCTAATGTGCTTTAAACTCGGCCTCACCAGTACTGTGCTTAAGACTTAAGCCGACAGGAGGCCGGGCTCTAATGCTTCCCGAGTAGTGCTGTGACCGTGGTGTTCGGCGCTGCGCGATGAGAAATCTTGACGTGACTTCTACCACCATCATTCTCTCTCTATCGCACTACACAGCAAAGTGTTACGCAAGTGTACCGCTCACTTGCAAGTGGGTCCATTTCTTTTTTTTTTCTCTCTCACTTGTAGGTGTGCAAGACGTCACTCACCCACTTGCAAGTGATTAGATGCCTGTTCGAACGCTTGTAGCAAGCCATAAGTATATGACTACACTGGAAAAACAAATGTGATATACATAGAGTCTGTAACGTGACATGTTTTAAATGTGACATGTCACATCAAGAAACGTGACGCGTGTCACACGGGGAAAACGGCGTCTTGGTTTCCAAGCAGTTTTGGAAAAACCAAGCAGCTCTTATGGAGAAAATACACAGGGTTTCCGGGGATGCTTGAAAACCAGGACGAACTTTTTTCCGAGCACATTAGTTTTTTCTTGCGAGTGTACGACTGGGCAGTCACTCACCCGTGGGGGAGCAGCGTCGCGGTGCTCTTGGCTCCGCAGTAGAGGTCGAGGATACGGATGAGGGTGCGGCCAGGAGGTGGCCACTCGTCAGGAAGGACTCTCGAGCAGCCGCACTGCGCATGCGCAGCGCACGCCAAGTCGAGCGTCTGCGGGGCGAGCCGCACGCGCGCTTTACACGGACACTTACTTGTCCGGCCGGCGGCGTGCGCCAGGAAATTTGGGATAAATAATGCAAATCGGGTCGGATGAAATTGCCCTCGCCCGTACCGAAAGAGTGCTGAGCACGGGCGTGGGCCGGGGAGGGGAGGGTGTCGTCACGCGACGCTGTGGCCGGAGGTGCCTCCGTGCTCCGTGAGGGTCACCTTCGTCGAGACGGAGATGTAGCTCGCACGCCTTGTTTCTCTAAAAACAAATTTCCTCTGCTGCACTCTTAACTTTTTTACGTCGCAGGTCCCCCGGACCCGCCCGCCGGCCGGCCCCTGGCGGTCGCGGACCCCTCGGGCGGCCGCTGCGCCGTCATCACCTGGTCGTCGCCGCCCTACGACGGCGGCCGCTGCGTCGACGGCTACCTCGTCGAGGGGCGCACGGAGAGCGAGACGGAGTGGAGGCCCGTCGCAGAGAGGTGAGTGTTCGAGACGGGGAGTTGGGGAAACAACATTTTTGTAATTGTGATTCAGAAAAATTCAGAAAAAATCAAAACAAAAATTGCAAAACAGAAATAAATAAATAATCAGAAATTTAGAAGAAATCGCAAAATGTCACAAAAATTCACGACAATTGTACACCAAAATTCAGAATTCGTTGACGACGAACTCCGGAAAGCTGACGGTGAATTTCACCGTAATAAGCCACACAGCGCACTGTAGATTAGGGTGAATTTTGATCGTAAGCCGCTAGTTAGCTCAGTGCCATCAGGCGCTCCTTGCCGGCGGGCGCAGGGCTCGAGTATCAAGGCCGCTGATTGCTGACGTATCGCGCCCGTGCGCCGCGACGCCGCCGTACGTCCCAACTGATTCACACCTGACGTTGCGTCACGGCGCCGCCCCGCGCCGAGAGCTCTGCGATCTGGACTGGAACAGTTCTAGTCCGTGATCTAGACGTGTTAATCGTCACAGCCTGTCTGACTTGTGACGGGCGAGTCGTGAGTTGGTGGAACAGCGACTGATAATCGCTGACAATGCCCTGCTCTTCTGTTTCCAGGTGCCACTCCCTGTCGGTGGTGGTCCGGGACCTGGCCGCGGGCCGGCGCTACGTGTTCCGGGTGCGCGCCGAGAACGTGCACGGCCTGAGCGAGCCCAGCGCGCAGTCGCTGCCCTACTGCACCCCCGCGCTCAGTGAGTAGCACAGCCACAGCCCCCAGTCCCCGCCCTGGCAGTGTTGTCAATAAGTAGCCCTAACACAGTGGAGTGAGTGAAGCGGGCTGCATCTGCGCCTGCCTACTCGGCAACATACACGCACCTGTGCAAAGGCGTTGCCTAGTAGGCAGGCGCAGATGCAGCCCGCTTTACTCCTCTGCGTTTTTGCTACTTTTTGCCTACTTTGCTGGCAACACTGCTCGCTGCACAACCGGACTGCAACACTGCAGGCCAGCAGACCGAGGGAAAGCAGCGGTCAGGCGGAGCGGGCCCGGGGCCCCCGCGCCACACCGGCCGCGCCATCGCGAGCAGACGATGCAAGAAGCAGGCGACGCGTGCCACCGTCTCGGACGAGCCGGCCAGGACGAGTGGTCTCGTTTTACGGCGGCTGAGCGACGCTGCTCTCTCTCTTTCTCTCTCTCTGAGCCGTCAGCCCGCCGCTCATGTAGCCTCTCTTCTTCTCTCAGCCTTTTTCGCCGTCTCGCCTTCTTCCGCCAGTTTTTTTTTCTCCTTTTCTTTTCTCGTCGCATCCATCCATCTATCCATCCCTCAGAACGCGCGTGGTGCATGCGCAGTGTGGCGCAGAGAGATTCTATCGCCCGTGCATGATGGGGATGGGGACAGGACAGGGAGATCTCCTCCTGCATGGCGGTGGATCGTTGTCATGAATAACCCATGGATTAAGCGGCCAGGGGGTGCTTTTAGCCTGTACGCCACGCCCCGCCACGCCCCGCCACGCCCGTGACGGGATGCTCAGCGGGTGAGACGGACGTGTGGTGAGGTGAGGTGCGGTGGCCGTCAGCTCAACCTGAGGCCCTGCCTGGCGCGCGCTCGCGCTGACCAATGAAGATTGATCACGTCGTGCACGCCAAGGGCCTTGTGGGGGTGGGGGACGAGTTTAGCGTTTACGGCCGACGATTGACGAAGAATTGTTAAAAGCGCAGTCGTGTCAGAGAGAGAGAGAGAGGGGGGGGGGAGAGTGGAGGGTCGGCTATTGTTTCCGCTGTCGCGGGAGAGTGGGGCTGTGTGCGCCACGTGAAGGCAGACAAGCGGGCAGCCGCGTTGGTCTGGTTGCCTAGCCGCACGGCGGCGACTCCCAGGCGCCATACGATCTTGTATATAAATGTCTTTGCTTGGTTTCCATTTTCTTTTACGGACTACTCTCATTGGAGAGCCAAGTGTGTTAATGTCGTTCACCTGTAGCGTGTGCATTTCCATTAGCACACTTGACCTAAAGCCATAGAGTAGGGGCTCACTGTAAAACCTTCGTCCAGGTGTCCAAGCAGTTTTGGAAAAACCAAGACGTTCCAATGTATTTTCTCCATAAGAAAATTATGGCTGCTTGGAAACCTGGACGAAGGTTCCACCGTGCTTTAACTTGACCGCGCGAGCGTATGAAACGTCAAGGAAAATGGACACTTTGACGAATGGAAATGATGTGATCTGTCTGTGCTTCCAGCCGAGTGCGGTGACGAGCCGCCGCCGCCGCCGTTCGCGCCGCGCCTCGTCACGGTGGAGCCCATGGAGGGCGAGGCGAGCTTCGCGTCGCGCTACGAGCTGCTCGAGGAGCTGGGCAAGGGCCGGTACGGCGTGGTGCACCGCGTGACCGAGCGCGCCACGGGCCACACGCTCGCCGCCAAGCTCATCCGCACCATCAAGGCCAAGGACCGGCAGCAGGTGCACGACGAGATCGCCATCATGAACGTGCTGCGCCACCCCAAGCTGCTGCAGCTCGCCGCCGCCTTCGAGGGCAGCAAGGAGATGGTCATGGTCATGGAGTAGTAAGTACCGGACCCGTGTAACATTCAACTTGCAGTCGAGTCGCAGGGGAGATAACTCTGAATTTTTGGTGCACAAATGTCGTGATTTTTTTGAGTTTTCTTAAAATTTCCGATTTTTTTGTGAATTTTTCCTGAATTTTTCTTATTTTTATTTTTCTGGGCTTCTTTGAATTTTTCTGGGTTTTCTGAATTACGAGGTGTTAAAAAATTTCAGAGTTGTTTCCTCCTCGAGTCGAGTGCACGAATGTCACTCAGTTGCAGGTGTGATAATTTTTTTTCGCACACTTGTAGGTGAGTGAATGTCTTAAGGCGGGTCCCGTTGGCATATCTATCCGTGCGGGTCTGCCTACCCAGCAGAGCCGTAAGGCGCCATGGCCCCTTGAGTAGACAGACCCGCAACACTGTTAAGTGCTGTCTCTTACAATAGCACGCGCTGACATCAAGAGCGACCTGATGACCCATTCAGAGGATCGCTTTGTCTCCCCCGCGCCGCCCCGCCCCGCCCGGGCTCAATACAGCCAATCACCGAGGCACACGGCAGGAAAGAGGATACGGCCCCGAGATTACCATCCCAATTTTTAGCCGCGAGGCATGTGGGCGGGGGGAGGGGGTCGGTCCATGACCAGGCCCGAGGGGCCGAGGGGGTGGCACTGGAACGGGAACGGGGTTATACATTTCCATATCATGGCCGGTAAGGCACGGCGCCGCAGATAAAAATGCGAAGTGGGGGCGGGGGTGGGGAATGGCAGGGCTCAAATGCTATGCGTCACCCTCAGCCCCTCTTTGGCTCTGGTACGTGGCGGGGCGGGGCGGGGCGGGGCGGGCTAGAGAGGGGGTCAAGTCAAACATGCGGCCGCCGCTGATCGGAATACGGCAGCGCGGCAGCCCGCCCCGCTGGGAGCTAGGGGCGTAGCCAGGGGTAGCTCGAACCATCGAGCGAATGTTCATGGGTTCTCACCGAAAACCTCACCGAAAACGGGAAAACAGCTCCGAAATTCTCGTACACCGAATAATTTTTTTAAAAATCAGTAGAGATCATAACAATTAAAAAAAAACAAAAAAAACAGAAGAATTCGGGAAAAACCGAAGCAAAACTTGCAAAAAATTCTATAGCAATGCACAGAAATTTAGGAAAATTCACAACATTTGTACACCAAAATTCCTAGTTGCTTTTTCCCTCGATTATCCTTCACTGACCGGCCTGTCTCCCTCCTTTCCTGCCTGCAGCATCTCGGGCGGCGAGCTGTTCGAGCGCGTCGTGGCGGACGACTTCACGCTCACGGAGCGCGACTGCATCCTCTTCATGCGCCAGATATGCGAGGGCGTGGACTACATGCACCAGAGCCAGGTGGTGCACCTGGACCTCAAGCCGGAGAACATCATGTGCCAGACGCGCACCTCGCACCAGATCAAGCTCATCGACTTCGGCCTGGCGCAGCGCCTCAAGCCCGACACGCCGGTGCGCGTGCTCTTCGGCACGCCCGAGTTCATCCCGCCCGAGATCATCAACTACGAGCCCATCGGCACCGAGTCCGACATGTGGAGCGTGGGCGTCATCTGCTACGTGCTGTGAGTATACAAGTGTTCAACTGACACACACTCCAAAGTGTTGAACAGAGTGTTGAACACTTTAAGAAGCGTGGTTAAAAGACCATGTATTTCATTGGGGACAAAAGTGCTCAACACTTTCGTTGGGCACATTCTGCTGGCCAACATATCGGTCTAACACCTACTTCCTCATATAAAATACATCGGCTTTTTAACGACGCATCTTAAAGTGTTGAAAGCCAGTTGAACACCTTTGATTACGGTCTAGGCGGCAGCCCTGCCGGCGCGCGCGTAGGATGGGTGGCCTAACCTCCCGGCGCTCGCTCACCATCGTGTGTCTCTCCCGCAGGCTGTCCGGGCTCTCGCCGTTCATGGGCGACAACGACGCGGAGACGTTCGCCAACATCACGCGCGCCGACTTTGACTTTGACGACGAGGCGTTCGACGCCATCTCGCAGGACGCGAAGGACTTCATCAGCGCCCTGCTCGTCAAGCGGAAGGAGTAAGTGCAGCGGTCGCACCGGGCGGGTAGAACGGGACCTGGAGTCTCGCATAATTATCGGGGGTTCTTTTTCTTCACGCATCTCTGTCGCAAGAGAAAGCGGGGGAGGGCGGAATGGAATTTGTGGCATTTTCATCACGAAAATCTGCGAGGACGTCGGGCAGTACAGCAGATGGGTGGTTCTCAAGAGGCCGGGGGGCTGGCTCCGGCTCGTATGGAATGCGGCCGTCTCAGAGAAACGAGAGAGTGAGAGAAGGGGGGGGGGCGTTGTCGCTTCGCTGACGAGATGGCGCCTCAGTGTTGTCAGAAAAGTAGGCAATAAGTGGCCCAAACACCCAAGAGTAAAGCGGGCTCCATATTCGCCTGCCTACTAGACAGATGCAGCCCGCTTTACTCCACCGTATTTGGGCACCACTGGATGCCATACGTGTACTCTACTAGGCAATTTCATTTTGTGAAATGACTATACTTTTATACTTTGACAGGAAGCGTCTTACGGCGAGGCAGTGCCTGGACCACCCCTGGCTGGCCCAGCAGCCGGCCAACATGAGCTGCATCGCCCTCAGCACCGACAAGCTCAAGAAGTTCATCATCAGGCGGAAGTGGCAGGTGCGTGGGGCAGCGGAGGAGGGGGAGGGGGAAGTGTCAAGTGTTTACAACAGTTACAGCACCGAGAGCCGAGGGGAGCTGTCTGTACTCTGTGTCTTCTTCCGTCATGGCGGTACCGTTCTGCTACGCAGTGTGGGTTTTACTCTGTGTGTGTTTTTATACAGTTTAGTTGCGTGATGTAACAATTGTGTTGCATGCCGTCGTTTTCACATTAATTTTAACCACGGCCTCCATGCCCATGGGCGGTTCGGGAGGAAACGACACCATTAGCCCTACTCTCATAGCGAGGGCTGCGGGGGCCAGTGTCGCCTAAACACCCTAGAGTAAAGCGGACTGCATCTGCGCCTGCTTATTAGGCAACACCCTCGCACAGGTGCGTACATGTTGCCTAGTAGGCAGGCGCAGATGCAGCCCGCTTCACTCCACTGTATTTGGGCGACTTTTCTGGCAACACTGGCGGGGGCTGCGTGGAGGGCGAGGTAGCTAGATGGACGATTGACTAGCTCGTCAGTATTGTGTTTAACTGCCGCTGGCCGCTCAGCCGTTTGCTATTGCTATCGCTCGCTCAGCTGCGCTCCGACAGTTGAGAGTCGAGTCGAAAGCGTGTTTGCTAACGCCCCGTGTGTTTGTCCGCTAACAACAGAAAACTGGCAACGCGATTCGCGCTCTGGGCCGCATGGCTACCCTGTCCGCGGCCAGCCGGCGCAACTCGGCGGCCAGCTCGGCGCCGGGCACGCCCCGCCCCAGCCTGGCCAGCGCCGCGCCGCCGCCGCTAGCCAAGGAGGACAGCGTCGACGACCCCGCCGCGGCCCCCGCCGCCCCCGCTCGGCTGGACGACACTGCCGAGGAGGTTGAGGAGGTGGCCGCGGAGGAGACGGTGGAGGAGGTGGCCGCGGAGGAGACGGTCGTGGAGGAGGTGGCCGCGGAGGAGACGGTCGTGGAGGAGGCCGCGGAGGAGGCCGTGACGGCGACTCTCCTGCCGCGCGGCCGCTTCCGCAGCGAGCGCAGCGACTCGGGGATCAGCGACTGCTCGTCGGCGTCCTCCAAGCACCGCGCCGAGGCGCCGCCCGCACCCGCCGCGCTCTTCGGCAAGAAGTTCTCCATCTCCGAGGAGGCCGACGAGCCGCCGACGGTGCCGGCTGAGGTGTCCCCGCCAGCACCGGCCGCCCCCGCCGCCCGCCCCTCCAACCTCCCCCTGCCTGCCGCCGCTGCTTTGCGACCCCCGCTTGCTAAGACTCCCGCCCTCTCCCCGCCACTAACACAGCCTGCCAAAGCCGCCACCACCGCCCATGACGGAACGAGCACGGTGTCCAGGAGGTCCGCCGAGCTTCTCCAGAAACTAGCGTCTAACTCTGTGCCCCCGGCCCCCGCAGCTGCAGCAGGCGCCGCAGCAGGTGCAACAGGCGCAGCAGGCGCTGCAGGCGTGGCAGCGCTCGAGCGGAAGGGCGCTGCCGGCCACGCCGCTCATAAGGCAGCTGGCCTAGGCCGGCTGGCCGCGGCCCCTCTGCGCTCGCCCACCAAGACCAGGGCGGGCTTCGTGGAGTCCAAGATCAAGTGCCTGGAGAGCCAGGGCTCGTCCGGCGCGCTGCAGCCGCCCAGGGTGAGCGTGACGGCGGCGCCCTGCTCGCGGGAGCACACCAGCCTGCGGGACACGTGGCGCGGCAGGACTGCGAGTCCCAGCAGGAGCCCCAGCAGGACGGCGGCGCTCAGCCCGTGCAGGAGGGACGCCGCCCTGAGCCCCAGCAGGAGGGAGGCCCTCGACTGCAGGTCGTCGGCGCGAAGTCCGAACCGCGCGTCGGCCCGCAGCCCCGGCAGGACTGCGACCGACAGCCCCAGCAGGACGACGGGTCCCAGCAGGACAGCCACGGACAGCCCCGGCAGGACCACGGGGACCAGCAGGACAGCGACGGACAGCCTCAGCAGGACGACGGGGACTAGCAGGACAGCGACGGACAGCCCCAGCAGGACGACGGTGCTCAGCAGGACAGCGACGGACAGCCCCAGCAGGACGACTGTCCTCGGCAGCAGGGCGGTTCAGTCAGCGCGGAGCCCCAGCAGCCCCGCGAGCCCCGCGCACAGCCGGCTGCAGCAGCCTCAGGGCCCTACTCAGGGCACGCCCCCGAGCCCCCGCAAGGCCCCCCTGGACACGGGGCTCGGCCTCCGCGTCGGCCAGGACTCTCCGCCCAAGTCGCCGACCCTGCGACGGATGCTGACACCCAACAAGCTGGGGGCGCACAGCGCGGGCTTTCAGAAAACTTTAGAGTTTTGGAAGCGGTAGGCCTGGACTAGTGCGAGGCGCGCGAGCTCTCCGGTGAGGATTAAGTCAGAGGGGCGTTTCCTTCGGTATTTGAACCAGTGACTGTTGCTTGCAGAGCAACTCAAATCCCGACTGATGCGCCCTGTGATCTTACTTAACTGTCTGGTATTTATCACAGTGCGATGTTATGTAGGTTTAGGACTTTTTATAATGTCTAACAAGAAACACTTTTTGTCCTTTTTATTGCGCCTTTGACCTGTAAATATAAATATATCTATTATTATAGACAGGAACCACTACTTGTGGGACCTTTACACCGTCTTGTGTGACTTACTTTAGTAAAGTTTGTTTAGAAAAATGTACGCAGCATTTCGTGTTGTCATTCCCTGCCCTCGCCCGCTCGGACTGAAAACATACCCACTTTTTGGTACCATAATTCCCCCGACTTCTAGCAGCACGGCCCTAAATAAACTCGCTGTCTGGGACCGCTCCCCTGCGCTCTGTGGAGTGAATTTCATTTACCAGTTAATGAGCTGTAATTGATTCCGCAGAGGTCCCCGAGAATAACTTTTCCCTTTTCCTGGGATCAATAATTAAAACTTCCTCTCCGAGTTAGTTCCGGAATCCCCTTCCCCTTTGTCACACCCCAGCAGCGACCCAACTTGAGTTGGTTTTATTTTTCCCGCCACAGCAGCCTTCCATTATAGTCCTTGGGGTCGAGTCTTCTTTCCCGTTTCTCTGGTAACAGCGAACATTTCCATTCATTTCTTATCCGCGGATTGCAAATACCGTACAATACTGGCGTACGATGCGATGCGTAGGGAGTCGTGTTGGTCTAAGTCAACATGTTCGTGTACCGGGTGTGTCAGAGAGAGAACACGTAACAGGTTTACCTAGCCGATCCAAGCGTAAGGCGCTTTGGTCCCTTGGGTAGCAGGGGCAGGGGTAGTAGACCCACAATACCGTTCTCTGAAACGCCCAACACTTCCACTGGAAACGCGAAATAGATATACATTTCCTTTGGTGCGTGGAAACTCGCGCGCCTCGGGAGAGCACATGTTTCTGAATAAGTGTGTCTGGGGCAAGTGCTTACGTTGCGGTGCGGTCTGTACGCCCACTCGTGTCGACTCTTTATTGTTTCTCACCCCTTTCAAAACGTCATGGGTGGGTGGGGGAGTGCCACTGCCGCTGAATACCAAAGCGCCCCGCCCGCACCGCGCGCTCCGCTCGCCGGGTTCCGCGAACTCTTTCGTCGCTCCAGCTTTGACAGCAGACGCGTGCCTGGGCGTCTGCCGGCCGGGCCGTTATGTATTTGCATAGAGTTAACACCTTGGTTCGCGGCGCGCGCACGGGACTAGAACAAGTGTAACTGTAGTTCCGTAGCGCCAGGCGGTGGGGGGGCAACACTGTGTGGTCAGAAAAATAGGTAATAAGTAGCCCAAACACAGTGGAGTAAAGCGGGCTGCATCGCTGTGCCTACATTCAAGGATGCACGCACCTGTGACATAGCGTTGCTTTGCAGGTAAGCGCAGCTGCACACGATCGCTTTACTCCACTGTACTCGGGCAAGAAATTATCGCCTATTTTTCGGGCTACACTACACTTCCAGCAGGGCAGCAAAGTGGTGTCGGAATTCCGGTAAAGCGGCGGGTGGGCCGCGCGGTACGTGAGGAGAATCAGCCAGGGGAGAGACAAACGAGGGCGAGGCGAGGGGAGAGCCCGATAATGAAACGCGGCCGCGCGCGCCCGATTGCCTACCTGTCGGGCGCCACCCGCCTTGATTTCGCGTCGATCCAGACCAGGAGGGCTGTGAAAGGGAATTACTCTGGCGGAGCGGAGGCGGTGGGGCCCGGCCCGGCGCGGCGCCGGCCGTGCTCGCGACAGCTGTCAGAGTGCTGTCGAGGAGGGAAAGTCTTAGAGTAGCGCTGTCCAGGCGGGCCGGGCCGCTTATTTACAATACCTTGGCGCGCTGCGGCTAGCCTACTTGTAGGACACACGTTTAGATAGGTTAGGGTAGGTTAGGTTAGGTTGGCTGCGTGGGTACCGATCAAAACAGTCCTACAGAGTCCGTAAAGCCGCTGGACGCTGCGCAGGCCGCGAACTATGCTGAATTTGCCGTAAAGCGCTGAATCGCCAATGGGATTGTAAATAGTCGGCCGGGTCGGGCCGGGCCGGGCGGGGGCAGCGGGACACCGCTCAGTATGTAACTGTACCGGGCCGCGCGCCGTGAGCCGAGTTGTTAATTGGAGACTGTGTCCGCGGGCGGGGCGGGCTTGTCCTTTGGCGCGGAGGGCGACGACACCGGGGCGCCTCGCAGCGCCCGCCCGCCGGCCGGCCGGCCAGTCAGTCCACAGCGCGCCGCGGCCATGAGCCGACTGTACCTGCTCGCCCCGCTGGCCGTCGGGCTGCTGGCCGCCGCGGCGCTGGCCGGCGCGGAACGCCATGAGCGATGTGAGTATAGCCGCGCCACTGCAGGCAATAAGTCTCCCCCGCGGACAATAAGTCACCGAAATACAGTTAAGTAAAGCGGGCTGCATCTGCGCCTGTGCAAGGGCGTTGCCTGGTAGGCAGGCGCAGATGCAGCCCGCTTTACTCTCGGGTGTTTGGGCGACATATTGCCTACTTCTCTGACAACACTGGTCCACGCCGCGGTTCCTCTGATGCAGTCTTTCCCCTGCTGGGCTTCGGTTTCGGGCCGCCGCCGCGCGCCGTGCCCAACACGCCCTGCACCACGCAGAACAACCTGAACGGCACCTGTTCCAGCCGGCGGAACTGCGCGGGGGTGACGGGCGGCGTGCCGGCCGGCGACTGCGCCCGCGGGCTGGGCGTGTGCTGTGTGGGTGAGTCTCCAACTTCATGTGCCTCTGCGCCTGCCGGCTAAGCAACATGTACGCACCTTTGCTAGGGTGTTGCCTAGTAGGCAGGCGCAGATGCAGCCCGCTTCACTCCACTGTGTTTGGGCTACGGATTGCCTACTTTTCTGGCATCACTTACTGTCAGCTCCTAACGCCCGTCCACCTCTGTGTCTCCAGTGGCGCTGTCGTGCGGGACGACCAGCAGCGCCAACTTCACGTACTTCACCAACCCGGGGTACCCGGCCACGTACGCGGGCGGCGGCCGCTGCACCATCACCATCAACAAGTGCGCCGGCGTGGACCAGGTGGGCAGGCCTCTGTCTCTATTGTTCGCTGTTTAGAAATGAATGAAATTATAATATTGTTGCGTCATTGCCTACTTCTCTGGCCACACTGCTGGAGAGTGCCAGCAACTAGCACTGTGCGACACCGGCGGGCGGGGTCGGAGGCCGCCCGAGGGGTAGGCAACCCAACGTGCAGGCTCGTGTAGCGTGGAGCCGCGCGCGACTCGGCGGGCTGAGTGCGTGGGGCGGGCTGGGCAGGCAGGGCAGGGCCAGGGGTGGCCAGAGGGCTCTCCGCCGCGCTAGCGCCGGCACCGGGGCAATCAGCAGAGCGGGCCCGGCCCGGCCCGGCCCGGAGAAGTTTTTGTTTTCACTTTTTCCTCCGCTTCCCTTTCTCTCCTTCCTTTCTGCTGCGCGGGCAGGGGGGCTGCTGGCGGTCCGGGCCGGGCGGGGCTGATTGGAGCGGCCGATGGCGGTGATAACACCGCTGTCGCCCCGCCCCGCGTCGCCCCACCCCGCCCCGCCCCGCCCCGCCTGCGCGTCGACTTCATTGAACGTCAAACAAAACAATTGGACGGACTCCTCATGTTTTCACAAACGGAAGGACAATAACCCATCCATCTCTCTCAAAGTTTTCCGAGGGCCGCGACGAGGGGGAGCGCAGCGGCAGCGGCGGGCTAGCTCGGCGCTAGAGCGCGCGGGGGAGAGAAAGGAAGAGGGAGAGGGGGAGAGAGGCGCGGAGGGAGAGAAAGGCAGAAAGGGGCGATAAAGAAGAAAAATGGAAGGAAGCAGTCAGACAAACCGCGAATTCCGCGTCTACGGTCACCCGCCCCGCCGCACCCGTTCTCCCCTCCCGCGTCCATATATCCTCTTCTCTGTCACCCCCCCCCTCCCCTCCCTCCGTTTTGAAGATCCGCTCGGGAGGGCTTACGCGCGCAAGCTAGCGGATTCCTAGAGCCGGTCGCAATCGGTGTCTAATTACTCCGACAGAGGCCGAGGGGGTGGGGGTGGGGGACGCATTGCGGGCCGGACCGGGTGGGACGCGCGAGGGGGAGGGGGGCTTTGCGTCCGACGCATTTGATTGTTCTGATGCTGATGGTGTTCCCTCACATCCCCGCCCGCGCAGCTCCGCCTGGACTTCCTGGACCTGACCCTGGCCCAGCCGGACGCCAACGGCGTGTGTCGCAGCGACTTCCTCTCCATCACGGGGGCCTCCTTCGCCTACCCGCGGATCTGCGGCGTCAACACCGGCAACCACAGTTGAGTATCTCTCTTTTTGTGTGGGAAAAATCGTCTTTTAGTCCGTCTACAACACTTGCCATCTGCTTCCAGTGTACGTGGACTTCCCCGCGGGGACCAACTCTATCGTCATCTCCGTGGACACCGACTCGACGGTGCGCTTCGCCAGGGTCTGGAACATCCGGATCACCCAGATTGAAGCGACGAATCCGAGTCACGGTGAGCCTCCATGGCCGACTTCCGCCCCCGCCCCGCCCCTCAGCGCAGAACTTGGCCCAGCTCAGCCCCCGGCCCCGGCCCAGCCCCGGCCGCCTGTCTACTCTAGACTGATTGTCTCTGAGCCCCCCCTCCCCCTCTCCGATATTCTCCCCCGCGGCCTGGTCTGGTCCTCGTCCTGGCCTGTCCGCCCTTCGCTTCGCCGGTGGCGTACAGAGCAGCGGGGATGCGAGTCCTGCTGGGTCCCAGGGGGAGAGGTCCTCGCTGCCCTGCCGCGAGTGCAATTTTCAAAAAGGGAAAAAAAAAACAAAAGTCGAAAACACGGACGGGTCATTATAAGTCGTATATCGGACTTATTTTTATGGCTTGTTCTTGCCCGATTTGGACCTCTTCAGCCGCGGTTGATAAACCCTCCTCTCGCTACGTCAGCAGCGTCTTTGCTGTTACTTTACCCCAGAGATGAGCGGGAGCTCGATGGGAACAAAGAGCCCTGCCTTCCCTTTCACCTCCAACGTCCCTAAAGCTAAGAGCAATGATGTAATTGGTCGGTCCCCGGCCCGGTCCGGTCCCACAGCGCCCCCGGGCTGCCTGCAGTACTACCAGGACACGACGGGCAGCGTCACCAGCTTCAACTACGGCACCACGGCGGCCACCACCATGGGCGCGAGTGAGTAGCACCACAGCCCTGCGCTGGGAAATACGAAATACTCGCAAATACGAATGAAAATTCACACACCCATAAGTGTGCGACACCCAACCACATGGGTTGCCGATTCCCCCGCGCTAAACTGAACGCCTCCCGCCTGCAGCGCCCATCGGCACCCGGGAGATCGCCAACCTGGACTACATGGCCTGCGTGCGGCCCGCGGCCGGCTACTGCTCCATCGAGTGGAGCCAGCTCGCGGACGACGCCTACTCCTTCACCGTGTCCGGGGACACCTCCGTGCTGGACGCGACGACCCTCGGTGAGTGACTGAGTGCGAAACAGCTCGAATGTTTTAGTAGAACACCGCAATAATTCAAAATTTAAAATAAAATTTAGCACATTTGGGTAGTTTTAATGCCTTTCTAGAGGTGGCTAATTTTTAATCCCTTTGCAAAGGCATTTGCAGGGCTAACTTTGTTGTATCAACTAACCGGTTCCCTGGGCCTGACTCGTGACTTGCAGGCACGGCGGCCGCGGCCGTGTCAGGCATCACGCCGGCCACCGCCACCCAGGCCGCGACCCTGGCCTGCGACGGCGACTACGTCATCATCCCCTCCGCCATCCAGAACCAGATGTACGCCGTGGGCGACCGCTTCTGCGGCAACGGCTTCATCACGACCACGAGTGAGTGAAACACAGTGTCTGCGCGGGTATATCCTTGCACGCACAATTTATTCGCATTGCGAAGGATTTGGCTGCTGCGTGAGCTTACGAAGAACTTTGTTCGCAATTGCGAAGGACTTTGTTCGCAATACAAAGCAGCCACAATGCTTCGCAAGGTTTTTACCGTGTGAATGTCGCACACACGTTGGCGAGTGAATTTACATTCGTACACTTTTGTCACTTTGTGCGTACAATGGTGTGAAATCACCGCGAGAAAATTCACACCCCCACTCTTGTGCGTATGTTCGATTGGGAATTCAGGCACTTACAAATGTGCAATATTCACACAATCGGGCTGTATAATTTGTCTCTGCCAACCAATGTATAATACGTGACATTTATCCCGCATTGCGCTGCGCAGGCGTCACCAAGCCGTTCTGGCTCGGCGTCCACACCAACAACACCGAGGCCGGCTTCCCGCCCGCCATCCTGCCGGACATCGCCAACCGCGGCTTCCACCTCAACTACCGCCAGCTGCCCTGTCCGATATTCTGACCGGAACTCGAACCGCATACTAATCAACAATAAATTATTTATTTATTTTTCTCTTTTATCATCGATATGGCTCTCTTTCGGAAAGCGCCGCGGCGCGTCCCTTTCACTGTGACAAGGTGCTACTGACCATGGGTGGGTATGGAGATTACACCCAGGGCGGGTCCTCCACGTCCTCCGGGCTGGGGAGCATGGACAACTGCACCGCTTCCCACGCGCCGCTCCGGCACCCTCGCTCACGCGCCGGAAAAGTCCGGGTGAATCTTTTTATTATTTGATCGGTCGCGGTGCCGCGCCGCGCCGGCGCGATGCGCAGGGGGCATAAAGTCACATCCAGCCGGCGGGCGGGCGGGCGGGCACGGCCAACGGACCGGAAACGCAACCCGGGGTGCATACCGGACCCGCGGTCTGCAGGGCGGACCCCTTGTCCAGTCGTCCTGCCTGCTTCATCATCGGAAAACATGAGAGGAGGACATACGGGAGGCGCGGGCCGGGATGCGCGACGCGGGTTTAGTTTGTGATGCGACCACTGCCGCCTCCACTGTATTTGTGATAGTTATATTTCTGGTCAAATTGAGTGACGTATTTCTACGCTCGCTTAAATGGCCCCGAATAAGTACTATCTATAGCATTTTAAAATTATTGCTGAAGTAGAATGATGTTCGCTCAAAAAGTATGCATTGCCGTAAATGTTGTCAGAATGACGCTGATTGAGCGATGTCAATCTACCTCGCATTCCTGTAAGAGTGATGCAATTTGGGTTCTTAATTTTGGCTTTAAAACAGCGAGATTCATGGCTCTTCGATTTATTAAACTCATGGTCCACTTGAGCACGATGCTCTTTGTATCCAAGAGCGCAAGAACATAGTCTCCAGACGTTCCTGAGTTCGATATCGCCATCGTGACGCCTGGACGCCCCCCTCCCCTTCTCCCCCTCCTCCTCCTCACACTGCCGCCGGTCGCGTGGCAGGCGTGGTGGCGCTGTGGTGCGAGAGGGAGAGGAGAGGGGTCGGCCCGCTCCACGGCAGACGGTCTGCGGGAGCCCCGCCACGCCCCGCCACGCCCCTCTCGCCTCGCCCCCGGGCCGGCTGCCTGCCCCCGGCGGGGCCCCGGCGGCGCGCACATGTGCAGCGCGTGGTGGTGATGACTGCCAGGGGCCAGGCCCGGCCCTGCCCCAGCGAGGGCCCCGCCGACCACGCGCCCCTCCGGACGCGCTGCCCCGCCCCGCCCCGCCCTGCCCTGCCCTCGCCGCCACGGCAAACAGAATGTAACTTCATGTCCCATTTTATTTTTATGACATATTTCTCGTATAAAACTCGTCTCACGCGCTCGCGGCATTGGGCGCGCGCCTGCCGAGAGAGAGAGAGAAAACAAATTCACGTTGATTTATGGGAATGTGAAATGAAGCGACGTCGAAGGCACAATAACGATTATGCACACTTGTGGTTATTGCGTACATTTTGCTGTAAGGGAATTCGACATGACATGTGGGAGGGGGGAGCTACTCCCTCCACGCACTGCGCAATAGTATATACACTGGAAAAACAAAGGTAGCACACCGCACTTTTTAAAGGCGATAGTGTTGATGCCATGAAAGTGGGAATTAAAGGCCCCAAAGGCAAGAAACTTTCACACCTTTGCGGCGTTTGAACGCGTTAGCAGAGATACTACACGCAGAATTCCCTTTGAACCCCAAGGAAAGGTGCCCTGTTTCACCAGAGCACTTTCTATTTTCAAGGAGTGTAACAGTCCTGGCGGCGTGCTTACACATGCTGTACCGCGCTGGAGACGGCAGGGGAAGCAGCGGAAAAGAGAAGGGGGAGCTGTTGCTGTAGCAAGAGGGCGATAACACTCTTTGAGATGACGCCAGACGCACGGCGGGGCGGGGCGGGGCGGGGCGGCGTGCGCAGCATCTGCAGTCGTCTGCAGTGCAGCGTGCTCTCAGGTCCGGTCGGCATCGGCCCCTCCCCCTCCTCCTCCTCGACCTCCCCTCCGCGGTGCGGCGCCGGCTGGAAGTGACTCCTTTCTCTCTCCATGGTTCACGCGTCTCTTTACTGATGCTGAAATACTTTTTCGAAGTACGTCGTCGTTCTCGTCATCAGTCAGTGTGAGAGTTGGTGCTTGTTTGCTCCCACTCCCACCTCATCACTCGAAAGAAAACAGTAGTTATTCCATCGGGTGCAAATCTGAATTTGGCACGTCACAAAATAGTATCCTAGTCATGGACAACTTTTTTTGTCCATCAGTGAGATACAAATTTGTCTTTTGCTGGATTGGAAATTGTCCTTGGTTAAGATGTGCACAAATATGTCACTTTCGATGGACAAAAAAGTCCCTTCCCATTTACAGTGTGGCTCTCGTGACAAACATATCCATTGTCGCGACAAAAAAAACTTCGCTGAGCGCATATCAGCCGTCATATTTGCAGTAGCTGTCACAGATAACGCTTTTCTTCCATGGCATTTTCACTGTTCCTCCGTTTTATTTCGTCGATGCCATCATTTTTTACGACCAATTTCTGTGTTGGCGAATTACCCGCCGCCCTCCCCACCCGACTCCTCCTCGCCTCACCTCACCCCAAATCCGAGAGAGCAATTCTTTACGTGAAAAGAAAAGGTGGCCGACTTCACACATGCCACGCACGGCCGAGGGGCGCTGTTAGCCCCGGGGATTGGGAGGTAGGGGGAGGGGGGAGGGGAAGGAGGAGGAGGAGGAGGCGGAGGAGGAGGAGGAGGAGGCGGAGGAGGAGGAGGAGGAAAGAGGGAAGAGGGGGAAGCAGGTGCACTGCTGCTGGGCCAATCCATGATTGTCGTCACCGCGCTGCTCCGGGCCGGGCCGGGCCTGGCTCAGCCGGCCCAACCTGGCCGGTAGGCCTGTCCCGTCGGACCAAAACATCCTGACCGCCCAGCCCAGCCCGGCCCGGCCCGGCCCAATCTGTACCAAAGCGTGGCGTGGCGTGGCGGCGGCAGGTGCGGGCGGGCGGACCCGAGGGTCCTGCTGGGCTGGGCTGCTGCTCCCCGCCCACCTCCCCCCGACCTCGCTCCCTGCCCACCTGCCTCCCTATTCCTCCTCCATCTCCTCCTCCATCTCCTCATCCTCCTCCTCCTCCACCTCCTCCTCCTCCTCCTCCTCCTCCTCCCGCTCCTCGGGAGGGGCGATCGTATGCACCTGCGCGTGTCCACGCCATGCCACGCCGCGCCACACCACGCCAATTTCCACTCCATCCTCGCCAACCTCACGGAACAGACGTTGGTGGCTACAAGCCCGTCCATATCGCGGCTCGTTTGACGGCGCCGCAGGCCGCAGCTGCCTGCCTGCCTGCGGCGTCCTGGCGTCCTGGCCCCGCACGGTGGCGGCGGGAGGCCCGGCCGGGAGGAGGAAGATGTCACTTACCGCGCATTCTTTGTTGCACCTCGCCGGGTCCGCACGCCGGCTCGCAAGTGCTCACTTCCGCAACGCGTCCATCTCTCCGAGTCGAGTGAGACGTTAAACGGACCGTACACATCGTGTTGCCGCGGGAGAGAAAGAAAGAGAAAGAAAAAAGAACGTTAATGCTGCCGCCGGCGTCCTATACCAACTGCTGCGCTGGTTATCATACGCTTTGCATATAATATAAAATTAATTTGATTCAAATGAGTATCAGCGAAAGCGTCGCGCGTCTTAATATTTAATTTTTACTACCGGCAGACAAATAAAAGAAACAAGCACAGGTGGTGCGCGGCGCGCGGTGTCTCTGCCTTTCACCCCGCTACTCCTACATGCGGGACGCGACGTCGGCCGGTCGGCCGGGTTTGTCCGGGTGGCCCTCCGCGCCGCGGCGGCCCTCCCCTCTGCCCTGCCCCTCACGACCGCCTGCCAATAAGAAATAAAGCCGTTCCTTGTCGTGCCACCGACCGCCGCCCTGGCCGCCCGCACGTGCTGCCGATACACACTCCACTCACTACAGACAGGTCTGTCTGTCGCTCTGCGGCCGGGCCGGGCCGTCATCAGTCGTGCACATTAACATGTCGGTCTTGTCCGGTGGCGTCCAGGTGCATCACTGCCGCTCCGGACCCGGGCCGCGCCGGGCCGCACCTGCTGCTGGTCCCGCACGGCCTGGACGACGTCCGTAAAGAGTTCGTTTACAAACCGTGTGTTCACTGTACGCGCGGCTCGGCTCGGCGGCGATCGAGGAAGTCATTTTCGTCTTGACGGACCCATCCAAATCGGGTGTGAGATTGTTATTGGGGTGTTGTCGAGAGGGCCATGGAAAGTAACGCTCGTCGTCAGGCCAGGCCTCGGACGGACAAGGTGCGCGGTACCTACTCGGCGTCGAACAAGTTGCGTTGCGGACAGGTCAACGACGCCGGAACAACCTGTGGATAGGATGACGGGGTACAATAACTTCATGAGTGGTATGTTTTTTTTTTCAGAATCGCCTATTTCTGTGGCACACGCCGTGGCAGGCGTTACCTTACGGTTTATAAAACCGTTTTGAGGGCTCGTATAGGGCTGGGGCTGTGTTCTTGATTCAAAAAAATGTCTTAGAGATTTAGATTTAGAAAATAGTCCTTAATGCAAGAAATATGATTCAGTTTAGTGACGAAATGGGCTTCTATTAAGCAAAATGTTTCCAAAATTATAAGAACACTGAAAAATTAAGAAGATAGTTTTCTGGGTGATGAAGGTGAGCCTCCCTTCGGACCTTCCATAGGTTCACCACTACAATATAGTGGCACTGGATAACGACATGAGCCCCGGGGGAGGGAAATAATAACAATCGCTCCGTCTCGTCCGTCTGCCTGGTGATGGTGTGTCTGCCCAGGTGGGGCCCGCCTTGTGCGCGGTGCGGGGGGGAGAGAGGGATGGGGGCAGAAGGGCTCAAGGGCTGCCAGATGGTCCCGCCCGCAGCCCCCGGGGCGGGCCGGGGCACGGGGGCCCATGCGGCGCTAGGGCGGGGACGGGGCGGGGTGGGGCGTGCGCCCCGATGTATGATGGGAGTGACGGCGCTGCTTGCCATCTGACAGTCAATCGAGCCCTCAGCCAGCCTCCGGGGGGCACGCGGTGGACCTAGGCGGGGCGGGCCGGGCCGAGGCCAGGTGTGGGCGCGCGCGCGCAGCCGCTGGCCCGAGCACGGCCTCCTCCTGAACCTGGGCGCGCGCGCAGCCCCGCTAAGATGAGCATCGCTCCGTCCTTGTCGCACTCGTGCCCCCCCCCCCTTTTTCGTGCCGTAGGGTGTTAAGCAAAAATTAATTCAAAAGTCGTCGGTTTTTAGGAGGGGCGCGTAGGTCCTGCCAGCAACGAGACGCCATCTTCACGTTATTGTCTCGCTCGCCTCGCCAGGTGGAGTCTCGGGCTGTGGCTGAGAGAGACAACACGGAGGACAAAGCACGAGTCGGAATAAGTAGTGTGTAGCTCCAGAGGGTCCCTCTTTTATATTTTCCCTGTACTCTCAAAGGTTAAAGCTTACCGCGTAGTCCAGCAGACTGAAGGCCCGAGCAGAGTCGACTGCTTGGAAGTCCACGACACACGCAAAAAATTGTGTTCTTGATTCAAGAACATTGCCTTAAAGGTTTTATAACACTATTCCTAATTTAAGAAATTTAACTTAGTTCAATGAAAAAGTGCGCTTATTTTAAGCAAAATGTTCCTAAAACTTTAAGAACACTGCAAAATTAAGAACGTAGTTTTCTGGGTGCAACTTTATACTTGAAGCGAAGACTTACGTCTTCAAGACACGAGTCAAGTCACCTTGCAGACCCACTTTTTTCTTTCTCTCCCCTCGCGCTTATAGCCACCTACAGCAACGACGATGAAACCCCGCGTAATATTTTGCCGCAATAACTATATATTTTTTATTCGGCTGGCTGGGGTCGGATCTCCCTGGCCAGGGTATATGGCGCGCCGTGGATATTGCCCTCGGTGCGCCGCTCTGCTCCGCTCCGCTCGGCGCGCCGGCCGTGGAGTAAGAATCAATAAAAGGCCACGATGGAAGCCGCACTCCTCGGATGTGAAAACGTGAAGCGCGCTCTGCGCTGCGCTGCCGGTGTGGTGTCCCTCGTCTCTGTCTTCATTACCTGCTTGAGTGCATGTTATTCAGTGTCACCGCGCCGCCGCGGCCGCGTCGCCTCCTCGTCCTGGCGTCCGCAGCCGCCTACCTGTTCCTTCCATAACTGTGAACTGCGGTGTGAATTCTATATGGTCAGGCTTGCGTGTTAAATCGTACGTGATGAAACCTCCCCGCGCCCCGCACTGAGCGGGTTAACTTTTACTTTAACTCTTCCCTTCAGCTTCACCTCCGGGTATCGGCAGTCACCAGCCACAAGGGACTGTATCTGAAGAGGTGGCTCGACTTTTCATAACTTTCATAGCAGCTCTCTTGGTCGCAGTTTCCTTTTTTGAAAAAAGAGCTCCCATTTGTCATTCTTGATTCGTTGTAATTAGTCTCGACAGAAGTGGGGAGCCTGTCGGCCACCATCTCGTCCTATAAGTAGATTAAATATAAAGAGGCAGGAAATGAGAGGAGCAGCAAGCAGGGGAGGAAAAGGCGCGCCTGGACGGCAGCGCGGCAGGGCGTAGCGTAGGGCCGCGTAGGGCGCCGCGGTGGGGCGAAGGGCGAAGGGCGCTGGGCGTAGGGCGCTGGGCGTAGGGCACTGGGCGTAGGGCGATGGGCCTGCAGCCGCGCCCGCAGCTGCGTCTGTGAGCGTTCTCCACGAGGGCTTTGTCGTTCGTACGCTGTTTTTCGTTTTTTCTGCTCAGCCGGTGCTGGCGCCGGGGCCCGCCCCGGCCGCGTATGTCTCCTCACCTCAGCACGCGCGCGCTGCTATCAATCTCCAACACGGCTGTCTTGTCCTGCTCTACGGCGCTGCCACCCCCGGGCCGGGCGGAGCGCGCGCGGGCGGACTCACAAAGCGGGACGGGACGACTCCAAATATAATAATAATTTATATCACCGCAGCGCCCCGCTCCGCTCCTCCATCCGCGGGGGAGGAGGGAGCGCGGGCGCAGGGAGACAAAGGGCGTAAGCGGGGCTCCAGCGTCGCGGTGCGTCGTCCGCGCTGTGGGGCGAGGTGGGGCGGGGCGGGGCGAGGTGGGGCGGGGCGGGGCGGGGCGACCTGCTCCGTCATTACTTTGGCAACAGCAGCATTGTGCTGGCAGGCACTAATGGGCTGGTCCGGGCCGGGCAGGCCGGGCAGGAGACGGGAGGGAGTGGGACTCCCTGCCCTGCACGACCCGGAGGGGGAGGCCGACGAGGTGAGGGCAGAGTCCTAGACACACTCTAGGGCTCTAGGTGAGGGGAGGGCCGCGGGAGCAGCCGCACGTCCAGAAGGCGAAAAAGTTCGACCGCGAGGACGGCGATGTGTAGGCGCCAGTGGCGGATCCAGAGGCTGTCTTTGGGCGGGGTAAAGTAGCGCTTTTTGCCTACTTCCAGGGACAAAGTATGGCATTTTGGCTATCTTTCAGGCGGCTATCCAGGCAATTGACCCTTTGCCCCTCCCCTCGAGATAGGAGGAGACCAGGCACAGGAGTAAGGCCTACGATCTATACTGTAGAGCCGATACAAAAGCGTTCGGAATGGAGCAGGGTCCTGCAGGCAAGGGCCTTGTGGCCAGTAGCGCGGAGGAGCAGGAGGAGGAACGACCCCGCCCGTGGGCCAACAGGGGCTCATCACCAAGCCCCGATAAATTATCTGGTGGGGCAGCAGGCTCCGGGGCGGGGCGGGGCGGGGCGGGGCCGGGGCGGGGCGGGACGGGGCGGGCCAGCGCCCGGCTCGTTTTATCCCCCGGATTCGCCATTAGCAGGCGGGGAGGCGGGCGGCACGCCGGTGCACTGCTTGATGGAGGAGCTGGCCCGCGCCACGCCACGCCACGCCACGCGCGCATCCTGTGCGCCCGGGCCCGGCCCTCCTCACGCACACACCGGCTCTGGGCGGCGGCGCGGCGGCGTGACGAGGCACCGCTGCCTATGCCCCGCCCCGCCCCGCCCCGCCCCGCCCCACTCACCGGAAGGAAGAACATGTGTGCGACGGAGGGCGCTTCGGGGCGTGGCGGGGCGGGGGAGGTCCTGGATCCTGTGCACCCCAGCTCAGCCTGCCCCGCCCCGCCCCGCCAGCCCCATAGCCAGCCACACTCGGTGCGCTTCTTATCCCTTTTGGTTCGATAAATTTAATTTAAGGCTTCTCTGCTCGCGCTGAGCCCCGCGGACCCCGTCAGCTCGGTCCTGGGTATCGGGGTGACGGGGCCGTTAACGAGCTCCGTGAGTTTACTGGAACCTGCCAGGCGCGCTAAATGAAGCCCACAGCGTCATCGCCATCCTCGTGACACGTGCATGACAGACACGTGGATGATGACGATGACACGGGAGCCGGCCGGCCTAACGCGCGTCATCCTACGAACGTGTCAGAGGGGGAGGGATATAGAGAGAGAGGCTTTCGATATTTGAATTGCAAAAAGGATGCAAGATGCAAAGGCCTGTCTGGTGAGGCCCGGTCGGGGCTGAGGCCGTAGGAATGGAATACACTACCGCCAAAGGGGTTGGTTGCAGGCCAGGCCTCCTGCAGGAGCCTGCAGCACAGAGGTGGCCGGGGCCGCGCGGGCGGTGCGTGCGCGTGCATGCGTGCACTGGAAACATGAAAAGTTTGAGAACGTAAATTCCAATACGCACACTCAAACAAGTAGGGAACCTGTGAATGTACTGGAGAATTTCTCACTCGTGTAGATACAAGTGCACGATTACAAATAGATAGAAACACACGCAAGTGTGTGACATGCACGCGCACTTGCATTTCCAGTGTGTTCATATGAGCGTGCGGTGCAGCGAGGCGCAGCGGAGGGCTGATAAAGGGCTGCAGCAGGCGGTGCTGGCAGGGCAGGGTGACAGGGCAGTGCAGGGCGGGCCGCGCCAGGGCCAGGTACACGCCAGGTGCTGCTGCTGCTCTCCTCCACCTCCGCCCCGGTGCGGGGCAGGGCACGTCAGGCGGGCTGCCCGCATCCTCCTGCTGGCTGGGTCCAGCCGGCCCGGCCCGGCCCGGGCGGCACCTGCCTTCCCCGCCCCGCCCCGCCCCGCCCCGCCCGGGCGCGTGCCCCGCCCGTGGCTTGGCGGCCGCACCCCACACCGCCCCGCCCCGGCCCGGGCCGCAGAGATATGAGACGGGACGGAGTGCTGTGTGCAGCAGCAGTGAACAGTCAGCTCTGATGGGGCACCTCAGGCAGGCAGGGAAAGCCTTTCCGCTTCTCTTCACATTATGGCCGCTGATCTCCCAGTCCCAGGCCGCTAGCAGTCTTGCCAGAAAAGTAGGCAATAAGCGGTCTGCATCTGCGCGCCTGCCTACGAGGCAACTTGCACGCACATGTGCTAACGTGTTGCCTAGTAGGCAGGCGCAGATGCAGCCCGCTGCTTACTCCACTTGTGTTTGGGCTGTTTATTTCCTACTTTTCTGGCAACACTGGCCGCTAGGGCGCTACGGGGTAGCCCAGGCCTGCCACTCGCCATAGGACCAGACCAGACCATAAACTGCGGTGCCATCATGCGAGTATATCGGCCAAGGTGCGCATGCGCTGCCGAGCCGTGGAGTATCCCAAGTATGATTTGACACGCTTTTGTTTTGTTCCGCTTCGCGGCGCGCGGGTTCAAGCGGCGCGATATGCGAACGGGCCGGGCAGGGGATTTGACAGGGAAGGCCCCCTCCTCCCCCTGAAGGCGGGGGCGGGGGGCGCATGGAAACGGGCGAGGGGAAAAGAAGTATACTGGCGCTCAGTCGTAGCGCCAGGGATGTAAAGGGCAGCTGGGGGTGAATATATTTACCTCTTCCGTCCCCGCCCCGCCCCGGCCGACTGCTCCTTTCGCTCCTGATCGCATCGCGATTCGCCCCCCTTCTCGACTCCAACTCTGCCCCCCGCCCCCGCAGTCCGGCCCCACTTCGCCCCACTCCCCACCCCGCGCCCCGCGCCCCGCACCCCGCGCCCCGCTTGCTCAGGACTCAGGACCGACCGCCTGCCTCGGCCCGGTCAGGAGAAGCACGGCGCGCGAGCGGCAATTCCGACGAGGTAATGTTCGATAAAGGGCCGCGGCCCGCCCCGCCACGCCCCGCCACACCCCGCCGCACCCCGCCACGCACCGCCACGCCTGCTTTATATTCCGGGCAGAGTGGACCACGAGCCACACACACCTGCCATCTGCCGGCGGCCGGGCGGGGCGGGGCGGGGCGGAGTGGGGCGGGGTGCGGCGGGGCGGCGCGCGTCAGGGCTAGAAAGGATTGAGTGTGGAGGAGGCGAGTGCTTCGGAGCGCATGGCGCAAGCAAGGGTGCCTTTTTCACTATGCACACCAGATTACCGAACATTGGTGATTACCGGGGATTACCAAGGATTATGTCGAAAGATTAGATTACCAAAGGTGATACCAGAATATTACCTGGGACTACCGAGAGATTACCAATGATTACCTTTGGATTACCAAAGATTACCACTAGGGATTATCGGTGATCACAAGGGATCACCAAAGATTTCCATCCCAACTCAGTTCGGCACCCCTCGGGTAGCGCGGCTGGTGCTCGGCCATTCGCCACTCTGTATGCAGTACCTCTCCCGAGGAGCAAGGGGAAAAAACTAACCCTTTTCAATCGCCCTGCTGCGTCGCTGAAGTATCGCCCAGCCCGGCGCGATGCTAACGCCCTTGCCATTAGCGTTAGCGCGCGTCTAGCGTGACGCGCCGTGGCGTTACGCCCCCACCCCACCCCAGATTAGTCCGGCCCGCTCGGTCCCGCAGCATGTCGCGTCCAAAATAGCAGCCTCTCCAGCCCAATGAATGCCATCCGACCCCTCCGGACATCCCGCCCCAGCCCGGCCGCAGGGAGGGAGGGAGGGAGAGAGAGAGGGGGAGAGAGGGAGGGAGAGAGAGAGAGAGAGAGAGAGAGAGAGAGAGAGAGAGAGAGAGAGAGAGAGAGAGAGAGAGAGAGACGGGGGGCGCAGAGCGGCCGGAGAGTTTTGAAAGGGGCGAAGTCGGTTAAAGCAAAGGGGTGTGGGAGAGAGGAGTTCCGCGTCGAGTTGGGGACCGCGGGGTCCGCGCCGAGCCGAAGGTCGCCCCGCCCCGGCCGGGCCCCGCCCGCGCGATCCGATCCGGTTTGTGCGGTTGGGGGCTGAAAGCGAGGTATAGATGGGAAGGGCAGAGCGGGGCGGGGCGGGGCGGGGCGGGGCGGGCAAGGTGGCGGGCCACTTGTGTTTGCCTATTCCTATACACAATGCCGCGTCGCTTTTGCTCGATATCGCCTCCCCCGCCCCCTCACTCATTCCCGTAAAGAATGCCGATATGAGGCGAGTCGCTCTTTCCGCAGGGGCGCATCCAGGGGGCATGGAGGGGGGAGGGGCGCGCGAGGCCCGGCTCCTCCGGGCTCCTCCCGCTGCGCTCCTGCGGAAGTGACTCCCGCCTGATGGATAGGCAACACGCGCCACAAACTACCGGTACAAGTTGGGCGTGACGGCTGCAGGACCGCGTCCAAGAGGGGAAGTTGCGTAAGGTCGCTCTTCTAAACAGTATCCGTCTCCTGCCATGATTCTAACGGAGAATCAAAACAGAAGCGCACGCAGGTTTCATGAAACCACACTTGGTTTGGGTTCACTGGCTAAGAAAGCGCGCTGGGAGGGGCGAGAGGTAAGGCCTCCCCTGATCGCCCCCCCCCCCCCCCCCCCCACTCTCCCTGGACCGCCCCTCTCGCCTCACGCGCCGCTGCGCCCCGGGCCGGGTGCGGCGGTGAGCACGTGCATAACCGCGTGGAAGGAAAGAGAGAGGGTCGAGAGCATTTATAGTTCCAAAAGGCAAACTCGAGGGGAGGGAGGGCAGGGGCGGGGCCGGGCCGGGCAGCGGGCTGAGCAACGATACTCTCTCACTGTGTAATTACAGATTTGTGGCCTGTCGCCTGCAACCCAACAGCGGGCTGCTGTTCCGCCCGCCGTACTGGGTGGTGCGCTCGGCAGTGTTCTGCTAGGGGCAGGAAAGACGCAGCAGTGTTGTGGGTCGGCCGAACCCTACAACATTTAGAGAAACGTGAATCTCAAAGAGCCACATTGCTAAACTTTTTGGTCCTTGGCCAAATGTTTAGAAAGGTTCAGTATTACCGTGTTGGTTGTAAGCCTCCAAAAAAATTCATTTTGTACACCTTATTGCTAATTTTTAGCGGTAAATGTTTTCTCCTGAATGTAGGGCGCTCCTCAAAATTACTATTTCGACCCGCGCGCCGCGCCCGCGCGCACGGCACTCACCAATTTTTGTCAGTAGGTAGTACTAAGGGAGGCCCTTTAAAGCCGCAGGGTGCAAACCAAATCTAATCACCACCATTTTGACAAATTAAAAATTTCCAAACCGACATATCTCCGCTAATATCTCGAAAAGCTATCCTCCGATTTCGTTCGCACTTGGGCTCCGGATAGAAGCAACCCATACCTACAGATACCAGAAATAATTAGAGTGGGATCTCTATGGGCTGGCTTGGGAAACTCGAAAAACTATCCATGACATAGCAGGGCCCGTTTGAACTCGCGTGCGCTTTGTTGGCGCGAGCGGCTCTGGGCGGCTAGAGTGGCCACTCGTCCGGTGCGGCACAGCGTGTTGGCCCGGGGGCCTTCCCTCTCCATGTTCTCACGCGTGTGGCGAGGCGCGTGAGTGCATGTAGGAGAGGACCACACCGCACTGCGTTAAACTAATAGTAATTCTTAAAAACGGCCATAAAGATATAAAAAAATATAGTCGACTCACCAATTACTTCTTCCTCTTGGGAAGAGTGCGAACTTTGAATGCGCTGGAATGGGTGTAGTCACTGCACTCCAGCTCGCTGCTCGAAGCAATGATATGCCATGGTGCCCGGTAGTGTGCTGACTGACTCGAATCGCTCACGTAGACTATTTTCTACAGACTCGATTTCCACTTGCGAGACGAAGTCGAAGCACATTTTCAGTTTTTTCTTGCACCATTCGTACAGTTCCAGGGGCGTCTTGATGAGGGACTGGAAGGGGCTCTGGAGACTAGCACGGCGTGGCTCTCGCTTGACAGTGCCACCAACGCCGTCACACGCACTTTTACCGTGTGATGTCGCGTAGAAATGCCACTCTGCCTTAATACCGAAATCACTTTGATGCTCACACAAATTTTTGAAGTTTTTATAGTTTTTATACTGTGCAGCACAGCCATCCGTGAAATAAATGATTTTTGTTACAGTTTCTAATTCAGATTTCAGTTTTGCTATTAATTTTCTAATAACTGAGCTAGCGCCCTGCCCTGTCTGGCTGGCAGGGCAGGGAAGACCGTTTTCTGATCCGCGACGAGCTGCCGTGCGCGGCGCACAAGATGCCGCGTCGCGTCGAACTCGCGACACACGCGCGACTCACTCCAGGTGGGTGGGACAAGGGAGACGATGTTGACCTTCTCGGTGAAGCTGGTGGAGTTCTTGAATTTTTCCTTCAGGCAACAGAAGACATATTGTGCATCCTCTGCAGTGTAAACACCGTCACCACCAGTGTTGTTGTTGTTGTTGTTGTTGTTGTTGTTGTTGTTGTTGTTGTTGTTGTTGTTGTTTTGGTCTGCCTCCTCGTCCACGCGGGGGCGTTTGGCAGGGCAGACGGTGTCGGGAGGGCCTGCAGCTCTCTTGCGGCACTTCGAACACAGGTACTGACCCACTGCAACGACAACAACGTCGGCGTACCTAGCACTCGCGTCCGCGGACACTGGGCGTAAGTCCGACGCTTTCGGCTTGGTGGCACCAGGTTTAATGTGTTCCCCGAAGGGATCACAGCACCTTTTAACTAAACTATCCAACGGCATTAGCGGCCAGGCACAAATATCACAACGAAAACCGAGAACGCGCGCGAATACTCGTCTGCATGCAACTGCACACCGGCACCGGCGGCCGGCTGACTGGACGGGTGACAGGCGAGAGGCGAGGCGGTCACTCTAGCAGCGCTGCGATGCGCGCGCACCCAGCAGACAACAAAGCTATCCGCGCGCGGCGCCTCGGTTTGAACGGCTTGTTGGGCATGCTAGAAAATTTTCGAGTTTCCTGAGCCCAGCCCATAGAGATCCCACTCTAATTATTTCTGGTATCTGTAGGTATGGGTTGCTTCTAGCCGGCGCCCAAGTGCGAACGAAATCGAAGGATAGCTTTTCGAGATATTAGCGGAGACTGACTGAGACCTGACAAAAATTGGTCAGTGCCGTGCGCGCGGGTCGAAATAGTAATTTTGAGGGGGTGGGGGACGAAACTTCGCCCCGGCCCCCACCCCCTACCGATTGAGATATCAAATAAATAATTTCAGGTCCGTGTCTAGCATCATATCCTTCGCATCAAAAGGAGCATCGATTAGCGCAATAAAATAACTTTTTACCTGTCGATTTGGCGTGGACAGCGCCAAGTATGGTATTTTGCCTACCTTTCAGGCGGCTATCTAGGTGCCATGAGGGGGGGGGGCAATAAACCCTTTGCCCCACTCCCTGGATCCGCGCTTGGCGTGTATTCCGATTCACCCGGCACAAGATGGGGTAGTAAGCGGGCCGCCGGCGGGGCGGGGCGGGGCGGGCGGATCCGGATCTGCGTGCTGCTGCACGGCAATCGGATGGTCCGCCCTGCTCCGCATGCGAGCGCGAGCTGCTTGATGTGGGCAGGACAGGCCGGGCGGGGCGGGGCGGGGCGGGGCCGGGCGGGGCCGGACGGCCTAACGGTGGGGAGGGGCCGGGCGGGGCCGGGGCCGACAGGCGGGTCCAGGAGCAGCTGCTGTTTGTGAGTTGGGGCCTGGCTCGGTCCTTACGACGCGTCTTGTGCGGCGGGGGGGATGGGGGGGGGGGGGGGGGGGGGCCGGGCCCCGGCGGGGCGCTGACTACCTGCCTGACTCACCTGGCGTGCTGGGCTGGACCCGGCCCGACCCGACTCGACAGAATGAAGAATGAATTTCCAACCCCTCAGCTCAGCGCTCCAAACGTCCCCTCGCTCTCGCGTCTCGTCTCGCGTTTCTTTCGATCTCGTTTATAAGAATGTTTTTCGCCCGTCTGTCTTCTTCTACTACTTTTTTTTCTCGAGTTTCGGCCCCACCCCGTCACTGCCACACCGCTACCGCGTGCTGGTAGTGATTATCGCGAAACTGATGAATTCCCTTTGTTGGTGGGAGGGGGCTTGAGGTGCCGGGGGAGGGGATAGGGGGAGGGAGAGGGGCCTGTCTGGCGGGTCTGCCTATCCACCAGGGGCAGTGGCGGTATTGGACCGCCCTCCTCGTGGCCCGGGCCGCACAAGGTACAAGACGCGATGTCCACAGTGCCGCACATCTGTCCCGTCCCGACCCGACCGGACAGGACATCCGCGGGGCCATTGTGGTCCGGGCGGGGCGGGGCGGGGCGGGGCGCATCACTGCCCCTATGATGTGATCCCTGCAAATGAATTGCACGATCAATTTATCGCACACGGCCTCAAAGCGAATAAATCGCTCCGAGGCCAATATCTCTGCTGTGCTGCTAACGCACTCGCCCCGCCCCGCCCCGCCCCGCCCCGCCTGCTAACGCCGCAATCCGCCGCGGCATGTCAGTCCGACTACATACACACAATGACTAGAAACCAATAAAACGCGCGGTACGGTCCGGTCCGAAACCTATCGCCGGCTCGCCTGCTTGCTCCGCGGGCCGAGGCCGGGTCGAGCCGCAGGAATGTCGAGTTGGGGAGACGACCGTGAATGTAGCAAAGGATTCGCACGTGCTTGTCGTGGGACTGGATTTTGAGATACGATAAATAGATGAAAAGTCGTTTCCAAAGTTCATTCGTTTTGCTCTAAAATTGGGGGGGAAATTATTTACTACGTGCCGGTGGGAAGGAGGGGGGTCTCGCCCCGTACTACGGTCCGTCCTGTCACAGAGGGGATTTGGGGGGGGGGCGGGTGTCAAAATAAAATGGCCAAAAATAATGCACGAAGTATTTGGACGGCCCCTAAGCCGGACCGCGCGACCAACTGTTGCTCGCTAAGGCGCAGGGCCAGGGCCGCGGGGGCGGGGGCGACCGGAGGCGGGTGGCCCGCCGCCAAGACTTGAATTCACTTGCATAGCTGAAGAGGAAGAGCACCCAGAACCCCACGCGACGCCTGGAGAGGAGAGAAGAATTTATTCCGACCCCGAGCATGGTGTCGAAATAAGTCGTTTCGGGCTGCCGGCGCCGCCAGGCTACTCGTTTCGAGGACCTTTTAGTGATTCTGTCGTGAATGTACAGCGGAAAGAAGTGACTAAGAGAGAGAGGGGGAATTGACCAGTGTTCTCACTTTGTGAAACTTTTCGTGGATATATTTTTGAGCGTGCAGGTAAGGTCACATTCTGTTCGCGTTCGGTCCAGTGCCCCCTCCTCCCCCTTCCCCTCCTATCCGCCCGGGCGGCAGGCCTGGGCCAGGCGAGGCGAAGAGGAGGAGGAATGGGAGGGGGGAGGAGGAGGAGAGGGAGGAGGAAGAGAGGCCCATGAAATGTTCGCACCTGCCGCCGGTTTAACATTCATTATTATCTTCCCTTTGAATCGAGGACGGGGTGGGGGAGGGGAAGGGAGGGGGGGTCTACAGAGAGATAGCAGGGGGCAGCGCGGCGGGGGCTGCAGCCGGCGTGTGGCGGAGGAGGAGGGGAGTATTATGTGCGGGGGACGGTGATGTGGGTGGAGGCAGCAGGACCAGGACGCTCTGCTGCAGGCCTGCAGGCCGTGCAGGCCGCAGGAGAGGCAGGCTGCGCGTCAGCAGGGCGCTGCGGCTGCCTCTGCTCCGCGTATTGTCCTGCGGAGGGTCGGCATCCGCCAGCCTGACCGCGACGGACAATGCGAGCGAAGCCCGGCGGAGCCCTGCCCTGCCCACCCCAGCAGTGCCCAGCCACGGAATGCGTAATTTGCCAGAGCGGCAAAGAAGAGCGGGACAGTCGTGGGGGCGTGGCGGGGCGGGGCGTGGCGGGGCGTGGCGGGGCGGGGCGGCTGAGGTTATGGACAACCACTACGCCCCGGACTGGAAACGGAGAAAGAAAAAAGTAAGCCAAAAAGACAGCAAGGCAGAAAGTATAGTGTAGGTCCGGCAAAAAAAAAAAGAGGAAATAAAAAAAGAAAGAAAAAGAGTCAGCGAATAGACAGGCTGCAAAAACACTGAGCTGGGGTGCGGTGCTCGTAGGGGTTGAGATTGGTCTCGCGATGCGCCTCCCCTGTGACGTTGCGGCTTTTGTCCTCCAGTCCTTTTTTTCTAAAAAATAATTGAATAATGAAAAAATGTGCGGCCTTATGTTTGGTCGTCTTTTGTGGAGTTTGGTTGATTAGATGGACGCCCCAAGCAGCACAGGTAAAACTACCTGAGCGGCGGGGCGGGGCGGGGCGGGGCGGGGCGGGGCGCTCCCGGCGCGTGGCGATAACCCTTTCGCTCATTATACCCCACCCTGCGTACGGTACGGAGAAGAGCGTCGTTTTATTTCACTTTTTATTTTATTGACATCGCCAATATATGCCTTTGGTGAGCCGTATGAGGGTCCTGGCGAACGTCCACCACCTGCCAGGAGCATCGTGTAAGCTTGCGATAGGGGTGTGGGCCAGGAGCCTCGTGCCCGGCGGCGGGGCGGGGCGGGGCGGGGAAGGACAAAGGCCCTCACCCGCGGCGAGGCACGGCACGGCGCGGCCAGTGGTGGTCAGCGTGCGTTTTGTCTCCGCTTGCCTTTTTCTCTCTTCTCTCTTTCCAAAAATAAGAATACAAGAGCCGCCTGGCCTGCCTCTCCGCCCAGCCCAGCCCAGCCCAGCCGGCACGAGCGGGCAGGTGTGCGTGTGCCGCGGGTGGGTTGGGGCGGGGCGGGGAGGAGGCCGCAGGCTGGGGCCTACCGGACCGGGCGGGGCGGGGCGGGGCGGGGCCAACGCTGCATAACGAAGTGGTCGTGGTCACTCACTCGACTCGTGGCCCTGCCCTGCCCTGCCCTGCCCCTGCGCCGCCTCATCCTGATCCCCCCATCAGCAGGTGCTCGTGCTCGTCGCGCTGGTCCTTGTGGTCCCTGCCAGGCGCGGTTTTAAGTCCGACTGACGTGAGGGGCGGTCCCTGCCTGCCCCCTCCTCTCCCCATCCCCGTGCCGTGCCGTGCCGTGCCGCGGCGCGGGGCGACGCCTGGTCGACTTCAATCCGCCCGGCCACCCCCTGCTGTCCGCGCCGAATATCAACAGCCAATCCGCCAAGAAAAACACGGCGCGGCGCGGCGTCGGGGCGATTGGGTCATTCCCTCGTGATACTGTATCGGTAATCGGACTGAAAGGAGCGGAGCGGGGCGGGGTAGGGCGGGGTGGGGCGGGGCGGGGCGGGGCGTTTGGGGCCGCTTGCGCTGCGGGGGCGGCGTTCCACCAATCGTCAGCAGCAGGATGGAAGGGGGAAACGAGTTTTCGCCAGGGCAAACATCGACGCATCATTCAGAGACGCCCCGGAAAATTAACCGCGCGAGCAGCGGGAAGGGAAGGGGTGGAGGCGGGGCGGGGCGGGGCGGGGCGGGGCGGGGCGGGGGTGAAAATGAAACACGCGAAAAAGCTAATGAAGGACGCGGACAACCATTGTGTCGGGGGTTTTCTTTCTTCTGCTCTTTTATTTTCCGAAAATTTTTTGCTTCTTTAATTTTGTTTGACAGTAGCTGCTGCTGCTGCTGCTAAGCGCGCCTGCGCGCGCGCGCCCACCGCACGCTTGACGGCGGGCATGTAATGGATTTTCCTTTGGATTAAAAAGTGCGAGCAGGGAGGTTGGGAGAGGAAAAAGGGGGGGAGGCAGGCGGTGCGGGGCGGAAGCGGAGAAAAATGGAGCTCTCAAATCGGTCTGACGTCCAGCCCGGTATGTAACGAGTTACTGCCTCGCCGCAAATACGAAGGCGGGCGGGGGAGAGGAGGGGCCGCCGCGCCCTGCCCCGCCCCGCCCCGCCCCGCCACGCCGAGAGTCGAGAAGAGCAAGAAGATCAACATGATCGCGGCACCCAGCACCTGGCCACGAGCCGTCGGGGCGGGGCGGGGCGGGGGCGGGGATGGGGGCTCCAGGAGAAGAGTAGCCGGCACCCCGCTCCGCCCCAGCCCCCGCCCCGCCCCACACATCCACACGATATGCAGCTGCCGGTCGACCCTACCGCGCCCCCACCCCCACCCCCGGCCCGCCCCCACCACCTCCTCAGCCGGCAGCCGGCCGGGCGGCGCGGGCGCGGCGCGGTCCCTTCAGTCTGCGGACAGGAGCGAGGCGAGCAACACCGACCAGGACCCCGGAGCCGATCTGGGTCGCGCGCCGTCTTCGCGAACGTGCACGAAGCGAGTGATGTGCCAGTGAGAGTGCGCGCGCGCGCGTGTGGGTGTGCGAGTGAGTGCGTGAGTTAGTGTGCATGTGAGTGCGAGTGACCCCGAGGATATCCAGCCAGCATCATGTGGTGTGCGCGACTCGTGTTCGCCGCGCTGCTCGCGGTGGCCGCCGCGGTCCCCGCCGAGCCGGAGGAGTCCCTGGAGGACGTGGTCAAGACGCTCAAGGGCCAGGTCACGGCCCTGCTGGAGCGCCGGCAGGAGGACTACCGCCTCCTGGAGCAGTCCCTGCGGCACAGCCTGGAGAAGAGCTCGGAGCTGGCCGCGCTCAAGGAGGACCTCGACAGGCTCAGGTGAGTGCCGTCTGCCATCGCGGGTCGGTCCGGGCCGGGGAGCCCAACTGTGTGAATGTCGCACACTTTCCTCTCGTACGTTTTAACTGGTACATTTCAACATTTTTAAACATTTAGACATTTTCCTAAGAATGTCACAAATTTCAAAGGACAAGTAAGCACGCGAATGGAAGTGCACACCCTTAAAAGCGAGCGACATTCACACACTTGGGTTTCCAGCCCGGGCGCACACAATGGAGGGAAACGTATTTTTGAATCGAAGAGTTTGGTCGGGTCCCGGGGCCGGGCCGGTCGCCCCTGCGTCGTGGTGGAGGGTGGGTGGGTGTGCGGCGGTGACGGTTACGCAGCGTCTACCTGCACCGAGTGCGCTCGCCTCGCGCGGTACGGCCAGGAAGGGACCCTCCATACACCCACGCACACACACACACACGTGAGCATGTCCTCTTGCACCGCGCTGTGATGATGCTGCGGGGCTGCAGGCATCACGCTGCAGTTGCCGCACAGCGCCCGTCCAGGTGCGGCGGTGGGCGCCGGGGTGAGGGGGGGGGGGGGTTACCGTCATACAGACGAACCCGGCACACCTGGCGTCGGGTCGAGTGGGGCGAAGCGGGCGAAGCCTGCACGAGGGTCAGCCAGGCGGGCAAGGCAGGCCCGGGCGTCATCTGGCGGGCAGGGGAGAACGGCGTATTAACCGGGGAGGGGAGCGGGGAGAAAGGGTTGTGCTGCTCAAGGAGGCGTAGGAGGTCGGCAGGGCGGGGCGCGGCGGGGCGGAAGCAAAATGATGCGTATTAAATCTGGGGATGAGGGTGGCGGGTGCCCCGCGCCCCGCCCTCGCGCCCGCCGGGGGTGATTAGGAACGAGGAAATTCTGTCTACACGAAGAGCGTACCTGCTCGGCCGGGCCCGGGCCCGGGCCGCGTCAGCAGCAGACCAGTGCTGCCAGAGACTGAGTCGATAAGGCGCCCGAACACAGTGGAGTAAAGCGGGCTGCATCTGCGCCTGCCTCCTAGGTAACAAAATAAAAGCGCCCGTGCTAGAGTGTTGCCTAGTATGCAGGCGCAGATGCAGCCCGCTTTACTGCACTGTGTTCAGGCCCCTTATTGCCTACCACCTCCACCGTGTTGCCTACTCTTCTGACAGCTCTGCAGCAGCGGCCCCATGCCGATTTGGCCGTTGCTGAGCGGGGTGATTACCTGTCAGGTGGCCCGGACCGTACCGGGTTGGACCGCGGTGGTAGCGACAGATTCGGCAATGAGGCTCAATAATGCACTCGTCTGATGGTAGCGCACTGAGAATTCGGAAATGAGGCCGCAGCTGACTGATTCAGAGGCCGTCTGAATGCGTTGTCTCTCTCGCACCTGTACGGCGCTCCTCATGAGTGCGAGTGAGACAGAGCGAGGAGAGCGCTCTTCTGAACTAGCGGGGCAACCTGCTGCCGCGCCGCGCCGAGGTGTCAGCGGCCGTGATTGGGGTAATCTGCCACCGTTTTAGCCGCTCGCGACGCTGGACAGCGCGACCGACCTGGACCACCGAGATGAGCAGGAGGCACTGGGGTGGAAGACAAACTCTGGTTTTGCGAGGGAGGGTAGATGATAGAAGAGAGAGCCGCCAGAGAGGTAGAGAAAGAGATAGAGAGAAGGGGGGAGAGATCTCTCGAGAGGAGAGGAAGAGGGGGAGGGACAGGGGGTGAGGCTCCCGGGGAGTGTAGTTTAAATGAGCGGACGGCGTGTGCGTCGACGCACATTTAGAGCCCTCCTGTCATTAGAGGGCGCGCTTACAAGCACCCCGCCCCGCCCCGCCCCGCCCTGTGCGCCACCCTCTACCACCCTCTCGTCCCGTAACTTTAGCCGCCCAGCCCAGCCCAGCCCAGGCCGCCGCATGCAGCAGTCATCTCCCGAGTAGGCTAGCCCCTCCACCCCCCTCCTCCTCATCCACAATAAGGCCCTCATTGTGCCTGGTGGCCTGGCCTGGCGGTGCTTGTCATGACCACGTGCAGGCCGCGCGGGGCCCTGGCTCCAGGCTCCAGGAGGCGCCGCCTGGCCTGGCGCCACCTCATGCACGCGGCTCTGCTGGGGGCGGCGGGACAAGGACCAGCACCGGGACCAGCAGCGCCCAGCCCCACCCCGAAGAGCGTACCGAGACGTAGAGAGAGAAGTTGAAACTGAAATTGTTTATTTTAGGCGACTTCACAAAGAGCCTCAAAAGCTCCACCGTAGTGAACAGTCTGCTCTAGGCATGATAATGGTTTACACATCGTTACGATTCTGGAGAATATATAATTACACAAAAGCAGTATGAAAGAATAAAACGATGAGACAGGGGGAGTGGGAGAGGGACAGCGAGAGAGAGAGAGGTGGGAGAGAGGAAGCGAAAGAGCGAGAAGGCGAGAGAGAAAGGGAGAGGGAAGGAGAGAGGGCGTGGACAGACGGTGAAAAGTTAGAGAGGCTGTATATTTTAGAACCCTCTGTGTGTGTGTGTGTGTGTGCGCGCGAGGGGAGGGAGAGGGTGAGAGATAGAGGGAGGATGTGCGGAATTTTGACGCACGCGTCAAGTTTCCGCGTGCAGAGCGGAGCGCCCAGGGCAGGGCATATAGGGGCGTGTGCCCGGCCCGCCTGCGTCGTGTATTACGTCATGCAAATTGAGTCCGGGCTGTTTCACTACAGTATCGCACATACAAGGGCGAGTGCGCGCCCCGCCCCGCCCCGCCCGTCCCGTTCGCGCGCGCGCTAGGCTCGGGTAAGAGGTGCTAATGCTAATACCACTCCACCTCCGCCCGCCTCGCCTCTCCCCTCACCTCTTCTCCGCATCGCGGGGCGGGGCGGGGCGGAGCTCCAGACCTTGAACGCGCCAAAGTAGATTAAACTGCTGGCCCTACCTACGCCCCGCCCCGCCCCGCCCGGCGCCTCGCTCAGACCCGCACTGCCCGTGCCCGCCCAGCCCAGCACGGCCGGGCTTTACCCGGAGTGAGTAAAGAGGAAGTTGGTGCTGACGGAGAACGGTGCGGGTGGTGCGGAACGCCGGGGCGGGGTGGGCGACACGACGCCCTGCGCGACGCCTGGTAAGGCTATCGCCTGCTGCTTGTTCGCTCGCAAAGTTTGCCGCAGGTCAGGGCTGCGCGGGGCGGGGCGGGGCGGGGCGGGGCGGGGCGGGGCGTTTGTAATGCGCCCTCCGTTGACCACCGCGCGCACCAGCTCCGTCATTAATATTGATGCTGTCATCTTTGGCAAGTTTCGTGCTGCTCTCCTCTGCCTCGCTGCATCACCACCACACCGCCTCACCCTGAATGTCTCCCGCTCACACTCTCACCCTGCCCCTGCCCCCCCCTCTCTCGCCCTCGCTCTCTCTCTCCTGTCGTTAAACACGGCTCTGGCGTTTTTAATGGCGCCGATCAAGAATGATATAGCACCAGGTGGGTGCGGGAAAGTCGCCCGTGCCTTGCCGCGCCGCGCCATGCTGCGTCGCGGAGCCGCCTGGCGGGTAGGCAACCCTCCCGCGCCGGTGCATCCGGTACGGTATAACGACAGGGGAGCCAGCGGGGCCGCCGCGCCGCGCCCCGGGCTGCTCTGCTCTTGTCTAGCCTCCTCTCTGCCGCGCGAGGTGTTGCCAACTGTGCTAATATCTTTGCCTATGCAGTCTACTTTCCTCCTCTGTGTTTGGGATACGTATTGCCTACTTTTCTAGCAACGGCAACACTGAGTTGCACCGAGTCCGTATAGTAACATTTTCATTTCGGCGCGTGCCTTGAGCGCATCGGAGAAGGGAAAGGGTTAGGGTGCGGGGGCTCGATGTTCTCTCGTGTGTATTGCCATCGGTACAGCGAGAGCTGAGCCATAACTCTTCGTTATTGTTTCTCGCACCTCGGCCGGTGCGGCCCGGGCCAGGCCGGGCAGTGCGTCGCTCCCGAGGCCCCCTGCCTGCCTGCACCGAACCGACGCAGAAATAGAGTTGCCCGGGGAAATTTACTGGCCAACTTTGAGTCGTATTTGGATTGTTATTAAGGTGCCGACCAGGTCGGGCCGGGCCGGGCCGGGGCGGACCCGTGGCTGAGGCGGACTAGAAAGGTTTACGAGGATCCCCCGCTGCCCTGAAAGTCTGGAAGGAAATATGCCACCCTGCGGATTTGGAGGGGAATAGGGAGAAATCACAAAAAAAAACCTAGAGGAATACGCAACGCAGTAGGAATCCCAGTGTACAACATGTCGCTCACGTGTGAGAGATTTGTTAATAAACTTCCATAGGTGTGCGACAAATAATGCACGTACTTGTGGGTTAGCGTAATGCCCATTCGTACATGGCTGTTTTTAACCTTTTCAATGACATTTTTTTGTGTTTTTTTTTTCTTCGCAGGCAAGACGTGCAGACGTCGACGGGCCGCAAAAACGAGCAGCTGACGGCGCAGTGGGTGACGGCCTCGCTGTCGGAGCTGCGCTCGGAGCTGGTGGAGCTGGCGCGCGCGCACAACGAGAGCGCGGAGCGCGCGGCCCGCAACGACCTGCGCGCCCAGGTGCGCCTGGCGCGCGCCGACGCCGCCGCGACGCGCCGCGAGCTGGAGCGCCTGCGCGTCGACCACAGCCGCGCCGTCGCCGACCTGGCGCAGGCCCGCCAGGACGTCTCGGCCCTGCGCTCCGCCCACCAGCTCGCCGCCAAGAAGTGCGCCGAGACACGCCAGCAGGTAAGCCAGACGCCTCGCCACCGGGTGCCTTCAATTTTTCAGCAGGTTTTCTTTTTTGTAGAAAAAAGTTTTTGCGGAGGGAAAATAAGTTTGGCGCACCCACGCAAACCCACCCCTCCCGCTGCCCGTCCCACCCCGCCCTCAGAGGACTTCTTGCCGGGTCGCTTTTTCGGTGCACCGCACCACACCGCGCCACGCTACGCCACGCCCTCGGCGGCGGCGTGGTCCATATACCGCGCCCCCGCCCCCGCTCCTCCTCCACCCCTTCAAACATGAATGTGTCCTTCTCCCTTCCCTGGCCGCAGTGCAGTGGCCTCACCGCGCCGCCGCTGTAACGCGCATTCTGCCCAGCCTTCTAGTCCGCCCCGCCCCGCCCCGCCCCGGGCAGCTCTCAGGGTAGCACACGGAGGGGAGAATGCGGAAGATAAAAGAAGGTGAATGAGAGAGTTGGCTGCGGCCCGGGGCACTGCGGGGCGGGGCGGGGCGGGACCAGCCTGGGCTCAGCGGCGCGGCCACGTTGTGCTCCTCTAGACTCATTGTCACCGTGCAGAGCCCCCCGCCCCTACCCGCCCTCCTACCCTCTCAGGTCGGCGGCGGTGGTGGGCGGGAGGGGCGATAACGCGCAGGAACAAGAAATCGAGGGTGATTCCGCCCGGCCGGCGCGCCGCACCCTGGCACTGCGCGGTCGGGTCGGAGTGGAGCCTGGAGTGTGTGTGTGTGTGTGTCTCGCAGGGCCGCGGGGAGGGGGGGGGGGGCAGGACGTCCAGGGACTCGGCGCCGTGCCCAATGATGACGGATGCCGTTGAGAAAGCCGCCGTCGTACAGCAGCAGCGGCGGCTGCGGGAGACTGGCCCACTTATGGACCCGGGCGGGAGGCGGCGGGAGGGCGGGCGGGCCGAACAAACGCAGGAACTGGCAGGGCAGGGCAGGGCAGGGCAGCGCAGGGAGCGGGACCAGCAATGTTGTTGGAGGTGTCGGGCGGCGGGCACACACCATCCCAACCCGCGCTGCTGTCCAGGATGGGAATTCCATCCTGCGCGCCTGGACACTGTGTGTGTGTGTGTGTGTGTGTCGGACGCCGGCCCTTGGGCGTTTGGCGAGCCACGACTGTGGACGGGACGGTCCTCTTTGCCGTCCCAATCTACAGCCCCCCCTCCCTCTCCCGCCCCCCGCCCCCTGCGTCCGCCCTGCGGCGGCGGAATTTCGCGCAGACTGCACTCGGCCGGGGCGAAGGACCATGGACCAGACAGATAGTTGTCTCTGGGCGGGGCGTCACACGGCACCATAGGGCGGGCGGCGCGGCGCTGCTTACCCCGCGGGCGGGGGCGGGCGTGGGCACGGGGGGCGCAGTGCGGTGCCGACGTGCCGACAGGAGGTTCCGGATTTCCCTCTGTGTTTTTCGCCGTGCCGCGATTTGCTCCGACGAAGACGAGATGAGAGGAGACGGAGCGGATAGAGAGGTCCGCTTTTGGCGCTGATGGTTTTCTCTGCTGACCCTAACAGAAATCGAAGTCCCCCGGAAGACCCAAGTCCCAGGTCCCTCTGAAGTTCCAAATCCCAAATCCCTCTATTATCCCAAAACGGGCCATTTTAGGGATGTGGGATTTCGCAAATACCTTTTGCTGTGAAATCCCTTTGAAGTCCCTGCAGTGCCACCGCTGAATCCTTGCCGTAGAGCTGTCTAGCGGTTCTAAGGAACCATTCGTGGATGTAGCATACATGAAGTATATACAGAATACACTATATTACTTCCGAACATCGGAAAGCCATGTGACCTGTTAAAAATGACCTAGGATGCCTCCTTAACCATTTTTTCGATCAGGCCTAAAAAGGCAAAGTGATCGTGAATGGAACTTCGGAGGGATTTCAAGGGGCAGGAACTTCAGAGGGATTTCAGCAAATGCCAAATCCCCTTCAAGTCCCTCAAAAACCAGAGGGACAACTTTGGTACTTCAGAGTGACAAATCTGGGACTTCAACTTCTGTTAGGGGAGCGCGGCAAGAGCGTCTCTCACTCTCTTTCTCTCCTCTCCATCTCTCTCTTTCTCTCTCCCGCTTGCTCCTGCTCTCTCTCACTACTCGCCCCGCTCCGCCCGCCCGCCCGCCGCATACGCTGCCAAAACCTCCGCAACGCGTATTTTCAAGCGGCGCTACGCTACGCCCCCGCCTCGCCCTGGCCTCGCCTCGCCTCGGGTGTTCAAAGGAACGCCCGAGCTGGGACGCGGGGCGGTGGAGAGCGGGACCACGGGACGGCGACGATTGGTCGGGTGCGCTGCGGTGCGGGGCGGTGCGGGGTGTGGACCTGAGAGGAGCGGAGGGGAGGCGTTACACCGTAGCTCCCCGGGTGATCCTCCGGCCTCCGGCCCGCTAAGCCCGGAGCTGACTCAACCCAAACGTCTAGTAAACCAGCAGCGAGCGGAGCGGGGAGGAGAGAAGGGGAGGGGAGATGAGAGGAGAGGAGGGGCAGAGAACCGACTGGGGATTTCCGTGCGCGAAATAGGGAAGGGAACGAAAGGTAGCGAGCGCGCTGTTTGAGAAACGAGAGAAGTAAGGGGGTGAGAGAGGTAGAGGGGGAGAGAGAGAGAGAGAGAGTGAGGAAGAGAGAGACATACAGAGACAGAGAGAAAGAGAGGACGGAAGAGAGGGTAAAGGCGCAGCGGGGCAAGGCAGCGGGCGGCCGCCAAACAGGTGTAAGATGATCGTGTCTCTCCTTTCTTGTGGGTCCAGAGGGGCCATGCAGGGTGGGGTGGGGTGGGGCGGGGCGGGGCGGGGCGGGGTGGGCCAGTGCGAGGCGGGGGCGACCGCATGCAGCTCCTACTCATCTCTCTCTCTCTCCCTCTCCCGCCCCCTCCCTCTCTCTCTCTCTCTCTCTCTCTCTCTCTCTCTCTCTCTCTCTCTCACCTCTTTGAAGGTGTCGCCACGCCCCGTCACGCCCCGCGGCAGCAGCGCTCGCGCTTTAATTTGGTTTAATCCCGCGCGGGAGTACCTCTTTTCCCTAATTGTTCTAGGGATGCCTCTCGCCATCCCCGCCCCGCCCCGCCCCACCCCGCCCCGCCCCGCTCCGCCCCGCCCCGCCCCGCCGCACCCCGCAGGGTGGCTCGCTGCTGAGCTGACTCGGCCCGGCCTGGAGCCGCCTTGGTTATTCAGGGAAAGAATTTTTCTCCCTCCGGCGCTCCGCTCCGCTCCGCTCTGCGTGAGCTACTGCTGCTGCTGGTGGTGCCGAGCGGGAGGGAGGGAGGGGCGGAGGAGGGAGCGCGATGCTGCTCGGCTAAAGATGCCGAACCTCTGCCCTGCGCGCCTCACCCCCGCCCTCCCCAAACGACCCGCGACATTGGCCACGCCTTGTGAAATTCAATTTGGCGGGATTTGTGGCAGGCTGCTACTTAGGCCGCTGCCCGCCCTGCCCTGCGCCCCGGCCCGGCCCCACCGCAGGGGAGCTAGGCGTCAGAGGGGAACGACCGAGGAGAGGAAAGCGCAAAGTCGTCTGCTCAATTCAATTGCCTCGCCTTTCATTTACTGTTTATCGATTTGCCGACTGCGCGGCCGTCCCGCGGTGAGGTGAGTGCGGCCCGCCCCGCCCCACCCCGCCCAGCCTCACCCCGCCCCGCCTCACCCCGCCCCGCCCCACCCCCGGTGGAGTTCGGACGGGACGTATGATTTCATGAGAGGCCGTTTCATCCGCCTGGTCCTCCCGGAATATGAGGGACACTCAGTCGGAGATGGCTCTCAAAGTGTCCCTCGGTCCTCCTCCTCCCCCGCCCTCCTTTCTCCCTCTCTCTCCCCCGCCTCCCACTCGCTCTTGCTCTCTTTCTCGCAGCCCTCTTTATATCCCGTTTGCTATCTATATATCCGCGAGCCGATATCCTCCGCGGTCCGTCCAACCCCGCTCCACTGCACCCCGCCTTGCCCCGCCCCGCCCCCAGCAGCTACCCTGAAAACCTAACAGTAAAGTAAGCATTGCACAGTGCACGGCCCCGGTAGGCCAGGCCGAGCGCGTCGCCGGCGTGGACGGGGGTCCCTCAGCGCACCGCACGGGTAGGGGTGGGAGGGGCGCTGACTGCCAGCGCCACCCCTGGCCGTGGCTCCCGCCCCGCACGCCCTCCCTGCTTCCGCCCCCTCTGCCCCATCCTCCGGGCCCCTCAGGACGTTGCGTCAAAGAAAAGACCACCACCCGGAAGCGCCCGCTGATTCGGTTCGGCGTTGTCGCGGGGCCTGCGGCCTGTCTGCGCAGAGAGGAAAGGATAATAAGAAAAAGGCGACTGAAAGAAAAGGTTTCGCAAAAGTGAATTAACACGAAACATCGCAATGATTTTTGGGGGTTCCGGTCGAACGGGGCGGCTTCTTTTTTACGTTTACCGCTTCGGAGGAGAAGGAGGAGGAGAAGAGGAAGAAGCTGCAGCGGGATGGATTGAGCCCGGCATTGGGCGTTCCGCGTTCCGCTCCAGAATGAAAGGGAAGGGGGGGGGGGGGGCTGTGCGGTGCGGGATGATCCCCGGCCCAGTCTCTCATCTCCTTCCGTTCTTTTTTCTCTCTTCACTTCTCTCTCTGGTTCTTTTCGTTCTGCCCGCCTCGCCGCGCCGCGCCGCCTGGAATTTGCGCGCTTTTCCAGCGCACAGCAACCCTGGTCTGGTCTGTGGGGGCCGGGCCGGGCCGCCCAAGCCCGCCGCTTAGCCCCGCTGCATTTGTGCTGCTGCGCTGCAGCTGCGCGCCCTGCGCTCCGTCTCCGCGCGGAGGGCGCTGGAGCGGGAATACGAAGATGAGTTTGTTTATAGGGGCCTATGTCAAAGGACTAGAAAAAGTCCCGCACTGGTACGTAGGCTAGCACTCTACTACAATAATACAAAATAGAGCAGTAAAGAAGATTTGCAACCTATAATGTCATCAGGCACAGCAATTTTAGAAGTGACTTAAAAATATAGTGGGAAAACCTTCAAAGACCTACAAATATTATAATTCGGAGCAGGTGTATTTATATGACATTTTTTTTCTCTCGTCTGTTTTCTTTGATGGTGTGGCGCTATTCTTGTTGTACCAGTATCTACCGTGTCCGCCTCACGGCGCACGCTGTATGGGGTGGAGCCATCCTGGCCATTGTCGGTCGGTCCGCTGGGGCGGGGCGGGGTGGGGCGGGGCGCAGCGGCGTCGTGCGGCGCCGGCGTTCCGACGGTCCATTTCGCCATCGGGGTCGAGATTTCGGAAGGCCATGCAGGCCGAATCGCTACGCCGGGCCCGGCCCGATATTGGCTAGAGCATATCCACAATGGGCGCGCCACCCGCCCCGCGCCCCGCCCCGCGCCATCAGAGAGGGTTGACGCCGCACCTACCTGCCCCGCCATGCGAGGTGCGGCCCGAACAAGAACCCCCTATCCCAATGGGACGGAGAGCCACCCCGCGCCCCGCCCTGCTACGGCCCGGCCTGGAAAGGGATTCAATTTCTTGGCATGATCATTTCCTCCCCGGTCCCCGCCCTGCCCCGCCCCGCGGCCCGCACAGCGTTCGCGTGTGGGAACGCGTTCAATGATTAGGCCTCAGGCAGCGGAAGGCCATCACGGCCTCTGCTAACCAGACCATCCTCATCCTCCCGGCCGAACCGAACCCGGCCCAGTCTGGCCCCGCCGGACCGTCCGACATCCGGGCCGCCGCGCCCCGCCGCGCCCCGCCCGGGCCACGTGGGGTTGTGAATATTTTAGTAGGGTTCGCGTCCAAAATGAAAAGGTTGGCGCGATGAAACAAGAGCCCGGCGGGGCGGGGTGGGGCGGGCGAGGCGGGGTGGGGCGGGGCGGGGCGGGGCGGGGTGAGCATTATGGCGCGCGTCAGGATCATGCGTGTCTGACAGTGTTGCGGGACTGCATACTCGCCAGGGCTGCAGGGGCCATGGCGCCTTACGGGCGAATAGGGTAGGCAAACCCGCAAAACTGCTGCGCATTTAAAGAAACACCCGGTATTACATAATACATGCATTACGCGGTATTACACGGTATTACGAGGCAATGTGTACACGGTGTTACGCACGTCAAAAACCCCCTCGGTCCCCGCGGTATCCCTTCGACACAATCCCTACGCAGTTGTCCGACCAGACGCCAGCCAGGGCAGTATAGGTGTATCCGCTTAAATCCTCTATTTGCCACCCTCGCGAATCCTGATCTCAATGCGGGCTATTGTATATCGCGCAGCCGCACCGCGCCGTATTGCGATTCACGAGGGGGATTCCTATCCGGCCGTTTGGCCACCCGAGCCCGAGCCCCGGCCCGGCCCGGCCCGACCCCTGCGCTGCGCAGTGTTGATTTATCATAATGACAATAGTTTGAGTCGGTCTGGCCAACCCCTGCCCGGCCCCTGCCCGGCCCCTGCCCGGCCCCTGCCGGGCGCGCCAGCCACCCCCGGTCTGTAGTATGTACTTCGGTGGTGTGGCGTCCGACACGCCCCACTATAGTCCGGCCCGGCCCGGCCCCGCAGCGCTGTTCCGCGCTTCCTGAACGTTTCCTGTTTGGCCAGCTCCACCCAAACCAACGGCTCCCCCTGCACTAGTAGTAGCAGCAGTTCTCAATACATCACTTGGACTTGGATTTACGCTCGTCTCTTCCGTCAAACACCATCCAGCGGCCCTTGGCCCGCCCGCCCCGCCCCGCCCCGCCATGGTCCTTGAGCCTCTTGGCGGGTCCTGCCTGAGCACGGGCATGCAGCGGGGTGATATTGCCACACGCTCCCTCTTCCTCGCATTCCTCTCTTTGCCGTGGTCCCACCCCTCCCCCCAGGGGGTTGTTCCGGTTTCCTGCCGGTTAACTCCCCCGCCGCCGCCCGCCATATCCCCCCGCCCCAACCCCCACCGCGCTCCTCACATCCGGGCCCCGCCCCGCCCCGCCTCGCCCCGCCCGCTCGCAGGTGCACTCGGTGGGGCAAGCCTTTTGTATAACAATGCTGTATGGGGGCTATTTACATACACTTGTCCTGTAAATACGCAGCAGCGCAGGGACCCCCGCCCCGCCCCGCCTCGCGTCCTGCCTCGCCCCCCGCGGCCCCCCCACGGCCGGGGGCCCGCGTGGCCCCGGGCAGCTCCGGGTTGCCAACCCCTTCAGCTGAAGTAGTAGTAAAAGGCTCGTTGCTTCGGGGAAGTACGGCGGGTTCTGAATTAGGAAGAGGGCTGCGACAAGGATGCGGGCCGCAATGAAGAGGGGAGGCGGAGGGGGGAATAATTCTCTCGAAGACGTCGTCGCCTTTTGCCGTTACTTTGTCCGGGTGGGGCGGGGCGGGGCGGGGCGGGGCGGGGCGGGGCGGCTCTCGCTGTGGCTCCCTCGGGGTTGATTTTCTTCCTTCTAGAGCAGAGCGGCGCCGAGTGCTGAGGTGTGCTGCTCTGGCCCGTGCGCCGGGGCCAGGGCGCTGACGGGGACGTGACGCGGCCGCGGGGTCCCCAAAGGACCCCCGGCTTCTCTCCTCTCCTCTCCTCTCCCCCTCCGCACACGCGTATGGGGCCCCGCGGGGCTCGGCGCTGGCCGCCCTGCTACGGCCCTACTACGTGTGTGCGAGAGAGAGAGAGAGAGAGAGAGAGAGAGAGAGAGAGAGAGAGAGAGAGAGAGAGAGAGAGAGAGAGAGAGAGAGACCCAGGCTCGGCGGTGCAAAAGATTCGCGCTGATAGGCCGTGCTGAGCTGAGCAGGCGCCGAGGCCCGGAGTGGCGGGGAGATTCAGCTTCCGCAGAAATTAAGAATGACGAAAAAAAAAAAGAGAGAAAGGGAGTATATATACTTTTTCTGCATCACGCCGCGCCTAATGTGTTTTTTATGCAACGGCGAATAAAAATGGTGCATTTGTATAAGCAGAGGGAGAGGGGCTTGGAGCGTAGCGTCCCTGCGGGCAGGACCGGGCCGGACGCACAAGCAGGCCGACTGTAGGCCATTTGCATAAGATAATGTACATTGTCATAAAAATGGTGCATGTCCGTAGGGCCGCGGGCCGCGCGGGGAGGGGGTGGGGGAGGGGGCGAAAGGTGAATCTCCGAGGCACGGCGGCGAGCCCGTCCGCCCTGGCCTGTCCTGTCCCGGCCCGGCTTCGGCTTGTCTTTCCCGTTCTTGTAGATGGAGAGAGGCACATGGCGAGGCGAGAGCAGCGGAAGCGGCTGGAAGGGGTGGGGGTGGAGGTGGGGGGTTCTCTGTCGCACTCATTAAGCAAGCACGCTGCGGAAGAGAAAGGGGGGAGGCGGAAGCGGACAGGACAAGGCAGTTTAAAGGTCTCCCCGCCCCGCCCCGCCCCGTCCTATCTGCCAGATACCATCTGGCTCGGCGCGGCACAGCGCACCGGGGGCGGCGCGGGGGCGGCGCGGGGGCGGCGCGGGGGGCGGCGGGTAGCGCGCGTCCGCTCCTCACCCTCGCCGCGGCCTGGCCGCCTCGCGCGGGTCGCGGGCCTTGCTTCTCCCCATTCCAGCCCTCCTCGAGGCAAGGCTGTTTGGTGGTAACAGCACACTTTCACCCCGTGAAAGGCAAGAAGGCCCGGCGCCCCCGCCCCGCCCCGCCCTGCGCAGCGCCGCCCGCCCGTGCACACAGAGCTCCACTAAAGCCAGGCTCATGTGCACCGGTCCGCCCGCCCCCGGCCCGCCTCCGGTCCGCCCCCAGCCCGCCCCCGGCCTGCCCCCGGCTCGTGAAACCGTAAAGACCCCTCGCGACCCCCGCCCCGACCCGCACCTCCGCACGCGCCTCTTTTTCATTAAATTTTAATTACAGATATTTCGCTGTGCCCCTCTCTTCGCACTTTATCCCGTTTTCTCCCCCCTCTTTCTCTCTCGTTTTCTCTCTCTTCTCTCCGCTACTGCCGCCTGTGTCGCACTAATACTTGCGCGGCCCAACGCATACCCCACACTCCACACAGTCCCCACCATTTCCATTTGTCCCCCTCGTGAATGATACAAGCCCGCCTCACCCCGCCCCGCCCCGCCTCACCCCGCCCCGCCCCGCCTCACCCCGCCCCGCCCCGCCACCGGGCTCGTCTGCCGACACGGCCGCAAACACACACCGGCCGGGTTACATAACGAAGGCTGAATCTCTGCGGCGGCGCCTCTTTCCCGCTAATTTCCGCTAATTTCCCCTCCTCCATTTGAAAGAATTACACAGCGCGGCGCGCAGGCCGCCCAGCCCAGCCCAGCCGGCTCAACAAATCAGTTTTGCAATTTTTTTCCGTCCCTACTCCCGCCCCACCCCCGACACGTTTCCTTCTCGTCGCCAACCCTTCCCTGATTCTGCGTAGAGCGTACATCTCTTTCGCCTTTCGCCGGTAAATAAGAGTAATAATAAATGAAGGGGAAATCACGGGGGTGGTAACCGCGCCGCCGGCCCCGCCCCGCCCCGGCCGTGCGGCCCGGGACTGTTTGCCGACGCGGACGCGCTGTCTCATGTTTCCACAGTTTGGTTCTCAACTCGAAACAGAATGTCAGCTTTTGAGCGGAGCAGGCGAATTGGTGGGGGCGGGGGTGGAGGCGGGTTGTGGGTCGGCCGCGCAGCCCGCCCGGCCCGGCCCCCGCGCGCCCCGCCCCCCGCCGATCGCCCACCCCTCTATGGCGCCGCGCGCTTTTGTACCATATTGGCGGAAGAGAAATGAAACCATCAGCAAAGCCTCTGTGTGTGTGTGTGTGTGTGTGTGCGCGCGCTCACGATTTTTTCCTGGCTTTTCTCTCTTCCGCTGCGACGCGTTTGTGCTGCAAATGTAAGTAATTTTACAAAAACAGCAAAAAAAATAAAAAGAGAGATTGCGCCCAGTGCGGCGGCTCTCTGAGCTGGGTGGAGGAGGCGGAGCGGAGGGAGGCGGGGGTGATCAATGCTATCTGCGGTCGCCAAAGCCGCGCCCTGTAGACGGAGAGCTCCAGCCCGGCCGCCGTACGTCTCGCAGAGGAAGGAGGGGAGGGGGAGGGAGGGCGTCTCTTTCTCGACGACGACGACTGCCATCTAAGTGTGTATTGACGCCCCGGAGCGGGGCCCCGCGGCGCGGCGCGGCGCGACGCTGCTCGACGCTCTCCGCGCTCCTGGTGCGCCGCGACGCGCCGCGACGCGACGACGGCTTGGTGGTTTATGACACGGAACTGTGACGAGTATCTCCTTTTTTATGATCGCCCCTGCCCCTGCCGCGCCCGCAGTGCACTCTGCCGCGCCCCGTACGGCCGCTACTTCACTACAAGGTCGCAGTCGCAACTTTGGCGCCGCTCCGCACCATACCAAAAGTATCCACGTACTTTTTTTTTAACAAGCTAAAATTTTTAGTGCAGCGTGTGATGTTGCATCGCGTGACTGTGGTAGTTCTGGCAGTACTGTAGCCTGCTCTGTGCTGCGGTGTGGAGAGGTCCTCCCTGTCAGAGGTCGGAGGTTACCGTGGTACCCCTACCCCCAACCCCCGCCCCGCAGTCCGATCCAGCCGCACATTGCGTATTCCTCGGGCCGCTCCGGACCGCCCCGCCCCCAGAACGCCCCGACGGAGACCCACCAACGCCACGCCCCGCCAGTACACTCGGACTGAGCGGGCCGGCCGTGTCGAGGTTCCCCAACAGACGCGCCTTATAGGGTACCGGCGGTGTACCCCCGGTGTACGCCCGGCCGGCGTGCCCCGGCCCCGGGCCCGGAGGCGTACCCCTCGCGGCCCCGCTGGAAGGATTCCCTGCTCGCCCCGCCCGCGATGGCAGGGTAGTCGGGGGCCGAGATTGGGGTTGGTCGGGCCTCGTTACTTCTGGAATAGCGGGGCTGGGGCCTTAATCTAGCTCCTGGGAGCCAGCCTCAAACCCCCGCCCCCGCCCCCGCACAGCCTATACAGCTTCAGTTGGTTGCGGGGCGCAGGGGTAGCACGCGCGTGCTGTTTGCTGAGCGCCAACACGGGAGCATCCCCCCCCCCCCCGCGCAGAGTCCTCGCCCTCCCGATCCAACCGGCAGCCCAGCCCCCTCTCTCCCCAGAGCCTCGGCTCTCGGCTGTACTCGAGGCCCGGAAGCGTTACCTGCCCGTGACGGCCCCCTCCCCCCCCACCTAACCTGTATCCCCCACCCCCTCCTCATCCCTCCAAAAAGCCCGCCTGCTCCTTATATTTCCAGGTCCTGTGATGAAAAGTTTGGTACCGCGCGGAAGAAGAGGGGACGGGGTGGAGCGCTGCGCGGCGCGGGGGTAGGATCACCACGCGTGGCCGCTTTGTGCCTCGCGCGGCGGGCGGGGCGGGGCGGGGCGGGGCGGGGCGGCCCTTTTTTTGAAAGTAGTTCCCTCTGCCTCACGGAGTTGAACGCAACGCGCTGCCACGGTCCAACCCCTCGTCCTTCCCCCCGCCCACCTCGTCACGCGTCGGCCTCAGTCTCGCACTCTCCCTGCTGCCGCGGCTGCTTTCCGCCCCGGGAATGAAGTTATGGAGAGCGCGGCGATGTTTCGCGCGCCGGGCCGCAAAGAGAAGCAAAGGGAGGCAAAATAAAGAAACTTTATGCGGTATTTTGAACCCTCGCGCTGTGCTCGGCCGCGGGCAGGGTGCGTGGCGCGGTGCTGCGTGGTAAAGCTTCCCCTTTGCTCTGGTCACGCCCCCGCCCCGCCCCGCCTAAGAAGGCCCTGGCTGTCGTGGCCCTGCCCCTCCCCGCCGTGCCCCCGCAGTCCCAGAGGGCTGCTTATTAGTCTTATTAGGTTGCTGGATGGCGAAATGAATGGCCTGGAGGGGCGGGGCAGGACGGGGAGAGGTGGGGCGGGGCGGGGCGGGGCGGGGCGGGGCGCGGCGGAGCGCGGTGGGGCAGATTGGCGCGCGGGAATGGCGAATAGCGCCGCCACGCCTTACCGAAGAGATAAAACAGGTGGAGAAATAAAGTATGAGATAGACTGTGCGCAGCGACGGGAGGGGGAGGGGAGCGCGGGAACAGCAAAATGGAATGCGCCAAGAGTGCAAGGGAGAGAGAGAGAGAGAGAGAGGGAGGGAGAGAGGGAGGGAGAGAGACGGAGGGGGAGAGGGAGAGAGAGAGGGAGGGAGAGAGAGGGAGAGAGAAGGCGGGTAGCCGGGATAAGGGGACTCAAAATAGGTCTTTTATCCCCGCTGGAATAAAGAGAGAGCAGAGCGGGGCGTGCCTGTGGTGTGGGGGTGCGGCTGCATGGGGCGGGACAAAAAGTCGGTGCGCTCTGTCCGTGGGGCCGGGCGGGGCGGGGCGGGGCGGGGCGGGGCGGGGCGGGGTGGCTCCGCCCAGCTGCCCACCGCGTGCAAACATGACCGGGTAGCGCCGTGACCCCCAGGACCTCCTAGGACCAGTCTCCCTCTGCACTTTGCTCGTGGCGTTGGCGTGGGAGAGCAGCAGGCCAGGGAATTAAGGGGCCCCGCTGAACAAACGCGAGTGCAGGGCGCGCTGCGGTGCGGCGGCGGGCATTACATATCACCTGGTCCTGCTGCTTGCCGCCACCGTTAAGTGAATTCAAGTGAATTTATTTGCTCACCTACAAGTGAGCGACATTCGTACACTTGGATTTTCACTGTAATGTAGAGAGCACGACGCGAAACTTTTTATATTCCGCGGGCTGTCGAGCGCAGGCCCGGGGCGACTGACGGATGGCAGGGCAGGGTGGCCGCAGTGTGACGGCAGTGTGCCTGCGCGTGTGTGTGTGTGTGCGTGCGTGCGAGACAGAGATAGAAAGAGCGCGCGAGAGAAACAGCGCATGTGTGTGTGTGTGTCCAGCCTCTATGTCGTCGCGGTCGCCAACCTCCGCCCCACCCCTAGCCTACGCACGCGGGCCGGCCGGGAGAAGGGACACAGGACACATAGCGCCCGTCCGACCGAACAGACAGCGATAGAGAGAGATAAAAAAAGTATAGGAAGGGGGAGAGAGAGAGAGAACATCAGTGAGAGTGATTAGAAAAATGACCTCTCCACGTTCGACGCTGACAGAAAGCCTCTGTGAAGGGTTGAAGGGTGGCGGGGTGGGGGAGGCGCGGAGGCGGGGGCGTGGAGGCGGGGGCGTGGGTGGGGGCGGGGTAGGGGGCGTGCGAGGGGCTGCCGCCGGACAACCACGCGGGCGCGGGGCAGTTTCAATTAATTGTGCTTCCCTGCCCGTGCGCCCGTGTCCCTGGTTATTCCCCTGCTCCCGCACCACACCCGACGTCCTCTACATAATTATTACCCGCGTTGATGACAGCGTCCTGCTCCTCCTATCTGCGGCCTCCGCCGCATCCATACCGACCCACGGCCTTCGAGCTGCGCGGCGCGAATTCCCGCCGCCAGCCGAGCAGAGAGAAACGCGTAGGATCTTTATGACGGAATTTCGTAGTGAAGAGGAGCAGAGTGTGGGGACCGCCGCCCCGGGGCCCTTGGGGGCGGGCGGGGCGGGGCGGGGGAGCAGGTGCGCGCCTCACCGGCGCCAGGACTGCTTCATCAAACAACAAAGCGCGCAGCGGACCAAGGCGCCGACAGACAGGAATGCCTGGATCAAGGCAGGCGCGGGCGGCAAGGCTAGACGGACGCGCAGCAGCGCGGGGCGGGGCGGGGCGGGGCGGGGCGGCGCGACTCCACCGTATCACAATAACTGGGGCTGGAATGTGGACCCGGAGAAAGTTTGCTCAGGATGAGAATGAGCAGGAGGGCGGGGGCGGGGCGGGGCGGGGCGGGTCTGCCGCGCCAGAGGCATCAGGGGAATGGGATAGGATGAGATGGCACAGGGCGGAGCTCCCGCCCCTCCCCTCCCCCCGCCGTCCCCCTCTCCGCGCGCACGTCGTCGCCAGATATCGGCAGGCAATGAGAAATTCATCGGATGGATGCAAAGACAACTCAACTGCGAAAGATATAAACTGCTCGTATATAGGCGCGCGGCCCCGGGTCCGCGAGGGGATGGGCGTCCATCGCCCTGACTCCCCCCCCCCCTCCTCCCCTCCCCACCCCGCGCCGAACAACCCTTTCGCCGGTTGAGTTGGCAGCACCTGCACCACCCCTGCTGCCCACGCGATGTACAGAGAGGGAGGGGGTTGACTGGACAGTTGTGCAGCACACACACACACACACACACACACGCATACAGCCCCCACTGGCCCAGCCCGGGCCCGGACACAGGGCTCACTATGGCCGAACCTTTGCGCTCTCCGCGCCCACGCGGACTCCAAAACATGCGCACAGCACAGCATCGCAGCCTCCCACCCCGCGCGCGCAGCGCAGCCCCGACATGCACGTGTCTAGGTCCAGAGTATAGTGTCCAGTATACTGCACTAAGCAGCGGCCTTTGACGCTCGGAATGTTTGCTGGCTTTGCCAGCCCCGCCCCGCCCCGCGCAGTCCGCGGGATCATAGAGGGAGAGCCGCAGAGATGCGGTTGGGTCGGGTCGGGAGAGTTGCTAGCGGTGAGTTGCTAGTGGTCAAGTCGAGTCGATCAAAGACTTCGGCCGCTGTGCGGGTTGCGGTGCCTCTTTCAGGCCCCGCGGAGGTAGGCAACCGGCGCAGTCTGGCCCCGCTGCACACCGTGGCGGCCGCCGCGCCGGGCCGGCCCTCTCGCTTTATGAGCTCTGGGCCGCAGCGGCCACCAGCCCGCGGATAAAGTTGTTGGGAGAGGGATGCTCGCTCATGCTCTCAGGAATTATTTCATCAGGCTGGAAACATCCCCCCCGGCCCGGCCCGGCCCGGCCGGAGACCGCACCCAAGAGTTAGCGGGGGCATTCGGCGACCAAGCAGGGGGTGGGGGTGGGGAGGGTTCTAACTATTGAAAGCTTATCCGCTTGGGAGGCGGGGTAAGGGGTGGGGGCGGAGCACGGCGTAGGCCAAAGTGGGCCAGAGGAAGAGGAGAGGTAACAGTCGTGGAAAGTAATCCCTGTAGAAGCGCGATTTGCTTTCCCGCCCCGCCCCGCCCCGCCCGCGCACTCGAGCCCCGGCTCTTGCTCGCGCGACTCGCGCCAAAGCGAAACTCGGCGTCCTCTGCTCTTCGCCCCGCTCCGCCCCTCCTCCAAGGATTAACGAGACGCGGATTCAGCCGTGCAATTACTTTGCCTGCTCTCGCGGCTTCGGCGGGGCGGGGCGGGGCGGGGCGGGGCGGGCAGGTCTCATGTCCTTGGCCTGCTCGCGCTCCGTCGGCGAGGTGTGTGGGTGTGCCATGGACGGCACGCCGTGCCTGGGTGCGCGGGCGGCACGGCGCGGGGGTGGCTGCGGCGCGAGCGACCAGGTTCTCCGCTCCCCCCCTCCCCCCAAGGGACGGGGAGGGGGGCCCCGCGCGCGGCGTGGCGTGGCGGGGCCGCAAGACGTCTGCTGTCTGCTGAAACGCGCGGGCGCGGGCATGTGCTGTCAGGCGGCGCTGCAAACCGCACCGTTAGTAGCGCTCCGCCACATATGTGATATCCCTCGTGGCGTGCGGGGCGGGGCGGGGCGGGGCGGGGCAGGGCGGGGCGCAGAGCTCCGGAATAGTCGGCAATGAGTCCCCGAGCGGAGCTTCCCTCCGCTGCACGGTGAGACAGCGACGGGGCGACGTTATCGAGCTAATGATTGGAAAGTTAAGCCCCAGCTGAAGTGCAGAACCGCCGGCGCTGCAGCGGCAGCAGCAGCAGCAGCGCTGCGCCAGACTTGAGTCTTTGGCCCGACCCGACCCGAACCGGGGGTGGCTGGAGGTGCTGCCGCCCCCCTCCCTCTCGTTCTATATCTCTCCCTCTCTCTTTCGCTTCTGCCCCTCTTTTCCCTCTCTATTGCTAGGAGTTAATGATCAGAGTTGAATAAGTCTGCGCGTCGTTAAGGCGAGCTAATACCGGAGCTGCAGCGAGCCCTGCTGCCCCGCCCCGCCCCGCTGCAGTGCTGCTGAGCCGGCTCTCCTCTCTCTTTCTCTCTTTTACTTCATCTCGTTCTCCTCTCCGACGCGCTTGGTCCAAATCCCCAGGTGACCTAACGCTCGCAGCGCGTCGAGTGAGCGGTGAGCGCTGCAGGCGAGGCGCGGGGCCACCTTCCCTCTCCCTCCCCCTCGCATGTGCGCTTCCCTTATCCCTCTGTCTGTCTGTCTCTCTGTCTCTCTTTCTCTCTCGTACCCTAAGGGTGCACGGCCCAGCTGGAGCTGACCCCCCCTTTGCTTTTGTTGCAGGTGCTCGGGTTGCAGAGCGAGTGGCAGGTCGCCAAGAGGTCCTTCAAGAAAAGCCCGGAGGTGAGTTGCAGGGGGAGGGCAGGGTACTTCCACTCCGCGTGGGCCTGCTCGCAGGAGGGCGCGAGGGAAAAGAGGATTGAAAAGGAAGCGAGACAGCCAGGGGCGTCCACGGGAAAAGAGGTTTGTGGAGGGTGGGGGAGGGGGGAGGGCGTGCCCGAGGGGAGGGGATGAAAGAGACACAAGGAGAGGCCAGGGGAGATAATATCAAAAATTGTCCAGTGTCTGCGTCGGGTCGAGGGGGGTAGAGCGAGCTCCGCACCGCTCCAGGGCGAGCCGACGCCAGCAGCTCGCAGCGGCCAGCCCCGCCCCGCCCCACCGCGCCCCGCCCACACCCCTGAGCCCTGCAGGGCGCATCAGTCAAGATAACCCATTCATTCCTTCGCCCCCTATTCTTACCCTTGTCCACGTCGAGAGTCCAATTCTAGGGCCCCACAATGCCGGCGCGGGGGCGCGGGGGCCGCTCGCGCTGGGGTCGCCCGCCCCCGCCGCGCCGACCCCTGCCGCATAAAAGTTTCAAACGTTGTGAGAGATTCGCACAATGCCACATAATGCGGCGCTATTCCAGGACAATTGGCTTTCCACTCTACTTGGTGGAGGGCAGGAGGACGGTGCCCCGCCTTGCCCCGCCCCGCCCCGCCCCCGCCGTGGACCCCGGCCCGCGCTGCACCGCCGCGCCGCGAGCCAGACATCATCTCGATCCCACTTTACGATCCGCATTACCTTCTCGCGAGGGGCGCAGCGCTGCGCTCAATGCCCATACTTTGGCGTCAATGGCAAGTTTGGTTCTTGACGGCGATCTCCCTTCCTTCTCGCTCCCTCTCCGCTCTCTGTCTCTCTCTCTCTCTGTCTCACTTTCTGCCTCCCTCTCTCCCGGCACAGATAAGAAGCCAGGGCATTTCAATTACCTCAACGAGGAGGCGGAGCGGGGCGTGGCGCGTGGCGGGGTGGGGTAGTGCGGGCGGGGCGGGGCGGGGCGGGGTGGAGTGGGGTGGGACGGGCCGCGGCGGTCAGGCTACGCTGTCGGCCGCAAAAAGAGACAGGGCGGGACGAGGGAGCTATGGACTCTCTAAGCTGATTGCAATCGGAAGGGAAGGCCGGGCCGGGGCCAGGCAGGCCGCGCCGTCGACCGCAACCAGGTCCTGTCTTCCTCCACCAACACCATCACCACCGCCCTACTCCCGCTCCTCAGCCAGGCCTGCTCCGCTATCCGCGAGGCTTTGTGAGCCAAAGCTGCAGCTCCCTGGTTCCATTATGCACACGCAACCCCACCCCACCCCACCCCGCCCCGCCCCGCCCACGGTCTCGGAGACGGAATAGGGGATAAGGAGATGGAGGGGTACGACTCTGGCATCGCGGCGGGGCGGGGCGGGCGCACATCGCTAGAGACAGAGAGGGGTTGGGTTGGGACGACGCCTAGCGCTTTGCACGGTCTGCTGAGCTCTGCACGACGCCCCGCCCGGCACCGCCCCCGCTGCCCCGCCCCCCGCGCTCGACGCCCCCTCGTGTGTGACGTTTGGCGTCGCGGCGCCGTGGCTGGCGTCTGGCGAGGCGTCGCGGCTGCAGGCATATACGTACGTACGTCGTCTCCACCCTCATCACTCCCTCGCTCGCTCTCTCTCTCTCTCTCTCTCGTTCTTTCGCGTGCGCGCTCTCTCTCCCTCTCACTCTCTCCCCCGTCATCGCGGTCGGAAGCCCCACAAGTGAGGCCGGGGCGCGACGTGCTGCTCTGCATCAAATTACGACGCACTTATAAAGCGGGGGAGGTGCGGGGCGGGGCGGGGCGGGGCGAGGCGGGGCGGAGGGCGAGTGTAACACTGTCGCCTCGCCGACTTAGGCAATATTAAAATGGACCCTCACCCTCTCGAATAATTAAGGAGTTTGGCGGCTTCTCCTGGAGGGGCGGGGTGTGTGGTCTGTAACAATATTCCGGCAGGGCGGGCGGGATGCCCCCCCCCCCCCCTCCCCACTGCCCGGCAGCAAAAGCAGGGGAAAGGGCGGGGGGCAGTGCGACAGCGCAGCCAGAGCGAAAGGAAAGTAAAAACACAAAGTAGCAAAACGCCGCAAATAAATATGTTGCCGCCGCGCCGCGCTTCGTTCCGCCCTGCGTGCGCAAGAGGAAGTGCTGCGGCAGGGCAGCACGCATGTTTCGGTCACAGTTTTGACGCGACGTGCGGAAGGCATAAATGTCGAAGAGTTTACGGGCCGTGCGGGCGTGCGGGTAGGCGGAGTTGTAGAATCAAGAGTCCATGGGGCAAATGTGTCCGCGAGTGTGGGCAGGAATGTTGTAGAGTAGACTGTTAGAGCTCAGGCGGGACAGGCAACATACACGTACCTGTGCAAAGGTGATGCCTAGTACGCAGGCGCTGATGCAGCCCGCTTTACACTGAGCTGACCGGATGCGTCTGGCCCGGCCCCGTGGACCTCCGCAGCCACGCTGCCCGGCGGACAGCCGTGCGCGGCGGGCTTGCCTAGCCGCCCCTACTGACGCGCCCCGCCCGCTCTCTGTGTGTCCGCAGGTCCCCGAGGAGGAGGAGAACGCCCTGCCCGGGGCGCTGCCCTCGCAGCTGCCGCTGCAGCTGCAGCACGACGCGCCGCTGCGCCACCACCACCTGGTCAAGGCGCAGATCACGCAGCTGGGCGCCGAGAGCCGGTCGCTGCGGGACAGCTACCTGCAGCTGCGCAAGCAGATGCGGCGCCTGGAGAAGCAGGTGCACGCCGCCGTGCTCCGGCCCGCGCGCCTCGAGAGGGTCGCCGACGACAGCGGCGCGGACAGCGCGGAGGTGCTGCAGCGGCTCGCCGCGCTCGAGAACTCTACACGGTGAGTTGACCTCTCTCTCTCTCTTGTCCTCCTCCCCCCTTCCCTATCCCACCTTGGGCAGCACTTCCGGCGCCTGCCCTGTCGTCACCAAGCCGCGGTGGCTTTCCGCCGGAGACACAAAAGCCCAGTGACTCCCTGCTGCCAGTCTAGGCGCCTCTCACGCGCCCCCCCCCCTCCTCCTCGACCCTCTTCCACTCCACTTGTACGTGAGAGGTGGGCTACGCCACGCCGCGCCAGCAGCACGTGACATCTCCCGCACTCAACGGTGCAATTCGTAGGCGGGCGGCGCACATCCTCACGAAGCGGAGACGCGTACAAGTATTCAATTCCCTCTTTCTCCCGCGCTAGCTCGCCCCGCCGGCCCCCCGGCCCTTTAGGCGTAATGGACACTATCGGTGCGACGTTATGCAAAGTCGAATACCAGTTACGAGACGACACGGGTGGAAGCCCAATTTTTCCTAACCTCAGTTGAAGTTTGGGGGTGTCGCGCGAGGGGACGGAGTTTGATCTTGACATGCCGTCCTCGAGATGCCCCTAGCTGCCCTGCCCTAGCACACTCCGGCGCACTCCTTCCGCTCCCGTCACACTCAACACCCTCAACGCCTTGATGACAGCGGTTTTCGCAACGCTCTGCTCTGCCCCCGCGCAGGTCGCTGTCGCAGTCCGTGTGGAACGCCAGCCACCAGGTGGCCGGGCTGGGCGCGCTGCGCGGCTCCACGCTGCAGCTGCTCGAGTCCCTCGAGGCCCTGGAGACCAAGGTGGACGCGAGCGTGCCCGCCGTGCAGCGCGAGATCTCGCGCCTCGAGTTCTCGCTGGCGCAGGTGCGCGCCGTGGCGCACGAGAACAAGGAGGACCTCGAGAACCAGCGCGCCTCGCTCAAGGCCATGGCGTCGAGCCTGTCCACGCTGCAGGAGCGCACGGCGGCCGACCACGCGCAGCTCGGCGCGCTCGAGCAGCAGGTCGCCAACGCCACCGAGCAGCAGGAGGAGGCGCGGCCCGCGCCGCACCACCACGCCGCGCGCCCGGACACCGAGCAGGACGTCCACGTGCAGGTGGACCAGGTCGCCGACGACGCGTCCGTGCCCCGCCTCGTCGAGGAGCTGAGCCAGGTCCAGGCCGAGTACGAGGACATCGTGCACAAGCTGCCCAGAGGTGAGTAGAGTGTGAGATGTTTCTCGTCTCCTTGACAGCTTAGATAAAAATGAGTCTCCTCGGGGCCTCCGCTTCGCTGGAGGTCAGGCTGCCCCGCACCTGACCTGACCAGTGAGGAACACGGCAGGAGGAGGGGAGGGGGGTGAAAAGGACTCGCAGCTCGGGTTGACTTAACATCTTGCAGAGAAAAGACCTTTTGGGCCGCCAGCCTCAAAGAATCGAGCGACCGTTTTCGCGCTTGTTCACCATCGTGCGTCGTGCCAGCGTCGTAGCTCTGGGCGCTCCGCTCTGCTCCGTGTCCCTCCCTCCTGCCGCTCCTCCTGCTCCACCTCCTCCTCCTCCTCTCCTGGCGGCGCGTCCCCTAACGTCTGTGTGGCGATCCAATAGACGCGCTGATTGGGAACGGGGCGTGACGGGTCCTGGGCGAAGGGGAGGGGGCGCTCGCTGAGGGGCGCGGCGGGTAGGGGCGCGGCGGGGAGGGGAGGTCGGGGGGGCCTTGCGCGCTGCGGTCAGGGGTGCGGGTGGACCCGCGGTGAACCACCGAACCGCAAAATCCCATACTGGGACCCCGCCGGCCAGCGGCCAGCTATATGGACGAGACGGGGCCCGGCCGGCCGGGCGTCCCCGGGCAAAGAAACGTATACCGCCGTGTTTCGGGCGTATGACCACGGCGCTGGAAAGCAAAAAATAAATAAAAGCAGAGACGACGTGTCTTTCCTCGTTTCATTCGCTTCAGCCCCACGTGCCCAGTTTTGTTCGGACAGTACTCGGGGGCGGGCGGAGCGGGGCGCACCCACACATGCGCACGACTTGTTGCGTAGGCGACGCTCGGCTCGGCGGCGCTCAGCACGTGTTCGGCATATTGACGTGGTTAGTCGGTGCGCAGTGCGAGCGGGCGTGGCGGGGCGGGGCGGGGCGGGGCGCGCTGAGGGGGAAGCCGATGGTTCCGCTCCTAAGAGCAGCGCCGCGCACCGTTTGTACGCGACCACAGACGGTTGCTTGCCTCTGCGGGGAAGGGGCGGGGGGAGGGGGGGGGGACCGAGTCTGTTTGCCCCCCTCCAACAACCACCTCCTCCGCTACCCACAACGGGCGGCTGCGGCGCGCCGTGCCTCGGCCTCCGGTGGCGTCGCGGCGCGGAGCGGAGCGGCGCACCCCGACCGGAAACTGACCGGAAGTGGCGAGTTGCGGGGTGTGGGCGACAAGCTGTGCATTTAATTGTCGACCAGGTCCGGGTGGGCCTGGGGCGGCCGCAAGACCGCAGACCGCGGCGGGCGGGGAAGGCGCCGTTCGGGCCTCGAGTCTTCCCCGTTCTGGACGACGCGACGCGACGGCGGCCTCGACAGCGCGCAGCCGGGACTGCAGGCTCGGGCGAGATTAATGGCACAAATTCTGCGTGCGGGGCGCGGACGTGGTGAGGCTGTGGAGTCCCTACTGCTGTGCCCTGCCCGGCCCCATTCGCCGTGTTTGTTGTGTCTGCGCGGCGGGGCGGGGCGGGGCGGGGCGGGTGGGGCGCGCAGGCACATTTCGCACAAATGGACAGGCATTCGCAGTGGGGGAGGTTGGGATGGGCCCGGCCCGGCCCGGTCGGCCCCGGACACCAGCGTTGGCCGCAGTGCCGGCCGCAGCCCCCCTGCCACGGGCCCCGCCCCGCCGCGCCGCTCCACCGAGTTAGCATCTCTATTGTTCTAAATTCAATGTGATGCCTGCGCCGTCGCACCCTTGTGCCGCCAGCCACCCCTATCATACCCCCTCCCCCTCCCACCCTCACCCCCGCACCCCCTGACCTTCCGCTGTCCGCACACACACGCCCCCTCCATGCGGGCTGCTGCGGTCACAAAGCCCCCGCGCTGCGGTCCGCACCGGCCGGGCCGGGCCCCGGCGGGCTCAATGTCAGCGAGGAGAGTTTCTGTCTAGGTGGTCATCGACTGACCGTACCGAGGGTCAAGTCTACAGGACCGCAGTGTTGCGGGTCTGCCTACCCAAGGGGCCATGGCGCCTTAGCGGCAGATCGGATAGGCAAACCCGCACACTGTGGTGTATGAGACTTGACACACGGCTCACGGCACATAGCGTTGCGTTACGCCTTGTCGGTGCGCCGCATTACATGCGTGTGAGCGTGTTGCCTAGCGTGCCTCCATGTTGGCAGAGGGAGGGTGGTGTGCGCTGTGCGGCCAGGGATGTGATCAGCGCCCCGGCCCCGCCAGCGAGTCGTGACGATTGGAGAAAATAGCCTGTGAGGCAGCGGCAGGGCGGCGCGGACGGGGCAGGTGGGCGGGGCGGGGCGGTGGTCAGCCCTGGTCCCGCCCCACCCCGCCCCGCCCGGCACAGGCTCGTTACAGCAGGGCGGAAAGCGGAGGCAGCAGCGCAGACCGCCCCGCCCCGCCCCGCCCCGCCCCGCACAGCACACACGTCCACGCTATGTGTACTCGGCACGGCCGGGCCGACCACCGCATCAGTACGTGCGCACAGCAGCAGCGACATGGCAGCGGCCTCCCTCCTGGCGCTGGTCGCGACCGAAATGCGGCCGCAGCGTTGTGCGCAGGCAGATAAAGCCGAGGACGCCCCGCCTGCCTGCCCTGCGGCGGCCCGGGCCGGGCCGGGCCGGGCCGTGCTGCACAAGTACTGTAGTAGTTGTAATCAGGTTGGCCGGGTCTTTCATTAGACGGGCGAGGCGCGCGGCGCGCGACGCACTCCCTGTCCTCCGCCCCGCCCCGCCCCGCCCCTGCTTCCTCTCGCCCGCCTTGCCGGTGAGGGTGGCCGAGCAGGATCTACGCTTGGCGGCGCAAGGCCAGCTGTTGCCTCCCCGTCGCACGGGCCGGCACTGTACGGAGTGTCCGCACCGTGCCGTGCCCTGCCCCGCCCCGCCCCGCACAGAGTTGAACGCTTGAGATAACCCGACGCCGTCCCCGACCTGCACCTGGCCTGGCCCGGCCCGGCCCGGCCGTGTAGTGCCGTGCCCCTGCCGCGGGCGGCACGCTCAGGACCTAGCCCAGCAGTGGGTCCCAGGTGGAGACAGACGGCGCGCCGGCGAAATGAGAATCAAATGATTATACTTCTAGACAGACAAGCCTCCGATTACCGTCTGTTGCCTGAAAAGTAGGCAAAAAGTAGCTTAAACGCTTTGGAGTTAAGCGGGCTGCATCTGCGCCTTCTTACTAGGCGTCAGGCATCACTATGGCACAGTTGCGCCTACTTTTCAGGCAAGACTCTTAGGCAAGGTGCTCCGTACCGTATACGATGTATCTTTGAACTTGCGGACTAACGTGTTGCTCTTATTGTCTTTTTGCAGACTGCTCGGGGGTCCGCGGGGACTCGGGCGAGTACCTGGTGGCGGCGGACGGCGCCGGCGCGCCCCTCATGGTGCCCTGCGACATGCGCACGGCCCGCGGCGGCTGGACCGTCATCCAGCGGCGTGCCGACGGCTCGCAGGACTTTAACCGCAAGTGGGAGGACTACAGCAAGGGCTTCGGCAAGCTAGCAGGTGAGTTTTTCCTCCGGCGCCGCAGTGACTGGTGACGCCCCGCCCCGCCCCGCCCCGGGCGCCCCACCTCGCCTCGCGCGCCTGCTCCTCTGACTTCCTCCAGTTTCCGGTGCGCCTCCCCCTCCTCTCTTTCCAGCTCCACGCCCCCGTGCCCGCCGCGTAGGCCTTAGCCGTCACCGTGATATTGTCGAAACGTGACAGCCGGCATCAGGCCAGGCCTTCCCGGGGAGTGAAAGTGGACGGGGTGCGGGGGGAGGGCGGGAGCGAGCAAAACTTTGCCACATCCGTTTCAACTTCCTAGAGACCCCCCATCGCGCCGCGTTGTCCCTCTGCGGATCATAACTTCCTGAATCTTTGGAGGTGAAACTTTGTGTGCTGGACTCCGTCTGGATGCACCTCATTCCGACAACTTTGATTGGCTGCGCTCCAAGTTCATCAAGTTGTCCGAAATCATTCAAATCCCGTCGGATGGCGCGCGCTGCGCTGCGCGAGCTTGCCGAGGCGGGGCGGGGCGGGGCGGGGCGGGGCGGGGCGGGGCGAGGCGGGGCGAGGCCGGGCGAGGCGGGGCGGGGCGGGGCGAGGCGGGGCGGGGCGGGGCGGGGCGGGGCCGTGTCGCGGCGGCTCTCAGCGACGCACCGAGGCGAGCGTTATCCTGTCACGTGCCTCATCCATGACCCAACCATTTCCTGCCACGCGCATTTTCCTCTAACAGCGCACCTCTTTTGCTTTGCAGGCGAGTTCTGGATCGGTAACGAGGCCCTCCACCGGCTGACGGCGGACGGCTGCATGGAGCTGCGCGTCGAGCTGGGCGACATCTACGGGCAGCGCTGGCTGGCCGAGTACGACCAGGTGGTGGTCGGGGCGCGCGCCGACGGCTACCGCCTCAGCGTGGCCGGCTACCGCGGCAACGCCTCGGACGCGCTCGACTACCAGACGGGCATGGAGTTCTCGGCGCCGGACCGCGACCGCGACACCTCGCACACGCACTGCGCGCAGAACTACGAGGGCGGCTGGTGGTTCTCGCACTGCCAGCACGCCAACCTCAACGGCCGCTACAACCTGGGGCTCACCTGGTTCCAGGCGGACCGCAACGAGTGGATCGCCGTGGCCACCTCGGAGCTCAAGCTGCGGCGCCAGCCGGGCTGCGTGACGCGGCCGCCGCCCGCCACCACGAGTACGACCAGCACCACCACGGAGGCGACGACCAGCAGCACCGCGGCCAGCGAGGCGCTCGCCGACCTGGCGCTCAGCTCGGCCGCGACCGTCTGAGACACACCGGACTAGAGACTAGACTAGACACTCGCAGGAGTGATTCCCGTTTGGCCGAATATTTCATTGGAGTGGGTGGACTCTCCGAGAGGTCGTGATAAAGTGGAATTGCGTAGGCTTTTGAAAATGTTGCGGTATACTTACTTCCTAGTCAGAGTGACGGTAAGTCTGATACGTTGAGGGGCCACCATTACCCCTACGAAATGCCCATCGATTCAGTTGTGATTTTTAAAACCAAGGAAAATGCGCGCGTGTGTGTGTGTTTAACTTCGCAACCTATAGTAGGTTGACGGTGACCGATGAACCCTTGTGAAACTAAAACCGCACAGATAGCAGAAAAAATATCAAGCTTATATCAAGCACGCCACAATTATTGTATCATCCTGAAGCGAATTTGCAAGAACCAGTACAAATCCACAAACTCAAAATAGATGTAAAATATTCTTCTGGTTCTCTGTAGAAGAAATGTTTGTCTGATTTCTATTTAATGTGTTGACTCAGGTTTATAAACTCTCTGAACTGTTTGAAATTTTATGTAGAATATAAAATGCTGTTTAAAATGACTTCAGAGAAAACTAATGTGCCCATTTGTTTTGGGTCGAATTTGAAAGCATTAAACCAAAGCGATTTTTTGTTACCAAGTTATTTTGTAAACTTCATCTTGTATCTAGTGTAGTTAACATCAAGAGGGTGTTTTCACATTGGAGAAAGCAACCTATTGTGTGCGATGTATTATAGGTCTGTTATTTATTTGTAAATACATTTTCACAGAATATTGTATAAACTAAGTCATAAGGCATAAGGCAATTCTAAAATAAGTAGGGCTATTCCAAGTAATTCTCAATAATACTTCTTTATAACTAGCAAGAAAAAAATGCTAAAAATTTGATAATTGGGGAATATGTTATTGCAATTAATTTTAAAAATGTAAGCACAGGTCTTTGTTTTAAAATTGCTTTTTTTTGGAATTTTTTTCTTTGAGCATTTTTTTATGCTTACCCAAAGATATGTAATAAGAGAGTCTTAAGTACTAGCTTCGTTAGTTATTCAATGTGTGTGAACCAATGTGTGAATAAAGGAGAAAGTCATGTATGAAAATGCCTAATGATAAGAAAAAGTTAAATAAAAATAGGTTGTTTATATGATTGATTGTTATTCACATACACTTCCATAATATGGGTTTAAAAAGCAAGGTGGATGGTTGACCTCCTGTCACCTGCATATGGTGATCACAACCTTCCGTCCAACAATCTGTCTCGCTCGAAACTGGAAACACTAGCCTCTCTCAGCTGCCTTCCTCGTAATGTCCAGTCCCCAATCGTTAGTATAGGCGCTAGATTTGACTCCGTACCAGCGTTGTACCACCACCTTACATGCTACAATAGAATTACACTAGGAGCTGTCAAGGCAGTTTAGCACATGTCCTTTGAATAAATTTTAATTATTTCATTATTTTTTGAAAATTAAGGATGTAATTATAACATTCCCTCATTACTTATCAGACAATTTTTTTTTTCATATGTAGCATACTAGGCAATACACAGTATATTATTAATACAGAATGTGAAGTATGCAATCAGTGGAATGTTTAAAATCATTTCATTGACACATTTCAATATCCACAGCACTTTTGATGAAATTAGTACAAACATAAGTAATACAGGTCATTAAAATAACACAATTGGAAATTGACATAAATATCACATGAACAGCTGTTTGAATAATCACATTTTCCATACGCAAGACAGAATGTTATATTTAGGAAAGTGACTACACAATTTGCAGTTGACAGATTGCGAGCCAACATGTTCTACTAGCTGGACAATGAAACCAAGACATTACCATCCAGTTACAAAATAATTTCAGTAATGAAAGAAAAAAACAGGTAGTAAAAGTTACATGTCACAATCAAGGTGAAAACATGTGCAGGAATCACAAATGGAAGTAGTTCCAGTTGTAGAGTAGCCCAGGCAGGAAGAGTCCAATTCCACGCAGCAGGAGGTTGCTCACCAAGGTTGTTCACCCCCCGCAGGGGACTACTAGCGAGGCCTTTCCACCAGGGCACGTGTCCGAGACAGCATGCTTGTCTGGTTTCCAGTTAAAACCCCACTCTAACGCGTTGGCAGCTGGCTTCTGCGTTACCTCCTGTAAGAAAAGTCGGAATACAATAATTAATAAAAACCTGCTCCAGGGGAAAATAAAGTCACAAGAGGCAGTTTTACCTGGCCATAAGCTTGTGGCGGGGTCATTGATGCTGTCTCCAGGGCTCCAGTCTTCTAGCCGCTGTGGCTGCGCAAAGTGGTGGGGCCAGGAAGCGAGGACATCGACAAACTAGAAACAGAAAATTAATTCCAGCCCCGGGCCCACGGCCCCCTCCCATAGCCGCCCTTGTGTTGCGCTTCACCCAGGATTACAACGCGACTGCCAGTACTCCAGTGGTAGAAAGATGGCCCTCGCGTCTCGTCAGCGTAGCTCCTTCTGGTCTGAGCATGTTCCAATCCAGGCACGGCCGCTCTGCACAGGAAAAGTCTGTCTTTGCACACAAGCCCAAAGGTGAACAGCAGCACGCAAGTTCAAAATTATTGTCAATGTATGCTCACCTTCACATTGTCAAAGGTCTTACAGAAATTAAGCAAAATTCCACCAGTAAAAGAGGGAAAAAAATTAATAAATAAATTAAGACCAGGAATTAACTTTTAGGTTACAGCAATAATAGCTTATAACTTCTAAAAATCCTGAAACAAAAACATTTTTTAAATGAGGAAATTGTACACATTCTCCAGTCACTTCAGCTCTTACCACAATCTCCTTAGAAGAGATACATTCTTCGTACAAAATTCTTCAACTCTTTTAAATACTCTTCAACACTTTTGAGTACTCTTCAACTCTTAAGTGTTCTTCAACAAGAAAAGTACCGTACATTTCAATAAACGTTTACATTCCTACCATGAAAATTAGTGTTGTGTTGTGTAATGGTGTGTGGTGCAGTGTTATAATCCCCAATCCTAACTCAACGATGAGGACAAAGCGTTCACCAACGAAGAAATTGACCAGCGCTGAAGGTACTCACTATTGTTGCTGAGCTACAACCGCAACAGTAACTCAGATGGAAGAAGGCCCTGCACAAAGAATAGTAATACAATTAGCCTCCAGAAAAATTCAGCTGACAAGTAGTAGATTAGCACTGCATTGAGATTACTCACGAGGGAGAATGTGGCCTGTTCTGCCCCGACAGCGTCCTCCATCCGACTGCTTTCTTGATGCAACTGAGTACAGGCTGTATACACCTGTAACATCAAGCAATGATCAAAATAAGAATTGAAAGTACGGGTTAACTGATTAAGTAGCAGTAATCATCTTGCACTGCAAACAATGTTGACAAAAAATATTAATTTGACGGGTTAAAAATGTCAGCTTACCTTAGCCTTATCCGTCATTGCATGAACCAGGGCTGTGTTTCTAATAAGGGTCACAGCTAAAGACCAAAGCTCGCATAGAGTCTGCAATTCACAAAGCAGGATATTGGTACATTGTCATAATGAGCAGCAAAATGAAGTTCAGGCAAACTGCATCCAAGCTCACCTTAGCCACCCTAGTTATTTCGCAACAGCTTTATGCAACTTGCTACGATGTGAGAGTCCGTATGGTATGGAGATGGAGCCATCTGCACATTGTACTTTTGTCAGTCGTCGGTTGGAATAAGGTTTAGTTGACACTCCACTCCGTTGTCCGAACCCCGAGACCCACTGTCCCCTCGGAAATCACAAATTTCACACAGGTTGCTGAGCTAAAACCGCAACAGTAACTCAGATGGAAGAAGGCCCTGTACAAATAATAGTAATACAATTAGCCTCCAGAAAAATTCAGCTGACAAGTAGTAGATTAGCACTGCATTGAGATTACTCACGAGGGAGATGGGAGCCATCTGCACATTGTACTTTTGTCAGTCGTCGGTTGGAATAAAGTCTAGTTGACACTCCACCCCGTTGTCCGCCTCACTCAGCCCCGAGACCCACTGTCCCCTCGGACATCACAAATTTCACACAGGCACAGCCCCTCTGCAAATAAAATTTGAACATGAGGGTTAACTGATTAAGTAGCAGCAATCATCTAGGAGAGTTCTTCAATGACGACTTACCGATCTGTCTCCATGGTCTCCAGCTGTTTCCAAGCTTACAATACACCATCAAGAACTGACAGGCCAAATTACATTGTGTTAAGATCCAGCTGTTTGCAAGCTTACAATACACCATCAAGAACTGACAGGCCAAATTACATTGTGTTAAGATCATCATATACTGCTCCATCAAAGCAAAACTCAGCGGAAACCTGAGATGTAGAGCGATTAACTTAACCATTGCCAGAGACAATGTAAAAATGTGAGGGTAAGTAGAGGCCCATTCGACTCGACCGTTGTCGTTTTCTTTTTCCCCTCCTTCTTCACTGCCTGCGCCTGCTCGGTCTAGCCGGTGTGGTGTGTTTGAATAAGGGGTCTCGATATATCGTCCAGCAGCCGATCAGTCGATCTACGGCCCTAACAGGCAGTGGGTAGTGAACATAGTGAAGGCATTGTTTCTAGGCTCAACGCAAAAATTGCGATTTCATTTACAAATCCTTCTCTTTTCTCGTATCTTATCTTATTTTTCAAAATTTGAAATATCTTCATTTTTTTTTTAAATGTGAGTGCCGAACTGACGAACCGAGCCAGAGCTATCTGAGCGGCGAATTTCTCATGTCTGACTGCGGTGTCTCTCCGGCGCGCCAGCGCGCGGGGTCGCTTCAACGCGCGGGGTATCCGCGGCCCCCGGGCTCCCTTCGAAGGTATAGCCTGCTTTGCCTCCGATACTACCTTGATGTGCAGGGAGACGGGCAGGCTGACGACGTGCACGTTGAAGGCGAGGATGCAGCGGGCGGGGGCCATGTTGGGGTCGCGATTTTTAGACAGTCCCCAGTAAAGTTGCCAGTTAAAATAAAGGTAAAATAAAGATCCCAGTTAAAGCCAGCCAGCCAGTCCAGCTAAAGATGCCAGTTAATTTTTTTCTTCAGTGTCTCTGACGATGAAATATGAAAAATTATTGAAATTATATACCAGTTTATTACAGAAGAGTGTGTTTATTTTGAAATTTTGTAATTTACTTTCTTTAAAAATTAAATTTATACATATTTACAATTTTTAATTCAATTTTAATAAATTGTACTCATTTAACAAAGAATTAAAATATCATTCATATTAATGACATGAGCTCAACTGTCCTGTCTTGACAGCTCCTAGTTGTTCTAGCCCATGCACACGGCGATGTGTGTGGTGGCCCTGGCCGCCGACATGACCCCTTTGCCGGCCACACAGGTGCCGAAGGGCCCGGGCCCCCCGATGGCAGACGGCACGCACATCAAGAGAGTCTTGCCTATGGCACCAGGGAGCCTCGGCATCTGCCTCTTGATGCATCCCTCTAGCTTGAGGATCTTGGGGCTCTTCAGGTTAATGTGGATATGCGGCTTGCGAATGTGGATCTTGATGTGGAACTTCGGCTCCGGTGCCGGCTCTGGCTCCGGCTGCGGCTCCGGCCGCGGCAGAGGCACCTGCAGGGAAAAAAAATTCAACTCTCCATAGACACGGAATATTTTGTTTTTCTAAATTACTCCATTTCTCTCTCGCTGCTAAGCTCTGCCCATACCCCATAGGGCATACCCGTTCCTAGAATGACTGATTATACCCCAAAACCAAGTTCTTCAATGAAGAACAATACTAGATTGCTTTTAAAGATACACGTACTTGCGGTCGGCGCTAAGTTAAATGAAACTTTACTTTAAAAACATGTGACAAAGACAAAGACATTGTAAGATCAGTAAGCTGCTATGAGACTACTCTACATACAGCCGACGCGAAGAGCGCCGCGAGCGCCACGAGCAGAAGGAAGGAAGCGGCAGGGGTCCTGGCCATCTTGTCAATAAGGCCCCATGCAGCGTGGGGAGGGATTTTATATTCTCTGCGTCGTGCGGCGCGACATAAGGACTGCTCTAACGACCATCACGACTTTTCCCCCGCCCAGCGCCTCTGCGCACGCATTACAAGTGACGTACTGCATTTTCCTTTGAAACAAAGTCGATACCTCTCTGTTCGAGTCACGCAGTCATACGAGGTAAATATCATTCACTGTGCGGTGCGGTTTCTTACAATGAGAATATTCGCGATCTCGGTGTAAACGTGAAATAGGGAAAGCCTTTTGTGATGATGAATAGTTACTAGCAAAGCTGTGCGCAGGTGCGATGTGCAGAGATAAATCGTTCCGCCCGGCCCTGCGCACGGCACGAGCGGCTATCTGAGGGGAAACAGGAACATGAAGTGTGCCAAAGGGACCGCGGCGCGCAGCGCAGCGCGCCGTAGGCCGTGGCCTGACCAGGTCGCCCCGGGCCGGGCCCAAGGCTCGGCCAAAGGGCCCCCGAGCCCGGGACCCCGGGAGTAGACCACGTGCCACAAGGCCAATCAAGGAACACTTAGGTGCCGATGTGATTTGTTATCGGCCTGCAATCCGGCCCTGGCCGTATAAACGGGCGGTGATTGCGGCGCCCGTCCTCAGTGCTCCCGTAGGGCTCAACATGCGGACTGCACTGGTGTTCGCCGCCGTCGTCGCCGCCCTGGTGAGCATGCAGACCCCCCGAGTCCCCGGGTGCAGTGCTGCAAACGGAAAAGGAACAACACCGCTATGGCTATGGCGGTTGTTCCTCGATTATCACACGCCGCCGCGCCGCACGCCCTGAGCGTAAAGCACGTTGTTACGGCCAGGAAAATGAAAAGGTGTAGCAGCAGCCATGAGATGATTACGCCTAGGACGAAAATCATGGTCGAGACTGGAATCCGAGCATAATGTTCGTGTCTCAACACCCCTGAATTTATAGTTAGTTGTCCCTGGGCAAACGACACCACGGCTGCTCTAACCGTTTTCTGGGTGGCACGACATCACGTGGAGAGTGTTCTAACTTACCGAGAGCTTGTCCGACTGACATTTTCTTCTCTCACTCAGATGGGCGCGGCCTCCGCGGACATGATCGACCCCGAGATCGTGGGAGGAGACGAGGCCTACCCCCACCAGTTCCCCTGGCAGGCGGGAGTGTGGATCCACGTCGTCCAGGACGGCAAACCAGCCGCCGCCTTCTGCGGGGGCTCGCTTATCACCGAGGACTGGGTGGTCACCGCCGCCCACTGCGCCGACCCGTGAGTGCACTGGCCACCTGAAATATTCAAATTTGTACCGACCGACGAGTGTCTAGCTTAGTGACAACCACTAAATCGCGTGGTATTCAAACAACAAAATATAATGGTTGTGACGACCGCGGATTTTAGGATCATCCATGATTATGGCTGTCGCTGGGCTTAACCACACGATGGTTGCCACCATGTTTTAAAATTTTCCGAGTGAATGTACATGCGGGTCACACAGTCAGCTATGGACGGTCTTACCTAATGGCGCCCCTACAATGGACATTACTGAGGCGGAGCGCCTGCGACACACTGCGTAGGCCAACCCGCCAAGCACTCACGTAAAGGTGGCGGCCTACCCGGAGAGCCCGAGCGCAGAGGAAATCAGGAATTAAATTCCTGGTACCCAAAATTTCGTGCTGTCAACTCCCGTTGAGTTCATTGTACCTTAATGTGAACTGCTCTCGTGCCCGACCTCATGCAGCGGACTCGAAGTGACCAAGTTCTCCGTCGTCCTGGGCGCGCACCAGATCAACAACAAGACTGAGGAGGGCCAGGTCACCATCGACGTCGACAAGGTCTTCGTCAACCCGGTGTGGAAGGGCATCGCGTCCGGCAGCCTGGCCGGCGACATCGCCCTGTTCAAGCTCAAGCAGAAGGCGCCGCTCAGCGGTGAGTCCAGGCAGCCGTGCTCAATAAGTGCCTCCGCCCTAGAGGGACCCAAGTCTCACGAGACTTCTCACTTGCAGCCACCATCCAGACCATTCGCCTGCCCCGCGAGGAGCAGAAGAAGGACAGCTTCTGGCGCAAGATGGTCACCATCTCCGGCTGGGGACAGGAGCACACCGGTGAGTGCGTCGCACGGGAGAGGACAGGGGACGCTGGCAGCCTCCTCCTCCCCCGCCGTCTAACTGCAAACCTCTTGCTCTTGTTCAAATGAACGTCCCTCTCTCGCAGGCGACAAGACCATCTCGCCCGTCCTCCGTTACACCTCCAACAGGGTCGTGAGCGACTTCTACTGCAAGTTCCGCTTCTTCTTTATGCTCGCCGGCGACGGCAACATCTGCGTCTCCGGCTGGGGCTGGAAGGGCGCCTGCCACGTAAGTACTCCTCCCTGCACCCCCAGAGAAGTAAAAAGTTATGTCAATAATCAAATGTTCAGCTCGGCAACGGGACCATCATAAGATGTTAGTCGTGGTTGTTAGCTGTGACGTCACGCCCATGTCACCCGTCGCTCCTCTGTGCAGGGCGACAGCGGCGGCCCCATGGTCATCTACGAGGACGACGGCCCCACCCTCATCGGCGTCACCTCCTTCGGCTTCGGCCTGGCCTGCAACTGGGGATGGCCCTCCGCTTACACCAGGGTCACCACCTACCTCGACTGGGTCAACGAGACCATCCAGAAGAACTAAACCTGGTTAAATAAAAGCAAAATAAAGATTAGTTATTTTCTGGCGACGCTTGACGGAGCGCTCTATAATGTTACACCCTTGTCCTTGCTGACGTAGGCTGCCGAGTTACGCGAATTTAGCCCAGACAGTTCCTCGGAATGGCCGTGATGTCCGCTGATAGCCTGTCGATAGCGGGCTGTTGATGGGACTAGTCGGCTACAATGCAATAAACCTGTTCCACCGCTGTCGCTCACAGCTGTGTAAAAGGAAGGGCAATGAACACACTGCAACTGAGGCGCGCACAAAAGGGTGCGTGCCTGCCAGTGTTGCCAGAAAAGTAGGCAAGAAGGCGCCCAAAGTAAAGTGGACTGCATCTGCGCATGCCTGCCTGCTGGGCAGCACCCTCGCACAGGTGCGTACATATTCCTAGTAGGCAGGCGCAGATGCAGCCCGCTTTACTCCAATGTGTTTGGGCGCCTTATTGCCTACTTTTCCGACAACACTGGTGCCTGCAAGCGTGCAAGTAGTAGAGTGCCGCTGCTCCATTGAGCTGGGGACGCCTGCGGGGTAGGCAACCCATCGGCCACCAGCGTACAGCGGACGCATCGCCCAACAACAGAAATGACCTTGACGGACTCACCATTTCCATGATTTCCCCTGCGCTTGGGCTCTCCGGGTAGGCCGCCAGCTTCACGTGAGTGCTTGGCGGGTTGGCCTATCCTGTGTATCGCAGGCGCTCCGCCTCGGTAATGTCCATTGTGGGGCGCCATAAGATAGCGAACTAGCAAGAAACCATTCCCCCCATTTTTTAAGAAAATGTTTTAAAAAGGTAAAAATACTGAATACAATTAAAAACAATAGTATCTTCCTTAAAATTAGAAACTATAATTCAGTCTGTATACAGAACACGCGGTTGCTGTGGCACACTTGTCCACGCCTAGGTGCATGTCTGAGCAGTCGTATCCTCTCCTCTGGTGCACGGTTCTACTGCGCCCCGGCTCCCCTGGCCCGCAGCCGCAGGCGCAGGGTGGGCCTGCAGCAGCTCCCGCCAACCGGCATTGGGTCCGAACTTGTAAGCCTTTTTCTCACGGAATGGGGCGAAGTAGCCGAGCTTGTAATGCCTGCAACAAACCAAGGTTTAACTTACTTTGCTATTTCGCAGCTAACAGAGTGCGGCATGACCACCGTGTGGTCACACGCTCCCGTATTGAATCATGCAAGATGAAAACGCCCCGCCTTGAATGAACAAGTCACTTTGTATGCCGATGTAAAGAAGAAGATGGTCGCGGCGTGGCATAGCGTAGCGTGGACCCATAACAAAGCAGGAGACAACATTATTTCATCACATTTCAAATCAAATTGAATGTTTCAAACCGGGTCGCACCACTTGTGTTTCACACCAGAAACGGAAATCTACCCGATGCCGGCCGAAAATCTCCAATTTTCGATTATAACATTTATCTTTGTTATGGGTCGCAGCTATAGCTTGTTCCCCTCTTCTTCTTACTAGGTGACTTCTTCATATGTTTTAACGCAAATAGAAAGCGAGGGAGGGCCGGACACACAGCGCGTACCTCATGCCTCTCGTCATCTTGTTGTAGTCCATGGGCTTCTCCCGCTTGAGGGCCCGCCTCTCGCCCCAGAGCTCGGCTGCCCGACGGCCGTCGACGAACAAGAAGACGCCCTCCTCCTTGTTCAGCCAGCGGACGACGGAGCGGAGGTTGGGATCCATGAGCAGCTCGAGGATAAATTTCCATATTCGGCTGCAGAGGTGCTCGCCGTCCGCTGAGGCGCTGCTGCGGCGGCGGCGGCGCGCCCTGGGTCTGGTCGGCGGGGAGGTGCCGGGGCCGGGGGGCCTCCTGGGCCGGCCGCCGCGGTGCTTATCGCGCGCGCCGCGCTCCATCTCGTCCAGCAGCGCGGCGCGGATGAGGGAGCCCAGGTCGGGGTCCCCGACCGCCCTGGCCATGTCGGCCGCGGAGAGGGTGAGCAGCGCGGGGCCGGCGGGCGGGCCCAGTCGCTGCACCACGCTGCGCACCTCGGCCGGCGACAGCCGCGGCCTCAGCACGCGCCGCAGCCACCGCGCCACGTCAGCCGCGGACCAGTCCCGGGGGCCGCACCCCTCCCCGACGAGCTGCGCCCGCCCCTCACGGCCTCCAGGCTCCGGTGGCGTTAGCTCTGCAAATAACAACTCCCTTCAGACCAGGCGGTCTCCATGCCGCGACGAGACCGGTGTTGCAACAGACAAGAAGGCAACAACTGCCCATGATATACCTGTGTGAAGCGGGCGGTATCAACGCCTGCCTACTAGGCAAAGTAAACTCTTCTGTGGGGAGAGATGCTGCTCGGTAGGCAGGCGTTGATACCGCCCGCTCCACACGGGTGTATCGTGAGCAATTGTTGCCTACTTATCTGGCAACACTGAACAAAACCCTCGTACGCGCCCAGCGAACGACGGTGGCTACCACACTTTTTTTCCCTGGGTGCTGAGGCTGGTATATACCGTAGCGCTGTGGCGGGGGCGGGCCCGGCAGGGCCCTCCGGCTGTGCAGCTCCTGCAGGGTCGGCGCCGGCTCCGGGCAGCCCTGGCCGGCCGTGGCGTTGGCGTCCAGGACGGCATTCCGGATGAGAGAGCCGACGGCGTCGCTCCCGACGCGCCGCGCGATGTCCTTGCGGCTGAGCGTGAGCAGCGCCTCGCCGCTGGGCGTCCCCAGCAGGCCGACGACGCGCTGCACCTCGGCCGGCGGCATCCTGGGGCCCAGCACCCCCTGCAGCCACTGTGCCACCTGCGGCCGCGTCCAGGCCCCGGGACCCACCCTGGGCTTGGCCGAGTACACGGGCAACGCGGTCTGCCCCGTTGCCTCAGCGCGGGGGCCGGTCAAATGCTGCCGGTACAGAGGCTCGCACGGGCCGGCCAGCCCGCTGAGCACGGCCAGCGTCTGGTATGAAGAGGGACTCATTCCTGAAAAAAGTTTCGGGTGATTTTTATCAGTTATCTAGCCGTGCAAAAGTCGGTCTGTGGGTGTCTAGTGAGAGTAATTGGTCATATTGTGAGACTGCTATTTACACGTTTCGATAGACACATACCATTTGAAATTCATTTCAGACGTTTAAAATGTGCTCAGAATTGAAAAATTATGTTAAATATTATTCCTAATCATCATTTCTTCTATGGAGATTGTTTGGGCACTCTTTTACGTAGATAAAAGGCAGCCAAAGTACATCACTTGACTTCAACCAAGACCGCTCTAATCATATCAATCAACATGGCTTCCCTGTTAACTCGTGGGTTACTAGCTTAACTCTTACTCCTAGCCTTATCCCATCCGCAATTGTGCGAGCGCGTACTCACCGGCCAAGCAGTGCTCCCCGCGCCGCTGCGTCCCCGTCAGAGAGAAGCAAGTCGGCGAACAGTCGTCGCAAAAATAGACACAAGTAAAACGCTAACATATCCTTCGGGGTCCTTTCTGCCGAAAGGGTCTTTGACGTCCGAGACCCGCCTAAGTCGCGCCTGCTCGCGGCATGGTGCGGCACTGCGGGGGATCCCTGAGCAGATGCGGCGCGGCTCGGGCCGAGTGTGCCCCACCCCGCCCCGCCCCGCCCCGCCCGGTCCCGCCCCGCCCCGCCCCGCCCCGCCCCGCCCCGCCCCGCCCCGCCTTGCCCTCGCCACTATTCCCCGGCGCCGCGCCCCTCTCTCGCGCACGGCCGCGAACGGCCGCGCCGGCCAATCGCAGCAGCAGCTCAACAGGAAAATGTGCGAAACCAAACAGCGCCGCGTCAGCGGGCCGGCGAGGCCGGGACGGCGCAGTGCGGCGCGGATTTACCAAGAAGTGTCGGGTATCTGTCTCTCGCGCCCTGTGAGCCGTTGTCTGCCTTGTACATCTTTCAGGCGGGGCGCGGAAAGTCTAAAGGAAGGGAGAGGGGGGCTACCTGTGGAGCCTAGTCCTCATCCACCTGGCCTGGGGCGAGCGCGTCGCGTACTCACCGGTCAAGCAGTCGCTGCCTCTTCTGCTCCCCGCGCCGCCGCGTCCCCGTCAAAGAGAAGCTAGCAAGTCGGCGGACAGTCATGGCGAAAATGACATTTCACTTGCATGTCTTCAACTTCCCCGTGCAACATTTCCCTTGTTAAACACTTGCAAGTGTACAACTGTCGAGTTAAACACTTACAAGTGTACAACTGGCAAGTTTGACACTTGGAATTGCACAAATACCGAGTTGTATACTTGGACGTGTAAGACTGGAAGTTGCACACATTCAAGTGTTGAACAGTTGCACACTTGGTTTAACAGTGTAGTTTTGCCAGTGTTTCTGCCGAAACGGTCTTTGCCACCCGAGACCCGCCAGGGTCGCGCCTGCCCCTGCTCGCGGCACGGTAGGGCACTGCGGCTGGAGGCGCTACGGGACGGGGGTGTGCCCTGCCCCACGCTGCGCCCCGCCCCTCTCCCGCGGCCGCCCTGGCCGGCCCGACCAATCGCAGCGGTGGTGTCAGCTGAACGTGGGAAGTGCCGTCGCGACGTCCTCAGCGCGGCCGGGCCGGACTGGCGGAGCGCGGTGCGGACTTACCAAGCAGCATCCCCGGCCATGCCAAATATCTAGGGCCTAGAGGACTTCTAGCCAGAGCGGTGGGTCTCAGGGGGTGGGGGTGGGGGGTCACCCGGAGCCGGTAAAAGTGTTAAGTCACACCTTTGTTTTTCCGCGTGTGCAGCCCTCTTTGATTTGTGTAGACTGTAATATTTGTGCAGATGACCTCTTACTCCATTGAGGCAGAATGAGAAAGACATTAACTTCACAACAAAATTGAAATTTATAAGAATAGTCCACCAACACAGAAACCAAATACATTACTAGTATGGAAATGGTCCATTTTAGGAATTATGTTCCGATTACGCAATAACTATGATTAACCCTACAATAGTTCTTACTACCTGACTGGTGTGGCCAGGTAAGAAAGGTTATTGCATTTTGCTAACCAAGCTGGTTTAGTATCAGTACGTTTTCCTTGAGATCGAACCCTACAAAAAAATTTATTATTTAGGGTGGCCACTTCTAGGTACCCTCTCAAATTCCCGGCTTATTCCCGATTTTTCCCTGTCCCAAAATTGACTATTTCAAGACATCTTTACGAAACCCCCTTTCGTTAAGTAATATAACCCATTTTCTCACAAATTAACCCTTTTTATTATTTATTTCAGAAATTTACCGCGATTGAATTAGAGAGTGGTGATAGTTAAGGACGAAAAACACACAAAGGTTTTGCAAGTCTCTGCAAAATCAACGCAAACGAGAAAAATTCAGTGATTCCCGAATCTGCTACCAATTTCAACGACTATTCCTGACGCCCAAAAATTCCCGGCTAACTCCCGATTTTCCGAAATTTTCCGGCAAGTGGCCACCCTTAATGGATGTAGATATTTGAACAAGGCCTGAAATTAAGACCAGAGCAAACCATCCTTCACAACCACACAGGTACACAGAATTCACGCACAAGTGTTTGACGGACCTAGAAACTGCCTCTTATGTAACATATAAAATGACACCACACTTAAACTTATGAAACATTGCTAAATATTTTGTTCTGTTACAAATTAAAAACTAATTTACATATTCATTTGCTCCCCATTTTGAGCTTGGAAATAATAATACTGGTAGAGAAACATTTATCTTAATATTGCCCGAATTTCCAGCAATTCTGACATAACTACCATGAGATTAAAACAAAACATATACACTTCAAAACGCTTACGAAGAACAGGCTTGCATTTATCGCGAGAAAGATTCTGTGCCGCGTGCAAAATAATTTTAATTAAAATTCGCTGTACTCCGGCTGTTTTCATGTGCACCTAAAACTGATCAGTCGGTGGTACTTTCTAGTACTGGTCATGCCGTCGGCTCGGCGCCAGGCTAGGCACAGGGGCTGCGCCGCGATGCGCCTCACTAGCCCCTGCAGACCTCGCGCTTTTCTGCCCACGTAGCTTTGGGTCCAAACTTGTAGAACAGCCGTCGAGGGTCAGGGGCAAAGGCGCCGTTCTTGTAGGTTCTGAAACACATGATACGGGGTTAACGCCGCTTGTAACGCGGAGAAACCCAGTGGAAATTGAAGTGCGAGGCAGTATGAGACTTTTCGGTCCAAACGCAATTTCGCGCTGGAAAATTCAATTGCTTTTCAATAACGGTAGAAAATATTCTAAGAAAGTGTAAAACTCAAACGGTACCCCCCCCCCCCCAAAAAAAAAAGGGTCACACTGCCTCGTGCTACAGTTTCTAGTGCACTGTTAAACCAAATTGTCATGTGACGATAAATATTGCTACGAATATTTCGTCACAGGAGTTGTTTTGAAACAATCGTCACATGACATACATTTCGTCACTTGACATGAATCTTTCGTCACATGACATGAATCTTTCGTCACATGACACGAATCTTTCGTCACACTGTGATGAACCACCATTTGCCATGTGACGAACCTTTCAAAAGTAAAATTTAGCACTGACTTTGTCGTAATGTGACGACTTAAAATTTTACAGTGTGAATGAGAGGCGGGTGCGGGCCCGGCCCGGGCGCACTCACCTCATGGTCCTGCTCATCTTCTCGTAGGTCATCGGCTTCTCACGGTACTTCCGCTGGCCCCAGAGCTCGGCGGCCCTGTGCCCGTCCACGAAGCAGAAGACGCCGTCCTGCTCGTCCTCCCAGCGTACGATGGACCCATTGCTCTTGTCCTGGAGCAGCTCCAGGATGAACTGCCACAGGCGGCCCTTGCCCGGCGTGGTCTCCCCGCTGCCGCTTCGCCTCCGTATCCTGACCGGGGCCGGCGCGCCGGCCGGCCTGCGGGGGCGGCCGCCCCGCCTCGGCGCGGCGGTGCTCGCGGGGGTGGCTGGCGGGGACATGCCGGTGACCGTGCAGGGGCTGGATGCAGGGGAGAAGACTGTCCGAGGGGACCCCCACTCCGGGACCTCCTGGTTACCGCCGACCGAGCCGGGCGAGGTCAGGTCTGCGAAAGTCACGGTGTCGGTGTCGGAGTTCTGCTGCATGAAGTGGGCGCTGCAGGGCCAGGGAAACTCACTACTTTGGCACTGTAGCGGACTGAGGGGCAGAAGCTCTTCGTACGAGGGCTGGGGAGACAGAAGCGGCGCCGCATGGTGCGGGGACAGCCCGTCGCTTTGCGACGCCATCCACCGCTGGCTGGAGTCCAGTTCAGTTACCGCTGACCGATCTGCACAAAAATGTGTTGCGTCAGGGCGGGCGACCCCGCGGGACGGCGACCTGACACCTCGAGAGCGTTGTGGGTGCTTACTGGACGCCGGCTGAGGGTAGACCTCTGCCTCCAAGAACGGACCGAGTCCGAGTAGCGTGTCCTCGGCGAACATCCCCAGGCTCGGGGGCGAGGCCGGGGCGGGGGCGGGGGCGAGGGCCGGGGCGCGGGTGCCCTCCTTGGCGTCCACAAGAGCGTCGCGGATGAGCGCGCCCACGGCGCCCAGCTGCGCGAAGTCCTTGCGGGTGAGCGTGAGCAGCGCGGCGCCGCTGGGCGTCCCCATGACGCGCCGCACCTCGGCCAGCGGCGTCCTGGAGCCCACCACCCGCTGCAGCCACTGCGACACCTGCGGGGAGGTCCAGTCCTCGGCCGGCGCCGCCCTCGCAGCGTCGCCTCCGAGGTCCCCTCCCACGCCCGCGCCGCAGTCCCAGTACAGGGCTGATCGGACAGAACCATGGGTCACGTGACTGGATAGCAAAGTGGCACGCGAGTTTTCGCTCCGACAGTGTAAGTACTCACAAGGGCTGGAGGGGCAAGAGCTCGGGTCGGGTAAAGTCGCGTCGAGCATGGCGTCGGGACTCACGCTGCCGGAGACAGGATCACCGCAGGTAGACGCTCGCTGCACCGTTTCGTCCCACAGGATGATAACTCACACAACTACACACGCACGCACGACCGATGTAACACAGCCTGATTCCCTGCCAAGGGAAATATCCCGACCGAACGCACAGGGAGCTAGGCGGCATCTGATCTGAGCTCGCGGCTGGGCCGGGGCCGCCGGCCGGCTCCTCGGGCCGGGCCGGGCCGGCCCGCCTCGGTCCCGCCGAGATACGTCGCGGGGGTTCCCCTACCCCCCCCCCTTCGCCGCGCCGCGCCGCTCCCCGAACAGGAAAAACTTACCGTGCTTAAACCAAATATGCGTCACACGACGTCAGCTGCGCGTGGTGTGTGGTGGTGTGTGTGTGTTGTGGATCTGTGAGTGTCGGTGCAAGTGTGTGTCGAGGACAAGCGGGACAGACTATCTCCGTCTGGTCCTCGCACCTGCACAGTAGTAGCCCTATCCATCGCCCCGCCCCCGCCCGGCCGCGGCAGCCCCGCCGCGGCAACCCCGCCCTACTCCGTTCGGCGTCGCATCGCCTAGCTCCGCCCGCTGCCCCGGCCACCGCGCCCACGCCCCGCCCACGCTACCACCCACTACGGAGCCGGGCAGGGCGAAAGCGACGAATGCGAACGTGTTATTGCACTTGCAAAACACGCCCGTTGGGTGGAGACGCACCCCGCCCACACCCATCCATCTGATCTAGGTGCCGCGTGCCGCGTCAGTTCAGTCGCTCCAGCTGGCGCTATAGCAGCTCTGTCAGCACAAATGTGTACATTGTACACTTTAAATAAAGTGTACATACCATGTATACTTTAATAAATGAATACATCAACATGTACACTTTAATAAATGTATACATGCCCATGTACACTTTAATAGGCGTATACATGGCCATGTACACATCTTTCAAAGTGTACATGGCATGTAAGGTGACAGCAGCACGTGTGTTCTTTGCAAAGTGTACATGGATATGTATACATTTATAAATGTATACATGCGCATGTATACACGAATGCATGCATACACGGTATGTATACATTATTTAATGTATACACGGCATGTATACTTTATTTAAAGTATACAATGTACACATTTGTATTGACAGAGAGGGCAGAGGGCGGCCGCCGAGGCCGAGTTTGTAAATTTTATTACTTTTAATTATAGAAAGTATTAGCAGCACACACAGGCACTACCTCGAAAATGTCCTCCGATTCCTGCTCCTCGCCATGGTGAATTGTGAGGTCAGACCGGTGATAACCTTCCTTAAGTGCCGCAGGCGGGTGAATATTTCTATGAGAAGAGACGCCTGAGTCGCTTGACCTGCGAGTGCGCGAGCGGCGACCTCTCCCGCACAGCCATTAAAAGTGAAGTCCAATCACAGGTCTGGTCCTTGAATGTCCTCTGTCCCGACGATATCGTCACTGCGGTCCGACCCCGCCCCGCCCCGCCCCGCCGGCACTGCTCGCGGCGTGCCTGCGCCGCGCGCTACACGTTGCCCTCCCCCGTGACCTCGCGGGGTCCCCGTCGCAAACGCGTGCGTCAGCGGCGTTGTCCAGGGGCCGGGCCGGCCCGATCCGAGCCGCGCCGCGCCGATGAAAGACAGTATTCCTGACCCAGCATGGGCAATCGACATTCCCCCCCACATACACACACACAGCCTGGTCTTAGACACTTAAACGGGCGCATAAAAATGTACATTATTCATTTGCATCCTGACCTTATGTTGACAACGGTTGACGACGAGCGGGGGAAGTTTGTGCCTCAGGTACAGTATACTTGGTGCACTTACAAAGGGGCATAGACGCACAGCGAATGTAGGATCACCGGTGCAGAAGAAACTGTACCCAGAAAAATGTTTGGCAACCGTGTTCTCATTAGATCAATGAGTATCATGGTACAAGCTATTGTGTATTGGTGAGGAAGCTCCCAGATAGATAGCAGAGGCAATCATAATGGGAATCGGAAAGACCAAGGAAAGACTATTTCAATTTCACCTCAACTATTTTTTATGCTGCTCCCTGATGCAATCTCAATATGGTAGCCAAAAATTTTTCTGGGTGTGGTTAACATTATTAATCAGGATTTTTTCTTGGAGAGGGGAAACAAATCAGTTTACAGATCAAAAGGTTATTCACTTCTTACAAAATCTGCTCACCGCAGGGCTGAGAAAATATACAAAATACAATTATTCGCCTTTGGCGGGCACTCTCGTGGCAATGTGACAGGTGACAGGTTACATCGAACACTGTTGGATGGGTAGCGTAGCAGATCGAGCTCATTTGTTTGAGCAGCTCGCACATCAGATCTTTCATTGGGGCATTCGGTCCAGGACGAGAAAAAATACAATGGATTAAGCCCAATAAGGGTTTTACTCTGAATTTAATGCCCAGTAATTTTGACCTCTTCATTTTGCTCGCCAAAGGGCGCCAAAGGGTCAATAAATTAAATTATCGGTATAATTTTTCGATAGAATTATTAATGTTTTTGCCAGCCTATGCTGGATACGCCTATTTCACTAATCCTCGTGCACAGTTCGCAGTTCACACACGGTCCACATTGTCTTTGCTCCTTGCTCCCGATATCGGTCCTCATCTTCTCTCTTGATTTACTTCAATTTGAACATATCTAGCAGCACAGCGTTCTATTGTTCAGGTTTCGCTGTTTTATGCTTCACCGGCAAATCTTATCGAGATGAGAGTCAGCGGTCGGCGTTCTGCTGGTCGTCCGCGGCGAGTGCTGATGCTGCATCACCAAACGCCCCGCTTTGTTTGCCCAGTTTTGACTAAAGTTCAGGTCTATATCCGTGGCCACGAAAACATCTCAATTAAAGGTTTATGACCATGTTCTCCATGCTGCGCGGCCAGTGTCGGCTCCTCACGCTACCGCGCCGGCCCGGCCCGGCCCGGCCCGGCACAGGCGCATGCCTTTTAGTATTTTAGTATTATGGGGGCGTATTGTCTTGGTGTCGTTCCCCGCCGCGCCCGCCCGGGTCGGGAAGGCGTGGATGCCGTGGATACCTGACTCCGCTGACTCCCCGCGAAACACTCACGACTCGCACTAGCCCCCCCCCCCCCCCTTCGCGCTCGCTGCCTTTACCTTATCGCCACGCCCCGCCACGCCCCAGTCCACTGACTGACGCACGCCCCATCACGTTTTTCCTGTCGCACCTCCGCTCCGTGGTGATGACCCTCTGCAGGCTGGCTGATAGCAGTGTCCTCGGGAGAGTCCTTGAAGTACAGCGAGGGAAGGTCCGCGGGCCGCGTCCTCGCCGCGCTGTAGTAGACCCCTCCCTCCACCGCCACTGAGTGACGGCGAGGGCTTGCACAGCAGGTTGCCTACATGCAGGGGGTTGGTACAGGCTATCGCGCACCTTCTGGGTGGCTCAAGAGCCCCTCAGAGCGACTGTAAGCGATGGCTAACTCCCGGGTAAATGTTACTAGAGTCCATTTTACCATGCTGTCTAGTACATTTCACTACTATTCACTGTTAGTTTCTTTTAAAATGTATACACTGTCTAGTACCTGTAAAAAATATCCTTGTAAAGAAATTTGCTCTTTTTAAGTGCAAGAACACGCATTTTTCGGTGCAGGCATAGCTTTAAACATATTTGTCATGACAAACATTAAAATTTTTAAAAAATGCAAACAATTGCGTGCAAAATGTGATTTGTGATTCGTGTCTACGGGCACACTGTGAGAGAGTGACCTGTCGACCTTCCCTGAAGGCGGCACCTGGTGCCTGAATCACTGTCAGTAGCTTCTTACTTGGAATAGCCGCCCCATATTCATTCTTCTCACATGAAATTGTTGCTTCTCACCTCTGAAATGTAGGGCCGACTGGACGCGGTCGCGGTCCAGAGTCCATACCGTTCCCAGTCTGATGGACACTGATGGATGCGCTCTGTAAACACTACTTAGCAATGACCTCAACGGCCTTTTTCTACAAGATCTTCATCAACGCGACTGTCGTTGGTCCTACCTTTCCGGAGGGTACAGCACAACTTATAAGAAACACGCGCTGACTCAGAAATTCGAAATACGGGTGAGGTCAAGAGAGGTGTTCTTACCAGAGGCAGGCGAGAAGAGAAACATGGAGAGAAAAACAGACCCCCTTCCTTAGGCTCGCGATAAGGGTAAGCAGCCCCCGGCTCCACTTCCGGCAGCCGTGAGTACAGACTGTACTCTGCAACATGGTAGTAGTCTCGCCGCGGGGCGGGGCGGGCCGGGGCGGGGGCAGCAGACTTTGCACACGCAGGCAATGACTGATGCATGGCCTGGTTCGTTATTTAGAGGGGCATTGTCATTCTAGGTGGCATGCGTGGATGCACACGCGGTCACGACAATTTCTTCCCCCCCCCCTCCCCACCCCCACCCCCACCACGCCCCGCCACGCCCTGCAGCCCTCGCGCCATGCCCCGCTCCACCCTCCCGGCCTGGCCCCGCCCCTGCTTCACCTCCAGCAAGGCAGACAGGGGAGCTCGCACCAGCAGTGCCGTCATGGCGCCTGAACACGTGCGGAGCGGCGCCGGCAGCCAGCAGGTCCCCGACGATGTCCAGCGGGGAGCGGCGGCGGAGGCCGAGCAGGCGGAGGCCGAGCAGGCGGAGGCCGAGCAGGCGGAGGCCGAGCAGGCGGAGGCGGCGACGAGCTACACCCCGGTACACGCAGGACGCAGGCGGGGAGCTGACACTTGCCATGCACTTTGCCTACATTCAGGCGGCTGGACTGAGACCGAGTCGCAACCCCCAGGGCCCACCCTCTAGCCCCCGCCTCGCGCTCTCGCTGAAGGAGGGTAGACCTCTCGCGCATAACGGCCATAACGGCCTTGCTGAGCTGGCACGTGGTGCCGGCGCAGTGTTGCTAGAAAAGTAGGCAATAAGTCACCCAAACACAGTAGTGTAAAGCGGGCTGCGTGTGCGCCTGCCTTGCACCCCAGCACAGGTGCGTACATGTTGCCTAGTAGGCAGGCGCAGATGCAGCTCGGTTTACTCCACTGTGTTTGGGCTACTTATTGCCTACTTTTCCGGCAACACTGTCGCAGGCCCTGGACGTGATCGCGCGCTACCTGCGGTTCGTGTGCGCGTGGCCCGAGGGCCGCGGCCCGGTGGCGCGCGTCCTGGGGCAGTACGTGCTGCCCTACACGTTCCTCATGACGGCCGTCCCGCCGCTGATGTACTTCGCGCTCGGCGAGCACCACAACAACGTCGAGTTCTTCGGCTTCCTGGCGGACGCGCTCGGCTCCACCCTCTGCCTCGTCAAGATGCTGGCCCTGCAGCGCCACGCGCCGGAGGTGAGTATAGGCGAGGCGCGAGGCATGTGTCGCACCTGACCCGAGCGTTTAAGAGTACACCGATTGTCATGATTTTTCTTCATTTTTTTCCCCCCACAGATCATATCCGTGCGCGAGACCCTGAAGGGCTTCGCGCCGCTGGAGCTGCCCGTGGCCGCGGAGGCCGGCGCGCTCAACGAGCGCTGCGAGCGGCGGGGCGCCCGCCTGGTGCGCCGCTACATGAGCGTGTACTCGTCCATCTCCGTCAGCGCCATCTACGGCATGGCGGTGGCCGTCGTCCGCCTCGACCCCGAGACGAACTGGCTGCCCGTCAAGGCGCCGAGCTTCATGATGCAGAGCACGCCCCTGTACCTATTCGCGGCCTTCACCACGACGGTCATGCTGTTCGTCTTCCCCGTGGTCATAGGTGGGTCTTAGGGCCACACTCCTCTCCCGCATGGAACGGATACCTGCAGCAACTTCGCGCAATGTTTCGCAAAGGGACAAATTATTTTCGAAAAAAATAAAAAGTGAAGTGATTGCTGAAGGCGGTGCGGTGACTCGGACCTTCCTGGTCAGGTACCTTCGACGGTCTGCTGATCACGCTGTGCCTGCACATAGCCTGCAAGTGCGACGTGCTCGTGCTGCTGCTGCGGCGCGCCGTCAGCGAGCAGGTGCCTGAGGGGGAGCAGCAGGACGACTCGGAGCGGCGCCTGCGGCTGTGCGTCGTCTACCACCAGCGCATCACGAGGTGAGCCACCCGCCCGCAGTGCTTGAGCCTGGCCCGGCCTGCACTGCGACCCTAACCCTCTCTGCTTCCAGGGTGCACCGGCTGGCTGAGTCCATCCTGTCCACCATCGCGCTGTGCCAGATGTTCTACACCCTCTTCGGCCTCGGCAGCCCCCTGTTCCGCCTGCTGGACAAGGTAAGACATGTGTATCCCCGGCACCTGCTGCAGTTGTCACAGCCCTACCCTAACAACCTCCCCTCGGCCCCCGTCCAGACGCAGGAGGTGGCCCTGGCAGATGTCAGCTTCAGCGTGGCCTACGTATCGTGGACCTTCTGCCAGCTCTTCACTTTCTGCTTTTTCGGCGATATCGTGGCAGAATCGGTAAAGACCAACAAGTGCAAGGGGAATAAGGCTTAGAACACTGTAGACACCACCGAAGGTCGTTGTTCATGACCTGCCTGCCTCAGTCGATGCGCCTGGCCTCGGCGAGCTACGCGTCCTTCCAGCCGACACTGACCAGCAGGGACGCCAGGCTGGGCCGCATCCAGCACCTGCTGCCCCTGCGCGCCCAGAAGCCCCTGTTCATCACGGCGGGCCGCTTCACCAACCTCACCCGCGAACTGTTCCAGGACGTGAGTGTCGTGTCGCCACACGCTAACACAACTAGTGCGACTAGACGTGACCACTATGCGTGATGAAACCAAACCGCGCTGCAGGAACTATTCGACAATTCAATACAGTTTGGGGCTGCTTTTATCTCATTTGAATTAACGCGGGAGGGAGCGTGACCACATAGTGGGCGCACCCTACTCAATGTGTTAAGGTGCTTTAGCAATCCTTCTTTTATTTTATCATAGCTCTGCAATGGTTACAAGAATGGGACGGGTCGCTGTTGCTTTTTAAAAGTTTAACTGATGCGGACGGTGCGCGCTGCGCGCGACTTACCTGCAGGTCTTTCTTCCCTCACAGATCATGAGCCGGTCATACTCGCTCTACTCCACGGTGCTGCGGATGCGGTAGGACAGGACGCGCCAGCTCTGGGGCGAGTCGGCGGCGCGGCGCGGTGGCGGCCGGGCCCCATCTCCACAACCAGTCTATCGTTATACTCATATAGTAGCCGACAGTATTTTTGTACTTTTGTCTTAAGAAAAGTAAATGCAACTCGACTACTGGGGCTGCTGACTTCCATGACGCGACATGTGCACTCGTCGAACACAAAAAAAGAAAAAAAAAGGAACACACGGGCGGCTTTTCGAACCGAACGCCCTGCTGGGGTGCGGTGCGTGGTCCGGGCCTGGGCGAGGGCCTGGGCCTCCTCCACCCCGACCGGACCGGGACCGGGGGGCCCCGCCGCTATCGCCGCTTTATGGCGCGTGTCGTGGGGGTGGCGGGGGCCGCGGGGGAGGGGCGTGGCGGGGAGTGGAGGGGGGCCCGCGGGGGGCGCCGCGTTCCCACCAGGCTGTGTGCCCAGGCCGCGACATGGGCCGGCTGTACTGCTTCCTCCTCGCTCTGGCAGGTACAGTGAGCAGCGCCTGCAGGCTCCCGCGGGTACCCCGAGGAGAGGGGTCAGCAACTCGTGTAGTCCGGTGTCTGTCCACGGCACAAGCTCCGACTGTACTCCGGCCGCTCTCTGACGACTGTACTCTCCTGACTGCAGCACTGCACTCTCGGTTTGACATTTGCCTTTACACCCGAAACAGTCCAGTTGCTGACCTCTCGAGGTACCCCGGCAGCTCCAGACAGGCCCAGGGCCCTGGATTAGGCCTGACCTAGGCAGTGTTACCAGATAAGTGGGCGAAAGGCAGTCTCATGTGAGGATAGTCTGCCTAGTAAGCAGGCCTGCCTGCCTCAGGCAGGTGTAATTATTCGTGAGAATGTTTGCCTACTTATCTGACAACACTGGACCTGAGATGAGTGGCGTGCATCGAATCCCCTCCCCTCCCTTCCCCTGCAGGGGCCGCGCTGGGCGAGGTGTTCGACGAGCCCTGCTACGAGCTGGGGAAGCAGTGGGTGTACGAGGCCAAGGACATGCTGCTGTGCGACCGCAGCGGCCGCCGCATCAACATCAACAAGTTCTGCAAGTCGCACCTCGCGTCGAGTAAGCGCACCGCTCCAGTGCGGGTCGGCTCGGGCAGCCGCAAATAAATATGTGTTATTAAAGTTTAACTTATTTTTGAAAGGGTGGCTGGCTGGTTGTTAAAAGTTAAATGTTATTAGTGTAGCTTTTATGGTGTTATCCTAGAATTTATGGTAAGATACGGACCCCCTGGGCGGGCCATAGGCACGTCCGTGCGGCGGGGCCCCTGGAGGGTAGGCAGGCCCGCTCGGCAGCGCCGGCGCGCGGGCGTGCCTACCCGACGGCGGACGGGCGCTGACCCCCGTGTGTCTGCACTGTGTGCGCATGCGCAGCCAGCGGGCGGCTCATCATCGACAGCAGCAAGGAGGACGGCCCCCAGGACGTGAAGAAGCAGGCGGGCCACTTCCCCGAGCTGTGCCTGCCCGGGCAGCGGTCGTACGCCGTGCAGGCGCCGTGGCTGTGCACGTGCGTGCTGCACAAGGGCCGGCACCGCTACGAGTGCGTGGTCCCGGAGGGCAGGACGGCGGGCGGTGAGTCTGCGCGGGGCGGGGCGGGGCGGGGCGGGGCGGGGCTGCGGGCGGGGCGGGCACGGGGAATGTAAGGTGTCCAAAAGTTGATGACTGAAGCCGTCCACTTACTGGACGGACCGGACACCCTCTGCTGCTCTACACGAAAAGAGAAAAGATTAGCTAGAATAGCTAATGCATTAGCTGGTATGGCCTTAGCTTATAATATAAGCTGCCTTGGCTAATTATTATCAGATGTAAGAGTTAAGATATTCTCCCTCACTGCTCATGCGATTTTTTCCTAGGCAGCTGTGAGAGCTAATACCCAGCTGTTACGGCTGATAATTAGCTAAGGCAGCTAAGATTATTAGCTAAGGTCTAACCAGCTAATTCCTTTGCTATTATTTTGGCTAATCTTTTTTTTTCGTTTATGGCACGCACTGCAACAATCCCCGACCCGTATGTATGAGCCGTGGCCTTACACTGTACATTATATGGAATCCAGAAAGTGTCCAGTAAGTGGGCGAATTGTATCGCCCTGTTTCTAGGGTCGGAACTCCAGTCACCACCTGCAGGGCAACCTTCGATTTATAGCATTGAGAAGGGCTGCCCGACTCCAGCTGAGAGACCCAACCCGGCCTGATGGCCTTGTTCTAGGACTCGATAGCGTCAGCCCCGGCAGGTCGAAGCGCTCCGCCGAGCACGAGCACAGCACCAGCCCGCCGCCCGCCACCAGCACCGCCGAGGTCGAGGCCTCCAACGTCAGCTACGTGATGCCGTCCACGGTGGTAGGCAGGCGGAGCACCTCACATCACCCAGTAAAATGAAAAGTTGTTGCAAACATCGTTCACTGCGATACATAGTTCATAGTACTAGTAGATTTTAAGAGTCAATTTCCGATGAAGCGTTTCGTACAGTTACGATTTAAAGGTTTAAAACTAAAAGCATTTCTAATGGACTCGGAATTGAAAGCCCGGAATTGGCTGTAAATTGGAAGTAAATTTACGACACAGTTTGTACGTAAATTACAAAACATATTGTAAATCTCCGGAGATGTTTCTTACAGTAAATGGGCATCAAAGGGACAGCAATTAAATCATGGTTGAGACGGCCGTGTGTACACTCTGCGTGTATTTCTTGTTTTTGTGTGTGTGTATTTTTCTTACATTTTTTGTGTGTACTTCTATGTATTTTGAAGTATTTCGCTGTACTTTTCGCGAATTTTCGAGTATTCCTGTGTCGAATTGGCCGCCCCTTGTGCTCCACCATGATTTTCTAGTTTCCCTGTGATATCGGTGGTGGGGTTTACTCATGCCCACCCCCGCCCCGCCCGCAGGGGCTGGCCAGCCGTGCGGGGACCACCCGGCTCATGATGACGGCGGGGACGTCCACGCCGGCGTCCGCGTCCGCGGAGACGCACGACGAGCAGCACGCCGCGGGCCTCAGCCCCGCTGCCGGCCCGGCCGGCCCTGGCGGCCACAACGCGACGGTGCTGGGCCGGCAGGCCGCCCCGCCGTACAAGTACGCGGACCTGGGGAATACACCCGCTTTATCTCCACGGGCTGACCCGATTAGAGGAGGGGGGAGGGGGGCAGTTTTGTAGCTGATAGGATTACTGCCTCCACTCGTTATCGTTATTTGCCGGGCTGGTGTGACTAAGACGATGCTGGCGCGAGTGCCCGGGCTGGTCTGGGAACTTTATTCCATTGCTGTATAAAATCATATTATTATTCAGATTAAAGTCGAGGGGGTATGCACTCGCGTAATAGTCGGGTCACTCTATCTGTAATGGAGGCGTAATAGTATGCGTAATAGAAGCATAATAGCGGCGTAATAGACAACATTCTATACTTTATACTAATTTTTGGTTTGTTTTCGTCTGTTTTTGCCTGTTTTGGGCTGAATTTGTACAATTTCGGAGCGTAATGCAGCGTAATAGACGTCATGGTTGGGTCACAGAATTTAATAAGAGTGAATACCCCCTCGGTTAAAGTTTTCACATTACCGGGCCGTTGTCTGTCGGCAGGCCGAACATCATCATCGACTTTTGCGACGAGTTCGGCTACGTGCACTCCGTCACGTCCACCATCCGAGAGTGCGCCTGTGACAAGGACGTGATCGCCACCAGGCTGTTCAGCTTCAAGGACAACGACCCTTACCGTGAGTCCTTGCGGGGAGGAACGACCTGAGCCCCACGCGACCCGTGCCGAGCCGAGCCGACCCGATAGGGCAGCGTGCGCCGCGCCCCGTCGAACAGCGCCGAGGAACTACCCGGAGCTGCGATTTTGCTGTGTGTTCCAGATAGCAGCAGTCTGTTCGCGGCGTACGAGTGCCTGCCGGGGACGTACTCTGTGCGCTGCGAGATCTGCTACCCGAACACACAGACCTGCCAGCCCAGCCCGTGTCCGTAGCGCTGCCGTCTGAGCGGGGAGGACCGGGGCGGGGGCGGCGCGGCCGGGGGCGGCGAGGCCGGGGGTGGCGGTGCTGGGGGCGGCGCGGCCGGGGGCTGTCGATCGTGTCGACCAGACGACGGCCCGGCGGCACAGAGACTCTGACTCCTCACGTTACGTTGCTGTTTTTCATCTCTTCCACTGTGTATTACGAGCGTCTGTTTCTGTTTTTATCGCGGCGTCCTTCTCCCTTCCCGAGAGCTTGTCCTCCTTGGCCGCGACCGTCCGGTTGGCCTGAGCCTCGTACGCGTACTCGTAGCGCCAGGCCATCAGCATGAACACGCACATGACGGCCGCCATGAGGCCGGCGTACGTGAAGAACTCGGTGACCTGCAACAGGAGTAAGGCGGCCCGTAAGGGATCGTCCATCCATATACTACGTGACCTAGAGAGGGGGCACAAATATTATGGGCCCGAATGAGTTTCAGGACCTTTTTTACAGCTCATAGACAATCATAATATTTGTACCCCTGGGCACAAATATTATGGGATCTGTATACATTGGGAGGAGGGTCCAGAAACTTGTGAGGGCCCATAATATTTGTACCCCCGCTCCCTTTCTAGGCCACGTAGTATATGGACGATCCCTTACGGACCGCTCCTCGGCGCTAGCGCCCCTGCGGCCGAGTGGGTAGGCCACTGATTCGGCACGCCCAGCCCGCGGGCCGCCCGCACTCTGGGCGCCGATAGGGGTCTTGTCTCGCGGGGTCGGCGGCCCCAGTCTCGGGCCTTATACTACCTGTGTCCGTATGTGAGAACAAGTAAGTGTAACGGCAATCGCAGAGGCTATTTTCCGCAAACCTCGCTAGGTGGACCAAAATCAGAGGTGTAAATCGGACCCATCAGGGCAATCGCCAGATTGACAAAGCGGGGACATTCCAGGTCCCTCCCAACCGGATGCTCGTGAAGTTTATCCTAAACAAGATGTGTCTTCGACACACCTCGACTATTTTAAGCCGTACAGTTTCGGAATGCCAAAGTTTTTACGAAATGACGAATGTCCGGATTGGGTCCGGATAGGTCTTAACACCACCTCTGGCGAAAATGCAAAGAGTAAACGGCAGTTTTTATCATGCAGTACAGAATGAACTCAGTCCAGTGTATCGTTCTATCCAGATAAAAGTTCTTGTCAAATCAAGAGTCGTAAACGCGCTCTCTGAGAGCGATGGTCCACACACCCAGAAAAACGTTTTTAAGTTAACTGTCTTCACTCAACGCAACCTTGGTTGCATTGAGCAAGTAGTGTTAACAGGCGACCTCCTTCAGTCCACGGATAATACTAGTATTTAATGAATGGGCTGGGGCCGTGAAGTGACTTACGCGGTCCGAGAATATCTCCGACGACGTGAGGACGATGACGATGGAGTCCCCGACGGCGGTCGTCAGGAGGAAGAGGGCAGTGATGGAGGACTTCATGCTGACGGGCGCCTGGGGGACAAGCGGGCAGGAGCAGCGGTTTCTCGATTACCTCACTCGTGCGCCGCCCGCGGCTCTACCCACGGCGCTACTACATATGGCATACCTCTTTGTAGCCGAACTCCAGCACCGCGATGGCGAACCAGATGTCAGCCAGCGCGATGAAGAAGTACTGCGGGAGTAGCCAGAACATGTGCAGCTGCAAAGTGTCATATTGGGTTGGTTAGAGCGGAACGTAGAGAGAGGAGACCGTGACAGCAGGGCGGTATTGGGGGGGGGGGGGGTCAAATCTCTAATAAAGTGTACCTGGTGCAATGCACACGTAAATGAATGCAAGTAACTGAAGATTGGCGAGGAATATCGCGTAGCTTGTCAGGCCAGTCACACGCTATATTCTGATGAACTTTTTTTTATACGCAGCTACGGATTTCCGTAAACATGCCGTAATTATAAATAATGTAATGCAGATCTATGAACAAAATTGTTCATAGTAGGCTCATTTCGTTCATAGTCGGGCACAAAATTATGCGTAATTAGAGCATGTTACAGAAATCTGTAGCTGCGTATAAAAAAGTTTAAGAATTTAGTGTGCAGGATGGCTGCACTACAGCACAGCACAGCAGATTGTTCGGGTTGAGGACTCGGACTCACCTGGCCGGTGCCGTGCAGCTGGACCTGGGTCTCCACCACCCCGGAGCAGACGAAGGCGGCCGACGCCATGAGCCCGCCCACGCTCATGCGCTGCAGCGGCGTGACCAGCAGCCCGCAGCGCGCCAGCCAGGGGTGCAGCCACGCCTCGAACATGGGCAGCAGGACGAGCACCAGCCCCATGCCCGACAGGCCGATCTGGTCCGGCTGTATCGTCCAGCTGCCCACCCGGCCGTCCAGCTGCCGCGCCTGCGGGCGGGGATAGGTCAAGCAGAAAAGCACACGGGTCAGCAATATGTTTATAGTTCACACTACTTCTGCTTTGAAAAAGCCTCGGAGCGGCCCTTGTACCGCCAATGCACTTCAATGCGAATTTAATGCGACAATGCGCATTAAAATGCGCATGAAAGGAAACACATTTATGACGCATTTAATGTGTATTACGCGCATTAAACGCGCCGTTGATGCGGCAATGCACATTAAATATCTACAAAGACATTTTTCACAGTTTTTGAACACAAACTGGGCGTCCCGCTCAGAAAACGGAATGGTGCCGTGTCGTACCTGGAACGTCCAGCGCGAGCCCTGCATGTCGAAGAGCGCCCAGAACATGGGCAGCGGCAGGGCCATGACGAGGAGGCCGAGCAGCACCTTGACGTCGGCCACGAGGGCGCTGCCCCAGCGCGGCACCGCCGAGTCCAGCCAGTGCTTGTCCTGGGCCCGGGGCCCGTGCCGCAGGCGGCGCCAGCCCGCGCCCGCCAGGCAGCGCGCCACGCGCACCAGGACGTTGCCCTCGGGCTCCTTCGTGACGTACAGCCGGCGGCCCGCCACGAACACCGCGCTCACCAGCACCATGAGCAGCGCGGGCGTGCCGAAGGACAGCGGGTAGCACGTGTCCTCGCCCAGGCACGCCTGGACGCGCATCATGGGCGCCAGCAGCATGCCCAGCGCGCCGCCCGCGTTGATGACGAAGTAGAAGAGGCTGAAGAACTGCTCGAGGCGGCGCTGCTGCTGCGGCAGCACGAACTGGTCGCCGCCGAACGAGGAGACGCACGGCTTGATGCCGCCCGTGCCCACCCCGATCAGCAGCAGCGCCGCGCACGTCGTCTCCCTGCAGCACAAGACCCCCACGTCAACCTATCGGCGCCCGGCCCGGCCCGAGCCGTCTCCATGGAAATACACGTAATTTAGTGTACACTGGAAATACAAGTGTACGAATGTCGCTCACCCGTAGGTGAGGAAACAAATTCACTCGCTTGTAGGTGAGAAAATAACCATTCACTCACTTGTAGGTGAGCGAATAACCATTCACTCACTTTTTTCTAAGTGACCGAATAGTTATTTGCCCACCTACAAGTGAGTGAATTTATTTGCTCACGTACAAGTGAGCGACATTCGTACACTTGGATTTCCAGTGTATTTATAAATAGACAAACAAAGAAGTTGTAGTGACCATTGACGGTCAGCTTTGAACGTACAAACCGGGCAGGTTGAGATCGCGCCACGACGCCAGGGACAGCAGCACGTTCCCCGCGGTGTACACCAACGACAGGATGAGGATAGTTCTGTGGCCCGTGAAGTTGGGTCATCAGTTTAAAGCGTTGGCAAAACGGAAGCACACACATATTTGGCTTGTTATTTCGGTCTTTTTGGGACGCACTTGAACTTTCCGAGATACGAGTCAGACAAAATGCCGCCGAAGACAGGGAACAGATAGCAGACCATGTTGAAGGAGTGGAACACGACTGTGGAGTTGTCCTCGGTCAGGCCCAGCTTGTCCTTCAGGAAGAGGACGAGCACCGCTGCAGACCAAAGACAGTTGAGCCGAGTCCTGGAGCTAAGCTGTCAGCACGGTTGTGACTTACCGCGGAGGCCGTAGAAGGAGAAGCGCTCGCATAACTCGTTGAAGATGATCAGAAACACCGCCTTCGGGTACCTCAGCTTCTTCTGGTCGACGGCAGCGCCGGCGGCGTCAGCGGCCGCCTCCAGCCCCACCAGCTGGGACATGGTTCCGCTCTTTGCAGGTGCTGTGTCCACATCCGGGTGGCCAGGGGAGGCCTGGTGGCCGTTCCCGTCCTGCGCCGAAACGGATTGGGTGTACTTGTTTGCCCTGCACACGGTGGCGCATAACAATTCGACACCAAGCATTTCAAAGGTGAAATGCATTTGCAAAGACAATAAAACTGTCGAAGGATTTTTAATGTTTTGATTTTTTCGCTTTTCAAACACCTTTGCAATTGCATTACGCTCTAATAATAAGTGTCAACGGGCCTGTTTAAGATGTTAAGTCACACCTACGTCACTACATGAGTGCGCACCCCACCATACGTACGTGCGAGTTCGTCTCCATGAGCGGTCAGCTGCTGGCCCACCGCGGCTGCTCGCCGGGGCGACACACCCGAATGTGCCTCCTCGGACCCGTAGAGTAACGCCGCCGGGACGACTGAAACCGGCCGGGTCGGAGGCGAATGCTCACCTTGGCGGACTAGGAGGCCGACAGCAGGCAGACGATACAGACAAGTCAATCGCGGCGGGGCGGGGCGGCAGCGTGCTGCGTGTATGCAGACACGGCTAATCCGCAGGCTGCTTATCGGTGAGAGACAGCGCGGGCCGGGGCGCACAGCGTACTAGTCCTATCTCACGTGAGTAAGTGGTAACGCGGGCAGGGCGAGCAGGGGGCCCCAGCTAAGTGGCACCGCCCGAGAGCCCTTGGGCACGCGGGGCGCGCGCGGGCCAGCGGCGGGCCTATAGGGTTATCTACATTGTAGATTTCAGGGGCATAAGTAAGAACGAGGAGCGGGAGGTGAACTCGGCTCATCTCTTGAGCTTACACAAACACCTCAGGTGCTTCACCTCCATTGCGTACTCGCCAGCGCTGCATGAGGGGCCATGGCGCGCCTTGCGGGGTGGGCAAACCCGCAACACTGTCATGCATTCAAAGAAACACCCGGTACATGATCCATCGTGGGAGAGGCGATCCCCGGCAGACGGGTCGCGGAAATCCTGCCCAAAATGAAAGGATGGTCATCACTCACTCGATTTACGACCCCAAATTTCTGAGATTAAGGGGATCAGTGAACCGAGTTAACCCCTTGCTGTGTTAGTGTGAGATCAGACGTCACTTCCATCGGTTCTGTTGGAGCTGGTCCTAGCGCGATTATCGCAAAGATGTCCAAGATAGTGGGCCTGTCTGTATTGCCGTACAGTGACAGTGCAGCGTCGAGGACGCAGGAGAGTCAGCTGACACACTTTTGGGCCACTATGTTTTCATCGTTCCGTCAGGTCTTGACAGTTTAGACGGAGCCTCGGTCCCCTTGTTCCCACTGTTGCCGTAGTTTCCTAAAGTCTTAGACCGCATAATGAACTTTATAAAACCTAGTTAACACATTCAAATGTTTCAAATTCTCTTAAATATTGTTAATTAATTTTAATAACATGTCATTAAATTTAGGAGAACAGGCGATATGTCCCTATAAAAATCACTGGTAATCGGTAATCGTGTGTACGCTCCCGAGTTATGGACCCCTCAGGCTCAGGTCCGCACGTTGCGCATCATCTGCAGCGCCGAGTACCAGCGGCGCATGACGCGCAGGAAGGAGGACAGGCGCAGCGGGCCGAGCCAGGCGACGCGCAGGGCGGCCGTGTCGCACAGGCGCCAGCCGCACCGGGACATGAGCAGCAGCGGGGGCGCGGCGCGCGCCGGCACCGCCCCGGCCGCCAGCGCGGCCTGCTCCGCGCAGCCCTGCAGCGACCCGGCCAGGTCCTCGCCGACCGCCGACACGAAGAAGAAGAAGAGCAGCGAGGCCGGCACGACCACGGTGGTGTAGGGGTCGAGGTTGCCCGCCGCCAGGCTGTACGTGCCGAACAGCGACACGGCCAGGTAGCCGGCCACCATGGGCAGCAGCAGGGCGTTGGCGTGGCGCGTGGCGGCGCCGCTCGCCGCCAGCAGCTCCTGGTGCGCGGCCGCCGCGCGCCGCACGTCCGCCTCGCTGCGACACCACTGCGCGCCAACGAGGGCGCTGGGAATCTTATTGGGCTTTCTGTGCCGCGTATCAGTGTTGCCGGAAAAGTAGGAACCTTCGTCAAGGTTTCTAAGCAGCCATAATTTTCTTATGGAGAAAATACATTGGAACGTGTTGGTTTTTACAAAACTGCTTGGAAACCTGGACGAAGGTTTTACAGTGCAAACACAGTATGGAGTAAAGCGGGCTGCATTTGCTCCTGCCTACTAGGCAGCATGTACGCACATCGAGGGGTCCACCACTTCGTTATACTCGTGTGTACACAAAGAAAATTACTCGCGCCCAACTCAATATTAATCGCCATTACTCACCAATACTCGCAGTATTTTTTGAAAATGACTCGCCAAACCTCGCCAATACTCATGAATACTCGGCAGTACTCACCAATACTCGCCTTTACTCAAAATACTCGTGTGTACACTACTTGAGGGAGTAGGGGACCCCTCGACGCACATGTGCAAGGGTGCTTGCTGCATAGTAGGCAGATGCAGTCCGTATTACTCCACTGTGTTTGGGCGACTTATTGCCTACTTTTCTGGAGCGCCCCGTGGGTGGGGAGCATCAGCTCGTCGCAGTGTGTACCTGCAGCTCGGCGGTGAGCGCGCGGATGAGCGCCGAGGCCGCGCACACCGAGGCGAGCAGGACGTCCATGACGGCGGACAGCGACACGCCGGCGGTGAAGCAGGCCCACTCCTGCAGCGCCAGCAGGCCCCACCAGTGCGCAGCGCCCAGCGCGCCTGCGAGCATAGGCCGACCCGCAGGACACCGCCGTGTTACAGGAGTGCCCGCCTCCCAGGCTCCTCGGCTGCCCGCTGCACAGGCAGCCTTTGCCTACCGCGCGCGCGCGGCTCCGGCCAGGCGGTGAGCGTCAGCCTGCCGGTGAGGACGGGCGTGACGGTGAGCATGGTGGTGCCGGCCACGACCACGGCGCGCGACGTGACGCGCAGCAGCCGCAGCGTGCGCGCGGCGTCCAGGACCGCGGCCTCCGCGGCGCGCTCCGAGCCGCGCAGCACGTCCCCGGCCTCCACGCGGGCCGCCAGCGCCAGCAGCGACCGGAGCACGCGCGCCGTCTCGCGCTGCCTGCACGGCGTGGCGGCGAACAGCTGCGCGCCCGAAAAGTGTGAGGTCCCGTGCTGTCAGGAAAGTAGGCAAGAAAACCCCAATTACAGGGAAGTAAAGTGGGCAGCATCTGCGTCTGCCTACTTGGCAGCAGCCTAGCACAGGTGCGTGCATGTTGCCTCGTATGCAGGCGTAGATGCAGCCCGCTTCACTCCACTGTGTTTGGGCTACTTATTGCCTACTTTTCTGGCAACATTGGTGAGGTCCAGTACCGGTGCCGGATCTTCCATGCACAATAAGACAAATTGATAAAGAAAAAAAAACTCAGCGGAAGACATGTACTTGAGCTCTTCAAGTCTGAAGTACACGCACTTCGAACAAGTAGTATCACTTGATTGAAGTAAATTATGGCCGTGTGCCTGTTTTAAGTGTGTTCGCCACCTGGAAGCTGAACGACAGCATCATGGTGGACGCGTCCACGAGGCCCGCGCAGGCGCGGCTCAGTGTGGGCGACGTCAGGCCGTGCAGCGCGGACAGCCCGCCCACGGCGAGCGTCGCCCAGGGGTTGGCGCGGCCCGCGCGCGCCCAGCGCCAGAAGGACCACAGGCGCGGCGGCGGCGCGCGTCCGCAGCTCTGCCCGTCCTCCTGGGCCAGCACCTGCCGCAGGGCCGCTGAGAGCGGGGTGGCGGAGGGCGCGGGCCGCATGGCTCTGACCTGGCGGGACGCAGTGCTGCCACTAAAGTAGGCAATAAGTCGCTCAAACAACGTGGAGTAAAGCGGCCGGCCGGCATCTGCGCCTGCCTACTATAGGCAACATGTACGCACCTGTGCTAGGGTGCTGCCTAGTAGGCAGGCGCAGATGCAGCCCGCTGTACGCTACTGTGTTTGGGCGACTTATTGCCTACTTTTCTGGTAACACTGGTGGCGGCCGAGGCGCAGGCGCCCCTACCCGCCAGACTGAAGCTCTCGACAGCGTCCTGTGTGACCTCCTTGGAGGATAGCAGCAGGGTAAAAACACACGCACATCTCCTGCTTCTTTTGTGTTTTATTGGCACTGAGCGTGGCGGACACGCCCGCCCGCCCCGGCTCCCATCACCCGGGCGGCGCCAGGGCGCGCAAACAACGCTCTGTCAACAAACACGCGGCGTGGCTGAGGACGGCGCGGGCGGGGCCCCGCCCCGCGGCCCCAGCTTGACCGCGATCAAACATTCACTAGGTCAGCTCAGCCCGGGCCGAGAGGTGCTCCACCTGCCGCCCGTGGCCATGACACCCGGCTCGCCGCGCAAGGGGCAGCAGAGCACCACTTATTTTTAGACCATTTTCCCGCGCCCTGTGTCAGTAAAGTCGGTGGCGGTCAGCGGCGGAGGACGCCGTTGTGGGTGGGCATCCAGCTGGTGGAGCGGCCGCCGTCCAGCATGGCCGTCGGCGCCTCGGTGCGGTTCTCGAACGTGACGCGCACGTCGGCCAGGGCCATGTTGGGCGTGAGCAGGTCGGCGAGCGCGGCCACGCCGGCGCGGAACGGCCGGTCCAGCGGGAAGCCCATGGCGCGCACGTCGGGGTAGTGCGAGCTGCCGGCCACCCCGCACATGAGCCAGCCGTCGCTGCACGTCTCCGACGAGGAGGTCGGCGCCTGGGAGAGGACAACAGTCAGTACGGGCGAGAATAATAGCACGGAAGTTTGGCGGTGACGGCGCGGCGGCGCAGGGCGCGAACGAAATAAAAAAAATAGATTGGCTAGAATAGCTAATGCGTTAGCTGGTATGGGCTTAGCTAATAATATTAGCTGCCTTGGCTAATTATCAGCTGTAAGAGTTACAGCTGATGATTAGCTTAGGCAGCTAATTTTCGTGCGGGGGCCCGACTAGCGCCGGCGCGTACCCTGTCCTGGTCGTAGTCGGTGACCATGGCCAGCAGCTGGTACGGGGTGCCCGTCACGGAGCCCCTGGGCAGCAGCAGCCCCTGCGGCCAGCCACACCGGCACACGTTCCGCCGGCGCACGCTGGCCGCGTCCCCCGCCGTCGCGTAGATGGCGTCGTTGTCGATGGTCAGCGCCGACTGCGTGGACTGGCGTCGCACCGTGTTGTCACCCGGGGCGACTGCGGGAAGGGGCCGAGGAAGGAGCGTGGTTAGCGTTCAGGCTCCGGGGTCAGCCGCTCCAGCCGCTCTCGTACGTCTGTCCTTGTCGCACTCGTGGGGCGCTGCCGCGCCCGACCTAGGGCACCGCCACAAGTGCGACAAGGACGGAGGTACGGCTCGGTCACGTCCTGCCGCCGGCCCGGGCGCGCCGCGCCTGCCTCCCGCGCGTACTCACGGACGGCGTCGAACACATCCAGCTGCAGGCTGAACCGGCGCCGGAAGTCGAGGTCCAGCGGGTTGCCCTTCTCGTCCTCCACCATGAGCAGGAACAGGCGCACGAACACCCGCCGCGGCGTGGACTCCCTGGAGGTGACCTGCGCAGCGAGTGCGTGCGTGACTACACTGGGGACTCAAGTGTGTGTATGTCACTCACTTCTCAGTCTCCACTCGTACACTTGTAGGTGTGTTAATTTCAATTCGTACGCTCGCAGGCGTGCTAATTTCAATTCGTACTTGTTCCTCCGAGTGTGTGAAAATCCTAGGAAAACTCACACTTTTACCTATGCGAATATGGGAATTGCGTGCATTCACACACTTTGGTTTCCGGTGTGAGTTTGTTGGACGGGCGGACTTGCGGGCGGACGTACCTTGAGCTCGTAGAAGAAGGGCCGGTGCTGGAGGTGCGTGAAGCGAGCGTACTGCCGGCCGGGCGGCGTGTAGTCCAGCCCCAGCGACACGTCCAGGTCCGTCTGCTGGTAGTACGTGCTGAGCTCGTTGGAGGCCGCCGCCTCCGCGCCCAGGGCGCGCACGGACACGGAGCTGAGCGTCACCTCGGGCAGCGGGGTGAGCTGGACGCACAGGGGGCCGGGCCGGGCCGGGCGCGTCAGTCAGGGGCAGGGGCCACCGCCATGCCCCACACGGATAGAAATGACTTGCTGTTCTAGCAAACCTCATTGCAAATATAGCGCCTTTTTTTGCTAGGACAGCAAAAATATTGCTGGCTTAACAAAGTCGTTAGCAGTCACAGCTTACCGGTTGCTGTCACAGCTATTTTTTTGCTAGGGCAGCAAAAAATAGTTGTAGGCGCTATATTTGCAACGAGGTTTGCTAGTACAGCAAGTATTTTCTCTCCGTGCTACGCGGAGCGGGCCACGGCCACGAGCGCGACAAGGAAGGAGTTTCGAGAGCGAGCCCTCGGAGTCAGTCGGCAGGGGCAGGGATGATGAGGGTGGGGGGTGTCTATCTCTCCGGTACTCACGTCCTTGACGCTGTCGTAAGGCCGCAGGTACTTCCTTTTGTACTTCTCGTACAAGTCGTCCATCAGCTGGTGGATGTTGAAAAAGGCCGGGTCCTTGGCTACGGTTGTGATGTAAGAGGTCACGGCAAGCGGCTCCTAGAACATTTTGTAATTGTAGAGAGTGCCCTGAGCTCTTACTGCGCTGCGCTGCGGGTCTGCCTAATCGCGACAGCTGTTAAGCTAGCCCCACAATGAACTCATCGGGCAGTAACGGCGCGAAATTTGGGTTACCAGGAATGTCATTTCTGCCTCCCCCTGCGCTTGGGCTCTCCGGATAGGCCGCCACCTTCACATGATTGCTTGGCGGGTTGGCCTATCCAGTGTGTCGCAGGCGCTCCGCCTCGGTAACGTCCTTTGTGGGGGCGCCATTAGCCTCCCCGCTTGGCTTGGTGGTCGTTCAGCCCGTCCTCTGCTCCTACAGTTTTCTTACATTGTGCACGGCGATAGGATCTACCGCCCTTGGGAGGTTGGCGTGTAGGTCGTTGTGTACGTTCCCATAAAAGTCGTAGTCCGGAGAAACGACCGTGTTTCCCTCAAGCAGGTTGCTGATGATATCCAGGCCGTCGATGTCAACCAATGTCTTCTGACTTCCATTTTTCTGCCGGGCATGACATACTATGCATTGTTATCGGCAAATACCACAATAAGATATTCCATTTCAAAATATGCTTCAAGGTAACACGTACAAATTTGACGTAACCCTGGTCGAGGACATCCTCGTATATTTTAATCCATTTGTCATGGTTTTCGACGAATGTTGTTAAAGGCTGTAATACGCGCAAAATCTAAACTAGAAACGTTGAACTAGCTGCAAAACGTTATAGATGACAGTTGGTTGAGCAGTGTTACCAAAAGTGTCGAGTTATCCTGCCGACCTATGGTCCCCTTCGAACCATGGAGGTGGATCATTTTCGGGAAGTACCCCTTGGGCAGCGGCTTGTGGACATCCATGGGAAGAACAGGAGGTAGGCCGTTGGTAAATCTCTCGGCGTTATACCTGGTGAGGAATATTTACAAGTACTTACGGCATGCCGTGCGAGTCGTCTCCGCGTGAAAGCGTATCACAAATAAAAGACTACTTTTCTGACCTGGCTGTGAACTGGCGGTGCAGGTGGACGAACAGCTCTCCGCGCCGGGGTAGGTCCACGTACCGCACGTCATCCGTCCCCGCCGGGTAGTACACGTGCCACTTCCAGTGCATCACGTGGAAGTGCGGGTCCTCCCGGAAGTACCAGAGCACGCTCTCGTCGTCCTTGCCCACGGCCCTCTTCACCGTTATGGGCGCCTTTGCAAATGGGATCACAACCATAATGTTTTCTCAACCATGATTTTATAAAAAGCCTGTCCACAAATATGCCGGGGGCCTAGTTCAAGAAAAGTTTTGCTTCGCCAGCATAAAACCTTGTCTAAGTGAAAAGCAGAACATTGATCTCCTGCTGGAACTCATTTTTTTCCCCATGTGTTACTGCCTTACCCTGTGACTTGGTGATACCATGTGCATCTCCTCGCGGGCCTTCGCAAAGAACTCGTCGTCGACGTAAAGCTCGGGTACGAACTCGGGCAGCTCGGGGATCCTGAGGTCCTGGAAATGTCAAAATGTCGGTGACGGCGGGGAGGGGAGCTACGCATCCGCCACATCATGGTCACACGGGGTGCGCGCGGCGTCCTCCGCTCAGAGAACACATCTACTTCGTACCCGGACGCTCTCCAGTGGGGACCGCAGCATGTAGAGCATGAGGGCGTCGAGGATCATCTCAGGGTTGAAGTGAAGGCGCGCCCAGACCGCCCGGGCGAGCACGTCCTCCACCGACGAGCTCTCTGCACAAACACCAGACAAGTTTATTTGCTTCCCACGAGGGGGAAAAATTCTCTTCTTTTGCCTAATCTTTCCCTCTATTCCTCTCAAATTGTCAACTCTATAATTTTTTTCTCTAAATTTCATTAATATGTAAATGACTTTCCCTTCAAAAATCTTTTTCTTTTTTTTGTAAAACACCTTTATTTGCAACTTCAAAAAAACAAACAAACCATGTACCGACCCCTAAAATGGGGCTTCGCTCTTGGGGTGTATTTTGTAAATTTGAATAGCTAAATAAATAAATAAAAAAAAACACTGTAACTCACCGTCGAAGAAGTGCCAGAAGCGGATGACGAGCGCGAGGAAGGGCGGCGCAGACCTGGTGAAAGCGCTGCGGAAAGGCAGCCTCGTGTTGATGTCGGCGAAGCGCTCGGCCGGCATCTCCAGCTCCGGCACCGCGATGACGCGCCTCGCGGCCCGCCGCGCCACCTCGACCTCGGCCGTCCTGTCCCGGTAGCGCTCGGGCTTCGCTGACGCAAAGAGGGCCGTCAGCGCCATCGCGGGGAGGCTCGGGTCGTCGCCAGTGTTACAAGAAAAAGTAGGCAGTAAGGCGCCCAAACCCAGGGGAGTAAAGCGGGCTGCATCTGCGCCTGCCTACTAGGCAACATGTTCGCACCTGTGCTAGGGTGTTGCCTAGTAGCCAGGAGCAAATGCAGCCCTCTTTGTTTTTGGTGCCCTTTTGCCCACTTTCCTTGCAACACTGGTCGTCGCCGTAATGGTTGCCTACTTTTCTTGCAACACTTGATCCATGCTGCAGGGCGCGCGGGGCGCGGGGCGGCGGGGCGCCTATATACATACCAGGTACGCGCGCGGCACATCAAAGGCGACATCTCGATTGGCGCCGCGCAGGGAGAAGATCGGCTCGGCGGGTCTGTCGAACAGGTACAGCAGGTCGGAGGCGGTGGGGGCAGTGACCACACCGGGTCCGGCCGTTGTGGGCTCGGTTGTGAGGGCCTCGGTTGTGGGGGCCTCGGTCGTCGTATCACTAAGTATTACAAATGTTAATTCGCGAGGACACGCGACGAAATCGCATTAGATGCTGGAATTTGCTGACCTTGTCTCGTCATCACGAAGTTGAAGGGCCTACCTTACGGACTCGGTTTGATTCCGCACCACATACACGACTCCAATTACCAGCCCGGCTGTGACCAGCAGAACTGTCACTACACTGACCGCGACCCCTGGTGAATTTTCATGTTCTTTTTAAACTTCTGCTACACACAGAGCGGCACATTTGTTGTGTCGAGAACTTACAAAGCTTCTTGCGGCTGGGGGGCTTGTTCTCGTCCATCTCGCGTGTCGATCTGTCGCCTGCAGACGCCGTAGTCAGAATCACAGCGAATGCGGACACCTGGCCGTGACGCAAGCGTGATAACAAGATATAAAGGCCAATCACTAGCAAGCCACTGTTTCTCTGGCCACTAGTATTTTTTTTCTGCCTGTCACTCGCGTCACTCTACTTGAGTGGGTGGGCGCTGGGCGCCGGCCGCGGCCGGGGACTCGCGCTGTTGTTCTCGCCACAAGGGAAGTCCAATGCCGATAGAATCTTAGCGATGCTTAGCGTGCTGGGGATTCCAAGGTTCGGAGCTCAGTGGCTGGGAGATAGCACTACAACACCGGACAGAGGGTGGGTCCTCCCCTCCCCACTTCACCGCGTCAAAGTCGGTCCAGCGTTACCCTGCTCTTCGTGCCGCTGCTTATGGGACTCGAAGAAAGTTTCGTCGTTGCATACACATTTTTTTTTTTGCGTATAAGGTAACACATTTTAAATGTGCATGACATAAGTACATTGAATGAGGTAGTGCACTATAAAGTCCTCAAACTAAACTGTGTTATCCTCTTTTCGCGCTTTCAACCTGTGGAGCGAGGAGCGAGATGAGAAATTGTCCGATCTGCTACTGTTTTTGTTGAGCGCAGAACGGGAGGGGTGCGATGGGCTCCTGGCTCAGAGATACAACAGGAATCGATCGAAAGCTGCTTGTTGCTATCCTTTTCACCGCTGAAAATGTTTCAGCCGTTTTGCTGTTTGTCCCTTTTCTTTGAATAAGTTTCTTTACATTCGGAAAAATCTGAATTAGTGCTCTATTAGTTGAAATTGAACGTTTCTGTAGAACAGACATCTGGTTTTGTTTTGGTTTTGAGGTTAGTGATGTTTCACGGAATTATGCCCTAGTAAGAGAATTTATATAGATTTGTACCACACAATCCGACGCCTCACTATAAAACGATGACTCGTCCAGGAACTATATCTCTGCGGTAGGTGATGAACTCCTCAATTAATGTTGATATCTCCTTAATTTTAAATGTCGTTTCTCCTCTCATCTTAGTATAGTTTGCTATTTACAATTGAGAGCTCTTTTGTAAAATTTTCTGAAAGATTGTTAAAAGCATACTCTTTTGCAGCATTGATATAAATACTGCCAAGGACAAAAAAATATGCGACCTGATCCCATTTGTCAGACTGGAGAGACTTCAGATCAATGATGTAAGTGTAGTTTTGTGTGCTGTTAATTCCACGTTTCTAATTCACAAATTTATCCAGCCTGTTTTTTCCCCTCTGAATTTTAGAGTTCTCACCCCCCAAATGATACTCTAGATTTTCTTGAAAATGATCCAATAACAGAGGCTCCTTCTCCACCTCCTGCCAGGAAAGGTGGAAGTAGGGATCAAGGTGAAAAATCATTATTAAATGCACATAGTAAGAGCACGGTAGTTTCTTTCCAAAAAAATCCAGCCTCTCCTACTTCACCGTCTACGAGAAGAACCGGAAGAAGCGGTCAAGAGCCAAAATATCTTAAATTACAAAGTATTAACTTTCTTGATGATAGTCAAAACGTGTCAAAGAATAATCCAGATAGACAAACTTCTCCACCTCCACCTCGTAGGAGAATTGAAACAAGAGGCCAAGAAACAAAAGTTCTTGATAAGAGACCTTTCAAATGTTCGTTGTGTATGGAACGTTTCCATACCAGTGTTCTTTTAGCTGTACACATGAGAATCCATGATAAAGACAGTGATGAAGATGATGAAGAAGAGGATGACGAAGATGACGAGGAATATGTGGATGATGTGCAGGCCTTCAGTGAAAATGAATTGAAATCAGCCAAAACCAAACCTCGCATGTCAAATTTATCTAATTCATCTACATCTAAAGAAAATAAAAGCTTAGTGACAAATGTTCATAACAGTTCACCAGCAGGTGACAAGAATACCAATTCCATTACCAGTAACATCCTTACCTCTGATGATGACTCGGTTTGCAGGTATTATTATATAATTAAAACTTGTTCTCTTCCTATATATTTTTATTGTTACAGCTATGCTGATTTCATGTTTTTCAGTATGTTCTCCAGCTCAGGTCCACCTAGCCCTAAACAAATCAAAAGGAAAGGGCCCATAAAATTACTAAAATGTAAGGAATGCCCGGCATCTTTCTCGCGACAGTGGTATTTAGATCTCCATCTTATTCTCCTGCATTATGTCCATAAAAAAAATTCGTCAATAAAATGTCCTAGCTGTCAAACAATTTTTATCAATGAACATCACCTGAGGCAGCACGTTGAGACAAGCCATAGCAATGTAAGTTTGTCTACTTAAACATGATTCTTCTTAGTGTTCATTTATTTTGTTTAATTTTATCCTCAAAGCCATGTCACAAACAATTCTTCATAATTTTTACTTTTTTCTTTCTAATTTCATTTAAACAGGATTTATTTATAATGCATAATGAAATCAGCTCGGCTTTGGCTCTGACAACTGATGCTTTGACTGGTGAACAGTGAGTACTTTGTAATGAATTGAAGGAAGAGGGTTACTTGGTTTGCTCTGATCTGTAATCTAATTATCTATCTAATGGTGATTTCAGTATAAAATATCAAAAGAGAAAAGGAACAAATCAGCCTCCTCACAGTTTAGAAAGTTCATACCAGGCCAGACGTCCACTATACTCTAAAATGCCTAATCATTTGCCAACAGATTGGCACAAGGCCTCCTCCTGGGAAAAAGATAATATAGTTGATCTCATTGAAGCAGAACTGAAGTATATAGCAGTTGAACGAAACAAAATGGGAGATCATTTTTCTTATACTCACATTCAACGTTTATCTCTTGAAATATGTGAATATCTTCATATTGCAAACTTTTTTGACAATAATCCCCCAAAACGATGGGCTCAACGAGTTCTGATAAAAGTCCGACAAGTTCCAAGACCTGGTAGATTTCGTTTTGTTCATAATGTAAATGCGAGTTATTTAAATGCTGTTAGTGAGCTTTCCAACCGAGGTCTCTCAGAAAACAAAATATTTTACGCATTTGAAGCAAGAATTTGTGATGTGAAAAATGATGGAACAGCAAAGAGAGTTCCAAAAACTCCTATTGGATCTACAAGTCCAGATGTTTCTGTTGAAGACACTATCTGCACTGTAATTTGCACTAACGCAAATGGTTCAGTGCTTTTACATCCAACCATTATTTTTCGAAGCCAAATTGCTGATATTGAAAATCTTCACCAACTTAAGGCTTTGACCATCAGTCATCCTTCAAAAGATTTCCTGGAGAATGCTTATTTCCATGAGTGGTTTGCCCAATTTCTTTTGGCTATTCCTCCTGCAAGACCTATTCTTCTTCTTGTGGAAGGCACTGTGTCCCACTTATCTTTTCGTATAATTATGATGGCAAGAGAAAATGATGTGCATATACTCTTTGTTCCAAGTAGAAAACGCTTTGTCCACTCTCATCAGCTCATTCGGGAAGCTCTAATGGTTCCATTGATGAGAGAGTTTGACAAAGAAGTTGTTAAACATCTGGAAACTCACAATTTTAGTTCCTTTCATGTGTAAGTATAATCAAACTCAATGATATACTAAAACATTACATTATTATAATAGTATATAATTACATTTTATTGCAGAAAAGATTTTGGTAAATTGTTTGAGCCAGCATGGAAGAAAGCTCTACCTGAAGCAGAAACAAGAAAAAGTTTCATCCAGTCTGGATTCTTGCCCCTCCCCAACTCAACTGAGCCTTTAGAGGTCGCTGCAAGGGGCTACTTAGATGAAGTTATTGCTGTAGGAAAGGGCTCCAAGTCAAGTTCTGATGTTAGTGGCTCATCAATGCCAAAAAGTATCTCACAGGTATAAACCCCAACTAACTTTGCATTGACTCTTTCCTTAATTGTTTTGTTTGAAAAAATTAATTTTGTGTTAGTTTCCACTTATTAATCTAATCTAATAACTTGTGTGTTATTTCTTTTTGTCGTTGTTCTTGCCAGGCAAAGTCTACTGCCGATGGAAACCCTCCTGCAGCCTCTCTAGATAGTGACCATTCCAGTTTAACCAGTGTGAATTCGCCAAGTCATACACCATGTGAAATAAAGGAGGAGCCAGTTGATTTTGATGTGGATGATAATTCTACAAACCCGCCTCTTTTAAAGGAAATAAAACAAGAACATCTGGAAAGTGAGTTAGGTGGCCCCCCTTTAGATGCTATTAAGCAGGAGTTGGTTGACTTTCCTAGTAGTTCTCAAACAGAAGATGAATTAGATATAATGAAGTTTGATCCTGAAGAACATGAATGCACTGGCTGCAGTAAGTTCTTTTCCTCAAACAGTGATCTTGCAATTCATCAGTGCAGTGCTGTAAGTGAACTACATTTTAATGCTTGTCTAAATGCCAACATAATCTTTTCTTATGTGGATTTTTCTCTCTAATACAGGAATCAATAAAATTAGAAACCGGTGAAGACCATCAATCAGCTGGAAGATTCCAATACCATAGATGTCCACATTGCTTGACGTCTTTTGCCTTAAAAGAATCTCTCTTATTGCATATCACTAATCGGCATGCTTCTATGTGAGTTTAAATGCATTCTCATCAAAATTATTGGGACACAAATCTCAATTATTATCTTTCTCTTAATATGCTTTTCAGAGCAAAGAAGAAGGCAGGTATCAAAACATCACAAGAAACCACTCTTCGCAGAAATAATGCTGGGCAAGGAGGCAGCCCTGTATTTCAGATAGCCCAGAAAAGGAAACGTGCTTCTGAAGAAGAAATAAATTCTCTTAAACGCAACAAGGTAAGGTATCACTCTCTTCTCAATTCTTAGCCCATTTTGACAATTGGAAGTAATTTTGACCTTTAAACATTGCTTTTTTATTTCATCCTGTTTTTTAAATATTTTTGTTTTTGTTTTTAAATTTTTAAGGATGTTCGTTTTACTGGACCTACTCCATCTTCAGCTGGTGATTCAGGAACAGAATCAATTTCTTCATCATCATCAAGAACATTAACAGCATCACCAGAATCACCAACAAATGAACATGGTAGTTTGTGCAACCAACCATTAACTTGTATTTATGCATTGCACTTAGCTCATACTGATGTATTTCTTCTTTTCCAGCATATTCTGTGATTAGCTCAAGACCACTTCCACCTCCACCTCTTCCTGAGCACGACTATCTTGGACAGATATACAAACAAAATTCAATACTTCAGCAAAAAGCAATTCCCACAATTGAATTTGTTCGCCAAAAAATATCTTCCCCTGTGCAGAAGGTACTATGTGCTATGAAAAAGCAAAAGAATAAAATTATTATAGGCAACACTATTGTTTTGTCACAAATAGTACCCAATTGAATGGAGCAGACATTGTACATTTATGAACTCAATCAATATATTTGACAAAATGTAAGTTTTCCCAAGTAGATCTTGTTCTGTGTGATATAAGGCATATACTTCTTTTTCTAATCAGAAATGAGTACTGTGTGTAATTTTGTTTGACGTGTGCATGATTAGATTTAATTAATTATGTATGAGTCATAGATTTTAAGTGAAGTAAAGAAAGAATTATATCAGTCAGAGACCACCACACCTTTTCTCTTTCTCTTTTTATTTTACGTACACCACTATTAACTATAGTCTATACATAACCCATTGCACCCAGTAATATGACTTGTAGAAAACTTAAATGCAACAAATAGATTAACTTACTGCAACTGAAGGTTCAAAAAAAGTGATTGAGGCAAACCTTAAGTCTGCAGTTCATTTATACAGCATTATGTTCACAAGTTCATTAACAAATATTGAGTAGAAAAACTAAAAACCCCATAAACAGACAATAAAATTTCAGAAATAGGCATTTAACAATCTAAAACCTTATGTGCAACAAGAAAATATGAACGGTTCCTCTTCAGTAAAACTCAAGCCATCAAGTAGAATTCACTTCAAGAAACCCATGCTGCAAGAGCACTTTTAATTCCTGATGCAAAAGGTGTGTGTCTCCCAATGCCTTTTGATTCAAGGCGTGATCGATCCATCTGTGTGTCATAAGGGCGACTAACAGACTGTGCAGTTCCATTACTTGGGTCAGGTGCCTTTGAAACATGAACATGTGGCAAACTAAATACTTCTCCCATTACCTGGACCATCTGGTACTTAGTAAAGATTTCTGAGCCACACCATTGAAAAATTCCATGCACATCTAAGTCCTGGAAAAGGAAATATAATCCAAATAAATTAGACTTTAACTAAAACTATTTTTTAAAAGAGATAGACATTTATGCTTAAGAAATGCTCACTTTGCGATCAAATCTGAAGACTGCCAAACCTAAACAAATTTCTGCAATGTCATCCACATGTGAGGGGCAGCGTTTCTCATAATCAGACACTTTAGTTGGCTTTGCAACATTTAGAAGTGGTTCCAGCAAACAAGTTACAGCACTTTCAGAAAGTTTTTCAACTGGTCCATATAATACAGGTACTCTTAGGATTATATTTTCTGTAAAAAGAAGTCGATCTGAATAGTATGGTGCTAAAATTGCTGATGCTGGCTGATATTGTTGCTGATGCCATCAGCTGTTGTACCTTTATTTGCAGCCATTACTGTTTCTTCCCCTTCTAGTTTCAGTTTTCCATAGTCATTGAGAGGATGTGGTTTGTCCTCTATCTTGTAGGGAGGATTGCATCCATCAAAAACATAATCTGTACTGATGTACAGGAGAGGAATGTCATACTTATCTGAAAAATAATATTATAACTATATATATTTATACACTTAAATATATTTTCTGAATACAGTACTTGATCTAAACTACCAGCTGTCTCAGCTAGATGGAATGTCGCATCTACATTAATCCTGCGTGCTCCTTCTGGATCAGCACTGACTTTGTCTGGAAAGCGTTGAGCAGCAGAATGAATGATAAGAGTTGGTTTAAATTTAGTGATAGCTGTGGCAACAGCTCCAAAATCTGTGAGGTCAAGTTTTTGTAAATCGGGGCCAGTTCTAGAAGGTTAACACAAACAGCAAAGATGTATAAGTAATTAGACAGGGTATTACACTATGATTTTTAAAAAAATTCTGGGTGAAGCACTAGTTAGGAATTATGTGACTACGCAAAGAATCAAGTAAGCACCTGGAAAAAGATACACCAAAGACCGTCCAGCCGGCTTCCTTAAATTTTCTATGGATTGATCTCCCCAGCAGCCCGGAGGCACCGGTAAGGAAGAGTCTCCTGTCAACTTTTTGAGCCATGAGAAAAATTGGAATGTCCTTCCCTAAGAAGATTGTGACTCGGAACTTTTGGCACGGCTGACGATTGACTAAATGAAGGTCAAACAAGATGCCAATTCAGACGACACAGCTGGAAGTAAACAAAAACAAACAAGAACACCGAAGCTTCTTGCGGCTACCGCTAGAGAGCTAGATTTGACTCCGTACCAGAGTTGTGAACGTGCCGTAAAGCGCAGAGGAACTTCAAGTATGAAAAATTCGCATTATTGGCTTGACATACCACTGTGCTTCCTTATCCGTAGTAGTTCAGTCTTTGCACACAAGTTCAAAATTATTGTCAATCTCTAAACAGTCTTTAAGTTTTTGATCACAGCAATGAATGGCTTATTACTTTCAAAAATCCTGAAACAAAAATAAATTTCAAAATGGGGCGATGGCACATATACTCCAGTCACTTCACAGTTCTTACCACAAAAACCGTAGAAATGATTCATTCTTCGTTAAAAATTCTTCAGCTCATTTAAGTAAGAGAGCACCGTACACGTAGGTAAATGTTTTATTTTTTACAATGAAAATGAGTGTTGTGTGGTGTGCGATGGTGTGTGATGTGCGATAATCCCTGTAATCCCAATAATCCCAATTATCCCTATTATCCCTATAATCCCTATGATCCCTAACTCAACGAAGGGAAGCTTTTCAGCAATGAAGACACTGACCCCTGAAGAATGAACTCACCAGGTTGCCGAGTTACCAAGCAGCGACAGTAACTCAGATGGAAGAAGGCCCTGCAAAAATAATAATGCAAAAATTAGCCAACAGAAAAATTCAGCTGACAAGTAGTAGCTAACTGCTTTGGCAATACTCACTGGGGGGAAGATGGCCTGTTCTGTTCTCCATCCTCCAGCGTTCTCCATCACAATGCTTTCTTGATGAAGCTGAGTAGAGGCTCTATACACCTGCAACAACGAGCAATGATGAAAATAAGAATTGAAAGTAAGCGTTCACTGATTAAGTAGTAGCAATCAGCTGGCACGGCAATATTGACAAAACAAAAAAAATTTGAAGGGTTAAAAATGCGAGCTTACCTTTTGCCCTCTCAGGGCAAGGGTTTTGTTGAGGCATCTGACGGTTCAATAATGGTCAGAGCAGAAGACCAAAGTTCTCTTCATTAAGGGCTTGATACCATGTCCTCGAGTATTTGCCACAGGTTTGTTTCAGACTTCACCCTCCAGCCAAAACAAGTATGGTGAACAGCCTGTGCATATGCTTTGTGCCTCCACAGACGAGTGTGAGAACCAGCTTGACTTAGGCAAACTTGCTGACTAAACAAAGAAATTTGAAGGGTGTTGTCTCACTTTTTCAGCTATGAAGACGTTAACAATAACAAATAAAGGAGGGTGGTATGGTAGAAAAAATATCTTCAATCATGACTTACTGATCTGTTTCCAGCTGTTTGCCTTATTACAGTACACCGTCAAGAACTGACAGGTCAAATTAGATTGTATCAAGAGGGTTATATTCTTCTATATCAGGCATGGCCAAACACAGCATAAGCCTGAAAGACAAGATAAGAGTGATAAACTCTCAAAAGTTATTCAGTGCTGGGGGCTGGGTATGGAATTCTCTCAGCTGGCGACTGGCGAGGCGAGAAGTGGCCGTTGCCGTTGGGTTTCAAGTTTGAATGGTAACGACGCGCCACGCGCCTGGTCTCGATGTACATCGATACTATCGTCCTCGGCTCGTTTTCTAGCAGCCGATCAAGCAAGTTAAAAAAAATAATGTAGACTTTTATAAAAACGGGGAACCGTATTTCGGTCTTATTTGTCAAATTTGAAAAATCTTCAATGTTTAAAGAAAATGTATATGAGTGCCGAACCAGAGATAACGAGATAACTAGGGCCGAACCTAAAGGCCGACCCGAGCCGATGTGTACTGAGCGGCGAATTTCTCATGTCTGACTGTACCCCGGATCAGGGATGGCTCGTGCACAAGGCTGGTACGGAGTCAAATCTAGCTAGGAAATTAGGGAAGTGTTTTTTAGCAGTTTTAGCGCCGCGGCCGTAGGCAACCAGCCCGTCTTAGTTTTGGGTGCCAGCAGTGCGCCGTGCCTGCTCACAAAACAGAGAGAAATTCTGCGAATTTCACCATTTACTAGGATATGGCAGGCCATAAACGACTGAGATAAAATGTATTGTTCCCGAGCTCGGGAGTACCCCGATGACAGAAAGTGCCTGGTGACTATGGGACTTGGGCCCATTCAAAACGTCCCGCCACTTTCCCGCCAAGCACGGTGGTGCACAAGAGGTCGCCGGCCATCCCCACCAACGAAGGTCCCATGGTGTAATGGTTAGCACTCTGGACTTTGAATCCAGCGATCCGAGTTCAAATCTCGGTGGGACCTGAAACCCAGAATACTTTTTGCTACATACGAATTAATTAGTTTTCAGTTGGTACGCACCTATGAGCTAGCTGCGAGTTGTTTTTCATCTTCAACAAAATCACTGTTGACACAAGGAGAAAACAAGGAAATTCAACTCAGATCCTATCCATGAAAGAAGACATTTATTTACATTTCAGAACGCCACAGTTTCATTTTTTTACAGAGAAAATTGTAGATGTGCTAAAAAATGAGATCTTTAGATTAATTTTTAACCTTTATGCCATAAAGCTGATACACCACAATTTGATTTGGTAGTAGGGCTCTAATCTTTTTACAGGCAGTAATACTAAATATAGAGATGTATGGATAATTTGGGTGAAATAAATGAAAATTTTTAAATTGATCACATTTTATCACTACCAGTCTAGCTTATTGATAAGATAAATTAACTTAACACAATGTTTATGCAGAAAAAAAGTCAGTGTTTTCTTCTTTTCAGACATTTATGAATTGGATCATTTCTAGGCTATAAGAGACATTCTTAGTTCTTTCACAAGTGAACAACTAAATGGGACACTTATTTTATTACCAAACAGTAAGTCCTCATGTTGATTCCTAAAATTTTCAAAACACAACTGGACAGAGATAAGGCCACCCACCGAGACATAATAATTTATATACACTAGACATTAAATAATCAAATACTGAGAACATTCCTGACAACATAAAGCAGGTACAAAATAACAACTTGGCATAAAACTAAGTTGTTAAGGAATGTATTCAACACAGCCTTTCAAATTGCATTCAATAGCTAGAACAATGGCACACATGACAGTATTTAAATATTAATTACAATGATCAAATATGAAACATTCACACAACATTTATAATTAAAAATTTAGTTTACACGCATGTTTGCAAAAACAAAAGCAAAAAAAAAAAAAAAAAGAAAAAAGGGAATAATTGTAATAATAATAAAAATAATAATCAAACAAGCTGATGAGTAGAATATTTATACATTATGTATATATGTTTTCTAAATCAAAGCATGTCATCTAAACACTAAGCATTAGTGTAAAGACAAGCAATTAAGATCACAATCAAAAAGAATGATTACCGTCAATGTTTAAGAGGGATTTTCACAATTCCATTAAGATAAGCATGCTGTAGAAAAAATATTATTATCCTTTCTTTATGAAGATTGAGGTTGATCATGAATTACAGAATATAGAAGGTATTCAGACTTTATAACAGAGTACTAATTACTCCAGATACTGAAACCAAAGAATCAAAACAAAATTACAACAGATGGTCACCTAAAATCTTATTTAAAATATCATTGTGTCATAAGTGACCATCTTCTGGCTCCCACATATTTTCAACTCTTCTTCTCTTAGAGGCAGTCTCATTAGAATACTGGGTAAATTCAGTGTCAGGAGGTTCCTTACCCATGGAGCCTCCTGAAAATTCACCCATATTATCTGTGTTGTCATAACTTTCATCTCCTTCAAATTGCAGATCATCAAAACCTTCATGTTCAGTCATAGGTGCAGATGATTGATTAGTCCATTGACTTGACCCAGGTTCAGATAACATTTCTATACTTAAGTCGGACGAAACAGAGTCTAAAGGTACCAGATCATCTTTCCCAGGGTCATTAGAAGAAACAGACTGTTGACAGGAGCTACTACTCAAGGGCTTAGTTTCACTCAATTGAGAATCATTCCCATGATCACTAAAAGCTTTAACATCTAGAGTATCTTCAACTGTCCCTCCATCTTCATGAGGACCTACATTATTTTTTACTGGCCCACTACTAATGGTATCACAATATACCTCATCGCTTGTCTGCTTACTAGTATTCATTAATCCACTTTCATCGCCAAGTCTGCTGTCATGCTGCTTGTCTAATGACTTTTGCTTTGAACATCCTGGAGGAGGAGTAGGACCTTTAACACTTGAGCTGGTAGACATTGGGGAAGCATTTGGTGACTGATTTGCTTTCTGCAATGATTTACGAATTGATATTTTGGGAGACTGACTTGACTGGCTTCGAGATATTGATACATCAGATAATTTTGTAATCTTCTGTTCCTTGGGAAACGAATTAGGGAAGCTATCTTTTGATACAGAATTAGAAATATCATTTTGAAGCTGTGCATCTTCACTGCCAAATACATTAACTGTCTCAAGTCCTCTACCACTGCTTGCACACTCAGATGGGATACCCTTACCCAGTTGAAGATGTAGCAGCATTATCTCTCTTCTGATTGCAACATTGCGTCGATAAGCTTTCAATTTCTCTCTTTCTGCTTTTAAGTTTTGGACTTCTAAAGCCAATACCTCTTGGCGAAGTTTCAAATGTACTTTTTCTAGCTCCCTGCAACATAAGAAACAACTTATTATATAATGTGGAAGATTTTGGTTTCAGGTGACACAAAAGAAAAAGAAAAATTTCTTACTCATTCACCCGAGGTCCAGATCTATTCTGAGCGGTATTTACTATTTCAGCTGCTCTTACTGCCTCTGGATCTCTTGATCTTGGTTTCACTCTGCTAGACATAGAAGCTGTCATTGCAGCCGCTAAACTAGGATGTTGGAATCCAGCTGCGCCCATTTTCTCTAACTTTTGGCTAGCTATAATACTGTCTGTTAGAATGGTTGTCACTCTATCATCACTCTCGCTGTAACTTCCATACTGACTCCCTCGAGGTCTCCCTCCCCTTTTACGGTTCATCAAAGGATTTAACAAATGAAGAGGTGGTGGTGGTGCTGACAAAGGTGGAGTAGCATGGGTTGGAGGTGGCCGAGTGGGGGCCACAGTTATTGTCAAGTTTGGCTTCCCGGGAACACGCAGTTTCACAGGATCTTGCGCATCTGGAATCTGATTCAAAATTGAGAATAAAATTGAGTTGTTACAGGTAACAATAAAGCAAGGAAAGGAAATATGTAAACTAACAAGAGGAAGCTGCTGAGACTGAGGCTGTTCTTGTTCCTGCTGACCACTGAACAAATGATGATAGTTCTGATCATCTTGGCCACCCATATCTTCCATATAACCTGGGGTGAAATCCTTAGCATCTTCATACTGCCCCTCCAGCTCGCAGTTTGGCTCAAGAGCTCCAGCATCTACCCACTCCGGCTCCATCTTGACCCGAACGTCATCTCCGTATCCACTGGGTCCAGCTTCAGATGGATCCATCATTCCTCCGCCAGGACTAAACATTAAAAAGACAAGGAAACAATTAAAGAAGGAATATTTTTGTGACAAATAATGGCGTGATAATTTTTTTTATTTTTTTTAATGCTTCTACTGTATAGAGAATAGTGTGCAAAAGAGAACCGTGGTGATTGAAGTATTTACTTACCCCATTCCAAGTGTTGCTTCTAAAGTACTGGCATCTTCTCTGCCCCCAGACTGCTCTTGCATTTGCTGTCTGTGAACATAACAGAAAAACAAGAGAGAATAAGCAAATGAAATACCTTGTTCATAATCAAATTTCTGACTTCAGGCTGGAAGAAGAAAGAACTAGCTGCAAAGTAAAAAATAATAGACATAAAACTGAAGGTACTCTGCCAAGAAAATATTAGTAACTAAGAAACAAAATGGAGATGTTTCTAAACAAAACAATACATATATTCAAATGAGAACATGAGTGTGTGTGTGTGTGAAAGAGAGAGATATGTCTCCTAGTACAATGAAGGACCACAATCAAGTAATACAGTTCATTCAACGGTTATCAAAATAGAAGCAATGATTGTCACCTGTGAAAATACAGACATAAACAGAATTGACAATGCACACATAATCTACAAAATTTGTCTAACATTTAAAATCTTGACATATTCCACTTGACAAGACATCAAGATGATTCCAGATAAATTTAACATATGTATTTTAAAATATCACATCTCAAATCTATTTTACAATGATGATGTAGATTGTATGACAGAAATCTAATTGACTAGCTGCAATGAACTCACTCCTCTAGTCCCACAACATAAATATAATACAATTTCACAATGATAATAATTTTCAGCACAGTAAGTGTTATGAATAAAATGGTTTATCACATCTGTATTTACCAACACAATACTGAACTTACAAAGGTAACATCCAAGGGTAGAACGGGAACGGATGAGGAAACGTTCTACGCCTTAGCCGACGCTTTGCTCTTGCAATATCTCTCATAATGCTAGCTTCTGAATCTTCAGGGGGGTGATTATGCTCAACCAATGATCGGGGGTTATGGTACTGCAACACAGAGTGTAAAGAACGAATCAATGAAAAATGCTACCCAAAGACAATAAAAAATGACATCTAAAGAAATGAGGTTGAACAATAATATGAAACTTACCGGTCTTTCACGATCTGTAGTTATGGCCCCTTTACATCTTGTATCAGATCTGGTTGGAGTGGCACATGTCCACCGAATAGCGTTGGCTGATATTGCCTTCTTTGAGTAGGAATAGCCATTAAAGTGAAGCTTATCCCCACCCTGATTATTCATAGTCACCTCACATCTTGGGAGGTCAGGTCTATTATTTTGATCTAGATGTTGCTCAAAGTGATTGTCCATAGCATGGTCTGCAAACTGTTCTAAACGTTGCTCCATAAACTGTTCTACGTGAGACTCCATTATCAGCCTCTACAAGAGCATTAAAAAAGGATAACTTTAATATTCTGATCAAACCCACACAAAATGCTGAACGAAGTAAATACAGTAATTCCTGTTGAGGTGTTTGTGTTCTCACTGTGTACTGAAACATGCTGGATAGCCCAAAACATGCACCTGCTTTTCTGTATAAAAAGCTAGAATAGACAAAGGACTAGAAACACTAAAAGCCCAAACCATCACAATGCTTGACACCAGTTCATAAAAAAACCATCACCACCCCAAGTCACTTCTAGACTAGACTACATTATGCGGCATTGTACCTAGAGAGACTCTCTATTGTACCCACATCCTTAAAACTAAGCACTGCGAAGACAAAGCTACTTGTAAATACATATGTCATTTATAACTGGTGAAGGTTACAAAATATATGATCCTACAAATACTAATTAATCTTAAATTAGTTTATGTAGCGCAACAAAACTCATAACAAATGTATTGTCATATAACTTTAAATATTTAATAAAACAACTTAACTATCAATGTCAACAATAACAGACTGATCTTCAGAGCTATATAGTTTCATTATAAATCTTTGGAACTGTTAGAAAATTTAACAGAGAACAGTTACAAGTACAAAATCAAAGACTGACCCAGATAAAAGGTACCTACGCTTCAGGATGATAGTTCAGAGATTCATTGAGGCGTCTCCTCTTTTCCATCTGCTGTTGCAGCGACTCGAAGGGCATTGACTTCTCTATGCCTGGAAACCTGCATTCCAAGGAACAGGGGGTGTTACTTAACTAATCGAAGTAGATGGAAAACAATCTTCTTGATAATAGAACCCAGTCCAGTGCACGCACCTGCTGGCCTCTTCTTGGTAGATGTCAAAAATAGGTGTTGTTTCTGTGCTGACTCGTCGCTGTATTGCAGCAAGAAACCGCCTTAAACTATGCTTCTCTTGATCTGCCGGATGATTGTGAGGCGAAACTTGAATAATGACACCTAAATTGTGCTTTTGAATGACCCGCCCGAAGCAGCCGCGGATGGTACATCGGTAATAGGTTGAGCTTTCCGTCGCCCTGTTTCGACGGTACATGTGCCCGTCATAGTAATAAATAGTACTACCATCACGTTGTCCTGGACACTCTTCCATGGTGACGTTTTTTTTGAGTTTTGCTAACACCTCAGCATAGAAATTAATGGGCGTTCCGATGTCGGCGAAAACCTCTTCCTAACCTCACTTTGGCTCCTAGCTCCGCACGCAGCATTATTTTTAAGCTTCCCGCTGCACCTGTAGCAGCAAACTCCTACATTTCCATAAATTTGCTAGGAAGACTCTTTCACCGCTTGGATGCTATCGTCGTGAGAGCAATACTTAAGCACATAAATCTTGAAAGGCAAGGACTGGCTACTTGAGCTAAACAAGATCGCTGTCTACTGGAGATCGTCGTGGTGCATCCTAATGCTGCCAACATAGGCAGCTGTCAAGTCAGTTGCCGGTATCCGAGAAGATAATCCAATTGATTCTTCATTCTCAAACAGTGTATTCCATTGAGAGAATCATTTTCTTTATCATGCTTTCCATAAGTCCAACAGGGAAAACCTTCTTTGTCTTCTTATACCTTCTGCCAAAGTAGCATGACTAATTTCCAGCATAGGCTAATATGACTATGATACCAGTCTGCATAACTGATGGCAAATAATTATCTGTTCATCTTATTGGCTAAAATTACGAGAGTGCTTAAGGTCTGGGGATGCAGAGAGTCAATGTTTGACTTGACTTCAGTAATGTAACAACTAACATAGACATAACGTAGCCTCTATCTCAAAACATCCCTCTCAAAATTCAAATTTTTGAAGAAAATGACTACAATTAGGAAAAAAAAACACAAGAGAAAACAACTGTGATATACAGAGAAATAGCAGTTATTTGACGGACTGATAAGACTGAGGAACAATTTTATAGATTAGAAATTGCAACTTGTTCGTTGCAGGTAAACCTGAAAGGAAACATCTGCAAACACACACACACACACTCACTCTCACACCCACTTTCAGGAAACAGGTACAGGTAGGATCAAAGTCCCAATGCAGATTTTGAATAGGAACTTACCTCCCATATGAACTAGTTTGGAGGAAGTCGAAGTCTCTAGCAGCATGGCCTTTCATAGCATGTCGTTCCTTGAGTAATGATTCAACCCAAGGCTCAGGGGCGTGATTGTGGTTTACAGTGACACTCAATTCTCTACTATTGACCTCAAATGAAGCCCTTGACATACATTTGTATCTCCCATGTCTAAAGCACTTTAGAAACTTCCTTGACCCCTTTGTTCTATTTAAACAGTAGTAAAATCCATCCCCAACACTATAGTAAGTTGATCCTTCCCGGAATCCCTGAAGAGCTTGAACAAGGTTCGGCATCTCAATGAATCTTCAGTAAACACCTTCTCATCTTCTTTTACAGCACTGTATGTATCAACAAAGAAATTAAGCACAACAAAGTAAAAATAAAAGATTATCAAGGCAGCAAGAAAAATCATAAAAACCACAGGACAGAAGATGACTTAGCTGCAGCCTGCACTCAGTCCAATCAAATAACCACAGAGTTCAGCATGCAAGATCCTAATGAAGTGTATAGGAGAAAGAAGCAATTATGTTAGAGGATGTGCAAATGACACTAAACTATACCTCTGCTAAATATAATCGAAAATATTTCTAGTGGAATTGTTTTGTAATAATAATAACTTAAGACTATAATACCAATTAAATTCACTTCACACAAAGGATTATAACAAAACAGATTTTTCCAAATTTCATGGGAAGTAACAACAATTTGCATGCAAATAATTTCTAGAGTTCTTGCTATAATCAAGAGAGCAAATACACACACATGTACACATCAAATCACACATACCAAAAAGTTCCAAAACCAAGGGGAGCAGGGAGGGACATACTGAAATTTTACTGAGTTTAAAGGTTGAATATTGTCAAATAGTTACAGCAATTAATGTGAATATCAGCATCAAAATTTTAAAATATTGCTGGATTTCACAAAATGTCAAAGAGCACTCAAAAGTTGTAGGGGGAGGAGATCCCTATTGCAATTTACAGAAAAACCTGCATATACAAAAGTTAAGGGGACCAACAAAGAAATTCAATATAGCGGGAATTCACTATAAATGGGAATAAATTAATGCATTTTAATATCAAAGAGACCAGCTGAAAAATTCGATATATGCAGGTCCAATGTAAACTGGTTTTACTGTACACCATACTGAAATTATTTAAACAGATGGAAGTCATTAGGCACCTAAAGAGAGTAAATAGGCAAACATGCCAATTTATAGCAACCCAATTTTAAATTCAGAATACAATGGGTCACTTCCCTAGGCCTTAGTTTTATTCACCCATTCTACAACATGTATTTTAAAAAATTTGTTTGTTTTAGATATGATGATTATGTTGTATTAGGATGATAATATTTTAACGAAGAAGGCCAGTGGGGGAAAGCAAAGCTGCCAGCAGTGAATGTCACACAACACATAGCAGTACCTTTTAGAACCTCCTGTTCTCCTTCCAGCTTTGGCTTCTTCGTCCTGAAAGAGAAAGGAGACACTAATTTCAAAAAATGATTTCAGGTATTGAATGTTAATTATGGACTCAGCATACGGGAATAATTTCTAAAAAATAAACCACAACACATACCGCCAGTCCATCAGGCGACGTCAACTCAGATGGGAGACGAACATTTATAATATCTGACAAATCTCGACCAGGATGAGTGTGATTCATTCTAATCTTCAGTACTCTTCGCATAGCAGCATCTAAATTAACCCTAGCAGGGCAGTCTTTTAGGGAGCACCTGTGAAGAAATACAAAGTTGTGTGTGTTGAAATTGAGCTTTACAAACCAATACCATCTGAAATGAACGTTCTGAAAAAAATAATGATCACCTGAATATGAGGGTCCCATCTTTCTGTGTACCAGCTTTCCTGAATTTGTGCTGTCCAATGATTAATCCTATACGCCCTTTTGTTGTTTTAGTTATCATAAACCTTAGGCCTACTGGCAGCTTGTCATCCCAAGAGGAACTCATGTTGCCTTCACTGCAGATCACATCACACAAAACAAAGAAACATTTAGATAAACTAATCAGTTAAACAACATTAATGGGACGAATTGAAATTAGAACTATCCTATTAGTCATTCATAAATTTACTAGAAAAACCTGTCCCTCATGATAATTTAATCTTAAAAACATGTATGAGCATTCCACCACCAATAAGACAAAGATCTTACAATCCAGAACTATTTTTAAGGACCTCATGTATTCTTGTTCAAATGAGACAAATATTATTCACTTCTAACATGTCTGAAATAAATTCATCACAACTGAGGAGATGGTTATAACAATCGAATACCAATTTATTAACTAAAGCGTCATTTGCACATCATTTCACATAATCAGCTACAGTCCCCATGCTTAAAATGTTCCCAGCAGCAATGTCTTTGGCAGTAAAAAAAAAGGTTTTAGTAAAGCAAAGAGAGGAAAATGGTCAAATTAACTACCCAAAGAATTGGATTTTTCAATAATTTACGGCAACAGCACAGATTTAGCATTTAGCACATGAATTGTAATCTTCAAAATACTGATAAATTACTTTGATCATAACCTTAATTTAAGAGTTATTAAGAACGTTATAAGTGAACTGCTTGGTCAAAAGAAGAAGTGGAATCCATAATAATTGTGGATATTTAAGCCCAAAATTGTGTGGGACACTGGGCTCTTTCAAAAGTGGGAAGAGTAAAATATGCCAATACATACATGCATATGGGACCTAATAAGCAAAGTAACGAGATGTCTGGTTTCTGCTGTTATAGGTCGAATGGAACAAGTGCTGACCTGAGGCAGGCTGATAACTACGGCAAAGAAAACACTAACAAGGCAAGGAAAAAGTGGCCCTTGTCTAGATATTTCTGAGTCTTGACAGGTCTACCGCCACCAAACCCGAGTCAACGCATGACGGCGCAGCCCCTCTCTCTACTGTATCTATTTGCAGCACGAAGAAGACGAAAGAAACGAAAGAAACAAAGCTCAAGGGTCCAATTACACCAAGTGAAGTAGCTTCTACGAGCGCACTCCTTCAACCTTAAGCAATGAGAACAGAGCTGGTTTGCACTGATCGGCTTTATCATTAACATGTGGGTGCAGCGTATGTGTACTGTTGTGTTTGTTGGATATGTGACACAAAACCACACGAATTTTACAATAATTTACGAACAGTGTGATCCCGTAACTCGACTGTAGTCGCCCAGTGAGTGCTTGAGGGATAAAGTACCACTAAAACACTCTAACGTAAACGCGGAACAGCACACCCATCGCACTAAGCACTCGTCCTCACGGGAAAATAGGAAAACCACTAAAGCAGCCGAGCTTCGGATGTCTGCCGCTGCGGGCTCTAGCGCTCCCTGCAGCGCCCCAGCGCCACGCCGCAGGATCAGGATCACGGCCCGGGGCCGATCCCGCTGTGCGTAAAGCTTTGTCAGTCCGAAAAGGGTTGAGTGAGGATTGGGCTTCTAAGTTTCGGGATCGGAATACGCATAAAACCAGGGAAACGGTTCCGTGGACCGAAGGCTGCTTTCCCGCGAAAGTCAGGTCGCTTCGCCCTTAATGCCCCCTCCTCCTTCTTCTTTCTCCTCGTCACTCTCGTCCGACCGACCAGTCTTTCTCATATCGCATATTTTATTTTTAATTCCTTCTCCACCTCTATCCGGGCCCCCGCCCCCGCCCCCTCCTCGTCCTCGCCCTACCATACAGACGGCAGGCAGGCACGCTGCTGGGCCGGGCCGGCCAGGTGCGCAAGGCGAGGGTGATCTCGAGGCCCTGCTCCTCTTTGTCCTCTTTTGTGCGGCAAGGACAACGGAACGAGACCGGGCAAATTATTGCAGGGGAATAAGGAGAGGGGGAAAAGATAAAAAAAAACAAATAAAAAAAAAAAAAACCTCGGTCGAGTCGGTGGGCTGTGCTCAAATCTTCCTGGGCTGGGCTGGCAGATATGCCCGTAGAGAGGAAAAGTGGAGCGCCCGGGAATCACATCGGCCCGGCGATAAGTTCCTTATTGTTACACAGAACACAACTAGTTTATATTTAATAGCACATCGGCGCAACCATGTAGTACAGGTCGTCGTCAGGCTGCTGCGCGGACTTGGCGGCGGGCGTGCCCTCGGGGGCCCAGGGCCGCGCGTGCATTCCTGCCCAGGACTGGCCGACAAGGAGGTCGAGCTGGTCCAGCTCATACGCGCTGCAGAGGGGCGCGTCCACCTGCGTCGTCTGGTCGAGGCGGCTGTGGTCCACCTCGTAGCTCTGCAGGAAGCGGTCGTACCTGCAGAGGGAAGGTCACCGATGAGGAGTAGCGCCCCTCCCGGCACCCGGCGGCAGTACGGCAGTGCTGCCAGAAAACTAGTCAATACGGCGCCCAAACACAGTGGAGTCGGAGTAAAGGTGCACCCACAATAAACTCTTGGGGAGGTGACAGCACGAAAACTTGGGTTATAGGACTTTAATCCCTGCTTCCCCCTACGCTTGGGCTCTCCGGGTAGGCCGCCACCTTCATATGAGTGCTTGGCGGGTTGGCCTATCCAGTGTGTCGCAGGCGCCCCGCCTCGGTATCGTCCTTTGTGGGGGCGCCATAAAGCGGGCTGCATCCACGCCTGCCTACTAGGCAACATGAACGCACCTGTGGTAGAGGGTGCTGCCTAGTAGGCAGGCGCAGCCGCAGCCCGCTGTGTTCGGGCGCCTTATTGCCTACTTCCCTGGCAGCACTGTGGCCCGGTAGTGCAACACTCCCCACAAGAAGCGCCCTTACCGGATGACTGGCTCGAAGCGGTGGCCCCACAACACCTCGGCCGGCACGTACGACGAGCGCGCCTGCACCACCTGCCCCGTGGACTCGATGGTGCCCTCCAGGAACACGAGGATCTCATACTTGGAGTGAAGCAGGTCCTCCGCCGAGTCATAGTAGAGCGGGCTGTTGTGGTCGATGCGGTGCACCTGCGGCGCAACGGGGTAACGGGTCAGGGTTGCCAGAAAAGTAGGCAATAAGCAGCAATATAGGCGCCCAAACACACTGGGGTAAAGCGGGATGCATCTGCGCCTGCAAACTAGACAGCACCCTAGCACAGGTGCGTACATGTTGCCTAGTAGGCAGGCGGAGATGCAGGCCACTTTAAAGTGGGTGTAATTACTCCACTGTGTTTAGGCGAATTTTGCCTACTTTTCTGGCAACACTGGCGGGCGGGCAAGGCTGCATGCATCTGCTCCTGCCTACTAGGCAATATGCACGCACCTGTGCTCAGGTGTTGCCTAGTATGCAGGCGCGGATGCATCCTGCTTCATTCCACTGTGTTTAGGCTCCTGGGCGGGGCGGGGCGGGGCACTCACCGCGGTCAGCGGCCAGATGAGGAAGAGCTTGCCGTGCGCGCTGTCCACGCTGAGCTTGAGCTCGGTGCGGTGCGGCGCGAGGCGCTCGCCCTCCGCGGTGTGGCGCGCGTGCAGCAGGTGCGCCCGCAGCCGCGCGTCCACCATGTGCGTCTTGCGGATGTCCGCCACGCGGAACTGCAGGCACAGGCGGCCGTCCCGCACGCCCACCACCGCCCTGCGGCTGAACAGCAGCGTCTGTGACCGGCGCTTGGGCCGCGTCAGCTTGGCGAACACCATGCCCACCGTGAAGGCCTGCGGCAGGGCGCCGGAGCCCGGGCGGGGCAGACGGCGAGCTCAGCTCATCGGGGCCCCGGCCCAGGCACCTCGGGGGTACCGCCGCCGCGGCTCAACACTGTTAAATCAAGGCTGAGACTGCTATGTGTTACCTAATGCAGACCACCCCTGACACACGGTGTCCTACAAGAGGTACCTACATTTAGGTAATGTGGAGCGTTGTGCTCTGCACAAGGTAATTTATAGCAGCCTCACACTTGAGTTAAAAGTGTATAGAACACTCTATAGCACACTGTACCTGGATGATGAGCCCCAGGATGCTCTGCATGCACAGCACGAATATGGCCTCCGGGCACTCCTGGGACGGGTACGACGTGCCGTAGCCGATGGTCATCTGCGACTCGACGGAGTAGAGGAAGCACTGCGTGAAGTCGTTCATGTTGACGACGCAGGGCGGCGAGTCGGGCCGCTCGCCGTCCCCGGGCGACAGGGCCAGGGCGCTGGTCCGTCCCAGGTCGCCGTGCGCGGCGGCGATCAGGTACCTGGGGGTACGAGGGACGTGACGGGGTCGAGCACCGCGGGGGCGGGGGTGGAGCGGGGGCGGGGGCGGGGAAGCAGAACCGGGCCGCACCAGATCAGCGCGAAGATGAGCCAGCTGACGACGTAGCTGAGCACAAAGGCGAGCAGCGTGTAGCGCCAGCGGCAGTCCACCAGCGTGTTGAACAGGTCCTGCATGAAGCGCCGGTTGCGGTCCACGTTGTTCACCAGCGTCACGTTGCACGTGCCGTTCTTGTTGATGGCGCGGCTCTCCGGCGCCTCGTGGTGGCGCCAGCGTCCGTACCACCTGCGAGAGCGGGGACCTTCAGGTTTAACACGGGACCGTGACCACATCGTGGTCATGCCGCACTCAATGGGCCTAATTGCAGCCACGTCTCTGCGAGAAAGCGTCAACAGGATTCCTCACGACGCACCTTGTATCTATTCAGAGAACACGTACAGTGTCGTGGGTATGCCCACCCAAAGGGCTACGGTGCCTCACGGTTGGAGTGGGTAGGCAAACCCGTATACTGTTACGTAGCGTCCCCTGCCCCCCCCCCCCCTCTCACTTTACGCAAACCTCTGCCGCGACTATCTCGTCTCATGATTTAGGGACCACTCCCTCCGAACATAGGTTTGCACCTGCGCAACTGTTTGCTCAATGGCGAGCCCGTGTGTGTTCCGCCAGTTGGAGTGGCTGCGGTGTGAGCCTTCACTCTAGAGACGCGGAAACACTTGACGGCTCCCGCCAGGGTGCGATGACCCCTAGACCTGGCCCTACCCTACCTTTTGAAGCCGGATATAGAGCTGAGGTACGAGCTGGATTGATGGGAGTGCGCCCTGGCCGGCTCGTCGCCGGCGCAGGGGTCGTCCTCGGCGTCCTCCTCCTCCATGTGGATGACGGTTGATCGGTGGGTCCTCGGTCCACGAGTCTGTCCGAACGACGTCGTCCAGTGAGCTCGCCCTAAAAGAGAGCGGAAATCTATGGTGAACAATGGGAATTCCCCTGAGTTGTCCTTAGTTGAGCTAAGTAGCGGAAAGGCCATCGATGGTTCTTCGCCTCGCGGCTGTGATGTGACATTGGGGTCAGCTCAAGTTCAAGTTCAATGGCACACCGGCCGCCGCGCCGCGCCTCCTCGCGGCTGACCACCGACAAGCAGGCCGATAGCGAAAGGGCGATGCTGCGGCGGCGTCCTTATCACTGTTTACTTTTTTCCGTCAATTCTTTGGGGTGAACTGGGGTGCAGAAAAGTGTCAGCTGGGCTGCAGCGCTGCCGGCTATTATCGGGTCATGACCTTAGGCCGCCGCCGCCGCCTAGCCCCGCCGCGTCGCGCCGCCCCGCGGCGGCCCAAGACCGGTGATGCAGGAAGGAAACCCTCAAAGTCGCATGTTACACCCCCAGTGGCCCGCCCCCGCCCCCGCCCCTGCACACGAAAGGGTCAGGGTCACGTGACCAGTACCAGAGCTGTGGGTGGTCGTGGGGACCAGGTCGGCGCGGCGGTGCAAGTGCAAGCTTCTCTCGCTGAGAGACTGGTCCCTGAGGCGCTCGCTCAGCGCGGCTGCTGGACGTATTTCTGGGTGACTCCGGCTGGGACGGAGCAGGCTCCCCATGTCCGTCGCGTCGTGCCACCCCGCCATGGCCATGGTGGTGAATGCGGGGTGCGAGGTTCGAGTCCTGCCGAGGGCGGTTGTGTTTCACACGAGCCCACTCGATCGCAAACGCGTTAACACAATTGACTACCAGCGCGAATCGGGTCGGGTGGTCAATCTAAAACGAAAATGTTTACACGTTGAGGGGCGAGAAAAAATACACTCGCTCGTCGAATGTGAGGTTCCAGAATACTGGTGCGTTGGAGGACTCGCGAGAAGACATGGTAGTGGTGTGGTGGGCTGCTATCTAACTGATAACGTGGCGTTGTTTGCAAACTGATTTTTTAGTAAATATTCCATCAAACCACCTAACATCACTACGATAATGCTACATTCCATTAGATCAGTGAAAATTTGCATTTGGATCAGAATTACACTAAAATCAGACCTTGACACATCTTAGGTCTGGGAGAAACAAATCCCCGAAGCGATGAGAAAATTGAACTAATTCATAATTTTACCTCAGTACCCCTCTCATTTTACTTTTAATTTACGCGGGTCCATGATAACAAGACGCCAACTTCCACAGGGACTTGGCACAATTTTCAGCTTCTATTTTCAGAAGAAATCTGTTTGGAAAGAGCAAAAAATATTAATTTCATTGTAATTTTGAGTTTGACAGGCCTGCATCTAAAATATAGCGACAGCATTACACTGACTCATGTCTTTTTCATCGGTGTCACGTTGGCAAATCACAACAGCCTTCTACGACTCACGGCTGACGCCCGTGGAAATCGAATGAATCAGCCACAACTCGAATGAATGAAAACATTATCTTTAAACTCTATGGCAAGTTCTATAATTATACATACCTCACAATTGTCTGGAAACTGATACCATGTTGCATTTTAATTGATATGAAGGTCCATATGTGGCGGCCTCACAGTGAAAACGACGCAAATACATAGCTGTTTGCGCGCAACCCTGGTTGTATGGCCGCACAACCCTTCCGCCAGACTGCGCTTATTGCGTCACTTCGGCCAGCCAATCAGCTGATGAACTGTTCGCTACCGCATGTAAACCGCCGGCCATGTTGAGTTGGAATTGAACAAAGCTACGAGAAGGAAGGGAGAAGATCGGCTCGGCGTGTTAACACCGCACCCCTACCATCCATCATGGCTGACCCGGAAAAACAGCCCGAACAACCTAAGGCTGTCCCACAGAAGCCTGTCATCGGTACGTATACTAGAAAATCGCCTCTGCGCCCGCCTTTGGTGTAAAATACGATGCGAAGCGGAGACGGCATAGCCCGGCCCGGGCCGCGGGCCAGCTCGATGCGCTCGGCCGGCCGCCCCGCCGGTGTGAACGCGATATTCGGCTATTGATGCTGAATTATCGACACCGAGGGCATTTGACGTATTGACGGTGGCGGCCGGAATGCACTCGCAAATATCTGAGGACCTTGCCGGCCTCTCTGCGGTCCTCTGGGGCAGCCTATTGCCACGCGATGTTGTGAGGCCTCCGCCGCGGACCAGGCCGCGGGCCGCGGGGCAGCCGCTGCTAGGCTCGCGACCACGGCGCCGTGCTCGCGCGAGGAGCGAGGCTTTGGCCGCGTGCTTCCTCGCACGCTTCGCGTTGGCCGAGGGAAATGACTTCAATTTTATTTTCATGTCTGCTTTGAGCTCGCGTTTCACCCGTCTCCCGATTTTGACGTGCGCAAAGTGCATCCACGTTTTTGTCTATGGCTTGGAAGAGGTTATTTCTTGTCGGCTGCTATCGGTCCCCGTAGGTCAATTCGGTACCGCTCTCGGGTGGGTTAACGGCTTGCCGCGAGGTTACGCGCCATCGAGCGGCTCGCTTTTGCTCTATACTTTTAAAGCTGCGGGGATTGTTATGCCAGTTGCTTGACCCAAGCGTTATCTTGCATCTGTAGATGAGTGCTCCGCGACTAGTGTGAGCGTGCGCTCGCAAAGAGGTGGGGGTACCTAATGGTTAATGGATGAAATTTCAAGATGTCGACCGGTCTTCTTTCAATTTTGTCGGGGAGAAATTATTTTTCCCGGGCTCCTCCATCAGGGATTCTTGTTGTAATTTTTCGGGAAACTGCGGTGCTCACACCTTTAAATCGCGGACAGGGCTCATTGAATGTCGAGCTGAGGTCAACGCCCCCGAGTTGCCATGACTGCCGGGCCGGTCCCGCAGCTAACCTTATCGGTCGATAGCGTGTAAGAGCGCGAGCTGCAGAACACTATTTCAATGTATTCTAGTTACTTGATTTCTTAGAGGCCCAAATTTTTGAAAATATTTCAGTTAAACCCTAAAAAAAATGTTAATTCTTACCATTCATTCACTTAACATATTAATGTACCAGGTCAGTTCAGAAATCTAATATTTGTGCTCTTTTTGCAGCTAACAAAGTTACCGGAGTTGTTAAATGGTTCAACGTCAAAAGTGGGTACGGGTTCATTAACAGGAATGACAGCAAGGAGGATGTCTTTGTACATCAAGTAAGTGATGTTTAATATTTGGGAATTTGAATTTTAATGTCCATAGCAAGATGTGTTACTCACTTTTTACTTTCAGTCAGCCATTGTTAAGAACAACCCTAAGAAAGCGGTGCGGAGTGTTGGAGATGGTGAAGTGGTAGAGTTTGATGTTGTGGTTGGAGAGAAAGGAAATGAAGCGGCCAATGTAACCGGTCCTGCTGGTGAGCCTGTCAAGGGCTCTCCGTATGCTGCTGACAAGCGCCGTGGTTACCGACAGTGGTACTATGGAGGACGTGGCCGTGGTATGCGCCCCCGCCGTGAAGGTAATTTGAGCTTTATTTTTATGACAGTATGTTGTATATTCCCCCTAATTCTTACTTGCCAGCAGGTTACGAGAGTGGTGAGGGTGGCAAGGGAGAGGAGGGTGCTGAAGGTGAAGGTGGGCAACAGCAACAGAGGCGTTACAGACCAAGGCGCCCCTACCAGCCCAACAACTACTACAATAATTACCGCACCCGCAAACCACAGCAAGGAGAGGAGGTTTGTGTCAACCAAATCTTTTCATAAGCCTGTACATTTTTTTTCCCATTAACTTACTTGTTCTCATTGCAGGGTAAGGAGGGAGAGGAAGGTGGAGAAGGAGCTGAGGGTGGACGTCCTGCTAGGGGTAGAGGTGGTGCTCCCCGCCGCTTCTTCCGCCGTAACTTCCGTGGAGGTCGTGGCGGTGGACCCTCCCGACGACCAAGGAGTCAGGATGGGCAGGTAAGTCAGGCTTTGAATTGAGTAGGCAACATTGTGATTTTCTTTCTTCGTTTTGATTGTGCATTCTTTGCAACTTTGCATAGTGGGCATTCTGTCCAGCACTGTAGCTACTTTTTACCTCCGTATTTGCTATCAGTATTTTGGCATTTTCTTTTAAGTTCTGTTCTTTCATTTACAACTTTGATAGAAGTTTAGTATTTGCGAATACACTAGCCATTAGCCATGAGGGTTGGCAAAATGCCTGATATGGCCCCTGCTCACACTTGCCCGGCAGCGGCACAAGGAATCTGTCCTTAATGTTTATGTGTACGTGTAGAATGTGAGCGAGGGAGAGGGAGGCGCAGAGGGAGCTCGACCCCGCCCACGGTATCATCGACGCCCGTCCCGCCCCTCTCGCACCAGCCAAAGTGAGGGAGAAACTAAGGTCAAGGTGAGCTTTTCCCATCATTCCACATCTACCTGACCATTCCCTCCGTCCTTGATCTGTTTCCCTGTTTCTGCTGATCCCTCCTGGTGTAGGATCAAGTTACCCTCTGGGATCCTGGAACAACTTTCCTTCACACTGAAGGATTTAACTCTTCGTTAGTCCCGATTTCTCATTGGCAGTCCACCTTTCCCTTGTTAGCTAGGGGTTATTCAAACAATTAAAGTTGTGGTGGACAGAATGTAATTCCTGGCATGCCTTGCTTTACTTAGATTGCTCTACATATTGCTGTGCAGTCAAGCATGCTTTTTCAGCTGTTTGCTTCTAAATGACCTTTCAAGTAATTATGTTCTTTAGCCTCAAAGTTTTATTTACATTCCTATACTAATACAACAATTCTGTAACAAATTAATGACACTGTCAAGTAGAGCTGGCTGCATAATTTCACATGTTCCTAATACCACTCATTGATTTTTACCACTTTATCTTAACTATTTTAATTTTACATGTTATATTTAAATATCTTACATGAATAATTTGATATAGGTGAGGGTGGGTAGAAATCTAATGGTCAGTAATTTTAAATTCAATGCATCTCTATTCAGTATGTAGTTCAAGTGTTAGATTTATTGGCATGTATTATTTAGCACTTAGTAGAAATCTGTAGTTAATGTTTCTTGCATGAATTGTTTCATTCACAGCCTGAATCAACGGAAGCCCAGTCCACACCAGCTCAAGTGAGTTGCATCAGTAGTCAGGTTTAGTTCGTAATTAGATTAGTATATCTTTTAGTATATTCTAGACTTTGCATCCTCTTCACTATCTTTATTTGTGAATTGATTCACCTACTTCTTTAGATACATACCATTATCTAATACTGTACTCCACATTTCTAATACCTGGATGACAAAATAATTGAACTTTCTTCTTAGGATTCATCGCAAGCTGTGCAGCACACAACTACCACTGAGAGCTCAGCCTAACTGCAGTCTGGCCACCTGCCCTAACACCTGGCCAACTAAACATCATTAATTTGTTAGTGCAGATCCAAGTTTGTTTAGCAATAAGCCCTACACCTCCTTGCAAGGCTCAAAATGAAACTGATGCCATTTCTTGGCCATGTCAGGTTGTGTTGTCATTTATTTTTGTTTTTGTGCTGTGATTTTCATTGTTAGTATTGTATAGAATGTCATGTGTGATTTTTGCATGATTTTTCAATGTTTTTTGTTTGATATCAGAAGGTAATATTGTGGGCCTTTATCAATGTTTGCTTTCTTTGTGTACTATTTAAATTTTGCATGGCACAGTTAAATTCTGAATTTCCTTTGCAATTATTTTAGCAAAGGTTTTATTTTGAGTCTTACGTACTACTATTGAAGCTACTCTTAGGAGCGTGTATAGTTGTAGAGCAAGCGGAGGAGGCGGCCTTCGTCTTTTTTCTTTTTCTGTGTGATGGAGATCGTGTGCTGCGTATTTCCGCCTCACGCGTTGCTCTTATCCTTACTAGCAATGATTGCTGATCAACAACAAATTAGTTGGGTCAGGCTTACCATTAAGTAACCAGCCAAATAATTCATGCTTGTCCAACAATGCATGTGTTTGATGAAATAAATAAAAATGAATTGTCATTAAACATTTGATAACAGTATAAGCACCTTTCTTGAGGTGGATGTCAGAAGCTGTTCATTTTGACAAAGCAATTTAATTTATTTGTAACTTAAATCTGGAATACTGAGTTTGATCTTCATGACAATGGAGAATTGTTGCCTTTTTTTTTCCTTTTGTTTTTTTGGGGAGGGGAGGGGGGACTTCGTACTACAGTTTTGACTGTGGTTGTTTAACCTTAATCTTTTTATTTTCTTGATTATTACTTTTTAAGCTATTGTCATCTAGCTTTATGTTCACTTGGGATAAAACTGGTTCTGATTTGATGTTGCATTTAGGTTTTTACACCCTTCAAAGTGAACGATGATTTTGGCGATAATTGCCTGCCTTTGTACAAAACTACCAAAAATTTTTCACAACATGTGCATTTTGAATAAACAAGCCAAAAAGATCTGAAATTTGCTTCATTTTTCCACCCTATGTCACTTGTCAGTTTCAAGCTGCCGGAAAGTGAAGACTTGGTATCAAATTGTTCAGTTACAATAACTTTATCCAAGTATTTATTGTAAGGACATAATTCCAACATTGGTTTACACATCTTGAATGAATAGTGCTACATCAGAGACATGATTCATTTCATGTAATTATGTAAAATACCTATATAAATTTGACAAAAAAAATAAATAAGACATTTATATACATCAACACGCAACTCATCACACATTGCTTGTGTTTAAACATTTTATATCAAATTCCACCCCCTATACAAATAAAATAGGACCAGTAAAGGACTCCTTGCTCTAAGATGACTGTTCACCAGTTCAAAAGACATACTAATGGAGTATATTGCCTCAATATTGGTGTCCTCCACTTTAAACAAGATGTTAGATATCAATGATCCTGATAACTTATTAATACTCTTGGCAATGCATTCCACAGTCCTCCATATTAATAAAGTATGAAGGAAAAATGTTGGGCTCTAAGTCAGGAAAACTCTTTAATGGGGATCTTGTAAAGAGTATGCAAATGAATCCACAAAGACAGAGACAGAATCCAATTCGATTTTTTTAAACAAATCACAAGCTATAAAGAGACACTTAATCAGTCCAAGAATTCAGTAACTTAACAACATATATGTGTACGCAAGTAATGCTATGAATCAGATGCACTTGACACTTGAAGACCATGCTTTTCAATATACTTTTTACGAGCCTCCTCAATCATTTTTGCTTTCCTCTCTTGGAAGGTGAGGGAACCAGTCTGAACAGATTTCTTTGATGATGATGATGAAGAGGCAGGCATCTGCATACAAAACAAACAGAATTTAAATATATTCGTTTGCACTAGAGTTGGAACAAACTCATCATTTAAAGAGCTACAAACCTGATCTTCAGATGGCCTCTGTGTACGTGAAGGTAGTGCTGGTCCCTGACCCTCAGGAACAAAAGGAACGAGGCCCTCCAATATGTTGGTAATGGTTAAATCAACATCCCATGTCCTTGCTTCAATTCAAGAGGGGGGGAAAAAGTGTCATATGAACATATTTTACTTTTGTGGCTATTGTTTTGAAAACACATTTTGTGATCTCTTACCTAGGTCTCTACGAATGGCATCAAGAGGGACATTTGGTAATACTTCTTTAACCTGATTTGACATACGAAGGAGTTGAGCACTAGTGGGTTGTAATCTCAGAGCAGCAGCACCATTTGCAATAGCCACAGGTCGGTACAGTTCTGCCAAGTAGCGCTTTTCGTACTCCATCTGTAGTTCCAGAAATTGTATGAAAGTAATTAATTAATTTTGAATAGAAATAATTGTAAAGTAAAATAACAGGATGCACATTTACTTTGTCTTTAGCTGTGAATTTAGTTGTCCTCAAACCAAGATCTTGGGCAACTGCTGCTTCAATGCGCTCCATACAATGAGCAGGGGTTTCATCTTTGCGTAATTCTACAACATTGAGGTATCTGGATGACAAATACAGAAAAAAATATTTTCATTCTGAAACACAAATAAAAAATAAATTTGACGGTTAAAGGAAAAGATACTTGCCTGACAGTGAACACAGTAAAAGGAACAAAGAGATAGAAAAATATATCCCATAGTTCAGAAGCAGCAACAACTGTAACAGCTATGTCTGCCATGGCAGGACGCCAGACCCTAATAACAGCTGGTTGTACCTTTGTGGCAGTTTCAAGAGGCCAGGATTCAAACCTAATAAAAAGACTCGTATTAAAATTATTGTACTTTTTAAATTTTTATACACTGTATTATTTAAAATACAAGTGCAAAAATTAAGAATATTAGGTTGGTCATAATAAATCTTAATTTACTTTAATAATCCAGTTGTTCCACTTGTTGTTGCACCCTCTGGCTGAACCAAAACAGGAGTATCTGCGTTACTGAGGTGTGCCCTCACATTGGCCAAGAGGGTATCACCATGACCCCAACTTTTTAGACTTAACGCCCAAGCTGAAGGTGCATCCCATCGCCCAGGCTTGAATCAAAATGTTGTTTTACATAAGTAATCTAAAAATTGACTAAAATTTATATGCAAGATATTAATACTTACTGTCACACAACCACTCAGCACATGTATGGGAATATAATCAAGCATTGAAATGTGATTTGTAACAATAACTTGTGCAGATTCATCACACTTTTCCTCACATTCTTCTCGTACCACAATACCAAGAGTAAAACATAATGTTTTAAGAATCATACTGAAACCACACACAGATAGCAACAATGTCAGATATCAGACACACATAAAAATCTTAAAACCAAGTAAAGAGGAACAAATTACTGACCTTTTGATGAATGACACATGAGGGACAAAGGCAGCAGCCAATAAAACTTGAAAACCGATGAATGACCGGAGAAAAGCCAGAAGAAGACCAAACGGGGAATATAAGAGAAGTGGAATTAATCTCCAACCAGTAGGAAATCTAACAAAGAAAAAAAAAATAGAAAATTTAGTTTAAGAGTGGCACATTGGCACGTTGTACACTTGACCTGAAATTAAAGACAATCCAGCAGATGTGATAATTTAAAGGATAAAAAATTGCACAGTTTATAAAGAAACTCCAGCAAGTTCAGTAGTCAAATATAATTCGTTGATCACCACTAGCACATCATAAGATAGATAATGCTTGGCATATTTTTTGTCAAGTAAGTAATAAATTGATTCTTAATTTTGAAAGGCATTGAACAACAAAGAATCCACCAAGCATGCATTAAAGTGCAAAAAGAGAAACCAGCAGATAATAAACGTCATATTCCTTATATGATGAAGGTTCTTTTGTGTCCAGCCAATGATTTACAAAAGATCAGCAATCTCTTGGACCAAAATTCAAAGTACGTCAATAAATAGGACTTCCACAGGACACGGGACAGGTAGATGTTTATGTGTACGGACCTTTCCTCACGGAACAGTTGCTGTATTCCTATAGTCGACATTCTGCTGCTAGAAGCGAAAAGTTTGCATGAACCCAAGTTTATGTGCAGTATTGTTCACGAATCCGGTTTAACTGAAAGAAGTAGCAGTAAATATGAATATTAAATGTCAATTGTCTAAAAAATTTGTACAATGTTGTAAGTACGGTTCAGCAAGGTTCAGCCGACAGCCGCCATTAAGTTGCTCAGGCGTTGCGTGACCTCTCTCGGTGACAAACCAAACTACTTCGTCGACTTTCGTCTTTCTTCGAGTGATCGAAGACTGTAGCGAGCTTTCACCTAAGCATGTTTTTGTAGGGTTATGTTGGTGTGTTGTTCACAACTTTATATTTTGATATTGTACTTTACAACATTGAGTAATATTATCGGGAAAAATGAAACACTCAAAAAAGTAAGTCTATCCGTTTCTTCATTTCTACAACTGTTTCATGCCGTTACTTTGTATGACAGTCTGAAATACATGTGTCTTATGTAGAGACCCATGCACTTTTACACCTGGTGCCCATGGTCAAAGCAAATAATAATATTGGTTCTTAATACCATGTTTAACCATGTATTTTACTATTAATATTTTTTAATAGGCGTGGCTCTAAAAACTTTACGCAACACTCCGCCCAAGATGACATGTTCCTGGATAAAAGTACTCCTTACGAGCCATCAGATTCAGAGGATGATTACTCTCAGCAAGAGAAAATGTTACTTGAGAAAGTTCGCTCAAAATCCTCTCAAAATAAAGCTAACAAAAAGATAGCTGTAATGGATTTACCGCTTTATGATGATGATGATGAGGAGGAGGAGGAGGATGTTGATGAAGATGCTGACGACAATGATGAAGACGAGGATGACGATGTCAATATGGACAGTGATATTGAGGGAAAAGATGACAACTTCCATCTCCCTGACCAAAGAGCGTGGGGGAAAACCAAGAAGAACTATTATAACACTGATTACGTGGACAAGGATTATGGAGGTAAGATCCCAAACCTGATACGGATGTTTATGTTAATATTTGTTTCACCATATTAAATCTAATTTACCTTACGGTTCCTCTTAGGGTTTGATGGAGAGGATGCTGCAGCAGCAGAATTGGAGGAACAAGAGGCTCGAGAAATCCAGAAGCGCCTCGCTGCAGAACTTGATGAGAATGACTTTACATTAGATGTTTTCACAAAAGTAAGACCTTAGTTATTATTTTATTATGTTTTGAGGTGGACCAATTTACCCATCCAATTTTTTGTACCTTAGAGTAAAGAAGAAGATCAACCCACTTCAACTCCCTCAGAAGAAATTATCAAAACAGACCTCAGCAAATTAAGTTCTAAACAAAAGCTCGCCCTGCTTGAGAAAGAAGCTCCTGAATTAATTGGCATAATAACAGAGTTTAGAGGTAACAAGTCTAATAAATTTTCCCAGTAGCCTGGTTTGTAATATTGAACTTGCTAAGGTATTAAAAATATTTCTTTCCAGAACTCATGGAGGACCTTCAAACCCGTCTCCAACCAGCTATTAACCTGGTTCAGAAAAAACTTGTTTCCTCTCCCCAACTTATCCATTTTATTCGCACCAAATACCACCTTGTAAATAAGTAAGCCTCGTTTTTTTTCTTTTTCTTTATTTTACTTCAATACTTCTTATCATCTTAAATTTTACACCTCTTTTTGTATGCAGTTATGCTATGAATATGGGCTTTTATTTATTGCTTCGAGCTCGGCGTCTACCTGTTGCTGCTCACCCTGTGGTGAAGCGGTTACTGCAATTTAGGCAACTTTTGCAGCAGCTCCAGCCTCTTGAAACAATAGCATCAAATCAACTGGATGAGCTTTTAAGTGCTGCTAAAAATGGCTTATTGCCCGTCAACAATGAAAATGGATCAGAATTCAAGTTAGCAGTTTGTTCACTTTCCTCTCTTTAAGTTTTTCTTTTCCTTTGAATTAATTTTCCCAAACTCTTCCCATTGTAGGAAGAAATCCAAGAGCAGTCTAAAATCATTGTCACTGTCCAAATCATTTGAGGAAGATCAACTTAATGGCATTTCTGATAACATTCCTTTGGAAAATGGTAAAGTGAAGAAATCAAAGGCAAAAGAAACAATGAAGTCAAATTTATCAAATTCCCCTAAGCAGTCAGGCAAGCACTCAAAGGACAAGGAGAGTGAAATGCCATGGGAAAACTCCTTGGATATTGAAGAGAGTAATGGTACAGGTTAATTTAGTTTCTGTTCTTGTTCATTTCTTAAATCTCAAGATTGCTAAGCTTTTTCTGGCAAAGTGTTCTAAAATGCCCCCTAATTTATTTTCTTTTTCTTATTTTAGATGTTCCATGGAACTCTGGTCTAGGAAGTGGAAGTGATAGTGAAAATGATAATATAAATGATGACATGGCTGATTCCGAGGTCCTTAATGAAGATGGTAGTAAACGAGCCATTACTTGGCAAATGGCTAAGAATAAAGGTCTTACACCCCATCGTAAGAAGGAACAGCGCAATCCTCGAGTTAAGCATAGGAATAAGTTCCGCAAGGCCAAAATTCGTCGGAAGGGTCAGGTAAGAGTTTGCCGCTTTAACTAAGATGTCTTCTGTTTACAGTGTAATACAAAGTGTTAATTGTTTTGGTTTTGATTTTAGGTCCGTGAGGCTCGAACTGAGCTCAAACGATACGGTGGTGAAATGTCTGGTATTAAGAAGACTGTGACCAAGAGCATTAAAATTAAGTAATCTTATACAAATAAAATTTGTTGGACTAAAAATGTGCATTTGCATCAAATTTTCTTGGCACAAAACAATTGAAGTTAAGAAATTGGAGTAAGATATAAATTTAACATTTTTATGGATGGCTTTGCAACAGTCTGACTCCCTTTTGCATAGTGCTGCCAGATTTGTACCTTACTGGAGAGGTTTTATTTTCACTCGCATTTAGTCTTGTTCAGGAACTTCAAATTGTTGGAGCTACAGGGCTTCAGTTTGTTGTGGGATTTTTTCTTTTCTTTCTTTTCAGTACAACAAGAAATATAGGTGACCTTATCCATAATGACACTTAAAAGTAGGTGGGTAGTGGGTAAGCAAAATATAATAACTTGTTAATGACCAGCATCATATATTTCCAATGAGTTTCAAATAATGACCCATTCATTTGCATAACAAATGGATAACAATAGTTGCAAATTGACCAAATACTTTTTCAAATGAGATTGCAGGTTCAAAGAACAATTTCTAATGACTAGTAAACCTTTCAGGAAGGCATAAATTTGATGGAATGACAACTCACAAATTTTCAACTCTATAAGTTGATATAGTACAATGAATCTGAGTAAAACATGCAACCATAATTACAACTAAAAAATTTAAAAAAAGAATTGATGGCAGTAAAATGAACAAATAAAAAATATGGGGTTTGACAAATCTCTTGAGGGAGTGATTATTGTCCAGGCCTCAAATATTCACATTAATGAAAATGTTCACTGACGTGCATTAACAATTTCAACAAATTCAGGCTTCAATGATGCACCACCAACAAGGAAACCATCAATATCCCCAGATTTAGCGAGTTCCTTGCAGTTGGCAGCGGTGACTGATCCACCATAAATAATACGAGTCTCATTGGCAACCTTCTCAGAAATCTTGGATTTTAACCATGCTCTGAGCTTCTCATGAACTTCCTGGGCCTGAGGAAAATGGGCTTAGTTATTATTGAGGCTCTCACATATGTACACACTTTGTCTAATAAATGCATCTGACCTACCTGTTGGGGTGTGGCAGTTTTACCGGTACCAATTGCCCAAACTGGCTCATAGGCAATGACAACCTTGGACCAGTCCTTAATTTTGTCAGCAATTGCTTGGGTCTGGCGATAGACAACTTCCTCAGTTTTGCCGGCTTCTCTCTCTTCCAGCTTCTCTCCAATGCAAGCAATAACTGACAAACCTTCTTCCAAGGCATGAGCAGTCTTCTCTGCTACCAGCTAAAACCAAAGATGTTAAGATTAAAAACGGGTAACTGAGAGAAGAAAATATTTACACGCAGATATACATACAGCATCACTTTCTCCAAAAACATTACGTCGCTCTGAATGACCGAGAATAACCCAATTAAGTCCAAGGTCTTTCAACATTGCTGGACTGATTTCACCTATGAAATACAAAATATTATAAGGTGGAACATTTGACCCAATATCTCAGTTCTAAAATATGTGACAGTACCTGTGAATGCTCCCTTGGATACCTTGTAACAGTTCTGGGCGGAGACTGAAATATTGGCAGGAAGCAGACTCTTGGCATACTCAAGGTAAGGAGCGGGGCAACCCACAATGACCTCTGGAAATTGGACAGGATATGAAATGATGTTTTCATAAAGATAAAATATCCTATTTCCCTACTTCTCTCACATAGAAAAGCATTAGATGGTTACTTGAAATGTATGAGATTGCATCAGCATCAACCAAAGTCATGAATTGAGAGTTAAGGTACATGAGAAAAGAAATTATCCGCAGTACAGGTAACTCACCAACATTAGGGTCCAGAGGCCCTTTCTTCAGAAAATCGACAATTTCCTGAATGCTCTTCTTGTCACCGTTCATCTTCCAGTTGCCACCAACGCAGAATTTGCGGCTCATGTTGACGGTTGTGTTGTTGGATTTGTCGCGAAATTTGAAAAAACACCGTGCAGAACGGTGAGCTGAAGGACAGTCGGAGTGAGACTGGTCAAGAGCCAAGAGCAAACGTGTCCGGACCGACCCCTGGTTTTCAGCTGCCACCCCTTACGACTCGACAGTGACCTTCACCTCTACGTAAGGGCACGTTGGGTGGGAGGTAGGCGATGAAGAGGGGGAGGGACTCGGTATTGCCAACGCTGGGGGACACTGACCCACTTACAAAATTTACAGCAACAGCAAAAATGTCAATGAGCGAAATTTGAAAATATTATTTAAGGGGAAACTCTTTAAAGGCATTGTTTTTTTCGTCCTGACTAAACAGTGGAATCTACTTCTCTCTGTGTCCACCAGTGGGTAGAGTGGCCAAACTGTGCACCGAGTAGTGGGAAATCTTAAACCTAAAAACTTCCTGGCAGTCTGTGGGAACACACAAATAGAGGGCGAATATTCGCCCCAAAATGGTAAATTTGGAGTAGTGACTCCCGACTCCCCGGCAATGGCCTTCTCCCATCCGTGCCGCTAGATTTGAGTCCGTACCTGCGTTGTGCACGAGCCATTACTGCTCCGTGGTACAGTCAGACATGAGAAATTCACCGCTCAGTGCACATCGGCTCGGGTTGGCCTTTAAGGTTCGGCCAGAGATAACTACTTCGGCACTCATTTACATTTTCTTTAAAGACCGAGATACGGTTCCCCGTTTTTGTAAAAGTCTACATGATTTTTTTTAACTTGCTTGATCGGCTGATAGAAAACGAGCCGAGGACGGTAGTATCGATGTACATCGAGACTCGAGACCTTGCGTGTCGTTATCATTCAAACTTGAACCCAACGGCCGCAACGGCCAACGGCCACTGCCACTGCACGCCAGTCGCCAGCTAAGAGAATTTCATACCCAGCCCCCAGCTTCAGCTGCATCTAAAACACTAAACTTCATGTGACATTTACTGAAAAACTATCCTCACACCTTCCTCATTTCTATAAAGGTGAGTTTACCCACTTTAATGTTAAAACAGCTTTTTGAAGCAAATTGTATAACCCCGCCCCATTCCTGGCTCCCCTCCACCCTTTCATGCACCTTTTTGTTTCTCAGCACCGTTATTTGCTTTTGAAATGTCCATATTTGTGCAGAATATTTCCCTTATTCCTTCCCCTTCCGCTTTCCAAAAAGAGAAGTGTTGACCCGTTAAGATGTCGCAATCACCGGGGAGCCGCGCGGAACTTTGCAACTTTCGCACTGAACTGAATAACTTCTGTAAGTTTATCACTCTTATCTTGTCTTTCAGGCTTAAAGTGGAACTGCCGAGAGTTTAGTACACCAAATGAGTGAAAAGAATACGCTTTCCCATGAGTGCGAGAGAGATACATAGCCTATACTTTCGGTGGGACGACCATGTGCTGTGCTTGGCCACGCCTGTGACATAGAAGAATATAACCATCTTGATACAATCTAATTTGACCTGTCAGTTCTTGACGGTGTACTGTGTAATGAAGCAAACAGCTAAAAACAGATCGGTAAGTCATGATTGAAGATTTTTTTCTACCCAACCACCCTCCTTTATTTGTTATTGTCAACGTCTTCATAGCTGGAAAAGTGAGACAACACCCTTCAAATTTCTTTGTTTAGTCAACAAGTTTGCCTAAGTCAAGCTGGTTCTCACACTCGTCTGTGGAGGCACAAAGCATATGCACAGGCTGTTCACCATACTTGTTTTGGCTGGAGGGTGAAGTCTGAAACAAACCTGTGGCAAATACTCGAGGACATGGTATCAAGCCCTTAATGAAGAGAACTTTGGTCTTCTGCTCTGACCATTATTGAACCGTCAGATGCCTCAACAAAACCCTTGCCCTGAGAGGGCAAAAGGTAAGCTCGCATTTTTAACCCTTCAAATTTTTTTTGTTTTGTCAATATTGCCGTGCCAGCTGATTGCTACTACTTAATCAGTGAACGCTTACTTTCAATTCTTATTTTCATCATTGCCTGTTGTTGCAGGTGTATAGAGCCTCCACTCAGCTACATCAAGAAAGAATCAGAAATGCTGTGCTTGGCCACGCCTGTGACATAGAAGAATATAACCATCTTGATACAATCTAATTTGACCTGTCAGTTCTTGACGGTGTACTGTGTAATGAAGCAAACAGCTAAAAACAGATCGGTAAGTCATGATTGAAGATTTTTTTCTACCCAACCACCCTCCTTTATTTGTTATTGTCAACGTCTTCATAGCTGGAAAAGTGAGACAACACCCTTCAAATTTCTTTGTTTAGTCAACAAGTTTGCCTAAGTCAAGCTGGTTCTCACACTCGTCTGTGGAGGCACAAAGCATATGCACAGGCTGTTCACCATACTTGTTTTGGCTGGAGGGTGAAGTCTGAAACAAACCTGTGGCAAATACTCGAGGACATGGTATCAAGCCCTTAATGAAGAGAACTTTGGTCTTCTGCTCTGACCATTATTGAACCGTCAGATGCCTCAACAAAACCCTTGCCCTGAGAGGGCAAAAGGTAAGCTCGCATTTTTAACCCTTCAAATTTTTTTTGTTTTGTCAATATTGCCGTGCCAGCTGATTGCTACTACTTAATCAGTGAACGCTTACTTTCAATTCTTATTTTCATCATTGCTCGTTGTTGCAGGTGTATAGAGCCTCTACTCAGCTTCATGAAGAAAGCATTGTGATGGAGGACGCTGGAGGATGGAGTACAGAACAGGCCATCTTCCCCCCAGTGAGTATTGCCAAAGCAGTTAGCTTCTACTTGTCAGCTGAATTTTTCTGAAGGCTAATTTTTGTATTATTATTTCTGTAGGGCCTTCTTCCATCTGAGTTACTGTCGCTGCTTGGTAACTCGGCAACCTGGTGAGTAGTTCATTCTTCAGGGGTCATTGTCTTCGTTGCTGAAAACTTCCCTTTGTTGAGTTAGGGATTATAGGGATTATCGCACATCACACACTATCGCACACCACACAACACTCATTTTCATTGTAAAAAATAAAACATTTACCGACGTGTACGGTGCACTCTTACTTTAATAAGCTGAAGAATTTTTAACGAAGAATGAATCATTTCTACGTTTTTTGTGGTAAGAACTGTGAAGTGACTGGAGTATATGTACCATTGCCCCATTTTAAAACTTATTTTTGTTTCAGGATTTTTAAAAGTATTAAGCCGTGATCAAAAACTTAGTTTTTTGGAGACTGGTGGTTTTTCCCTCTCTCAAAGACTGTTTAGAGATTGACAATAGTTTTGAACTTGTGTGCAGTTGCGCACCGTTGGGCTTGTGTTCAAAGACTGAACTACTACCGACAAGGAAGCACAGTGGTATGTCAAGCCAATAATGCACACAAGCATATTTTTGAGACATTGCTGTAAAGTTTTATCATGGCATAAATAGTTATTCGTTTTTTTGGCTTGTCTGAAGAGGCGAACGCCGAAGACACGACACACGAGCGCTAAGCGTGCCAAGCTGCCAAGCTCAAATCATGAGAGTAGTTCCTCTGCGCTTTACAGCACGTTCACAACTCTGGTACGGAGTCAAATCTAGCATCCGTGCCGTGGAGTGGAGGGAGGGCGCGCCTCGCGGCGGCGGGCGGCGGGCGGCGGCGGGGCGACAGGCGCCACGGCGCCAGGTACGCTCCGCGACGCGACTCCAGGCCAGTTAGTTCAAGTGGCGCCGCGGCGGGCGCTCGATGGCAGTGCTGAGGCTTGCAGGTAGGTGCACCCCATCAACCCGGGAGGGGAGTCGGGCTGATCGCGAGCAAGTTTCCCTCGCCCGTTCTTTTTTTTTCACTTCGTGTGTGCGTTGTTATTCATTTTGCTGTCCAGTGAATTTTCCGCAGCCCCCTTTCACCTGAGCTTTTCCCCTTTAGTTATCCAGCCTTGTGCCCACAAGACAACTCTCCCCCTTTTTGGCGCAGTCAGCCGTCTGTGAAAGGTCTCGATGAGCTACAAGACAGACCGAGGCGTCTGGTGGCGCGATCGCTGTGCTGCTGTGCACCAGGACCGTATTAAGGTTCTGTCGAAAAGGGCGGTGGTGCCCTGTGGATTGCCTACATACAGGGTTTTTGTCGGGTTTTGTAGCCCAAGTTGCCTACCTTTCAGGCGGTTCACTAGAGCCCGACCCGACAGGGGGACGCCCCCTCGCCCCTCCCCTTAATACGCCTCTGCTTGTGCACCCGCAGTTCAGCTCCCGCCTTTATTCTGCATTCTGTTGATTCCAGGAGGTCCACCCTCGGACGTCGCGTCGGCCCCTCAGCTAGTTCCGGAGGATCCTCGCCAGGGACAGGAGGGTCTGGGGCTGGGGCTGACCGAGCACTAGCCTCGCTGCAGGGCTATCAGTGAGCAGGCGCCGAGGACCTGCCCCGCCCCGCCCTGCCCCGCCCTCCTATCTCGCCGCGGTGGCTGTCACACCGGTGGACGCGGAGCGCGCAGAGCGTCCGATCAAGATGGCCACGATGGACGTTGATACGGTAAGCGGGGCCGTCGCCGCCGGCAGCGGCAGGACCAAGTTACCCCAGAGCACGCTCGCGGACACCCAAGCACCGGAGACGGACGACGCCTTGACGGTAAGATGAGTACCCTCTCTCCACCGCGCCGCACCCGCTCCGCACCGCGCCGGCGTTATGGCGTCTCGCGTGCAAAACAACGCGCCATGCGTGTGCGTCCGCGGGGTACTCTGGTCGGATTATATAGGCGTCGGCGTGCGAGCGCGGCCTGCAGCGCGGCCTGCAGCGCGGCCTGCAGCGCGGCCTGCAGCGTGGCCTGCAGCGCGGCCTGCAGCGTGGCCTGCAGCGTGGCCTGCAGCGTGGCCTGTAGCGCGGCCTGCAGCGCGGCCTGCAGCGCGGCCTGCAGCTGGCCGCGCTGGCACAGGGAAGTGCCTCGCGCGCGCGCCGTGTCGGCTCGATGGCGTCAATAATTATTGATGGCAATGGCGACATGACTGCCGCTCCATCACGGCATTGCCTTCCTTGTGGGCGGGATAGGAAACGCGCAAGGTCAGTGCGGCAGGGCACCTGCACCTGGAGACATTTAGGGCCGGACCCCAGGCGTAGAGCGGGCTGCCTCTCGTCTCCATATACCAGAGCAGTGTTGGCAGAAAAGTAGGCAAAAAGTAGTCTGAGCCAGGGTAGCCAGTTAAGTAGGCAAAAAGTAGCCGCAACACTATTACGCCTGCGTGCTAGGAAACATGCACGCACTAGTGCTGCTAAAGTGTTAGTGCTACCTAGCAGACAGCCCGCCTCCCCGCTTCCCGCGGATGCAATAAGCCGTGGTTGCAATTGCTTTCTCGTCGATTAAAAGGGAAACTCCCAAAACATGATGTGTCTATTGTGCAAACCGGTTGCAATTGCTTTCTCGTCGATTAAAAAACTCGATGTGTCTATAAACACACCGTCCCGTCGCGTCGCGCAGCGTCAGTCATAGATAAGCAGGCAGGCCCGCTGAGCAGCCCGTCCGGTCATGCACTCCTGACACTCTTGATTCAAGTGCGCACGGCCCGGCCCGGCATGACTCGCTGACAGGAGGTGGGCGGGTCGCACCGCCGTCATGAGGTGAAGACAAATACTGATTGGGGTTACGCGCGGCGCGCCACCTGCCCGTCGCCGTGCTACCCTCACGGTGGACTGAGTCACCCCGCTGCGACATGTGCACTCTCTGCTGGGTTTCCGGACGGCTTCCCGAACAGAGACCTGCGGGTGACTCCGGCGTCACCCGGGTCATCCCTGATCGCACCCCTCGCGGTGACTCCCGTATATTCCGCACCAGCCAAGAACCAATCCGTGTCGGGGCCCCAGTGAGAAATATTTTTAGCGACCTCCAAACGATATCGCTAATATGTCACATATCGAAATTTTGGCACAAATTTTTGTTATTAACGACACAAAACTGTGCCATATTACGACATGCGACATCTAAACGACATCGTTTCGATATCGTCCAAAAAATCATTTCTCACTGGGGGGAGGGGTGCAGGCAGGCACGGGCCGGGCACCAGCCTCCACGCAAGACCTGGGCCGGGCCGGCCTTGGAGGCACCGGCGGCGCCACGTCAGGGCGGGTGCCTGCTGCAGAGGATGCTCTCCCGGCGGAGGTTCACGTTGTCGCCGGAAGTTGCGCGCAGCAGAGTACAACAGGCCCGCGGCTTGGCGCGTGCGAAAGCGTAAGGCCCCCTACCCTTTGCTCCGCGGAATTCTAGTTTCTCTGAAACGGCAGGTGCTGCTTGCAGCTCCCCGTCGCTCGAGAACAGAACGAACACGCCCCAGTGGGTTTTGAGGGGGAGGGGGGGGGGGGCGCCCATGAGAATGCACTCCTTGGCGTACACGTGCGACCCCAGACCCCCGTGAGCACGTCCTCAACATGACGTCCTGGTACTATCACTCACTTTTTTTCCCCCAATCCAAACCCATTTTATGGTTGTGATTATTTCGTCTCGTAGAGAATTGGAGCTGCCCTATGATGCTCTGCCATCGCCTTGTCACGGCGGCGATAGTCTAGTTCGCCTATGTCGTTGGCACGGACGTTTACGCGCTGCCCGCGGTGGCACCGTGGCCGCGACGGTCGCTGTGAAATCGAGATTTGGACGCTTCTACTAGCGGGTGGCGCATCAGCAAGGCTTGACAAGAAAACGCCGAAGCACCTGTGTGCGGATGGCGCGGTAGTCAACTAGAGTCCAATCTAGGACTCTAGCTTTCGGCAAGCTGAGATACCGGCCCGTCGCACACAGGTGGGTTCTGACGGTTTTTGCCTAACTTTGCCGGCGGGGTCGTGGGGCAGCCCTGGCGCTGGGGGTCGAGCCGCCGGTCACCGCGGCGCGCGCGGGTGGTCGAGTGCGGTGCTGAGAACTTTGACGTGGACCCTGGAGGGCGAGGCGCCAGCGGCGCCTGCGCTTTCCCCTAACCCATCCCACGACGGCGACCCCGTTACCCTCCCTCCCGCACCCGAGCCGTACGGCAGCGAGCAGCAGCCATAGCCATTCAGGCGGAACCTGGTCAAACACTTCCTGGCGGCTGAGCGCAGCGGACACGGACACGGCGACAACACAGCCAGCCAGGTCCCGCCACGCCCCGCCACGCCCCCGGAAACAGAGGGCCAAAGGCAGGGGCCGGGCCGTGCCGACGCACCGAGCCTGCTGCTGGGTCAAAAACCCTTTGACGCGTGTCCCGGTGGCGCGGGGCGGGGCCGAGGTGGGCGCGGTGGGGCGTGCGGCGGAATATAGTCCGTGCCGTGAGCCGAGTGATTTGCTGCCCGCCCCGCGGCCCCCAGGGTAGGGCGTGCATTACTGGGGCGGCTGCTCCTTTGTGGCGGAGGCCGTCCACCACCCCCGCCGCCCCGCGCCGCCCCCGCGCCGCCCCCGCGCCGCCCCCGCGCCGCCCCCGCGTAGCACCCCCGCCACTTAGGCCTGGCCGGACGGGCCCGGCCCGGACACCAGCAGACCATTCCGTTTGGTCGATGAGAAGGGTGACGTTCGGGTCCGGGATGTATATCGACCCGGCGGGGCGCGGCGCGGCGCGGCGGGCGGGGCGGAGCCGGGCACCACACAAACATTTGTCACACTGTTAAAAATATTTCATTATGTTTTCATTACATGTTAATTAAATTTCACAATGCGCAATGAAAAGATTATTGAATATCATTTCTAAAATTTAATGAAAATAGCTTTCGAACAAGGAATGAAAATCTAAAGAAATATTTTTAGTAGTGTACACAAACACACAACTTTCCCCACCGCGCCGCGGAAACTGTATTTTAATAAAAAGATACAGATACAATATGGATGCGCACCGGCCCAGCCGTCTCCCCGCCAACGGAAACAATACCAGGGCAGGGCAGGGTGCCGCCGCCAGTGGGTTGGACAGGGCAGGCACCAGGGACACCGGTGCACCGGGTGGGACTGCTCGCTTGACATTCAGAGGTCTGTAGAGTTGATGTGTGTCCAATCTGTCTGAGAAAACGATAGAAAAATCGAGTGGCTAGAGCAAAAATGCGCTCGTAGTCATAATGTTGTACTTATTACATCAGTTCAGCGAGGGCCCCTGCTGCGACACAAGTACCGCCTCTCCATAATTTATTTAATACTATTAAAAATTATTTTTCTTTTGGATTTGCAGCCTAGCAAGCCCCTGGACGCCAACCGCTATGCCACCAAGAAAACCATCGCCCAGGGTATGCTGGACATCGCGCTGCTCACGGCCAACGCGTCGCAGCTCAAGTACATCCTGCAGGTGGGGCCTCGCCACGAGTTCTACTCCCTCATGCTGGGCCTCATCTCGACCTCCATGATCCTGCAGGTGAGCGGAGCGGGAGCTCGCTACCGTGTGCATGTTTCGCATGTCCTGTCCACCGACCCCGCGGGGCGGGCCGTGGCGTGGCGGGCTGGGGCACTATGGGGCTGGGGCTGAGGGAAGGCGGCGGCGTGCGTGACGGTGACGGGGCGGTTGCGGTGGGTGGCGGCGCGCGCACGGGGAGCACAGGACAACGCCGCCGCGCCGGCTCGGGCCAGGATACCTGTCCGGAGATCACCTCCTCTCCCCATGTACTTGTCGTGTAGGCAATCTCTGTTCTAAAGAAAACTGTGTGCGGTGTGCGGGTGGGCCCTCTGGTCGCTGTTCTAGCTACACTGCTCGACCCCCGTCCTGGTCGTCCTTGTCTTGATCAAACATTTGGGCAACGCGACTTGCGCAGGCGCAGCGAGAGCACAAGCACGCGCCCTCCCGCAATTCCAATGTCCCCCTATTTCGCTATCCGCTTCATCGATAGATATATTAGCCCCCCCTCCCCTGAATAATGGGCCTGCTAATGCCGCCCTGGTAATGTACCTCGCAAGTCCTGACGCCTCGGCTCTGCGCGCCACCGCACCTGCGCGACCCGGGCGGGGCAGGACACCCTCCCGCGGGGCGTCCTCCCCGACCCGAGGTCGATATCCTGGGAAGCGGGTCGGGGTATCGGGGTCTGGTGTCTCCAACCCCTTTCGTTTCTTAACTGTCGTCTGGTCGCCTCGGTGCTTATTACTGTGAACGTTGCGCTTGTTTTGAATTTTGAAACTCCCAACGCGGGTAGGGCCGGGCAGGGGCAGGTAGGAGAGCCGGTGGTGGCTGTGGGCGCGGGCTGAGCGAGCCACAAGTGCTGGTGAGGTCCGCCCGAGGGGGCAACCACTTGAGAAATCTTGTGTCCCCTACACGCCCGAAATCTCTTGAAATCCGAAATCTTTCGCCAGAAAAGGCAAAAAACAAGCAAAATATGGGCGTAAAATCCGTTGAAATCTTACGAAATCCGACGAAATCTCTTCCCCGAAGAAATCTTGTGTACCCTCACATCCAAGGTGGTTGCCCCCTCGGGTCCGCCCCGCCCGGCCCGGCCCGGGGCGCCACGTCCGGCCTCCTACACCTACTGCCGCGGTGGGGTGGGGTCTGTCTGTGGCCTGGGGCCGGGGCCGGGGCCGGGGCCGGGGCCGGGGCCGGGCTGGCGATGGGGTGCTGTTTGTGCAAAGGGCCGAGGTAGTGCATGATTGTCCACCCCGGCCACTGGCAGCGCTGGCGCTGGCGGCGGCCCGCTGGCCCGCTCCACTCCGACCACTCCGACCTTGCCACCCTCACCCTCTCTGTCCCTCCACCGGATCATAATCATACCTCACCTCAGCCGGGCCGGGCCGCGAGCCCCTATCCTCCCCTCCACCTCCCCGTCTGAAATGCCACGTGTCGGCACCGCGGGTCGATCTGCCCCAGCAAAACACCGCCCCCGCGCTTTGCGGTGCGGCCTCTGCCCTCGCCCTTTCCGGGAGGGGGCTGCTCCCAACCACCTACCGACCCCAGCTGCCCCCAGCTGTCTCAAGCTGCCTCTAGTTACCATTAGCCTCCTCTAGCTAGCCCCAGCTTCCCCCAGCTGCCCCCATCTGCCCTCCCGCTGCCCCCGGCGCTGCTGATCGGCTGGTGGTGCCGGTGGTGCTTGCAGGTGGTGCTGGGGGTTCTGTTCCTGTCGCTCAACGTGTTGCGCGACTGTCGCCTGCACCGCGAGGAGTACAAGCGCTCGGCCGAGTTCATCAACTACTGCGGGGTGGGCGGGTGCGTGCTCGTGACCGCCATCAACCTGCTGGCCTCCGGCCTCGACCCCGGGCTGGCCTCGCTGGGCGGCGGCCACGTCGCCCCGGACATCCCCGGCCTGGCCGACTCCGCCTCGGCCGCACTGGTCGCGCCGCCCAACGGCACCCTCCTCGCGGCGGCCACCGCCGCCCCCGGCACCGGCACCTCACCGCTCTGACGGCCGGGCTGGGCCGGGCCGCGCCAGGATCCCCACCCCACCCCTCTCCCGCCGCGGCCGGGACGCGAACAATCGACACCGCGGGCGTGACGGAATCAGATGCATCCGTTCTGCCGTGCCCTTGTGACGCCCTTGTTGGAGGAGTGAGCTGTCACCGCCCGGCCCGGCCCGGTGCTATCGCTCAGCCCAGACGGACCGGGACGGTCCGGTCAGTTACGTTATCAGGCCCGAGATTTGTTTTTGTGCGAATGGCTCCCCCACCTACCTCAAGAATGTGATGGACCCGCCCCCGTCCGCAGCTCCCCCCCACCCTCCTAAAATCCCCGCACACACTCCCGCACCCAGCCTGGCACCGCCAACGGACCCAGCCGCCGCCCCGCCCCGCCCCGCCCCGCCCCGCCCCGCCGGTCTCAGCAGTACAGGCGCTTTATGTGGCGAGCAGGTGCTGGTCGGCATCATGTTCCTGGTGATCGGGGCGCTCAACATCAACAAGGACAAGGACAAGCGGCGCGCCGACATCCTCAACGACGTCATCCTCATCATGGTGTTCGTCATCTCGGTGACCAACGTGGTGATCGCGGGCTTCGGCATCGACAACGCCAGCCGGCCGCTGCGGCTGCTGTCGGACGAGCGGGGGGCGTACAGCAAATAGAGGCCGCCCCGCCCCGCCCTAGACCCAGCCCCGCCCCGCCCCACCCCGCCCCGCCCCGCCCCGCCCCGCGCCCTGCCCGGCCCTCCCAGCAGTGCAGTAAGCTGGCGTGCCGTGCCGCCGCAGGTGTCGGCGGGCGCGCTCTCGCTGTACCTGGCCAACATGACGGTGGTGGACTACGAGCAGCGGCGGCGCGCCAAGGCCCTGTACCTCCTGGCCGTGGGGTGCATCATGCTGGCCATGACCGCCGACGTCGTCAAGATGGGCTTCGGACTCGACCCCGCCCTGCCGTACAACGCGTCCCTGCGCTACTACGAGCCTCCCGCTCCCGCCTGAGCGCAGCGCGCTGGGAACCCAAGTGTGCGTGAATGCCACACACTTAAACAAAAAGGGGTCTAAATTTCCCTAGGAATTTAGATTAACACACCTACAAGAGTGTGACAGTAAGACACTTGGGTTTCTAAATGCGCGCTGCAGTTACTGCAGGCTGGGCGTCATGGAGGGGAAGGGGGCGGGCATCATGTTCCCGACGTACATCGCAACATACTCTTGATCGGCGTTTCGTTCGTATAACTCGGCCGGTAAAGAAGTAAGCCGGAAAATAGACGGCATCCCATCCCCGCCCCCGCCCGCCCGCCCCGCAGCAGTGCGAGAGTGGTGGCCTACCCTCGCACTGACGGGCGGGCGGCGCGTGCGCTCAGCTCCCTCCATTGTACTTACCGTAAAACAAGTACACTCGCATTACTAAACGTCTGACGGACGCTATTCACCTTATATCATGATCTGATTTAATCCGTCCTCATATCTTAGCAGTATTTTATATCAATATTTTTGTTTGCTACTATGTGATTAATTTTTGTACGACAATCATTCATTAAAGAATTTATGAGTAATTTCATGGATAATTTATATATGCAAGGGGGTGGAGTAGCTTCTTCTATCGGAATATTCATACGTCGCCAAAATTCTATGAACTGGGTGAGTGGAACGACAATGTCTTTCATGTTTTTCCGTTCACTTATTCGTACCTTAGTTGCTTCATTGCGTCACTGCCTAGTCCTTTTTTTTTTTGAGCTTTTCTGCTTGCTTACTTGGGTCTGTCTGTGTCTGTGTGCAATGGCAGAGAAACGACTTGCCTAGAACCAGTCTTACTGATGGTGCCGCTTACACCCCTAGGTGCTCAACGGCGTGCTCATGATCGTCCTGAGCGCGTCCTACAACATCAACAAGAGCAAGCACCACCTCGGCGCGACCATCATCAACGACATCGTCCTCTCCGTCATCGTCCTCATCACCGCCGTCAACGTCGTCATAGGGGTGTTCGACATGCGCAGCCCGGACGAGGTCCCGGGGAACGGCTCGACTACGGAGCACCCGCTGCAGGCTCTCGCCTTCCACGACCTGCAGACCTCGTAGGACCAGAGGAGCGGGGCACTGCGGGGCTCGGTGGTCCTGGTTGCATACGTCTACTGCTGGCGTCATAAAGCAACGAATTTTGACTACACGTGATGATTACGCGTTTAGTCACGAGTAAGTAAGTCAGCTCTCTTAATTGAACAGAGGATATTACAGAAAAGTCTATTGTTTTTATTTTTATTTTATTGGAACATAAAGAAGGCGATACCAGATAATATTGAACAGCTGGGTTCAAAGTAATTTGTGTGTACAATAACATATAAAATAAGTATTACAAAGAATGAACAATAATAATAAACAAAGAACAAAGGGGTTCCGACACCGGTTTCTTAAATAAACTCTACCCTAATTATTTTACTTCTAACTACGAGTCTTAATCTAGAATGACAGAGTGGATCACAGGCAGGTGGATGAAAAATGGGTCCAGAGAAAGGTCAATTTTTGATTCACATCCGGCGCGCCAAAGAAAGGAACTACACTCTGTTTTATATCGATGACCTCAGCGATGGGGTAGATACGGTAGGACACGCTCTGGCATTAATACTGGACATCTTTATTTTTATTTAGACATTTCACAACACAACCACACCATTATCTTTCTATGGCTATTCCCACCTCCACCAGGAACGGACACAAACACTGCGAAGTTGGGGATGATACGAATGAGAGAGATGGATGAATGAACGAATGAATGAATGCATGAATGAAAGAGAAGGCGAGGACATAACAGTGGTGAAGAACCGTGACGGTTTCGGTTTACAAATCTATTGGACCCGACGGGTGTTCTGCTCTGCTCGCGCCGGGACCCTTTCTACGAGCCCCTCTAACGGAGTCGGTGACAACGCTGCAAACTAAAAACTTGATGTTTAGGCGGGAACGGGGAGCACCCGCTCCCGCGCTGTGGTGGAGGGTGGTGGGGATGACAAGACAGGGGAGGGAGGAGGAGGGGCCGGGTCCCGGGCCGGGGGTCTGCGAAGCGAAGTCAAGGAGCGTCGGGCTCCTCACTTCTTTCCTCCTGCAAAGACAAACAGAAAGGCAATCCCATCAGCTCGCGTCGTCCGTTTTGGTTAAATCAGTACTGTTTGGGTAATCTGGTGAACAGGATTTTTAGCGAGCTGGGGCACCCCTCGCGCGGCTCAAAATGCCAGTGTCAGTGCACTGCCACACTGCCGGCCGGGCCGGGAGCAGCCGGAAGCCGGAACTGACCTTTCTTGCCGGCGCCCTTGCCTCCGTCCGCCTTCCCTCCCTTCTCGCCGCCCTTGGCGCCGGCGCCGCCGCCTCCTTTCTTCTGCAACACGACAAAATAACGACACAGTGGTGGCGCAGTGCTCGCGTGCGCCGCGCGCGTGTTTAAGACATGTCGCGGCCGGGGCCGGGCCGGGCCGGGCCGGGCCCGGGGACTGGGCCGCGCCCCTGTCTGGCAGCGCGCCCGCCCCCGGCCCGCCCCCGGCCCGCCACGCCCTTGGCCGCCAAACACTCACGTCATCCCCCTTGCCGCCACCACCTGCAACAAACAAGAGAGCAGCCCGTCAACATGCGGAGTAAAAATAAGTGTGTCACTGAGCAGTGCGCCCCGCCCCGCGCCCCACCCCGCGCCCCGCTCTGCGCCCGGCTGCGTTTGTTGTTATAGGCTTGTGAGCGCCTGAGGATCCGGGGCTGGGCCACCCGCTGCACTCGCGAGCATGGCTCGGTTGCCTACCCTGGCTCCCGCGGGCGCCTCGCCTACCCCGACCCTCCACCCCGATCCTCGCCAGACGCGACGCGTTCCGAGGACGCGATCGAAGCTGTTACCAACGTGACTGACTCGCCTCAGGTCGCGGCGAGGAGGGGAACGGGGAGGAGGAGGAGTCTGTTCGGAGGACAGACCTGGCAGGCACGCCGAGGGAAAGAGGAGGGTTAGCAACAAGCTCAGCCACCCGCGCCAGGCACGCGAGGTACCGCGCGTCAGAGGTCCTCCGCCCCGCCTAGTGGGCCCACTAGCCCCACCGCACCCCGCCCCGCCCCGCCCCGCTAGCCCCACTAGGCCTCCGCTCCATCGCACCCCGAGGAGAGTGCCCCGGGGCCGCGCGCGCCGCGAGGGAGGCTGCCCGCGCCTTGTGTACCAGCACGTCATGGTAACGCGGTGAGGATAAGGGAGAGGGGTGTATTTTTATTTTCCAACTCTGCCAAGGCTGTACGTACACGTACACCGTCGTCGGCCCCGCCGGCCCAACCCGACCCGGGCCGGAACCAGAAGCGCGGACAAAGAGGGCGCGTGTATTCCAAAGCGCTGCGCTGCGCGCCGCCCTGGGCGGAGAGCGGCGAACAGGGCTAGGGTCGGGGGCGGCGCGGCGGACGCTGCCTCCGACAAGATTCCGGAAACCATCCCAGACCGCTGCGCAGAGCGTGGGGTGGGGGTGGGGCGGCCGTGGGGGATGTCATCGATTGGCTCGGATACAGGCACGACCACAGGCACAGCGCCCCTCGTCCCCTGCGGCCCGGCCGGGGCCGGAGCATGGGGGACGGGACAAAGGCGCCAAAAACATTGCCAGCCACCCGCCACCCACCCCGCCACGCACGCACAGGCACACGACACGCACCCATACTGAGGTGCGCGTCCTCGGCCCGTCCGGCCGGCCGCCCAGGCGCGGCCAGCACCGCGGAGGGAGAGATGAGGCAAGATAAAGAGTAAGCGCAGCCCAGCAGCTGCATCGATTGGGCGGGGTAGGGTGGGGTGGGGCGGGGCGGGGCGGGGCGGGGCGGCCCCAACGGAACACTATTTGCGGAGTCCCCGCGGCCTCAGCTGCCGCCTCGCCTCATGCCACCCCTCACGGGACGGGGCAGGTCGCTCCGCTCCGGGCCGGCCAGTCGGAGGGTGGGGGGTGGCCACCCTCTTCGTGATGCTCCGGACGTTGCGAAACGGGTGGTGTAACGCACCACGTAAACGCTAACTAACAGGACATCTTCCAGGTCTCGCGCAGAGAGTGTAGCGACGTGCATCGCACACTGGATCGTTAGGCCTCATGTCCCCCTATAGCCTACGGCTCACTGCAGCGCTGCCCAGCAGGCTGTCGAGCTCACTCCTCCCCAATGATACCCCTGTAGCTCCCCGCACTGACAACCGTGCTCGGGGCCTGCGACTGCGGCGTTTGGGGTGCCCGCCTCTCCTCTCCTCTCGCGCTACCCCTCGCCTGTCCTTTCGCCACTGGACTCACCTTTGCCTTTGGCCATTCTGAGTAGCCCCGGATAGTCAGTCGGGAAGTGTCCTGAACCAAGCGCTCTCGGAGTCTCGTCGAAACCAAGTGACGCCGCCTGTGAGCTGGGCTGGGCCTGCCTGGCAGCGGAGCGGGCCGGGGGGCGGGCAGGTGGGGGTGGGCCTGGGGCGCACGAGGGGGGGTAGAAGGGGGCGGGGGCGGTATTGGGGCACCATCCCGCTTCTGCGTCACAACAACCCCCTACCACACCCCGGCTGATCTTGGGGCGTGGGCCTACGGCGCGCGGTCAGCCTCTGCGACCCGATCTGTCGACGGATCAATTTGAAGTGTCAAGTGTATTTTGTTTCACTTTTGTCCCCACTTTCTTCTTGCCAATGTGCAAATTCTGTGTTAAGTTGAACATTGTACTGTAACTGGTTTAGGTAGTCGGAAGAAGGTTGTGAACACTGGTATATGCAACTAGTAATGGCACAGCAGCCTTGTAACGAGAGTCTTTCCATAATAAATAATATCAGTGGTTGTAGACATATAGTCACATTTATTTAATATACATATGCGATTTTATATTACAAGATAAAATATATCAAATCACATCATAAATCACTTTAGGACTATAGTACAAATTTATTACACCCTCCATTTAAAATATTTTTCTTTATTTAAAGTCAAGTCTAGGTTGGTCAGTTTAGGACACTTCCATAACGTTAACAGAAAATCAGGAATTGATTGAATTGTGGCCAAGATATTTATGTTATGGTTTCCAATGGCAAGTGAAACTCATACTTCTGCAACTGTTTCTTACACAAGAACTAAGAGAGAAAAATAACTTTTAGATGTGAAAACAGCAAATACAGAACAATTCCAGCTTGGATCTTGTAACAGAAAACAATATTATACTTATTTAAAAGCTACTAACGAAGGGAAGACATTTATTTTAAAACTGAAAGTAATGGAGAAGTATTGATACGAGTTTTGCACCACTCATTATAATTATAATAGGTTTACTCCTATATATGGATTTTTGATAAAACAAACAAGAGCAAAAACAGAAAAAAGCAATTCAGGAAAGCAAAAATTAATGTTTTGCATAGAAGGTATTGCATTGCAATGCAGTATTTGAAATAAAAAGGAAGTACTGAGATCAGATCAATAGAATCAGGAACCAAGAGGGCTATTCAATGCCTCATTTGCTTCACGTAGAGACTTTTGCTCATTTTCCAAAAGTTGCTTTTAGCTCATATTGACTAGGGAAGTCAAGGAAATAAATGTTTATGTTAACCCCCAAAAGAAATTGGCATTGTGTCTACAATCTCCAAAATATGGAAGCCAAACAATACAACTTATAAATAACATTCTCACCTTTCCTTGCATACTTGTTTGTTCACTCACACAGAAAAAAGTTAAAGGAAATAGGATCACACACAAGCTAATCTTAGCTTTATCGAAGAGAAGATGGACTTCCAAGAGACATGGACGGACAAAAGTAAAAATTCAAAAGTGGAGAAAGAAGACACATGGGAGAGAATAGCTCTTCATTTTCAATGTCACGCAATGATACTGAACCATCATGTAAGCTAATAGTGAATAACAGCTGCAGTCTGATTATTACTATCCCTGTTACCCATAGTTTTAAAGGTAATTAAAACATTCCCCCTAAAGACATTCCAGAATAGCCTGAGGGGTCTTAGACAACAATAAAAAATAGATACTCTTAAATTTTTAATTGGGGGTTAATCTCAAGTAAGTAATACTTTTTTAAACTTGTTTTGAGAAGATGAGCAAGCTGAGTTTCAGACTGACTAGCATACCAAGATAAAATAATTGTTTTAAAATTTGGTGTTGGGGCAAATGATGTAAGTATTTCTAAAGCAAGGTTTTTTTTTGAGAAAAATATAGATTTTCTCAGGCTACTAGAATGCAAAAGAGCTCCTTGAAGAAAAGTCTTCTTTCACTGGTAGGGGTTTGAGTGTCTACGGGGGGGATCTTTATGCAGTAGCATGCTGCTGTTGAGGTGTGGATGCTTGAACAGGTGTAGCCAAAGCAGGCACATCTTCAGCTTTTCTAATTTTCTTGATTCGCTTCCATTCACCAGTACTGTAGTTCATTTGGAAGTGGGTCTCCACCATCATAGTTATAATAGTTCCTTCTTGGAGAACATTTTCTTGACTTTCACTCAATTTGATTGTCACCACATTACCCAAATGAGGACATGGATTATCTGAAAAACACAATTTTACATTATGATGAAGAGTTGGAAAAATGCATTTTAAAAAACTGCTCACCACAAAGGCAATTGAATGAAATTACAATTTACTCTCTTACCTCTTGATCCTGCCATAAACCCAAGAATAAGAGCTTTTTCTGGTCTTGTAACCTTGTTGGCTGTTCTAAACATTTCCTGGGCTTCAACCATTTGTTCTCTCTGTGGACAAAAGAAAATTAAGGAGGAGTTCATACAGAACTGCAATAAGACATGGTGCTAAAAACCAACTCACCGTGAGAGAGAGCTGCCGCCTTTCTCTGGGAGGAGCTGGTTGGGTGGTAGCTGGAGCTGTGGCCGGAGTTGCAGAAGCAGCTTGAGTGGAGGTAGATGCTTGTGCAGCTGCAGCAGTTGGGGTTACTATTGTAGCTGTTGTAGAAATTGGCTGGGAAGAAGTTGCTGCTGCTGCTGCTGCTTGAGAGGGTGCAGCAACAGCAATGGTATTAACAGCAATAACACGTGGCTGGGTAACAGTGGTGGTGGAAGCTGCTGCAGTGGCTGCTGTTGACGGAAGTGGTGTAGAGGGATTCTGCACATTGATAAAAAGAGGTTCAGGTAGAAGATAGGGAAGTTATCTTTCTCAAATAAATAAAATGACAAAAGATTTCACCAACCAAAATAATAACAGTTTCTCCTGCAGCCACAGGGGTTTGAGGGTTACCAGCTAGAAGGTGGAATACAAGCAAGATAATTACTTCATTTCTTAAACCATATTATCCACGATAAAATCAAAATGGCATATTAAAAACTACCTGGGTTAGCTGATGTAAGAACTGTGGCAGAAGATGACTGAGCTGGTGTAGATGGGTTAATAGGTGCAAGGCCTGCTGCGTAATCTGGTGTAACTGGGGTGGCAGGTGTGCCTGGTGCTGCATTAGCACTAGAAGCTGCAGCACCAGGAGTGGATGCAGCATTGGTTGCCTGTTGGCTTGCTGCTGTTTCTGATGCTTTCCGTGCATCCTCGGTTTCTATTTCAAAAAAAAATTATTCAGAAAATGATAAATGGATATAATGTCCTCATTGTAATAAAACTGCACTGCAAGATGACAACAGGTAAGTTTCAAGCATAATGACACACCTTGCAATCTCTTCCTTTTTTTAGCTTGAGCATACCCTAAGGGCTGTTCATTTATATCTATAAGTTTTATTCCACCATCCTTCCGATTAACTGGTGTACGGCCTAATGAAACACGTTGGTTATTTTGATTGCTAACAACAGGAGACTTAAATCCTCCTGTTGGTACTCTGCTTGGGATTCCTTTCAGAGGAGCTAAAACATATTTAAAAAAACAATTAAGAAAATTTTTATTTACAGTATCTGTACTGAACTGGCAAGACTTATTTGGTTTCTTACTTGTATCTGTCATTTTCCTAGGCATTCCTCTTGAGCGAACAGGAACGGTGGGTGCTGCACTCTTTTTGAGGTGGCTCACAGCATCTGCTGACTTTGATAATAACTCTGCCCGTAACGCAGCTGATTTTGGTTTCCTTTTCAAAGCAAAATGCTTCACCGGTTGAGGCTACAGTAAGAAAATTCAAGATTAGATTTTATTTAATCTTTCATCATAACTACCTATATTGAGATTGTGCTCACCTGTTGACCCACAACAGTTACCAAAGCATTTTTATTGAGGTAATGGCATTCCAAGGGTAACATTCCACCATCATTTTGTTTACGAACTAACAAGGGAAAAAAAATATTACAGTAAGAGCTCTGATAAAGAGGCCTTGCAGCAGTTCCATGTACAGGAAAACTCACCTAATTTCCTTAAATCATTAACAAGATCTGAGAATATCCTCTGATTATCATCATTATGCCGTATTTCAAGATTTAATGAGCCTGTTGAAGGAAGAGTTCTCATAGTTTCTGCTAACATAGAGACCCATGCCTCACTGTCATTTACTGCCACAACCAGAATGTCATCAAGCTCATGGCGCCACTGCAAATAAAGAATTTAGGAAATAACTTATCATAACCATAAAGTTTAGTTAAAAATAAATGAAATAATAAATGTAAACTCAACAAAAAAGTTATAATACAATGGGTGAATGAGAATTAAACATATCATTAATTTAAAACACTTTGCCAGGGTCATTATAGATGCATTAAAATTTGGGAGTGAACAAATAAGCAAGAGGGAGAAACTATGAGCCATGGGAGGTAGAAAAGTTGTACACATTGACCACAAGTTTGGTCTTAAAGAAAAATTTCCTATAGATAAGATGCGAAAAGCTTGGCCGAGAAATAGAGAGGTTAGGAAAATCAATATATCACAAATTTCCTCCAAGCATGGAGAAAGCTCCGAAAATGTGAGAGAAATGTCGGCCAAGTAGTACCCATACACATATTCATATCTGTCGAAGACCATGGTGCTTGTGTATTGTAACCGAAAGTAAATAAACACAATGTTGTTATGAGCATACCTCCTCAACGTTCCTGCGCGGGATGTGGAAAATTGATAACAGTAGCTTCAGTTTGACTTGCGTTTGTAGGTCCGGAAAACATGCTTTTATGTTGCGAAGAACTTCGGCATTGAGTTGTGAACATATTGACCCTCCAGTCCATGAATCGTTTGATATTCCTAGCTTATTATGAAGCCACAACGAAGTGTCACTATCCCTCACATTCGCCATATTGGCGTTTGACGACCTAGATAGTTCACTGCCTTCTGAGCGCCACGTTTCGAGCACTGCCGCGTCCAGCGAAAGAAAAAGAAGAAAAGCGGACATGAAGTAAACAAGCAGAGCAGCAGAAGCTTTTATTCTGTGTATGTGTATCTGTGTGATAAGCCGACAATGCCGACAATCTATCTTTTAACCCGAGGTTAAACGGGTTAAACAGAGCAAAATGAGTGCCTTGTTTACGTCAGGTGAACTAGTGAACGCTGTACAGATACGGATACTCTGCAGTTTAGATCGCCTTTGAATGAAATCTGCCAAAAATTAAGAATCATGCCTCATCAGGTTTGGTGAGTTTCTCTGTTGTTTCCAACTAACAGTTCTCAGTCTTATGTATTCTCGACTGAGAGCCTGTGCTATCCCAAAGTAATTCTTTGGCTGGTTCGAATATATATTTATTTTTTTATCCTCAGGAGAAAAAAGCCATTGCTGTATTCAAATCTAACAGTTGAAAATGTTTTTTGACTTTATTTTTTATTCATATTTTTGAACTCTATTGGTAAATTTACAATCACATAAAGGTTTACCAATGTATATTACTTTGCTTCTTTGCAGTATGGTTTCAGACTTTTTCTATCCAAATGTTGGAGGTGTTGAAGAGCATATCTTCAATTTATCTCAATGTCTTCTCCGCCGCGGTCATAAAGTGATTGTTGTGACACACTCCTACAATGACCGAGTGGGTGTACGTTACATGACAAATGGACTGAAGGTTTATATATCTTTTAACATTGATCCTTCTTGCTTATTTTCATTATATGGTTCATTTATGCTGACAGTAATCTTCTTTTGAAGGTGTACTACCTTCCAATTCGGGTATTTTATAATCAATGTGTACTCCCTACCATGATTTGTTCTTTACCCCTCATTCGTTACATATTTATCCGAGAACAAATTACAATTGTTCATGGCCACTCAGCATTTTCTGCCCTTGCACATGAAGCTATGTTAATTGGTCATTTAATGAATCTTAGGGTAAGTGTACTTAAAGGTGACCTTTAAATTAAACTACTTATTTAAAGAATCTTATGTGTTAACATACTTTTCCCCATCTCCTCTCCAGTGTGTCTTTACTGACCATTCCCTATTTGGTTTTGCTGATACATCAGCAGTCATTACAAATAGGTTTTTACAAATATCTTTGTTCAGTTGTAACCATTGCATCTGTGTGTCTCATACAGGGTCTGTTATCAAGTTTATCTAAATTTCCTATCAACTATTTCACCTTTAGTACCATATAATTGTATAATGTGTTGCTTTTGAGCAGGAAGGAAAATACTGTATTGCGAGCAAGAGTCGAAAGCAACCGTGTCTCAGTCATTCCAAACGCTGTTGATACAAAGGCATTTTCTCCAGATCCAAGGAACCGAGACAACAATTTTGGTAGTATACTAGCTATTTCATAGGGATATGAGATTAATTTCCTATACTTACAGGAAAACGTATATAAGAACTGGTTTACTAATGGCAGTTTATTTATTTGTTTCCCCACCCCTCAAAGTGACCATAGTTATTGTTGGGAGACTGGTGTACCGCAAGGGAGTAGACCTCATGGCTCAAATTATTAAGGAATTTGGTCCAAAGTATCCAAATGTAAGACAATCTGTCACATACAAGTTCGTTTGTTTCTTCATTTCTTACCTAATTTTTCTGTTCTTATAGGTGAAATTTATCGTCTGTGGAGATGGGCCCAAAAGATGGCTGCTGGATGAAGTTAGAGAACGATGTGGTCTGCAAGACAGAGTTGAACTATTAGGTGCCCTTGAGCATGCCCAAGTTCGAAACGTTCTTACTCGTGGTCATATTTTTCTGAATACCTCTTTAACAGAGGCCTATTGTATGGCTATTGTAGAAGCAGCATCTTGTGGGTTAGTTTGTCACATGTGCGGTTGGTTGGAGAATTTTTATCATACAATGTAAATAGCATAATTATTCCCAGATTTTTAAAATTTTACTAGACTGCAGGTTGTGAGCACACGAGTTGGAGGCATTCCTGAAGTGTTACCCCCACAGCTTATTTACCTAACAGAACCTGATGTTCCCTGTGAGTATCCTACAAATATTTTCATGAATTAATTCATTACCACTTTTTAATTTTTGAATATTTTTAGCACTTATAGAGGGCTTAGAGAAGGCTATGGATGACTTGGCTCGGGGGTGTGCAGTTGAACCATTTGAATGCCATCGGCAAGTCTCATCACTGTATAATTGGAATGATGTAACACAGCGCACTGAAGTTGTTTATGACATTGTTGCAAAGGATGAGTCAAAGCCACTGGGTATACAACTCCAATGGTTAGTGAGAAGACCTTTTTCTGTTCATTTAGTTAGTTCAGGAATTTTTAAATAAAAACTTTGTAACCTTATATTGCAGTTATATAAATGGAGGTGTCTTACCTTTCATGCTAGTGGTTGCTCTGTGTCATTTAATTTTAAGAGCCCTAGATTGGCTTGTACCATCCAAGGTAGGTTTCAATGTGCTTTATTGCCTCTGTATTGTGTAAATTTTGCTGAGCACATAAATTTACCTGTTGTTGCAGACTATTGACATTGCGAAGAATTTTGATCAGAAAACGTTTAAATTACATCAGATACCAAAGAAATAAACCAGAAGCTGCAAGAACCAAAAATTTGAATGGCCAAATTATTGCTGCAAGTTACCAGAGTGCCAACAAAGTTTTACAATGACATTGTTTTTGTTTTTTTGTAATCAAATAGATTAGAAATATGTCTGTGATAGAGAGGTAAATCAACATAATCATCAGTGAGTGGAACTCAATATGTTGTGAATTGCATTTATTCCTCAGATATATTTGACATAGTCTAAAGGCAAAAGAATCACATATTCATCAGCACACAGTCTAATCTGTGATAAATTACACAGATGCCAATTGAGGTGATACTTCTCCTGAATGGTGTACAACATAATTTTCTTTTAATTTTATATAACATTCAGTACAGTGCAGCTTGAGGAGAGAAGTGCATGAAAGAGGAACAAATTTGTGTGTTTTTGAAACTTTATAATTTTAGTTGATAAAGTAAAATGAAATTATATTTTTATAAAGACAATCTTAGTTTACTGATATGTTGTAATATGATATGTATAAGCAATAAGTCTAAACAAGGTCATAGTTCTAAACTTTCTTCTGTTTCCTTCAAAAAATGAAACTTTAATATATCAGACTGCTGAAGATATGTCTTTTTAATCAATATATTTGATTGATCTTAAATAACTTCTTGAAAACTTTATGTTCCAATGTGGTGAAAGATGTACTAAATATTTCTGAACAAGAGATTAATGGTGTGAACTTCAAAAGCATACAAGGGATTAAAGTAGTCTCTTTAATCCAGGTGGTTCTAGTTACAACTGCTCTTCAAGGAGTTGGATTTTCAGAATTCAATGAATGGAAGAACAGAATGAATTAAGCTTCATCCTACATTTATGGATTTCTTTTGCAAAAGTAGCTAAGGCTGAGCCCACAACTAAAAATTCAAATCTTGACCAAGGACCCCCCCTTTTTTTGGAACATTATTGACTCTTTGGTTTCTTTATCCCAACTGCCAGAAACCAATAGAAAAGACCAACAATATTTGTTTTTGAAAAAACCTTGAAAGCTTCCTTTTCCACATTAGGTTTGGCACATAAGCAGTTCCAGAAATAATGGTGGCAACAATGTAAAGAACAATACATATTTACACTAGACTCACCTGTAGACAAGAATATTGTCCAAAGCAAATTGTTGAATTATTCACTTAGGTGGCAAAGCTGAAAAGATTTCTTTCCTAACCAGTAGTCAAAACTAAAACATAATCTCATTCTTTGCACATTGGCGAGTTCAAAATCTCATGTCAAAATAGTTTGCAATGCACTTAACAAGTAGGGTCTCATGAAATAAAGAGTGGATAAGAATTGAAAGTGGAATAATTGCTCATAAAAAGAAAACAAGGGGCGAAATGCCAATAAATAATTTCACACCAGACCAGAAGTTCAATCACATTAAAAATATCTGCCAAAGACACTGACCTTAAATGCATACATGTACATTTGATGAGGATATAAAGAGCACTTTTAGCTAGCTGTTGAAGCAAAATCTCGGCACTTATGTATCAAAATAGATGGAGATTTAAAACAATGGAAAACATTCACAAAAATATACATACAAGAAGACAATATTAAAAATGTACAGATATGTAATGACATTACAATAAACAGCACTTATAAATCACAATGTATGAGGAATTTGCACCAAAGCCAAAAATCTTAGGTAGCTAGTTTGAATATTTCACATTTCTATATGCATAAAGAAAACAAAAACAAAAGGGTCCTAAGCAATTGACTACTAATGCTGTCTTAGAACTTTAAAAAGATTGGTTACAAAGTCTGTAGTTTGACTTTTGAAAAAGGTGTACATACAATCAGCACCATTGTAAATATGAGAGAAACAAAACATGTGCTTCAATTACATTAATTGTGCGTTCGAGGATAAAACCTGAGAATGTTGGATGTGCAGATCATGTGTGATCATGTCACCAAGCAGAGAAGGCGCTGAGACTGCAACTCTCCACTAAAAGCCAATAAGCAAAAGTTGTCCCCTCTCCTGAGATTGTGGAACAATACTGTTGGAACACTACAAAATGAAATAAAATTTAAATACTACAAAATCACACAAAACCACACAATCCATTAACAAGTCACATCTACTTAATTGTGATAGCAGCAAAATGAAAAGGACAGAAATGCATCAAGTTACTATACATCAAAAACACTTAATGCCCTACAAATTACATTCCATCATAGGTAAAATATATGATAACTGGAAAAGAAAATGATGCATGCCTAACATAACAAAAAAGAAAGAAAAAAAAAATCTTCACATATACTCAGACTAGATTCATGATATTTAGTAAGGACACATTAGATGGAATGTTCTGTACAAAAACCAGATTTTCATAAAAGCTTGGATATCTACTAATTTCTTGGCACAAATTAGCTTTAAACTTGGTGGACTTGTGTGCCTTGCTAAAAGGATGGGACAGTTTAAATATTTGCAGGCTACAATTAAGAGGACCTTTAGAACCTGCACTACTGCACCTATATTTATCTACAATTAATAAATTTGATGCTGAACTGTTTCCTTTTTCACATGGGATGTGGAGCATACTGCCAAAACACCTAGTTCTTCACCCCATAATTCATTTATTCCTGAGCATTGAAAACTAATGGTTTGCCCTTAGGATCATCAAAGCGGTCCATTGTGTGGATGTTCATCATCATGTCAATCCCCCAAGCAACAATAAAAAGAAGTAGGAAGGTTACAAACAAACCAGACCAAATTGGAATGGTAAAGAATGGAATACAATCTTGTGCTGGTGAAAATTTACCATCTTGAACACCTGGTTGAACCTAGAAAACAATTTTAAAAGATGCATTGAATTATGAGAACATTCACACATTTTCAAAATCCAGTTACTTCAAACTGGTTACCTTGATATTTTTCAGCTTCAGTGTGACTGTACCCTCTGCATTTTGAAATAATGCTGTGGTACCACAATTGTAAGAATAATTGAGTGGAGCTCGGATATTTGACTTGGACTCTAGGATGTGTTTTTGAGCAGATGAATCCTCATACTCTGCCTGAAAACAGAAGATAATATGACATTGTGGAACAATAAATGAAACGGACCAGTAATCTCCTTTACATCTGAATTCTTATCCTTAACACATCATACCTGAGTTAATTGCCAATATCCATCGTCATTGAAACTAAAGCGGAAACGAACAGTAATTTTGTCCGGGGAGTTCTCAAGCTTGTACCTTACAATCATTCTATGGCTTCCCTTTTGATTATCGGTCTTCAGCTGCACCATGTCAAAATTTAAGTTTAAGAACATAAATTAGAATTTTCTTTATCTTTTGTTATTATAATAGAAATTTTAAAAAATGAAGAGTTTAAAACAGAATGTTGAGAAACTTACAGCATCTCCAGAGGTGAGATTATAGTTAGTGTTGTTGATTGAAATGATGGGGCATTCTGACGTGTACAGCATGATTTGAGAAGTTCCTGAGGAGGTCAAAGCTACATTGCAGCTGGTGCCAGCAGCACTTGTAGGCTCAGCATCACGCCTCACACGGCTTAAGTCCTTTCTAGGTGCAGTCCATGAAGAGTCTCTTCCAGTGAAGATAGCGAAAATGTTTGGGTAAATGGCAGCCATTCGCTTATACAGCGAAGTCATGTATCTGTCGTGTTGCAGCAACATAGAAGATCTATCTTCATCTGTTTTCAAGTCACTTAAGTTCACTATAAGAATTTTCTTATTAGCTTCAGGTAGCACTTCCCCGGATATTTGCTCCCACTTGTAACCCAGCTTGGAGAGCCTGTTGAGTGCCTTGACTGGGGTTTCGACAGAAGGAATGAACTCAAGTTTCACATTTCCTTTGATGGTTTGCAAAGCAGGGAAGAGGGAGCCACTGCCAGAGCTCTGTCTACTAAAATCTTCTACACTCAGGGTGTCTTCAACAAAAAGGACAACCACAGGACTGTGATCTGCCTCCACCCGCCGCATCAAAACATCAGCGAATTCTTCAACATTCATTCTGGATAAAGCTGTTGGATTGAGCTCACTCTCGCCGCTGTTTGATGATTCCCATAATAACACGGGCACATGAGAATGTGCATTAGTTGAAAATATTGTTCCTAAAATTAAAGCTACAACAGCAGTTAAGTACATCTTGAAAGAAGCCATCTTCATTGTATCATATGACAGGAGAACCCGTGACCCGGATTGTCTGCTAGGGGTCCTTTCCTGAAGCGAGTGGATTTCCCCCTCCACTGACACCGTGTGGCCGATTACGACCAGTTGTGCGTGTACATGTACGGGTTTACGTCATGTTTTTAAGAATCTATAGAAACAGCATAGTTTCGTTTTCCTCAAAAAACAATTTTTTTGACTGAACTTTTTGCTGTTCTCGCTCACCCACCGAAGGTGCTTCAAACGTGTTTGAACGTTGTAATGTTGGTGTGATTGCCTTTCCTTTTTCCCATTTTCTTTTCACTGCGCCTTTGCGAGTCAAGAAAGAAGATTTCTACACTCGTCTGCTTCTTCAACCTCGTCGTCCTCCCGTTGCTGCCCTTTCTATCGGTGGCAAATTGCTACAGAAATGGCGTTTCAGCTTGTGCGTCTAAGTTCGGGCACTTTGAGAAGATTGTCCAAAAATGCTAATCAGGTATTGTGAAAGTGACGTTTTGTCCCACTGCGATTGTCATCCACCCGATGTCTACTCCCATATCAGTAGGCAAAGGTGTCAGCTGTAGAGGACAAAATTACTTCTAAAAATTACAATTAAATGGGCTGAAATTTTGTTTCGTTTCACGTCTCACGAACCCAAAAGCTATGTATAATTTTAAAGAACGTAATGTTGTGTTAAGAGGGTGGGTCTCCAGCAATTGTGTTATGGTTGTTCTTATATCCGTCTTATATAACCTTACTACTTATTCTCGTAGATTGTAACATAAAATGGGTTCTGTCAGGAAAATGACACTCAGTGCTTTCTATGGTAGTCTGTAATAAAACTTTTTCTTTGGTTGGTTTACAAACAAAGTCTTTGAAAATCTCATTCCTGGCAGGCTCCTCTGAGATGGCGCTCAACTGCTGCCAATCCTCTTATCCGAGATGTAAATGTTCCTCCGACCTGCATCACATCTTTGAACTCTGGTCTGCGGGTTGCCACAGAAGACACTGGTGCACCCACTGCCACTGTTGGTCTATGGATTGATGCAGGATCTAGGTATGAAACAGAACAAACCAATGGCGTTGCCCATTTCCTGGAGCACATGGCTTTTAAGGTATTTATGCTAATATTTTAATGAGCAATTGGAAATTTTTACTTTTTTTTAAACTTAATTGAACAACGTTGCAATTATATTGGACTCTTCGTCCTACAGGGTACTAGCAAGCGGTCACAAACAGACCTGGAGCTGGAAGTTGAAAATATGGGTGCCCATCTCAATGCATACACATCTCGGGAGCAGACAGTGTTTTACGCCAAATGTCTGAAGCAAGACGTACCTAAAGCAGTGGAAATCCTTTCTGACATAATCACAAATTCGACATTAGGTGAAAATTTATTTCTGTAATTCAGATTTGGTTATGCCAGTCTCTTGCTTTTACTCTATAAGAAGTATTCTCTTTCAGGTTCTAATGAAATCGAACGTGAGCGCAGCGTGATTCTGCGTGAAATGCAAGAAGTTGAAACTAATTTACAGGAAGTTACATTTGACTATCTTCATGCCACTGCATACCAAGGAACCCCTCTGGGACGTACAATTTTGGGCCCCACTGAAAACATCAAGTCTGTATCAATTGATTTTATCACCTGGAAAAAATTGAATTTTGTGATCTGCAATGTTATATTTTTATTTTCAGGAGTATTTCTCGAGAGGATCTTCAAGATTATATAAGGACCCATTACAAGGCACCCAGAGTAGTTTTAGCCGGCGCTGGGGGTGTTGATCACAATGAACTTGTCAAGCTGGCTGAGACACACTTCAAGAAACTTGATACCATTGATGGTCCAGTACCTGATGTATCACCATGCAGATTCACTGGTAACTTTATGGCATTTTATTATTTTCAAAATTGAACTCTGAGACATCTTTCAAATGCTTTACCTCCTTATTGATAGGTTCTGAGGTTCGCCTGCGAGATGACTCCATTCCTTTGGCACATGTTGCGTTGGCTCTTGAGGGTTGTGGTTGGACTGATCCTGACAACATCCCTCTTATGGTGGCAAACACCCTCTTAGGAGCGTGGGATCGCTCTCAGGGTGGCGGTGCTAATAATGCTTCCAGCTTGGCTGCTATTGTTGCTGAAGACAATTGTGCTCATTCTTTCCAGTCATTCAACACCTGCTACAAAGACACTGGCCTCTGGGGAATTTATTTTGTCTCAGAGGGAATGACAATTGAGGCAAGCAAATTACCTAAACATGTCTTTCTTAATGTTTATTTTGTAATTTGTATTGATCAATTTTGTTCTTTTCCTTTAGAATATGGTCTGGAACATTCAAGAGACATGGAAGAAGATGTGCACTTCTCTGACAGAGCGAGATGTTATTAGGGCACGCAACCTTCTTAAGACTAATATGCTTCTCCAGCTTGATGGCACAACACCAATTTGCGAAGATATTGGCCGTCAAATGCTTTGCTACAACAGGCGGATTCCTATTAATGAACTAGAACAGCGTATTGATGTGAGTAATGATTGTTACTGTCACTGAATAGCAAGAATAGTTTTATGACTGTGCCCAGTCTTAACACACTGAGTGCGGCATGACTACTACGTGGTATGTTTATCTTTTTCCAATATCGGTAATTATTCAAAATTTTTCTTTGCAGAGTGTTACTGCCAAAGATATCATGAATGTGTGCATGAAGTACATTTATGACAAATGCCCAGCTGTTGCTGCTGTTGGTCCAGTGGAACAGTTGCCTGACTACAACCTCATTCGTTCTGGCATGTACTGGATAAGATTGTGAATTGGCCAGTGTACTAAACTAGGAGGCCTCTTCTTTTTGTTTTATCAGCAAGTCCATCTCAAATGTTAGAAATCTAAAGCAATGTATTGCTGAATCTTTTACATCAAAAATTATGTAGGACCTGTTTTATCTCATTCTCTTGCTGTTCATTATTTGAAGGGTAGCTGTGACACTTTGTTTTACATGCTAATGGATCATCTTAATTGAAATTGTAAATAAAATTAATTAAAGAAAAGGCAAGTGTGATTAGCTACTAATGTATCCTTTCTCTTTAGTGCATTTAAGCATGTATCATAGATGTAAGATTTTATTTCCTGCCACTTCAGTCACTGATATGTCTGCAGTTTGGAATGTACATGGATCTTATATTTCTTTTTCAAAAGGAAGTGACAAGGTCTTCATGAGAAAATTGAGCTTGTATTGAGTTCTACATCTGGTCTATTGCTAGTGACATATATAAAACATCTATAGTATCTAACAAAGCCATTGTTACAAGCTGTCAAACTGTTGGAAGCAAGACCCAAGGACTTTCTTATATCAACACAGCTTCAGATCCTTATCATAGTTTGACACTCAAATGGAGCAGCATGTGCAAGAGATGGCTTTTTAACAAAATTACACTTTTAAAATCTGTTGGTATTAAATGTAGGGATAAAGGTGCAACAAACATTCAAGGATTGACATAGTCATGAAAGAAACTGCATTTATGTTGCTGTTTACAGAAAACCTACGCAATCTGTTATCTTTTGAGGATATGGTAGGATTGCAGATTGGAGTGCCAAGACTTTGCACATTGGCCCTATGATATATACTAACACATGGTAACAAAAATCACTGAGCTACAACTTTAATTAGAGGCTAATAAACACTATAATAAAAAATCACATAAAAAAAAAAAAACAGTTATTTTAGTCTGGCATAGGTTGTTTTTTGTTGTTTTGTTTCTTTTGAAACAAAGTGATGCTTGCACCCACAACATATCTAGATATTTTTGATGGGTGAACAGAAGTACCTTCATTTATAAGTAGGGGAAAGAACTGCTTAAAAATATTAAATGGAGTGTGCCTGGCAGCATACAAATCTGAGTTCTTTGCAAATTAGTAAGGCAAACAATTATGGTATCTGAATAAAATGCACATTTTCATTCAAAAGAATTCTATTGTCTAATTGTTGTCTGTAAACGTAAATGGACATATAAGTATTTTTAAAGAGACCCAACTAACAGAGTTTCGTCACGATTGCGTCAAAATGATGTGATTTTGACGTCGTTTCCACACTAGTCACGGTGACGTGTTTCATTTTACTTAAATATGAGGTCATATTGATGTCCAAGTGATGACATTTACGTCACTCAGACCTCACCATGACATCAAATTTTAGTATAATGAAAAACGTCACAGTGACTAGTGTCTCAGTGACTTATCTCTGTTACTTGGGGAGATGAAAACAGGAAACAGTTACGAAATAGAATGTTTAGTTGTATCTAAGCCATCAGCTAGTTCTGCAGATGATTTTAAGTATATTTAATTCAGAAACCAGTTAGAGGACTACTACCAGCAATTTTCAACTCTTAATTAAAATGTCACATCACTAAAATCCATTCTTCAGGTACCATCAAATGCTCTTGTGCTAAAATGTATATATGAACATCACACTTTGGCCTGTAGAGGCTGCTGAAAGTAATCAATGAGGAAGCAAAATAAGGCTACATATGACTTCATATGTAGGATTACCGGTTCATAAAATCAGTAATAAGCTATTCCAGAAAAAATATTACCAAAACATAAATTACCAGCACATAATTTTTTTTTAAAACAATAAATCATTACAGCTTATTTAATAAAAACCCAGAAAATAATGCACAATTTTTTATAACAACCAAAAACTTTGCCAACGGATAAAATCCAAGAAAAATATAACATAATTTACATACAACATCTCAAAATGCATAATATAAAACAACATTTAAAGTACAATGGAGCCTTTTACATTATAGACAGAAAAAGAAAAAAAAAAAGACAGAAAATAAGATAAACAAAAATTACAAGAAACTACCGAGATCAAATTTACTAAATCTTAATTATCACGTATACATATGTAAAATTGTACATAACTGAGTAAAATTGTTTGTTTCTGAGGTATACCTTTAACTAGAGCATCAGAGGCAAGACTTATCATTCCTTAAAAAAAATCAGCAAGGCACCAAGCCAGCACTTTGTTTGAAAGGCTACAGAAAAATTTGACACTTTGATACCCACTGGGTACCACAGGATGAGTCTCTCCAACTAGAATTGCCTTTTGATATTGTTGTAACAGAGGTACTAAGCTACTGATAAATATGCCTATGCCACAGCCAAATATGAGGAGCACAAACACTATGGCTACTTATGAAACAAAATGTTGCACTGAAATCAATTTACTCTAGAACAGAACACTCACCTAAATTTTGAAGTCCCTCCATTGAAAGAAAACAAAATCCAAATAAAATGAGCAGCTTTTGTAAATTACCAGGAAAAAAATTATTGCTTTCAGTTTATGAGTTTTAAAAAACTTGACTTAGCTTGCAAAGTAAGAATAACACTCCACTTCCATGCATATTGAGTACAGGGAAAATAAACAGAAGATAATAATGAGCCAAAGTTACAAACAACAAAGAAACCTTTGGATAATATCTGAAAAATTATAATAAAAACAATCAAAAACTGGTGCAATATAAAGATGTCACAAAGAACTCTGAAAAACAGAGTACCTGTAACTCCAATATTAGATGTAAATACAAAGACAGTACATACAATCTTATGCAAGCACGGTACTAGATATTTATGAAATAAAGAAACTGATAAGACTTTAGTGCTACAGAAAAACACAAAACAAAACTACACATATAAATTTCAGTCTCATGGTTTAGGTGGTATTCACTTTGAAACAAAATGGCATCCAATTCTAGAAACAGTGTATAATATGTTTCAGCAATCACTGCAACACTACAAATCACAACATAAGAGTATTAAAGTACAGTGCTCTGACTCAATCTTTAAAAAGAATAATTATAACTACTCGGATAAAGCTTGTTAAAATTTTAACAAAACATCAAAATTAAAAATGTAACATCCATGCCTCAGAGGGCAAAAACAAAACAGATAAACTAAAATCAGAAACTCATAGTTTTCAAGAAGGGAAACAATAAACACAATGTTTCTGCATGTAAAATTATCTTAATAAATTTCAAATTGATGTGCAGAAGGGGTTAAAAATAATGGCAGGCTTGATAAGGCGAGCCCTACTGGCTGTCCAAACAGCAGGGCAGCCAGATAACTAAACCTGGCTAACTTGAGGTACAGGGACAGTAACACCTTGAAGCTGATGCTCTTGAAGATGTGGTTGTGGGGTAGATGGTTGTGGTATTTGAGGTGTGGGTGGTTGTTGCAGTTGTGGTGTTGGAGGTTGCTGTAGACCTGGTGTTGGTGGTTGTTGAAGCTGTGGTGTTGAGGACTGCTGAGGGCCTGGTGTTGTAGGCTGCTGAGGATGAGGAGCTCCTGACAATTGAGACATTTGTTGATGGTGTTCTGCCATTGCTACTTGCATCTGATGAACATTAGGTTTTTGTTCCAATTGTTCGGGATGATATCTCTTGACATGTTCATTGAGGTTCGCTCTTTGAGTGAATGATTTTTGACACACCTTGCAGGAGAACGGCTTCTCCCCAGTATGGCGTCGAATATGACAGGTCAAAGTTCCTTGCTGGGCAAATGTCTTAAAACAATAACTACATTCATAGGGTTTTTCTCCAGTATGAATTCGAACATGAGCTTCCAGAACACCTAATGTAGTGAATGGCTTATTGCAGTATGGACAAAGGTAAGGCTTTTCTCCAGTGTGTTGCAAAGAATGGAGTTTAAGACCTAATTCAGTTTTCAATGTCTTTCGACAAGTTTGACAAGTGTACCACTGTTTTTCTCCATGAGTTTTTTCATGATATTTGAGATTTGCTAGTTGATAGAACTGTTTGTTGCAAACTGTGCATGTATGGGGTTTTGTACCTGTGTGAATAAGTTTGTGATTCCAAAGTGCTCCAGCACTTGAATACATCTTTGAACACAGATCACAGTAATAAACACTCTTGATACCACTCTGAGCCCTTTTGGTGGGTACAAAAACTGGCCCTGCAAAAGAATCTGCCTGTTTCATGAGACCAGAAGGTTTTAAATTGTTGAGAACTGAGGGTCCATGATGTGGAGAATTATTTGGTTGAGTTTGATCTTCCTGACTGGCTGAAAATTGCGATTGTCGCTCCCCATTCTGCACTGGCTGAGCAAATTGATGCAAGTTTGATATAAATTCCTGCACAGTTGGTGGTTTTCTTTCTTCAAACTCCCACTTTGGAGTGGGGCTATTTTCATGGGAAAAGGGGACGCTTTTGAGAGTATGCAGTCCAACATTATGTCCTGCAGGGTCTTTGAGACTGTCGTCTTGCCAACTAGGGTGGTGATGAATCTTATCCGAATCTTGATGTGATGGCACATTGTGAGGAAGACCGTCCTGTGATGAAATATGCCGTACTCCAAATGCTGTATAGCTAGAAGGCTGTTCTTCTTTAGGAAGATCACTTTGGTTCATATCCTAAACACAAGTTATAAATTTAAGGAATATAAAAAAATTAAGAATGAGAAAATTTAGAAATAATAATATTAAGACAAGTTACTTACATCCATGTCACTTTTTGAGTTGGTATATTGACCTGCAGGAGCTGTAGTGCTTTGTGACAGATTAACATCACTTCCTGTCACATTTTGTAAGGTCTACAAATAAAATAATGGTTTACAAAATGTGTATTGGTAATACTTAATAATAAAATATACAAGGCCTACAAGAGCAGGTTCCAAGAATAATGGTAAGCAAAAATTGTAAATTTACCTGAGTACTAACGGACTGATGCATTTGACGCCCAATGAACTGGCGTAGTGTTGCATCTGAACGCTCGCATAGTGTTTTAAATTCGTAAGATCTATGAACTTGATTAAGACAGCTGTGACATATTTTGTTTGGTAATCCATCACAAGACGATAACTAAAGGACAAAAGATAAAATGTGATTTAATGATCAAAACTTGACACACTAATTATCAATCATTTCTCCATTGGGATATAAAATAAAACTTAATTCCTGAAAGTATAATAAAAATAATTTTAAAAAAATCTGTTGAGTATATTAACCCAAGTAATCAATAATAATAAAAATTATAAAGATAAAACTGTCATGAGTTAAAAAACTGATATGGAAAAGTGTTGGTAAACAAGTTTTTGTTATCAAAGTAATCCATTGTTAGATAGAAAGATGATTTTACTAGTAGGAATATAAAAGGGAGGTAGGATCTTTTCATTGTTTGAATGATTAAATGTATGATGTCAAATGTAGGCTAGTCAGGGCGCGCTCATCAATGAAATCAAGCACACCAAGCCGCAGGAAGTCAGCTGATGTAAACAAGTGGCGAGTGTGCGCGTAGAGGATGAGAAGCCCCGCCAATAATGAGCGGCCTATGAATGTTCTATTACTATTTACCACGAGATGTGGGCATTACGATTGAAAACTTACCTTGAGGGAAGCAATGGACATCATTTGTTGTGAGAGAGGCACCGTCTGTCTGCTCAGCTTACCCTCGTCAAAAATTGGAACGAGGGAGTACTCTTCAATTAAACATAACCGGCATATTCTGCTAAAATCAGGCGTCATTGCGCTCGAAACCATTTACAATGCAAATTACCGAAATTCATGAAATTGTAAGCCTATACGCTAAGCTAGCTAAGCCTATGTTTGAGCTTTCTTCTTGTTCTTCACTTCTCGTTTGGTTACCGGTGACCACAATTTTTATTTTTTTTTCGTGGGGCGCATGTGCGTAATGAAATCTTGACATGGTCTGGATGACGGATCTAGGCCGTTCTATGTCAACAAGTTTGATCTCAATAAATGCACTAATTTATTTTGAAAGCGTTTAGCACTATTCCAATTCTCAAGTTAACAATCAAGGTCGAAATTCTTAAAGAAATGGACGCAGAGGCTATGTCCATCTTGTTTTTTTTCAATCGTGTGATGTAGAAAGGAGTTTCTTTTTGCCATGATCGCGTTTGACTCTTCTTACCGTTGGTCCCTTATTGTTTTCTTTTTAATCAAAAAGTTAGTCTGCTGTTAATTTCAGGGCTGCAGATGTCATTATATAGGTTTCTGTCGATAAATTTTGATGAATGTCTTACGATACTACTTTTTTCAGAATTTACCCCCTCCACTTTCGTGTGCTGTGCGAGGACAACAAAAAAATAATATCGATACTTGATCTTGTCTTCTTAAAATGTATTTCTTATCTTGTTCTTGGACAATTTCCAGTTTCATTAATTCAATAATCACGCGTTTAAAAAATAGTATGCGCTCTTACGTTTAACGAGCGCCTAAGCCCAATTTAGAAAAAAACATCAGGGGAAAAAAAAGAGCAAAAGAGCGTTGTGGGGGTGTGAGCGGGGGGGGGAAGGTTTACCCTTTTTTATATTATTTACCTTCTTTTCTGAAACCAGTGGGATCCGTCCAACAAGCTTGGCGTTCTTTTTGAGAATCTTTCACTTTCAGGTAAAAATAAAAATCTTCTTTAGAATTTGCTTTTGAAATTTTTTTTAATTCTGATGTTAAGTTATCATTTTGATAATGGTTTCAAAAAACAGGAAGAAAAAAAAGGAAACTTTTCACAAAAAATGTAATTTTAACACAATTTTCTTGAGTTAAGCATCTTTTTCTAGAGACATTCACTTCATTCATTGTGTGTGAGTTATCAAACTACTGAACTGGTATTAAGCTACGTTAATTTCCTGCTCTAATTAAATCAGTTATATTTTACACAATTTTATAACTTGGTGTATGCCACTTTAGTAATATAATAAGGGAAAGAGCAAAGTTATTATTGTCGGTGTTGTCACATTATGTTTAAATGACAAGTTATAAAGTAAAAACAACGTGAAATGTTTGCTAAATTTCTTATTTTATTGATTGTTTTTACATAGAAAGTTTTTACCTTTTACTAAAGATTTTGCTATAATTGGCTTTTGGTCTAATTCAACAATTTTCTGAATTTTCTAGTGCTGGTATTTTTGAGGCATGTAATGGCTGAAGAGCACAAGGTAGGTTGTTTCATGAAGACATTCTTTATAAAAATTTTGTGATTACGATAGGCAAAAAAATTCTTCTTTTCTTTGATAAATAACAGTTTTACTATTGAAGATGTAGCTTGATTTCAAATCTTATATATTTTTGCTCCATCTGCAACATTTTCACAATTTTAGGAGATTTGACATTAATTTTTTTTTTTTTTTTTTTTTTTTTTTTCACATGTTCTGTATGGTGCTGGTGATGATTTTGTCTTTTTCTGAATTTGTGTTTCATGTATTTGCATTCCTGAAAAGTCTTTTAAAATTGGATGCTTGAGTTATTTCATGGTAATTTATGCATCCGGATACCTATTTGCATGTAACTCTGTACAAGTGTGTTGTGTGTTTGTGTGTGTAGTGTGGTGAGTAGTGATGTCGGGTGACACGCACTACCCTGGCTGGTGCTGCCGTCAAGTTGCTGCACAATTGAGTCAGGCTCTCTTCACAATGGCCGACTTACATGCTCAAGTTTCAGACCTCAGAGAAGAAAATAGACAGTTGAAAATCAAGATTGAAAGCATAAATTCCAGAAGACTGAAAGAGGTAAATCCTCAATTTGAAATACACAACTATTTTTATTTTTTAAACATAAAAACTAAAGTATAATCTAAACTTTTAGAAAGTTGTCGTTTTCTTTACCACTTACATCCGCTTAGATATTTGAGTGATAGATTTCATTATGGCAGAGATATTGTTCTACAAATCTATCAAATATATTTTTTCACTCTTTTTATGTTCCAATGTTTAATATATGTGTAGTGACTCTTAATATCATTGGACGTCGTTTTTATCATGTTATTTGAATTTTCATCTGAAATCATGAAACACAAAAATTGTTACTTGATGCAGTGTCTTACCAGTGAATTTTATTTTTCAGGACATTTTTCCTGTTCTTTATGCTGAGGACCGGGTTGCATCTAACTCCTCCTCACCTGCTTCTTTTAATCCAAAACAATTTGGAGGAGACTGTAGAGGGACAATCAGCCCTCACCAGCTGGAGAAAAATATAAAACATAATGAAGATCTTAGTCAAGATACTGTGCCAGATTTGTGTACTACTGGTGCACCACCTTTTCTCTCAGAAGCAAAGCAACAAAAAAATACCTTGAATGAGCCACTTAAACAAAATTCAGACGATGTTAAATTGGAGTTACAAACAAGTGGAGAACACAAATGTGAGAAATGTGGAAGTTGTTTTCCCAACTCTGATCTTCTAACCATTCATCAAGCTGTTCACATTGGAAGAAGCTTCCATGTTTGCAAAGTTTGTAATGCCATGTTTTTACTTAAAGCTGATCTTTCTCGTCATTGGGCCATTCATCCAAATATGAAACAACACATCTGTCAGTTGTGTGGGAAGGCGTATACTTCTAAAAATAATTATAAGCTCCATATAAAAACACATACAGGTGTAGGCTTGTTTCCTTGTGAAGTTTGTGGCAAAGCGTTTCATTCAGAAAATCATCTCAATGTGCATCGCAGAATCCACACAGGGGAGAGACCTTATGAGTGTCAGTTTTGTGATAAATCTTTTACTCAAAAATCTGGTTTAATTAACCATACACGACTTCACACTGGTGAAAAGCCCTTCTTGTGTCCATCATGTCCGAAGGCTTTTACTCAAAAGTCAAATCTTAATTTTCACCTCTCTAAGCACCACCCCCCATCTGGAGAGATTCCATCATAGTGATTTTTGTATTCTTGTGTTAATGTATGTTATAATTTTATATCTATAATTGCATTCTTGTTTTAAAGAACTACTTTGTTCATGCGTTATTTAATTGGCTGTAGCATGCCTGAAATTCTAAAGACTTTTCTGTTTCATTGCTGTAGTAGAATTTGTTATGAAGTACTCTAGAGAAATGTGCCATAATTTGTTCTAAGATTAATTTCTTTCACATCAGTAAGCCATAATTGGTTTTGCACCTACTATGCTCGAAAATAATTCCCTTGAAAGTCAAACTTGTGAGTTGAAAAAATATTTTACTCTAAAAACTATACTCAAAGAAATAGCTTCTAGCAGCGAGTATCTGCAAACCGCAGGATTTACCACAAAACTCCCCAATCTTCCAATATCATGTGTTTTTCTACAACATAGGAATATAGTGATACTGCCTGAACATTTATTAAGTTTTTTCCTTGCTCTGACTTTGGACTTTGGAACAAGCATACTTACTATTTCTGTGCCATTACTTATTTGTCTTTTTTTTACATGAACCTTATTGAATCTGATAAAAAAAATTTAACTGTGTTAAAACTTCTTGTGATCTCTCTTTTTATCATGAGGAAAGAAGCTGGAATGAGATTTTTAACTAATGTGTTCTATTTCAAGAAGTTGTTGATACATAAAATCCATTACAAATAAAATGAAACTCAAACAAAAATTTGATTTATCAAATATTTATTTAGGAGAACCACATGACTTGATGAATGAAAAGGTATTAAAGAGCAATAATTATTTCAAATTGAAGTAAGTAGAATATTGCCCTACAATGCATGGCCTTTAACTTAATCAGCTTGGAAGTTGTTTGATAGTTAAAATACCTTATAATTAGGACTGTGTCAACGTTATTTCCTGAATGTTTGAACACAATCTGGACCCTGCAAGTGGATAAAAGTGCAATGCAGTTTAGCACATTAAAATGTGATTCTTTAGTGATGTGTTCTAGTAATACCACATTCACAGATGAATAAAGGCAATCAGATTCATAAAATAATTATAATTACAAAAATATAGGTATTTGAAATCTATAATATTCTCATTGAAGAGCTTGATAGCAAGTATCTCAAGAGTCAATTTGAGATCCCATGCTAGAAACTCATCCATAGCAACAACTTGAATAAAATGTTGTGGGCAGAAGATATAAATAGTTGGCACTTAGGACCTAGCAGTTCATTCCATTTCATTTTAAGGAATGAGTGACTTTGAACATTTAGTACCAATAAACAAGGCATGAAGACCTGTAAGGGGATGAGCTCAATATCCCTGAAACACTACACAAGCAGAAAAGCAGATACAGAGGCAGCTGGGCAGTAAGAGTATTGTATAGTTACAATTATGAGCCAGGAATTTTGTTAGTCTTTAACCTAGTCTAGTCCGACATGTGACAGGAAACATAGGTGTTATGAGATTCAGGTTTATGTATACATTATTGCAGACTTACAATAGCTAATACTTATTGGTGGAAATAAATAGGAACTGAAAAATATTAGCTGATTGAAGCTGAAATATGTGTTATTGAGCAAATTGAGTTTCATGTCACACAAAACAAGTCCTTGTAACTAAAATAAACAGGTTACCAAAAAATTAAAAACAGAGAGTTCTGTGATCTTAAAATAAAATTGACATAAATATAATGGGTAAAATTATAACAAAAAGAGAGGTCTTTGACACTCAGTTAGAGATTCTAAAAAATAAAACAAAACAATTCCACAAGAAAAAAGTTTAAAACAATGCTGTACAATGGAGATAGACATCTGACATCTGTAACAAAATTTTTGAATGACATGGATTATTATTGTTTATTTCTTTTGCATTGACTAGTTGTTATAACTTCAGCTACAGAGAGGTATGTAAATCACAGTGTAAAGTTAAACGTAAATGTTGTGGAAAATGACAGGATTAACTAATATGATGTTTTGCTAAGAAAAGTAAATCATTGAACTTGCCTAAAATTAATTAATCATTACTGGCATGATAAGCAAAGTTTTCACGAAGATTTTAGTATTGAGATAATTCTTTTGCTCTGACTGAGTACAGGATATGTCTCAGTCATTATCTGCCAATTCGTTTTTACAATTCTAATTTCACACAAACCTCTCTAGAAAATTGTCTGGTACAAAGTATTATTGGAAAGAGCATTTTTTAAAGAAAGAAAAAAAATCCGATATTAACCTTAGAAATATCAATTATCACCTTAAAAGATGACATGTTGGAAAGCGTTACTTTGCGAAAATATAATATCATGTCACAGACACATCATGTTTCTAAAACCTTATCCGAGCAAATTTAACATAATGAGTAAAACAACCCTTGTCTTAAACTAAGATATACAATGCATAAAAAAATAGTTCATTTGTTGTCTTCTGTTGAATCACGGAAACCCATCATTTGTACTCTCATCAATTCAGTTTAATTCAATTGGAGTGTTTGTTCCTGAACTGTTCGTTGTGCTACAATGAGAACCACTAGAAGCTATACATGTTGAGCGATACATAGTGAGCAAATCTGAGTATCTTTGCATTCTAATTCCTTGTATGGAGAGGAAAAGACTATCTGCATTTAAATCTTCTGGAAGTTTTGTTAAAAATTGCGCCCCTACCAGAAAGTCAAACCCTAACAATAAATTGTGATAAAGATGAAGAACACCTGAAAAATTAATTTGAAATTAGCTCTGATTAGGTGTAGTTATATAAACTAGATATATGATTACAAGAGATAATATTACCTAAAGCAGTACGGAACAAAAATTCTTCACCATCTCTTAAAAATACATCCCAAACTCTGCAAGCCACATCTAGGGGCATGGCTTTAGCAAACACTGTGTAAATCCAATCAAGAAGATACAGGTCTGGAGACAGATGTGATTTTATAAAGTGGCTGTGAATTTTAGGGAGATTGTCTGCCATTAGCTGCTCAAACACAGAATAATAAGCTTGCATCTGAAAACAAGCAATGAATGTTATTACATTAAGAGTTGAATCACTTTGGTTTGTATCATTTTTCAAGATCAGAATAGATACTGTACCATGGACTGATCTAATCTGAAAAATGCCATATGGCATGGACGGTTTAATAAATTGGCAAAGCACACAAACGCATCAGTCTCCTCCATATTGAGAATCAATATAGCAGCCAGAAAAGACATGCCTTGAACATAGCCAATATCAGGTCTGTAACATGCATAAGCACCAAGAAGACTGTGCAATATATCATAATAAGGACCACCCTGCAATTCAATACAAAACATTAGGTGGTACAATTTTGATGAGGTACCAGGAAGAATCTCTAACAAAATCTAAAATTAATATAGATAAATGCTAATAACACACAACAACTTACTTTTTGGAAAATACATAACTGAGGAAATGTCCTTGATATGTCCAGCTGGATCAGCTCAACACTGGCCTGTCTGTCAGGATTGTCAATTTCTGTGCCAGAATCACAACTACTTGTATTACTTACAGTTTTTAGCAGTTCTTGAGCTCTGGGAATTAAAACATGTGTGGAAAATATTACAATCAATCGGGAATTGTAAAAAGTTCTCGGTCTAAAAAATACGTACCTCGCCACGCAAATTTCATACAATTCAGGAGTAACATTTAGTTCATTCCCAATGGCTAGGAGCCAGACTTTGCCTCTAACGCAGGGTGGAATACCCTGCCACCAAAGATTCTGTATTTTGCGAGAATTCATTCTGGGACAGAAGAACAGATATGAGACTAGACACACAATAATAATCAACTTTCTGAAAATTGAAATATTAATTGTAAGCTTACACTGAATTCCACTTGGGAAGAATATCAGTCAACCAAACTTTAGTAGCATGAGCTAGTCTTTCCTCTGTCTTAATTTGTTGTTGCATCTGCTTTTTCTTCAGTCTGGCTTCTTGACGTTCTGAAATGATAGAAATTTTGATATGAATGAGAGCAAGAATAAAAAGGAGATTGGCAACCAGTTCGATTTCCTGAAAATTATATTCTTTAGTTAAGAGTGGACGGGAAATGAAATACCTCGTTTTTTCGCTGCTTCTACCATTTGCTCATATTCTTGTTTGTGTTTAGCTTCCTCATCCACAGACTTGGCCGGAAGATTTGCAGGTCTATCATGTAATATGAGAGCACTACTACTGGCAACAACATCCTCATATCGTTTACTACTACTTGCAGAGGATCTTAAACTTGTTGGGGACCCCAAGGGACGAGTTGAAGTAACACCTGTAATATCCTTTAAAAAAAGCCAATTGCTTTGAGTAAGCTAAAATAAGCCTATGGGAAGTGATTCAAGCATTCTTTTGATGATGTACTAGGTATCATTTACCTCATCATTTGGAGAAACACTGGAAAGTGAATGATCAAAAACGGATTTGCTAAAAAGTTTCCATCCTGGACTACTGGAGGATGTGGAGGTCTGGGATGCTGATGAATCCCTGTTTTTCCAGAGAAATACACTCCTGAAGAATGAAAAGCTTTATTATAAGGGATATTTGATTACTGTAGTTTGAAAGGGAGTCTATTTTAATATTGTAATACCTGGAGAAGAAACTTCCAATGCCCTTTTTTTTCCGTTTGTTGCCATCATCAACAAGACCTTCCTCAAGCTGGTGAGATGTTTCACTTGACAAAGAACTTTCATCTCCTTCACAAGGAATGATTACCATTTCTTGTAAAGAGGCATTGCTCATGTCATCTTCAAGCTGCTCTTCACTTTTCAAATAGTTATTTGTTAAAGTATCGTTTGCAGATTTTATGCTATTTTCAGATGTCACACCCACATCTTCCACTACCTCACTTGTTTCTTCTCTAGGATATAATATGTGAAGCTGCTTTGTTAATGGACTATAAGCTAAAGGTATTTTTTCCAACAGTTCATTCAAAGGTACAGATTTTGATCTGTTTGTTAGTGAACACGAAAATGGGCTATTAGCATGTGAACTTTCAGATACATCCTGTGAAGTTGACTTCCCATTGTCAGTAGATCTCTCAGTCGGACATCTACTCTGAATCATCATAAAAATCTACATCAACAATATCATTTGTTGTAATATCAACTGTTTCCTAGTTTGAACATTAAAAATTTGGGACGGAAATAAAAATTGGTTTTGCCCATTGAGCAAAACTAGAACAAGCTAACGATGAAAGACTATGCAGACCAACAAGGAAGATAACTCTCATTTCCATTTTGAATTTACAACGCTCTGAGAAAAGGACCTCGATAAAACAGGTGGAAAGATAGCAATGTTTTCAACAAAACACAGGAAAACAATGAAGTGTGTTGTCAAGAGGTTAGGCTATGCTTGACCAATATATATGTTCGCTGCTTATGATCTACAACAACATTAAGGCCAATTGATATTAAAAAGTCGCATATGTTTAAAAGATTAAATTAATTTTTACTTCAGGAAATTAGAAAATAAGTTTTGCACTTTTGCAGATATTGGCCTTGGCCTGCTGGTTAGCTGACTGCTGCTGCTGTCAAAACAGCATAATAGTCATATTGGTCTGCACTGCACTGCAATGGGGCATAGCCTTCTTCACAGCACAAGGAAAAAAATCTCTCTATTTACGATGGCTCAAACTTCCCGAACTCTTCACAACGTTATCGCACGAAACTCTTTGATTTTTACATTTTATTGTGTTAGATATTTTAAAATTAAAATTTTGAAGAGAGATTATATCAGTTCGACAGTTGGCAGTACCTAACAGAATGAAGACGCCATCTTGAAATCCGTTAAAAACAAAGCAGGCCACCGGTAGATTTCAAAGTCGAGCATTGGTTTGGTAAATCGAACACCATTAGTTTGAGAAGATAAATTCACTGTCCTACTGTGTTTTTCATTGCCTCTAGAGTAAGTTTGCTCTAATTTCAACCTTCAACGTGTAATATATCCTCATGTAGGAGCTTGTGAAAGAGATGTGAATTTAGAAATTTTATATTACACATTCTTAATGTAGGCGCGGATCGGTATCCTGTATTTCAAAACAGTGTCTTGCTTACTTTTCGGACTTTAGTACGCACATGTAATGTTTATCGGTCTAATGTAAATACTGTTTCAATCGTTGTAGAAATGGGTACCGCGTTAAGCCGCCACCTGCGAGACCTTGGCGACGTTGGAGGCTTTGAGACCCTTTATGGATCTGTATCTGAACCTGCTGAACCGCAGACTGAGGTCATATCATCATCAGATACTCACTCGTGCCCTGCTACGCCCACATCAAACCAACCAAATTGTGTGGTAGGTTTTGACCCTCGATCCCCATCTGCAGAAATAGTTCGCACTCCAATTGAGGTATGTAAGCAACACTCTGTATTCCCTTCTATTGGATGTTATTAAAGTAACCTAACTCTATGTATTGAATAGGTTGGTCCCAAGTTTTCTCAACGGGCTGCTCAGGACTCCCCACTTGTGTTGAGTGGGAAAGTACGCAAGAGTTATTTAGAGACAGACCTGGATACTTTGTCAACTAGTGAATTGGCTGAGAGGCCCAGTGATTTGTCAAATGAGCAAGACTCATCTCTACCTCCTGGTCTCTCTTGCGCACACTTGATGAAACTTCGTTTTTTGGGAATTGACCCTCGATCTCCGTCTAACAATGTTGTCCGCACTCCAATTCAGGTTGGATGATTAACCCTTTCCATTTCACCTTAAGCAATGTGCCCATATTTAATCCCTCTCCTTCCTACAGAAAATTCCACTGAGAAATCATTCTCCTCTTCATTTTGATGATACTATGAGTGTTGGTTCTCTCTCAAGTCAAGATCTTTTCAACAACTCTATTTGTTCTTCTGAGTTTACTCGAGATTGTAGTGATCCATCTGCATTTATCAGCGAAGTGGAAGATGGAAGTGAAAAGGAGGATGAAGACAATGTTTCAACAACAGAAGAGGTATTTATTTAAACTGTTTAATATAAATTAATTCATCACTTGATATATCACTGAATTTACGGTATTGACATTTCATATATTTTAACTATTTTATTTTAGGAACCTGCATCCAAAAATGACGATTTAAAAGATGGTCCACCTCTCTCATTTGTGAGTGATCAAACTCACCAGAGCAGTGATGGAGTTTTAAAGGCAGGAAATAAACTCCAAGTATTCCAAGAAGTTGGTGTGAAAAAGTGTGACACTGATGAAAAAGTTAATCTTTCAACTCCAGAAGGAACTAAGAAGGTATGTTTGAATGTGCTTCAATTTATTATTGACAAAATATGTCGAATTCCCTATGACTCATGCATTCCTTTTTTGTGCACAGGTCGCAACAAATCGTTCGAGAACTCCCCTCACTCCAATTTGCAACAAAAACAGAACGCCTAACAGTATCTTAAGAGCTAAACAATCTCAAACCATTGAAAAGGAAATTTTGACCAAAGTTAAAATTTTTTCCTCTGATGATCAAATTATTACACCCTCCAAGATTCGCCCTTTTGGTAGTAGTAAGAAGGAAAACTTAAACCTCAATGGTAGATCAAACCGTAAAGGCCTTGCCACTAACAATGAAAATTTACTAAACTTAAGCTCCAAGAAACAGGTTCTTGCTCAGTGGGACCAAGATACATCAGTTGTCATCTAGACTGCATTTCTGATTCAAATTTTACTATCTGTCTAATTGTTGAATAGTACTTAGTGATATGCCAGAGAGGTCACGTTGTTAATTATTGGAACATTTGCAGTGCCTGAAATTAACAACTGCACTTTTTTTTCAATAAATGTAGATTAGTGTACTACATAAATTATGTACCTAGTATGTAAGGTTTCATTATCTGCACCATAAGTTAATTTTTATTTTAATGATGTCAACCTAACATCATTCATTCATTACTTTTTTGAAGGAGTGTTGGCATGTATGGGGTCAGTAAAGAGATTTGTAAATAAAGCACCAGAGTTTTTCACTTTTCAATTATTTTGTATATTCTTATAAATCAAAAGACCTTATAATTTTTATCAATCATAACTTTTATACTGGGTACAGTGACCTGGAAACAAATATTTTCATTAGACTATCTTTAGAAAAACGGGTATGCAAAGCATGTGGAATAGCTCAAGTTTACACACTACTGCTACCTGCATTGGGCTAATTTACTGCTAGGAAAACTATACTTACAGCTCTTATTTTTTCCCTCACAGACACAATGGTAGAATCCAGAGACTGATCACCAGAAGAAACCACTGAATTAATTCTGAAAATTAACATGAATATTGAACATTATCTGTAATACCAAGAATGAAATGACGCAGTAATTGTGATCCTTACTTGGGCTTCGGATGAAAGATAATTTTCTTCCGAGCTGACTTTATTTGAGATGGTACCAACTTCAGAATTGGTGGTACTGTGTTTCCTTGGGGTGCTGGTGGAGTTTCAGGTTTATTGATAGTTCTAGGAATTATTAATGCTGATTGTAGGGACAACAATTGTTTAGGTTGTTGTTTCTTAGGTAATGATGAGCTCTTCTGTGACAGTGGGGTCAAAGTAACTTCTCTAATACCAAACTTACTCCAATCCACAGCACCAGGTTGAGGTCCATAGATAGCAGATGATGCCTAAATCAATATTTTTGTCAAAATGGTAAGGCAGTCTTGGATGGCATTTTTAATTGTATCAACTTGAATTACCCTTTCTAACTCCTTTGCTGGCGTCAAAAGTCGAGGATCCGAACAAATCTCTTTGCCATTCCATATGCACCTATTCTGTGAAGAAACCTCTGCAGCATTGTAACCACTACCTCTTAGAGTATGACTAGTGTGGCTGGTACTTCAAAATGGAATCAAAAATGCAATCAAACAAATATGAACAAGCTTTTCAACCTCAATATTGACAAAATTCTTGACGAAATGATGAATTACCTAGCTTCAGCCATATCTGAACTTCTAGTCTCATTGATCATAGAACGTCTAGTGACTTCATGTCTTCTCAGAATCAATTTACTCCTAGTTTCAGAAATAGACTCCATCTCAGGAGCATAACAAACATGAAGAGAACCCCCAAAAAACGCTCTCCCATCTATATGCCGTTTCGCATGCCTAATAATGAGAATTTGAGTGTTGTTCATTCAGCGAGGTAAACGAAAATATTATCAAAGCAACAAAGACTTACCGCGCACTTTGAATTCGTGAAAAATGAACATGATATGCTTCGGCAAAATTTTCTGAGCTATAATTTGGGATATAAACCAGAGACTTGACATCACCAAAACGACAGCAGAGCCTGCGTAATTCATCTTGCAGTCCTAATGACGGAACTCCAGAAATAATAAGATGTTGTGACTCATCATTCACAGTGTAAACCTGTTATAGAGAGTATTGCAGTCTGATTGTACAACTAAGGAATAATAATACTGGTTGAAAAATGTCATTAAAAAACAGCCAATGACATGATCAAAAACTTCAAATGTTGAATGGGCAGGATACATCTCATACAGATACCTTGACAGCAGTTAATTGTCTTCCTTGTCTGTATGATGCCCTTGTCGTACATAAACTATTCTGCTCATGGTGTGGAAGTCGCTTGACTTCTCGTCTTCTAGCTTCCATTGCGTTTTTCAAGTCGAGGAAACGGGATCTTACTTTAAATGCATTCGTGCAACGGCGGTACTACTTCGTAATACTGACAGATCTTCACACAATGCCTTCCATAAAATGTTGTTTTTTTATTAACTGTCGCCCTTGCTGTCGCCTTACAAAAGGCCCTGGGTGTCTGGCTTTTGCTTAATTCTCATAACCTTGTCGTGTTTACGTATTTCTTCTTCTTTAATTTTTCTCTGAACAGCTCCCCGCGAAGGAAACATGTGGGGAAAAGATTGAATTTTAACAGCGTATTATTTCCAACATTGACGATTGACGTCTTCTCGTACTCACGCGTGATGTAAATGAGTTTTCGATTCTCAAAATAAATGTGGTTGTTTGTCTTTGATGTCTGTAATTTCAGTAGCTGAGACTTAAATCAACACATTGGGGAAGTTAGGTTAGAGCTATGTATTTCATTTCAACCTAGCGACAACACTATATTTGAAGTTCACGGTAAGTAGTTGTAATCAACTGTCTTTGTTTTAGCACAGTAAACCCTATTGAAAATTCCTTTTTGTTTTATCATTTGTGTTGGCAGGGAAATGATTACCCCACGGTTCAAGGTAGATCAAACGGATGCTGATTTAATCTTTACCATTCATGCACCGTATGCAAGTATAGCGGAGGCAGAAATATATGCAGATCTAGATATATTCTGCTTCTATGCCTCTCCTTATTATTTAAGGTAATATCAAATTTTAATTACCCACACAGTCAGTTCTAGTTTGTTCGCTGTGTTAACAGTTTAATTTCAATTCCTTTTTTTCAGGCTGCATCTTTCAGGATTCATTGAAGAAACTGATGCTTCAAAGGGTAGTTATGATGCTGATTCTGGAACATTTATCATATCTGTTCAGAAAGTAACTAGGGGAGAATTCTTTGAGAATTTAGATTTTATTACATCCCTGCTCACTCCAAACCGATGTAAAAAACAAGATATTGCCAAACCTGTGGTTGAGGTGATAGGATCCAATCTTGAAAATGATGATGAAAACAGTGAAAGTAGCAGTGATGAGGATGGAAGTGAATGGTACATAGATCAGTCACCTTTTGTTGAACCATCAGAAGACTTTCTTTTATTGGCTCCGCATTATGGGTTTGCTAACAAAGTCTCTGGAGCATTCCAAAACTTTAAGGTAGGAACAATTCTTTTGCTTCTTTAGGAAACATGTCTCAAAATTGATTCTATTCCCTTTCTTACTCTTTAGACTGAGTTTTTGGAAGTAATTGATTTACCAGACCCAGACTCAACACCAGTTTCTGAAAGATCCAGGCTACGTTTGGAAAGAGAAGAGAGTGATTTCAGTGATGATCACTACTTGGCTGACTGGGCTCAGCCAGATTATATAGAATCATTGCTCACTTTTAAATGTTGGTGGGAAAATAGCGGACAGGGTAAGCTTTTAGCATTATTTTTTGATGTATTTTACATTGGTTGAATGAATGTACAGTATCTAACATGTTGGGGTGATTTTTAGTTGATTATCTGGATGAAGAAGTTGACATTCTAAAAGACCTCCCAAAGAAGGAATTCTTGCTGGAAAAAAGAGAAGTGTGTCTGGTTTCATTTTCACTCATTGATATATTGTTTGGGTATGCCTACAACATCCGTAGCACTATGGGAGATGATAATGTAGAATCTGCCTGGACAGTGAATAAACTTAGTGCTACTTTAAGCTGGTTTGAGGTACTGGATTATAAAATATTTTGTTTTAAATGTTCTTTATCTAGAGGGTGAAACAATAAGCTATTTTGCTGTATGTCTCCTTTAGAGCTTTCCAACCTTGAAGGCAGCAGCTGTTGTCCCTGTTCGCCGTAGTTTGTGCTATCCCCTGTATCGAAACTGGGAACTTGCAACAAAAGTGCTTGGTGATGTAAACTGTATTCTTAAACTAGGTAAGTTACCTTAACATCAACACACTAAAAGTGCAAAGGTCAGACTATTATTAAATTATTATAACAAGTTATTTTTATTAACTTTGGTTTCTGTCAAAAGGAAAGAAGCACATTCTTAAGTGCTTACTAGAAATTTATGTCATGTTCAACAATAGTGAACCTCGTTACCTCTTAAATCAACTTTATATAAGAGACTACATCATTTGGATCCAAAGAACTGGTGAATCCCAGGTCAAGTCACTGTCAGTTGCCTTTGACAAGGTAAGGATACATAAATTTGCCCCCCCCCCTCCCCTTTTTTTTTCCTTCCCTAAAACTTAATATGTTATCAGGTTGTTTTATGTAAAGCCGATGTTGCCTTAGACTTAGAGGAATTAGAAACTGCAGCAGATATTGTCCAAAAAGAAGAAGCAGCAGCAGCTTCTAAACAGAAGTCAAAGCATACTTTACACCGAGCAAAGGTGCAAGCTAGTCTTTGCAAGAATGTTGCAGCCCTTTCACTCACTGATAAAAGGTATAGGTTTTCTGCACATATGTATCATGATTATAAATTTAACATATGTTTTATTACATCTTATTGCAATCTAATATTGCAGTGCATTTGAGAAAAAATCGTCAGAATCGTCAGAATCATCAGATAGTGAAGATGATTCATCTTCATCAGATGATAGTGACACTTCATCATCATCATCATCATCGTCATCTGGCTTAGACTCAGATGATCTATCTGATAAGGACGAGTAAAACAATTTAAAAAACACTTGAATTTCTTGAACAAAGTAAGGTAATTTAACTTTTTTAATACGTATCTTAGTACTGCTTATACATTATTTATTATTACTACTTCTTTTTGTTTGTCTTCATTTGTTACTTTTTAAAGAAGTATCGTTATTTTTATATAATATTATTTTTAAGTAACTGGATTACACTTTTAAAGAATAGAATAAACCAATATTACAACTTCACTGGGTAATAATGCTCTCATTTTGAATATCTGTTTCTGGGGTTAACTTGAAATTAAGCCAAGGCAGTAGTCTACTATAATGCTCAATAATTTTCTCTTTTAGAATATTTGATTTTTCATTTTCTTCCTCACTTGATGTGCCATTTTCTATTTGACGCTGGTACCAGTCAAATAGTCTCTGAGTTTGGTTAACCAAAGCCTCCATAGAATCATGGACAATTTCTTGAGAGTCCAATAAAAGTTCATGTGCCAGAGAATTACTGTGACATTTCTGATGCTTTCTGCAGTCAGTAATATGGTTTTCTAGTGGTTCTTGAACTAAGTGATTATCTGACGTGTACTCTTTCCTCTTGTTCTTATTTTTCTTTCTTTTTCCCATTTTTGAAGGTGTAACCTGCCCCACTACCTCCACTGATTCGGTTTCTTTACTGTCCACAGAAGACTGTGTTCTTTCCACAGCTTTTGGTTGCTCAAACCAGTTCCAGTTTCTTGTAAGTTCTTGTCCCTCTGGAATTCTGGAAACAAAGATTGGTCGTGATGGATGTTGATCATACCTTATAGACAGTGTGGAGCTAGTTGCATTAAATGTACGATGCCAGTCCTCTGCGTTTCTTAAAGCTATTAGTTGAACACCTGATTTTGAGTTATCCTTTGACTCATACAGTTGTGTAGTACTTAAGTTTTGAAACAATTGGGTCAGTTGGTTTTTTGTAGTGGACAGATCATTTCCCTGAGGCTGTATTAAAACTGAATTATGGCTTTGGTTTTCTTCCCCATAAACTTTTACTGGCACAGATATTTGAGGACTGGTCTCAGAATTTGTAACAAGTCTAGTATGGATATTACAAAACATGCAACTATCATGCACTGGTTCATCAGAGACATAACGCAATAATGTATTATGCTCCTCAATCTCCATGTCAACCTTCAAAGTAAAAATATTGTTAGTTTTCTTCTTGGAAAAAAAAAAAAAAAAAGTTATTTATAGAACACATAATTTCTAGATCAAATGTTACAGATGCACTTACTTCTGAGCTGTTGCAAAGGCCACAGGGATTGTCGTTGTAGGTCGATAGAATAGCGGCCTTAACATAAGGATAGATAAGTTTACTGAAGGGAGTAATTACTTGATATGCCAAACGCCCACACCTTTAAAAGAAGTTCACCATTATTCTTTTGAGTTTTAAGAAAGTTTGTTTTGAATACTTCAGGGAACAAGTTTATAGAACAAGTTCATACTCAAATATGAATTTCTAACAGTTATATTTTTATTAGAATCTTTGATTTCTAGGAGATGGATTTGAAATTATTCCTGTTTCCTTACCTATCAAGGACAAGGATGTGATCATTTTCTGCTCCTAAAATATCTCGAACTGGAGCTTCTGGATGTTCCTGATACACAGGAATGTTAACTGCCTCATTTTGTAGGAGGTTGGTGTTATCTGTGGCCAGTATGGAGTTGATGACAAAAAAATTGATTTCTGGAAAACCAGCTTGGTAGAGCCGATTTCGAAGAGAACTCAACCTATCAAGAAAAAGGGGAAAAAAGTTAATTTGACATTTTACAGGTTTTTAATTTTTTTTTGTAAAGACTGTTCACCGAAAGTTGATTGCTTACCTTACTGCTTGCTTTCGTCCAAAAAGTCTACTGGAGTTAAGTAGAGCGACCACTGTAATATTTTTTCCCACTAAATTAACTGCCTGTTCCCCACCAATTGTCCAGGTGGGAACAGGAGTGCATTGATCAAGGAATGGTTCTTGTGGGGCAATATGATCGACTTTTATTCTTGGTTCTACTGTGGATATAGTCGATGTGTGGCTCACAAGTCCCAGAAGGAGCAACCAAAAGGCTGTACTCACCATCCTATATTTTAAGAAATCAATACCTTTTTTTTATTAAATGACACATTGATATTGATTGATGGCATGATTTTGTCAAAAACATAGCAAATGATTTTCTTGTTTTTACTCTAAAGTTACGTTATTCTTGAGACATGTTAATGACACTTCAGTCATTATCTGATAAAATGGCGAACACTGAACTATGCTGGCTCAGCATCTAGAGAAGAGGTCAGAGGTTCAAAAAGCATAGTGGCAGAGTTATAGAACATATTGCCTTGCTCCAATAATCTACCATGAATATTTTCTTCTGGTTGTCTTAGGTTTTGGTATAGTGATACAGTATTTGAAAACTCCCTGAAGATGTTTTGGGAGACATCTTTATACTACATTAATTTATGATATGTCTTCTTTTCACAGTTAGGTTTTGTTTCATATTTTGATAATTATAGTATAAAACTGGTGAACCTCTTGGGTTTCAACCTTTTTTATTTCCTAAACCACATGGTAAATATATAGAAACTTTATAAGCCTAGCTTTTAGAACTGAAATAATTGCTTTGAAGATTGATGATTAATATTTGGGATAGTCTGCACAGTTGCCTTGGAGAAATTCTGAGCACAAATATCAATTTTCCCCCTCAAAAGTATTACGAACCTGCAGATGAGAAGGCATCCTCGTGATGCAGTCTTCGTTCTGTTTGCACAGCACTGAAATGCCCCCCACTATGCAAGATTTAGTTTGATTACAGGAAAGGTTTGAGTCAAATGCAAATTCTTATCACCACCACAGCCATCTATAAAAGGCGTAATTGGTCCTCACAAATCAATGAAAACTTCATGTGGAAAATGAGGTGTGTACAAACATATTTTATTCAATAGTAATACATTATCTTAAAACAATAATTAAGGGTAAAACAGAAAGAAAATTAATATCACAAATTTAATTTATTGCAAAATAGTCTACCTTCCAATTACAATTCATCTTTTTTATTCCTAGCATCCTGAGAATTCTTTTTTATAAATTTCAAGAGTGTTCTTAATGATTTAGCTATGGTAGTGTAATACATTTCACTACTGTCTAGTGCATTCTCAAAATCTATTTCTCTATGACAGTTTTCATCAGAATCCCCACATTCAGGTTTTGAGTGCTTTTGTAACACTTCTTCTCGATTGCTGAGAACTTCATACCATGCCAGAAAATTTTCAAGAGCTTCTTCTAGTTTTACATTACCCTGAAATTCATTGGAGCATAAACTCTGTATTACAAGCAACGTATCCAAAACCTGTAACAAATCCAAATTTTTAAAACAAAAATTTGACAACACACTTTTAAAGCACACATAGCAATATCAATCTGTACCTTTTCTATTGCGTCATGTTCAGGTCTGTAGGGCAAATCTTTTGACATCACTGAGCCTAGATCATCCCTTCTCTGTGCTCGCCCTGAATTCCATTCACTTTTATGCAGCTTCTCTAGAAAGTTTGTTAACCTCTGACACCATCCTTCTTCAACAATATGCTTCTCTAAATTCATTGAGTCATATTGTCTAAGTTTTTCTCTAAGTTCCCGTTGTTTGTGCTGTTGTAATTGTTTTACAACTTTGCTTTCCTGTGGTGAGTCCAAATGTTCAATTTCCTCCACAGCTCTCTTTACATATTTGCGTTCCAGAAGCAAATCATGAATTAATGTTATGACTCTCATCTATTGTAGGAAATGTGACTAAATTAAATAAGAGAACAAAACAAAAGCATTTCATAAAAACAACAATTAAGAAGAAAAGAAAAACACACCTTGGTTTTGAAATCAAATGTGCGTTCACTGTCAATAATACTACTGAATGATGCAAGACCTCCTTCCTCAATTAATTTTGCCTGTGCAGCTGGAAATTGTCTTGTAAGACACGAGAGGGCATAAATAGATCGTGCTTGTACTGTAACATCAGGATCTAAAACTGCTGCCTTGACCAGTTTAGACATGATACCAGCATGCAAGACGGCAATTTGTACCTGTTGAAATTAATAGTAATGATAAGCAACAATAGGTAACATTGTATTTTTACAAATCAGAGATAAGTTTAATCAACCTTTGGGTTACTCTGCGAAGCTGATCCTAAGAGCCATAAAGATTCTGCTCGAACTGCAGGAGACGATGAATTCAAAGCTGGTACAATAATACTTGTCAAACTGGAAAGATAATGGTCAATTTTAAAAATATAAATGGACATGACAACTATAACAATTGGCAATTAATTTACGTGACACTTGCCCACCAAGTCTAACGAATTCTCTTGCATTATCAATTTGATGAACAAGGTACTCCAGATCCTTTAAAATGGTCACTATCTCTTCCTCATCCTTATCAGCCCTCAAATTATCTTTCCCTTTCAAAACAAGATCATTTAATATTTCCATATCAGTTTTTACAGTGAGGTTCAGTGAACCAAATTCCTTTTTCAACTCTTCATAAGAGCGAAATTTTTCCTTAACACGTTTCTGCTTGTCAGAGTCAGTGGTTTCCTCGATTTCACCACTAGCAGTGATGTCAGCTAAAACCTTCTTTAACTCGTCTTTACTCATGTAATACGTATTAGAGTAGTTCTCATCATTTTCATCTGATGGGAAAGCCAATAATTCAGTTTTAGAATTGTCAGTCTTGGAAGACTCGGAGGAATCAAGAAGCTTTACTTCGGTGTCTCCAGTGTAGATATTCAATCTATAGTGAAGCCCCGCTGGCAGAGGCTGACCTTGTTGGAACGGTAAAATTAATTAACCAAGAAATATTTTGACCAACACACGTAAGTAAATCAGTAGAGGTGTAGTTACCTTTCGCCACTTTCTGCCACTCTGATGTCGGTACAAATTTTGCTGGTTCTGTTTCTTCACTTTCTGAAGCAGCTGAGTCCGTGCTTGTTTGTCCACAGAGCACCGGCGCAATGGCGAGGCTGGTGAGCAAAACTATTCTCCAACTCATGTCGAATTTAGATTGAATATGTTTTTTTGTTTTGTTTTTTTTAAATCTTGGGCGTAACTAAAAAACTCAAGAAAACACCACTGACTGACTTGCCTGCACTGGTGGTTATGTTTTGTATGTCTGCTAGACGTCACGTCTCGTTGTTGGTTGCATCATCCGTTGTCATGGTGTCAGATGATCTGGACCAATGACGTGCGAGAACGTCTGAGAGCGCGAATCGTCATTCAAAAAGCGGGAAAGTTTTGAAAAGTCTTGTGCCCCACTTTTGTGTTACTGATATTGCCATAGGCTTCTTAGCCGACAAGGTATTGTAGGCCTACCTATGTTCTAAATAATTGCGGGAGACAAAACTCACACAAAAAAAACTGTGGCACCACAAAAATTAATTAAGCTTAATTAATCGCGCATGCCTGGCACCAGGGCTGGAGTGCTGGGTTTGGACTTCCCTGGCACCACTGGTACCAGCCTTTGGGTCAGGTTTTATGTAGTTAATAAAAGCGTTGTGGGACGATAAACTTTCAAAAAATACGGAAATTTGGAACGATCTTAGTCGGCTCTGCTACATCGCTGTTGAAATCCCCCGCCCACCTTACCATGCATGGAGGCACATCCGCTAGAATTCAGCCCGGGTCACTGACGTTTTAATAATTCAGTTTTCTTAAAATTTAAAGGCCATCACCTTTCATTTAAATGCTATGTTTATTGAGATCTTTAGTGTTAAACCATGTAAGATGCATTAGTTTTTTTTTTAAGTTTTGGCCGACTTTTTCGCTTTTTCACGTTGGCAACACATCGATTTTTCTCCAGGTTGTTTTTGTTTTCATTTTCTGCTGACAAGTGTTATGTTGTTTTTGGTAGTGTACTTGTACTGTTCCATGTTTATTGTTTGATATTGGCCGCTTATGGGTAAAAGAGGGACAGAACAGTTTGGATTCAGTCGATTTCGTTGTATTGGTGGTTTTGAAGGTTCTTGTATCCAGTCCTTTGAAGTTGAGTGGAATTTAAATTTGAGGTAAGTGTAGAGACTTTAATGGGTTGAGGTTATTTCTCCTAAAACAAGGACTATTGTAATTTACATTGTTTTTTCCATCTAACCACTTTTTCCTTAATTTGTTTCCAATGTGGATTGTCAGACGTAATATCCGCACTTTTCATTTGCCCCTACTTGTGCATATCACACACATCACCCTCTCTCCTTGGCCTTGATATTTAGCCCAATAGCAGAACCAGCAAAACTGCATCCTGACTGCATTATATCAGATTATATGCCCCATCTGAAATGCGCCTCAAATGTGCATTTTAGATGGGACATATAATGCAGTCAGGATGCAGTTCTGCTTCCTGGGAGCTGTCTTTTTGAGCTGATGGCAATAAACATTATTTCATAATTACTATTACTTTTTTTTTCTAGTTTGATTTTTGCGTTTACAATTAATAAAAGTTTTGATAATATCAGACTATTCCACCCTCAATATTTACATTTGTTATGTACATTATTTAGGTGACTGAATTTGTTCACATTCCAGCTACATCTGATTACCTAAGCAATGGATTTTTTATCAACATTCACAGAATGTGGATCTAATCAGGCTGAACTCAAAATTCTATCTGAGGGCAAGTTCAACTACTTTGTTCAGTGAGAACCAATGCAATGCCTGCTGAAAATGACAATGTGAACGAGTTGAATGAAACCAAGGTATGTTTTTATTGTAACTATTAAATTGCTTTTCCTGGATTAAACAAAGTTTAATGATTATTACCTCTCATCAATGTAGGTTTGTAGGGACTTCCTGCGCAATGTGTGCCGGAGAGGGAAGAAGCGATGTCGCTATCTTCATCCAGATGACCTTGATTCAAATGGAATGGGTGTGACTAACAATGGAGGACGAACAACATTTCTCTTTTGTCATGACTTCCAAAATGGTCAGGGGTGTAAGCGTGAAGACTGCAAGTTTGTGCACTGCACTGCTGAGGAAGAGCAATACTTTAAATCTAGAGGGAAACTTCCAGAACATGTTATTGATATGGCTCTAAGGTAGGTTTTTTTTGTTTTTTTTTTAAGACTTTCTTCTTTGAACTTAGACTTACATTAATTTTGAAGTTTTGAATTTTATATAATTTCATATTGGAACTTACAGCAGAGGCGCCCTTGAACCTGCTGCAAGGCTAGGAGAGCCACCAGCCTGCAAAGACTTTTTAAAAGGAGAATGTCGACGAGGTGCTCAATGCAAATTCCGCCATTTAACCAAGCGGGAATTTGAAAGAGAGTTGGGATATTGTCAATCTCCTCCACATCAGTCACTTGGTGATCTTCATCCTCAGATTCAACCTCAACTTCCACCTCAAATGCAACCTCTAGTTCAACAACAACCTCCTCAACAGCCGCCTCCTCAGCCCCAACCCCCACCACAATTACAGCATCAACAGCCACCCCCAATGGCAATGGTCAGCACATTAAATTTAAATTGCTGCTTATCTTTTTACCAAACTTTGTCTAACATAATCATATTCTTTCACTCAGGTTCAGTTTAGCCATGCCAGCCAAATGCCTGATGGGGGTCCTGAGCAGAAGAGATTCCACTATGCTCCAACCATGCCCAGCCAACAAGCACCTGCCACGAATATACCTCCGCCTAACCATCGACACCATCCGTACTCTCGTCCTCCCAACACACAGCCCCCATCTGCGGCTGAACTGCAGCCTCAGCCCCAAGTTCCTCCTGGTATGGTAGTCCTTCACACCCATACACATGCTGTGGCTCAGTCCGCTCCACAGCCACCACAGCCATCTCCACCATATAGCCTGCACCCTGCTGCACCTCAGCATCGACTTCTGACTCCACATGAAGCAAGGTCTCTCATGCTGGAGGAAGAAAATGTTGTCTTGAGGAAAAGATTAGACGAATTAAAAAAGCAAGTAAGTCTCTCTCTTTTAAACATTTGTGTTACAGACTTGTGTTAAGAGAAAATATTGTTTCAACAAATGATTTTTAAATTCACTCAGGTATCAGACTTGACAGTCACAAATGAGTTTCTTCTTGATCAAAATGCCCAACTACGCCTTGGTTCCAAGAGAACTACTACAAGCCTTGCTGCTCTCACTGTACCTGCTGTTACTATAACAAATGCTGGACAACCACTCCCTGCACAAATCACTTCAGCACAAACACCAGCTCCTCAGCAAATGATGGTTGCAGCTGGAACTCTTCGAACTGTAGCTGCAAGTGTAGCCACAGTACCTGTTTCAATTGCAGCAGTTGCTGGCACTCCAGTCTCTATTGCAACTGTTTCTATGGCGCCTGTCACAATGCAACCCCCTGTTGTGACCATGGCCCAGCAAACTATTGGTGTTTCAGGTCCACAGACAATTGGTGTGTCTGGACCCCCTCCTCAAACACTTACAGCTACCGCTCCTCCTCAAGGAGCACAGCCTCAAAGTGCCACTGCAGCTTGCCCTCAGAGCCTGCCTTTGGCCATAACTGCAGGAACGACCCCATTAGTGACGTACCCAATACCTGTCTTGCAGACAAGCCTCTCTCACTGACATTACTGAAGATTTAGATTGTTGTATGACAAGTCATATTTTTGTATTCTTGGGTAGAAGGGTTTGGTCGGGGAAAGTTAGTTTCGTTTTAAATTTAATTTGAGTGTTATACAGTATTTTGAGAAGAATAATGTATGCCTACTATAGACATTAGCAAAATTGAGGTTCTGCACCAAAAAATTTGCTATCTTTGGCTGTTTGTAACAATTACACCAAAAGACAAGAATATGTGATTGACCTAACTTCTCCCAGTTTGTCTTTATGTGTATTATTCCTACCATCGGACTCTTCTTTACCTCAAAGAATTCGGTGATTTGTTTAATTTATTTTGATCTCTTGTAAATAGAATATGTACAGCAATATCCAAAAGCTTTTATTATTGTAGAATAAAAGCTTTTGGAACTTTATGAATTTTAGACAAGATTCCCTATTATAATAAAATGTCTCTTATTTTGTCTGAAGCAGTCGGCTTCACCAATACAGCTCTTGTTTTCATAAAATGACCGTGCCGACTATCTTGATGAACTTTCAGGATTTTCAGTCTCCAGACAGCTTCATCAAATAGCTGCCATTGACTTTTAATTAATTGTTTGAAGTCTGAGGGTAAATAAACATACAGTGAAAGCTTGACATAGGGCTGTGAGCTGTTGCACAAGGAAACCAAACTTTGTATATACCATGACGGGGATAGCTGGATAATGCTGCAAGCTGCTGACACTGTCTTTGATTCCTACTTTCTTTTTATCAGTTAGATCAATCTTCCAAACTTCATATAAGTTGATTAAAATAGCAGTGGAATTGGGATATCATGTAACCATCCGCAGTCTTTAGTTAGACAGTGAAAATCATAATCCTCTCATGACAAAGTAGAAGAGAAATTGCTCTCTCCAAGTTTATTCTTTGCTAAAATTTAAAAAATACAATAATGTAAAATACTGGAAAAAATTGGCTTATAAGTTTAAACTATTTCTACATGAACAGTGTCAAAATAGTTGATCAGATTACCACTTTAAAGGGCATCGAATGTTGCTGGAATGACAAATCATGATACAGTAAATGCATAAATTTTACAAAACAGAACAAACAATCTGTCTGAACACTTAAAGGTCTCCTAAAGCCTTTTGCACTTCTTGAATATTATAAATATAAAATCTTTTTCTTTTTCTCACAATTGCTAGGTGGAAGTTGACATATATTGCCAGTACATGAATGGTGAAAAAACAACAATAGCTAAAACAGCAATATATAAACGAATTCTCCAATGTTCCCATGAGCCATTAAGAATGCCAACAATAACTTGTGCTTGGTTACGAGTGCTGTCCAAGTCATTGGTATTATCAATTACATAGTGAGCTTTCTCACATTTCTCTTCTAGTGGCATTTGGGCAGCTATACGCTGTTGAGCGAGGGTCTTTGACATACTGTTCCGATTCATTAACCTTTCCAGCTGCTGTTCTGGAGTGCTGTGAATTTAAAGATAACTTTAGCAAGTCTGTCACATCATAAGATCAAAGGAAATAGTTTTGAAAAATCTACCCACCATGTAACACAAATAACTTTGTGGATGTATTGCAGCATTACACCACTCTCAAAGAGTAAAGGAAGGTCCAGGACAATGTAATTGTTACCTGATAATGTAAAAATTTTAAGCAGTACATGGACTTGAACATTGTTTGGTTTAAAGTATTTAAAAAGTATTTATGTAATAAATAACATCATTACCAGTCAAGAAATGTTTGAGAGCCTCAAACATGATAGTTCGATGAATTTCAGGGTGTGTCCATTCGTTGAGCAATTTACGTTTATTAATGTCAGCAAATATAATTTCTCCAAGTTTCTCCCTGTTAAGATATCCTGTAGGAAGCAAAACCTCCTCCCCAAATACTTCTTTGATTTTCTTCCAGGCTTTTGTGCCTGGTTCAACAACTGCAATAAGACTCAAATTACAAGGGGCATACTTAAATTATTCGTAATAACCAGACTAAATTGTAAGAAAATATCAGGCTAGAGCTACATAAAACTATATAAAAAGAACCTACTTACCTTCCCGAGCGATTGCATCTGCATCTACAACTGGAATTCCATTTTCGCGGAAGACTGCAGCCACAGTTGACTTTCCACTGGCAATGCCACCAGTCAAACCGACGATAAACATTTTGACATTTAACTTCCCTTTAAATATTAAGCTAGTACTACTGACTGGCACTCCCACTAACAATACAAATAAATAGGTGAACCTAGCAGAAAGGAAGGGTGGTAAAAATATCGAAGTAGTTTCGAGGGGAGATATACTCACAAACCGCCAACATGCAATCATAAAAACGTACTATTCTTTTCCACTTTTCAAGTTAAAATCCCCTGAAAACTAATATCGCTTATGAAAAAAAGTTTAAAAAAATTAGGATTCGAATTATTTTTGATGTGTAAACAAGAAGGAACAATAGTTTACCTTCAAAAATTGGGAGGGTGCTGTTAAGGGGTGGAGGGGAGGAAATTCCCTAAGCCTTCTGGAAAGAAATTTGGTGACTTTGCTCTGACGTACATATCCTTATGTATGTTCGTAGCCCTAGTCTACAATTTTCTTCCTCTTTTTAGTAAAAATATATGTAGGTCCATGCTAAAGAAATGTTTTCGAATTGAACCATTGATATTTTTTAGAACAGTGATGTATTGCAAATGTATCCCTCTTGTTGTTGCAGCCTACGTTTCAACCCAGATCAGCTGTTTCCGTGAGACGTGTATTGGTTAAAGCTCCGAAAGTGCACCTTCTGCTGAACTTCCTCTCCTTACTTTTTCTTCAAGCCCAAGGAGAATATTTGAGAAGAATTGTGTCAATATGTAGCACCATGATGTGTTGAGTCGGTGCATTGCATTATGGTGGTGGTGAATGATGGCTGGGGGAAGAATTTGGCTGTACCCATGACAGAAACCTTTGCCTGTCTTGCTTCAAATAACAAAATGACAAGCCGAGGAGTTCTTACTTGCCGCTTTAACTCCCATCCTTTCCAAGAGCGAAGCCTGATTCTTGACCAACCTGTTAAGATTGGGCGCTCAGTGGCAAGAGCAAAACCTGCTGCGAACAATGCAATTTTTGATTGTAAAGTTTTGTCCCGAAACCACGCCCTACTGTGGTATGATACTGGAAAATTTTACCTTCAGGATACTAAAAGTAGTAATGGCACTTTTGTCAATAATCATAGACTTAGCAAAGGAGGAGAAGAATCAACCCCAAGGGAAGTCTGTTCTGGAGATATTGTCCAGTTTGGTGTTGATGTCATGGAAAATGCTGGCAAAGTAACACATGGCTGTATTATTGCCACTCTTCGTCTGTACTTGCCTGATGGTAAAGAAGCGAAAGCAAGTCCTTCAACAGTGCACTCTCAAGAAACTGTAGGTCTTGAGGAACTTTATGCCCTGAACAGTTATCTTCAAGAAGCGCTTCAGAGAGAGAGCCAACTAGAGAAAAAACTTCACTCTTTGCAGCGGCTGCTGGATGATCTGAGGAAGAGTTGTGATCTGGGCTGGAAAGCTCTGATTGACGAAGACCGTTTGCTTTCTCGAGTTGAAATACTAGAGTGTCAATTGCAAACTTATGCTAAAAATGCCACTGAAGATATATTACGGGAGGAACTTCGTAAGCTTCAGGAGGATAAAATAAACTACCAGGGGACTGCTAAACAGGGACTTCAGAAGGTGCTGGAAGAAAAACTTGAGGCAGTTCAAAAATTGCAGGAGCTGGAGAATTCCAAAGCAAGTGTTGAAATGCAATGTAATGGGTTGAAGCAACTTCTTGCACGTAGTCAACAAGATCTGAAGGAGCTTGCCCAAAAGTACAGTCAACAGTCTGTGAAGCTTAATAGTACAGAAGAACAACATCAAGAAGTTCTTTTAGCTTTGGAGGAAGAAAAGAAACAGCTCCAGTCCCAGCTGGAGGAGCAAATCAAAGCAGAGCGAGCCCTTCAGACTAAACTGGAGCGGCTACAGGCAGATGGGGACCTCACACAGCAGCAGCTGGAGGCTGTCCAAGCACACCTAGCAGGATTGGAATCGGGAGTGACTATGGACTTGATTATTCAACGCATCAGTGATACTTTAAAGGTAGAGCTCAAAGAACGGCTGGACAATGCAGAACTCATCAGTGAAGAGGAGCAAATTTCTAAAAAGGACATTGATAATGCAGATAATAACACCAACTCCATTCATAGACTCAAGGCTACTATTGCTATGCAAAATGAAATGTTGGCTTCTATGAGGGAAAAAGAGAGAGAGTATGAAAAGCAAAATGAGCAGTTAGATGCAGAGCTTCGGAAAGTGCAGGCAGTTATGGAACGTTTAAGAACAGACGATACTCACCCTCAGGTCAGTCATTTGTATTTTACAATACTAACTATTCTATTTACCATACCGGCCCAAGTCTAAGACTCCCCCGCATCTAAGACCCCCCCTACTTTAATATGCCCAAATTAAGAAAAAATAATTTAGTAGGAAAAGTTTTTTTAGAGTACTCATACACATTAGAAGGGTTCCTACTTCATCTGAAGTGCTTAGGGACTACCCTCGGCTTAAGCTCTGAATCTAAGACCTACCACTACTTCAGAGCTGAATTTTCGGGCAAAAAAAGGGGGTCTTAGACTAGGGCTGGTACGGTACTTGCCGATATTTTTAAAACTTTCTTTGTTAATTTTAATAAAATGTGTCTATTGCAGGTTAACAATCGAGAATCTGATGACACAGAAGTGATGAAAAAGTTGGAATGGGAAGCACAGCAAAATGAAAAGCAGCTTCGTAATGGTGTGGATTGTGTGGTTCAACTTGAAGCACAGTTGTCAAAGCTTCAACAAGATGAAAAATATGTAAGAAATGGTTCTGAAAATGTTGCAAATTTAGAGGGACAGTTGGCAAAGCTGCAGCAAGATCAAAAACTTAATCAGCCTCTCCTGGAAGAACGTAATGAGCAGTGTAAAAGATTAACAATCAAGGTAGAAGAGTTAGAAGAAGAATTAGTTGTCCTTCGGGAACGCTTCTCACAGTGTAATCTGGAACGCACTCACATATATCAGGATCTACGCACTTTGCAAGCAAGTTCAGGTCAAACAGCCTATACCAAGTTTATGATGCCAGGTCTAGTTCTAATGCTCGCTATTTTTTTATTCATGTGGTTTTCCTTCTGATTCAGTAGTTGCCTTGAAATTATTTTTCAGATTTTTTTTGTCATGCTCAATCCTTAGTTGCCATATTGAAAAGTAAGGAAATGTAAATAAATTAAGTTATTGGGAGTGTCCACATATGTTCAATAAATGTGATTGTTTCATTAACCATACCTTTGCTTGTGTAGGGTAGATACATACCAAAAATTATATTCATAATATTCTGTATATTGCATGAGTGGTGGTGTTTTATTGCTTTAAGTGGTGTGGATTATCCTATAACAAAGCATACAACGCAACATATTTTGGAGGATCACTTAAAATGTTTTTGTATGCATCTGAGTTAAGTTAAGAATTAACTAAGTTTCATCTCCTTTTAAAGACTTTTTATTTATCTACTGTAAGTATTTTTACTAGAATCAAGATTTCCCACTTTCTGTTTTCCCCAGGCCCACTGTGATATTTGTTTTTGAGTACAATCACATCCTGTAAATTTGAGGAGAGCCAAGGCTAAATTTTAATTGTCTGCAATTCAGGGACCTGACATTAAAAGTCTTTATTAGCCGTGAAAAATAATATTACCAAGAGGGAAACAACTCAGAAAAATTTTGAAAAAATATAGAAATGTAAAAAAAATTAAAATAAATGAAATGTTGCAAAAAATTCAATAAAAATTCACAAATTTAGGAAAGTTTACAACATTTGTACACCAAATTTGGAGTTGTTTCCCCCTTGGATTGTACACAACTGCTTTTCTATCCTCGACCTTTATTTGTTGTTATTTATCATTATTAAATGTTGTCATTTCTATTGTTATCAATTTCTGTTGGTGTCTGTGTGTAGTGTTGAATTATCTGTCATCAGAGTCTGAAGAGACTTGGTATACTCTAGGTTTTAGTTACCATGTGTAGCCTCATCTAGTCTTTGTAAGATTTTCCTTTAAAGAGTTTTAAGTGGAATCATAAAAAGACTTTGTGCAGAGTAAACTTTCAGAGTGAATCTGTACTCAATTTTGTAGATTGTCAAGCTCTTAATAAAACTTTGTGTTTCTTTCCAATGTTTGTTTCTGTCAGTTCTACCAGTCTTCAGTTCCATGAAAACTTACATTATAAATAGTACTGGTTAAGAAAAAACACTAAAATCTGTAATTTGATAAAATATCACATGTATAATTTGTTATCCTACTAAGTCAACTCCAAAGAAAAACAATTAAAAAGAAAAAAAAGAAGAGAAAACAAAAAGACGTCTTAGCCAAGAACGTTAAGTTTGCGCCAAGAATTATCTTTGCTATCATTTCCAGCTGCAGGGGAAAATACTTTCTGCTGAGTGAACCTCAGTGACTCCTTATTAAATTCTAATGGCACCCGCCCAACTTCACCACAGAAACGATTCTTCAGAATCTAAAATAAAATATAAATCAACTATCATTACTTAGTTTTAAAAAGATGTAAGAATAACATTAAAATTAAATTGTGTGCATGAATGAAATTAATTAATTATTTACCTTCAAGAATAAACCACCTTTACTTTCTCTATAGTCTTGTAGCATAAGGACATTGTCAGCTTCTTGAGTAGCTTTTGCACCTCCAAATACGGAATTAAGGCCAAGGTGTTCGCCTGGGCGTTCTTTACGAGGATGGATCACAAGTGTAACATGACAGTTGTGAAGAGTGGCAAAACTACGAAAGGCAGCAATTATATTATCCTGCCTCCAAAACCGATCTACTCCACTTGAATCCTCACTCACACCCATCATAAATTGAACAGTGTCGATAATGACATGGCCAATGTCATAAACATATTGAGCATGTTCCAGAACCTAATATAAGAGAAAGGTGCATTCTTGGTTAAAAATTACACAAGCATTTCACATACAGATAAAAATAAAAAAAGAATCATTTTACCTGCATAACTTTTTCCAGAGAATGCTGGCCATGAAATTTCATAAAATACATAGGTAATGTCTCTAGCTTGTCAGCATATTCATCGAATCGGTCCATGTGCTCATGCAAGGGTATTCCAGCCAATTGTGTGAGTAGAGTGCGGGCTAATCGATGATTTGGAATTTCAAAGCTACCCCACAAGGTATTCACCTGCAATAAAATGAAACTGATAAGTTTGTGGATGTGGATGAACCCATGTATTAAAACTATGATCTATCTTTGGTGATAAAATTTCTACCTACCCCTTGCTCTGACAAATCTAGAGAGTACTGGCTCATTAGTGTAGTCTTCCCACTTCCAGTAGATCCAGAGAGGACAGTCAGTTCCCCTCTCCTGAAACCTTTCAATAAGTTATTCAGCTGGGGGAAGCATCTCCATTTGATTCCTTCAACCTGAAAGATCATACTCGGTATTATTGATAACCAAAACACAATAGCATCCCATATGCAGTGCTTACTTAAAGTATTCCCCCTACCACTCAAAATATAATAAAATACATAATAGTAACAAATTATAAATCTAGTTTGGCGGTAATGTACGGTGTCCCAGCACTCCTGCGATTGCCTAGGTAATGTTAGGAGTGCCTGAGTTAGTACAGGCATTGTTTAATCCACCTAACATTGCCAAGAAATGTGATATTGCCGGAAACGCATAAGGTGATGTTAATGAGCATTTTAAAAACAAATTTCGACAAGTATTAACATTGACTGTATGACTCCTCGAGGTGGACGGGGCCCGTTGAGATCTCACCGTGGAGAGCTAATGTACAAACCGAACTAAAGGGCTACAGTGCAATAGTACAAAAGACCCAAAATGGTTCGTTTCTTGGACAGGCGTACCCCCACACAGTGACAGGAAGATCTCCATAGTGTTTTTCCCGACAGAGGTATTGCCTGGTCCCTTGAAAAAAATTGTAACACTTTGTTAGTTTTACTGTAACTTGTGATGTGTTGTTATAAAAATGAACAGAATTTTTCTTGTTAATTGAACAGGCAATAAAAAATACAGAAAAAAATACATTAAATTCCTAAAGGAGGTCAATGAAAACGACCCATCCATTCTGGGGTTTAATTAATTAAACCTCAAACCTATAAAATCCAGGCTCTAAAGTAACAGGGCATCTGGCATCTGGTTCAAAATTTATAATGTAAAATGACTCCAACCTACCTTTCCAACATTAGAAAGTTCAGACATTACTTCTGCTCGCAAACTTTTGAATGAAGTTACATCTTCAACATGCAATGGCCTTGCATCAGCTATTATTGTGACTAAATTTTCAGAATTTTCCAAGGCTGCCATTGCGCTGGGGATACTCGCGTTGGGCCTAAGGTTGAAAAGCAGCAGAAATATAGTGACATACCCAAACAATACACCAAGTGTTTTCCAGTTACAGTACATTTATCTACTCTCATCCTCATTCTCATTTAAAAAATAGGTAGAGGTCTAAAAAGAATAAGAAACAGATGCAGGCACTTACTTGACGGCGTAACACCGTTTGGGATTAAGCTTTGCTGAAAAGCAGCGAATCGAATCCCAAATACCAATGCAATTTCGAAACCAGAAAGTAATTTTGGAATAGTTCTCAAGCATAGGCAGTATTTCAATGGGCAACATACTAATGCCTGAAAAAAATTACATCAGAATTTCAAAGGGCCCCAGTTTTAACAGAACTTTTTCTCCAGGAAAAAGTATTATATTTACCATGGGGAAGACAAATAATATGACTTTTAACTCCAGACTTTGCCAGTGCTATAGCATCTACAATCGATATGACTAATACTGCAGAACTAACAGCTTTGGTATGTTTATTTGATTGTTTACTAGAACTCAGTCTTTCTGGGTAAAATGTGATGAGACCTGAATGCCCTGCACCCAACAATGTTGTTTCCTTTCCAGAATCTTTGGCAAGTACCCGGTAACCTGAAAATTAATAACAGAAGCTTTGTAAGTATAATGCAATGTCTTCATGTTATTACAAAGCAATATTGATCTGTGAAAACTCACCAGCGATTACCTTATCAATGGACCAAAAAGGAAAATACAATGAAGTTGATGTGGAGTCCACATAAGCCCCAATCTGCTTCAAGACAGTAGAACTTGCGTTCTGAATAGAAAATGAAAAGTAGTCAGAGAAAAGGAGGAGTTAAAGCTTTCAATTGGTGTAGGAAATGTTAAGAAGTAAGTTATGATAAAACTCTTAACTTACAGGCAAATTAAATTGTCGGCTAAGTTTGTTGACCTCATCATCTGATTTAAGATCAAGAGCATGTAGTGTTTCTTTAAGCGAAAGTCCTTTGGGGTATGGATTAATTCCATTCAGAGGTGATTTCAGATCTAATACCTCATCTTTCTTAAATCCCTTTTTTGATGTGAGGTAGAACTTCTGTAATGAAGTCCACTCACCATAATTTTTACATTTCACACAGGTAAAGAATCCTGAAATCATTAAGTATGATGAGAGACATATAATGTAGTGTCAAAAGTTGTCAAAGTTTAATGGCCAAGTGAAAAATAAGAGCATCAAAGGCATTCAATGTTCTGACGGACCTGTTGTTTTGTTTATGTAGAGATTACCCGGCGATTTCATAGAGCAAAGTTTACATTCAGATTGAATGCAAGTGAAACCGTCTACATATGGCATGTCCATTTCCAAAAGCACTTTTTTAAAATCATTGGTACTGACATTATCGGGCGCTGTGCTAACAACTTTGCTAAAATGACGAACTCCATTTTTACCACGAGCTATAGCGCGCAAAAACCGCCGCGGCACTTCCATTGTTCATTGAAGTTTTTCGCCACACTGTTCTTTCTTTCAAATGCAAATCTTCATAAATCAAATTGAAGAAAAAATCTTTCTAAATCTACGAAGTGAACGAAAGTTCTCCTCTACTAAAATTTGTATTTATCAGGACACACTTCATCATTGCAGGCAATATTTTCAAAGTGTAACGAGTATGAACACCGAGGAACACGCGCCCCAAGCGCCCCTTTTATTTTCTCATCGGAGTACAAAATTCTCATAGCATACGAGTCTTGGCTGTGCTGCTGTGCTGCTTTTTGCCTACTTTGCGCCTTGCAGGAGTCGCTTACCGCCGCCGCTGATCGTACCGCCGCTGATGTGTGTTGACATTCAAAATGGCGGCATGTCGTCAGTGCTGTGCTGTGTCGTGGTGAGTCAGACATTTCAATTCCTCACAAATTTAGGTCATTTTTAAGTGATGCGCTCTACATCGGACATTTGATGTCCTTTAAGCGTTGATTACAGTCATTAAGGCGGCCCGAGTAGCGCAGTGGACTGATATTCATTCGAATCTTTCTGTGGATGCATAGGCCCAAGTGATACCTGGTCCAGTCTAGGCTAGGCGCCACTCATTTTTTCTTCGGCTGAATTGCGGTCCAGTCACTGATGACCACTTATCGCTGCTTTAAGGCGACCTCCGCATCGACTGAGAATAGCGGGGTAGCCGTAAGCCGAGCATAGCGAAATTAACAAGATCACAGTAAACCGTCTTCTTTTGCGTGGCCTCCTTTGTTTCACTTGTTCCTTACTCCCCAAGTCTACGCACTCCCTATCTTGCGGCTCCTGGGGTTATCCGTTTTCCTCTTGTCTGGAATGGTAATACACTGTTAAGGCCAGGCTAGAATTTTGTTTTGGCCGCGTCTGAATTCGAGATCTGTTAAAAATTGAGTGGTGCAATTCATAACTTAACGCCCTGTAGTGGATAAGATTAGAGAGCAGTCCGGTACGTCGGTCCGGTAACTTTTTTTTAATAATCAAATATTTCATTTAAATAGTTCCTTATAGCACTAATCAACCTGGGTCCTTCAGTTTTGAAGCATTCTTGGTGTGAAATCTATTTAAAACAGAATACCTAATCAGTTGCGCCGCCGACCAATTTCTGTGGTGAGGTTAATTTTGACACAACAATCAAATGTGTATTCAACAAGCATTTATCCTCCTAATTCCATTTATTGTATCAACTTTACTGACAGTGTGGTCAGTGTTGTCATTACATACCTGTTTTAATGTTTTACTTAAATGAAGTTATCTTGTTTTCAAAATGTGTCTGCACTATATTTTTGAACTGTTGACAAACCATTCACCTGTAAATTTTTATGGAACAGCGTGAAATTTTTTTGTGCCTCACCTGCAACATGTTTGAAAGTTGTTTTTCTTTTCCCTTTTAAATATTGCTAAAAATTCGATTGGGTAGCATTTATTATATCTTCCAGTTACCACCACTTCTCTTGCCTAATTTCTGCATAGTCTTTTAATAAAGCCAATTTTAAGTCTTGTGGTAATGTAATTTTTTGTTTTGTTGCAGCTTGTGTAACTGTTAGACTAGGAAACTTGAAGCAACGATCAAGTATTAAAAGGCCAAACACAATCCGCACCCAGCACGCATTGAGGACATCTGAGGATTTTTTCCATCTTTTCTTTTACAATACAAATGAATTTGGAAGCCGGTAGTGTTATTTGTTTTGCGTCGTAAAAGAAACTATGTCAAATTAAGTAGACTTGTGTTGGACTGATACAGCACTTCAGTGCTGATTTGTTGTTAATGTGTATGTTGTAATTTTCCGCACAAAGTGCGGCACTTTGAGCAGTCACGTCTTGTATACAAAGAACTGTTCTGTGATAAAGCTACTTTTAAGCCCAAGTTATTGTAACACGCAATGTCCAGCGATCCTCAGTGGAAGTCTTTCCAGCCGTCAACCATGGACTCTGACACGGCAATTCTGGACTTTAAGACCCTGTCAATATCATCTCCTAATGGATCACCATACAACAATGGTGCAAATGGAAGCAGTAATCATGGCCACTATAACCATTATCCACAAAATTATGGTTCGAGTGGAGGTAGTAGCTTTCCCATTGGCACTTTCACAGGAAGGGAAGGAAACGATGGTTCCTTTAATGGTGACAGCAATACAAATAGCAGCAGCAACTCCAACAGTTTTAATCAATCACAACCGCGGGAGCGAGAGCCACGAGAGCCTCAACAGTCCCAGCAACAGCAAAACAATTCAGATGGGGCGTATCACAGCGCCACGAGAGAAACTGGTATCATTGAGAAACTTTTGGTGAGTTGAGCATTTTCCCAATTTTTTTTTTTTGTATTCTGGAGTTAGTTGTACTTTATCAAACCCCTTTGCTCTTTGTCATCGTAATAATCTTCTTTGGTCTATTCCAGCATTCTTATGGCTTTATTCAGTGCTGCGAAAGACAAGCTCGTCTTTTCTTCCACTTTAGTCAGTTTAGTGGAAATATTGAACATTTGAAAATTGGTGATCCTGTGGAATTTGAAATGACTTATGATCGACGCACTGGCAAACCTATTGCTAGTTTTATCACCAAAATTGCACCAGAAGTGGTTTGTACTCAATTAAATTAATCATAATACGTACTGTTTTATCTCCAGGCAGAAAAATTTCAGCTAACATGAATCTCTTTTAGGTGTTGAGTGAAGAGCGTGTAACTGGTAATGTTACTACAGAAATCAGGTCTGATGGACAGGGTGGAGAGACTCAAGGTCGAATCAGCTATGAAAACAGAGGGGAGTGCTTTTTCCTACCTTATAATAAAGATGATGTGGAAGGAAATGTAACTCTACGCTCCGGTGATAAAGTCAGCTTTCAAATTGCAGCAAATCCAAGGTTTATATTTTGGCCGTTCTATTATACTTCCTATCTGCATTTTATTTATGCAATAACATCAACTAAAACATCAACTAAATAAACTACTTTTCTCCTCAACAGGGGCAATCTTGGAGCTTCACATGTTCGTCTTGAAAATCCTGCACATCCTGTCAGATATCAGGGTGTTGTTTGTTCTATGAAAGAGAGTTTTGGTTTTATTGAAAGAGCTGATGTTGTGAAAGAAATATTCTTTCATTTCTCAGAATCCAAGAATAAAGAAGAAATTAGACTTGGTGATGATGTTGAGTTTACTATTCAAACTAGAAATGTAAGCTGGTCTTAAAAATTAACTGAAATTTCTTGTTTACTCTAAATGTTTTACCATGCTAATCTTAATATTTATTTCTCCCAAGGGCAAAGAAGTTGCATGCAATATAACTGTCCTCCCTCGTGGATCTATTATTTTTGAGGATGTAAATGATGAAATTATGAAAGGCCAGGTTTTGAAGCCTTTAGAAAGAGGTCAGAATGTGAGGCACCAGAACGATCCTTTGCCAGGCAGAATCAAGTATCGTGCTGCAGACCATTCAGAATCTGAAGTAGCTTTTGGTGACAAAGATCAGAAAGGTGATTTCACACTTCGACATGGTGATTGGGTTAGTTTTCGACTTGCAATTGACAGGCGTGACGGACTGAAAAGAGCCACAGATATCTCTCTCCTCGATGAGTCTTTTAATGTATCGGGTGAGCGCCGTGAGCAAGGAGTTGTCACTGCAGTTAAAGATGGTTACGGCTTTCTTAGGTGTGTTGAAAGAGAACCAAAACTATTTTTCCACTTTAGTGAGGTGCTCAATGTAGACAAAGATGTGTCTGTAGGTGATGAGGTGGAATTTACCATGATTCAGGTAAAAACATAAACTTATGGTATACCACCTATTGAAAACCAATAGTTACATATCTCATTGTTGGATGCACTGCAGGACCAAGCCTCTTCATTTTCTCACATGCGTCAGAGAGCAATACGCATTAAACACTTGCCTCCTCACACGGTCAAGTTTGAAAATGTTATGGAGCAAAATGTCAGTGGAACTGTAACCAAGGATGTTTTACCAGGCTACTGGAATCAGCGCAGTCCATCAAAAAATCAGGTTTTTATATTGTGTGCTGAAATAATTTGCTTGTTTAAAATTTGTTTTTAAATTAATTTTTCTTTACTTTTTGACAGTCCAATGATAAGACTGATCCAGGAACTATAACATACACCATAAATGAAGGCAAAAAGACAATCACCTACTCTTTGAAAGACTGTGATCATAAATCTCTACCAAAAGTGGGAGACCAGGTATTCATTCAGTCTTCATTTTTAACTATTTCATGTAGTCGATAAAAAAATCTCATCTCATGTTATTTTTAGGTTGAATTTGATATCGCGCAAGTTAAGCGCAACAAAGAATTGGTTGCTATTAATGTCCGTGTCAGTCAAAGGGCAGCAGGTGGTGATCGAAGTGATGGTACACTTCACCAAGGCTACATTGCAGCATTGAAAGACGGTTATGGTTTCATTGAGAACCTGGCCCATGACATGGAGGTGTTCTTCCATTTCAGGTTATCATCATCCCAATTAGCTTTCTAAAGCTTAATATTAGTGAACGAATGTGTCTGATAAAATGCTTATTTTTCAGCAATCTGGATGGTGATGCCAATAAACTTGAACTTGGTTACGAAGTTGAGTTTACATTGAATATAAGAGGCACATCGGGTACATGCATGTCTGCTGAAAATGTTAAAGTTTTGCCTAAAGGCACACTTAAAGCCCCTACAATTCTCCCTGATGTTTTGGATGGAAAAGTAGTTAGACCCTTGCGGTCTGTTAATCCAGAGCAGGATCAATATGCAGGTCTTATTGAAGCAAGTACAGAAACAGGTAATTTTAGAAACATTTGACATGTTTTGATTAATTAATATCCTCTAACTTCCCTTATTTATGACTTATTTATGGCTTTCAGAGGGAGAAAAGGGTGCTGAGTATGAATTTGGTATAACAAGCCTTACTAACAAAAGAGAATTGCTACAAATTGGTGACCCTGTACATTTTCAAGTGGACAGCCAGGGTCGTGCTGCGAATGTTGCTGCAATCAGAAAGAAGCGGCGTGCCACTGTAGATTCTGTCAAAGGTATGTCTAGTGGTGCTGTTTCATTTACAAGAACCCCCATCTCACCTAAAATGTAATTTATTATTGGCTTGTGTTAAATCCATTTCAATAATTTTCTTCCTAGGACTGTTTGGTTTCCTGGCATATGAGGTTGAAGAAGGGAAGAAACTTTTCTTCCATATGTCAGAAGTAAAGGAAAACGCAACCTTGCAGGCTGGAGACACAGTAGACTTTGTCCTTGTCACTAATCATCGCACAGGCAAATCATCGGCTTGTAATGTGACCAAAGTGTGGTAAGTTTAAAGCTTTATACCAAACACTAAGAGGCTTTTTAATTTTCAAAGAGTGTTCAATTCTAATGAACTGCATGTTCACTGTTTGCTCTTTTCCCAACAGTGAAAATACTCAAAGACCGGAGCGTTTGATTAGTCGCTTGCGGACCACCTCTGTGGATGATACAGGTCCTAAGCTGACAGTCTTACGACAGCCTAAAGGCCCAGATGGAACAAAGGGATTCACCATTGCCCGCGTCCCAAGGTTGCCTGGTGTTGGTGTAGAATAATGAAAGGAAATTTGGTTTCTTATTCATTGCCATTTTTTGGTTGCGCCTCCCCTCTTTTTTAACTGATACATTTTGGATCTTGTACATGCTTGCCTTTGAGCATCCAAATTATTTAATAAAGTAGACCAAACTATAATTTTTGGTTTCAGTGAAATGTTGATCTTGTTTTGTGCAAGTTACATTTGATACCTGAAGATCACTGTTAATCTCAATTAATTCAGTTTGGTTTATCTTGATAATGCATGTGAGAAGTGACCTTCACTTTTGTTCTGCACATGAATTGCTGAATGTGGCATTTAGACTGTCAATGATTTCTAATTGTTGAGCAATTGAGACCTGACTGCCATGCAAGTCATAAACACTTGCTTTTGAGAAGAGATGTAGCTTTAATGTTACTTTGTAGTTGGGACTATTTTAATTGCTCTATTGAAATATGAAATGTGGACCGATGAGTCTTATTACGACCTTGTTTAAGTCATTAATGGAGTTAATGTGAGCAAAATACAAATAAAACCTTATGTACTGAAGCAGAAGCTCTTTTGTGTCATTTACCAACGACACTGACTTCAGCTGATATTCCATCTTGTGCCTAGCTTGAGTTTAAAAGAAAGGAAACTATCTGCTCAACATTAGTGTTGTATATGTATGCATGTGTGTGAATGTGTGTGTGGTGCCTGTCAGCATCTAGGTCAAGGTTGCCTTGACCTTTATTCTGACACTCACAGAATCATCTCCCTTCAAATCACTCACCTGTACATTAATTGTGCATATTTGTATTGTAAGTTATAAAGAGGTAAATCAATTAATGTAGTGGGTCAATTCAATGCCTACACATTCATCTTTTTTTTTTATTTTAATAAAGAACACAGGAAGTAAAGGAGACTTTTAGATTGGCACTCAACTGCTTCATTGATAAATCATTTTCTCCAAGGATCCTCCTTTCTTTCTGTGTTCTGCCCTGGACCAAAACTACAGTAAAACCCTGTTGGTCTGTATGTTTTACTGTGTACATTTAAGCCTATATTCTGATGCCTGTAGCTTAATAGTAACATGATGTGATTTTTATTTCTTGATTGATTTCAACTTTTAAAGACGGCTGTATATTTTCAGCTACACCCTAAGTACCCCCGAACACATTATTTTTTACAACTCGAGAACATTATGTGCAGACTATCATGTGTTCTTGTGTTTGCTCTCAGTCATGTACATTTTGACAACTAAAACGTGATAGTAGATAAATAGCAGTGGTTTCTTTAGTCATAGCTATTCAGCTTGATTTGACAAGAATGGAAGTATGGTGAAAACTGACATTGCTGGAATTTCTCATTTTGGTACATCTTTTGTAGCCACTTAGATGCAAGGTTCTTGTCCAATGAATTCGTGGTATGCATGCAACATTTTATACTTTAAAATAAAGCAGTACAAATGGAAGCAAGTTATTCATAATGATATTCTCGAGAAATAATTTCATTGTACTGCATTCTATACTTGTACATTATCGGTTTGGATTGATCAAAATAAAATGTTATTGGATTGGTAAACATGCCTTTTCTTTCAAATTACATAATTGCATCACATTTATTAATAAGAGTCTAATCACAAATAGAGCAATTAAGAAGTTTATTCAAACTATACACTTCGAACAGTTACCATGATGGGATTTCTTTCACACCAGGTGGTGGCGGTGGTCTACCAAACATGGCAGACCGGTCCCGATACCTGTCCAAACGTGCAACTTCGGAGTCCTCATACATTTTACCAATATAGGGTGGAATAGCACACGAGAAGAGGATTGCTACATTTTTCACTGTCACTATTCTGCTACTCAGATACGCTCCCCACGACATCTACAAAAGAAATAACAATTAAAATAATCTTGATGAGACTTGAACATTTTAAAAATGCAGCAGATAGCATACCTTTCTGCTCGAGAGATTTCTTCCACTCCCTGGTGTGAGACCAGTCTGCGTATATGGACCAGACAACGACACCTGGGATTAAAACTGATGGCCAGTAGCGTTGAAGAGCCCAGCCAAGGGGAATGCCAGACATGGACGGTCCTACAAGAGTGATGGTTTATACGCATAAACAACAAATTAAAATAACTTAAGATGACAGATTTAGTTTAGCTCTAAGGAAGGGCACAAGCTCTACAACATAACCTTCAGTTATAAACTGTGCTTTCCGTGAAAAGAAAACTTGAGCAAAAACATGCCAGAACAGCTCTAGTAACTGAATTTTGAAACATAGAAGTGTGGAAAAATAACAAAATGTTATTCGCTATCAGAAAAATAGGTGAAAACGTAAAAACAAGGAATAGTACAGTTGCATAACGAAAATCAGTTGTCTTTGCTCTACACGCTCACAATGAAAATTACCCCGTTAATTGGTAAGGTACAGCAAACGAGAGATCAAATCGAAAACAGAAAGGATGTATTATCTTTCTATACCTTGACAAATCTTGTGGTGTTGTGTCCCTTCCTCCTTCTTTGCCGTAGAGCAGAAGCTGGTTCTGCTCACGACCTACTCGATTCGTCAGCTGCACCAGCTGTACGACCTTCTGAATGAAAGGCTGTGACTGGACGTCAACATCAACATAACCAAAAGCTTCTCTCAGAAGTCGCTGCAGAACCCCCATCATGGATCTCATTTTTCACGAAAAGGTTTGTACTTTTCTCATGTACCTACGATTTTCTATATTCTTTAACGAATAGATGTTGTGATGATCCAATGTCATGCAAACTGATAATGTCCTAGATAGACTTCGTCTCCACTTCAATCACAATTTTATCTCTTTTTAACTTATTTTGTAACATTTAAAGTTATTGTGATCTCCACTCTGAGTTTTTTCCCTTCTGTTTTTTTTAAGATCCATTTTTTCATGATTATTCAATTATAGGATTGTTTTTCTGGCAGACGTGTTTGAATAAATATATCTCTATGACTTACTTTCATTGTGTCATCATTTGACGTTATTCCAACACTGTTTTTCTCCTTGTATGTCAGCAAGAGGGCTGCCTCTGTGCTCAGCACTGCTTAAATGCTTTACTCCAAGGCCCGTATTTCACTGCTGTTGACCTAGCAACTCTTGGCCAGCAAATGGATGAGCAAGAGAGGGAGCGTATGGCGGAAAACGGTGTTGATAGTGAAGAATACCGAAACTTCATACAGGTTTGTTCACTTAAAATACTGTCTTAATTCTGCAGGAGTTTTGTTGAGTTGAGGTAATACATATTAATTGCAACAGCAACCATCAGGGAATATGGATGACAGTGGCTATTTTTCAGTTCAAGTTATTGCGTCAGCCCTAAATGTGTGGAACTTAGAATTAGTGCCATACAATAGCAGTGAGCCACGTGCACTAACTGCTCAAAATGCTCCTCAGTAAGTAGTGTTTGTTTTTCATTCTCATGTGAGTTATTTAGGTGTCTTTTTTTTTGTTTTGTTTTGTAAATCTTTATATCATTGTTTGTTTCAGGGAAATGCAGGCCTACATTTGTAATTACCATGACCATTGGTTCACAATTCGACGCTTGGGGCGTCAGTGGTTTAATCTAAATTCTATGCTAACAGGCCCGCAGTTAATATCTGATACGTACCTGTCTGTTTATTTAGCTCAGTTGCAGCATGAAGGTAACTAATAGATTTTTTTATATATATATTTTTTAAAATCATTGTTGTGAGAATATTTGGTGAAGTAATAGTGTATTAAAAATGGTTTGGACTAACAGACGTTATTGTGCATTTTGTTTTATCATAGGATACTCAATTTTTGTAGTGTTTGGAAACTTTCCCGATTGCCAGGCTCATGGAATGTTATTATTACAACCTGCAGTGCAAGTATCTCAACCACAGATGGTCAAAATCAGTAAGCCGCAGGGTTACCGTCTTGGAAGTGGATCTGATGACCCTGATTTAGAAAGAGCTCTCCGCCTCAGTATGGGTCAAGTAAGCCACTCCTTGGATACCTTTATTGTTGTCTACAGATAACCAGAATAAGAACATGTTATCTACATGCACAGGGTTCTTACAATGAATCAAATCAAAGTGGCTCTAAAAGTGATGAAGAGGATGATAGTGATCTTCAGAGAGCTCTTCAAGAAAGTGTTCGGGAATCCTTAGGAATGATACCAACACTTAGTTCTGAAAAAGTGCTTCAAGGTCAGCACTCCAGAGAAAATGAAGATGAGGACTTGCAACAAGCCCTTCAACTAAGTCTCCAACAAGAAAATATTTCAACAGATAGCGATCTTAATAAAGCTATACAAATGAGTATGGAATGTATGCAGGTTTTATTGGTCTTATTCTATGAATTTATGATTATTAACATCTTGCTTTTCTAATAATGTCCTCTTTTTGTAGGTGTAGACTCAGACAGCACTGCTGGCACCAGCAATTCCAATCTTGAAGAAATAAGACGAAGACGTCTGAAATATTTAGAAAAATCTCAGCCTAAAAAAGCTAGCTAAAACTATATGTGAGGCTGATTTGTTTTGTTGTGCAATGCTGCATGATAAATTCTAATTTAGTTAGTCACGTTATTCTTGTTTTGCATTGTGATAGTACGTATCAAAATTTATATCCTGTTCCTAATAATAATAATACAGTAATTATAAAATTGTAAGCCCAGGAATTGTAGTTTTTGTTTTTTTCTGTATGATATGACTAATTGCATAGAAATGCACCACATTTTATTTATAATAAGTCCAACAGTTATCTCTTCTGTGACTAGTCTTCTGCTTTGAAATATGTTGAACTTGGAGCTTTCATGGTCTCTCTTTGTAAGAATTTAGATGTATCATTTCTTTCTTCTTTTGTTATTTTCTTTTTACCATTTACCAGAGTAAGTGTTTTTTATTGTAATAGTGCTAGTTACTGTCAAGGCTCAAAAAAAAAAACAAAAAAACAAACAACAAAAATCAAAGTTTTTATGCTGACATTTTATATTATTATGTCTTTGACATGTTAAAATACAGTAGAACCCCACATATTTTTAATGTCATGGGACCGGTGGGGAAAGTTGACATAAGGGAGAACTCCTTACTTGTGGGTTGGATATGAATGGGATTTATTGTATTTTCTACTGAATGGGAAGAGAGTTTATTGTCATTATGAAATCAGATACTGGATAGTTCTATTCTTCTTTTAGTTTTTCTGTGAAATTAGTTGCATGCATGCTTAATTCTTTAACACAAATTTTATTCTGCACCTCTGTTGTTTCCAATATTTCTGTTATAGAATGTTACAGAGTTCTCCTTACTGTGGTTCAGTCCATAATAGATTAGTTATTTTATTTTTGCATTATGCATTTCTTGGCTTCAGTCAATCTACTTAGTAGATATATTTTAATTTTCAGCAGACATACTCTTCTTTTGCTTCTGGAGGCTTGTATAAACATATGTCTTCCTTTAAAAAAAATTAATATATATATAATTCCTTTACAAGACAGTAGCTCTTTCTTTCCTGATCAGATTACCACCCAAGAAGTTACATGCCATTGCCCTATAGAGGATAAAATTAGTTCTCCCTACCAATTCTGCTGTTGAAGACTTTGATTTAAATTGTTCACATCATACATGAGGTAAAAGTTATTTTGTTGAAGCTTTGACTCAGTTTGGTCTTAACCCTAACATGTTGGATCTAACACATTGATTCCCAAAACATTTTAAGAGTGGTAGCGGTTTACTGCTTACCTTGTCCACTGTGCTTTCATATGGGACTCAACATGTACAATGTGACTTACGCTCTCCAAAGTGAATGTGGAGTGATAACAAGACTAATCACATCAGTCATTATAAAATTGTCACAATCCTGACAAGTTTACAACTTTGAAATTAAATTATTTTGATGTTCGCATTTGTTATAATTCTACAGTGATATTCGCCCCTTAGCGTCACCGGGTCGAGCGGGTCCTGCAATCAGTCTACCTCTTCTTTACAGGTCTCCAACACAGAAGCCCTGAATAATGTGAAATATTCATCTCAGATAAGGATGCACGGTAGTGGAATAGGCCGCGTCCCTGGCCCTGCAGCTGCCCCCGGGCTTGGACACTCTGCAAAAAAACAAAAGATAATTTTTTTAAATGTAATGGTTGGTCAGATATAATACACGAGGAGGAAGCCCGTTAACTCTCCTTCTACACCATAAAAGTGGCATTTCTGAAAATCTTACCGAGTTGGCACCGAGGACCGTAGAACCCTGTCCCCTCACAACGACACTTGTAGCCTGGGTCCATGGTCGTCTGACTGCACGCCCCGCCGTTCAAACAGGTCGACTCCCCGCACTGGTTGCGCCGGCCTGCCGAAATTGAAGCAAAGGGCGTAAGTAGACACTGGCGCGCCCCCCGCCCCGCCCCGCGCCCCCGAACGTTCACACCACCCCCACGACTCGTACCCTTGATGGCGCTGGTGCATTCCTCCTTGTCGGCGTACTGGTACTCGCTGCGACAGCCGATGCCGCAGACGCAGAGTCCCGCGTGGATGCGGCACCCGGAGCGCTGCTGCCCCAACTCGCAGGCGGGCCGCGCGGCCGCACTCACCTCCGGCCCGGACCCTGCACAGCACAGGGAAGGACCAGCGTCTTCAGTGGGTGATGCACGCACTGCCCGGCCCGAGCAATGTTGCCGGAACAGTAGGCAAAAGGTAGTCCAAACACAGCGGCATGAAGCGGGCTCCAGCGCAGTGTGTTGCCAAGAAAGTAGGCAATAAGGCGCCCGAACACAGTGGAGTAAAGCGGGCTGCATCTGCGCCTGGCTACTAGGCAACAGGTACGCACCTGTGCTCCACTGTGTTTGGGCGCCTTATTGCCTATTTTTCCGGCTCCGGCAACACTGCTCCAGTGAATGCAGCTCGCCCGCACCTGTTCTTCCACGGTGTTGCCTAGTGGGCAGGCGCAGATGCAGTCCGCTTCATTCCACTGTGTCCATGTGCCCTTTATTTTCTAGCAACACTATACCCACGGGGCCGCGCCGCGCGAGCGCCGGGAGGGGCGGGGCGGGCAGTGTTTTGAATACAATGCAAGGCTTTCTGCCCCGTCCCGTCTGGGCCCGGCTCAGGCCCCTGGCCTATCCGGGCTCGCTATCTTCATGCGTGGGTCCATGATACCCCGTCGGCCCGGGTGGCTCGTGGGAGGCCGTCGCCCCGCCCCGCTCCGCCCGCACTACTCGCCTATCGCTCACTCCCCCTCCGCGCATCTCTCGCCCGAAAAGTCCGTTCAGGCGATGAAAAATGAAGGGCTAAGTAGCCATCGCGAGGCTCTGCGCGGAGGGCCCAGGCTGCGGCCTGTCGCCTGGCCTGCTCGCTGGAGGCAACCACCTCGGCTCCGCGGAGCCGGCCTGGAAGTGTTGCCTACCGCGCAGGCGCCCGCCGCGCGGCGCGGGAGAGAGGAGAGGACGCGCATGCATACTCACACAGACACACGGCGAGCACCAGGAGGAGCAGGACGGCCCACGACCGCGTCATGTCTGCTGCTGGGCTTCCCTCGCAGGGCAGGGCAGGGCAGGGCCTCGGCTGGGCGATGTCCTGGCGTCACGTCACGCCTGGCGTCCTGGCCGAGCTGCGCTAGCCTGGAGCGTAACGCCACCGCCGTGAGCGTTCCGCGCCCAAATGCACAGCACAGTGCACACGCCCTGCACGCCGCGCCCCGGGACAGACTGACGGTCCTATCTGAGCAGAGCGCCCCGCTCCCCGCTGCAAGCCGCCGAGGGACCCCGCCCCGCCCCGCACCGCCCCGCCCCGCCCCGCCCCGCCCCGCCCTGCCCCGCCTACGCCCCGCCCCGCCGGCAGATGTCTTCCTCCCTCACTCACAGGGGCCGCCGGGGAGAGAGGCTCGGAGGCTCGGGAGTCAGGCGTTACCGTCAAAGACGCCGTTCACGTTCGGAGAGGGAAAAGGAAAGAAAGCGCGACGTTCCGTGCTGAGGAGGTGGGGCTGAAAAGTGGACCATTACCATTACCGAGCGTGCGCCCATGTGAGTGCGGATATGTGGCGAGGAGTGTGTTCCACTGTCTCTGACCGAGACCGAGGGGTCGAGGAAGTGTGCTGCAATAAATGTCGACACAAAGTTCGGCTAATATTCTGCTTCTCACTCACTCTTTCCCCTCTGATCCGGAACACAGTACAATTAAAGCAAGCCTCGCGCGCGCGTCGCACAAAAAGGGAACTGCGTCGTTTAGCGGAGGGAGGGGGTGAAGGGGTCGTCTGTCGCCTGCAGAGGTCTTTACTCCTTTTATTTACATTTCTTTCTTTTCGGTTATCGGCGCCTATCGAAATAAACACGGTGGGCGTACTTCCTCCCATCAACGGTTCCAGACTCGACCGCCGAAGTGAGAGTCTGCATCGCGGGTAGGAGTTTGACCTCCGCAGGGCCTGGCGCACGGGGTGGTGGTGAGCGGGGGTGAGAGGAGAGCAAAGTAGAGTTTGTGATCCAGGGAGAGCGAGAGAGAGAGGGGGCGAGAGAGAGACGGGGATTCCTCCGCCCTGCGCAGCCCAGGGCTCAGCGCTGAGCACCATGCGGCTACGGGGGACCCAACAAGCAGCAGGGTCACCGACCCCTGGGGCCTAGTCGGACCCCGCAGCCCGCCCCCGCCCGGCCCCACCCGGCTAGACGCCGCACTCTCCCCTGCTTGGTCCCTGAATAAGTCCGCCCTGGGCACGCCCCGCCCCGCCCCGCCCGGCACAGGAGCGAAAGATAAAGGGTTTGCCTTTGCGGTGGAGATGCTGCTCGCCCCGCTCGGGAGTCGGGTGGTCAGCTGAGTGCATCGAGCTGGCCATTGGCACAGAATTTTGTCTGGTGGATGGCGGGCAAGAGATAAACTGATATCTCTCATATTGAGAAAAAAATAAACAAAACAAAAACGGCGGAATGGAACTTACACAGCGGTACGTGGGGTCGGTTGCTTTCCGTTATAAAGATCTTGTTGTATCAGCAAAGCTCCGAGAACGAAGCACGGATTATGCCGTATTGCACTGCACTGCACTCCTTGCGGCAAAGGTTAAACCTCGTGTTCGGGTCGGGACCTCGAGCCGCGAGAGGGCACGACAATATGCGATCCATCACTCCCCTTGGTCGTTTCCGTTTGATTCAATACGTTCATGTCGATATCGCGAGTCTAAAAAGAAAGGCGGTCTTGACTTCTGCTCCGCTTCCGCGTTGCATTTGATTGCATCACTTAGCGTTAGCGCCAGCACTTTATCTCTCCTGTTTTAATTGCAAGAAAATTGAGGGTGCGGCTGCTACAAGTATACGCCAAAAGAGGAATTGAGATTTATATGTTTATACAATCGAACACAAATCTAAAAATTTCAGTTTTCTTTATTTAATAAACTTTGTACAAATATATTAATAAAATAACAATTCACATAAGTACGCTAAAAAACTTTTCTCTTGGTCTTCCCTCCAGGCATGCTGTGCTTCAGCCGCAGACGACGCACCGCCTCCCTCAAGTGCTTCGGCTGCAGAGCTCCGCTTTCGCCCATCCCTTCCATCACATCCAACGCTAAAACACAGAAACGGAGAGTGAGAAGCCATCGCTACGATGCAATCCAATCCTCAGTGCCCGGACACATGTGCACTTCACGTCCGTGAATGAGCGTACCTTCCTCCACCACTTCCCCCACAAACACTTTTGATATCCCCGACATGGCGATGACCACGTTCTGCGAAACAGAGCTGCCCGTGATTGTCTGCATCAGCTGCAACAGAGATACGATTCAGACCTTGGCGGTCATTGGCGTTCGGCGTCTGACGGGGGGACTGTGCGCCGGGTGGTAGGCAACCCATCGTGCACGAGGCAGAAGCTGCTCGCGTTGTGGCAGGGTGCATTTCCATTATGATTTCGGAATGGTTTCACCCAGTTTCATCGATAGCTGGTTAATCTCACCTTAGAACCATGCTAACTTCAAGAAACTTACTCTCTTTATTGCTGCTTTAGGAAATGCAGATCGCCTATACATCTCATATCTATCAAGTTGTTCGGAGGTAAAGTTTGAGACTAGAACTCTGAAAGCAGAGAACAAAGAAGATAGAATATTAGAAACTAAAAGACAAATGAAGCCTTCAATGAAAACTTACTTCGGAGAGAAAAAGCTGACGGCACACTTACTGCATTTTCTCTCGTTCCTCTTCTTCGATTTCTCTCTTGGACTTTTCTTTCTTTTTATCCTTCTCTTTCTCTTTATCTTGCATAGGAGGAGCTGAGGCAAGGGACAAACTTGGCAATAGTCCCATCATGTCTGTCTCTAAAAAACTGAATTGCTCTCCTCCCATTTGATCGACTGACATTGGTTCTAGTTCCATGGGCTGCATATCAAAATTGTCTAATCCTCCTGAAGTCTCTCCATTGGTATCTCTACTTTGACTACGATCATCATCATCGATGCTATCATTTCGGTGATAATTTTCATTGTCTGGATCTGGAAATATAGGTGCGTCCGGATCTATACCAATAATAACCTTATCTTCTCCTTCTGATTCGTGTCTGAAACTTTCCTCCTTAATGTTTGAACAATCATTTCCATCATCTTTCGAGTAAAAATCCATCGCATGTTGCGAATCTGTATCACCTGAATGGTCGGAACCATCCCGATCCCCTATACTTTCCATTTGCAACGCCTAAAAAGTCAGTTAAATCACTTCGGTTACGGTGTTTGTAAATAGCAGAAGATATTTGGCCCTCCTGTCATTTGTCTAAAAACATCTGTTCGTGCACATCTGACAACAGACCGATCAGCTGTTTTGGGAAGAAAATATACCACATCAGCAGAATATCAAAGTATTCAGTTCCAAAAAAGTCTTTGTTACAAAGGATATACATAAAAGAATGAGATATAACTATGATGTGGTTCAGAACCTCAGTGCAGTGCTCTATAAATATTTCCAGAGTTGGTAGACTCCAACAAGCCTTGTATGTTTTGACAGTATTCTGAGAGGAACCTTCGGGTTTACGAGAAGGCGTTGTTTCCTCAAGAAGAACAATAACAAGGGCTGCAAATTATTCGCAAATCGAAGAAAGAATTTCGTGTGTTGAGATTTGAGCTACTTTTGGATTTTTGTGAGGGAAAGTGACACAAATTCATTTTGCAAGCGGATTTTAAGCCGTTCTGCCAGTGAGCCTCGCGTTGCAGCTCACTGCAACGTTTAGCTGACCCTTTCTGAGAACAGCAGATCATATAAGTGGAATCTGGTACTGTTACCAGTATCATTGATTGGATGTAATCTCTGGTAAGCTAATCAGGAGTGTCCTGCTTTCGAAATTTCTAATGTCGTACGATTACCCTTTAGCTCTCTGATCAGTATGCCACTCCTGAACTGTCAAAGTCCAACTGTGTTTTGGTCTGTGATGACTTGTCACAGAGTCCTCCAGTCTCAATTCTGTTAACATTATTTTTGTGCCCTTCTGCTTTACTTGAGTACTAGTAAACATAACAGTTAAATTGTATTTTTATTTTTCGAACCAAGTATTTCTTTTGAAACATGCTTTAGATGACATTTTGTTGTAGAATTCTTGGGAACAAAATGATCAGAATGTTTTGAGGTTACCATAATTGTAACAATTTTCTCTTCCTCCACAGGCGTTCAATTTCTTCTTAAATTGGTACTGAAATGCTATAAACTCTTAACTTCCGTTAAAAATTACATACCACCTTTCGTGTTTGTGTGACTCATGGACGTGAGGATGTTTAGCTTTTAGTTATCTAATATTTATAACTCTTACATTCTGTTCTTTTTCAGGAATTTCTACCTTCTCCAATGGATGGGTAAAGAAGAAAGGCAAGAAATCTGAAAATAAGTGTTAACATTACCATTTCGCCAGGCTGAAACGTAAGTCTTAAATGCAGAATGCTATCTACTGTCACCCCTCCACTTTGTTGTTTTTACAAGTTTACTCCTCTGAACCTGGGATAATATCTATTACCTTTTCGTCATTCCTCCTTAGTGTTAGATTCATGTCGTTCGTTTTGTATTCAAGTTGTGCAATCAGCACTAGTCTCATTTGCGTGATTATGCTTTTTGGAATCGTCCCTTTTTGTTTGGTTCACCGTGCATTTCCTGTACATTATACAATATGTGATTAGTGAATGGGGCTTATCAACAGCTTGAGGGTGCTTAACACACAGAGAATGCGGCGCTTGGCACAAGTTGCACAGGCTTCGCACCATGAGAGTGAGAATGTGTTGCTTGCACGGGATGAATGAGTGGTGGTGTTGTGTCGGCAGGGGAAGGAGCGGAGATGGCAGGTGAAGTTTCGAGACCTGATGCTGGTGCCCTTGCAGGTCAGTTTTCAATGGTGTGTGTGTATGTGTGTGTTTGTTTTGCTTTATTCCTTCATGTATATTGTGTAAGTGCATGTGTGCTAACACCAGGATTCTTCACAAAGCCGACCTAGTCTGAAAGATTTAAACACAAAGGTTTATGACTTCAAGCAGATAGAGACCAGGCTCACTGGTTTTTTGTTCTTATGGTGTATTATAGTGACCACTAAGCATGCACACTAAATTCTTGTAAACATTTTATTCATAGCATTTTTTTTTTTGCACATGCTACCCTTACGCACTTTTTAACACCCCAATACAAACAAATTTCTGCAAACTGACGTATTAAATAAAAAATGCTTAAGCGTTGCATGTGCAAAAATAATCCGAAGCTCTGTTCATAAGAATTTAGTGTGTGGGACTCCTGGCCCGCCCCGCGGTCGCGGAGGACCCGGCCGCAGCCAGCCTCCCCCTTACGCCCCACTTCCCGCCAACTCGCTTTGAGCCCCAGGCGGCCCCGTCCTCTCTCCCCACTTATCGTTCACATCAGCGAGCCTTATCTGCCGCGGGTCATACGCAAAACAATAAGACTGAGGAGAGGAGAGGCGGCGGTGCGGAGCGGCGCGGAGCGGCCGCGAGCTCTAATCCCCCCCCCCCCCCCCCCACTATCCTGCTCTTTCTTCCCATCAAATGCTCGTAATTCCCTTAATCTCCCTTCTCCGGCCATCACGTGACATTTTCCGGCAAAACCTAGTCCTTGCCTCGGAGCGCGCATTCCGGATTCGGGAGACTGGTTTTGCGCCCTCATCCTCCTCGCCCTCCCCACCCCGCCGTCACCCTTGCCTTGACTGCGCGCACTGCCAAGTCATGCCCAGCCCGTCCGCGCCCCGCCCCGCCCCGCCCCGCCCCACCCCGCCAGGACACCCAGAGCTGCACCACTTCTGGGCGACTTACTCCTGCCTTGCGCCCGCCCTCCTCCCTCCCCCGAGACGAGGCAGCGCCAGCGAGGGGAGAGGTGCCTGCAGTGAGAGGCCCAAAGGCCCCTCCCCCGCCTCGCCCCGCCCCACCCCGCCCCGCTCGATCCCGCCCCGCCCTGCCCCGCACAACCTTGATACGCCATACTCAACTCGCTCTCCGCCACCCACCCCTTCTACCCACCCCCGCTCGCTATCCCCCCGCCCCCACTCGGGCAGCCTGACCTTGCTGGGACAGCTTTTTCAGGAAAGTATTGTCAAACAGCGGGCGTGGAGCAGGAGTAGGGCATAGGGCTGTTAGGGCTGGGGCGGAGCAGGACATCTGAGCTGTCCGTCCTGCCCCGCCCCGCCCCGCCCCGCCCCGCCCCTTGCACCCGTGTTCAGCCCCTACACAGGCGGCCATGTCGTGGCGATGGTCGTGGCGATGTGCGCCGCCGCGCCGCTCCGCGCCGGTCGTGACTGCGGCCGCCGTACCCGGTCCGCTGGCCGCCGCGCCGCGCTGTAACGGTGTAACGCAACGCACCGACCCACTTCCTCGCCGCTGAGCCCGACGTGCCCCGCCCCGCCCCGCCCCGCCCCGCCCCGCCCCGCCCCGCCCCGCCCCGCCGCACTCGCCAGCAGCTGGCTGTGGTTGTAGGCAAGTGCGAGCCTGTAGGTGTAGGCAAGTGCAGTCTTCTGCGCTGGGATGAGAAATGCAATGCGCAATGCGAGGTTTGCCTATCGAGTTTGAAAACTTCTTTCCGAACGGGTTTATTCTCCAAGGGGCGGTGGGCCAGCTGGCCGATTGCCGTGGCGTGCCGTGAGGCGGGGCGGCCGTGCGAAAAGCTCTCACCCTATTGCAGCCCGCCGCTCAGCTCGGCGCGTCCAGGTCCAGTCGCGTGATCGCCGCGGCGCGGCGGCGCCGCTCGAGCTCAAGTACTGCCCTGCCCGGGCCGGGCCGGGGTGAGTCGGGGTCGCGTCCGTCCCGTCCCGCCCCGCCCCCGCCCCGCCCCGCCCCGTTGCGATCTGGAGTGCTGCGCCACTCTGTGCCCGCCCCGCATCGTGAAGTAAACGACTCGACCGTGGTGACCCCTGGGCCCGCGGGGCGGGGCGGGGCGGGGCGGGCCGCTGTGGAGGGGACAGGGCTCTGCCCTCGGCTGGCTCTGCGGTACAGGGAAGGTACATGGTCGTTTTACTTTTGTTTAGTGATCGCCTCAACGGCCTCACGCTCAAGGCATGTGTACTTCGCACCTTAAAAACGTGTACCCTGTTCAGTTCGAGCAGGCAAGGACGAGCAGTGCGTCAGTGTGGCCCGTGGCCAGCCAGGGGCAGGGTATGCCGTCCCGGATGGAGCAGTGCGTGCGGGTTGCCTACTTACCAAAGTGCACGGGGTTTTTCAGGGGGGCTTAGGTGCCAGGGGCGGTTTTAAGTCCGGATGACGGGAGGGGCGATGAGCTGTGGGTTGGCTACATGCAAGGGGTTTGTACCTCAAATTGCCTATCTTTCAGGCGGCCTTTAGGGGCTGAAAGGGGGGGGGGGCGATCGCCCCCAGTACCCCTCCCCCCCAAACCGCCACTGATAGGTGCATGGGGAAAGACGTTTGACGTGGGGGCACGAGGCTCGAGAGGCGGGGCGGGGCGGGGCGGGGCGAGGAGGCGACCTACCGTAACTGTATCGGCCTGGCCAGCATGTGCCCGTCCCGGTGCCGTCTTGCCCCGTCCTTCGCCGTCGGGACTCGTTTGTAAGGGAGGGGGCGGGGGGGGGGGGGGGTCGGCCATCCAGCAGGAGCCAGGAGCATCGATCCGCAGTGGCCATGGCAAATACACGCGGTGCCCGGCCCGGCCGGCCGGCCGGGTCAGTATCGACTGCCGACACTCGCCGGGGCGTGCCGACCCCCCTGGAGCCTTGCAGCGGGACGGCGCAGGACGACGGGTCACGGGTCCTTCCCTCCCCTGAGGAAATGAGATGGACCGAGGAGGAACTGGTGCAGAAAGCAGTCTGACGGGGCGGGCGGGGGCGTGCTGCTGCCCTGTAGCTAGTCGTTGTGTAGCGTTTGCGTGGCTACATTACTCTAACTCCGTTTTTAGTCCTTTCCTCCTTTGCCGGTTTATTTGAGGCTGCGGGGCGGGACGGGGCGGGGCGGGCGCAGTTCTTTCCTTCCTCGCTTCGCCTCAGTAATGATGACGAGACGGACGGAACGCTAAATCGCTCTCCGCTCCGCTTGCTCCTCGAAGTCACTACCCCTCCACCTCCAGACGGTCGGCCACAAAAATTTTTCCAGATGAACAATTAACTTTCCGATTTGGTTTCCTTCCCGGGCGCAACTTTAATGCAGATCGTCACGACCCGTTACTCACCGCGCCGGCCCATGAGCCCACGGCGCGGGCCCCGGTGCGGGCCCCTGCCCGGCCCTCAGCCCCCAAGCCCCTGCCCCCAAGCCCCAGCCCCCAAGACCCGGCCCCCGGCCCCAAAGCCCCTGGCGCCGCCGCCGCCGCCGCGCCCCTCTCCCTGTGACATGACCAGTGACACACCGGCTGCCCACGGTCAGGGTCGCCAGCCTGGACCCGACCCGACCCGACCGGATCACTGCTCGCTTGGAAGTTTGATTTGTTGTTATTTTTTTTCGCCTGAGTCGTGCCACGCGCCACGCCCCTGCCGGTGTGCACACCCGGGTGCGCGCCTGGCGCGTGGCCCCCGCCCCGCGCGCTCATGACGCAAGCCGTCTAGTATCTGCTGCTGCTGGTCATCGGGCCGGGGCGGGGCGGCAAGCCCGAAGCACTCGCCCAGTGAACGGCTGCGGCCCCGCCGCGTCTCTCTCAGTTTCTTTGTCGTCTCGACCTCTGAGGGGCGGGGTCGCGGGGGCGGTGGTCGGCTCAAGTCTCTCACGACGCCGACCAGAAACATGTCCTGGCCGTGCGGTGCGCGCCGGGGGTGGGGGTGGGGGCGGGCTGTGAGGCTTCCCTCCGCCGCCGCCGCCGCCCCCCAAATCCGTTAACGTGGGGGGCCCCGCCAGGGTGCGCTGCTCCTGCTCCTTATTGCCGCCCTTTTCCTCACGCGGTCGGGTGCCGGAGCGCTGCGCGCTGCGGCGGGAGCGTTGCGATATAAACCCGCGGCCGCGCCGGCCCGGGCCAGGCCGCATCGTTTGCCCAGCCGAGGTTGTTCCCGGCGCCGCCCCGCCCCGCCCGCCGCGCCGCGCCCCGCCGCGCCCCGCCACACCTGGCCCGGCCCCGCTCCACCTGACGGGTACCCGACTGCCACCAACAGGATGTGCGTCGCGCCTGTGAGCCGAGCCGAGGCGAGTCCACGACGCCGTCCGTGTTTACGGCCCGACCCGCCCCACTGGTATAGCCCGATTATTTTATCCCCGCGAGAGTTTTGGCGGTGGTGTTGGCGGGGCGGGCAGCGTCCGCGGGTAAGGAAAGGCTGGCCGGCCGGCCGGCTACCAACGCTCCGCTGGGCCCGGGCCCGACCCGAGGACGCCGGCTAGGCCCTGGGCCTGGTGGAGCGTGACCCGACCGGGCCGGGCCGGGTCGTCAGGTGCGGGGCCGGGGCTCTGGCCTGGCGGCCCTGCTGAGGCGTCGTGGTGATGTCAGGCCACTGCCGCGGCTCTTTTGTGCTTGTCCAAGTGGAACGCGGCCTGCCTGAGCCACGCTGGCCACACCGAGCACGCAGCTCCGCGCCGAGTGAAAATTTGAGCTTTGGTCCTGAGCCGAGCTGAGCCGGGGGCCGGGCGGGGCGGGGCGGGGCGGGGCGGGACGGAACTGGGCCGACAGGCGGACGGACACGAATTTTCAGCTGTCAAGAAAACACTTTTGGCGCGTCGCTCTCGCCACGGCGCCGCCCCGCGTCCTGCCTGGGCGAGGCTCCGGGGTAGGGGGGTGGGAGGGGCGCGGCGGAGAAGGGGGCCTCTCCAGCTGCTTTCCCCTCATTGGACTTGAAAAGGCTGAGGCGAAGCGTGGTGCGGCGGACATAGCGGCAGGTCCTCCTTCACTCCGGGGCGCGGGGCGCGGCGGGGCACGCCGGGCGGAACTTCGCTGGCATGGGTCAGGTCGGGGCGCCTCCTGACCCGCCCCCCGCCCCGCCCCGCCTCGCCGCGCCGCGCGCCAGCCAGCACAATGCACCGCGCTGCGCCATGCACCAAATAGCACCCCCCGGGGGGCCGGGCCGGACCACGGCTGACGACCCCGCCTGCATCTCCAAGCGCGGCACGTCGCTCCGGCCCGGCCCTGCACCGGTGCTGCCAGAAAAGTAGGCAATGAGGCGCCCGAACACGGTGGAGTAAAGCGCCTGCCTACTAGGCAACGCCCCAGCACGGGTGCGTCCATGTTGACTAGTTGGCAGGCGCAGATGCAGCCCGCTTTACACCTCCGTGTTTGGGCGCCTTATTGCCTTCTTCACTGGCAGCACTTCACTGCACTGTCCTGCCGCGCTCACCTTCGCCCCGCCCCGCCCCGCCCCGCCCCTGCTGCTTGGTCGGCTATGGGCTCTGGCCAGGCCGCAGTGCGTCGCGATTCCACGCCGACGGAGCAAAAGCCCCACAACTCGGCGCCCTGCCCCACAAAGTGCTGTACAACAACAGTCTCGCACACCGCCCCGCCCCGCCCCGCCCGGCCCCGCCCCGCCCCCCGCCCCGGGGCTCGCCGCGCCGCTTGTCAGCCCCCCTCTCCCCCCTCCCACGCCGTGGCGCCCCGCGCCACACCACCACGGTCGCAAGTCGACACAAGGAAACCGCTCAGCCCGGCCCGGCCGACTTCTTTGTTACCTATCCGCACTGCTTGGCAGCCATAGCCGGGTCTCGCCTGCCCTGCTGGGCTGGGCCCGGCCGGGCCCGGGGCGGCCAGGGGCAAGCCGGCCTGCAGGCCGCAGCAGACTGCTGAGCTGAGCTCTCTGAGCCGAGCCGAGCAGAGCAGGCGATAAAAGAGATTCCAGGCAGCGACGGGACGGGACGGCGGTGTGACGCGCAGCGGACGCTCTGCCCATCACTGGCCGCCCCGCGTGTGACGCGGTGACGCCGTGTGGCGTGACCGGGCGTGACGCACTGCGCGTCTCCAAACGCGGAGGGACGAGCTTCCTGGACCCTAAAGCGTCGCACTGTCTCTCCGACACGCGCGCAGCCGGGCCGGGCCGGGCCGGGCCCGCCATGAAGCTCTGCCTGCACGTGGATGGACGCGTAGAGGAGAGGATAGGCGCTTGTTGTTGTTTTCCGGGATGGCCGGCCGGCCGGGAGCGCGAGCGGGAGGGAGGGAGGGACCCCGGCCTTGGTGCGCGGCGCGGCGCGGCGGCCCGGCCCAGGCCGTTGTCGTGACGTCTTGCTGAGTGGCTCGGCTGGCTTTCCCTCGTTATTGACCATATCTCGCCCCTGCTCGCCCCGCCCCGCCACGTGCGCCCACAGAGTTCAACATCAACAAGCGGAGAGGGAATTGCCAATCCAATCGTCCGACTCAATTTTTAGGTCCTGACCACATACGGCGCGGCGCCACGCGACGCGACTGGCCTGCCGGCGGCTGCTATGCGCGCCTCGGGTCGCCTCGTCATCCCGCGGGAGAAGCGCTTCGCCCTCGTCCGTCAGCCTTTCTCTCTCTCTGTCTCTCTCCCTGTCTCTCTCTCTCTCTCCTCCGCCCAGGTGGCCGCAGCCGAACCAAGCACTCCCGTTAATCCCCCTTTGTGTTTTGGTGCGAGCGGCCCTTGGCCCTAGCCGGTGCGCCCTTCGGGCTCCAAGTCGCTCCAGGCCTCTCCAGAGGGCGGCGCCCCGGCCCCGGCCGGCCCGGCCTGGCAGGACATCCCCCGGCAGGGCAGGGCAGACCAGGACACCTCTCTTCGTGTCCGGTCCCGTTCCCGTTGCGCTCTCACTCTCGCTGCCCTCCCCCCTCCCCTCCCCTCCCCTCCCCTCCCCTCTCCTCTTTTCTCCAGCGGGAGCACAACAACAACGGCGCTACTACACTGTAAATTCCAAGGTGTTTCAGGAGTTAACGACTTGGGCGTTTGCTACAGAAAACAGAACGCCGTAGGGCGTTAAGTCTGGGTACACCTTTCGGCGTTGAGTCTGGATACACCTTTTCATACTTAATTTGCACAGCCTCCCCGTTGTGTGCTCCACCCAGACACATCTCACCCACTGCCTCTGTCCGAGGTGCTTCCATACACCATACACCTTCATCAAGGGGCGCGCCTCAGTAGCAGTTGATGAAGGTGTATGGCGTAGAAGCACCTTTGACTGAGTCAGAGGGTGAATCTCCGGGAGGCTGTGCAAATTATGTATGAAAAGGTGTATCCAGACTTAACGCCAAAAGGTGTACCCAGACTTAACGCCCTAAGGCGTTCTGTTTTCTGTAGCAAACGCCTTAGTCGTTAACTCCTGAAACACCTTGGGATTTACACTGTACTCGCACTACATTTACCGCCGGATCCTTTCCTCTGCCTTTCCTTTTCGAGACGCTTTTCTTCTTTCACCAACGGGACGTGCATGCGGTGCACGCCCCCGCCCCGCCCCGCCCCGCCCCATGCTAGCGTGACCCCATAAACAGCAGGCCCTGAGCCGGCCGGGCCCGCGGTGCCGGTGCTCCGCTTTGCATGGCCGTCCCGTCGCTTTGCGTCTCCTGGCGGTCCGCGCATGTGTGTGTGTGTGTGTGTGTGACGGGCGTACAGGCCCTGCCCGTGCTGCGCGCCGGGCCCGCAGCCCGCCACAGCCCTGCCTGCCCTGCCCAGCGCGGAGCGGAGCGGCGGTTCAGTGCGGTTCGTGCGGGAAGGCCTCCACGACGCCAACGCTCCAAGTGTGTGTGTGTGTGAGAGAGAGAAAGAGGGACAGAGAGGGAGAGGGAGGCGGAAAGAGAGGGCTGAGGGGGAGGGGGCTTGTGCTTGCTAGCGCCGTCAGCAGGTAGCGGCGGCGGGGGGGCGCGCGACGCGGCGGTGGGGCGGGGCGCGGCGCGGCGCGGCGCGGGGGCCTGGCCTGGCCGCGTGGAGAGTGGCGAACAGCTGCTCAGTGACCGCTGCGCTGCGGAGCCAGGCAGGCAGGCGGAGCGGAGCGGTACGGGCCCACGACGGGAACGGGGCCTATATACGCGCGGGACGGGACGGGGCGAGACCCGCGAGCTGCCGCACAGCTGTTCGACGCGCCGGCGCGGCGTGTGTGTGTGTGTGCGCGCGCGAGGAGGTGGAGCAGTGCCTGTCGCAGCCCCGCGCTGCGCCCCCTCTCCGGCCGTCATGGGGCCATGGGGCGCGCTGGTCCTGCTCGGCGTGCTCTGCCCCCCGCGCTCGCCGGCGCAGTGATCTCCTCGCTGTACGGCCAGGGGCCGAGCGGGCCGAGCCAGGCCCCCTGGGTCAAGCCCTGGGCCTGGGCGCGCCGCCCCGACCCGGCCGAGCCTGCCCCGGCCCCGGCCACGGCCCCGGCCCCGGCCTGCGCGCCCATGAAGGCGAAACCCGCCAGGGCCGTTCCGCAAATGTTGCGCCGGGCCTGGCACCGCAATGGCAAAGGTAAACGCCTCGTGTGTGTGTGCGTGTGTGTGCCAGTCAAGTGTCCTAAATGAGCCGCCGCCGGCACCGCTCCCTCAGCTCGCGTGGCGCGCAAAGTGCCGTGTGTATGTGTGTGTCGGCGTGTGTGTCTAACGGGGGTGCGGGCACATGTGTGAGTGTGCGTGATTTTCTGTGATTGCGAGAAAGTGGCGTGCGGCGTCGTGTCTCGGCGGCAATGTCAACGCGCCGCGCTGTCTGTGAAAATGGCGACGTGTCGCGTGTTCGGTGGCGTACAGTAACCCTCCCCGAACACCGCGAGCCCCCCGGCCCGGCCCGGCCCGGCGGACCCACCACCACCACGACCTCGTGGGGCCGCGGCGTGGCGTGACATGGTGTGGTGCGGCGCAATGGCGACCCCAAGTGCTGCCAGGAAAGTAGGCAATAAGGCGGTCAAACACTCTGGAGGAAAGCGCCTGACTACTAGGCAACATGGACGCACCTGTGCTAGGGTGCTGCCTAGTAGGCAGGCGCTGATGCAGTTCGCTCTACTCCACTGTGTTTGGGCGCCTTATTGCCTACTTTTCTGGCAACACTGACGGCCCCTCGGGTCCCCGCGGTGCGGCTCTGGAGGCGGGCGCCCGCGCCACGCCCCGGCCCATTCCACCCCGCCCCGCCCCGCCCGACTCGGAGGACGCCGACGCCGCTGAAATCGCGAGCTGCTGACGGCATTAGCGGTGGCTGAAGTGTGGAGGGCATTAGCGGTGACACAATAGAATGACTTGTGGTTTGTTTCGCTGGCCGCGGGCGAGGCTAGCGCGGGCGCGCCTCTGGGGCCCTCGCGGGGACCGTCTTGTACCAGCCAGGAGCCTCGCTCCTCCGCGCCGCACAATTAGACAGGGTCCAGCACCGCGTTAGCACCCGCCCGCCAGCGCGGCTCAAACCCGCCCGCCCCACGTGGAGGCCGGGCCGGCTGGGGTGGGGTGGGCTGGGCCGAGTGCACTCGGTTACACGTGTGTAACAAAGTGAGAGTGGCAAAGTTGTCACCAGTCGGCTCGGCTCGGCTCGGCTCGGGGCCGACGGTACGGGCACGGCGGTGTAGTTCAGTGGGGCGTGATGTCGCTCAGCAATCCGCCCCCCCTTCCCACTATCCCTCATGAGTGCGACAAGGTCAAAGACGCAAAAAGGCCGCCGTCAGTGTTGCCGGAAAAGTAGGCAAAAAGCGCTCGCACATCGCCGCGCTGAGCGGTCGGTATCAACGCCTACCTTGCTAGGTATAGGCCACCCCTCTCTACACAGCTGTGAAGATGTTGCCTAGTAGGCAGGCGTTGATGTCGACCGCTCCACACGGCCGCGTGTTGGGCGCCTTTTGCCTACTTTCATGGCAACACTGGCCGCCGTGCGGGAGTGACGCTGCGGGGCGGGGCGGGGCCCGCGGGCTGGGGATCAGGATCAGGATCCAGCGCCTGCCAGGCCGATCCGATCGCAAAGGAAATGATTGGGCCGCGGCGCGGTGGAGCGGGATCGGGATCGGTTCCTTCGGAACAGATCCGCTGATGATCCGTCAGCACCCACCGCGACGGTGTCGTGCTGCAATGCCCCCCCCCCTCCCCCCACCCCCGCGGTGGTGGTGCAAGGCAAAGGCCCGATAAAGACCCCCGGCCGTCGATTCGATTCGTTTCACAGACAGATTACTGAGCCGTGTCTCGCTTCGGCCGCCACGACGCAAAGACCAGAGGGAAGAGTGAGGGGGGGAGGGGGGGGTGTCTGACTTTGCTCTGGAGTTAACACAGGACTGTGGGAGTGGACCTGCCGGCCGCGCCGTCGCTCAAACCATAGCGATCGAGTTCCCTTCAAAATCCTGGGGGCGATATGTGTCCGGCTGTGTTTTTGGTCTGCTCTGCGAGGCCCCACACGCATCCCCCCCACGCATCCCCCCCCCCCTCACGCACGCGCTGCACTTATCGTCTGGGGGCGCCACGCCGCGCCACGCCGCGCCGCGCCACGATACGCGCGACATGACAATGAGCAGACGCGCGGCGCGGCAGACGACCCGACCCGGATTCAAAGACCCCCCGCCCCGCCCCGCCCCGCCCCGCCCCGCCCCGCCCCGCCTCCTCCTGGGCGTTATGCCGCGCGCTGCTCAGCGTTATGCCGCGGCACGCCGGCGGGCCGGGCCGGGCGTGGCCGTGGCGCCCCTGACGGTTTATCGCTTTCTTATTCGGGTTGATTGACTCCAGACGTGGGTCACGTGGGTCACACGTGCGTTGCGTCCTGCCGGCTCGGCTAGATACTGTATATATTTTTATGGTGTGTGTGTGTGTGCGGGGGAGGGGGGGACCTCGCGGGCGGGCTGTGCGCGAGCGCGGTTCGGTGCGGCGCGGCGCGGGGTTCAATGGCACAGCGAAGCGGCAGTATAGTACAGCTGGGAAGCAGACCGCACGGCTCGACCGCGCCGCACCGCACCGCGCCACCGCTGGACTGCGGTAACCTCGCGTCCCGACGCCCAGCCCAGCCCAGCCCAGCCCAGCACGTTCCCCTGCCCCCCTGCCTCCTCTCTGCCCCCTGGAAATGCGTGATGTGTGCGCAATATGAGCCTCCCGCGCTGAAAGTGTGCCGGCTGCGCTGGGCGGTCTGGGCTGGGCTGGGCTGGGCCCCTACCACCTCTTCCTCCTCATTCTCCTCTCTTTCCTCTCCCCCTCTCTCTATCTTTCTCATTCTCTCTCTTTCTCTCTCTTTCTCCCACTCTCCCCACTCTCTATCCCTCTCTCATTCTCCCACTCACTCCCTCTGTCTCTCTCTCTCATTCTCC